>CM056994.1:119088505-120494339 GCA_029891345.1 Dryococelus australis | reverse complement strand
CGTTCATTTGAAAAAAGTATGTGATACGAGATATAGTCCGTCTTATGTCCAGACGGGACAATTTTTTCAGCCCCAGGATACAGGAAATTCCGTACAATACAGGACAGTTGGCAACTCTGTGTAGTGAAACTTCAGTAGCTAAATGTAGTGAGTGAGTGAAGAAATATAATTAGCTCTTGACAGCGAGATCTTGAGAGCCAATGAGGGGGATTGAGGTGAGCAAGGAGCCGCACCGAAATGAAGGGGCGGGGTAAACGGGATATCCCAGAGAAAACCCGCCGGCCAGTGGCATCGCCCGGCACGATTCCCACAAGCGAGGATACTGTAGCGATCCGGCCGGGGATTGAACTCGGTACGCCTTCGTGGGAGGCAAGCAGCCACCGCATTCCCAATAAAACAATGCAGATGTCACAAACAACAGTAGTTTAGTTATAATTCTTACCCAGAAAATAGGGTTGATAAAGCAGGCATGGCACAGACCATTATCGATAGAGGATTTAATTAAACAGGAAAATCATTTTTAGCAAGCAGGTTTTTCTTGCCGTGTTGAAAGAAACATTGCGTTCCGAGGAATAATGACTTCTTTCAAAACGCGAGTAGCCGCCAATTTGAAGCTGTGTAAGACCATTTTACGCCAAACGAAATTAATCGCGAGTTTTCCTAATCATTCACTTAATAATATTTGGAATGTTTCGGAGAATTTTGTACAGTGTAAAGGAGACATTGCTGGCCAAGTATGTGTGTATATCTACATAAGCATGAAGAATGAACCCTATATTAGTGATGTGAAGTGTAGAATCGAGAAGCTACACTGGCGAGTGGTTCAGCCTATATGTCATTATACGTCGCGATACCTTATTTTCTTGTATGAAATTCGCGAGTAACGATGAAATTACAGCCGCCTGGTGCAAGAAAACAAAAAAAAAAAAAAAAACCTGGAGTCTCGAGGTGTCGGTACCCAGACGAGATTGAGCCGCAGCCGTCATGTGTTGTCATTAGCGGCCACTGGTCTCGTGCGTTGGGCGTGTCTACCCGCGGACTCGTGCGGCAATCATTGTTCACGAATTCCTTCCCGCGCCACAAGAGATGGGAACAGTGATGGTGGATGGGGGTGGGATAAGAAAGGAACGCTTCTCTCGTTTATTGTAGGCGATGACTTCCTCAGGTACCTTCATTGCACCTCGCTCTTTATTGTCCGCCGCGTGCACGCGTCCTGTCATTATCGCCACTTTTACGGTCGCGGATTTCAACGAGGTGGAAGTACACTTTGCAACAGGTTGCCTCGAAACTGTGCACACACACCTGAGCTCCCTCAGGCATTTAGGTTTGTCGCTCACGCTGCCTTACTTTATATGCATTGCGACTCTGATATGTAGTCTATTCGCAGTTATCTTCACACTTTTTTAATCAAACCTTCGAAAAATAACCCCATGCATAACATATTTGGTTGTTTCCTAAATATGTCACCACAAGCGTTTTATACTTATGTTAATGTAAAATTACTTAACTTTTTGGTTCAATTGGATTTTAATTATATTTTATTTACAATTTATATTTAACATGTAATTGATATGAATAAAAACAAGGAGAAAATTCCTGGAAGGAAATAGTTCTAACGCAAAAAATTATTACATTGAGTGCGCATGAATGTGGTTCGTTGTCCGACCTTTGGTGTAATTTTCGGGGTACACTGTTCCGAGTGTCCAACTGCTCGAGTGACCAACTTATAGTCTGGAGGCATAGAAGTTGTGTTTGGCTGTTTGGATTGTAATTGAAAATAATTTAATATATACCCACTGGTAATGTTCTTACAATAACTTGCATGGACGAAGTGAAAAAACTGTCAGTTTTTAAATTTTTAGTTATTTTGTTATCGGCTGGTAAAAGGTAAAGTATTGTATGCAATACAAAAAGCGTCGTTTCCCTTCTGAGGCAACTGCGAATCTGTGATGCGGGGCTGGCTGGACTGCTGAGAGGGGGGTGGGACCATCCGCTCTATCTGCTTTTTCCCCTTTGGCCCTCTAAATAGTTTCCCCGTCCATGCTGCTGCTAGTTGTGGATAACCCGTATTTGAACATATTAAATGCAAACATACACCTTCCTGTCTGTGGACATTAGATGAATTTTGTCTGGTCGGTCGCCATCCATAAACGACTTCTTATCACGTATTACCTATTTCCTTGTTCAAAATCAGTGGCATTATACTTGTTGATGAAAAGAGTTTAACTATTTACTATTCCCGGAATTTTTTTTTTTTTACATAATTATTTGCATTTTCAAATTAAGTCACAATTAGATATCTAATTCGAGTAGTGTTACAAGTAAAAATATTTATATCTTCAAGAGTAACAAATTTTCTTAAACAAGGTGCTTTAACTAACACCTTGTCCGAATTGAATTATCAGAAATAATGTTTAACCATCATTATCTGATTAATAACAGTATTTATGGTTTTAAAATGTATACTTATGGTAGGGTAATAAAGCCAAAACGCGGACTTTTTTTTTATTTGTAACATCATTGTGTTGAGCTATGAATTTCAACTCTGAATTGACAGCACAACTGGACCCTGTGTTGGCTCCAGGGGGCGGGGGTATAAAGCTATTGCTCTAAAAGCATCTGTTCGTATTTTATTTGAATATTCACAGCAAGGCATCGAGCACGCAAAGCAACGAGTGTTGCCAGATCTTATGTGTGTATTTATGTGTAAGTGTAATTATATATACATATATTCACTCAAACAACCACACACACATATTTACGCGCGGCCAGTCTCGGTGCGGTTGGCGATGACCCACCACGACCCGCGGACTAATCCATCGCTACGTCAGGTCGGCGCAGAGAGTGCAATTTGCCCCAAATAAGTGGACAAAATTAAAAGCGTTTATGTTCGTAATAAGATTATGTACATTTCTTAGAAGCAAACTTCTTGATACATTTATCTTCCATACATAACAACTATAATTAATAATTGACGTAATTTTCAACAGAAAATAGCTAAAGTAAAAAAAAATGATAATCTAAAAGTATTAGGTGTGTGCTCTTTACTTCTAAGAGTTTGCCTTCTCTTAGTGGATTTATTAGTCTACTTTCCTTAGGAAACAACGCCGTATGAGAACATCTTCCTGTCTGTATTAATAATTGGTGTGTGAACCTGTGTACATGGTATGTCAACCTTCATCTTATTGACTTTACTCCGAGCCTATTTAAGTGGAAATTCGTATTTGTGAGTTAGATAGAATTGTCATTTTATGACTCTTCTGTAGTTGGCTAAAAATGGTAAAAAAAATTACTAGCATGTAACATAGGCTCATACTGACATAGTCTACACTAACTAGGGAAATGTGCTTACAATGGAAAAATATATCCAATTTTACTAGTTGATTTTATACAATCATTGCGTTAAATTTACATTAATGAATTCCCGTATAAAAGTTATTATAATTATATGTAAATATTATTTTCCATATGCAATTGTGTTGTTAGCAATATTAACACGACTGGTTTCTAGTACCTAATTTTGTGACATAGTGACAATTAGTTATTGAGTTATGTTATATTTAAGCTCCTTTATTAAATATTGTCACAATCCAGCCTCCCAATATCATTCCAATATCTGCAACCTGCATCTTAGCATACAGAGGTAGGGGCGTTTTCCCTTTTCATTGTAGATGGCAGATAAACATATCTGGACGGCGGGGGCCTTGTATCCCCAGAGATCTCGCCATAACATTTCTTACTTCCTTGGCTTCCAAATGAAAGATTTTTGTGAGTGTTGCTTAGTCATAATAAATAAGTCTACACTTTCAGTTCTTTAACTTATACTTAATAGGGAAGAGGCTGTGTCTTAAATCATAAAATAACGGTACAATACTCATCTGGATAGTAAATTCCTGTTTAATGGCTTAAGGTTTTTCGTAACACATTTGCTGTATTTCACACATTATTAATTATCAGATGGTAACTATATCGCTGCAGAAACCATTATTCAGACTTATGAGTACAATTAAATCCGAGTGTCACTAAGCCTGAGTACCATTGCCAGTGCAGCCCGTATAGATCAAAATAAACACCAAAACTTTTGCTGGTCCTAATTTAAGGGGACCTCAATTAAACTTAACGTAACCGGTTACTACATTGCCATAAATATGTATCATGTATTGCTTAGAAAGTAAATGTAAAAAATTGTAACATTAATTATTATTTTGAAATCTACCAAATACAGTAATAACCTTAGCGAGTTCTGGCTGCTGTACACTCACCTACACAGAACCAATCAGAAATCATCAAACATCAAAGCAATAAGAAAAAATTAGTTATATATTATCTTCGTGTGCAATTGTCTACGATTGGCGTGAAATGGTTAATACTACAAACAGTCAAATTTAAAAATCCTAAACTACCATGATCGGCGTCGTACGAGGGTGTGAGAGACTATGGCTGACGAGTGTGTGTGTGCTACTAAGTGGAGTGCTGTTAGGGGGGGTGGGGGAAGCGGGTATCCGACGAGTGGAGGACTGCTGTATATGGGAGCGCTCGGGACGCTCCAGAGCATTCCCGGTAGGAAAGACTGGATCTGGAGTATATGGACTGAAACAAGGTGGACCTGAAAGGACATGTGATGCAGGCTCGATTGTAAATAATGAAACTGTTAGATGGCGAATACACAATTTGTTTAATAGTAATTCACTATGTTTAAAAACTTATTTGCTGAGACTGATTTTACCTGTTTTGCTATATTAATTTCGGTTGGATAATTGGTGATTATGTCAATATTATCTGTATATCGTAAGTGATAGCTATTAATGTCACGATAATAAGAATTGAATTTTTTTTACAGTGTACCTATAAATAAATTAATAAATTATTATTAGCTCCTCTATCTATTTAAGACCTACCCCAACAAACACGAAAGATACGGGCCGGAATCGGGCCGGTAAAAGACAGCCGAAAAATTCCGACCAGATGATGCCGGCCCGCTGTCTTATGCCAGAAGTGGCCCGATGGATAGCAGCAAGACACCGGGCCTGCGATGGCTGGATGACGGCAAGACGCCGGGCTTGCGATGGTTGGATGGCGGCAAGATGGCGGGCCTGCGGCGGCTGGATGGCGGCAAGATGCCGGGCCTGCAGCGGGATGATGTCCTGAAATAAGCAGTATAAGCATGAAAAAACCTTAACTTTTCAATTAGAAATTTTAGTAATTGATATTTCCTCTTTACATATATATTAATTTTATTTACTTCTCAACATATTATATGATATGAAAGTCGTTTGCTTGCCAAGGGGGAGAATTCGAACCTAAGACCGATGAGTTAACAGCCCAGCATGATAACCTGTACACCACGGTGTAAGTTGAGGTACTCTCCAGTAATTTCAAATTTATCTTGACACAAATTATTATAAGTGAATGTATAAATTCCATGACAATATAACAAATAATTTTAAATCACGTTACTATTTAGAAATTGTTTCTTCGTTTCTTCAAAGGCTTCCAATAGTTTTTCTTAGTATTTAATATATCTGTCGGATGGTTGTACAAATGAAAAAAATTTCAAATTAAAAAATGTCACGGGCTACCACATGACACTAATATAATCATGAAAGAAAAACATGCTAATGGTTAACACATGGTCTCAAAAAAGACATGATGCCATTAACAGCTAGCTAACATCTTGCCTATTCAAAAACACTTCCAAAAAGTTTGTCGGCAAAAAGGCATAATATTTCTATCTTTATTGTGATAAACAGCCATGTCTTGAAAACGTTAGCGGGCCGGAATAAATAAGATGAGCTTACTGAAAAAATAAAAATGCTATATCGGAATCGGGCCGGAATAATATTTTTGCTATTTGCGACATGTTGGCTGTGAGATATCACGCCGACATAATTTAGGTGATATTCATCTGTTATCCAAAAAAATACAGTGGGCCGTTGTCTTTTTTCTAACGGCAAACATACTGTCTCAAAAAAGACATCACACTGTTTCAAGCTGGCTATCTTCTGGCATCGAAATGACAGTTGCCGATAGTACAGGTATCGGGCCGACAATTTGCCGACACTCTGCCGACAGCTTGTGTTTGCTGGGACACCCTTTTAAAAAACTTGGCAACGCCCAGAGACTTCGAAAAATTGTAACAGTATGAATGTGTCAGTTTCTTGCACTGCCGATGTGTGTGGTAGAATAGTTTATATATTTGTGTTTTTATGAGTATTATACGAGATATACCGTAAGCCACATGAAATACTATGTTAATTTCTTTCTACAGTTTCTCAGTATAACCTAAAAAAAAGTTTTGAAATTTGTATTAATAAATAATCTTAAATATAAAAAAAATTACAAACTTCTATGTTAAACTAGTAAACATGGGATTGCGAAAATTTCTTGTACTTTTACCCTTTTCTGTTATTAGTCTTCAGATTTTGTCTTTTAGTTTGTGATGAGATGATCTAATAAAACTATCCACTCTGTAACTGAGGTGACACTCGTGTCGAATTCTTTAGTTTGATATGTTCATAATTGAGGCAGCCAATTCCAAAACGTCTCATCTATTTTTTCAAACCTGGCATTCTTTTGTCGATAAATCCGCATCATTTGACTACCAAAGTTCAGAAACGAAACTACCTCTTAGTTGTTAATATGACTTATGCGTTTCTTTATCCCTCCGTTTCCTTAATATCTCTTTGTCCAACGTTTACTATTCCAAAGTGTATCTTGTCCTAAACATGCATTTCCAAAAGTCTCTTCTCCGATGTACTGTTACAAATCGTCCCTTATTTAACATGTTTTTGACTTTTAAATTAACTAATACGAACTCGATAGATAGACTCTGTGAAATATTAATTATTTAATGGTTAATACTGATACATGAAAGGATTTGAAAGGCATTATCTTGTAAGTTGTAGTCTCACACGTATTTTTTTTTAACTATCCACAAGTTCTACTAAATGGACAAACGAGGATTCGGAATTAGCCACTACTATTGGGAGATCTCAGGCCGCAGCGCAAACTTGGTCATTGTACTATTATTAACTATATGAAAACACTTGCATTTCCAAATACATCCTATTTAATAAGTAGACGATATCTGTCTCTGTCTGTCCGTCCGTCTTTAATACCTCTAAGTCCCTTGAAACTCAACAGAAGTTATTCATATTTTGCAGAGCGAATCCTCAGGGTGAAGTTCAAATTTCAGCAAGATCAGATTATGCAATCATTAACTTTTTACCCCGAAAATTCATTTTTTCTTACGTTTTCCCTATGAAAAGTTTTGTATTAATACATAGAAAATATTGCCTATAGATATGAAGGTAATGGAATATAATTTTTGTTTACTTTAAATGTCTCGCTTCAATGTTGAGTGGTGCCACAGTGGCTCTGTGGATAAAGCGATTCTAAGTGGAGCCTTAGTAGCCTAGTGGATAGAACTATGTTAAGTGGGGCCGCAGTGGCTTAGCGGATAGAACTATATCAAGTGGGGCCACAGTGGCCAAGTGGATAGATTTATATCAAATGGGGCCTTAGTAGCTCATTGGGGCCGCAGTGACTCAGTGGATAGAAGTATATCAAGTCTGCCAGCACGTTCATATACCGTTCCCTGGTGAAGGACAATGGCACAGGCTCATTTCATCCCACATAAACAGTCTCCATACGAAGATACCACCACCATCGGCCTGAACTGTATCCTGCTGACAAGAGAGATCCATCGCTGCATGTGCTTGCAGTCTTTATTCTGTATTTTGGGGAGTGAGTGGACAAACAAGTTGCCTTAATTCGCTAAAGTTGTTTGAAGGGGTAGAAATCTGTGGACACCGATGTAAAAATGTATGCTGTAATCCATTGTCTGAGGAGTTCATCAACAGCATCTACCCTCCTCGCCTATCAAGCTTCTTCTCAAGTTTAGTGCTCTACTTATGTCACCGCCAATGCGCTGAAATAACACGAGGCTTCAAGTGAAGGCTTGGCAAGAAGATGTAATCGAGGCCAAAGTATTCACTGGATGTGCACGGGGAGAATATGTTTTCGTAAAGCGCATACAACTGATTCCACCCGCATACACTTTCGAATTTAAGAGACTGCACGTTCTCCTCAAGGTCTCTTTCACTACGAATATAAATAATGATGTCCAGGGACAGTCGTTAAAGGTGGTAGGGAGAGATTGAGGAAAGACTGCTCACATGGGCATCTCTACATGGCCTGCTTCATAGTAAGCTCACTTAGCAACTTAGTAGAACCACTAATGTGATCTACACACTGGTCCTCGAGTAAAGGCAATTAGTAGCTGTTTCGTGTAGTACATGCGCGAGGAGCGGCGGGAAAAAAACTTTTATAAAACATGTACGTTACCTATTATAAAAATAATTATTTGAATGAGTAAATGCTAGCGTTTATGCTTTGACTATCCCCTCTTCTTGAATAAATCGGCACCTTTCTTTACGCATAACATCACATCACTTCCGCTTAAAGAATGTAATTCGAATGTATTACAAGTCTTTTACATTGCATGTTGCGTAACAAATGTCGACATGATTACTGCCACCAATAACTGCCGACAACTAGGGACAATGAAACTTTTGAAGACCGCCTGAGTCTACGATAGTATTAAAATCTATCAGTTATCTCTTACATTTATTTTCCCTTCATTCGCTGCTGTATAGTTCATTTATCTGATTTCACCACTCATAATTCAGATACCACAATATTAAACATTTGTAACTGGCTTGTAGACGGCTGAAGAAACACAAGAGAAGCGCAATTAATTTATAAAATGAAACTAGATGGTTTAGTAATATATCAATCCAAGAAACATTTTAGAATACACTGTTAAAAATTTCCGTATATTCACGGAATATTTTACGGAAATGTGCAGTGTATATACGGAAAGGCAATCCATAATGACGTAAAACAACATACGCAAATACAACATACGGAAAGTCTCCGTATTCCCTTTGGCTTCGAATTACGGGGACAAACAATGCCGATTCTACACGAAGCTTTCTTCGCCACTGTAACAAGAAGACTATAGTTTTCTGGCTTATCCACGCGACTATGACCTATTCTTTCAAACATAAAAAAATATCATCAGGTGTCTGTAACATTAGGCAACACAAAAAAATACACTAAATTTAATAGAAACTGAATTTTTACTTTTGTCTTTTGAATAAAAATACAAGTGGTATACCACGGTTTTTAAGTGAGAGTTGCAACCCTGCTCTCATAGCTCAGGGGTAGGGCGGCCGACCTGTAGTCGGAGGGTCGCGGCTCGCGCCCCGGTGCCTCCGACGTGGCAGATGCTCAGCTCGATTGTCGCACTAGGAATTCGTCAACAAGTCGGTCTCGCTAGAGCTTCATCAACCTCAAAAATGTCACAACGCCAAATAAAGATTTAAAAAAAAAAAAAAAAAAAAAAAATTGTTAGAGTCGTGGAATGGCAATTTTTTGACTCGAATTCAAACACAATATTTTAAATTTTTTAGTATAAATTTTTATACACGGTAGAACACCCACACAACAAAAATTAAAGACATTTTCATCATCTCTTTTTATTTTATAAGGAAAGTACAAAAAACTAACTTAGAAATTAACGGAGAGGTTCCGTGAAATTTACGAGAGTCCGTTTCTGAAAATCAATCTGGCCATAATTTTACGGAGAGTTTACGGACACTTCTGAATAAAATTTTACCAGCACTTTTCCGTAAAACGAAGAAATTTTTTTACAGTGTACTAATTGTCGTCTTATTGCCGTTGTTTAATATGAGATATTAACTGCTTTTTTCCACCTCGTTACTTTATTAACTTAATTTTTGTCTTTAACATTCGGTGAAAATGAGATACTACTTGTTGGCTTTTCTATACCTTCTAGAGAGCTTTCGATTGTTCTACTAGCACCAGTAACAAAACAAAAATCAGAGGCCCTAAATTTAAATTAATAAAAATAATAATAAATGTCAAATTTCAAAGCACATTTTAGGTTTACGCGCAATTTCTGTAGTCATGAGGTTTTGAAACCAGTGCAATAAAATTTACATAATTTCTCTCGATGAGAGCATTTACTGATCGATTATATTGAAAACTCCTAGTAAATAAGTTGTCGACTTGTTAAAGAACGCAAAATTAAAGAGTACGTGAAGTGATTAAGAATAAACTGACAACTTATGCGTCCAGCATACCCAAAGTCGATTTACAGCAAATTAAAACATTATTTTGGTAGTTCTTGGTTGAATGGTTAGAATGAAACAGTGTATATTTGTAAAAAAAAAATAGATTTTCAACCAACGGGCGACTAGCTTCACTTTTACATGCATAATTATCGTCAAAATAGAAATCGCATCACTGAGAAGGTAACCAGAAGTCACGCAGGTTGCACGTATAGTTAATTCGCATTAAATAATACAAAATAAGCCTAAAAGAAGATTTTATGAAAAATTAAATAGTGTTTAATTATAAATTTATTTATTTGCATAAATAAACTAGCATTTTACATGAATGTACAAATATTCATTTGTCAAAAAATATTTAACTTATTTAATAAAGAACTTCGGTTGCACATTATCTCTGGAGATTAATTGAAATGAAACTATATAATTTAAGAATAATATAAAGATAAGCAAGTAAAGAACGTGATACAAAATAATCCTATGTGACTGATTCTATAAAAAATTAAATTAAAATGAAATAAACACATGCTTCAGAAACGTATGCCTCCGCCAGTGACTTGATTCTTTGAAGATTTGAAATGAAATGTTAGTGCATACTATACGTAGTGAAGATTGTGAGTCATACTACAAGGCACTTTGTACGCAAATGGGATATAAAACCTAAACAAACCGAAGGGGCTAGTAGTAAACCCACAAAAGACTCGTCGCTGTTCTTCTCATTCCATTCTTACATCGTTAATCAGGTTGAAACGACTTGGCATTTCTTCTTACTGCAATTGATGTACAGCTGAAAAACTTTCATGGTCAGAACATGATTACGTGGTCTCTTTTGTACTGTTTCTTCCATCTACACACTGCTTTCATTCCACTCACACAAGAAGTAGTTATATTTTAAGCTCTACGTTAACTTATGTTGCTCAATGAGGTGTGACGCCAGCTGCCTCTTTCTTGTATCGGGAGTTTTAAAAAAATTCTACTATTTTTATTAGTTCCCATTTGATGGCCTAACAAGGCCTGTGATACCACTCGTCTGTGCCAGGACGAACGTTCATGTGCCATGTCAATAGTTACATAATGTACATCATACAAACGTACTTGAGCTGTAACAATAACTATGCACTCATTTTTAACAGTGTACTTTTTTACTTTCAATAGTCATTAACATTTTTCCCCATGTGACACATGCGATATGTTTTTCTTTCGGGCGATAGTGGCGATACACTTTAATTCTTTCTCCCCGCCACCCTTGTTTTTCTAATAATATAGTATTTCAAGATTATTTTCATTTTGGCACAATTTATTTAAGCGTTTCAGGAGATTGCATTGCACGTGATTTTCATTCTTGGGAAATAAATCACAACAAAACACGTTTAAAGCGTACACTGAATTCTGATAGTTTTAAATTAATATGCATACATAGACAAATATTGCACAATCATATACGAAACGAACAATTAAATTTTCTTGACTTTACTGCTAAATGCAGTATTGCACAACACTGAGTTACCATATGTTCAAAATTATTAAAATAAGATATTCTAAGTTTACAAGAGAGTAAAATTTTCATTCATTGCTGGTATATTAACAAAAACTTGTTTAGAAAACATGATGCCGTATAATTGTAGATACGAATAGTGTAAAAGCAACAACAGAGCAACTAACACCAATATCTAACACTCGCGGGGGCCGCGGTGGTTTAGCGGTCAGACTACTCGACTCCTGCCGAGTTCGATTTCCGGTGGGGTCACTCCCGGAATTTTGTATGTGGGAATCGTGCCGGACAATGTGGCTGGTCGGCGGGTTTTCTCGAGGGTCTCCCTTGAATTTCAATGCTGCTCCATGCTCACCTCACTTCACCCTCATTGGCTCTCAACACCTCGACGGCAAGTGTCGCACAAATCTCTCCACTCCACTCTAACACTCGAAATTGAAATCAGTAAATATTCCCAGATTACCAGTGAATTTTCGCTGCTTGTGTATGTTGACACTGAAGAAAGCCTAATTACTACACTTGCAACAGGGGCAATATGACCGTAATCGTGGCACACAAATAATTTGACATTAGGGATGGCTTCATGCAAATAACCAAGATTCGTGTCCGTTTGTCTTTGGTATAATTATGGGCAATGAATGCCAACATTCCTCCCTCCCCCCTTCTCTCTAACTCTCTCTCTCTCTCTCTCTCTCTCTCTCTCTCTCCTCTCTCTCTCTCTCTCTCTCAGAATCTCTCAACTCAGCCCACTTATCGTTTTCATAAAGAAGGTTTACAAGACTAATGATAATCAAAATACAATTTTTCCCTTATTTAATTATGATGATTTAAAAAATACAACCAGTTCCACCAGTACAATAATAATAATAATATTTTTTTAAGATACACACTTTTCCTGAGTTCTTTATCAAACCTATACAAAAATAATGAAATTGTATACAAAACTCCTTACACTTTTTCGTATTGCAAACATTTAAAGGGGTGCTAAAACTCACATTCCTCACAAAAATAAAGTACCACAGAATTAAAAACAAACCTAATTTAATGTATCTCAATTAAAATCTTACATTTCCAAATTACAAGTTCCTAACACCATATATGATACCACATAACCAAACTGTTATTTTAATAGAAAGGAAGATACTGACACTAAATTGTGATATTGCAGAATTTTAGATGTGGACACCGACTGCAGTAGACTGCAGCCAGTGAGAACCGAATGCAGCATGTCCTATCATTAAATAATTTAATGATATGAGAATATGTTTAATCAACTTTGAAAAATAATGTATTTTTGGTTATTATAGAGACATGTTTTTCTTGTATACTACATTTATGTATTATAAAGTATTTTCACATTTGATTATAATAAATCCAATTAGTTTTATTCGGTTAGCAGCTAAATTTCAAAATATAAAAAAGTTATTAAATAGTAACTGATAACTAATATAAAAGAATATCAATTCAGCCTGTAAGTCTTTAAATAAATGTTATTATTGTAAACTGTGCCAATAAAATATTATCTGCTGATAAAAGTATGGAAATATATAAATTTGGAAAATATGTTATCATTTATAATAAAATTTTATCAAATGATCTGATATAACTGACCCAGGGAATTGGTATAAAAGAGGTGGCTAAAGTCCTGAGGAGTCATATTTCGCCTGGAGCTCTTAATATTAAGGTGTTTGTAAGAGGAATGAATGCCTCATGTATATTACAAAAAAAAAGACTTTTATGCTCTGCACATAAATGTTTCATATTTAAATTTGAATTTCCTATTGCACTACTGGCTTAGAAAAACCAGAGGTTTTAGTTTGCTGGATCCTTTTGTAGTACAGCGTAAGCAGTACTATAAATCCATTCAAGATGGCTACTACAAATATGTAAGATCACCTACAGAAGGCTTTTTAACTCTAATTTATATAACATATATGTGGTGGTAGAATGACGTCGAGTGGCTCCGAGCTCCACGGACGTGAGACACGTCGTGAAGAGCCATCGGACCTTTGCTCCGGACACACACACACACTAAAAACATTTTATTTATGATAATGCAGATTTTGTTGCCGCAAATAAATTTTTTCTTCGAATATCAACCACTTCAAACTTATTTAGCAGTTAAGAAAATTCTCCTTAAAAATATTTTGTTGAATTTAAGGTAAGATTTATTTTGCAACAACAAAATCATAGTATGTTGCATTGCAGACAAACTAGTTGTTACTTTAAAGAAAGGGTATGGTAACCCTAAAGTTAGTGATGGCCTTTCCTTTAAAATAAATAAATGTATCTCTTTAAATCATGCTAGTATTCCTCCTTTGCTTTAAAGTTATGATATCTTTATTTTGAATAACTATGTTTCCTTCCTTCAAAGAAATGGCATTGTAGTGAATAAGTGAATAATGATACATTTGTTAAAATTAACATATTTCTCTTTACTGCAACTTACAGTGTTTATGATTTTAAAAACACTGATGTTAGTAAATCCTTACTACTATAGAAACGCGATAGTGTGTTTGTGTGTTTGTTTGTTTGTCCTTTCACGTCCAAACGGAGCAACGGATCGACGTGATTTTATGCACAGATATAGTTGGAGGGCCGGAGAGTGACATAGGCTACTTCTTATCCCAGAAAAATATCTCAAACGGTTTCGAAAATATGATGATCAGGGATGCAGATACGTTCTGGATTATACTTTTCTTAGGATTACTGCATAAAAAACTTTGTAAAAAAATTCCGTCATATCTCTTTTCTTTTTTGTCTATGGGCTGTCTTCCATTCCTTCCCAAGAGCCGCAGTAGTTCAGTGGGTAGAGAACCCAATAGTGGGACCGCAGTAGCTCAGTGGGTAGAGAACCCTATAGTAGGGCCGCAGTAGCCCAGTGGGTAGAGAACCCGATAGTAGGGTCGCAGCAGCTCAGTGGGTAGAGAATCCTATAGTGGGGCCGCACTATCTCAGTGGGTAGAGAACCCAATAGTCGGACCGCAGTAGCTCAGTGGGTAGAGAACCCGATAGTGAGGCCTCAGTAGTCCAGTGGCTACAGCACCTGATAGTGGGGCCGCAGTAGCTCAATGGCTAGAGCACCCGAAAGTGGGGCCGCAGTAGCTCAGTTGTTGGATAACCCAATATTTATTTCAAATCCTAAATTTCATGCGAACGAAGCTGCGGGTAAAATCTAGTACTTTAATATCCTTCAAAATAAATTTAGTTTTCTTTACTGAAACTAAATGTTGTTTTCATTTTAAGAGAACGCAATGAAGCAAATACATATAGAATACATATAGTTGTCTTTCATGTAACTTATTCTTTTTTTCATTTTATGATAAAATGTTGTAGTTAATACTTTTATTTGCTTTAAAATAACAATAGTTAGGTTTACTTTAAATAAAGGCTTTTATCATTTACAGAAAACTAATTGTTGTCAGTAGTTTATATTACTTCAAAGACATAAAGCAGCTGTAGTGAATACTTTAATTTTGTTTAAAAAGTAATATTGATATCTCTGCTGTATTAATGTTTATTTTTCTTTTGAATAAAATGTACCATAGAGAATAATTAATTTTTCTCTACAATTAACACCGATTTCTACACCATAACAAAGTAGTTTCTTCCAATGTAATGTAGTATTGTGCTAAATAAAAGTAACTAAATAGCATCTCAGCTTTGTGAAGAGAACTTGTATTTAATAAACATTCTTAACTGACTTACTATTGAAAATAATAAACCGAACAAAATTTTTTTTATTTAAAACATGTTCCAAACATATGGCGTAGTTATTATATATACAGTAATATTGTTTCGATTATAATTTTCAAAAGTCCACAACACAATATTTTTATTAAATACAGCTCATATTTACATTGAGGAGACTTCGTGAATTATATTAAGCACAATACAAGATTACATTAGATGAACTGCGATAGTGCTACTCATTGATATTTTACAAGTCATATTCAGTGATGGCATGTCACTAATTACAAGTAATCTCGTTACCGGTAATGATTACTTTTTGAATAATTTTTACTTGTAATTCGTTACATCTAAGAAAAATAAATTTTGCATATCATCTACTCATGGCGAAAAAGATTAAACTGTTACTTATCAGTAATCGTAACCTTTCTTCCCTCATCGGTAATTTTTTTTTTTTTTTTAATTTCTCTCAGTATTTATTTCTTACCATTTAACAAAAATTAACTAATAAAAACATTACGCTACAATATCGATACTAATCGACACACACTAGACGGTGCATTGCTATACTGGGTTGCGTGTGTTTCTACACAAAGGCAGCGCTACCCAGTGATTACTGTAGGCCAATTCACCCTGCCCTATGAACTGTAGTGATTATTGACAACGAAATGTTTGACTGTGAGAAACTTGCAGTTTTCACCAAATCTGAATAATCTTTCTGCAAGTAAAGTGACATTTAAGATTTAGTGGCCCTTCAGATAGATTGTTTCACAATCACAGATATTATTTTCGGAAAGCTCACTTAGTAAGGACTGCTTAAAGAAACAGGTAGTAAAACATATTCTCAGGTTGTTGGTAGTCACATGATCACAAAACCCAATCCGAATTAGAAATGAAAAAAATAGTTTTTTTTTTAATATTACGGTATGTTTTGATCATATTTGTACATGTGATAGTTCGAACCAAGAAGAAATAATTTATTAAAGAAAAATTAAAATTACATATACATTTAATATGATTAGCAAATAATGGCAAACGAGTGCCATTAGATATATGAAAAAAAAAATTATACACTCGTCCAGAAATATTTGGGGCTTCATGTCTATCGCGGCAGTGGCAGTGTTGTATTGCATTTTCGTGATGTTTTCTGTGGCTATTGATTTATTATCAATGCCAAGTGTGAATGTTCACTGCGAAAGTTAATGATATCTGTGGGTTTAGGTCTATTTTACTCAGTGGGCTGAGACTTAATGGTCTGGCGTTCTTATTTTAATCACAATTAATTTGTTCGGTGTAAATTTATTGCTGAAATCCTTCAAATATGTGTGGTTTAAGCGTGTAATATAGGATGCTGCCTCGCAAAACATAAGTTATAGATTAAGGGAATTAAGGTCGTAGAATTTATAACATAACACTTGTTCAGACTCGAATGAATTGCTCCCAACATCATATGCTTATTATATATGTAGTTTCGATAAACATATTTATCTTAATAAGAGACATCTGGCAACATTTTCAAACAACACTGTGTATTTTGACAAAAAGTCCTAGTAGTAAATAAAAAGCTTTTATATTCCACTAACCGTTACCCGCAGCTTCATCCACTGCAAGAATCAAATCTTAATTATGATGACCACGTGCTCTATCTTAATTGTTCTTCTTTATTACTCTAATACATTACTACTCTAATATATCTCTATAAACTATATTGTATAATTTGTTATTATCAGCGAAAATATGTAAATTTATCACAAATACATTTTACTTTGGTGCTGTCTAGTCTATATGAGGGGAAACTATGCCTTATGACATCAGCTGCATTCTATTTTAGTTTGTTGACATTTTTATCACGTCGTAACAACTCAACGGATTTAGATGAAATTTGGTACAAAGGTAGGCTACATTCTGGATTAGCACATTGGATACTTTTCATCCCGAAAAATGAACATTTCCTCTAAGGAATATAAAAACAGACCACCAACCAGCACCTGTTCAAATGGTTGGTAGCACATTTCATATATCCCCTAAGAAACGGTTCGTTTTTCCGCGATGAAAAGTACCCTATGTGCTAATACAGAATATAATATACCTCTGTACCAAATTTCATCCAGATCCGTAGAGCTGTTACGACGTAATTGAGTAACAAACAAACCTACAAATGTTCGTATTTATAAGGGTGTCTACAAATGATTGGAGCTATTTCATGATGTTACTGTAGGTGTATTATTCAACGTATCGGGGCGTCACTTGGTAGCCATATACAGAAACTCACCAAGTTTTGTTCTGTGTTGAAGATTTCTGCCTACCGCCGCTATTAAAGCAGCAGGAGCAAGATGGCGGCAAACAAGCGAGAAAGCATAAGCTGTCCTTGAGTTCCATGCAAGTCGCTCAGTGAAAACAGTTCAGCAACGATTCCGAACGAAGTTCAATGCAGAACCTCCGTCTGCAAACTCCATACGGCGATGGTATGAACAGTTCATAGCTACAGGATGCCTCTGCAAGGAAAAATCACCGGTCGTCCGCCAGTGCCTGAACAAACAGTTGAGCGTATGCGGGCTAGTTTCATGCGTAGCCCCCAAAAAGGCATGGTGGAAAGCTAGCAGAGAATTGGATATTTCACGAGCGACCATATGGAAGATCCTGAGGAAACGTCTGAAGCAGAAGCCGTGCCGCTTGCAGGTGCTGCTAGCGCTAAAGCCTGCAGACAAAGTCATTCGCTTTCAGTGGTGCATTCGATTGCAAGAGCTTATGGAAGAGCATGTTGACTTTTGTGATACACTTGTGTTCAGCGATGAAGCAACATTTTGTCTTAGTGGCACAATGAACAGTCACAATGTCCGTATCTGGGTACAGACAGCCCCCATGGCGTCATTGAGCACATTCGTGACTCCCCGAAAGTCAATATTTTTTGTGCCATCTCTAAATCCAAAGTTTACGGCCCCTTCTCCTGCGAAAAAACCATAACAGGACACATTTTCCTGGACATGTTAGAACTTTGGCTCATGCCTCAGTTCGAGACAGACAGTGAAAACTTTATCTTCCAATTGGATGATGCTCCGCCCCATTTCCATCGCAGTGTCCGCGAATTCCTGACTCACAGATTGCCAAACCGATGGATAGGCCGTAGTAGGAATGATGATCAACATCTGCTGTCATGGCCTCCCCGCTCCCCTGACCTAATTCCGTGCGACTTTTTTTTGTGGGGCTATGTGAAGGATATGGTGTTTATGCCACCTTTGCTGGTTGATTTAGCGGACCTGTGGGCTTGCATAGTCAACGCTTTCGATCCCATTGACAGGGATATGCTGCATAATGCTTGGCAATAACTTGATTATAGGGTTTATGTGAGCAGGATCACAAGGGGATAACATATCGAACATTTGTAATATGCCAACAAAACTTGGTGAGTTCCTGTACACGGCTACCAAGTTGCGCTCCGATACGTTCAATAATACACCTACAGTAACATAATGAAATCGCTTCAATCATTTGTAGACATTCTGTGTTTGTAGACATTCTGTATGCTATACACACCATTCCTTATATGATTTAAAGGCTCTGTAAAAGTTTCGTAAAGTTTGGTTGAGGCACTTCAGTGTCGATGACAGAAGTAACAGAGGTTAGGCCTAATCATTTTGATGTAAACTGGCAATAGAATTAGTCTCAATGAGTGTCTAGTACACAGAACAGCCATGTAGCACGACACTGCGAGAAAAGTACTTTTGTCTATTTCCTGTTGATTTTCAGCAATAGTACAATGCACTTGATCGTAACTTGTTGGAATTGTGGTGGACTGTCTGTAATAGTAATAGCTGTACCGATGGTTATTCAAATTCAGCAGAGAGACTACCATTTCAGCGATTAAAGTATGGTGCCTACGATCCTTACTCTTGTACAAGAGAGGTGGTTTTTTAACACTATATTTATGATTAAAATGAAGTTTATTTGTTGTGATACTTCTACAAAAATATTCCTGGTATATAGCAAACATACGGTGAAAAACTAAGTTTATTTTACTGTTACCATCAATTACTACTGTAAGTGATAGCGAATAGTATGTGTTTGTCAAAACTGTATGAATCTAAAAAATCATTATAGTATTTGCTATATTTTCGTAAGTATTTTACCGATTAAAACGTTGTAATTGAAAGTCAATTTGGCTTAATACTTATTAGAGCTGGTACAGAATAGTTTTGCTAACTGACGATTTTTAGATGTGTAAAATAATATCAATGTAGAATTACTATGAGGATATTTCATTTTCCAACAGTATTATTCAAGTAATATATATATATATAACCCTTGATTTATTTACTATATCACAATATATTTATAACTGTAAATCAAAAACCCGTCGAGTGAAGACTACTGTGCGCGAGGGCGCTAGGAGAACTCTAGAAAATTGCGGACTGGCGGGACAAGGGCTAAACTGAGGTGAGACAGAATGAACATGTAATACGGAATTTATTGTATATATCGGAACTTTCAAATATGGACATATCATCTATAAAAAATAACTGAATAGGTTTTGATACAATGTATATTGGGACAGTTTTTTAATGATTTAATTACATTAATTTATTTGAGGTATAATTGTAAATTGTATAAATTGAATTCATTAATTGTAAACAGCAAGTGATATAATTTATAAAGAGAATTTGGTCCGAGAGAATTTTGTGATTAGTTATTGTAAATAAAATTAGGTAAACTATTATTAATTCTCGAATTAAATCCATTATTTATTTAATACTCCTATCCCTTAACGAACGCAATATAGCCCACTGACTGAGAAAATTGTAACAATACTCTGCTGAAATCATAGTTTACGTTTTTAATATTCTAAAATGGTTATAACGCACATCACTTCAAAACAAGAGTGAATATAAGTATGAAACATAAACATGTAATACATAAGTACATTTAATATAAATTTTTATATTCATTTTACCTGCAGTAACATTTTTTGTATAAATAGCATCTTTTTCCTCTATATTCAGTATATGTATTCTGTATCTTTGTTGATATGAGTGCATATAAATATGTTGTTACATATATAAAAAAAAGTAGTCTTAACTTGGCATATTGTCTGAAATGGTCAGCTGAATTTTGCTTAGTGGTGGTTCTCATGTTTTGTGTTGTTTGACATCACCATATTAGGAATAATAATGAAGCATGTCGTCTTTCGATTTGTAAAATATTCACGCAAGATTGTATGATTTTTTTTAAGCTTCCTTTAATTTTCAACATTACTTATTATTTACTTTTTGCACGATGTTTTCAGAGACGCCATATACGGCGTCTTTATAGACGTTTGCCGCCAATTGTATTTGCTTGTATGGGATGTTCGCACATTTTATTTTTGTACATATAAGAAACTATCACTATACAAAGAGCAGATGTTGCTCTCTACAAGTGCTCTATGTTTCAAAGGAAAATTTGTTAAATGTTTACATTTACAGACTTAAAATTTTTCTTTTTACAAAAGTTATTATAATTTTGTGCAACAGCATCGAGTCGGTCGTCTGTGATTCTTAGCCGGCTATTATCTTGGTAGTCGCCTCTATCTGTGGGTGAGTGTGCGGCGATCTAGAGAGAGAACCTTGCCACAACTCACTGCGCCGAAGAGCTGCTGTGTTGCTCAACTTGACAATCGTACCGGCTGGAAGGCAGAACTGTGCGGGAGGAGGGAGGTCGTAGCGTCCATCTGTACTGTAGGATGCGCGCTGCTAAGTAAAGCCATTGACTCGAACCGTGCAGAATCGGTTTTATAATAGCTGATTAATGAGTAAACTTAACACTGCATAAACAAGCATCGGGGTTGTAAAAAATGTGCATTCCTATGTGAAATAATTTAACTGTAATTATTTCCTTGCAAAATAGTATTTCCATATCAAAAGTTTTCGGATATGTTCGGAATTGATTTTCTATCCACAGTGTTCAGGCATGGTCAGAAGTATTCGTACAGTCACCACTACAAAGAGAAACCTTAAGTATATTTTGCGTGCTCCAGGAACAAACAAAAATAATTACACCTCACTTCACGAATATAAATGCATTAAATTATATTATTAGGTAGATACGTTTTTATCTTAGGTATATAGGCTATTCACGGTAAAGTGAGCACTTTTGAAAACCCTTTCATGTGGAATAATATTCAATAAATGTATTTAATTTTAGTCGTAAACGGTAACTTCCAAGCGCGGTGGAATATGCACACTGTGTTTATTACTTACATGACAATATTTATTAAAAAAGTTTGTTAAAGGATAAAAAATGGCAGAAAGAAAAAAGTAACTAAGACCTCAAAAGTGCTCACTTTACCGTGAACAGCCTATAATGTTACTTAGGAATAATGTTTTTAGGTATAAGTTTATTTAGGAATAATGCTTTTAGGTATAATGTTATTTAGGAAATATAGAAATAGTCATTCTCAATGGAGGCATCTAAAGCCGGGTACAAGAATTCGTACAGTTGGTTGTGAATAGAGAAACTAAATACTAACTCAGTGTAACTCCTGCGACATTCCGTTGCATACTTCTCTTCAAGCGTGTTGTATATGTGACTATTGAGCTACAGAAAGTTTAAATGGGCTACAAGAGAAAAGAAACAACTTTGAAAACGAGACAAATCATTATTTCACTATGCCGTTATAAACAAATCATATTCTGCAATTACAAACATTGTTAGACGAATTCATTCGACTGTGCAAAGTGTAATCCAGGGATTTAAATAATCCAAAGTTTTAATAAACAGGCTAAGCTTGGGCCATCCACTCAAACTGGCGGACAGGTAATCACGGTATTTGGCGAAAATGATCAAGAAAAATGTTAAGTTACGTCTTTTCTTCAGTAGGTATCTGCATATGAAAAAACAAATTGGAAAATAAGTAATACCAATTCTCTGTCGTGCTGGATAGAGAACCGGGACACCAACAAAAAAGCGCTACATAAGTAAGGCGAATCATAATAAGAAGTTAACATTTGCAGAAAAACTATGTACGGAAGGATCGGGACGTCTGGGACATAGTTTTCTTCTCAGATGAGATTTAGTTAAAAAATGTTCACAGCGATGGTCGCATTTCTGTATGGAGAAAGCCCAAGCTAGTAACTTGACATCCAGAAATAGCAAGCTACTGCTACTGTGGCCTGGAGTTGTATGGCTGTGTAGGAGAACTAGATCTCATCGAGGAAAATATGGAAAGATGTGATTGTAAGGACATACTTAAATGTAACTTAAGCAGTCAAATGAACGAGCTGAACCAAGATTTATATAATTAAAAGATTTATCTCAGTAATTCCAATTAAACTTTTTACTGAACTTTTGTCATTTACATTTCAAAACAATTTATATAAAAAAAAGTTTCACGATGGTGAATTTAAAAAGTAAAATTATTTTTCCAATTTTGTAAATAATATTCCGCTTTACATCAATTTTCCACAAAATGTTTCTAATCATTATTTCGGTTAAAGTATTTTTTAATTTTATTTACTTGGTAATGGAATTTTAATTACATTTATTTACTTCAGTTTGTACATACATTGTTTTAAATACTAAAGTGATTCAATATAGATTACTATCAAAATTTTCGAGCAAAAAAATTACAAGTATTGTTTATTAAATTTAAAATTAATTATGATGAGAATAGTTTTAATTTGAGAGTGAAAAATTCAAATTTCCAAGGATTAATTACAATTATTTTAAAAATCTAATTAGTAATTTAATATTGTTTAATTTTTAGATTAATAATAATAAAAACACTAAAAGTTGCCCAGCCTAAACTACTAGAAAATTTACTACAACAGTAAATTTGGTTGAAAATTAAAGTAAAGAATAAAATTTACACACAAATTTCACAACACAAATTTATAATACAAATATAATAAAAATTAAATTGGTTTTCTTAAAAAGAATATGATATTGGCTATATTGAAATCAAATATATAGATCCACTAGCTTTGGAAGTAAGTTTATCAAGAAAGTGCAATTATTTTGCAAGTAATAATTTCGTGATATAACAGAAATTCTTTGTAACAGTGTAAGGTGAAGGTGAGCCGAACTGTAACCGCAGCCGAGGCAGGTTCAGCCAGACCTCAAGTTTGGCGGTCTGTAATGGTATGTAGATTGACAGGTGGGCAGCGGTGTTTGACAGGTTACAAGGCGCGCAGGACTATTGTCGGAGAAGAGCCCTCGGCACTGCCGGCCAAAATGGGAGGCAATTCCAGCCGAGGACCAGCCGTGGAGCAAGATGGGAGGAGACTGCGGTCGCGAGGAACGTGGAAAACGACCGCCCCAGCGACGGAACCGGCCGGCCGGCCGGCGATTTTGAAGAGCTACTCGTGGAGCACAATAAAGTGGCTTCGCGGGCCAGAGGTTGGCGAGGGTCGCGAGTGGCATGCTCCTACCATGTCCAGACCGCTGAAAACAGGCAGCGGCGGAACACGTGGTCGCCGCGTGAATGGCGCGTTTGAAATTTCGCGTATCCTCTGGCGAACAAATAAACATGCACGCTGTCGCTTCACTGTTAAGAAATTATTCGGAAATTTACCATACCAGCGTATACACTTAGTGAGAAAGCAGGAATAGGAAATGTTTTCTCCTATACATTCATTGTAACGTTACTACAGTTGCTCAGGAAACAGTAAAATGCATTGTGAGGTTACCAACTTTGTATAGTAACGCTGCTAAACATTCCTATATCTGCAGCGTGATGTGTGGTATTATTACCATACAGTGCATAAGTTAAATCTTCCATTACAGTTTAGGAAGTTTACCAGAAAAATTTTTACAGTGATTGTTTTCCAATCTTGCTGCTCTCAGGGTTATACTCTAAACTCCATAAAATTTACATTTCTGTAAATTTATTTTTCCTATGTCCAACCACGCGCGTTCGCAGCAACGTTATATGGCTCGGCACACAAGCACACTCATACTTCGTAGGTGCAAGGATTTTACGAAGTTTTGCCTGACCGAATGTTGAAGACATAATTTCACTATACATTACAGTGGATAGCCAGGATTTCCTGCGGTTAAACTGTTACTAATATGATTACCCAAACAGTAAATGATTTTCCTAGTTACGATATCGAGAAAACAGCGTTTCTTTAATTGTGGCCTATTTAGATCACTTTTCTGTGGTATTTCTTAATATAAGCAAGTTTTACTCTACGGCCGTCGCAAGATTCGTAATTTCAAATTGACTGCTTTTTAAAATTATTAATATGTAAGAAAAATTACGTTTTTATTTTCACAATATAGGTATCAGTTTATATAGGCCTACTAGCGAACTGAATACAGCTACATAAAAAACTAATTATTACTTTTATCACAATAATCGTTAAATGAAATTTAATTAAACACAATACCTAATTAAAAATGGTAGATAAGTGTTTACTCAGCAACTGACGTTCAGCTCCTCCTGTCTGCACGCAGTTTCACGTGTGAATCGCTGTCACCAGTTCTAGTACTCAGGGTAATCTCCACAACGATGGAATGCTACTGGATCCACGCCACGAAAACTTATATCGTCCACTCCATAGCCCGTACAGTAACCTCGACAACGATGGAATGCTACTGGATCCACGCCACGAAAACTTATATCGTCCACTCCATAGCCCGTACAGTAACCTCGACAACGATGGAATGCTACTGGATCCACGCCACGAAAACTTATATCGTCCACTCCATAGCTCGTACAGTAACCTCGACAACGATGGAATGCTACTGGATCCACGCCACGAAAACTTATATCGTCCACTCCATAGCTCGTACAGTAACCTCGACAACGATGGAATGCTACTGGATCCACGCCACGAAAACTTATATCGTCCACTCCATAGCTCGTACAGTAACCTCGACAACGATGGAATGCTACTGGATCCACGCCACGAAAACTTATATCGTCCACTCCATAGCCCCTACAGTAACCTCGACAACGATGGAATGCTACTGGATCCACGCCACGAAAACTTATATCGTCCACTCCATAGCCCGTACAGTAACCTCGACATCTCTGCAACAGAATCATCAGTTTCGAAGTCCTAGTTACTCGACTCTCTCACGCAATAGTCGCAACTAGGCCGTAATTCACTCAACACCCCTGCCTTCGAATGACGCGATTTCTCCTCGGATTATACGACGTCATCGTCGCAGTACTGAGGCATTTCTCGGAAGGAGGAAAAGTTTCATGATATACTCGTGAGGTGCTACGAAATTGTCGCCCACTCATCTTAACCCGACTCGTTCGACCATCTTACAAGAATGAGTCGCCTGCCCGGACCGAACGGGAAATTGTAGACAGTTCCATCAACACGTCAACAGTGTGTACTATAGCAGGTAATACACTAATCTACTAGTTTGTGTGAAGGCTCGATAGATGTCTTAAATTTCTAATATTGTGGGGGATACAACCAACGTGAAATTTGAAGTGAGAATGACTTCCTCATAAGGTGCTTGTTCACTTATAAATTATGCTATATTATTACGTAACTGTAAAAAGACATCACAGCTAATACGTTGGGAAACATTTGGTGTTATACAGCATACGTCCTAATCACACAGCCCATAACTTGAAACTTCCATCCTACTTTATCAATATTTTCCACAACGAAGAAGTGTTAATAAAAATGTAATTTGAAAAGTACAGTTAAGACGAGTAACAAAAAAATAAATTTTAGTGTTACCAAATGTTTAAAATGACTTTTTTTTATTTATTTCGACTTTCTCAAGGCTGGAGAATTTAAGGCTTGAATCCTTTTCCTTTTGCTTAATCAGATATAACGTATTCTATACATACATAAACATAAAATAGAAAAACTAAAATAATTTCAATTAAGAAGATGTGAAATATAAATATAACTTAAATAGATCCAATGCTTAAAAAGTATACGTGGCTTATAATTAAGTACATTTCGTGATCAGGACTAAAGACGAATGAATATTTAAGGAAATTTATATTACAATAGTACGATTATACACATCATAATTTGCATTATGCATATAAGTGCGCAGTACTTCAATGAACCTACGAGCAAAATGCGATTTCTCAACACAGATACAGAAGCTCAACTCATTTAGATAAATATTGAAAAATGACAGAGTAGAGCACATATAGACTAATTAGATTGAAAAATAAACAAGAAGTATAGCTACAATAAATTTTTATTTAAAAAAATATTACAAGAAAATTAAATACTACAGAATAAATAGTGTAATGTGTGTATATGTGTATGCGTAGTCTTAATTTAGTTTGAATTAATTTTAAAAGTTGTTAGTTTTGTCAAGTTCCTTACTTCTACGGGAAAATCATTCCACGCTTATCCAAAATACACGGTAAAAGAATTCGCGTGGACCTGAGTTGAAATAGTTAAGTGAAATCAGGCAAAAAATAGTAATTAATATTTTAAGAAATTACCTTAACAAAAAAATTGCATCACTTTCATATTTCGACGTTTCTGTGTAATCCATGACGACAGACTGTCAACGCGTTCGCACGCTGAAGATAAGATGACTAAACCAAAACATGTAGAACTAAGTCACACACACACACGCATTAGCCAATGAAACCGTTTTGATTGTTTACAAAGAAGTTCAATAATTTTATTTTTTGAGAGAGTCACAATTTGAAAAATAAAGTGCGCGCGAGACTACGTCTGGTAGTATTATATAAGATAATTATTATTTTTATGGCATCAATAAAGACATAATTGATTTTCTATTAACAATATGTTCATCCTTTAAGGTTTCCAGCGAGTACGTAAGTATTGTGGTGTTGTACGAGAATAGAATTTTGTACGCTTGTGTGAGACTGGAGTATACGTCTTTCGTCCAGACGAAACAAAATAAGTTTATCAAAGTAAGGAGACGATTGATCACGGAATTTAAGGCTGAAAAAAATCTAACACAGGAATACGGATATTTCCTCGAATATCTATAACACCTTTATCGATGCCATTAAAATAATGACCATATATAATACGTCCAGGCATATAGTCCTGTGCGCATATAATTTTTAAATTATCACTCTCAAAAAAAGTAAATATTTTTACTATTTGTAAACAATCAAGGCATTTTCCTATTGTCCAGTGGGTGTGTGTGTGTGTGTGACGCAGTTCTACATGTGTTCGTTACGGCTTCTTAGCTTCAGCGTGCGAATGTCTGTCAACCGGTCGCCGTGGATTACACAGAAACGTCGAAATATGAACGGCATGAAATTGTTTTTTGTAAAAGTATATTTCTTACCAAATCAATTGCTACTTTAAATCTGATTTTGTTTAAATTATCGTGGCCTTCGTTAATTTTTTTAATATCGGCTTTTCAAAACGCAGTTTTGGTACAGCATCAGGCAATGAATTTATAACTTGGAAATATTTTAGTCATTAATTTTATTCTCGAGAATAACTACTTTTATACACATGAATTCATCACTGATTTAGATTCGTATGGCTATTCTTAATTTAATTCTTTATCTGTAAACATACTACTCAAAAACGCCTAGGCTTATTTTGGCATACTGAACATTTCATTTCCGTACGGATAATTTTAGTCGTGTTACTTTAGTATCTCAATATTTTCTAATTACGCCAATTAGCATGACAATGGTTTTATTATTCCAGATTATTTTTTAATGTAGTGTTACCTTTCAGGCCTAAGCAGGAGCATGTAGCCTCGAAATTGTAAAGCAATTTTGATAGATAGCATTATTAGTCTACGTGACAAATTTAAACTTTCTTGTATTTTAATAACAAAATACAAAATTTGTTCCTGTGAAAATTAAAAGCGATCTCTCATTTTCCATACAGGTGCCAACTTCAAAATTAATTTTATTGTGTTAAGAGTCATGCCAGTGAAGTTACTAAAAGAAAACAGTAATTTCCTTGCCATTGAATTGATCTTCAGTCTCAAAACATTTACTTTTGTAACTAATTGCTAAATGCTTCACTGCTCGTGCTACGTTAAGACACACTTCAGGATTTGTTTGTTTGTTTTTTTTTTTTTTTCCAGAAAATTTGCAGGTATCTTATTTGGAGCACATTGCGTTGTGTTTCCACACTGTGGAACACTATGCAGTACTTGACGGTACACGATGACGCGGCAATAACATTAAAATCCACAAAAAACCAAAATTTCATAAGATGGGTTGATTGTTATCCGAGATATGACATAATAATTATTGTGGGGCTAACTTAAAAAAATGGCAGAGAAATGAGTTTCTGTATAGGTACATTTTATGGTTTTAATTGATACTTCCAGCATGCAGAGATAAGTTGGAATTTGTTTCGTTAATAAAAGATACTGAGCCAAAAATATATATAGCAACCATTTTGAAAATAAGTGCCTGGCCTAGTTAAAACATAGCTGTTTACACCACCAGCTGCAGTGCAAATTGCTTGCCAAATTTCCGAGATATTACATAAAATGTGGATTTTTTTCATGTAACATATATTACAAAATGGCGAACAATAGATGTTTCGTGTGGATACAGTTCATAGTTATAATATCTACTGCCAGCATACAAAGTTAAGTTGGAATGATTACATGGTTCCGGCGCTATAGCATTCTATTCTAAGACGTCCATGTGGTCACCATTTTGAAAATAAGTGTCTGATGTACCTGAAACATATAATTAAACATCACCTGCCTTGTTTGCCATTTTTTGTAGGAATCGGTTCATTGTTTACATAGATATGGCATAAAAACTTTATTCACATGGCACTGTCTTACAAAATGGCTTACAAAAGTAGCTAGGTGTTGGTATATATGAAGCCTGTAATAGATACTTTCAGTATACAAAATTTGGTCAAAATTTTATAAGTGGTCTAGTAGATATAGCAAATAAACCTAAAATATTTGTATGGCCTCCTTTCTGAAAATAAGTACATTATCAAGTTCAATTACTTACGATTCCCTACCTATCATAATATTACTTACATGCAAAATTGGGCGAGATTTGCTTTGATAGTTTTCGATATATCATGTAAAATTATTATTGTTTTCATTTTATGCTATTTTCCAAAATTTAATGCTTACACGATGCTCTGGCATCATACAAAATTTGGTTTAAATCGGTTTAATAGTTCCCGAGATATAACATCGCCGTAAATATTAAAATGGCCACATTTGAAAGTAAGTGCCTGGTTTGGTCGAAAACTATAAAAGTCAGGTGTCCTTAGTAAGTACTATATATGTACCGAGTTGTGAGAAATTCCTTTTAACGTGTACAAAGACTGAAACCACATCGCAATATTAAAAATTGGGAATATAAGTGGCTGTATCAATGTTAACTTTGCTTTAAGAGGAAGAAATGTTTTACCATATAAAAAGTATGTGGTGTAGCTTATCACCTCATAGTGTTTATGTGGCCCGACCACGAAAATGTCTCGTTGAATATAACACCTAGCATTTTCGCCTCTTTCAATAGAGAAATAGTTACACAGGCTAGTACAATATCAGGAGATGTCAGTCTATAACATTCGTTTAAAATTCTACGAAAACCAATAAAGAAACATTTTTCTGCTTACACAATTCAGCTCTAAGGTATTTCTATTGCACCAAAAATGTATCAATTCAAGATCATTGTTTTTATACTTTATTAAAAACCTGCTATTCTACGGAGAACCAGATGAATGAAACACATTTGTAGATCATTCATGAACAAATGATCAAATGCTATTCGCACTGATAATATGGTATTAACAAATAAGGGAAAAATAGCCGAAGTATTTTACTCTGATATGAGGAACTCCCAAGTTCGAAGGTTACTAGGTTAACCTTTTTACGATCAGTGACTACACGTTGATGACCTTGAAGATAAGAATTCACTGTACTACATTATCTAAAAAAATTAAAACATTTTTTTTTTTTAATTTCTACATGACAATGTTGTGATTTATAGTAAAGTCTTTACTGAAACCTTGTAAAACTGTTACAGTTTCCTGACTTTTATCTGTGGCCATACTGACAGCGTCGTTACGATATCGACAGGAACACTGCAGATACTGTTCGCGCCAGACTTCGTGGCGCTTGAGCCCCCCCCCCCCCCCCCCAGATTATCGTACAGTAATGGGACTGGACACAGTCAAACTCTGTAGCGGGCAGCATTGGTAATGGTACGGTCATCTATACTAACACACAAAAACATTTTCCAAGGGTTCCATTGGATGATTTTACACTAAAGTATGGTTCATATTTATACAGACCGTATTGAATGAAGCTGTCCCTATATACATATAAATTATATGTTAACATTTTGATTCACAGTTGAAATTTTAGTTTACGACAGTTCTGATTTTTTCGTAATTTAAAAAAGGGTTTCTATAAAAAGGCAGACATGAAAGTAGACTTTGATTATGTTTTTACTTAATTTTTGGCAACTGGAAAAATGTTACAGATTTTTAATTATATTATTTTTAAGTGTTTGATATCGGTGAATTGCTGAAGGGGTTACTGCGTGCTATAGTCCATTCTTCGTTACTACCAACTTTATGAAACCACAATAAAGTTGTACGTTCAGCTCAACTAAGTCTAGAAATCCTACCAAAGGGACAACACACTTCATTTATGCGCACTCAATTTAATAACATTGTACCACTTATTTCCTCTTCGTTTTTATTTAATATTAACTATTAATTAAATTTTATAATTTATAGATAAAATGTATGAAAAATTTCAATATAACCAAAACTAAAATACTTTATTGTTAACCCTCTACTATCAAAATGAATTACTTATGCTAAAAAATAAAACATGTACATTTTCTATTTAAGATCAATTTATTAAATATATGTAAAGTAAAAAAAAATTGTTCAATTACAGTTTTTTCTTCTCAAAATACCTTATATAACTCTGAGATCCCAATGGGTAGTAAAGATACGTATAGGATATTCATGGTAAAGTGAGCACTTTTGAAAGCCCTCTCATATGGAATAAAAGTCAATAAACCTTAGACATCAAATTCCGAATGCAGTGGAACACCCACACTACGTTTGCTACTTACCTGGCAATATTTGCTTAAAAAGATTGTTAAAGGCTAAAAAATGTCTGAAAGAAAAAAATTAACTATGGCCTCAAAAGTTCTCACTTTACCGTGAACAACCCATACACGGGAAACCATTCAATCTTTTCTCATTTACAAAAAAAAAAAGCCAAATTAAGGTATTGTAAAAATTACACACAGAGAATCTAAAATAATGTTTGGAATAACATAGTCACAAAAGTAAATTACTTCTGTAAATAGTACCTACTGTTCTTTTAGTTTCATTACCACCTTATAACAGTAACAAAGAATAAGTTGGCCTGAAAATTAAATAAAAACTGTTAGCACTAGGAGTAAAACAATGATTCACTTTACATTTTGTGCAAAATACTTTAGGTGCACCACTGCAGCCAGGTTTCTTGCAGCATCCTCTTTTTTCTGTAAACTGTGGCCAATGGCTCATTTCATCCTTTCTTACTTTTTTTCAGGCAATATTGTGCTATTGTGCCCTTTTTCTTCTTCAATTGCATATGATTTTCAATTGATGACGAGCTTGGTCTTCCTCTTTTCTTCTGTCCATCCATATTTTACTTCGAAAGTCAATCAATGACAGTAGCTTTGAAGTATAGAGGCCTTAGAAGATCTTTCTTATTCACTCCACTGCCAGAACAATCCCTTCCTCAAATACCTTCTTTAACATTATCATAATGCGATATAAAGCTATTACAGAGTACACCAAATAACACCTCCCATGCAATTATTACAGTACAGAACAACACTGGGGTATTCCCTATTAATGTCCTCTTTCTGTTTACGGTCCAATCTCTGTACCACTAATGTTGGATGAGCGCTAACAAATATACTCAGCAAATGAACTGACCTGTTATTGTACCACTTCACTGCACTCAAATTGGCACCTTCAACTGTGGTTGTAAACTCTTCATAACTTCCTCTTCTCTTCTCCTTCATATCTTTGTCAGATGAGAAATTACATCTTTTTCTATTAGGTATTACAGTTCCTAGTGACTGCATACCAATTTTTTCCAGCTCAACTATTAACTTGATTCCCATAAACCATTTATCAAAATAAATACAGTTTGTGAGAAACGATTTTTGGGTATCACACTAGCCAATCATATAAAAACATTCCCAATCACTCTCACATCAGGTAATGAGGCATCATGGGTTGCTTTTCCAGAATACAGTTCCAAATTATGAGAAATCCCAGATGAATCACACAAGACAGAAGCTTTATAGCCTCATATTTTTGGTTTATTTTTATATAATTTTTCATACTGTGCTCTCTTTTGAACGAAATCATCTGTTTGTCTATAGACAACTTCTCACTAATTGGAATTCTCTTGAAATTCTCTGTCAGTGGTAGGAGAATGGGTCTTATTTCACACAATTTGTCATTAGGATCTAACCTATCGTAGTCGCTGAAATGATGTCCTAGCTTTATTTATTCCCATCAATTTCGGCTCGTTATTTCAGCTAAAACATGTACTCAAGTTGTGGCTTCCAATACATTTCAGATGATGGGAGTCCATATATATATATATATATATATATATATATATTTATTTATTTATTTATATTTATATATGTGTGTGTATGTACATACTAAATCCCATAAATTGTTCATTTTAAGTTTTATCAACAATGGGTGGCTTAGAACTATTTCTTTTTAATGAATAAAGGTTAGTTTGATAAACAGTATTTTCTAAAATATCATCGTTTAGCAACTGTCTCAAATAATGTATTGCTCATGGGGAACATCTGTTGCAGGAGGAAAGTTTCCTTTCCATGGCTGAATGGGAATTTACTCCTGCATGAATAATATAATTCTTTACATCAGACAAATATTAAAGTTTTTTTTTTATTTTGTGTATACCCTGTGACCATGAAGCATGCATGGCTTGCAGCTCGACCAGATTTTAAATTTTTTTAAATATTTGTATAAATTTTATTAACAATATTATTTTTATATATTTAAATTTTTATCTAAATTTTTCTCGAATTTTCGGGCATAAGGTATTCAGAATGTTAAGGTGAAGGTCATGACATCCAACATGACCACTGCCACATTAATATGGTCGATGTATAACTGGAAATGGCGAGTATTGACACCTCGCCGAGTGATTCCTCATTTCGCTTTCAGAGTGAATTGCCCCGGAACCGTCTTTTATACTACTTAGCCAATATGTATCGTTAGTTTAGAATACTGTTACTGTTTGCTTCGTGACGCAATTTGGCCTCTCCCATAACAAATTGGTGGTTTAATAATTATTTCCTGCTCAAATGAGTACAAATTTAGCCTAACACAATCAGATATTCTGCTCCAAGAAGATATTTTTAAGAGTTCATTAACTTAGTTTTTGCGGCTAACGTGAAGTGCGGGCCGATCCCTGGAAGATTATTATCTCGTAGCGCGCACATAAGAGCGGAGCGGTTCCCAAGGTCGGTGGACGCGGACGCAGGTCCTGGAGGAAAGCCCCTCATTAATTATAGGAGGGAGCGCTCTCCCCCTCCACCCCCGAGGGGACGGTGGATGATGCAGGCGCGTGGCCATGGCGGGGATGCAGGGCTCAACCAAGGAGGATGTATATAGGTACATCCTCCTTGGGCGCAACTCCCCGGCGTCGAGACAAAGGCAGCAGCCAGCCGGTCAGTCCGCCACGCCGTGTTTTAGCGATGCTGCCCCCTCTCCGGCAAGCCGCTCAGACATACAACTGGTTTTTCACTACATTTAATATCCTTGTGTTATGATATTCAAAAACAGCCTAAAACTAAATTTATATATTGTGTTGTATTATAACAAAATAAAGGATTTTATATGCTTATTTATTAAATGTAAAAATTTTTATAAAGGTGCTTTTTTTCCAAGTAAATTTCTCATTGGGTATAGCGCGTTTAAACAATTCAGTGTAAATCCGGTGAGCAGCAAGACTAAAAGAAACAAATACTCAAGACCTCTGAGTACAGGTAGGCGGAGGCGTGGTAAAGTGAGGCAGTCAATTCACATAAAGCTTAAATCGTGTAGATGAAACTTTATAAAAGTCTTTTCTTAAAGTCACATTAAAATGAGCGATAAATGCATGTGCCCTGGCACAAATTCAAATATAGATAAGCTTGCCGAATAAACAAAGTATCATTTTGCCAGGTACACCCGTACGCCGTAGAAAATTGGGGCTCTTTGCTTCTTTTTCGACAAATCTTCTACATGCTAACCGTCTCCTACCGCTGTAGAATAGCAGTTAGCACGAGAAAAATCATGCGCGTGGAAATAAACTGCTAAGATAGCGTTACGAGAAACGGAAGTTGTTTCTACACAACAGAGTCTAGAAAGTTCTTGTTAGACACACAGCATTCATAATTTCCGGGAGTGGGACAGTTTCCACCAAGAACGTGCCCCCTAAACCTGCTTTGGTAGGCTCACAGACTAAGATATACATGTGTGGCCATAAAGCGGAAGAAAGCAGATTTCTACGACGTGTCATTGCGGTGTCGTAAAGTACCTAACTAATTAAAACACTTTACGTAAGAACAAATATCATAATACTTATGTCTAATGTCACCACAACCACACAAAGAAATTTCTTGAAAAAAAGTTGGCAGTTTGCTTGTTTATTAATTGTTATTTCAAAGTGAAATAAAACTATAACAGCGTGTTGTTAAAATCTAATTGCATGCGAGCCGTGAGCCATATTTCAAGGAATGTGCATCTTAGCATTCTTGTGGCATAAAACATTTATAGCTGAAATAAACTCTTGTATTTAAACGATTTTTTAAAATCAGTTTAGAAATATTTCTACACCCATATAATGCCATCAATTTGCAATAAAATTAAGACTACGTGCGGTACCAATTACACAAAACAAATGGTTAAAGTAAGGACGCAGAAACGTCACAGCAATACTTGTAATAGAGGTGCTTGTGGTCAGTGCCCATTGCTTAACAGGGCTATACAACAGGCTCGAAAGGCAGAAGTATACGTGTTAAGAGGTAGATCCATATGGCACGACGTCGTGCTCACGAAGAATAACCCCACCCAGACCAAACTGAACAAGGTCGCATGATCGGACTGCAAGGAGCCGGGTGGTCTGCTCATTTTATAGCCATTCGTCTTGGTCATGCAGTCACCACTGTGACACGATGTGTGCAAGCGTGAATACATGCAGGTCGTACGTCACACCGAGTAGATACCTACTGGTCCTGCCAGACTCACTACGGAGACAGGATATCGTATATCCGTCAACGTGTAGTGGCAGAACGTGGCAACACACCCAAAGAGATCCTGCAGTCTGTGGGACCTGCACACCACAGCTGTCGGTCTCAACATGAACCATTCGTCGCCACTTGAATGAGGCTGGCCTACAGGCACAGTATCAACTGTCTTTGACGCCTTGGCATCGTGTGGCACGCCGGTACCAGGAATGTGAACACTGGACAGAGGAAAGTTCGACACATTATGTTCTCCGATGAGCCCCGCTTAAATTTTATCTACAGATTATGGTCGTAGTAGTGTTTGGCGCCACATTGAGCAACGCACTGATCCTGCACTGATTCGTGAACGCCATACATCGCGGACACTAGGTGTTATGGTATGGGGTGCCATCAGCCATGACTCTCGGTCATGTATGGTGGTTGTTGAAGGCATGGAGACAGCAGAGCCATATGTGAGCGAGGTTCTATGAACTCGTTTTCTGCCATTTTTTTTTTGCGCAGCAGACCTCAACGCTATTATGCAGCAATATAGACCTAATGCTGGTTCGCATACAGCTCGCATCATCCAACAGGCTCTAAGGATGTAGACACTATGCCTTGACCTGCCAAGTTTCCAAATTTGTCCCCTTTTGAACACATTGAATATGATGGATGGACGTTTGCTCTACCGTCAATCATCTGCCCAAATTCTAGCTTATTTACATGTGCAGTTGCAGGAAGAAAGGTGGTATGTGCTTCAGGACATCTCCCACCTGTATGAGGGAATGGTATTTTCGTCTACAAAACACAGAAATCAGTTACTTATCACAAACACAGTATGCCGATAAAAAAATAAGTTAACACGAAAATTTATATTTTCCCGATAAAATCCTATGTAAATTGCAGCTATCACTAGAGATGAAGGTAGGTGCGATGCTCGCTGGTGCGACCAACCCTTATCTTAAGCTGGTCGGCTGTCAAGTGTGTAGAGGTGCGGTGTTTATGAAGGAGCTGACAAGTAGCACGTCTGTCTCCTCCAAGCGAACATGAAGAGTGTTAGCCAGTGTAAAATATATTATCACAAGAAAATTCGTTGGTGGTTTTATCTGCGCTGTACAGAGTACACTTCTGCTTTATGTACAAAGTTAGCTGATGGCACTGCTACTTTTAGTGATGCTGCAACTGGTTGTAGGGGCATAACAAATAATTGTAGTTTTGGTTACCGAGTGGGATAGCTGCAGTCACATCGCTCCCTTCACCCCATTCTCCCCTCCTCAGCAATGTGTGCTGCCCCGAGCTGGCCATGATCGTCAAATATTTTCGGCACTAAGGTAAGATTGCCACAACTGATTAGTTGCGTTCCGATCGGAGGAGACCTGCCTGCAACACCCCTACCCTGCATCCCTCACCCTGACACCACGATGCCAGCCACCCCCTACCATCCCTCCTTGGCGAGGTCCTAAGGGTCAGTCACCCGTCTGTCATCGAATCTCAATTTTCGCAACTGATTCACGATGGCATTATCTTCCTACTTGCACTCCAATCGGGTACCACTTACTCGTAGCCACCCCCTCCCATCCTACCCTGCGCCCCTCAGAACCAACCAGAGTCCAGAGGTATGTGACCCCTTCCAAACACCCCTACACCGCCCACCATCGCCTTCAGACCTGCTCCGGCTCCACAATGACAACCACCCCCTCCTTTCAAACCATGTGCAGAGGGACGTGGCCCCTACCACCCCCACTCTCAAAGGCAATTTTTCTGAAGACCTCTGCTATCGATCGAACCTAGAGCTCGCAAAAATCGATTTACGCACCCCAGCATCAGTTCTGGGAATGATTTTTCATTTTTTTCGTAAGTTGGCATCCCTGCAGTACCAGTTTCAAGACAATGTGTCCTCTTCACTACAGTATTAAAAAATAGTTTTTTATAATGTCGGTTCCCCTGCTTCGAGCTGCAATGCTCTGAATGTATGCTCCGAGAGATTTGGCCTGACTCACTGCCCCTTCGACCTTAGTTGAGTATATGGATAGTGAAAAAAAATTATTACAAGTCCCTGAAATCAAGTTACTAATATAAGTCCTAGGTTTATCATTCAAACAACAAATGTATATTTGAATCAAACAAACTACAATTTGTAAAATCACACAAGACTTAATTTATTTACTCATTTAAACAGGACTGTTTTAAAAGTATTCAAACAAGATATATTTTATTCTCTCGTTAGAAATTTTTTCTACAAGTACTCACTCACAAAGAAATATTTTTACTGCCACTTCAAGGTATAGGAGATAAAAAAGAAATTTTATGTGACAATTAGACAGCTCTTAACATCGATGTCTTGAAAGTCGATGAGGGGAAAAGTGACTAGTCGCACATGAGCACATGAATCTAGGGGAAACGAGAGAGAGATTCCCGATAAAAATCTTTGTATCAACAGCAACATCTAACACAATATCCACACATTGTGAAATAATCTGTTTTTATGCTGTGACCCACTTGGGGAGGTGTGCGTGCTAACCAATGTGTTCTGTCTCTTTTTATACCTAACCAAAAACTTTCCAACACCAAAAATGTATTCTACGTAACATAAAATGTATATATTTGAATTTATTTAATATTTTAACAGATTCTGATGTAAGTTTAACGAAACACTATGAATATAGGTAGAAATCATGTTTTTCGGAGTTGGAAAAGGCGATTTCAACATTAATGATACTTTTTTTACAAATTGGAAAATATATTGGCGTTATTACATAACTTGAGTTAAGTTTTATTTAAAAACTAGTTAAAATATATTATGTTTATCCTCTTCTCCAGACAAAACTGTATTGTATCTTGAACAGTAACTCTTGTAATTTGTGTGTTTGTATGTAAAATGAAATTTTTTTTTTAATGTTGCTGGGCAGTGTTCGGTGTATACGTAGATTGTAGGCAAGGAGGGGCAGAGGTTTTTGCTACCTACCCCTGTGAAGGCATGCGGGGCTTTGCTTTCAATAGACAACCCTGCGATGTCACAAAATTAGCCCAGCAGATCATCATATCCTGCTCCAACTTTCAAGTTGAATAGCCAGAGTGGACCAAGGTCCTTTCAAGGTACTAGCCTGCTTCCTCATTACTTTGCAAAAAACTTCGTTCAGCTATGTTTGATTTTCGCCATTTTTCTGTAACTTCCCCTCAGCCCTTCAAGGTCTATGCAAGTATTGTAAGTTAAGAAAAGTACATTTTCTTATCTGTGAAAGCAAGCAAACAATTAAGAAATTTAAAAACAAGACATCAGCTTACCAATACTGATAGACACCTACTCATTTCTCTTCACTACTATTAAACCATCACTCATTTTCCATAAGATTGTATTGAAAAAAAATATTTGTAACATAAGGTATTAAAAAATAAATAATAACTCACACTATTTATTTTTAACTTGAAAGAAAATATTTTATTTAAAACATTCATAATCACTTTCAAGACCAAATAAATCATACATCTTTGTATTTAAAATACTACATCCCAACTTTAAATGAAATACAATCAATTCTACTGTTGCCTTCAGAAAAACATCACAGCTTAAAATCATTACTTCATGGTAAATCACAGCCTTAAATGATATACAAGCATTGTTTAGCTCTAGCTTCTTATAAACATTACACACCGAAATTGTTAATGTAAATTACATCACAAATTTTGAAGAAAAAAATACAATAATTTTTTTTGTTCATCATCTTAAAATTTACATGTAGAATCCAAACAGGCTTTTTTTTATCCAAAAATAACTCAATCTTACATCATTAAAACTGTAAAAGTATTAATCGTACCATATCCTCATACAACTTCAAAAATATTCATTTACTCTATCAGTTGCATGTACAAGCCAAACAGGTTTTTTTTATCAAAACAAATTCCATCTTAAGTCATTAAAACTGTAAAAAATATTAATTGTACCATATCCTAATACAACTTCAAAAATATTCATTCAGTTACATGTACAACCCAAACAGGCTTTTTTAAACCAAGAAACTCCATCTTACATAGTTAAAACTGTAAAAATATTAATTGTACCATATCCTGATACAACTTCAAAAATATTCATTTAATCTATCAGTTATATGTACAAGCCAAAAGGCTTTTTAACCATAAAAATTCCAAGGTTCACCATATCGAAATCAAGAGGTGTTTAGAGTGAAAACATTTACAGTATTATATAATTGAAATAATAATATTAAAATTTCTTAATAAACTTTCCATCACGAATGATGTTTCTTTAAAATCGTTACACTCGAATTATTTATCTTTGAAAATCGTTCAAATTGAATGAATTTTAATATTTTAATTAAAATTGTTACACCAGAATGAAATTTTTATTAAACTAAATGATTAGTCTTTAAATTGTCAAACATTTTAATGAATTTCGTTAAACTTTTAAAGAAATTGTTACATCTAAATGATTGATCTTTAAAAATATTGTTATACCTCAATGAAATTTATTTAAATTGTAAAAGTCAATGAATATTCTTTATAAATCGTTAGAACTTTACATTTTCAATCATTAAACTGTAAAAACATTTCACCCTAATACAGGTAAAAAAATCATTACAATATCTTAATATTGAAAAAAATTGTGAAATGATACTGCGGAAGGAATCATTCATGACTGAAATTGTGAATTTTCGATACCATTTATGTCTAGCTTTAAGACCTAAGCTTAATTTGCATTTCTTAACTGAAATAACAGCTGTTGGTGAAGAAGGTAATGGAGGTAAGGAGATTGGGCTATACTTTATTTCTTGTGACGACGGATTGAATATTGGCAGAGCCACAGAAATTAATTTGTCTCATGGTGTTTCAGGTGACAATATTTCAATAGATGTCTGACTTGGAGCAGGTGATACAACAAAATTAAAATTTAAAGATTTGTCTAATTCCAGCAAGAAATTATGTTTGGTAAATACAGCTTTCGGAGAGACGTTTAGAGAGGGAGACGTTAAATCTAACGGTTTACAACAGGAGCAAATCTTGGGTGTTGGCAGTCATTTCTCACATGTTTTTCTTCTTCTTGAGTCTAAAGCTCCAAACTCTGTGGGCAAGAGCACCGTGGTGGACTGTACTACAAACTTGGAAGATGTGGACACAGTAGCTGATGGCGCTGTGGACACTCTCATAGATGATGATAATGATGCCATCGCTGGTTGCAATGTGAAGGTAAACTCTTCTTCCTCTAAAGGAGTTAAGAAACTGCTTACTAAATTATCTTGCATAGATAAGCCAGTAAAATAGTCTTCATAGGACCACGACACCGCAAAGCGAACCAAACTGACAAATAACTGGGAAAAGTAGAAGTGGCGTAGAGGCTAAAGCACTATTTATAAAATTTCAAATTCCCATGTCAAACCTTCGAGAAGCCTGATTTCTCCCCACCAACCAGAAGTCAGAAGTTCAAACAAGCATTCTCCTCTCTTCCCGCACCCTCGACTTCCAAATATCTTAAAAACCAGCACCCCCAACCTCGGAGATGAACCTCTCTGCTGGGTTCTTAGTCGAAGAAATGAATAACATTTATTTATCAGTAAAATAACTTCTGAGTCGTAACAAATATATAAAGTTTATTAAATAATCCATTAAAAAGAATTAGTGGTGAAATAGAGATCAACGTATTTAATAAAACGATATATAATTTATAGGGTAAATGAAAGTAATATTATTCACAAAAAAATCCTGTTATAATCCCTTTTATCCTTATCTAAGATAACTTTAATCTTTAAAGAGATTTTTTTTTTCTTATTCGCAGTATATCTTATCTAAATCAAGAGATGTGATATGACTCAATTTTAGTAAATATGTTCCCATTTTTCTTAATTGTAAAGTGAGAATCATATTTACGTTAAACATATGGATATTTTTTCCGTTAATGTATCCGAACATGTTTCCAATTTGGTATCTTATATTTTATAAGATATTTCCATTGAATTTTTTCTTTTGATACAGGTTAGTATGGGGGAGTAAAAACTTATTTTTGTAAATATTTGTTCATGTTTATGTAAGTCTTGTGATTTTTTTATTACTATATATTTTCCTCCATAATGGACTTTGCAAAGAGAATATTAATTTTTTTATCAAGTAGATGATAAAATATTATTGCTCGAGAGATTTCAAACAGATAGAAAGCCATTTTGACCTTGGTAGTCTCGAAGATTGAAAAATCGTTCACCTGAATTACCCTCCTCTTCTCCAGGGACGTGGATGTCCTTGGTAGCTTCGTTCGTGAAAAACTATGTGCTGGGGTTGTCTCCAGGGTATAATAAAACCAGAATGTGTTCTGTGGGGGTTTCTTGAACTGCCAACCTCTGAAATCTCAGTTTCTGTAGTTAATAAAGTTTAATTGGAAATATTGCACGCAATTGATTTAAGTTTAAACATCTATAAATTTGAACATAACTACTTTTTTTCATGCACATGAACGAATTTATATTAGTTTAATAAACAGAGATTCTTTCTTTATTATTTTTATGTTTACATGATTACAATCATACCTAACCAAGACTCGAACCCAGTTTATATCAATCAAGCCTTGCACAGAATGGTATATTATATTGCTGGTTATGGAAAAGCAGTTAGACTGCTCACTTCCAGAATTATTTCCTCTCTGAGGAGAAAATATTATTCTTACTAAAACAAGTTCACTTTTAAAAAATGAATAGGGTAAATAAACTTTAAGAAATGGATTCATTTGACATCATATTTATTTATCGAATATACACAAATTACACACACAAATACACACACAAATTATACATATGTGTTTCAACACAATCAAGTACAAGACGTCCCAAAACACTATCAAGTCGAATTTTCTCCAAACAATTCGATGCTAAACAAACACAAGCTGTTAAAAATAAAATTTGTTGAAACTATTTCTTTTCAAAACAAAGTCTTAATCGTTCACTCCAACATGCTAATAACTTGCTAATATTCACTTTACATTTTCATCTCTGTATGCAATAACAGGTGATTTCAATATCTTGTCGATCCATCTTTACAAGTAGAGGATATCAATTAAGCAAATACTTTTTATATTAAATTTCACTCATCCTAAATAACATCATATGACTCAACTAATATCCACAGGTGTTTCGCGAGGAGAATCATCAGAGTACGTTTCACCCCACAAAGTCCTCAGTGCCCCACTTAACATAAATTTCGAGTTTTCCTGTGTACAGAAGAACATTTAATTGTATCCATATGTTTTACGCAATTGAATGAATGAAGGGCAATAATATTTCTTTTCAATATCTATTACTTTAGCATTATATACACTTTCGAAAAAAAAACATTTTTCCTCAACTCCACCTACATATACACTTATTTAAGTAATGTTTGCAAATATCTACAATGTTCTCATACTCTATACACCCACTCCCCCATTTTAAACCATGGTGATGGTTAGTAACCCATCTATTCGTTTTCTTGTATGTAGGAGTTAGATATTTCCAGTCAAATGACGATTTGAAGCTGAATACAGCTGTTTGTTCTTCCATATCAGTGATAGCTAATTCTTTAATGATAATTTTTTCTGCAGATTAAAATCCTTGCACATTGCAAAACATCTCGTCGTAGGCGTGGTTCGTCGTCTACTGACTCAATTCGTTATTTTCACCAGCTTATCTCTTACATTGTAACTCGCTAATCTGTCATGAGTTATAAGAGCGGAAGCTTGCATATTTGCTGGAAATGTTGTATTTGCAACAATTCCAATTCATGAATCAATCACACCATTGATAATTCTGTCATCATGCTTGCTGACATCATACAGAAATAACATTCCTCTGGTTTTAAATGATTTGGGTCCTAAGATCGGTGAACTGATTTTGTTATAATATGTTTCCTTAAACTTTGTATACATATCATACGAAATAAGGAATTTCCCATTGGCAACGTTCATATTTAAATCCACATTGGGGTAAGGTTGACTGTTTAGATATACAGGTTATCCAGAAATTATCACTGCAACTTCATACATTAATAAAAAATTATATTAAGGTGATAGAGGTACGCAATTTTTTTACATGTGAAAGAGCATTTCCCATAGTTTTTAAACAAAATTTAGTAGACCTCTAACTGTGCACCCTTTGTTGTACGAAGTACATCAAAACGATTCCACAGCTCCTCCCATGTCTGCACTAGAATTCTCTCATCGACAGTATCAATCTGCTACAATAATTTGCTTCAGTTCATCCAAATAGTTAACAGGTGATTTGTACACAATGACCATAACATAACCCCATAAGAAGAAGTCTAGAGGTGTGATATCCAGCGAGTGAGGTGGCGAAGGAATTGGACCATCTCTGCCAATCCATCGTCCAGGAAACCACTGATTCAAAGATTCACGCACAGCCAAATCCCAGTGTGGGGGTGCTCCATCCTGTTGAAAGATGACATTAGGTGTGCATGCCTTCCAGTTGTGGGATCACGATTTCGGTTAACATGTCCAGGTACACAATGGCTGTGATAGTCATTTCAATGGAGACGAATGGACCAATGATGCGATCACACATGACACAACACCACGTATTCACCTTCGGGCTGTCTTACACAATCTCATGTGATTCATGGGGGTGTTCTGATCCCCAAATCCTAACATTATGCTGGTTCAGTCACCTGAAACATGAAATGTTGCTTCGTCACTGAAGACTACTCGCTTCAGAAAGTTGTCATCTTCGTCAATGCATTGCAACATGTCGCCACCAAATTTGGTGCATCGTCAGGTTGCAGAGCTTCAACCACCTGAACTTTGTATGCATAGTCGTAATTGCTTGTGTAGAACTTTGTGTACCATTGATTGGGGTAACTGCAGTTGCCTTGCAGTAGTGCAAACCGACTTACCAGGGCTATGCATCCACTTACGCAGTACGCATGCGGTCAATGTCTTCAGCACTTTTGCGTGGCCAGCCGGCACCCTTTTGATGCAGAACACTGCCAGTATCCATAAATTTAAAGTGCCACTCCTGTATTGTGGATTATACAGGTGGGTCCCTTACCATGCCTGGTCCTGTAATTACGTTGAACTTGTGTATCTGATTTGGTCTCAATAAACTGAGACACACATTGAACATTCTCTTGTGGAGTGGTCATTTGGGTGAATTAGAAGTCATCCTGTACAGTTTAATATTTTTCATATCACAATTATCGAATACTGATCAATCCGCTTTTAAATTGTTTTGTCGGTTTGTTTGAAAACAAATGACAACATATCTCGGTTTTTTCCGATGAAAAACTTGATTTCAATTTCCAAATGACTTTTTGCGATGTTGGCAGTGTTGGAAAACCTCTAAATCCAACGATCAGAATGGAAAGTCTAGATTCTTCTCTTTTTTGTTAAATTTTAGAAATTTTACACATTCGCGAGTGTTAATTTCAATATGCTGCATTAACCATTCCACACTGCTTAATTTAAATGTTACTCCTTGTTCGTCATTAGCTGTATTGTATATAGCATTTAAATGCATATTGCCAAATAGAATAACTAATTCTTGTTTTGCATTTAGTATGACCTGTTTGTAGTCTTCACCATAGCCTAAAACCATACAAGCCATGTATAAATTTCGTTTACTGTTCCTGAGAGAGAGTACTTTATCATGGAAGTAATTCCAACATCTCATGTTTGACCGATTTCCACCTCATTTAGCAGATAAGCAATTCTGCCGATTAAATTAAGTATTCCCTTTTTTACTATTTTTGTATTAATTCTAGATTACTTGCATCTGCTGTGTTTTTAAATATTCCTCTAAACCTTAAACTTGATTTTGGTGGTAATGTGTAAATAGCATGATTTTGTTTTGAAATCTTTATTTCCGAAGGAAACATGTACAGACCTGCTCCGAATTATTCATACAAATGTATTTCCGTATTGGTGATTCCATTTACATAGCTAATAAATTCTTCTTCAACATTAAGTACGTATTCCATTTCTATTAACATTATATCACAATTCTTTTAAATATAATTCACTGCCTCATGTTAATTTCATGGGTATCTTATTTGAAATGATAGTTTTATGTTGGTGTTTACATATTTTTATACTTCCTGTCAGTTGGATACGTCCTTTACTCATTTAGTTCTTAAAAGAACCACCTACTTTAAGTCCGAATTTACTATTGTACACAACATCCATTGTAATTCTAATGCCCAAATGAATGTAGGTGTTTAATTGCCTTTTTTATAAATGTGATTCAACAGTAATTTCAATATTTCATAAATTAATAAGTTTACCATCTTGATCGACAATTGTAACAAATAATTCATCAACAAGATTCACTATTACTGGAAGATATAGCAATGTATTAGATTTTTCAATTATGTTATATCTTGGAGCTACAGCACACGTGAATTCTTGTATTTTATTTGTCCGTTTTCCATTATAATATGAACCATCTACAATATTAACATTTATGTGGCATACATTTACCAACAATATATATACCTGTTTTAATGATTCGTGTAATTTATTAGCTGGATATAGTCTCTGTTCATAACCCAAAATATTTGCAATTGAAATGTCTTCCAAGAAATCGATATCGATGTTACTGTACATCGCACTAGTTAATGCATTTTGATTTCCACGTAATTGGAAATGTATATCTTTAGATAATGCCACTTTATTGAATGTTCAAGGTCATCCAACTCATAAGGCTCTACCGGTATCACAATCATGTATGTATTTTCACCAATATTAGCAGAGAATAATTGGTTATGCATATCAAAGTTTGGTATGCTGTTGTAAGTAACGAATTCTATTAGACTTATTTTTCATTCTCCATCTAACTCTAACGCAGGGTAATATACAGCACACGATTGCGACGAATTGCCACTTAATATCAACATAATTGACATATTACTAATATGTTTTACTAATGCAATTACTAATTACTCTATTTATAGCCAAAAATGTAAACACAAATGTCCGCAATTGATTGTATTTGGTAACCGTTATGTTTTGTAATTGTATCTTAATTGTTTGTTTTTTACATAACCACATATCTCAATTGGAGGATGTAAATCGCCAAAACTGTCGTAATACAATGATTGATTTGTGTTTTTAATTAATGCAACCCAATCAGATCCTTCATTTTGATTCGAATCTGAATTAACAATCATACATTCACAAATACATGGTTTCTTTGGTAAATCTTTCCACATATACACACCTCAGAAATAGGTAATATCCAGATTATTTACAAATACATTAATATCTTGGTTTGTTAATTCTTTTTTTTTTTAAGACTATTTAAGATTTTCTGCTTTTTTTTTCCGTATTTGGTGTTTTTCGTCCTTGTCCAACTTTATAGAGTTTCAAATACATTCCTTTACCTTTTGATTTAACTGCTCTACTAATTGCCGAAATCTCTCAGAGGATTGATTAAATAGCTGTTAATGCTGGAAATAGGAATGGAATGATTCCTCCTTTGTTTTTTGTTTCATTTTGCATTTTAAGCCCATGCCTCTCATCACCTTCGAGCGCATAACTTTATCGACAACCCAAGCACCTAGCTTTTCACCTTTAGTTATAGATGAATTCTTCCTTATATTTGCTGCTTTATCGGCTAGAATTGTATCTTCTATACGTCTTTCTTTCAAATCATTTGTTCGATCATAAACTATATTGTGTTCTTTACAAGTGCTATCCAAAGCTTTTATTCCTTGATTGTTCCGGCCAAACGATTTTCAAGTTTAGTACCTGGTCCGCAATAAATATATTTTAGTAAACATAATTGAAATGGTAATTAATTAATCAATGTATTCAATACACCACATCCTTGTTTTATATGTTTAGTACGAGCCATTGTTTTCAACTAAATGGTAACATATATGTAAAACTACATTTATAGTTTTATGTTAATAAATTACGTAATACTGTGTAATTGTGTAGGAATGAATGTTATAGAACAAAATGTAAATCTGCAGGTAATTTGAAATAAGAAAGAAAACGTAATTGAACAAAAACATGGTATTCTTTTAACATCAATATAAGTTATATAATAAGTGGTCCTTCTTCATGTGGAAAAACGTGTGTTATTATGTCGTTGTTGGAGCATCCAAATGGACTTAAATTTGAAAACAAATATGTATTGTCTAAAACAATACAACAAGAGAAATATCAACGGTTAGCAACCATTTTATCATTAATTGAATGACTATGATATTTCCCTTTTACAAATAAAGACGGTATAGTGCCTCCGAATGATACCTTTCCCAATTCCGTATTTATTTTTGACGATGTTTGGTGTGAGCTGCAGGGTGAAATACAGCAATACTTAAGTTTTGGCCGACATTCAAAAGTTGATTCTTTTTATCTATCGCAAAGTTACACACGTATACCAAAACAGAATTTACACAATAATGTATATATGGTAATTGTGTTTAAAAAGTATAATATGCATCTGCACTATATTTACAATTATCATATTTTAGGTGATATGACATTTACAAAGTTTAGATATATGTGTTTTTACTGTTGGAAAGAAAAATATGGTTTTTGGTGACTATACCAACACTTCCGCTATATAAAGGCAGACATAGGTCTGGTTTCGATAGTGTTTCACATCCTGGCAAAGAACAATGAGTATTTCAAAGTTTGGACATAGCGGTATAAAACACAATCCTTACAATAGCTGTTTAACAAAAATCTCGATAGGAATTGTGATTTGAACGGACATATATCATGTAATATGGGTATGGCTCTGAAAGATTGCGATGCAGTAAATAAACATTATGTGGAAGACTTAAATAATATTTTGTTAAACGCATTTAAATCGCAATCAAATGATATTGAAGAGAAATTAATGAAGTTATTTCGGATTTACATAACGTTATATCTGCTGTAAAAGAGAAATATTTGCAAGCCAAACAAGCTCATATGGAACGGGATGTTATAAACGAAGAAATATTTAAACCTATAAGACTCGAATAGATACATTGATTTCTGTATTTAATAGACCTAAAGAAGCAGGTTTGGAAATGAAAACGGAAAATGAAATTTGAACAAAGAAAAAGCAATCACTTTCTCAATTAATGCGATGTTATTTAGCATTAAAACTATCTAGGTCTACGCGCGATACGATCTTTGGTGTTTACCGACATGAAAACAATTGGTTCCTGGGAGATTCGGTAATTAAATATTTGCCTGAGAATAAAATCAAAATAGATGATTATGTAACTGATGTTAGTGAATGATTATTTCCATTAATGTTTAAAAACTTTCCAAATGGATATTTCAACACCGATTTGCAAAAATATAAATAACCTATTCGTCGAACGAATGTAATATTCGTTCATGAGATGAAAACCGTCCGGAAATAAATTTACTTGGTGATATAGCTGGAAGTGGAATATATAAAGATGAAATTAACAACTGTTTTTTACCTGTATATTGGAACAATCCAAATGAATACGTCGATAGATTAAAACTTCTCATCGCTTCGAGAGAATCTGGGAATAATTTACATAGAAATTAAATTGTTTCTATTATTGAAGAGTAAATGGAATACGGTTACATTATAAATGTAGTTTAGTAGGATTGCTCAAGAGCTTCATGTTCCTGCAAGGATAAGATATCCTAGAAGAAGAGTTATAATTCATGGTATAAATTATCGTTTTTAAGTCGATTTGTGTGAAATGACATTGTTTTCAGAATACAATAAGGGATACATATATATTTTAACCATAATAGATGTTTATTCGAAATATGATTGGGGAATACCTTCGAAAAAACAAAACTGAGAATCAGGTTATCAATGCAATAAAGATCGTTTGGAAAGTGAGAATGCCCAATTCGCTCCAAACTGACACAGGAACTCAATTTTTGCTACACCTTTCCGGAAACTAATGACTGAATATGTTATTAATCACTATGCAATGTGTTCGGAACTTAAAGCCAGTGTTGTCGAATGTTACAACAAATCGATTAAGCAATTAATATATAACCATTTCATGCCGAGGGGGACTTAACAATGGATAGATATTTTGCCTGAAATAGTTAAATTTTATAATTCCAAATATCATAGAACTATCAAGATGGCTCCTAAAGAAGTTGCGGATAATAGTATAATGAAAACTATTTATAATAAAGTTAAAGTACAAAGTTGGGGAATTTATACGTATCTCGAATCAGGAAGAGATCATAGAGAAAAATTCATAGTGAATTGGTCTTTTGAAATATTTCAAGTTATTTCAATTAGACAAACATATCCCAGAATGTATCACATAGAAACATATGACGGAGAACCAATAAGAGGTGGATTCTACGAAAATAAACTGCAAAAATTTAGTTGACCAAATTAATATTTGGTTGATAAAATCATTAAAAGGAAGAAAGATATGTCCCTGGTTCGATGGAGAGGATTCTGAAAAGCACACGACTCCCGGGTTAAGAATCTTGATCTTAAAAGATTTTAATACAATATTTGTAAATTGTTTTTATACTAAATAAAAGATTCTTAATTATATTGATGTGTTACTTGATTTAATACACCTCTGGAGGGGGATTGGCTGTATAATTTATTGTGTAATCAATCACTTCTTATTGGAATACCATTTCATTGGATTACCATTTGAGAGATAATCCCTTGTGATTAAATCCTTTTAATGGTGACATTATTCACATTTAGGTGATAATTGAGTGTTTTTGGTTTCCATTGTAATTCTGTGTGTTTGGGTATAATCTGATTGATTTTGATACATTTCTTGGAATAGGGATAAAATCTCGTGGAATTTTATAGAGTTAAGGCATTTAAGATGTGATTTATTTAATTTGTTGTTTTAATTTCCTGGAATTCAAATATTTATTTCTTGTAATTTTTCAACTAAAAGGCATTTGGGATGCGATTCCATTTTATTGTTATTTAGAATGTATTTGTAGCATGATATATTTCTTGGAATTTGGATATTGTTTCCAGGAATTAGATTTCTATAGTAATTTTTTTTAATTGTTACATAATTCATCGTTAGTTTATTGGAATTCTTTTCTGGATTGTATAATTTTTTTGTTGTAGGTTATTTTACTGTATCGATACAGTTCTTGGAAATTTATTAGTTTTAAGAGAGCAAAATACTATTCCCCATGCCAAAAAACTTTTTGATTGTGTGTCCTAGGATGTAATTTTTTGACGGTGTAGAAATTCATAATATTTTCCAGTGGTGAGTATTTACCAATACTTTTATATTTAAATATTTTTTCTCTTGCAAAAATAACGTTTAAACTGGACTTAAATTGAAATGAAATATCAGGAACATAGTCCACTTGCTTTTTACAAAATACAAAACCATTTCGCTGGGAAAAATAACCGAGGTGAGACAAGTTGCAAAGTGCGGTGTTTAGTGTCCGTGAGCTGCAGCCAGAGCAACACGTATCATGGAAGTGAAGTTTAGAGGTGCGGCAGGAAACAGAGGGAAGGGGGAAGTTCTCTCTCCTAGTCCTATTGTATAGGCGGCAGTGGCGAACATCAGACTCTGTGTGAAGGGAAAGTTGTTGAGTGGATGGAAGCAGGAGGGTATCGATAGTGGCATACGACACGGGCTACTGCATCTTTTTGAAGCATTTCCTCGCCTGGCGGTGTGCATGCATATCTCCCACCCACACGCGACCGGGTCCGGCTCGGTGCTTTTCGCCTCGTTTCCCCCTCATCTGTTCTCGAGATCTAAATTTCGCCCGCTCCCACATACACTCAATTCTCGGCTATTTGCTACTTGGTACTGTACACAAGGTTTTAGAATGACTCGTACCCATATCTTTTGTAAAAACACATCGTTGTAGTCGATGTTCTTTCCCAAATAAATTTGGAGCTGGTTTTTACTCAACATAGAATAATAAACTTTAGCGAGATTATATTTTCCTATACAATAGTAAAGTCAGTTTTTTAGTGTCGCAGAGGCGTCTACACATGAAATACATATCGTTGTCTGCTAAACGAATAAATATACATAAGATTTAAACTAAAACCACTTTTCCAATATGTTTGTTTTCAATGGTTAAAAATAAAGTTCAACTTGAGTATTTGCTTACAACATAATAGTTAAAAGTTGAATAAACATATGTGTTGGAAACCAGTGTTCTTTCAATGTTTAAAATCTTAGCAAGTTAAAATTATATCATATAGCTGTGTTGATATGAAAATTAATCAGTAATTAGTTAAAAGTTGTTGGAAAATGGTATAAAATTTGCTGGCAAAGTTATAACTTTTAAAGTTTCTTGTGAGTTTACAGGATTAAACTTAAATTTTTACTTAAAACTATTTATATTTTTTAATGAATTTATTTTTATAAAAGCATTTGGAACATATTTCTTAGTGATGAGGACAAATAAAGTTTTATCTGTGGTTTTTATGAGATTTTATTTAGCTGGGAATGTGCTAGGCTATTAGCGAAAATAACACTAGGTAGAAGAGAGGGGAAATAGCCCAGATCAGTTCAAAATGGTTATTATCGTGGTGTCAGGGTGAGGGGTGCAGGATAGGTGTGTGGTAGGCAGGTCTCCTCCAATCAAAACGCAACTAATCAGATGTAGCCATCTTGCCTTAGTGCCGAAAACATTTGACGATTGCGGCCAGCTCGGGTAGCATGCACTGGCTAGAGGGGAGCAAAGTGACCTCAGCAATCCCACTCTGCACCATCTTTAGTCACTCATGTACGCTTGGAGAAGACGGACGTGCTACTTGTCAGATCCTTCATAAACACTGCACCTCTACATACTTAGTGGCCGACGAGCTTACGGTAGGGGGTTACCACACTGGCGAGCATCGCACCTACCTTCGTCTCACATGATAGCAGCAATGTACGTAGTATTTTATCGGGACAATATACATTTTTGTTTGTCAACTTAATTTTTTTTTTGGATCGATATACTGTGTGTGTGGTAAGTAATTGATTTCCGTGTTCGGTAGACAAAATACCATTTCTGTTAACAACTCGCATTTTTTGTTAGCAAGTGATGTGAATTTCACAGATTTAATGGAAATTTTTAATATATCTCTATAAAGTGTTGTACAGTTACGCTTTGCAGGCTTATATGACTCTTGACGTCATCCGAGTGACCCTATGCTTCGATGGAAATAATTTGTGTTAAAAGTGAATTATTCAGAAAATACTGATACTTTAGTTAAAAAATTATTGTTTTGTTGTCTGTTGTAGGACGAATGCAGATTTTTTCTCTTTAATTTCAACTCATTTGTCTATCAGTTTCACTACATGTATATAATCAGTTACTCCACACACACAGTTTATAAGACGAAGTAATTGCTATGCTGGACTCCACATCAAATGAGCATGTTTTAAAAAATACTCAAGGTATGTGCAAGAGGCATTAAGTAGTGTGTGTGTGTGTATTTCTATTATGCTATTGTGTCTGTTAAAAATTTAAATGCGATTTTGGAAATCTTTATTTATTCATACTGACTAGCTGAATTTCGTTTAGTGAGTAGTATGCACTTGTGTTCATCAGATGTCATTTACTTAGGTAAAATTCTCTCTCATGTAAATTATATTTCTAAGCTCGAGACTCGCATTATGTTTAAGACTAACATAATTCCACTTATAATTCACATAGTCATTTGAAAATTTGCATTTCGATGTCTGTAATTTATTCATACATAGAACACTCTGAATTTATCTCGTGTGTTCGCATGAAATCGCCTATCTACCACCAACATCCCTCCAAACACCTCAAAATTAGAAAAATTAGTAAAAATGACCCTTAACCCACTCATGCACTCAAATCTATACCTATATAAGACATAGCACCTACTAGTGATGGGAAATATAGTTTACTGGAATGAACTAGGTCGTTCCAAACTGGTCACATTTGAGAACAGTTCATTGGGAACCGTTCTTTTGAACTATATAGGTCACAGTCGAATGATCATACGTACTGGCGAACTGAAGCGCACAAGTGTAACCTCGGTCCGAGATCTAGATAGGTCTTTCTCTGTACCTCGGCCCTTAGAACTGGATAGGTCTTTTTCTGTTTCCTCTTTCACAGTTCCATTTCCCCTCCTCAGAAGAATCTAACCAAGCATAAATGGAAAGGGAAGCAAATAAGTGATATTTGTTAATTAATTGCTAAAGAATTAGTAATTTATTGTGTGTAGTTCCCGACCTATTTGCGACTCATGTCACTATTGAACTAGGTAGGTCTGCTCTGCGATCCCTACAGTTCTAGGCAGTTCTAAACGAGCTAAAACAAAGATACCGATAGACAGAGGCCGATTGATAAGAAATGTGTACGTTGCGATGTGGCCAGTTATGGTGGGCGGGATGGACGGAGGGTGGAAAGTTGCAGGGAGCGACGAAAGATGGAGCATGCGCAGTGGCACACTGTGGCGCACCTGGCATAGTTGCTGGTACTAAGAGAATTAATGAACGATATCACAAGAGACTAGTTCTTTTATGTCGCGGTGAACTATGTACCTAGTTCTTTTTCAAGACCAGTTCAAAATGAACTGGTAGTTCGTGAACTACCCATCATTACCACCTACCACTCTGGCCAGTCGACTGTCAGAGCTTCAAGGGTGAGGACAAGCCAAAGCTCCTGATACCCCCTCCCCCACCCAAAAAGAAAGAAGGAAGTACACAAAAAATATTAACCCTTTCAAATTTAACCCTTTCAATAAATTTAACCCTTTCGATAGATTTAATCCTTTGAATTAGTTTACCCTTTCCATTTTACTCAGATTAAGATCGGATTAAGAATTTTTAATAGTAAAAAATCGGATTAAACCTTTCAATCAATTTAACTAACCCTTTGAAATCAAATTGATAATCCAATTAATCAAATGTGAAATATAAACCGCCCACCCCTACTACTTATCTAAACTAGTTACCTAGCTCTTTTTATTCGACCTTAAGATATGTAATTACCTTCCATTCATTGTTACCAACTTTACTAGGCGAATGTCATCATTCAGCGTACCTTATAAAATATATGCAGGTTATGACAGTGGGGTTTTTTTAAGGTTGGTTCCAAAAGTGCTCACATTATCGTGAACAGCCTTTACACAAAAACGAAGAATTTCTGCAAAAGGGGCAAAGCCGAGGCTTACACGTGTCGAGCTGCAGTTCCCCACCTCCCCGCCCAGCCAGTAACTCGCCGACGCCTGAAGTAAAAAGCCCTGTAGTAAAGGTTCTGCGGCGATGTCGCGTGGAACTGCTCTTGTTGTTCCATGTCCAGCCTACGATACAGCTCCGCCCATGCGCCGTGCTCATCTTGCAGCCCTCGAATTCCATTACTGTCGTAGATGAATTGACGTACGCTTAAGTCTGGGATGACTTTCACTTTCTTGCAAACTCCGTATTATTCACGCACACAGGATAAAATTCGCAGCGTGTCTAGGAATGCAATGCAGAATTTCCATGATCATCCAAAAAACGTACGCCTTATTTCCGTTCAGAAAACATGCTACAGTTACGTTATGTGTAAGGGCACCGACTGTCCATAGGCTCTGTAACAAAGTGCACAGATCCAGTCGAAAATTCATAAAAAAATATGTTTAATATTTCTGAAAGGTACCTACTTATGAATAGAATTAAAGAAAATGTACTCTACCTAATCGCAGTTTCCGTTTTATACTTTTTATACTTACATTTGTGAGTCATTGGAGACAGTGTAATAAATATTATATTCAAAATGTTATTATTATTATTATTATTATTATTATTATTATTATTATTATTATTGTTACTTATATATATGTGTGTGTGTGTGTAATGAAATAAATATTCCAAATAAGTACGATATGTTTAGCCTAAGCCCTTATACAGGCAAAGTTGGCAAACATTTGAGAATCACTGGATAGAGTAGTCAAATTCATATAGTAGGGAACACCATTTGCCCCGGACAAGCCAATATAATGTGTCAAGTACTACGCACTTTATAAGCATACTTTGAACGTAATTTCAAATCATTGGGGATATACGTAACAGCCACTAATCTCAGTTTTTCGACCACGCTCCTGGCCTTGACAAGTCGGTATGTTAATGTTAAGCCCTAAGACTTTTTATATACACATATTGTGTTACGGCGTGGGCAAGCCTTGGTTATGCTGCTTGCCTGAACGCAACATCCCTCGTGTAAAGAGAGCAGCAAAACAGCGCAGCGAGGTCATGAGCCTCAGGGAGATATGCCGAAAGTTCAGTGGTTGGGAAAACAAGCACCATATTTAAGTCAGTGGGGCATCGAGCGAAGGTCTCACTACAGCCACCTACAGAGCAAAATGGGAAGAAGACTGGGGCTTCATCTGCCGTAGCAATGACGATTATCAACCTGCCACATCATTATTACGTGAAGATGTTCCAGTAGTTACAACAGAAACATTCAATTATTTGTGCGTGGCTTGTATAATTGACTAACTATAATACTTAAGTATTTGGATCTAACTAAATAGCAAAGTATATATTACGCTCCACCGAAGTAACCACAGTTATTTATATAACTTAATGTATATAGTGTCATATAACATAAAGTAAACGCTATATGGTTTACTATTTTTAATATATAACATAGTAGATTATATCTGGGTATATACTTCTGAGTACGCTACCCCTTATATCTTGTATGGCTCCCCGATTGGGAAAGTAACATTTTATGAAGGCACTGGCCTTTCACAAACTCAGTCAAGTAGAGTAATAAACCTTCCTTAACTAAATTAACCACCATTACAATGGCGGAAGCTAGGGTTTTCTCCCCTGTTTTACCATGCAAAATTCAGAAGCACTGGTGATGCCTTTATCAAGTTAAAATTTTAATATATGTGTTAACTTTCACAATGATTAACTTGTTGGCAAAAAACTTTATTACGAGGGTTAAATCATATACCAGCTCCCACCAACTAAAATGAAATACCCAATCCACCCATGCTAAATAATTTTGCAATAATTAAAAATAAAAGAAAGTCTTAGCCACGTCTGAAAAGTTAAATCAATTAGCATGAGTATATTGATGTAAAGCCACAGTAGGGCAAGAAAAAAACCAGATGAAGTAATTAAATAATTCAAAATAAATATTTAAAAATTTGGTACATTGGGTAATTCCTAGTGTAATAAATAATACAAGTGTCCAAAATTAGAACCAGAGAGAGTTAAAAAAATATACGGCTTATATAATAATATGATTTATAGATATTAATTTATAGGCTACAGGTTTTCAAATAGTGTTAATATAAGTGTCTTACAGAGAAAGAATTAATTACTTTCACATGTGAATAGAATTATAATAACATGCTTAGGTTGAAATTATTCTTAATGGGAGATAGATCATCTTCACAATGGATTATATAGTATTAAAATAAATTAATTAAATTAAAGGAAACTGTCTGCATGCACAAAATAATATTTGAATGAATTATAATTCAAATTTTATGCAACACGTAAATTTTAGTTAGTGAGATGCAATGCCAAAGTAAATATACATTTAAAACTCAAGTTAAATGGTGAACTGTACGATGCTCACATTTTAATTATAGAGCAGTATTACAACCAAAGTATTTTGTTGTGTTATACATTAATATGTAATATTAATGCAAAAGATGTTATAGAAATAAATATACATAAGGTGTAATGGGCACTGTAGTTTTGTACATAATTTTCTGCACCTGAACGCTGATGTACAAGGTACACAAAGATCTCAAGGTTGCAGCCAGGGGCGACTCATTTGCATGTTGACGTTTGCACCGAAAAAATTACCTCACTTCCCTCCCACCTCACTGCAAGTCAGCAACTTCAGCGAGGCAACACCTGCTGCGAGCTAACGAAACAGCGTGCTTGCATGTGTGCTCACCTGTGTAAACACTGCACCGCCTTTTACTGCTATCCATACTATTGAAAGTAAAACTTTCACATACTTGACGATAATATATTACAACTAAGGACCGGGATGTAATAAAACAATGAGAGATGGACGAAATTAATTAACTGTAAAGGGTATTTATGAAATGGGAATTAGTGCTCCTGACACACCCTATTCGCCTAGGTAGAGCGAATCCTTAGTTTACCCACTTTAACTACATCATTCAGGAATTTACCCAGGGAGTCACCAAATCAATTTTCGCGAGAGTTGCGAGATGTGGGCAACCGGCAGTCTAGCAAACTATTCAGGTTCACCCACTCTAACGGAATGATGACCCAGAGGATGAAATAATTGGAAACTAATTACTATACTGTTCTGTAGATGGGCCTCCAGACGGTAGAAACTCCTGAGAGATGAGAGATATATTTGAGAGAATATAAACTGCACTTTCCTGTCGAGGGGTCTTCAAGAAGCAAAAATGAGTGCAGAGATGCGAAAGGGTTCAGCTGTAGACCGAGCATGCAACACAGCAATACATTACTATGAGTTTTACTGTGGATCCATTTCATGCTACACAGTACACATTACTAAGGACTTGTGCTGTGGGTCCTGCATGCTATGCAGTAAAACCACAAGTGTTCCATGAGGGTACTCTGCAAAAATTATGGACCTCCTGAGGTAAATATAAATTAATGTAAAAATCCTTTCAATCCTTACTTATATCGAAACATAGAGGAGGACAATAACTAGAAAATTGTGAAACTTGATACTTAGGTACTTAGTAATTTTAATATCATACTAAATTTCGATACAAAAATCTTTCTATATCCTCATTAAATGACATCTTAGAACCTATATAGGACATATACAAATATTTGTAATTATGTTTTGAAAAATGGTTTGCTTATGAAGTGTGTAAAATGTTTAATTATGATTTTTCATGTACAAAGTGATCAATTGTGCATTGTAGCTCAAGTATACACAACTTAGTTGTACATTATACAAAATAACTAATCATGCATTTTCTTTCAGGCATATAAGGGTAACGTATAAAAATCATTTTTTCGCTATTGTGAAATCGCTTTATTTACCAAATGATCTTAAAGGCTACTATGTATACATTAAATATATTTTGTAACAGAAGGAGCTTTTAGTGTATACATTTTTAAAAGTTAAAACATAATGCTATTTACTTTTTTGCATCATAAAAGTTTTTCAAATTTATTAATAATATAAATTGATATTTGCAAGCCATATAACGAGTAGGTAAGGACCTTAAGTGAGGCTGGCGGTTTCACGTCCTCATACCAAACGCGACAGCAGCATCAGGAGCGAGAAAGACCTTGTATACCCTACTACAAGTCACGTTCAGGGCCATGAGCACTGCCACTTACACTCAGCAGAAAGTGCAGACCCCCATAGTAATTCAAACCCACAGGCCATAAATGCAGTTCAACGGCGCAATTCAATTCAAGAGAGAAGGCAAAGCAGTACCTACCACAGTTTTTCCTTGAATCAAAGTTCCTTCCACGCAGTCCTTCCCATATTCAAGAGATCATAAACCATATCATATTTCCACTGCCGGGAAGCAAACGAGCAACTTAGGGACCGAACATTGCCATCAGTTACCACTTTACCACAGGCCGTCACAAGATCTGACGACAGTTCTAATTTTTAAGAAGAAGGGTAATGTTATGGCATGGGCAAGCCTTAGTTATACCGCTTGCCTGAATGTGCCATCCCACGTGTAAAGAGAGCAGCAGAGCAGTGCGGCGGGATCATGAGACTCGGGGCATTATAACAAGAGATCAATGGCTGGGAAAACAAGCACCATATTTAATCCAGTGAGGCATCGAGCGCAGATCTAACCACAGCCAGTCACCTACAGAGCAAGAGGGGAGGAGACTGGGATCAGCCTTCGGCATCATAATTAAGGTGAAGACGTTCCGGTAGTCCCAGTAGTTCTAACAGAAACATTTAATTATCGGCACATTGCTTGTATAAGTAACTAACTATGATACTTAAGTATTTGGATCTAACTAAACAGCAAAATATGTATTGTGCTCTCCCAAAGTAACCAGAGTAATTGATATAACTTAATGTATGCATTTTGTATATCATATTATAAACACTGTATGGTTTACTATTTAAAATACATGCTGTAGTAGATTTTAAAGTGGTATATCCTTCTGGGCACTCTTCGCCTTATATCTTGTATGGCTACTCATATGGATCCATAACAATTCCCATCCCTCTCGAATTATTTTATTCAAAGTCAATAAATTAATATTGTAGATACTTTTCCACACCCCAACAAGCTGTCAAGGTACATTACACCCTAAACCATTTTCTAATCATAGTTTGCCTCAATTCATGAATCGTTGTAAATAAGGCCATCGAGTTCAGATCGAATGTATTTCTCCATGCCCGAAATACGCCGATGTATCGTGTTACAACACAAGTCATACGAAGCATCGCAAGTAGCAAAAGTCAATTGCATCACTTGTGCAAATCCGCTTGTACACGAGCAGCCCATAACTCTTACATCACAAAATGTTGCAATTATATTTTGGATATGTTACAATGTCTCATTTAGGTAACATTTTTTGATTCGTATCTCCGAAATGTTTCAAAAATATTTCGTTCTGTAGTTACAATTGTATATATAATGTTATGTTTCCGAAATGTATCACGCTTTCACAAACAAAATATATCTTTCCGAAATTTTCTAATATGATTTGGTTATATTTCATTGAAATATACCCACAATGCTTTGCAGGTTTGTTATTTAATTTACTATCACGAATTACGAAGTTATGCATGAAAATAAATTGTTTGTAAGGTGTATTGTTGCAGTGCATAATCCCTGTAGTTCTATGAATATTAACTGCTAATAGAAAAATTACGACCATTACATAACATTCATTATGTGGTTTTGAAGTAGAAGTGTTACGGTAAATTAATGGTGTTATGAGAAACTATGCCAAAGTATGTTTCAGTAAAGTATAATTTTTGTAATGAATGATGACATGTTTATTTGTTCATTAATGTGACAACTTATTCGTTCGTTAAAATAACCATTTGAGTTGGCTGTTCCTTATTTATTGTAATGAAAATGGAGGTAGCCAAGTGTATTTACCTTAATTATGTTGCTTTAAGTTATTTTCGTTAATACGTCTCAGGGCTCTGATGATGTATCATTTTTTCTATATGTGCATCTGCTTGGGTTTTGTTTCGAATTGATTTTATAGAAAGGTGACTGCATCATGCTTTCTTATGATATTACATTATGGAATTAATTGATAATGTTTGTTGAACATATGGGCTCAATACAGTTATATCAACTTGTGACATCTCAAATGTCCCTTAGCAGTAATACAAGATATGTTAAGTTGTTTTCAGTTTCTCTTGTAAAAATATTAGTATGTGAAGATTTAAAAATTGGCAAATGGTTTTTATAAGTAATTTTCAGTCTTGTTTTACAAAAAGTGATTGAGTTCTTCTAGTACTATTATTAGAGTAGAATAGTTTATACGCCCAATTTTAATGCGAGTCGTAAATTCTATTAGATATTATAAGAACCTCTAACTTTGCGACTAAACTGATACCAAAAACTGTTTGAATACAGTGAACCCTACTTTCACTCGTTCATACTGTTTTAACTGCAGCATCGAATAATTACATGAACTGTATTCTGATTTATAGGCGCGATTAAATCACTGTATTTTCACATGTTTTCAGCGCCTTATTAGCGAGTAGCCGCATGCTGCAATACGATACGAGTAGGGGGAGCGAGATGGTTCTGCAATCAAGGAGCAAGAGTGGCACAAGTGACACATTTGAATAACCTGGGAGGTGGCTTCTGATGCGAGGACACTAATTGGTGCTATGTTTCCAAGGTTCATTCTCACCATTTACCCCCTATACCCTCTACTCTCTGTGCTGTGATTGACTGTTGGTTGAGGCTGGGAAAAACGGGTCCAAGGGAAATCTGGGCCTAAGGGGTTCACTCTTCGGTATCCGGCTCATGACTGAGCTCTGACGAGGTGTAGAGAAGGCCCCATCTTTGTTTCCACATTGTCTGCTAGGAACACTAGTATCCATTATGCCTTAAACCCTTTTATGAGCATAGTTAGTCATAATTTCCGAAATGTTGAAGCTATAGTCATCAAATTCACTATCATATACGTCGTCTCCGATGTCAATGAGAGTGGTAGAGTCAATTAGACCTTAAGCCCTTTTATAAGAATAGTTACTCATAATTCCCAAACTATTTAAACTATAGTCATCAAATTCAAATCATATTCATCATCTCGATATCGATGAGAGCTGTGTGGTCAATAATGTCTTACGCCCTTTTATAAAACATACTTGCATTTATATAGAGTTCGATTCCCAGACAGGGCCTTTAAATTATTTATTTATTTTTTTAACCTTCGTGCTATGACGACTGGTGGCGGATTGATACTGACTTCGACAGACAGACAGAACATTTCAATTATTGTTATATATTTCCCTAACCCTGGGGCTCTTACAACTGGTGGGTTGATTGATACTATGTTCGATTCCCATTCATGATACTTATATTTTATGATGCACGCTCATGCGATGAGACAACGATAAAATAAAATATGGCATTACTGTCACTTAAAAATCCAAATCTGTGTATTTTAATTTCGAAATTTACCTTCGTAAAATGGCAATACTCGAGACTATTCCGCATTGAAGATATTTCTTGATATCGAAAACAGGAAGTTGTAAGAATATATTAAAAGTGTCACTGAAACTTCAAACAAAATACCAAGGAAACAAAACTCTGCAAAGTTTTACCATGTTCCAGCATTTAAACCAGAATGTGTGTTAACATTTGTTAAATGAGAAACAATCATATACGGACAAAACGTAGCAATTAAAACAGTGTAAAACGTACATCAAACAAAATGAAAATCTTGCAATCATATTTTGTTACATATTTATAGATTATGTGAAAATATTTCGATTAAATAGATCCTCCAAAGTTTGAGAACGTTAAGAACGTCTTCAAGTGGGTTTTTAAGAAAAAGTAAAATTAGTGATATAAAGAATAATATGGTTCTTTTGTCGGATCATGGCTGCGTTTTGAGACATTCCAGAAAACTTATAACTAGGAAAAAAGAAATGTGGAGAGTATAGGAATATCATCTTGGAAACTTATCTACGGACACGAAGTGTTAACTCTTATAAGAGCTTGGGAACATAGTGGTGATGTGCAATGTAAGGAAAAATTCGAAAAACGATCAATCACTTCCGTAAAATGTGACAAGACGTGGTTGTACTTCAATAAGTGTGATTGGAAATTTAAATCAAATAGTTCTTTCGAATAATTTATTTATTTATTTTATTTATAGTTGAAAAAGTTTACATAATATATGTGCAAACATAGTGAAAATTCTATTAAAGAGTGTCAGAGAATGCGGATAGATATGCATGTACGAAGATGCTAACCTATTAGTTTACATATTTTACAAACTTAAAATTATAAACAACTTTTAACTAAAAGATAAAAAGTGAGCAGTTACAGTGTGCTGTTCCAGGTAGTAGCTATAATACAGTTTACTATAACAGCCTGTCACCAGAAAGTCTGGTTCTCGTTAACTAGCTACAGCCCGCTCATCTGGCTGGGGCTAGCTGTGTGATAAACTGTGAGCAAACAAACATTGAGGGTTGTCCTTCTGACGATGTAACGTAGGTCCTCGAGTTCCTGCTTGCGTATGTTTGTTTGTAACAATTAGCTGCTGGTGACATACATGACAGTCATACCACATTCTCCCTAGTTCCTGCACAGATACAGGTCATTAATTATATTCTGTACATTTTATTTCATTTCGGTATATATTACGGGAAATTGTGATGGTTATTTCTTGTAGTTGTACTTCAATACAAGCGGACAATGCTCGGGATGAATCGCGTGTTTCTCTAAATTATACCGAAAATGTAGTTAATGATTGCTTGTTTCTATAGAAGTTATATTTTAGGTGCACCATTGTAGACATGTCATGGGATCAAGATATCTAATACTATAAGCACAGTTACGATTTTTTTTTTTTTTTTTTTTTTTTTTTTTTTTTTTTTCAGATTTAAAAATGAGGCAAAATTACACATTTATTCGTACAGGTATTTATTTAGTGGTAGCCAAGATTTAAAACGTGTACGTTGGATGTTATTTACCCATAGTTTATTTTACATGTCTTAAAAGTCCCTGAGACAAGAAAAAGCCTGCAAAAGAGAACTGATCCATGTGCAACTCGGACAAGAGCAAAATTAGCGTATTGAAAAGGAAATAGTGATTAATAGCAGAGGATTTTTAAGGAATGTGTTTTCACGGATTAGAAGATTTTAAATGGCAAATGATCCACAAATAGCTCACAAGGCATATAACTTATAGGCCCATTTCCTAAAACAGAACTCAAAAATATGCCACATTTAGAATGGTCCTGATCCACATTGTACCTTAAAGAAAATTTTAATAGGCGTATTCCATTTCCTGCTTACAGAAACACTGATTAAACACGAAGAAAAAAATTTGACTGCCACTTCGTGAGATCACTCTTCGTGTTTTTGTTAACCCTTGTCAACGTATGAGTAAGATACAGTTCTTTATTTGGCTGGGCCAATGAAATTTCTGTCTCTCTCACTCTGAATATCGGTACCAGTACACATGTGCTTTACAATAAAAAAATGGTATTAGTTCGTGTGGCAATTATCGTGTCTAACCGTTAACCTCACGTTCACACAAGGAACAAACTATAATTTCCTTTCGAACTGACCAGGTCGATGATAATCCAGAGACCAGCATTAACTCTTCACCTGGCTCCGCCTGCCATCAGGCCACATGCCGGAGACCTCCATCTTGACACGTAATATAGCCAACCTAATAACAGTACTCGGTTCACGTACGTCCTCGGTGTCGCCTCTCCCGCCCTGATACACCGTGAGTGGCAGACAGCCGTGAGCCTGCCCGTTTCTTGACCACACGAGCCCTGTACACCCCACCTCATAGGGCTCCGTTCTAAACCTGAAGCAGTGGAAACTGAGCTAAATCAGTGACAATCGCTCCACTTGAAATCAATTGCAGATTAATTATTGTTACGGTGACTGAATTTCACTTATTTAAACGTCGTTTCGTGGAGTTTAAAAGTGGCGGATGCCTGTGAAAAAAATTAGGTCTCAAATATTGGAAAGCAGCTGAAATGCACAGTACACGTTTATTAATGAATAATGTAGTTTTTTTATACGTGACGAAGCAATTTCTGTTCTTCTACCACCGTATTTTTTTGCTCAAATTTAAGTTGGTGAACAGAGTACTGAGTAGTTTGGTTGCCTTGCGAACGAGTAATATTTTGAGCGGAGACACAATACTACAAATCTCCAAAATAATTTATGTTTTATAAATTATAGTAGTTTAATTAACATTAAATATCTATATATATTTCATATAATTAATTGTGTACGAGTAGTTTAAATTCTTGGTCTTACGCTCTAGTAAAAAAAAAAAAAATTACGTCATGTCTCCCGACAGGACAATGACTACCACACATACACTGATTCCCCGTTCACTCGGCTGATTGGCCAGTCTGTAACAGCCTTTTGAGTGAATTTCAGTACCTATTACCTCACTGACTGATATTACTAATTCAGGTCGAGTGTCCGCCCTCTTCTCCATGTCTCCAAGAGAGACGTTGTGCCACAAGAATCGCCAGTGGAACGAGGTGGTTTCGATCTTCACAATGCTGCTGTGGCCTGTCGCGTGCATAGTGATAGCAGGATATATGTTTCAAAACGATAGTCTATCGACGAGGCCGCGGTTACCGTGCATGCGTGTTTTCACCTATAATTTTTTAACACAGTACTCCAACCAAACAATACCCTTCAATCTAACCCAGGATGATGGACAAATGCGTAGTTTTATCGTTTCAACTAACATGCATGACTGCCCCTCGCCCCTCCCCACCACCAACCTCACGCCTGGAGCAGAGTTCAAGCCGCTGGTAACCTAAACTAATCTACAGTATAATACTCTCCTTGAATTAGTATTCACGCAGTTTAAACTAAAACCTAATATTGTTGGTTAATGTGGCCAGTTTTCACGCGCTAACGCATTAGCCAGAGCCTCGACTGTCCACAGACGCGATTGTGCACAGACGCTTATCTTTTGAAATGTCTGATGGTTGTGATCGCCTACAATGACCAGTATTCGAAGAAAGTGATTTGATTTTTTAGTAGACTGACTGCTGCACTCTAAATTTGAATAAGTGGGAAACCACTGATTCGCAGTCAAAGGCAACTACTCGAATAAGTAAAAATGGCTTCACTTAGAATCGGTGGAAAACCACTGGCAATTTCACTGATTAAGTATATATATATATATATACTATTTTGTTAACTACTACTATATATAGTTCGTGCTTTTCGCTTCTTATTAAATTCATTGTTCTATATGGTATTTTCTCTTTAAACAGACCATTCTTTTTGACTACATGTTTCTTTACTCCTTTAGTTTTTTTGTTTTCTTTAACATCAACTCTATTCGCATACATTTTTGCACGAACTATATACAGTAGTAGTTAACAAAACAGTTTTAAGTACTTGCGATAACAAGATAATTGTACTACAAAATAAAATAGATACAGTGCCACATGGTTATCGAAACAGAGGATCTTAAACATCTTTCATTTCTAAAACAATATCGATATCAGCACCATCAAAATCAATCAGTTTGCCATTTTGGTCTCTAATTTCTAAGACAATATAATTAAAACATTCATTGTTTATTCTACAAAAATCGGATATGGGGGCTCATAGCTAATATAATCTTTAAAGTCAAACATAGTTTTTGCTGGAAAACTAGCAATTATATCAGTTTCTAAATGATTAGATTCATCATATTTTATGAACATACCATATGCCAACTTGCAGTGGATATTGATTGTTTTATATGGATTAAAATTAGGAAATTTGGTGCCCACGACAACTTTGTCCATTTCAATAGTAATATTTCTATCAAAACAAAGTATCAGATACTCTATCATCAAGTTTAATATCAAACATAGATTTAATAGATATTCTGTGTTTCACAGTATATGGTGTTAACTCAATTTCGTTTGTTGAAAATGGATTGATTGAATTTATAGCTTCTTTTAAAGATTCATTATTGTATTGGCCCCTAGCGATACTTATAACTTCGTTTTTTATAAACGACAGCGCTCAATTTTCCAATGGTCGTTATATTACTATCGTCTATATTTGGAGCCAAAAATTTTACATGAAAACAAACTAATGCAATCGACTATCTCCTTGAATGATGTCATAGTGAGGTTTCTTCTTCAGTACAGAAGTATTATTTGTTAACTTGAATACTTTATTCCTATTTAATACAAACAATTATTGTTATTAAATTTAAAAGCAGCAGCCAAAGCAGCATATCACATAGTATTCCCTGCGCTGTGAAGAGATACCTGGAAAGCCTCTTGTGCAGTGCCTCGCGATGAGTTCGCAGCAGTGCAAGTAGAGATAGCGATGAAGTTGTGTGATAACATACGTCCTGTTGTGGCGAGAGTTGCAGACATCGCCAAAAAGGATAACCATGCAGATATGTTTTTTCTTGTTGCTGGAAAATCGCACTGCTGTCTTCGAAGTAGATAAAATAATAATTTATCTTTATATTTCACGAATATGCCTATTGAAGCTTTCACCCCAAACTTTATGAACAGATATTTTCACTTTTCTGATTATTAAAGATAAAGTATCACCTCTGTAAACATCAAAAGGCTTCCTGTAATCTATTTTTGTAGTTCCCTTAATAACAGTCACAGTATCAGAAGGAATAAGATTAGCAGTAGTTATTTTATAAACAGTCCAATCTATCAAAAAAGTAAAGAAAATTAGATTATTATCTAAGTGAAAAATATTACTAATTTTATCCCACCTTGCAAGTAAATAAAATACATATGTTTTTCTTCAGTTTTCGAGTTAATTAATGCTATACAATTTTTCACAGTTTCTCTGGTTGCAACTTGTAATTTAAAATCTGTTTCTTTATAAACAGCTTATTTGTTTTTTTTTTAACTTTTGTATTAACAAGTGTATCGCAGTAATTCAAAACTGATTTGTTTAAATTTTGCAATTTATCAGCCATTTTTTAATCGAAATATCTTTTGTTGACCGCATTTTACCATCTACATGATCAGTTATATTAAAAATTGTACGATTTTGAATGGAAACATAGTCTGTTGTGTAAACAAAATCTTTACTAAGTTGATTTTGTAAAGCGGTAACAAGGACATTGTATTTCGATTCTACATATGTATATTATCAGAAACAATGGAGTTGTTATTTCAATCTATGTTTGTTTTTAATGCATAAACTGCTATATAGATTAATATATTTTATTGACTGTATCTTTTTCATCTATGGGGTTAGCTATATTAATAACTCTGTACCCACAAAAAGGAATAAAAGATTTTGTAAATCCAAAACAAGTGCTTAGTTTACCTTCTAAAGTAGAAACACTCGAATGGCATTGTGAATCTACATATTATTTTAATGCTTAGACACTAGATTCAAAAATTTTATTTAAAGATTTGATTAATGGTTTCCCAAATATATCCGTAATTTAATAATATATAAATATATCGTTAAACTTAAATCCTCTCGAAAAAAGGTGTTAAAACTTAAACATAGGTGTCCACAGATAAAACCGAATTAAAATTCTGAATTATATCATAATTGTAATAAACAGTACTGTTTTTGAAATAGTTAGTTAAATTAGTAGGAATATTTCCTCCAAATGAATCGAAAACATCGTTATTTTTTTTTAAATAGCAAACCCAATGAGAGCCTGGATTTGATAAAATGTCGAAATTTACCACAACACATTCATTTTTTTGCATACTGATTGGTAGTTCGTCAATCATATAAACATTTCTAAGATTTTTATTATTGAATATTTTTACAATTTTTCAAAATCAATATTAGATAGTGGTAATATGTTCCATTTTTTTACCTCCCTCTCTTTTTTACAACTAAACCACTTTCTACTTTTTTCCCATCGCCAAATTGTGTCTATGTTGTTCTTCTAATTCTTTTATATTTTTTCTAGCTTGATCAACGGTACCGGCAATTGCACTGCCTGCTCCTATTAAGCCACTGAGTGTCACTAAAGCAGCAAGCATGATGCGAATAATTCCTCCGCGATGTAAACCACTTCCAGATTTTACTTTGGCCATCTTTTTTACTGTTGGCAAATGATAAAATTAATTTGAAATTTTTGCCTTCTTTCAGTTTTTTTTTATTTTTTATTTTTTATTTTTTTTTTAGCAATTTGTTCATTTGTTAAAAATTTATCTATACATAAATCTTTTCATTCCTCAAAGGGAATATCGAAAGTTATATTTGTTATCTTCATTTATAAGTTATGCATATATATTCAATAAAACATCTTAATTCCCCAAACTAATTTTCTTTTTGTAAAGATTGTTAAGGCAACAGGAGCAGAAGCTATTTTTTCCCCAATTGGAGCATTTTTGTCTGAGATTATTTCTTAGCTTTTTTTTGTAAAATTTTATCAGCTTCATGTGTAGATTCTAAATCTTTTTTATTTCTGTAAGCAATATCGTGATATTTACATGCTTCATCTAATTTATTTATTCCTGTGTCGCCTCTTTCCAATCTTTCATTTAATTTTGTAAATGGCCACAATAATTATAACCAGGTAAATGCATTTCAGGCAACTTAAAATTGTTTTAGTGCCCAGTTTATCACGCCTTTTCCATGGTGTTCAGAGTTCCAAAATGAATGCGGAGTTACATTTAAAACTAATATTATATTAATTAATTGTCAAAATAATACATTCCAAAAGCATATTCTTTTGGCAAAGTATTGTATTTTTTTATGCCATCACCAGTTCTAGGAGAATTTGTAGAACTTGTTCTTTCTGGTGTGTTTGGTGCTGATCTTAAATATGGTCTTATATACACTTCATAAATTGGTCTTATCATATTATTACACTTCCAACCTCCACTCGAATTGCCTTTTTTTAGTATTATATTGTTCGAATGCAGCATTGGTTGTTTTTAACAATTTCTGCATAGTTTTCATAACCCTTACCATCAAATTTATTTTCAAATGCTTCTTGATATTTTCTTTTAACATATTAGAAAGTCCTTCGGTTAATTTATATCCTTTGACCTTAACAAATAGTGTATCATTATTTATAGTTACTTTCTTATCAGCAATGTAAAATTTTTGCCACACTCCACATAAAACAAATTTCTCATCAATAACATTAATTCTTTTTGCAATTTCTGTTCCGAGATTAATAGTATATTCAGATGCTGCAAGTGGTAAATTTTTCAATGCTACAATTCCCATTTGCTCTTCCAAATTAGGAGAATTTGAGAATAATTCTCTTTCAAAATATTTTTCTTATTGTGTTGGTGGATAATCCATACGTTTTGCTGCTAGAGGAACTAGTGTTGTTATTAAATTTTTATTTTATTTTATATCTTTTTGACCATTATTTCGTAATTCATCGATTAATGGTTGCTCTTTCTTCTTATTTATTTCGTATTTGTTTAATTATGCTTTTTATATTTTTTATATCTTTCAATGAGTAATTTAACTCGAGGAACTCCCTTCGATTCTGCAATTTATATATAAATGTTTTACTTATAATGAGTTATCAAAATATTGAGGGTTTTGAGAGGCAGACTTTTCCTCCAACTGATCAAACTAGGGGGAATTTTAATGTATACTATTATATAATCGAATTTGATATTCCTATGGGAGATGGCTTTTCTTTCCAATTGACGCTTATGTTTGTGAGCAATTTAGTTTACTAAAGAGAGATAAAGTTGGGGCTGAGGCAAACTATGATGAATCAGATAATATTGATGATCGTTCGAACTTCTTTTCTTTCCAATGATCTAGAGTACAAATCTCAAAACATGGAAATATTATTGAAGCTGTCGATGATCCGGGTATAATAACAACAATGATGAATGCTTTTTTAAGATCACCAAATGAACTAAATTATTTATAATTTACTGGTGTTGATAATCTATATAGAGATAAAATTGTTTCTAGTGACATAACAAAAGAGGTTAAAACTGTTTCTGGTAATAAAACAAAATAAATAATCTATCCTCTTAGATATATGTTTGATTTTATTTGTGATAACAATGAAGTTTATTAGAAAGGTGGCTATAAAATTACTTTTTTCGAAATTCATCTGATAACTGTTTATTTCTTTATGAGACTTTATATAAAGATAATAAAGTTACGAACATCATCCTGATTCTTGTAAAATTGATATTAAGATATTAGAAATTATGTAGCCTATTGTTGAATTCGAATCAAACGTGGCCCTCCTAATTAAAGAAAAAATATACAAAGATAAAAAAATACCTATTAGTTTCGATTATTGGCAATATTTAGAAAAAGAAGTTCCAGCTGAAGCAAGTGTTTTTAGCTTTGATATTATAAAATATCAGTTTAGTAATTTACATTTTGATATGCCTGATTTTATAATAGTAGGTTTTGAACTTAAAAGAAAAAATCATGTTGAACACCATAAACAAGCTACTAAGTTAAAAATGGTATAAATGAGATTTTTCCTAAAGAAAACTGCAATCTAGACATTTAAAAGGGTGTTTATCTTAAACTATTACTTGCTTATGATTTCAGAAATTCAAAAACCAAACTAGTGTAACAGCTAGTTTCAAATTAAAGAATAAACTTTAAAACTGTTCACTTCAACAAATATGCTAATTTAAACAGTTGTTTCAGCTAGCTTCTTATTTCTACCACCAGCTGTCACACAGTTAATATTAAATATTCTTATTCATAAATATCTCAGTTCAACTCCGATTTGATATAAGATTGTATATCATCAAAGAAATGAATAATATTGGAATTCTAAATGATCAGGAAATATTATAAGCAAAAATCTTGAATTAAATAGTCTTGTAAGATTTGTTTTTCATTTTATTAAATTATTAACTTCAAACGATATTAACGTTTTATAAATTAAATGCTCCTCTGATGAATGTTAAAAAAAAAATAATCTAAATTTCAAATTACCACAAAATACAGTGTCAATGAAATGAAAAATCCTGCATCAAACAATTCTAGCTTTCATCCAGAAATTATTAGTAGTGGAGCGAACAACATTGTTATAAGGATTACTTCATTAAAATTAGCTCAACTTCGTCGTTGATCCAGTTTTAGTGTTAATAAGGTTGCATAGGACTTACCTGACGCTGCAACTTCAGGAATGGCAAACGATTTGTAGACACACACACACACACACACACACACACACACACACACCTCTCTCTCTCTCTCTCTCTCTCTCTCTCTCTCTCTCTCTCTCTCTCTCTCTCTCTCTCTCTCTCTCTCTCTCTCTCTCTCTCTCTCTCTCTCTCTCTCTCTCTGACTTGATGGAATCTCGTGAAGCACGTCGTCATTGCTCTCGGGTGTGCGGGCGTCCAGCTTCGTCGTCGATCCGCCGCAGAATGATCCCGGTTGTACAGCAGCTCACCTGTTGACTCTGGAATCCTCGATGAGATGGGACTTTCCGCCATCAAGAATCTTTTCTTGACACTCTTGCATATCGTTAAATATTATGCAGAATATTCTTCCAAATACATCTGCAAACTAAATCATCTCACAAATTTCACGTATTTATAAGCAACTTCTTGTGGAAATAAAATGTTTGTTTATATGTGACTGTGATTAATTATAATTCTTCTTTTTAAAATAATTTAAATTTTATGCAACGAATCATCACTTGAACATTCTTGCAGAACTTTCCTTTTACGAAACGTTTTACTCCTGTTCTATATTTTATTCCAAACAAAACTTTCTTTTTAAACAGTCACGTCATTCGCCCCTATCAACCAGTGTTTATTATTCCTGCAAGCAAGGTGTATGCTCAGCCACAGACAAATACACTACCAAAACATTAAATTATCTGCAAGGAATATTATAATACTTTTCAATCCATCTGAATATAATAAATTAACATAGTACAAAAAGAAAGAAAATATTCAAATTAAAATTGAATCATATCTTGAAACTGGGCAAACAGTTGTTACATAACAGTCCGCCCAATATTTCACTCCGGTCTGATTCTAGTTTAAGTGACATCTTCAAAACCATTATGTATAACAACTGCATTTATATGAAGTATTTACACCTATGTTTTAATACTTAATACACATTGAATGAATCTTAAAATAGAGGAGCATTTCGTAAACCACTTAACAAGCACTCTGTTACATTTTTTAAATATATATTTTACACAAAAACAAAATGAAAGCTAATGTTCTTTTATATACAGCCTGCGTACGGTTTTTACCAAGTCTTTCAATTCTTTGCATTATTAATTTCTTAATTTCCAATATAACAAAATTCATCACCCATTTGGGGTGGATGCTATAGGGGTAGCATTCCTCTTTCCACCTCTAGAGATGTCCTTGCACAGTGCCTCTCTTATCTGAGCCTTGCTCTGGATGTCCTTTCTTCTGACCCAATGCTATAGTCTGCGGTGGCCAACAGTCTAACACATTTATCAGAATTTAAGTAACATTAAACACTTCACATTTTTTTTAAGTTATGTCCTCGCGTTTAGAGCAACATCATGAAGTAATCATTACACATAAATGTAATTCCAAATTCACCCACTAGTAATTAAATGGATGAATAAATGGGTAATCAATGCATTTTCGAATTAAAATATATATATATATAATTTAAATGAAATAATTATTTAATTATTTTCATTATTTTATTGAGGAGAATATTATTATGTTTTGATTATGCCACTTCATAATATTAAACACGATAGCATTTGCTCACATTCAAGCACATTTTTGGGTAAAACAAATATAATGTTAAAAGTAGAATTCAAATATTTCACAGGAAGACTATCAACCCACTAAACAAGTAATCTCAGATGATCCTATTCAACGAAGATCAGTGTTTCATAACCTAAAATTCCTTTAGCCAGACAGAAGTGTCATATTTCTCTTCATTTCCTAATAATTTATAACCTCAAGATTTGTACTACTTGCTTTCTGAGGTTTTTACCTAGTGGTTCACTAATGTCACATTAATTTGGTTGTCCTGCCACCTAGTTTCCTGTAAAATTCCCATTAGTCAGTAGTTATTGTTTTTCTCGAACAAAATGATCCATCTCTCAGGCTATCTTGTCCTATATATGCAGAATATCAGGTTTGTACATGATGCTACCATGAGATTTGGCATTACTTCATTACTAAGCCATCATACATATATGTGAGTTGAAATAATTAAACATACGCAGTTGCAACATCCAACATAAAATTATCAACTAATTGCAAAATATCGTTGTTAATGTGGTACACATTTAGGGTACAATAAAGTCTCTGTGGACGTGGAACAAATTCAATTTCATAACATGGCGGTAATCATCTTTGCCTAATAGTTAGTTACACATCATATATATTTAAACCCCAAACAACAATTAATACTATATAAAAATATTCCACATTATACGACAATGATTCTTCAATTTCCATATCTCAAAACTCACGTTTCTTATTTGGCAGTTAACATATACTTAATTACTTTCCCAAACTCCTTCAAACAGACGTCATAGGCTGATGATATTCCCTTAAAGCTATTATGTTATATCTGCCAAATACTCTATTCGCCTCGGGATAAACTACTTCATAGCAATTTCTATTGCAAACTTTCGAGGTCTTAACAGGTCCTAAATATAGTGGCATTAATTTATTTGATATGTGTTCCATGGCCTTAGAAATGAAGTGTGCTTTTACTAAAACCAGCTGTCCCACAGCTAAGTCTTTCATCTCTGACTTATTAGCATACTTGATCCTTTGTTCTGCTCCTAGAATCAGTCTTCTTCTTGCGAATTCTAGTAATTCCTGTCTTCTCTCTTCATTATCTTTGTCTACCGATTTGGTTCTTGTGCCAGGTGGAGTCAGTAATTTGGAAATATCAAATATTACCGATCGCTGAGCTGTCAATGTTTCCAGAGTTTCATTGCTCAAAGTCACATATTCCAAATTGGTTGGTGCCTCCAGGATCCCATGGTTCAAAGTCTTGTGTCTGCAGTTGAGTAATGCCTCATGGATTCCATGGCAATTGGTTCTGGTTCCTTCTTCTCAATATTTTCTTTCTTATCTTCATCCTTTTCTTTCTTCTCATCTTTCATTTCTTTTTCCTCTTCTTTCTCCTTTTCTTCCTTATTTTCTCTCCTTTGCTTTTTCCTCTCTTTTTTCGTTTTTCTTTCTCCCTTCTTATTCTTCTTATTTTCATCCACTTCCATCTTCTGATTACGATATTTCGTTTCAGTTTCACGACGACGTGAAATAACAGCAATGCTGAGTACGGCAGTTGTGGCATTCTCACACTACTCCCTTCGAACGAAAGCATCTGGTCCGCCCACATCTTGCTAGGGTGGTGTAATAGGGAACTGACTGAACACATTGCTTGAACGTGATTGCCGCTAGTCTAGACCAATTCTGACCCATTCAGCGAACAAGAAACTTCCTCTGGGTTCACATTGGTAAACGGATATGTCGGACTGTGATTAGGGTGATTAATGTGGATTTCCCCTACTGATTTTATTACATCGTCCAATTTCTCCGATGCCAACTTAACTTCCCCACGAAATTTATCCAATTTGGACTCGGTTGTGACCTTCACCTCATCTAACCTGTTTACTATTTGGTGTTCCAGCGATTCGAGCTGCATTGTGCTGGGACCAGCCCCTACGAAGGGTAGCGCTGGGTCACACTGAGGCGAGGCGCAGCGCGACCTTGTGTATCTGAGACTTGTTTTAAACAACACTTCCCAGGGGATCGAGCACGAGGTCAGAGATGTCGTATATAAGCTCAGAGCACTGGAGGCTCAGCGCGCCATCTTGCCTGCTGCTGCCGGAGGCGCTGCCCGTGGGACGCCCAGATGCGAGGACCGCAACCCGTGGTCCGCGATCGACGCCAGACGATAGCCCGCCGTCGAGACAGTTCTGCTACTGCGACGGGACGAAGGGTAAATATTGAATCCCTAGTAAGGCGACGTAAGGCACGATAAGGCGCGGGACTCGCGACGGCGTAAGCTCCATATGGGCCTTGTTGAGCCGCATTTGCGTAAAGCTACTTCAGCTTAATTAAGGTCATCAGCGCCCCTGTGAAGAGTAACGGCGAAGTATAATTGCTATTTGCTGTTGTCTTGTTAAATATCTATATTGGAGTTAGAGAAGCCTACTTGAGGCTTGCTTGTAATTTGTTTAGTATTTAATAAAAGTAGTATTTTGTATGCGAGTGTTTATCTTTGAGTTACCTTTGATCCCCCTAGTTAATGCGTGGCCTGCTCCTACAGGAGAGGTCACAGCAAATGGTGGAGGCGCTCGGCTCTTCACTCTCCCCTTAACGTTAAATTAAAGTAAATTGCATAAAATAAAAGTAGAGATATTCGTAAAAATGTATAGCGCAGTCCACCTGCCTTCAGGGTTTAAATTCCCTTGTGTAGAACGGGTCAAAGCATCCGGAGTAGTAAAGGTTGAAAGCAATAGTAAGGACTCATTCACGCCAGCGTTGTGTCAGTCAGCACTTTATTCACGGCCGTATCAGAGTACGCGAGCCAGAAGTGCCGCGTTGTGAAAAGTTGCCTGGCCGAACAGTCGCCCAGTTTATGCCTTAGTATAAGTGTGTGTGCTTGCTTAAAGAAATTAATGCATGTTCAAACCACGGATCCGCTCTTCAGACCATATTGTAACGTTTGCTTTTGCAAATTTCCACAACTGTGTCGCATATTTGGAAATAGTAGAGAGTAGAAAAGCTTGCTTTATTATTGAGAGTGTACCACACAGGTTACACAGAATACACTACATTACACTACTCTAACATGCAGCCATGAGCAAACAAGGCAAATCAACGTCCAAGAAATTAACTAAATTCATTAAAAAAGTAACAATTAGCACAGGTGAAGCCGAGCGCGCATTAGAAGCACAACAAAACGAATTAACAAGACAACTTACAACACTACCTGAACATTTAAACACAGCACCTTCACAACAAGAAACGGCACTTGATTATTCCTTCTCAGACACAAGAGAATACATCTTATACCAAACCAGTACAAGAGGGTATCTACGATCCCGCCCATTACAATCACTCCAGACAACACAGCCGTTTCTAATTTCAATCCCACCCACCGAACACGCCTACACCAATAGAAATGAAAAAATAGAACACAACTATGTGAATTCCGCGGATGAAACGAAACACACCCCTCAATCACCCAACATCAATGAAAGTACAGACGTGCCAGATGTGCCACAATTACCTCCACCCCTGAAACACAACCGCCACATCAAATAAATGTCAAGTTCGCTGAAGTCACTCCCGCATTTACAGGGGACAATGATGAAGACATTGGCGAATTTCTGAACACATATAACTCAGCAAGTGACATAAGTGGGTGGTCAGAAATCGAAAAACGCAGGCGTATAGCATTTTACTTGCGAGGCACTGCTAAACGAGCATGCGAAAACTTGTACAACTCTCACACAGGAGAGTTAACATGGCTGCAGGTAGAGAACAAATTAAAGTCAGTTTTCACACCCATCAATGAAATTGACGGATACAAAAAAATTACTCTACACCAAACAAAAACCAGGACAAAGCTCTCAGGCCCATGTAGAAAATCTCACGTTTTATAAAAATTAATGTAAGCCTAACTTACCAGAGAGCGACTTCATTAAAATCATTTCGAAATCCACATTACCACAAATTGCAGATAAACTGACACCACTCCAGAACGAAACACTGGAACAGCTACTCCAGAATTTGAAAAATGTCAAGTTTGGGCTTCACAATTACAACCAACTCGTAGAGAACAAGAACACGCGCATTGAAAACACCGCACTTCAAACAGAAATAAATACATTGAAAAGTCAATTAGCCACGCTACAACACGAATTGGCGAAAACAAACACTGACACGTCATTACAAGACGACTCACACACAACTATACATTTTCGAAAAATAACTTAAAGACCACAACCACGGCATTATGCCAATTCACGTCAAGAATGAGTCTCACGCACATTTAGACAGGCCAAAGAGAAGCGATCATTACAGAAGACAGACATACAACAACCATTTCCCGTACACACCACACAAACAGACAGGCGCCTTAAAGACACACCGGGCAAAAATACAACACCCGGGGAAACATTGCACGCAACATGTTCACGTACGCAAAAATCAGGCAGGGTCCTTAAGATACGCACGAGAAATTCAGGACCGCCCATGGGACGAAACACGCCCGGAAAGACAAGTACAAAGACCCGTCTCTGCCGACGTGAAAGATACACGGTTAATTAACGCCTCGCAGGCGTAAGAGGATGCTGACGCGATCGTACGCCGAAATTGCTAAATTTAATTCACGTCCAGTGAAATTTCAACAACTCCAAGTACAGAAAATCAAGTCACAAAGGAAAGAGCCAAACGCGATATCACTGAAAATAGGACGTCTGGTATCACATTCAAAGCTGGAAAATCACAGGTCAAGGAACAAACAGGGAAATCCCGACACCATTCACAAGGACACTGCATCACGTCACCAATACACGGCGCCCTCGAAAGCCGAGACGGCAGACACCGCGGAAGCAGCGCGGCAAGCCTAGGTCGGGTCCGTGCACGCGCGACCTTTATCGGACCGCGCTCGCTGGCAGCCATGACGTGTGCACTGTGTTTTTACCAAGGGCATCGAGCCGGGGTGTTATGTTCAACTGTGGAGAATCGTTGTTCGAACTTTTCGGAAACTGCCTTCAATTCATTGTGCGTGCGTGCGGGTGCGTGCGCGTGCGCGTGCGTGCGCGTGCGCGTGCGTGCGCGTGTGCGTGTGGAGAGGGGGGGGGGGCGGAGCTCCTTCCTACATTCCTCGGAAGTTTGTTCCAGTTGCGCATTTATTTTCCTCGTGCCATTTTTCTGACGACCGTATATTTCATCTAATTTGCTTTTAATTTTGCTTATGCTACTATCTCATTCGCGATCAATTTGCTCTAGTCGCACGTTCATTTCGCCTTTCAGCTCCCGCATGTTATTTTCCTGCCTGGTATTTATATCATATTTCATCTCCCGCATGTTATTTTCCTGACTGGTATTTATTTCATCTTTCATCACCCGCGTGTTGCTTTCATGACGTGTGCTTGAGCGGTCCTCCATTTCCCTCATTTCAGCTTTCATTTTGCGCACAAACAGAAACAATTTTTCAAATTGATCGTCATGTGAAACATTTGTATTTATAGGCAAAGTTTCATTAATATTTGTATCTCTAGTCAAGCTATCATCTATGGTGTTATTTGTGATTGCTTGTGTTGCTTATGTTTGTTAACTATAAGGAAATTAGGTGACCTGGTGTTATTACCCATATACTAGTCAAATAAGTAACACAAAATAGTGTACTCTATGGATTTTTCTAAATTATATACCTTTGACTGTTTTAAAAATTTCTCAAGTCTTTGTGGGTTAATTCTTCTTTGAAACCAACACGTTGTGTCGACAATTACTATTATATCTAATACAGCACTCCGGGTATTGCTCAGCTCATTATCACCACACGTATGGGCGTTAATTACTATGTAACAGCTAGTTTCAAATTAAAGAATAAATTTTTAAACTGTTCGATTCAACAAATATGCTAATTTAAACAGTTGTTCCAACTAGATTCTTATTTCTACCAACAGCCGTCACACAGTTAATATTAAATATTCTTATTCATAAATATCTCAGTTCAACTCCGATTTGATATAAGATTGTATATCATCAAAGAAATGAATAATATTGGAATTCTAAATGATCAGGAAATATTATAAGCAAAAATCTTGAATTAAATAGTCTTGTAAGATTTGTTTTTCATTTTATTAAATTATTAACTTCAAACGATATTAACGTTTTATAAATTAAATGCTCCTCTGATGAATGTTAAAAAAAAAATAATCTAAATTTCAAATTACCACAAAATACAGTGTCAATGAAATGAAAAATCCTGCATCAAACAATTCTAGCTTTCATCCAGAAATTATTAGTAGTGGAGCGAACAACATTGTTATAAGGATTACTTCATTAAAATTATCTCAACTTCGTCGTTGATCCAGTTTTAGTGTTAATAAGGTTGCATAGGACTTACCTGACGCTGCAACTTCAGGAATGGCAAACGATTTGTAGACTCTCTCTCTCTCTCTCTCTCTCTCTCTCTCTCTCTCTCTCTCTCTCTCTCTGTGTCTCTCTCTCTCTCTCTCTCTTCGACATGATGGAAGCTCGCGAAGCACGTCGTCATTGCTCTCGGGTGTGCGGGCGTCCAGCTTCGTCGTCGATCCGCCGCAGAATGATCCCGGTTGTACAGCAGCTCACCTGTTGACTCTGGAATCCTCGATGAGATGGGACTTTCCGCCATCAAGAATCTTTTCTTGCATATCGTTAAATATTATGCAGAATATTCTTCGAAATACATCTGCAAACTAAATCATCTCACAAATTTCACGTATTTATAATCAACTTCTTGTGGAAATAAAATGTTTGTGTATACGTGACAGTGATTAATTATAATTTTCCTTTTTAAAATAATTTAACTTTTATACAACGAATCATTACTTGAACATTTCTGCAGAACTTTCCTTTTACGAACCTTTTTATTCCTGTTCTATATTTTATTCAAAACAAAACTTTCTTTTTAAACAGTCACGTCATTCGCCCCTATCAACCAGTGTTCATTATTCATGCAAGCAAGGTGTATGCTCTGCGATAGACAAATTCATTACAAAAACATTAAATCGTCTGCAAGGAATGTTATAATACTTTTAAAACCTATCTGAATATCATAAATTAACATAGTACAAAAAGAAAGAAAATATTCAAATTAAAATTAAATCATACCTTGATACAGGACAAAGAAAAACCAGTCGTTACACTAGATACCGGCTATTGAAATAATGAACTTAATTATAAACCAACTGTAAACTTTGATGGTGATAATAATGACTATTCATTGTGGAGAAGACCTTTATATGTTATTGATTGTTCATACAGAAAACAATCGTAGTTAAAGAAAAAATAAATATAAAATTAATGTATTTAATAGAGACGTAGAATCAGATACCATTTCTAATGTTCTTTTAATTAGTCGAAGTAATCTTACTTAAGATTATTTTAAAGAAAGAAATACTTACTGAAGATTTATAAATGTTTGATATTATTAAATTGGGGGATTAAAAATTTTTTCAGATAGTTTAATACAATATTTTAGACTCATAGTTGAGTGGTTACATTTAGAACTTTTACGAATTTTTAGAAATATAGATTAATTATTTGATCAAATAAAAATCATTTTTGTGATTATAAATAAGTTTTTTTCTTTCTCTTAATAAATTTATTTTATTTATAATTAAAATAAAAATTCCTTTATTTCCATGCAGTTCGACAAACCTTTTTAAAGTTGGTGGCCGTTGTGAGCCACCTTCCTATAAATTAGATGATAATGCTTCTGACGAAGTCGAAGAATTAGTTTACAAATTTAATTCAAATTTACAAAGCCTACAGTTAACCATTTTAGAAAAGATTGCCGATTTATATGAACTTCGAGAAATATGCGTCGACCTAGAGCGTATAGAAGTTTTTAAAAAATTGGTAGAGCTTCGAATATAAACTGTAAAGAATAATAAGATAATATTTCATTTGATTTCTAGCTTATTTTTGCTTGTTTTTGGCAAAAATTACTTGTTTTAGATGACTCGCTAGTAAAATTGACGTTTCTAGAAAACATGAACATTTGCTTGAATAGCGAGAAATTTGCATGCTTTTGCATAAATTTTGCTGTTTTTTATTTGACACAAATCCTGCACGACGATTTTGAAAATTGCAAATGTTGCTTGTTTTTGGCTTAAATTTTTTTAGAGCTCTTTTTTTAGAGCCTATATTTAACGTCAAAAACCTTGATTTTGGAGTAAAAAAACCTGGACATTTCGATGAAAATAAGGGGTGAGCCAGGATCGGCACTATACATCAGCTAATTTATATTACACCATTTGGAAAGAAAATGTCGCACCCACTTAAATTATGTTAGTTTACATGGTACATTGTAGTACTACTTGAGTGCAAAATTTGGTGGGAATTCATTGATTGGTTCCTGGGATATGGCATAAATGTTGCATTTTATCACCTGTCACTGCCTCACAAATAGTGAGCAGAATATTATATTTATAAGTACATTTGATACTTATAATGGTTATTCTCAGCATATTAAGTTTGATTGAAAGTCGTTTATTTGATTAGTAGTTATGACAAACTTATTTTAATGAACTATGACTGCCATAATGTAAATGAAGCCAGATGCACTTAAAACATGGCCAATTGTAGCACTTTTTATGTGCAAAGTTCGGTGGGAATCGTTTGGTCGGTCCCAGACATGTGACTCCAGTTTCTCATGTCGTGCTGTTTTCATTACTCTATTACCTAATCCTTTGTTTGTCATAGATTTTGCAACATATTAAATTAGGTAGAAATTGTTTGGGAAATATGACTTACTAACCTAAAATATTTGCATGACAGTTATTTGAAAATATGTGACTATCTCCTTCAGTCATATATAAATAAATGGAGTACAAAATTATAACTTATTGCTTGAATTTAGTGAGTAACAGTTTATTGTTTTCCGAGATAAAACACAAAAGCTTAATATTTTATGTAGTGCTATCTTCCAAATGGTGACGAATGAGTTTATATATTAACTTATTTGATGCTTGCATATATACTGCTAGCTCACAAAGTTAAATAGGAAATGGTTACATGGTTTCATACCTGTAGCACAGAAGTATATCATGTTTATGTGGCCGTCATTTTGAGTTGAATTGAGTTGAAACATTTGGAAGACTCTTATGAACGAGGTCTTAGGAGCTGATGAGTGTGAAATGAGGTGATAATGGGCTAATTAAATAAAAACAAGCAAAGCCTTGTTAGCGATTATTTCAGCACAGTAAGTAAAAATAATGACTTGATTTCAATTTAATAAACAAAATGCTTTGCTTAAAAGTAAATACTGGAAAAACCATGGGAAAAATAAGTATTTACTGATAAGTAATTGCTTATACGGACAAGTAAAAACGTACTTCAATAACTTGTCACGAGAGAGTACGTAGACGTATCCGACCCGTTTAACCACGGAATGCAGTGAATGCAGATAGTCAGTTCTGTCATCCGGCTGTCTGTAAGTTCACATGTCTTCAAGTGAGGACGAAGTGATTGCGTAAGGTCGCTGCAAAAGGATGCTATTTGTAAAATTATTAAAAGACCGCTCTGTGGTCTTAAACAAAGCGATTAAAATGGCTTTGTGAAGAGTACAGGGAAATCATCAATAACTGTAGGACAGTTAAAAAAGTTACTTAATAATATGGAGACATGTGAAAAAAAGTCAGATAAAAACACGACAGGGAACAAAAAAATTCAAGTTGCAGGATTGGGATAGAGAATTCTTAGAAATGCTGGATTCTAGTCGCAATCGAGTTCTTCAGAAACTCCCAGGAGCTTGTGCAGTTGGTGTTGACGTACATCGCAATAATGCAGAAGAAGTGAGTATAACTATTCAGAAGACGGGGGACCAGCTAAACGAAAAACGTCCAGCAAAAAAGAAATTTAAACTTGAGACAGCAGAAACCGAAGCATTATCAATAGCAGAACTGCAGAGACTTGTGTTATTAGAACAACTAAACCTTGCCCGATTACAAGCAAGAAGAGAGGAGTTATTGATCGAACGACTCTCTGCTCAAGGCCATACAACTCATTTGTCAGACAGTACAGGATCAACGAGCGGGATGTTTACAGAACTAAGTGAATTCCTACAACTGTAGCAACAAAATCGAAATGCGTATATTTCTGTGTATACTCCTCAGCATATTTAGTATTACTGTTATGTATCATTACAACAAAATATTTTGTGTAAACCTCTATTGTTGTATTCTTGTACACTTGACAATTGTATGTTCTTGAAAATAAATCAGTTACAAGTTGGAATAATGTACAATAAAAACCAAATAACATAAGTCAAGAACTAAAACAAATGAATATATAACATTCCACTTCAGAAAATAAAAATAAACAGGTTTTACAATGCGTGTATGAGAGAAAGGAGCCTGTGAGCGAGTGTACGTGTGCCATGAGTGATGGAGCAAACGAGAGTGATTCACATAGTTACTCTCTTTACTCGCTTTATCGTCATTTACGCATAAGCACACTTATGTTTAATAATTTTGTACTATTTCTATTAGACTGCATATTTATTTACTGTTAAATATATTTATAACTCTAAAATGTACATCAATAGAAATATGTGACTATATAACAGTTTCTACAAAGAGATTCAATCAACAGTAAACAATTAAGTAAATAAGGTGGCCAATAATTCATTACGTTTCCTGGTGCCTTTTTGGGGAATATCCTCATTTTCATCTTCTCCCGTATTTTCGACCCCTTCCGGAAATATGTCTCCTGGAAAGGTGAATTCGTAATTGTCTTTCAAATATTTGTTAATGTTGTGTAAAACAGCACAGCATATAATTATGCTGGATATATTTTCCAAACGTACCCTTACTATGTTAACTAAAATTGGAAACCTCTGTTTCAGTTGGCCGAATACTCTTTCAATTCGAATGAAGTTTATTAAATAGTTCTTCGTTTCTGTTTTGAGGGGTTTTGAATGGTGTAAGTAACCATGGCGTAATTTCATAGTCGCTGTCTCCCAACAAGCAAAAGTCGCCATTAAATCTGGAAATAGCACTGTAAATTGTGCTCTGTTTCCAAATCCTGGAATCATGCACGCTTCCAGGCCATTGTGAAACTACACGTGTTATCGTTTCGTGTTTATTGCAGTTTCCTGCACTTTTATACTTGGGAATCATTTCCTGTTTACGCATTCATCTCAATAAGCTGTTGGTTGTTTTATCTGTATGTGAGTACAGTCCAAAGCTCCAATAACTGTGGGTATTTGAAATTTCTGTCACCATTTTTCTTTCGCTTCATGCACGGCATTTAAATCTGATTGAAACCTTACCCAATGGTGTGCTTTTTCCACAATGCAGTCTGCTACACTGTGCACAGTTTTACATACAGTGTAGTAGTGAACTCTACAATCTTCTGCGATAACTGTTTGGAATCCTGGGTCGCTCAAAAAACGAAGTAATATTTCCATCCTTTGACCTGAACTAAGTGTACCTCTTCTTGTTTCTTCAGATTCATTTAAGAAATGATCGCACAGGTAATCTACACTTTCACTTTCAAAACGCAACAAAACTTTTGACCTACTCGGACTTATACTTCATCTTTCTTTGTAACTTTTCACGTTTCTCACACGTATAAAGATTGCCAAGTCTCAAATACCTATAAATATAAAACCACAAGTATGCTATTTAGCTGCATTAAAATAGTTCAAGTGTTTGCTTAGTACTCCCAGTCAATTCTTCTTTTTATTCAACTGGAAACCAGTATTTGCTGGAAAATCGCTCAGTCAATACTTATCAAATAAGTAATTGCTTGAAAACTTAGGGGTTTACTTATTTGTATAAGTAAACACTTAACTTGAAGTAGTTACTTAGGTTTTATTCAAATGCTTCAAAACTGTAAGTAAAAGTATTTACTTTTTTAAATTCAATATTCCCAATGAACGAGTGCTGGAATGCAAGGGCGGGGAAACGGGAGATCTGAGAAAACCCACCAACCAACGGCAACGTCCAGCACGATTCCCACTTGCGAATATCTGAGAGTGACCCAGGAGAGGATTAAACCTGGTTCGCCTCAGTAGGAGGTGAGCAGTCTAACCGCTCAGCCACCACGGTCCCTCGCAATTTTGAAAATAGTAGTCTGGCCAACTAAAATATGTCAGTTTACATGATGTTCTATACTATTACTTGAATGTCAAATTGTGTAGGAATTGGTCGATTGTTTCCCGAGAAATGGCATTAAATATTTATTTTTCACATGGCACTATCTTACAAAATGGGGGGGCAAAAGAGACTATGTATTGAAATAATATGATGATTGTACTTTCAGCATAAGTATTTTGGTCGAACCTGGTCAAATTGTATGGTTGATATTGCAAATTAAACTACAATATCTATTTTGCCGCCATTTTATAAATGAGTGACTTAATATTTTTAACTACCTATATTAACATGGCATACAATAGTAATTATTATGTATATTCCAGATAAGGCAGGAATCGGTTGCGTAATTACTGGGATATTATGTAAAAGCTTTATAATTTAATGCACTATCTTAAAAATCGAGTATTAATACCATCATACATTTCTTAAATCAATGTTTACATCATGTATTGCCAACATACCAAACTTGGCTTAAGTTGTGTTACGCATCACACATTTTTGGATATTACTCTACAAAATTTACGTCTGTGCTCGAAAAATTCACCATAAACTACATGGAAAATTCATTGTCTACCTGCCCGAAAAGTTTTAAAAGACGCGGTGTTAACTATGTACCTGCAGAATTTTGGTGCCAGGCCAAGTAGCAGCCCGAGTGTACAGCTGCATTCAACACCGCTTGCAGCTTGCTGGGCGATCAACCTTGGCATCAACACCGCAGCAACATCGACATAACACGCACTTGGCTTGACCTTAACTGTGGGGTGGAAAAGTGTTGGTAGCAGTGCGCTCTCGTCGCGTGGCGTCACTCGCTTGCCGGCTAGTAAGCATTTATACCTGGCTGTCGGCAAGGAAGGCACGCTTCGTGACGACACATCCGGCACCAGTTCAGAGCAGCGGAAGAATGATTACATGGATGTGAGTGCGTTGCTCATATTTGGATATGTTTTGATCCCGAATTTTGATTGGACATTCTCGTCGACACCCCTATAAAGGGAAATGATCATCCTCTAAAGACAATTCCCACCTATTGCCATAAATGGCCATCTGTTTTTCTATTGGCCAAAGGAATGTTAATACCTCCCCCAGGAACATTGCTTATAATTTTGTATAAAAGTTGGTACGATCTCTGAACCGAGGTCGATTGCCACCGCCCCAGAGGGAGCACACCCAGAAAAGTTAAGTAATGGTTTCTCAAGATTAAACTTGGACTTCAGCATGCCCTTAAGGCGAAATCAAGGCAGGCACACTTGGTGTCATGATATAGGAGTTTAGGCGCCATGTTGTCAATCAAAGTTTTAAAGTAACATTTTCTTGAGAATTATTTAATCTTAAAGAAAGTAAGACAAATATGGATTTTTCAAAATAATGTTTTAAAACAACCTAAAAAGGAAATACAAAATTTCAATTTATAATGTTTTTTTAATTGGAAGTTGTTTCCCAACGTTAAAGTTATCGAAAAATGTTTCGCTTCAACCAATTGTCATTTTCGTTGGCCTCTTGTGGTTCAACTAGCCAAGAATTTAAAGAAAGTTTTCCTGAAAAAAAAAATTAATTTTGCCTGGCTTTGTAAATCATGAGTAACAATTCGCTGGCATCTTGTAGTTTAACTAGCCAAGAATTTAAAGAAAGTTTTGCTCAAAAACGAATTAATTTTGCCTGGCTGTGTAAATAATGAGCAATAATTCATTGGCCTCTTGTGGTACAACTAGAAAATTTTTATGGCATTTTTGTTGGTCTTGTGCGGTCCAAATGGCCAATTTTTTGTTTATGACGTTTTCGTTGGCCTTGTGTGGCCCAACTAGCCACTAGATTATGGCAGTTTTTCTTGTGTGATCCAACTAGCCAATAATTTATGGCAGTTTTTCTTGGAACTTAATAATTTTGCCAGAATTTGTAATCTAAAATCAGTTATGTATAATTTGTTGGCTCTTTATTAGTCCACATAGCCAGTAAGTTGTAAGAATTTTGTAAATTCTGAAAAGGTGGCCTTGCATTTGGCTTAATGTCCAGAGGAAATACAAAATAGTTATATTTATATTTGGTAGTATAGGAGTGCTATTTTTTGGCTGAACAATAGGTAATGACAGCAGTATAAATGCTATTTATTCACAAAAAAGGAACATATAAAATATTGCAAAATATTTATTGCACTCTAGCACTGTCGTGTGTCTGCAGAATTGCCTGGTGTGGAAAGTACACCTTTACTGTGTTTTTCTCATATAATCATCTTGGAGGCTTGTAGGCCTAACTTGAGGTAAAGGTAAATAATTGTTGTAATCAGATTTTGTAATACCTGAAATCTTCCAACTGTACATTTTTTGGAAAATATTTTATAGGCCATTTTATATAAATTATACATGTTGTGATACATAAATAATCTACGTAAAAATTAATCAAATACATGTAGAAACAGATATACTTATAATATATTTAAAACAAATATTGAAAATAAAGAAAAAAGAACAAAATAAATGAAAAATTACCATGACTCATGGTTTTTGCTTTCTGAAACATCACATTAATATCGTGTTATATGTGCTCATTTTCTGCTCAAACGAGGGTTTTACCTATTATTGGATTTCTTGCTCTGCGGACTGTTTATGTACATCTTGGTACGTCCTTGGGGCAAGGGCATAGCAATTAGTTAAATATTTACCGAGATATAATCTAAAAGTTTAAATTTTATATTTGCACTATTTTACAAAATGGCGCACCAGAAAACTTTATTGGTTTCTAAATTAAATTCTTTCACCATGCACTGTTGAAGTACCAAATTTGGTTCAAATAAGTTAAACTGTTACCGATATACAAAAGAAAATTTTAATTTTCAAATTTGCACTATATCTCAGAATGGTTGATTAATAAAATTATAGATTTTAAATTATTTCAATGCTTACATCATTCACTATCAACATGCCAAATTTGGTCTAAATCGATACAATAGTTCCCGTGATATAACAGAGTGCTCCAATTTTTCTAATTTACACTATTTTGAAAATAAGTATCCAGCGTGATCGAAAACTATAATAGTCCGATGTATTTAATAAATACTATATGTGGGCGTACTTAGGTAAATTTCGGTTAAAATCGTTTGGTGGGCAGGGCTGGGGGGATTCATTCCAAACAGACATTCGGGTGATTGCACATGCCTTCGGAAAGTAGCCTCACAATGTTTAGGTAAGTTAGTGCTTTGAGATGTTTGTACAATTTCTCTGTCCAAAATTTAAGAGAGTTATGTGAGTTATTCAAAACATTTTATGTACACAAAATATTTTCTTTACAAAATTCCTCACTGCTGTTTGAGCACGCGATTTCAACGGTTCAACCGGCGATTGGCGAGTCAGCGTTGGGGGACATGCGCCGAAGATGAAAGACTGTCTACGTAACTTTATTCTATGTAGTTAACGTGGTAAATGCGCAGCAGGTGGCATTGTCCTCGGTAAGTAGACGGCGCCCTCAACCCTCGCTCGGGAACTCCTCGACACACGTGTCCTGCACCAACATCTGAAGAAACCATTGCTCTACCGGCTTTGGAACGGTACCACTAACAGCCCCAGTTGACGGTCTTCACGTTACATGATCTCCTCTCAGTCAGTCTACACTGGGAAAGAAGTCTTTGGAAATTCATCTCGCCAAATATTGTAGAGATAACGACTGTGATTCTCCGCTAAAATATCTCGGGCGTAGATAAGTTGAATGGCGAAATAGCTTCTCACACACAGAATAAACAAATTAATTATTTTATTAATAAGTTAGGAGTGTTAGTAAGATATCGAAATATTTTATACGCTCAGATTATTACAAGAAAACTCAACTGCTTTGATGGTAATAAAATAAGAAATTTGTTAGTTTGCAAACAATGATAATACTCTCCAGATAATTCCCAATAAATGCTTCTCAGCTATACTGCTTAATGTCATTAAACAACTGTTCTAAGCCCATCTTATACAATTTAATACCACAGTGTTTAATTGAGTTTTACCTAACAACTTTACAAAACGCCACAGACTTAAAAAATAACTATAGGATTTCTGGATTTAAAAAAATGTTTGTATCATAAAAACAGCAATTGAATTCCTACGATGCATGCAGTGCTCGTAAAATAATATTAAGCGGAATGTGTTTTTTTGTAGAAACCATTTCTCTTAAGTTCGATGTGAAGTAAGGTAAAAGATAGTTATCTTCAACATTATGCTGGGCAATTCCATCGCATAAGTTCAAAGAATGGCACCCAATGTATACGTCAGCCATGCAGCTGAAAATTAGGTAGAAAGTGGAAGTGGTTAAAAGCTCCCCCTTTCAGCTGTTACAGCACCAATAAGCAGACATAAGTCTATTTAAATACCTCAATAGGAATTTTGTGCTGATGAACTTCTCCGTTCACAGATTCCATGAATACGGCCAGTGAACTGTGTTCCTAGAGTTAACGTATGGAGAGGTGGTTATGGGCCTGCCATTTTCGTGTTAAAACCCAGTAACACGATAGGCCTCAAACAAATGTCGGGCGCTTCAAACTTCTCTGCTCGAGAAAATATGTAAACGTGTGCACTGCAACCAATGAAAATATTTAATACTTGAATGGCAGAATTCCGTGTAACCAATCAGATAAAAAATTACTGCAAAGACAGTAACTAAATAAGTTCGCGAATAATTATCTCCAAGTACGCGCGTAACATGAAATTTAGAGTTTGTGCCAGATTAGCAACGCAGTAGACACTAAATAACTGATTCCGCTATAATAAAGCCACTTCTCTCTCACTCTCACTCTCACTCTCACTCTCACTCTCACTCCACACACACACACACACACACACACATATATATATATATATGTGTGTGTGTGTGTGTGTGTGTGTGTGTGTGTGTGTGTGTGTGTGTGTGTGTGTGTGTGTGGTGTTTTTTCTTCTTTCAGTTTTTGTATGATAACCGAAATTTGTAACATGGTAACTATTCTAGGCACGTGACAATACTAAATAAAAAGGTCACAGACTGGACCTTTAGTAGTTTATAAACGGCGGGAATACTTAAGCGCCGCCAGGGCCACGAAGTGTGGTCTTCCTGCACCAGCCGCCAACCAAGGAGATGGAACGACGAAGGGCGTACCATGAACAGCAGTAGCCGAGAAGTGAAGCAGCCTTCGGATACATACAAAGTGATATCAGTCCGGCGGATCATATAGGGATAAAAAACTTCATATAATGGCATGGCTAAACTTAGAGTAATTCAGTAGTTTAATAACAATAATTATATTGAACTCCCCCGGCTTTAACGTAAAGTAACTTACTGTAAAGAGATGTATTTAACATATTGTAAATGACATGAATATTTATATTAAACTAATGACGTAGTTAAATAATATTGCGTATACCATTCTTGAGTTACGCACCCCCAATAGCTTGTACGATAGCCCATCAGGCTTATGATATATCATATCATATCCTGGTATCATCAGGCTAACAATATGATTACATCAGCAAAGGCCCATCAATGTACCACTTTACTGCCATCAGATGGCCTACTGATGGCTAGCCATGCTTCCACACTATGTCACTATATCGTAAATTATTATTTTTGCATCATTCTCAACTTTCCATCATTCTCAACTTTCCTATATTTCCTTTACTTCACTATTTAACACATTACACGACATTAAAATCTTATGCTTACCGGTGAAGGCAAGGGCACGAACTTACAACCCTTGCAATGACAACCGAACATGCTGACCATTACACCACTGCGTATTCCTATGTTTAGATGAACTAACTTAGAATATATTTTGACTTGAATTATTAACAATCACTAATATAATATAAATTGTATCTGTTCTTTCATAGTCTTAAAATTTACCATGCGAACAAATCAATTTTTTAAAAAGATGCAGATGAACAAAAAATTACTGTCGTTGAGTGAAACTTCTTACCTGTATCGCTATATTAAAACAAATCCTTGCCTTTAAAATAATTTTCTGCGGTATGTAAGTCAACTGGATTTTATTCATCTGTTTTGAAATGCAGTCAGCAGATATGAATATTTTAGTGATGTGAAAGAACAAAAGCCCTTCAATGTTAATTTTCTAAAGCTGGTTCAATTTTTTTTTTTTTTTTTTAACTTCTCGTTTTAATTATATGCAGTCGTACATTTAAATTATTACATTGTCAAATTATCCAATACCAGTCACAAAGTCAGGCCGAATACTGTATATACAGCTTTTTGCCATAGATATTTCCAAACACTATTTCAAATAAACTACTCATTGTATCATATAACTTATAGTTATAATACACGCACATATACATATACGTGTGTGTCTAGTTTGAAAAAGTTATCTGCGAAGAGTGGGAGCCATAAAAATTCCCATAATAAGCCAAATTGCACCAGCAATGGTCCATTGATGTACCACTTCATAGCCATCAAATAAATGGCCTACATATGATTACCCATACTTTCACCACCAATATGTATAGGTTATGAGCAGCCATTACTAGAATACAGTTGGTAATCAATTTATGGGCCATTAGTAGTTTACCTAATTTCAACCATCAGTTTAATTTCCATCAACATTCCATCAGTGTGCCACATATGGCATGCCAAATGTCCTGGTGCAAGCAGTTATGCATAGCAGGGCCAATTGCTTAGATCCATAAGATTTCTAGGCCATCAGTGGCCAAAGAATGGATAAGTAAAGTGCTGCCAGTGCTGGAATACAGTTGGCAAGCCATTTGAGGATCATTAGCAGTATACCCACTCTGTCATCAGTTTCATTTCCATCAACATCCCATTAACGCGCCATTGATTTCATGCCATGTGTCATGTTGCCAGCAGTCAGCCATAACACGGCCATTTGTGTAAACCCATAAGTATTCAGTGCCAGCAGTAAAACCAGTCACCTGACTGTGGCTTACTACATGATATATTTTAATCACATTTTTGCTCGGAAAACTATCAGCCTGTTCAGTAGTATAGAAATGCCGATTCGAGCACAAACGCAAAAAAGTGGCTCAAAAAGTTGCGTTTGGGAGCAATTGCAAAAAAGTGACTCAAAAAGTTGCATTTGGGAGCAGTTGTAAAAAAAAAGTGACTCAAAAAGTTGCGCTTGGGTGCATCTGCAAAATTACGCGTAAAAAGTAACATCTGGGAGCAGTTGCAAAAAAAGTGACTCAAAAAGTTGTGTTTGGTTAGATCGTAGTCTTTAGAAAAAAAGTTGCGTTAAACTTTGCATTTGAGTGCATTTGTAAAAATTCACAAAAAAGTAGCGTTTGGGCGCAGTTGCACAAAAAAGTGGCTCAAAAATTTGAATACGTAAAAAATAAAATATTGTATACAAAAATGGACACAAATAAAAATCAACTGAAGTCTAATAAAATGACGACCACGGCAATGAAAAAGGCGAACGTAACTGGTAATGTTTGGAAAGAATATAAATTTAAGAATGATGTTTTTGAGAAAAGAAAGAAGAGGAAATCTCAAGAGAAGTATGTCAAGTTTGAAACTTGCAAACACTTTTACAAACCATCTCTCATAAGAAGTCATCTTAAAAGTAAATTGCACAAAGGTCTTGCACCAATACATAATAAATCACATGAACCAACAAATGCATGGGAAATTTTTAAAATATTACAACATTTAATATCAAAACAGAAGTTCCCACGAGAGAAACAAGTGAAATGTGAAATTTGTAATCACTATTACAAACCGTCTCTCATAATAAGTCACATGAGAAGTAAAATTCATAAGTACACACTCAGATTCAGTGTAGAAGAAATCGAAACAGCATTTCAAAGTAGGATAAGACTTATGCTGTAAAGAATGTGAATGCATACATAGACCCAAATGATTTCCTAAACTATGTAAAAGAAACTGTCACAGAATTAATTAATAAACATTTTAAATCACTCAAAGTGAACATGAAACACTTCACTGAGTACAAAAGGGGAATTGGTGAGAATATTGAATATATAGAAAGCTCCTTTAAAACAAAGAACAACAGCATATCGAAAATCATAGCTGAGATTGGGGCTTTCGATAACAAAGAGGGATCTCAGTGGGAACTCAACAAAATATTTAAACTAGAAGTGCGAATAAATAAATATGTACCATTCAAGAGCAGTTCTTATGTTGATCTCCCAGAAAAAATCAAAGCTAAGCAAGCGGTAATTAAAGTTAAGAATAATGATCAAAAACGGTTTTTTATGGTCTGTTCTATCTGCATTGTATCAAGTACAAAGAGACCCCCAAAGAGTCAATAAATACATAGCTTACGAACATGAGTTTGATGATGCACTTAAGAGTTTGGAATTTCCAATGAAATTTGATAGCAGACCAACCTTTGAGAAAAGACGTGGAATTTATATAAAAGTATATGCATACGAAGAAGAAGATGGTGTTAAGAAATATATAATCTGCCCATCAAAACAACAAAAAATAAGATGGATAAGTACATTAACCTACTCTATATCAAAGACGAAAAGAACGACCACTACTGCTGGGTAAAAAGTCTTTCGAGACTTATCGCATCACAAGTAACAAATAATGGTCACTATATATATATATATATATATATATATATATATATATATATATATATATAATATATATATATATATATATATATATATATATATATATATGCGATAGATGTTTGCAACATTTCTGCTCTGTAAGTAAGCTAAAAGATCACGAACAAGACTGCCGAGATCACGATGGTGTTAGAGTTGAACTACCATCTAAAGGAAAAAGTGACATTAAGATTTAAAAACAAAAAACATTCTTCGAGAGTTCCATTTGTGATATATGCTGAGTTTGATTGTTTTTTGACTGAAATTGAAACTCGCCAACCAAACCCCGACGAATGCTACACGAAATCATACCAAAAACACGAGCCTATTAGCTTCTGTTACTATGCAAAATACGAACATGGATACTATAAACCACCAGTAACTTATGAAGGGCCTGATGCATCTTCTGTATTCGTTAAAATGCTAATGGAAGAAGCAAAGTCTATTGGTGATATATACACAAATGAAAAACCAATGCTTCCACTAACTCAGAAAGAACAAATTGTTTATGATACAACTACCCATTCCCATATATGTGAAAAGTCTTTGAATGGTGATTCTGTGAAAGATCATGATCATCCTATGGGGAAATTTAGGGGAGCTGCTCACAGAGATTGTAACATTTCATATAGAAATCCATGTTTTGTCCCAGTGTTTATACACAATCTATCTGGTTATGACACACATTTATTCATAAGAGATCTTGGCATCGATGAAAATAAAATTGATCTAATTCCCAAAAACAAAGAAAAATATATATTTCTTTTACGAAACATGTATGTAAAAGTGTTAATCTTAGATTTATTGATACATTTAAATGTATGGCTAGTAGTATCGATAAACTCTCTAGCAACCTTTCCAGAAGCCAATTTCGAGAAACGTGTAAGCATTTTCCAAGGAACTTCTTGACTTTGTTATAGTAAAAGGTGTTTATCCAGATGACTACATGGATAGTGCTGAAAAATTTTGTGAGGCTTAACTTCCATCCAAAGATACATTTTACAACAAACTCAATAAATGTGACATTACAGACGAATATTACGAATTTGCGAGAAAGGTATGGGAAAAATTCAACATAAAATCTCTAAGAGAGTATACAGTACTCTAAAACAAATCTGATGTATTCATATTGTCTGATATAATGGAAAATTTTAGAGATATATGTTTCAAAACATATACGCTAGATCCAGCATGGTATTACACAGCCCCAGGGTTAGCGTGGGATGCTATTATCAAACATACTAAAATAGAACTAGAATTATTAACAGATTACGACATGATTTTGATGATAGAAAAAGGTGTTTGTGGTGGAATTTCACATTGTTGTAAGCGATATGCTACAGCAAATAATAAATATATGAATGCTTATGATATCTTTTATCTTACATATCTGGACGTCAATAACTTATATGGATGGGCTATGAGCCAGTATTTACCCTACGGTGGGTTTAAGTGGAGAAATACAAATATAGATGTAACAAAAATACAAGATGATTCTAGAAAAGGTTATATATTGGAAGTTGATTTGGAATACCCACATAAACTACATGATCTCCACAAAGATCTGCCATTGGCACCAGAGAATAAAATACCAGAAGGTTCAAAAAATCCCAAACTTAACTACTATGTAAAAGTTAAGCAATATCTATCTCTTGGAATGAAGTTGAAAAAGATCCATAGAGTTCTGGAGTTTGATCAATCAGAATGGCTCAAGTTCTATATTGATCTAAACATGAATATGCGAAAAAAAGTCTACAAATGACTTTGAAAAAGATTTCTAAAAATTAATGAACATTTTTTTTTTTGAAAAACAATGGACAATATTATAAACAGAGTGGTTGTGCACATGTTCTAAGCAAATGGATAAACTAGTGGCTAAACCAAACATTAAAGATAGTACTATATTTACTAACTCTTTGGTTGCAGCTCATGTGATTAAAACAACACTGTGCTTTAACAAACCCATTATGTTGGAATGAGCATACTTGATCTATCGAAAGTCTTAATGTACGATTTTCACTATAATATAATTATTTCAAAGTATGGGAAAAATATTGAACTGTGCTACCAAGATGCTGATTCATACATCTATTATATAAAAACATCAGACTACTACAGTGACATGAAAGAAATGGTCGACCATTTTGATACTTCTGACTATAAAAAAGATAATCCATATGGTATACCGTTAGTTAACAAAAAGATTATTGGAAAGATGAATGTAATGGAAAAATAATGGAAGAATTTATTGGATTGAAATCGAAAATGTATGCAATAAATGTGGAAGGTGGTGTAAAGAAAAGAGCGAAGGGTTTAAAAAACACTGTAGTCAGAAATGAGATTAGTTTTGGTGACAACAAAAAATGTTTGTTTGATAAAAAAAAGTGTTGTACAAAAGGTAGAATCTTATTAAAAGTAAGAAACATGAACTCTATACGACTGGGATGAGAAAGAAAGCATTAAGTTTCGAAGATGATAAAATATTTATTCTTAAAGATGGTATTAATACACTACCATGGAGGCACTTCAAAATTGAAAAAGAGTGATACTATGAAAAATGATATAACAGTAAATGATTTTAATGGTTGACCATGCATTAAAAACTAATAACCATACATGTTTGTGCACTATTGGACTTTGATGATTCTTTCACTTTTAACATCATAAATTATAATTCTTTGGCTTACTAATAACACATTACAAATAGTTGTAGCTGATATTGGTTTATTAAAATCAACTGTAAGTTTCAGATTAGTTCGATCTTTTACAATAGTGGGTTTTCTGTAAGAACAATCAATAACATACAATGGTATTCTTCCAATAAATGACCAAGAGTTGAAGCACAGTTCATTATTACAATAAGGGGTATTTAATTTAGACTTTGAATTTCTAAAATCAGAGTAAGAAATATACATCTTATCGAAAATGTTATCATCAATGTTTAAATTCCAAATCTCTTTGGGAAACACTTCATTCCGTCCATTCTTAATATAAATATTTTTGACAAAACAAGAGTCAAACATTGAACCGTGTGTGAATTGTCCAGGATCTTCTTTTCTGTTTTGCTGAAAACCAACAATGACAAAGTCTGGCATATCGAATTGGATTGAATTGAACTGATCTTTTATATCAAACTGAAATGAGTTCGCATTAGTAGGTACTGGTTATTCAAGACATTCCCAATAGTTAAAACCAATTGGAATTTTGGGGTATTTGTATAATTTTGCTTTAATTTCGTCTCCATAAATAGGATCATATTCAACAATTGGCCACAGGATTTCCATTTTCTCAATAACAATTTTACCAGCATCTGGTATATTATTTTCATCATCAGATCCATCTGCTTTCTTTGGGGGTCTTCTGTAAAAAAGAAGCATCATCATATGAAATTTTGAATGAATGTGATCTTGTGTCAACCTTTCCATAATATTTCATTACAATCTCTCATAAACCCAAACAAATATCTTAATGGATAGGTAATTTTGTTATGCTTATCTCTCCTAACATATCTACCTAGTTCTATCGCCAACATTTGGAAGTATGCTGATTCTGATTCCGAACCTAGCAATGTATGCACCATTGTTGAAGTGATGCCAGGGTTGTCAATACTTTCGATTATACAACCATGTTTAGAGATCTATATTCTTGAGCACTGGAATGGAAAGAAATTCTCACAAAGGTCAATAGTTGGAGTTTTTTCATAATCTACATTTGTATCTCTTAGTTAGCTTATACTGTTGGTATACATAAGCTTCATTCGGATGTGAAAATGCATCGCCAATAGGAATATCAAACTCAATGTGCTTGTTGTATTTATGCAAATTATTTTTTGTTTGGTCGTTTGGCGGAAACGACTGACGCTCGTAACTTTCAATATTTTTGTTGATCCATTTATTATACAGAAAAAAATTTCTTAAACAACTACACATTTCTTATAAACCCAAGAATTATGACTACTAACAAAACCTAACCATTTAATTAGTAGCTTATTTCCTTTTCTTCACGAAACTTTTTCCACTAAGTAGTCTTTATCATATTTAGTCTTAAGCAGCTCTGGCTCATAAAAAATACCTTTCAATAAGTTCGTTTTATAAATCTTTTAGTCTATATGTCGTGGGGTTCGTGTGCAATACGTTACACACCTCAAATACTTCAGTGGACCAATTTAGTGTATATCCTTTTTCAAACAAATTTTTACTTTTACGAACTTTATCTCCTGTTGCAAACTTTAGTTTAACCATTTTTATTTCTCCTCCATACATGTTGAATAGAATTGAACTTTCATTCTTTGCATTTACATTGATGGGTTTAATTCCGATTGTACTGTGAACAGTGTTATTGTATTCACTTATTAATTTAGGTAATATAGTCACCCATTTATAGTTTCCCTGCACAGTAAATATCTTCCCCATTTTCTCCTTCAGTGTTCTATTAAATCCTTCTACAATGCTATCTTTCCTTTCACTGTATGTTGAATAGTGTTTTATGTTGTTATTGACCATTAATGCCTTAAATGATTTATTGTAAAATTCTTACCCTTTGTCTGTTTGTAAATGCATGGGTTTGCGATCATTCAAAATAGTTTTAAATGCTAATGTAACATTTTCACCAGTTTTATCTTTGATTGGTATTGCCCATGCATATTTGGAAAAAAAACATATATCATGATTAACATATATTTAAATCCTTTCTTAATTCTGTGTTTACCTTTTAAAGATCCAGAATTCACCTCAACTAAATCAGCTTGCCAAAAGATAGAACAGTTCTTCTGGGGAAGCTTTTTCGCATTAGTTTATGAATTTTTTTTACAATATCGTTTTTTTATACCCCCGCCAGTGAATATTAAAAACGAGTTATTGGTAACACAACATCTACAAACACATATAATTCTTACTTTGGTATTAGTTGTAAGTTCATATGAAGACAGTATACATTTAAGTTGTCATTGTTCATTTTATTAATTTATATAATAAATGAGACAACAAAAAATTGTAAACAATATAGAGTAGAATATAGAGAGAAGACAGCTAATTGATAAGTTTAAAACTTTTAGAAAATTTCGCCAAAATGCAAATAATAAAAATAAAAAACACAAACAACCATTGATAGATGCGATAGAAGATTTGGGACAAAAAAATGGACGCGTAACAAACGCGAATAAGAACTTAATAAGAGAACTTGTTCCATTTGATGTTAAGAATTTAGACTACCCACAGACACCAATAGAAACATCTTTTGAAAGAAAACTGTTTGGCAAAACAGGCACCGATGAATGCTATGACAATGGCATTAAACAAATTGGCGATAACCATGAATGCTATGACAATGGTGTTAAATGCATTGGCGATAATAATGAACACTAAGACGATGGCGTTAAATGCATTGACGATGATGATGAATGCTATGGCGAAGCGTTAGGATGTTTGAAAACTGATATCTCACAGTTCACTAACTACAAAACAACATTTATTGATAGTAAAGTGACCGATTTCTTAATTGACTGCAAAGACGATGTTTTTGGACTAAAGGCTGATAAAGGTAGATTGTATATTGGTGATAGCGAAGTAACATTCAGCAATGACAAATTTACTGTAAAAGGCCGGACATACACTGGAACTGATGGTTTGATGAAATTACTAACTAGTAAGAAAGTAACAGAAAGTGACTACACTTTAACCGACTATGAACACTATAGTCATATCCTAGCAGATACAAACACAGTTTTTCAAAACAATGATCCAAACTTGGGAACGCCAAAATCGAGTAAAGGGAATAAATGGAAAATTATTGTTAAACCTATTTATGATTCCATTAAAAAGAAATGTCCCTCGCCTAAAAAAGGGAAAGGTATAAAGAAATATTCAGACTATCCCAAAGAATACATATGGATGGATGATGTTAGGATGCTTATTGATCGACTTCTCATTATTTATGACAAAGAGAATGATGGAAATGATAACTATTACAATGAAAAAGTTGGAATAATGAATATGCTCAACAGCAAGTTTAGTGACTTTGTTGTGAATAATCCAAAAGGTATACCATATCTGATACAAATGTTAAACACAATACCACATACTTTTTGGGAGTCAGAGCATCATGGAAAAGGGTTACTCAATGACATAATAAATTGACTATCTTTTGAGTTGCATGCACCCGGTTATCAGTACTTAGGACTGAGTACTAGACTAAAAGAGGGAATTGAGTGTGATGCAGCTACAATGGAAAATGATATAGCTTATCATCATAAAGATCTAACTGAAAGACTTTTAGCTGACAAAGAACTAGAAGAGAAATCGTTCAAAAGATTGTTAAGTTCAGATGCTGATCTCAATGAGAGATTGTGGGCTGGTGTTACTGGATCTGCAACACATATTAAATGTAAGCTTGGTTGGGAAATTAAAATGAAATTTAAAAATATCTGTTATAATAAATGAAAGTAAAAAACATCGTATTTCAAGTTCCTAACGAGGAGTTGAAGGGTTTGAATATTGATTCTTTCCTAACGAAAGACCAACTGGAACATAAAAACAAGAAATTAAAGGAGGACAAAGGGATGACTATCACAATTTCAGTTCCACAACTTAAGAAAATGACCACAGAAATGAAAACTGGAAATGGTCTGACAATTCAGAAGGGTAGATTTTTACTGATAATTTTCGCAGCATTGGGAGCTCTAGGAGCATTAGCTGGTGGTGCATCATCTATTGCTACATCAGTAATTAATGCTAAGAAGAAAAACCAAGAATTGGAGGAACAACGCAGACTTAATTTAGCTATGGAAGAATATGGCAAGGGATTGAAGAAAGTTAAGTGGGGTAAGATGTTAAAAAAAAAGTAACTCCACTCAGTAACTTTGATATTGATAAAATAGTTTTAAAAATAAACATTAAGAATTTTCGAGGTGTATCTATGATCGATGAGCTACTTAACACGCCACTCAATAATGAATGTGGGATTGTTAATCTAGATGTTTCAACAAATTCTGGTACACACTGGGTATGCTATTGGAAAAAAGCAAACAACAAATATTATTTTGATTCATTTGGTGGAAATCCACCCTGACAATTAATATATCTCGGAAGTAATATTTTTTGTATTGATAATAGAATTCAAAATTTCAATCAAGTAACTTGTGGTCATTTGTGTGTAATTGTGCTAAATCACGTTTCACATAATTTTTAATTTCCAAAATTATTTCACTATTAATAAACAATTGATATATATGGAAATGCATTAATGAGCTCTTGGATTGAAGATCAACTTAAAGAAAACACAGACAATGATACAACTACTGAGAAGATCAATCCTAATGATTTTGTTTCCTACACACAGTTCAACGACTTCTGACAAGAAATTAAAGATCATCGGATAAAGCCTATCTTACTTACTTGGAAGTAGATAATAATATAGATTTTGAACAAAAAAGATCAAGACATGTGGAAGATCCCATTGCACCTGTGGATGCAATCAATTTAGAGTACTATCAGAAAAACAGAATTAACATTATTCGTTTAGTTGGGAAATACAATTCAAAATAAAAAGCATTTTACTTTGATAATCGAATAGAATATTTTTTTATGAGAGATGGAACTATAGTTGAAATAATAATAAAACCAGAAAAATATAAAAGTGCTATCAACTTATACCATGAATGGAAAAAAATTGATATGTACGAAACTTTTAAAGTATACTCTGATGATATATATATTTTAAAATACCAATAGCCCACAATGTACCCGAAGGTACAATTGTGTTTATTGAATTAGTTAAGGTATACCAACACATTTAAAAAGATCAGAGTATGTTGGTTTTTAATGGAAACACTTCCATTAAAAACAAAACTTACTTATAATCTAAGAATTTAAAAAGTCTTTAATTGTATTACAGTACTTAACATTATTAACTTACGAGTCATATCTATTGTAACAAAACCATATTTACTATTCCAACATTTTGAACAAGCCTCCTTAAATTTCTCAAACAACATATCACCACCAACAAAATCACTATGAATATGTTTAAGATTTGTATCATCTTGTCTGAATATGCAAAGAAAATTGGCATTGTCTCTTATAAGCTGCTTAGGTACTTTTGAGTATGTCTTAGCTAAATAGAAGCAATCAATATATTTATGTCTACCGCAAGTAAAGTAATCCCTTACCATATTTTGATTATCAAGTATGATATCATCGAAAATAACTAGACTCTCTTTATGACATTCATTTACATCAACCATTTCTTCATTTTATGGAAAGAAGTATGCTATTGGTTCATTAAATAATTTTGAAGCTACATTTATATCTTTCTTTAATGGTATATTTTGGTTGGTCCAAATTTTTTGAACATACATGGAGAGTACCAAAGTTCAGCCATCCCTGAGCATATATAAAATTATCTATCATAAGTGTAGCTTTTCCACAGTTACTAGGACCCACTATCAAACATCTAATATTTTTAGGTAATAATTCTCCATTACATTTTGTCGATACAGTCTTGTCTGGTATTCTTATTTTAATATCCCAGTCTACACGTTTCATGTTTTTCTTGCTCATTTATTAATAGCTTTATTTTAATGATATAATAAATGAGTAAAGTATTCAAACTAACAGATAACAAATCAGTGTTGAAGAAAAGACTCCATTACCCTTTAGAAATAGAGGGGCACTCGTTGGCTTTAGTTCAGTTCTATACTACTTATCTAACACATAACATTATCTCTGGGAAAAATTAGCTATATCTTGTGAGTCAGAATGATATGGAATCAGCAATTGATATTCCAGTTCGCCAATATAGCTTAAAATATCTTGAAAAAACTATAAAAGCAATTTTTTCATTCTGTGTAGATTCAATGGATGGGCAAGAAAATTATATATCTTGCGAGCCGGATAAAATACCAGAGTGAAAGTAAAATGCACGCTTAAATTACAGTTTGGAAAACGGGGTTCAAAAAGAAAACTTTTGGGATTCATAGAAAACAAAACTCTGAAAGCAAATGTAGATCATTAATGCGATACAATTCCAAAATTTGCTCCATTTGAAACAATAAATATACACTGTAATATAGTAAATGGTATGATATTAAAACATGATGAATATAATCATAGAGAAACTAACATAATTACCACTTTTAAATCAAGAACATCATTTGGATTTGGCGACACAATCTATTACGAACCAGCTTATCCATTATTTTTTCCAGTCCAAACAAATCAAGTTAATGAAATAATAGTTGAAATTAAGGATGAAAAAGTTAAGTTAATTAATTTTGATTTATCCGAAAGAACAGTGGTATTGGAGATGAGACCGTAGATATTTTTTGGGTTGGACGTAATCATATTCTATATATAATAACTTTAATAGTTCTTAAACTATTAAAGTTTCATATGATAAAGATGAATAATATTTCTATAGAAAGTGCAATGAAAGATTTAGAAAAAGAATCAATGCTTCGGCTACTTTAATATGTCGACTTTGGAGATGTGTATCTAAATTTTTAATTAGACTATGTTGTAGCACATTGCCGAAGTCAGAGCGATAATTTTGTTTTAATGATTAGATAACCATTAAAACTTTATAGAGATATGAGCACAAATAAAAATCAACTGATGTCTAATTATACGACGACGATCATTTACTCTTTAAAAAACCGAATAGAATAAATTTGTTTAACACCACAATCCACCAGTCCATCATATGTAAAACTTATACCTCCACGATTAACATCATTTAAAACTTTTTCACTAAAAATCTGAACATATCTGTCTGGTAAGGTTACTTTAAAATTTCCAGAAGTAATTATCAATTTGTATCCATTCCGTGTATAATCTATTTCAGCATGGTTTATGGGATAGGAATTGTAAGTTCGGAAAGTTTCTTAAATTGTTTGGTTCTGTTTGATACATTTAGCAACTGACCCATCTTTATTATTTAAAATATTTTATTTTTTACGTATTTAAATTTTTTGAGCCACTTTTTTTTTTTTTGCAACTGCGCCCAGATGCAACCTTTTACACGTATTTTTGCAGATGCACTCAAATGCAAAGTTCAACGCAACTTTTTTTCTAAAGACTACGATCTAACCAAACGCAACTTTTTACGCGTATTTTTGCAGATGCGCCCAAACGCAACTTTTTGAGTCACTTTTTTGCAACTTCTCCCAAACGCAACTTTTTGAGCCACTTTTTTTGCAGTTACGCTCGAATCGTCATTTCTATACTACTCTGTTCCTACCAAATTAGACAAACAAGTAGCACTACAGTGAGCCATGCAAACTTATTTTATTAAAGCATGTCAGTTTTTTTTAGATTGTGGCAATATAAATGATTCTGCTAAATTTGTCGTATCTATAAAATAATTAGACAAATTTCTACCAAACTTTGTATAATGACAATATTTATTAGAAGCATCATATATGCCTACACAGAGCATGTTTTTACACCCTTATGTATGTACAATAGCAACAATGTTAAAATATAGCTTTAATGCTATATATCCGGAACCAGTTAGCCTATTTTCACCTAATTCTAAACTCAAGTTGCGCTATGGTAGACCACATAAACTTACATTATTTAAGTGACTCACACACTCGTTTTCAAAACGATGTGTCTGTTAATATTTGAGGTTGGTAAACCGGGTCTACCGAAACTTTATACTGATTACAACCGAAGTTGATGCTCCGAATCTTACCTTCGTAATGCAGTTGATGCATGGCCGCTTATGGTACGAATCGTTCCCGTGTTCGAGTCTCAGGTAAGGCATGTGTGTATTTGTAATTGTCTCGCTAGTTTTGTATTGGTTTCTGGTTCCATCTGTAATGATATCGCTGTCAGTGAGTAATAAAAACCCTCCTTCCTTCTAATAATTTAAGAACTTCATCAAAATTATTTGCATCCATGTAGAGGGAAAAGTAGGCTCATTAGATATATCGGTAACTTCTTATTTTTACTTGCGAGACTCAAAAACGGCAAAATCATGGTTCTGATTCGTGGTAAAGGAAAATAATGGATCTCATTTAAATAGTATCACTCCGGGACATTAAATATAATGCCTAAAATTTAAATGGTGTTCGAGTGTTTGCCACAAATATAAAATGCATAATTGCACTCCCTAACCTATAAAACAGATCATACGTATCTTCGCTTTAAACGTCCGAGCTCTCGAGTTGTCGGGTTCTCCGAGTCACACAGCGGGTAGTTACACAATAGACGAAAATGGCTTGGTGGTCTCTTTGACGTGGGCGTACCCATTCTCTGATTAGATGCGCGAGCGACTGGGAACGTGCCTTGGGTCTAATAGGCTAACGCTCGCTGTGATATGCTCCCGATTGGCTCGGCTGCCGGCTGTCGAGTAGGTTAGCAGGCGCTGATCGGCGAACGGCATTCCAACGTGTTGCTGGCCAGGGACGACATTTCGCTGGCGTGTAACTGACGGCAAGCAGTTTCGCCTCTGTGTTCCGAATAGCCAGCACTCACACTCGCACTTACACTCCCTCCTTATGGAACAATCGTCACTCGCACTTTTCTAAATAATCGATACTGTCTGCAATCGATTAACCTGCATAAACAAAATTATATATACTTGAAAAAATTTACTCAATATTTACATTTCAATTGACAATGGATTGATTATTAGGGATGATTATGGGTATGATAGTAATGTATGAAGAGTCCTGTATAAATTTTATCTGAAATGAACAATTTGAGCTTGGAATTTTAGCAGTGTTTATTCTAAAATTATGAATTAATAATTTCCGAATTTATACATATATTAAATATTTACTGAAAATACTTTACTGTAAAAGAGTCCTTGTTCCTGTGCTATTCCATTGTTGTCAGTAATTTAGTAGTGCTTTGTAAATTGTAATGCGTAACCCAAAATAGACTTATAATAGCTTTGTTTACGAAAGTCACACGAAGGAGAATGAAATTAAGGCAGTTTATTTATTTTCCTTGATGTTAGAAAACAAAAAAAGAACGGCGGTTGTTGCGAGCACGAATGGAGCATGCATGTGAACACACTCGTAAACACTCGCAGGACATTTGTAACAGCACTCTCTGACGTCATTGCCATGTGCGAGTGCATGAGAGTGCGCATTTCTTGCTATTTGGAACACGGCCTCTGTATGGTAAAGTACTCTGTGGCCGTGTGTTGATTGCTAAGGCCGGTGGCGCGGTTGCCGCTCGCCAAATCACGGGCGGCCTTGCCGGGGCACGTGCGCCGACTGCCCGAGCAGGAACAGGCCTTGAGCAGGTGAGCGGCCTTGCCGGCAGGGCGTCCGCTCCCTTCCGGCGCCGCGACGACGTGGCCTCCGCGCCGGCGGCCTCCCTTCCGGCCTGCGTCTGTCCCCTGAAGCTAACAGCAGGGCTGTGCGACATGACAAGTCGAGATCGACAACGACTCATCATGTATTTTGATGTGTTGATATTATTTTTGGGATACATTCAACAAGACGGGGTAGAGTGCGATATGTTGACGTCAAGGTCGACATCGACTCGTGGATGTGGATGTGTTGGTATTGTTTTGGAAATAAATTCAACAAGTCGGGGTTGATATCGAGGGCGACATGTCAAGGTAGAGGGTGACATTTCGAGGATGAGGTCGACATATTAACGTCGAGGTCAACATGTGACAGGTATCGATGCTCGGCATGAAATTCTTGTCTCACAGCCTCAACTAACACCCATAAGTTTAATTGACAGGTTTTCGTTGGCGCCTAAAACCGAGCGCCGGCAAGGTAGAAATGAGGCGAATATGGAGTACTGGTGGAATGCAAGGACGGAGAAAACGGCAGTGCTCCGAGAAAACCCGCAAGCCAACGATAACAACCGCCGCGTTTACCACGTGTGAAAATTCGTCAGGAATACAAGCCTGTTCGCCTTTGTGAAATGAGAGTACTCTTGACTACTGTCCATGTTGACATCGGAGCACCCACATCACACTGCACAATGTCTCCAGTCGTGGCTTGTAGGCGTGCTACGGCAAGACGTCTGATGTTCATCTCCAAGCTCCGGTCCCACTACGATAAAGCAGGTTTTGTTCCTGGGACCACTGTCGTCAAATTCGGCCGACAGTAGTGGCGTCACGTCGTGTTTCTTCCGCAATACTCGACAAGGACCAACCGGCAGTACGGGAGACCAACGATGAAACCTCTAGTGAAATCATCCATTTGACGGAATTGCGTACGAAGGCGTCTTAAAGGCATTACAACGACTTGTTCGTTGCCCCGACCATAAACATTTTGAATCAGTTAACCATATTGCTCAGAGTAACTGTATATCTCATGGCATTACTCTTTGGCCAGCTGACTTGCCTTTTTTTGATGGTCATGTAGACAATTGTGAGTTCAACTTTTTACCGGGAGAGACTATTTTGAATTTTGTGAAGTCAGTAAGTAACTTGAAGCTCACTTTTCACATAAGACTGGTTTGCATTCGGTGTGCTTCAAATGCCACTATCGATGTTACCATTTTGTGTAGATATAAGTACTACCGAGACCTTTTCACCGTTTTCTTTGTCCCTGTCAGGTTCAGGCCTGATCAATAATGCACCCCATTGTGACATTATGAGCCCCTTTTCAGAACTTTTGGTTCGGTTAGTTCCACCCTTCATTATAACTTATCCTTGCCAATAATTCATGTGCCTAAATAGATAACCAAACTTTCCCATGTTAAAGTTCCAATCTAGCATAACCACACCATAAATAATTTCTGTATCAAAGATTTAGATAACTTTTTAGCCTCTCATCCTAAAGGTGCTACTTTCCATGATGTTTTGAGTCTCTCACGTCCTCGTCCACCACAACCATTCTCCAATCTAAATTACTCCGCCATCGTAGTCTGTCTCTCAGTACCCATTTTTTTTATTGTTGCCCTTGTTTGGTTGACATCCAAATTTAGTACCAAGGATAGTTCTCACTTCCTTAACAACAAGTTGTGTCAGAAGGGTGCGTCACGTTTCCCTTACTTGCCACTTCTGCTTCCTCAAAAAGTTAATTGCTTCCTTATCTTGTAATTAGGTATTGTTTTAACCTAGTGTGCGTTCCAATGTTCGATCTAGCCCCTGAAACTATTGGTGTCTTTTAGGAAGGGAGCATGTGCCGCTTTGGTGGCACATGCTTCTTTACTGTCGTGTTCCCCCCCCCCTTTTTTTTTTTTTTGTGCGTCTGTGACTCGTATTTTGCTTTCAGGAATCGGCTAAAACATAAAATTCATTTCCAATGTAGTATCTTTCTTTCTTCAAAGTATTTGTTACACATAAATTACTTGTTAAGAACTCATTATGGTAAATTAATTCGTTTATAACTAGTCATGTAAATGCATTCTGGTTTAGCGTTTTGTCTCATGTGTGTACTTTAGTTTTGCTTAGAAAAGTAATTGATTTAAACTTTAATTTGAATCATATACACAATGACTTTAATAATATTTATGTCATCAACTAAATCTCTGGCTTAATAAGTGAGTGAATTGTTACTAATAAGCAATAGTCTTTATATTTTAAAGATTCTAATATTGTTTTTTTCTGGTGTAATGTTAATTGGGGTTAAAGATTTCCCTTCTTTTTTCTTGGTAAAATGTATGGTGAGTTAATGCCACCCAGTATGTCAAGTATTAGAAAGTATCAGTAAGAATGAGTATTTTCTTTTTGTAATTTGGTATTTCCTATAAGGTCGCATATTTGAAACTTAATATTATAAAGACAACAGGATTATATTATGAGTTTAAATGTAGTTTTTGTAAACCAAATTTCAGAAATTGCAAAATGTTAACCTGTCGATTGTGGTACTGGTTTTCTCGAATCGATACTAACCTGTGACGATTTCCGGAACGACACTTCCTTCGTCTACACCATGTACCTTTTGAGACATCTTTAGTTTCTCACTCAACTTGTAATCCAGTAATCATGATTTAATTAATCCTTTGTGACCGCATCAGGTATGTGTTTAGTGTAACTAATTTTGCATCTCGCATTTTGCGCATTGTAGTTGTCGTGACAATTGCTTATTTGTGCCGTAATTTTATGATTAGCGGTTCCACCCGACCGACATTAAGATGATGGCTTGAATTGTTATGTGGCTTCCGAGTTGAGGCGTGATCGTGTCCTTCGCCATGGCATAGTTTCCCGACATCGGGAACATCCCGATTGGAGATATGTCCCTAATCTGTATCTCTCATGCATCACCAATTAATTCAAATTTCTCTCGCATGAGCACGCTGTTCAACTAACTTTCGGATATAAACTTTTGAAGAGACTCGAAAAAAATTATGTTTGTCTGGCGGTTCGATCATCCCAAGAATAATTTAGTTTTATTTTGTGAAATGTGAATTCCAGAAAATAATCGTATCTAAAAAATATATAATAGATCAAAAAAGGGTTAATATTCAAAAAAAAAATTTTTTTTTGGCAGAGTTGGCCATAATGGTCACTGATGATAGATGGATGTTTTATGTAGAATATGTACCTCGGGATACCATAGAAGGTAAAACAAAATATATGTACAAGTAAGAAAGGTTCCATATATACACAAGTACTTAAAAATATGTATAGTAATATAAATACTCTGAAACCATATGCAAGACAATGTTTTCACAGTCATGGCTAATGGAATTTGTTATATCCTACATAATACATATACAATCTCTTTCTGTCTGCCCGTCTTTAATATCTCTAAAAGTCTTGAAACTCAACAGAAGTTCTTCAAATTCTGCAGAGCAAATCCTCAGGGTAAAATAGAGGTCAAGTTCGAATTTCAGCAATATCAGATTACGCAATCATTACCTTTTACCTTAAAAAATAATTTTTTATTACATTTTCCCTATGAAATGTTTTGTACTAAAGCATAGAGAAATTGCATGGAGATATGAAGGTAATGAAATATCATTTTTGTTTACTTTCATTTCGCGCTTCAATGTTGAGATCATTGTGGGGCTACAGCAGCTCAGTGGATAGAGCATTCCAGGAGGGGCTCCAGTGTCTTAGTGGATAGAACTATATCAAGTGGGGCCGCAGTGGCCAAGAGGATAGATACTCCAAGTGGTGCTATAGTGGCTCAGTGGATACAACTATGTTAAGTGGGACTGCAGTGGATAGATAAGTATTAAATGGGACGGCAGTCGCTTCACTGTTGAGTTAATTTAACATCATTTCATTATTACACACACACACACACACGTGTATACACACACACACACACACATGTATACACACACACACACACGTGAAACACACACACACACACACACACACACACACACACACACACTAACACAACGTGTATACACACACACACACGTTATACACACACACACACACGTATACACACACACACACACACACACACACACACACATACACACACACACATGTATACACACACACACACACATGTACACACACACACACACATGTACACACACACACAATGTATACACACACACACACATGTATACACACACACACATATATATATACATATACATTTTTTTTTTTTTTTCCAGTCTTTGTATAACCAAATTTTTTAACATAACTGTTCTAGCCCCACGACAGTACCATAAAAAAAAAAGGTCACAGGCTGCATCCCCTAGTGCATGTGTGTGTCTTCCAAATTCTTTCTTAGGCAGAAGAAACTTTTCTTGCAGTTTGTATATGATTTTTTTAATTGCCTGGATGTTAACCGATGTAAAGATGAAACGACAGTTAAAAGCGGCCACGGTGGCTGAACGATTAGCACGCTCACCTCCCACCATGGTGAACCGGGTTCTATCCACGGCCGGCTCACAGGATTAATTGGGAATTGTGCCGGATGCCGTTGGTCGACGGATTTTCTTAGGAATCTCCCATTACCCCGCCCCTGGATTGAATCAATCATCCTCATCGGCTCTCAAGATCTCACTGTTTAGAGCCACCCAAATCTCTTCACTCACTACAGGTAAAAAAGGTCTATCTCCAGTGTGTGTTGCGAAATATTTCATCTCTCTGTGACTAGTGTTACTCATTCTAAAAATAAACTGTCCAGGAAGGTGATAGGTAAGAATCATATTTATTGCTTTTTCAATATTTCATTTAATTATTTTATGCCGCATCGCCCTCTAAACAGCTCTAAATGATGCCCTTTACTGCGCTCTTCGACCAGTTAAAGTATGACATCAGGTGGCTCATGTTGGGTGGGTCCACTTTATCCCAGGAGGGGTGTTAGGGAGCCATCCCACAACACACACCATGTGGATGTAAACATGGAATCAAAGGCACACAAGGGGTATCTGGAACATAAGAACCACTGTGTCCCCCTCACTACATTCATTTCCCCGGCGGTATTCTTCCTCGGGACTACTCTAGGTGACGTTAGTCGGTCCGAATTATCATGCCCTCCAAAGTTACCTTTTGGGCGGCATGAAAGTGGGATGGCCACCTGACTCCGTCGTCCCTTGGAAGTAGCGAAGATGGGGTGCACTTCTAGTACACATCCCTGGCATCTGAGTCAGGGAGGATGGCCACCACGTTCGTCTTCAGTAGAGGTCACGTCCTAGCTGGCGCTGGTGTAGCGGGAAGAATATGCTAAGGGAGGAGATATGCAGCACGTGTTGTGCATCCCATCCTCTGGAGGCCATTCGTCCACTCAGCATGGTAATCCCTGCTGCTCAGTTTCAATATCTGTGATGTATTAAAACTTTAACTATTTTTATTGTATTGTGTATTAAATTAACAATAAAATATTTTAACAGTAATCCCTTTGGACTTAAAGAATAAAGGGGAATAACCTGAAACTGACATGTCAACATTGCAGGAAATACGCCTACATTAAATAAATAAGGCACCTTATTTCGTGCACTTGAAAATTTTTTTTATTAATTAGTGTAAAATGTTTTTGTGTGCGCTTAACTGTTTGGTATTCTTCCTTACTTTGATAAAAATTTGTCATGAATAAATCTTCCCTGAAGTTAAAATCCACCAAGGCTAACAACAATTTCATGAATTAACAGTGTTTTCATTTGAATTAATATTTCCATTTGCAAATATGTTTTTATACAGTAATGGTAATCTACAAGAAAATTAATATTCTGTTGACAAGAACTTTGTTTTCCACTCAAGACTGATTTTAGATAACTTTTATACCATGGTCCTTATTACATGTTGGTGCATGAAATAAGGCCCACTTACAAAAATTTAACTAAGCTTTATGTCAATTGTATCTTTATACTGCATATATTCGTCAGTGTAATTAGGTAAAACAACCTTACAAAAGAGTATTTTCTATTTGAAGAATTTTTTGATAACTATTACATGGAGTATGGGAGCTGCTCTGTCTAAGTTGGCTGTATTATTTCCCCACCCCACCTTCCTTACCTAACAAAAGACAGTTTTCTACTTAAAACCAATGTGTCCATAAAATGGGAACAGACAAATAGTTTATGTTTGTGTGGAATGAGTCCATAGCATAATATTCAACTAAAGTTGCGTCATGCATTCAGAAGTAAATACAACTGCACTGTAAGATCAGAAGATTAGCTAGTTTGGTCAGATCACTGTATCCCACCAAACAACTGATGGTGTGTATTGCTCTATATTATCTAAGAGTGAAGAAATATTTCACAACAATTAACCACAGGAGTTTTTAGTAAGCAATTTCCTCCCCTGTGATAAGACTTTGCCCTGATTGATAAAAAAAAAAGAATACATTTACAGTGTTTAATCCAAAGTAGTGGCTTGGGGTAACTGTTAATGCAAGTCTGGCATTTAATGAATACTACACATAAAAAGAAGACATTGATCTGTCATCGCTGAAGGAATTCTCAAAAAGAAACCTATTTCAAAATAACTTATTTTCATTGCATTCTGTTCTCATCAGAGGAACCAAATAATGTTTAAATGTGAGTCTGCCAAACAACCTTGGCACAGCTGTAGAGTCTCTACTCAGATGAAAGGAAGCTTTACAACCACTCCCATCTATTCTCCCCCAGCTACACGAAGTGATTGTAAAGGAAGCCACAGAGTTTTTTACACACGCGCAGGTTTATTCTGATGTAAAAATTGCACACATGGAAGGATGCATCAGATGGTAATGAAATTTATAGAGCAATACACATGATCACAAAAAAAAAACGTACATAAAGGAAAAGGGGCATATAATAGAGCTGATGTATACTGGACTAATTGGCGAGGTATAGCCTGGCCTGGTAAACCAGGAAGTCCATTAAATGGCAAAGTAGTAAAAAATGTAGTTATAAATATTTTAGTCTGTACAACAATGCTTTTGTAGCCAGGGCAGATGAGCCAAAGTATTTCTGGTGATTTACGACCAACCATTAACAGTCCAAAGGGAAAGGCAGGAACAGTGTGAGCTTGTGTAATTAAATTATTTCCTGGGTCTCGGCTGAGTAGTATTTGCAGAAAGCACATTACATTTTTTTGCATCCCCAACTTGTCAACATTTCCACTCCTGTACCTTTTTTTTCTGTTTTTTATAACTTCCTTGGGCTTAGATAATACATCTGTAAATGGAAACAGGCCACATACCATCACTACATCCTGCTCTGAACATGAGTGTCAGTTAAATTCTGTATTTACCCATGTACCACTTGTACTTTTCTCATTTCCGAGACAATGTCTAAGTCCTGGTTGTCCTGTAGCTGCAAGGGCTACACTATTACTGTAAATAAAATGAGCTGATTTCATCATTAAAATTGCACAATTTTATCACAAAAATATTTTCATTCAGTCAAATAAATTTTATAGCAAAAAATTAATGCATTATTATTAGAACATGTATCTGTTTTTGTAACAATTTCAATCAAACTAAATTTAATTTGATAATAATAATTATAATTGGTACATATTTAAATGCAAAACGTTCAAGAATATGTAATGATAAAGATGAAAGGGCAACCTAATAAGTGCTCACTTGTCACTTAACCCACATTGTCACATCACAATAATTTTTTAACAATAAATCTTGTACTTTATCAAGACGTTTAAAATTGCCCATGAACAATTGGTAACATTCGAGTTTTACAAGATATTTACCATCACCCACATACAGCTTCTGTTCATTTGTAGATAATATTTTAATTAAATCCCGTTCAGTTCAGTCGCATTCCAACACAAATCCACAACCTAACTACAAAATACTAGTAGATATTTTATAATTGATAAAATAAAAATACTCCTTACATGGTAAAAATGTTTTTACAATGAAATGGCAGAAACCAGTTTGTTTTTGTTTTATTGGCAATATGAAAATTACACGAATTTGCTTCCAATCCAGTTACTGGATCTTTTTGTTTTTTATGTCCTCTATTATTACCAAAATAACGGTGTATACGGCATGACAGTGTTTACACATATCTTTTCCTACCCAATCGCAGTTTTGCACTTTGGTCAGTTTATAAAAAAATTAACTTTCTAACTACTGGGTATAACCTAAAACAGTAACTATTTTTGGCATTCTTAACCGGTTTTGCGATGTTCACCACCCTCGCTCAGTAGTTAAAAATTGTATATTTGCGAGTTGTCAAGAACCTAACCACAAAGCACAGAAGATGTCTGCTGTGATTACAAATACCGCACCAAATGTTTACGACGTAATTATTACTTTCCACACAAAATATTCATCTGCATTATATAAACATACTATTTACTTTCATTACATTACCAACATTTTTGGTTAAAAATGTTCGTTTATAAATAAAATACTACACGCTGACGCGATTCTGCCTGTGACCGAGTGCCATAGCGAATAACAATTGGGCTCGATATATGAATCGTTCTGGTAATGTCAAATTTCACACCATTTCTATTTTCAACATGTAACAATGCAAATAGGTTTGTTATATGCAAGTATGTGAAGTAAACGAGAGGTAGTGCTGTATAACCAATGAAAAATTGTAAAATCTAATGTTTACGAGTCTTCGTGGTAAAAGAATCTCGCACTGTGGTTTTAGGTGCACTTAACAAGCAATTTTGTCTGTGTTTCACGAACTGGTATTATTAGAGAATTTCATGAATGAACTAATTTGTGAGTACTTTGCAGCTCACAAAAATGTATAGGCCCTAGCAATAATACAAGAATAGGCATAAGATACGTGTATGAATAGCGGTACCATCAGCCAGGTGCCAGGCCTTGCCACACTTCAACACGCTTGTCAAGCTGCTACTGTATGTGCTGACCTTGACTATGGTTATTGGTCATCAGCCTGGTCTTTCCCATGCCTGAAGGGGATGTCAGATGGCTCAAAATTATGCATCACAACAGGCAAACGTTCTACCTGTATTATTGCTCTCTTTAAAAATCATTTTAAGTACTTTTGCCACTGTTCAATAAGTTGTGATATTTTGAGTGCTGTGATGTGGCGTGTAACCTTGCCACTAAAAAACCCCTTTTTCTAGTTTTTCTCCTGAGGTGTAAGCGATTTCACAAAACAAACATGCACGATCTTCAACTTAAAGGCAGGATTGACTATAAGTAACAAGTGGTATTTCCCTAAAAAATTTAAAAACTATGTTACATGTGAGCAACACCATGCTCAATGACCATACAACCACGCTGTGTCAAGACAAAAAAATAGCCATCTTTCCTCATGCCTTTCAAGTGCGTGTGCTTATCTCGCCGGTAAAAGTAAAACCCATTTTACATGCTACAAGCGGTAAGTAGAAAGTTTGCTGAAAACCATTTGCACTGAAGAATAAAAACCCAGTACGTACTTCTCCATTATCTCAAAGAGAAATGCAACAATACATTTTAGAAATAAATTCACATCAAAAAAAAAAAGTTGGGATTTAGGTGTAGTTAAGTACGACTGTTGAAAATTAACCTCTCCAGTGAAATGTAACAAACAACAAAAACACGTAAATTTCTTTGTGGGAAATAGCTATTAAAACCCTTCACTTATATACACTAATTTTTCATTACAGAACTTACCACTAACTGTTGAGTACTAAAGTTATGTAAAGATGTGATAAATCACCATGGCCTTAAACACTTTCACACATTTAAGTTCGTAGTAATAAAAATAAAAATAAGAGAATGCCTCACTAATGGCAATGTCTAGGTTGTAAAAATTATATGGAAACTTAAACAATTTATAGGAATGCAATTTGTAGAACATACAGAACTGTTGCAGTTAACAGAACCCAACATATTAGGCTAGGCACATTCACAAGTTATGCACACACATAGAGAGCAGATTATATACACAGTGAAGAATGCCAATCCTTTGCACTCGAGGGGCAGTCACAACTTGATCTGTTTATGTAAGTATTCATTAACAAACATTTGAAACACAAACCCTGACAATCAACATAAAGCTACAAGGAAATGTTACGTGTGTCACGAATTATAGTCATGGCTATAGTATACACCTGTAGACGAGCCATTGCACGATTCTAAAAATAACTTCCACTCACCTGCCTAACAATCACGTATCTTGTGGCTGGAAGATGATTTTCACATCCAACAAGCTGCAAGTGGACATTGCGATACAAATAATTGTATTTCAGATTGTGTCTGGTAAATACTAAGTCAGCTGATCAAATGTCCAGTAAACAGAGGCATTACTGTAATTTACACACACCACCCCCCCCCCCCCCTGAAAGTGGGTGATTTTTTTTCGATTATTTTTATAAGACTTTGCACCCTTTAAATTTCTAACCCTACACATGATAGTAATGGCTTCATCCACTGGAAACTTTTTAACGTGGTATTTCAAATAGAAAGCTGATGTATTACGATATAATCATCTTTTTTTATATCCACTCCTGTATTCTTTAGTTTTCTTTCATTTCATAAAATACTGATCTTTATGTGCTAATGATTTCTTCACATAAAATATTTCCGTATCTTGAAAAGGGTTAACAATATAAATAGGTGAAAAGTCACAAGGCTAATGAACAACTGCATTGTACAAAGAAAATATTTACTGTAATTCAACGCAATGACTCGACAGATTCACCATTCATATTATGAAATGAAAACATGTTTATCTCTATAAAATCACTTTTATTCAAGTAATTTTACAACAACACATAAACCAGCTAAATATAGATCTTTATCACAATCAAATTTTACACATTCAGTTCAATTATCTCGAAAAACTGTCCAACAGCAATCGTAAATCTGGTACGAAAGTTATACACGAATTTATCTTGCCACTAATGCACATGAAAATGCAGTCACAAGCCTACACTGCTATCAACTGTAATGTTTAATGTAACTCTATAAACAAATACATACAAAAATGCCTTCAGTCTTTTAACTTGCACATTTAAGAAAGCTACAATTTGATCACACGAAGAATAAATGCATGTTGCAAATGATTCTGTGGCAAGGGAAGAGTTTTAAGAATGAATCAATTTAGTCACTTATGCTAACTCTATGATGCTAGTAAGTCCTATCATGGAAAACTAATACAAGTAACTTCTAAGTTGCTGGTAAAATTATGTTAAAAAAGTTATAGTGCCTTCTTTTTGAGATCACATAAAATTTTTTAGATTATCACTTCTGCACTGAACTAGCATGCTGAGCAAATATATTTCTTCTAAGCAAAGTATGTGTGCTTTTAAAACAAAAGCAAACACCTTTCATAACACTGTTATAATATTTTGTTCATGATATAGTTATTTAAGCAATATAGATACTTTGGCACTTAAAAAATTTTTCCTCCAATAATTTTTTATGCCGAAGTACAACTACACATTTATTTTAGATATCTTTACATAAATACAAAATAAACAATATGTACACAACTACAAAAATTTTACAGGTTTGACACACTAATTATTGGCTTCACTATACATTTTTACTTAAGACATACATTAATTTACAGTATTAATAAGGGGGGAGAAAAAGAGAATCATGTCAATTTGTAAATGCAGGTACACCAAAAATATTGTTCTGTTTGTTGGAGAATTACACACTCATTACAATATTTTAATTTACATTTATTTCCTGGTAATCTATTTTTTCAAGCTTCCTAATTATGTTAATTAACTACATTAGGAATGATAAACTTATGAATTAAAAAGGAAGATGACTGATGAATGATCTTTAAGACAAAATCTAAATTTAGAAAACAAGCATGAATATGGAAACAAAACATTGTCATATTGTTTGGCACAATGAATCCACAAAGACAATAGAATTAGTAAAACTTTAATGAGTAAAACATAATATGTAAGATCTTATAAAAAAAAACTACATTTAACAAATTTAATATATATATTTAAGCAAACCTTTAACACAAATACAACAGCCTAAAAGCAATTTAATGGTAGCGGTGTTTTAGCTGGTACTCTATAATATGTTTGATCTTTACAAAAATTATTTACATAATAAAGAACTCTATAAAACATACATGTTTTCCAAATTTCTGTAGATGAGCAAAAATTGTTACAAAAGGATAAGTTCAATTTTTGTAAAACGAAAATTGTGTGCCATGAGTATTACGGTAAACAAATAGAATTACAATAATAACGATATTGCACAATAATGTAGCATGGTAAAATAATCTTGCAAGATAATTTTGTAAATGCACAAACTAAATAAAGGATGAGAGCACATACGCTGATTTTTACCGCTTTATCTGGAAATAATGTGACCACCAAATCGTAAAACGGTTTTACATGGCTCTGGAAATATTACATTTAAAAAATTTTAAAAATATTAAATCTGAATAACTCACCTTTGCGTACAGCAAAAAATTGAACCTGTCAGAACATAATATTTTACATGAACTATTTTTAAGTTTCCTCACTATTATTTACATGAAATTAACACTGCATTGTATTATGTGGTGGCGATGGTAAGTAATTATTGGACTATCAGCCTGACGTCTCGTAATATCAACAAACCCTTTCTTTTTTTAAAATGAAGTTTACAACTTGTTACTGTACTTCATTGAAACTGCCCTTTTTTATCCCCTGAATGATTTCCGTGAGCTATTTGAATTTTATAGAAGATTCAAATCCACTCTCCAATTCTGCCGTTACTTTCTGTCACACCGTACTTCCGAGCAGCCTGACAGTTGTTTGTTCGCACTGCATAATTTTATTTTAAAGTTGCCATCATAGCAGCGCCACAACCTTTATGATATTGTTTTTTTGAGTTGTGCCACGCTTTTCAAACATAACCATTTCGCAATTTTTAAAAAAGAAGTCACTTTTACAATAGTTATATATTACTCTTTGACTTCAAAACAAAAATAAGCACATATTAGACACACTGCGTAAACAAAGCACACCACCACAGAACAGAGTATATAAGCACGCAGCACTCAGCAGTCCGCAGTCCGCAAATGTGACAAAAATCACAACTCGACGGCATGGCCAGTGCACTGCTAGTACTGTTGATTCATGTTTCGCCTCTTCACTCACGCCATCACCTTGCCAACATATGACCTATTATTATCGGTGCATCTAACTTGTTACAAACAACATTCTCTGACGTGGTAGACGTTAAGTTCACAATTATATTGCAACCCCTGCTTTCCGTTATAGCAAATTTGGTAAAAATCATTGCATTATTTTCAGGTAAATACGGTATATTGTTCTGGCAACATCTTTCCTTTCTACGAAATGCCAAGTTTCTATCTGGACTCAAGATGCTGTCCCAAAACAATTCTGTGTCCTTCAACTGGACCATTGCCAATTTATAACTTTGACTCAAGTGACAAAAAGAACAGTGCAGCATGTTTATTGCATGCATGACTGTTAACTGTTTTCTTTATATTCCTGTGAATTGAGTCACAAGGCCCCGTATTATATAAGCAATCTCCAACCACTGCAAGAAGCTTGAAGTAATGTCATGAAGTCTTTGAAAAAGTTGAAACATGACCATTCACTACAGGTTATAAATACAAAAATTACTTCTACACGTTAAGGCGATAATTACTGTCCAAACTGTTAAATCCTAATAAAAAAACTAAAACTCCAGCCAAGAATATTACCTTTGTCCGTAAATAATAAAATAACTATCAATTACGATGGCCTACTTGCTGGCAACAATATTCCTCCTCTTACAATGCAGAAATTTTTTCGTAACAGTTTACAAATCAGTACAATATGTATCAAAAATCTATTTTTTAACAACTAGTCACACTTAGAAGTAATGGAAGGTTAAGTTCTTTAAAACAATACCATAATTTACTAACCAAAGATTTCTGATCCCGCATATCTCAGTCTAAACAGCCTGGTTAAAAAACTACATACAATACACAAAATCTTAGAAGTCAAGAAAGTTTGGTAAGATAAATTCTCTGTTATCTGCAAAAATTATGCTTTCGTTCATTTTTATGAACCATGCATAGAATCTGTATAAAAGTACATACACTAGTAAAAAGTGAAAATGAAGGTATGGTATATTAAACATGCCACAAATGTCTATAACAAGAGCATTAATTCTAGTGCCTAAAGGCAATAATTAATAGGATATAATTTAAAAACAAAACTTTACATGTAAGATGGTGGCCTCTGTTATACAAGATACCTTCCAACAGGGAAAAATATTTTACAAGCACCTCCAATATGGAGAATTTAATATAGTACAGTTCATACATGGGTTTTACATTGTCCAGGCAAAAGATTTTATTATAATGTACACCAGTGAACTTCCAGTTATATAACTGAATGACTACAAAATATTACCAAACATATTTTGAAATACTTCAGGTAAATTATACTACCAAGGACTTCGTAACCTGTTCCTGCACAGAACTAATAAGCTGGAAAATTCTGAGTCCTTAGATTTAAAACCAAACAGATAGAAGTCTAAAGAAAAATATAACTTTTATTCTTTACCTTGTGACTGGGGGGGGGGGGGGAGACAAGCTTATCCCCTACATCACACATGAGCGAACGAGTTGGATTTGTTAGTTGTGATTACTTAAGATGTTACATAATTTGTAAGATTTTCAATAAACAGAGAAAACGAAAGTCAAAGGTGTACAATTCATTTAATTATAATGATATTCTACCCACAATGCTCTTCCATGATATGATCTCTAAGAACATTGGCAACTGAAAAATTCATAATAAGTAACTAATTTTGGATGAAACTAAACAATAATCCACTTAAAAACAATATAACATTACCTTTCAGTAGTCACCCATATAACATAACCAAACGAAAGCCAAGCAAACTCATAGACTAAATCCATCACAACTTCACAAAACTAAGCTATGTACAGTAATATATACAAATGAAAAATATTTCTCACTTTCACGTCTGGACGGTTAACCCATCTTGCATATGAAAAGTTTTTCTGTAACTACTGTAATGCTAGCCAAGTTATTGCACTTCGAACACATATGTACGTATGTAACTGGTTTTAGTGTAAAAAATATTTCACAGTATGTACCACCAAACTCGATCAAATGTGCTACAAGTCTTTCACACATAATGAATCCAGTACAGGTGTTGTAAAGTTTCTGTGAAAGCATTAATTCATGGATCACTATAGTAGATACATGAGACGCAAATTAAAAAATAGGAATCAAGCAGAAAAGAGCAGTTGCACAAAAATGCCTACACAGGTAGAAGTATAGAGGTTGGCCACAGTGGCATGCATGGCCGCAGGAAGAAACTAGCTCTTGAGCACACAGTGAGCACTTCCATCCCTATTGGTCCTGCTAACCACCTCGGCCCAGTCCTCAAGTCTGGGGGCGCACGTCAGCGTTAGGTCACCCAGCTTTCTGCGCGCCATGAACACAAACTCGCCTGTGCCATGCTTTGCGCCGCAGTGCAGCGGCACATCGATCCTGATGCGCTTGTCCCCCGCACTGTCGTGCTCCAGCACAGAGTTGCGCTTCACAGGCACACTGTCCACCAGCCCGCCCTCAGGGTTGTTGTCCTCTGTCGAGTGGCGCAGCAGCTTCGTCAACTTGACCGTCATCCTGCTCACCTCCAGGCTGTGGTCATTCTCTACTGCCTGGATGATGCCCCGGGCCACTGAAAACAAAATTACCTTTATGAAAACACTATCTGGACATGCATTCGAAATACAACAACATACCTTAAGGATAAAGGTGTATCTATTCTGCAGCTCATATTCAAGTATTTCTGTCCATCGTGCATTGAGTGCCATTCCATCTAAAGTCACTTTTCTTAAATGGCAAATTGACTGCATGCTGGAAGTACAATGACGTACAACAGAAGTACTCTTCCCCAATCCACCATCTCTATTATTTCACACTCTAAACACACTGAACATAAAATATGATGTTTCAGAGTCAACACACCTCTTACTCTGCCATGAAAAAAATTCTCTAGGCCAGTAAAATCTGCAAAACTTTCAACATGTCAGACCATACAGTTATAATGTTTTTAAGCAGTATTCACAATAGAGCGTCGCGATGCGGTGCATCGCATCCAACGCTCGCCACCAGCGACAAGCATTATTTGCGTCTTCACACTAGAGCTATGTTCTGAAGCCGGCGACACAGACCATGCTGCCATCTGTTATCCTGCAATGAAGCTTGTAATGAAATGTTAAGAGCGATCAAATTCCAGTGGATTATTATGCCATTAAGTTAATAAAATTATTTTGCAGTGATATACACTCTTCTTTAAGTATTATATAATATTCAAAATGATGCAGAACATGAACATCTTTCAGAGATTAGAAAAGAAACATATTTTCATGGTTCTTTATCTCGGCTTCTCGCCAGTTTAATTATTATGAAGGACAGAAATGTTATTCTTGTTATTCCCGGATGCTGGGGATGAGTGTGAAAACCAATGTTCGTCGCTCGTGCAACGTTCTCGATGCTCGACACTAGTGTCAAGACTGATTGGCTGATGCTCAACGCAACACCCTATTGCGAATACTGCTTTAAGCCACAACATGGACCACTGGTAATACATGGTTAGGTCCTTAGTGGCTCGTAATTTTATTTTTGCATTTGCCGCTGGGTATTTAATTTACATACTGTATTAAAAAATATCATGATAATGCAGTTTCCTTTTTTCTGTTTAATATCATGTTCAACGATATGGCAGATTTTTGTTTCATTTATTACAATTGAATAGAAAGAATCAACATGAGTATTGGGTTTTTATTCAAACATGTTTTAATAAGTAGTTAAATAATTATTAATTTTTATATTCTGATACTTGTAAAATGTAGATGGTCTACTTAAGTTTGAAAACTTCTGTTCTAGCCGGCAGGGAAACTCACAACTTCAACTCCATACTGATGACGTTTTAATAATAAAATTAATTAATCATCAAGGAATCATTTAAAAATGGTTAAAAACATTTTAATTATGAAGCATTAAACTAAACCAAACCTATATTTATGACAAAAAAAAGTGTTTTGATTTTTTTATTTTAATACGTTTTCTAATAACAGAATCTTTTTTTTAATAATCCAAAAGTAAATAACACAAAACATTCAAATCCCAAAACTAACAGAAAATGTGTTTAAATTATGACAGTGTTCTATTTCAGAGAAAAACAAAGTGTTGAATTGGACGAGTTGGGGGAGTGAGAAGAATCAACTGTACACAAAATGGAAATATGCTCTGTTTTTCCCCAAGTCTGCACACAGCCAGTTTGTCCTACTTCTACTTCACAACCAACGTTTCTTTCTTGCTCCTCCTAACCTATTCACTCATTTCTCTTTTCCCAATAGAAAACATACTTTTTGAACCACCCTCCCCCTCCCAACTTCCTACAATTTAAAGAAGCAGTTTGCAACAAGAACCCTCCTTGTGGACACCACTGGTTCTAGCACAATACTGTAAAGTGTAAACAGTGAACAAGTTTTTACAGACACTATGCAAAATTCTTACCTAGATCACTCGTACAGTAGGAATGACCCATCTCTTCAGTGCTGCATGGCCGACACTCTGCAAGCAACATTAGTGAAGTTAGCAGACACATTTACACTTAAAAGTTACAAATATAACTGCACATTCATGGAAATATACAAAACAATTGTTTGTATGTTACACTGACCTGTAAGAAAAATCTACAAAATGTAGCAAGTTAATTTTGATAACCTTTGCAAAAATATTATTGGTACACAGATGCTGATATTAACAAGACAATTTTAACTAAAGCAGTTCACTTATTTTCGTAATACTACTCCATACGTGGTAACAAAACAAATTGTGCACTACAAACTTGAAAATTAGTAGTTTCCGAATATTCTAACTGTGACTTTGAATAATCAGATGGAAGAGAAACCATATAATACAATCACTGCACATTTAAAACATGCAATAGCTTCATCAACATCTAAAATAAACAATTCAACCTTTTATATGTTTTACTAAGATGTGGTTATTATCATATATTATGTCAAGGCAACAAAAAAAAATGAAAATCTAAGGAATTCTTTTTCATAGAGGGGAATGGAGAAATAAAGAAAAGGTTCATTCCTGTAGAGTTTATGGTAATGAGAACAAAAAGTCACCTCTCACCACTACCAACATTAATAAACATTAACAGCCTCTGCATTCATCGCATGCCATCATAGTAAGTGTAATACTGCATCACTAGGCCCAGACAATACCAACCACTCCTAGTACGTGTGTGCGTGTGTCGATATATATATATTCACGTTGTAGCCAAAATGCAAATTACCAGAACACATTATTGACTGCTCTGTCACAGTATCGGGACAATGAAAGCCACTCCCAAACCACGGAAACCTCACATCACAATAGCAGTACTGTCATGCATTATACAACAGGCATCATGCAAATTTCAATGGAGTTGACATCACTATATGAAACTTTATTTTGGGATTCTCAGAGGTAAACACAACACTTTGGTAGTACTATTTATTTCCGCGAAACTCAGAATTTTAGACGACATTATGAAGCAAATTGTATCCTCCCTCCAAATTAAATAATTTAACGACTTTACATCAAAAATTACAACAGCAACTAGAAATTTATGCGATTACTGGGAGAGGTTAAGATCTAGCTGTAATAAGCAAATGTGTCTTTTTAACATAGTTATTCATTCTGTGATTATTTGACACAGGACACAGCATTTTCCTGCAATGTGTAGAGAGATGGCAGGAGATATATATATCAACCGAAACAAAATCTCAAAAACTCAGGGAGCCATAAAAACAGGCTGCACATTAATTTAGCATTAGTAACGTATATGCATGTCATGAAATGTACCATACACATCCGCACATACGATAAAGAAAACAAAATACTGTACTTATATTTTTGGACTTGCATTTAGGAGGGTCCAGGTTCAATTACTGGTTCAGGAGCAATCCTGATTTTGGTTTAATGAAACTACGGTGAACACTGGGATGGTTCCTTAATACAGGTCATGGCTGACTATTTCCTAGTTCCTATCTGACAGAAACCTAGCTTCTGTCTGGGTAATAAAAATTCACATATTTCTTTTACAAATCAACAATAATACAGCGAAATATTCTCTTGCTCTGTATTTATGATAGAAAGTGAACAAAAATTTAAATGGAGATTATGACATTGTCATAAGTCGCTACTAGTTTAGTTTGAATACAGTCATGATGGTTGGCTGGCCATGCATCCTGGGTGAAACAAATAGATTCGCAATGCTCAACAGCCTGCATTCAATCATTCTGACAATTTTGACAATCTGTTTATGTTTATGGGCCTTCTATCGTAAATGATTATATTTATGGGCATTCTATGGTAAATAATTTTTCAGTGAATTAGTCAGACATACATGAGAAAGGGTTAACATATATTAATAAATCAAAACAACTGTGAACTATAATGAGGGTTGGTATGTTGTAAGTGTACATGTACAAGAGATTCTTCAGGCAACAGCCCAAGATATCTGGTCCACCAGACATTCTGAATTATGGCCAGATTTAATGTGTATCTGTGAAAGTAATTAAGAGCAGTACAGATAGAAAATAATATTGACCTACTATAAAATAAGCTATGCTATGAAACTGGAGACTGTAAAGTAAACATTTGCCGAGGCCACCAGTTTGTCACCAAAAAGTTCCAGGAATAGTTTTAAACCAAGCCACCTTTCTTTCAATCCACTTTGAAAGCTCCTACACTTCCCTTATAATCTTATAATTTTGTTACGTTTCTGCTATATGAAAGATTAACAGTGTCATGAACTGTCTCACAGGAGTGGATCAGGACTGCCAGTTGTGGAGGGAGGAAGGTCCAGTATAATGTTTTAGGAAAAAATATTAAATAAATAAAATAAGCGTTATATAACCATTGTGATATTTCAATTGAGTTTTAATACAATAATTCACAGGGCTGTCTCATGTCGATGTGTTTTAAAGGCTGTTCACGGTAAAATGAGCACTTTTGGAATTCCTGCTTAATATCTACTTGTATGCATGTTCTGTATTCTTCGCTTTATGTAAAATTAACATTGCCATAGGCCTCCGTCACTTTATTTTTGCGTCGATAAGGCGAAACTGTAAAACTATTAAAAAATGGAATATTTTACAAATCTGGCAATTTTTAAACTCCGGTGCATTATATAAACAGAAAGCGAAAGAAATCATTTAAGTTATCACAAATAGTTACAGAACACTTTTTATTTGACGTTAATTTATGGAACTACTTTTCCTCCATCGTTACCAGCTTCACTGGGTGTATGTCAGTGCGCCCGTTAAATTTATACAGGTAGGGTGATGTTTTTGTAAGTATGATTCCAAAAGTGCTCAGTTTATCGTGAACAGCCTTTATAACACACGAGTAAATGTTTTCGTGACAAACAGAAGACGGCGAGTAGAATGAGGAGGAGAGGACGTACCTTCAGCGGGGTCGTAGGAGGCCTTGCCGCGGGGCAGCGCCTCCAGGTGGTAGGTGATGGCGAGCACCTCGCGAGTTAGTGGGGCTCGACCTCCACCCGCCGCCTCCACGTAGAGCGCGGCGCGACCTGCGCGGCTGTGGAAGCAGCTGGCGGCGGACGACGAGGAAAAATGCAGAGGCGCTAGGCGTCCCGGCGTCTCGACGAGGAGGCGCGCGCTGCGGGAGGCGCCGCTGGCCTTGACGCAGGCGCGGAAGTCGCGGGAAGAGGCGCCCAGCCGCAGCACGACGCGCAGAGCGCCGCGCGGGTACGCCCATTGCAGCCGGCCCTGGGAGCAGCGCAGGTAGACTGGCATGACGGCGCGCTCCGGCCCCGCCAGCCCGCTGCAACACACACACACACACGCCTCCGTCACCGCACACCCTCTAACACGTAGCACAGGCCTTCACATCGTCCTTTACAACTGATTTAGCACGTGCGATAGCACACAACCGACGAATGTTTAAACAAAATAGACGTGAAAATGAAAGAAACGATGCTCGGTACTTTTCGCATGCGTGTGTTAATCACACTGGAATTTCAAAAAATCTGTTGATAGCTATTTTCTTTGCTGCTTGCGTATTTATTTGTAGAAATATAATACGTTATACCGTTCATCATAAGAGAAATGTGACCTGGAACATTTTTTGTGAAAACGTTGTTTGCGGGTATTCACGTATCTCGGTGAATATATGTTTGCGGGTATTCACGTATCTCGGTGAATATATGTTTGCGGGTATTCACGTATCTCGGTGAATATATGTTCTGTAAATACTACGTTTTGCTCGGAAAAAAAACATTATCTATGCCTCTATGTTTTTCCTTTTAACATATCAGTGTATTCTCGAAGAAAAAATTCCCGAAAATGGTAAAATATCGAATTTCTAAAGCTTGCCTATGCAGTTTCTTTAAGCAGCAAGATAAAAGTACAAAGATACCGACGTAGTTTAATATGTGATCTTTCATCGCCTGTAATAAAACCCATTGTTACAGATCTAATTTGCACAGAACAGGACCACGACTGAAACACTGCACGCCTTGCGCGTAGAAGCGATGAGGCACTAGGCGTTCGTGTGTCGCCCATTTCGCTCCCTCACTTCTTGACCTTGGAAGCGCAGGTTCACACTCCTCTTAACATGCATCGCTTGTACAATAACAATTGCAATCAAAACAAATCAGTTATGTGGCGCCAAACTCTCCAATTGCTAGTCAAATTTATTACTTTTCAGCCATTTTGACTTCCTGATTGGCCACACACGGCGCACACGCTCGGAAATTATAGGATATTGGCCAACTTTCTGTGCGTGATTGTAAGCAGCGCCATTCCAAGACTTGTATTCCGCTTTCTCTGCGTGTGCTGTATTCTATGCTAAATCAATTGTAGGCTGGCCTTTAATAACTGATCTAGTTCATGAAATAGCCGCACAGCGCTGTACCAAATTACTGATAGTTTTACACTACAGTATTGTTCTTAAAACGTCCATTTAAATGATTTGAAAACATCCCAAAACTGCTCGTGTTTCATTAACTGTTAATTATATATTGGAAGGTTAAGAAAATCACTAAGCGTAAATATGTTTGACATCAGTGTATTCTACAGTCGTGGTATTATTTATAGAAATAATTTTTTACCTGCACGGAGCTCTTCAAATGCAAAAACGCAAATTCACACTACTCTGGTACACCGCTATGCGGCAACTTTATGAACTAAATTCGCCCAATGTGAGTTACAACTCACGAACTTTATAGTAGACAGGCAAGAGTCAAGATCTGTTTTATGGCCGTACTTTCCACACACAACCTGCAACTGTACTGCTATCTATGAATTTACAAATGAAATAGTAGGCTTGTTATTGTGACAAAATACTGCACTTCATAATACATTCAAACAAGACTTCCTAAAAATGCTTTTAAAAATAATGAATGTTACGTATTTCGTTACAAAAAGCAGGACGCACGCCACTCTTTAACATACCAGTTAATGTTTTCTCCGTCGTATCTGCAATCTCACTAAGTAATGACTATCAGTTAGTAACACATCGTTTAAAATTAGAGGTACAGTGCCATAATAGTAATACTTATACAACGTTGTCAATTATAATAACTTCCATTATTTTTACAATTACTGCTCTTTCTAAAATTCTAAAGTAAATTGTAATGATAGCTGTGAATTTGCATAAGCAACGCCTACAAAAACTAATGTTTGCAGAGCTGTCTATAGTTACAACCTGACAGTACCAACCTAGACACAAAACATTGCATGGTTCATCTGAGTGTTCCGAAAAGGCGACCTTTTCTGTTAATTTAAACGTACAGACTCATAACTTCTCTCAACAAATCGTTTAAAGCTTTATGTTATAAGGTTTCGTGCAAGCTTACGGTGGCTATCCACATTTACTTAATTAAAAGGAATAATCTTACCAACCGCGTTTTCACGTGTAAAATATCCGTTGTAGAAATAAATATTCACCGACTTGTTACTTTCTGATACTTTTAACGAAAAACATTTTGAAACTCAGACTTTCGAGGATGCATAGCGCCTTATTTAGAGGAAAGTGGTGCAGTACATAAAGTTTTTGTAAGGAATAAGCTGCCGGAGTTTTTGGCTGTTTTTCACGTACATCTTGTTTATTTAAAAAGAATTCTCGGCAATCACATATTTTAAGATACTAACATAATGCACTCCTGTCAAAACTTTTTGTACGTTTATCGAACGCTTTCACTGCCGGACAGCCGATCAAAACTCTTTGTCGTTACCTAACACAACGCCCGATCTCAAAGAGATCATTTTTTTTTCTCTCTCCTTCCACCTCTTTTGTAACTGCATACGGAGGGGAGAGAGGGTTACTGGGGGAAGACAAAAAAAAAAAAAAAAAAGGAAAGGCTACGCCGAAGAGGTAATTGGATTTGTTCCGTGCCGGCCCGGGGCAAGAGGGCGTAGTCCTCGGGACGGCTGTGCGAGCTCGCGTGATATGCACGCCGCCGAGACAATAACCCATAACCCATGCAAAGAGCAACATGGCGACTGCCTCGCCAGTTCCCTGCCGTCGCCAAAGCAATAACCCTCCTTCCAATCTGATCGCCACTCTTTCTTCGCCGCCATTTCCTTTTCTCGCCATCTCGTTCTTAGCCTACCTACTCCACCCTCACTTCTCTACAACCACTGATGGTCCTGGAGGTTGACACTTCTAACACACCCGCGATAGCTACTTAACAATGACAACTCACCGCAGAAAAAGTTTTTATACTATGTATTTCTTGTGCAAGGAATAATTCACTATTTAAAGATTACTTTTACGGATATTACAGCTCGAAAAATTTAACAAATAACAAACTGACAAATTTCTGGCAAACATGCTGCTGAAATGGGCAATGAAGATAGGAACAGATGATCGTGTGAGTAATTCGTAGACTGTAGAAACACAATTACGTATATTTTCTAATCATAATATTTTGATTTCGCCGTAGAGCGACTTGAAGTGTAATATAAGCCACTTTAATTTAGTTACAGACTTACCAATGAGTTTAATTTACTGCAACATTCATTTCAACAATTATATGATAATAACTTCAAAAATATGCAAGTAATGTGTACGTACGCGAACATACGCACATACATACCTATAGGCTGTGTGAAAAAATTGTAAAGTAAACGTAACTTGTTCAGTGCACAGCAAAAAAAAAAAAACCTAGCTGAGCTGACTACTGGGACTTCAATAATAATAATAAGTGACCCAAAAGTTTCCGCTCGAGTATAAACAATACTTCAATTTGCCATCAACCTTTTATATTACTTTGCACTGATCTAGGAAGTTTGCTATACTAGCACTTCGGCAACAGCTCGGTATTCGAAACCGGGTTTCCCTCAACCATCGACACATTAGCTGCCCCGAAAACTAATTTTTCAGGACTTGACAACAGACTATTCATACAAACGGATAAAGTGCGGGGTAATCCCTTCGATTTTAAACGCATACATAGGCTGCGGTGAACTGCGGGGAAAAAAATACGTGTGTCAATCGACTGTACTACGCCGTGGAAGTTATCCTAGTGGCTTGAATCTTATAAGTTTGTTCCTAAGCAGTGAACAATTTTCGAGAACGGCCTGATTGCGTTTTGCTCAGTGCGAACCAGTCTTCACGAAGTCAAAGTCAACGTCGTTTACCTATTGACTTTACTTCGTCGTAAGTCTTGTATCCTTTGAAAGTACAATATTTAGAAGATCAATCTAGACAGGTAGGTAACATCCAAAACAATTAAAAACTGCCATTTTCTTGCATTCCCTTTCGCAATATGGTGACAAACATTTTGCATACGATTTTTCATCCAAACTTCTATTCGGGAAAATTTTATTGTATTGTAAAGTGATTTTCAACGTCCCCCGGTTTTATGTTTGAAAGCTTAGCAGGGGACGGCTTGCCTACTAACTTATAACCTAACTTAAATTAACACCCATGGCTTACCCGGGATTCGAACCCTGAGCCTCCCGCACCTAAGGTCGGTGGTGCACCATCCGACTGCGCCACTAGAGATCGGCTCCCATTCGGGAAAAATTATGCTTTAGAACGACCATGCTGCTTAAAAAAAATTCTGTGTTTATAATCGCTAAACGCTAGCGACAATTTTCTCTTCAAATATCTTGTCTACCGATTGATCTCATACTGCCTTTGTTTAAGAAACCGACTAAACATGAGCGAGAAGATAATTGGGCGGCTATTCCAACAGCAACGCCTTGAGAGCCGATGAGGGTAACTGAGGCGAGTATGAAGCCAAGTCGGAATGAAAGGGCGGGAACGGGATATCTCCGAGAAAACCAGCCGACCAAAGGCATCGTCCGGCACGATTCCCAAAATGCGAAAATCCTGTGACCCAGCCGTGGACTGAACTCGGTTCGCCTTGTTGGGAGACGAGCAGCCGTGGCTCCTACTAAAAATGAGGTGGGACGATTTTTTCCCTAACCTACCCTAATTCAAGTGTTGAATGTACGCCTGAGGTAGGTACGGGCGCTAAGTGATAGGCCCCATACGCATACAGGAGAGGCAATTCATGCAAGGAGGAATGCATCGCGGCAGCGAGGGATCTGGTAGCCGTGGCCAAGGTCTGGGGTCATGACTATGGACTGATCACGGTAAAGTGAGCACTTTTTAAGGCCCTTCCAAATGGCTTCAACTACTAATAAATTTATTTTGTGACTGCTTCAGACGTTGACTGTTGGGTTTGGTGAAATGTATAGGTTGTGTTTATTAGTAGTGTAGCAGTGTTTATATATAAAAAATATAAACAGAGAAATTTTCTCATAGAAAAAATTTAGCGGGGTCTTAAAAAGTGCTCACGTTAACGTGAACAGCCTATACCTCCCTAGCCGTGCCTATAGTTTACCTAAAGCAAGGAAGAGAACGTGGAAAACCGACAGACGCCGTATAAACCTTGTCTACAGGAGAGAATTCAAAACTGTCGCATGCGTTAATAGAAAATTCTACGGTGAGCTTTGGGAACCATGCCCATTATTAGTGGGTCGTGAAGGACTAGAAGAGGGGCGGGACCTTCCGTGAAGGGCTAGTAGAGGGGGCGGGACCTCCAAGTGTTGTGTGGCGCTGATGTAAGCCCTGGTGGGGGGCCCCCCTTCACTACACTCTAATGGTGGTCCGATTATCATCTATGCACGTCACCCACATTGAATTGCCCATCGCCAGTACAACTGTCAAATTCGCAAGGTCATTCGTGACGAACTTGGTTGTTAACATTCGAGTTTATAATACAACCTTAATACTCATCTTAACATGAATATTGTCTCGTTGCATTTACACTGTGTTATAGGAAATGTACTAACATCTAGAAGCACGTGTTAACATAGACAATATTCTAACCCCACATCCTATCCACGTAGTTCTGATAGTGTTATTGGCAGAGAAACAGTCGAATGTTGGAAGCCAGAGATCGCACGCGAATTCTAGCCCAGTTGCCTTCTACTGCTGGAGAGGGGACGACACGCGACAGTTCCGCTTCTGTACAGCTGGTCGCTCTGCGGCGCTCGACAACCACGCCTGGCCATAGTATGTAGAGCGGCTTTTGTGAGGGGGACACCGAGAAGTGGGCGTGACCTATGTGTCTGGGGTGTTCCATGTCGTAGAGAAAAACGAGGGGGAGGGGGATAAGTGTAAGTCCCTTTCACCCGTGTGATATTAATGTTCTCGTTAAAAGAGCTGACAACTCTCGCCCCACGTCTTACACGAGCACTGCTTCACGACGTGGAGAAGAGAGGGGGTAGGAGGATGAAGATGGTGTGGGGCAAGGCAGAGGATATGGAGAGTCGTGTGGGCGATCACGGTCCATTACCTCTGCGCGCGCCTTCAAACTGCCCGTCCACACTGCACAGACCGCATCGCGCCAACATCACTGTGGTAACTGCCTATCACTATAGGCTGTTCATGGTAAAGTGAGCACTTTTTAAGGCTCTTCTGAATTTTTCCTTTCATCCAATTCCCATCTTCCTGCTGCTTTTTAATATATACATTGCAATGTGACCAATAAACACAGTGTATATTCCCCACCCTCAAAATTTAATGCCTCAGGCTGCAATAAGATATAATTATTATTGGTTAATGCCTGTTGGGAGGGCCTTAAAAAGTGCTCGCTTTACCGTGAACAGCCTATACCAACAAATGTCACAACGCCTCTGGAGGGCAGTGACGCGTAATACCAACGACAGGAACATTTTTGCCATTGCAATTGCATGTCCGCTAGACACCGCAGTTCAACTCATAGACGAGCTTCAGCTATTTAATTAGCTGCTATGTTTTACGCCCCCCCCCCCCACATTCTTCCCCATCAGACAGCATGGCACTCGAGTCATACTTTTCGCGCGAGTTTATTTACCCAGCGCGTGTACAACGAAGTGTGATCAAACTGAGAAAGAAACTGAAATGTCCTAGTAGGGTGTAGTGAATTTTATTAGCAAAATTTTTCTATCCCTAATCATTAACACTAGTGTGGTCAAACCATACACCAAAGATGGGGTAGACCGCTTATTTGTCTTCTGCGCATGTACCAAACACTGACCTACCCCACAGAAACACGACTGTCAAAGTCACAAGGTCAACAGCGATAAACGTATGTGTTTATTTATCAATATTTTCTATGAAAGCACTTTTGTATGAATAAAATAACTGACCAATCTGAATTTAATCAAACTGCTCTACAGACTGGTTAGAGGAAATATACGTACACAAAAAAAAACACGCACACGCAAAAAAAAACGCTCTCACGCGCACACACACACGTCTACTAATCAGTTTTAACCTTGAATAATAATACCGGCGGTTTTTGCCAGACGCGATGGCAGAAGAACAATTTAATGTTGAGGCACGAAGATTGGTTGTGCGCAGCCAGCGAGATCGGTCTAACTCGTCTTTAGTTTATGGGTCAAACAAAGCGTTCCCTGATAGACAACAGCGACCTCTGGAAATGCAACAGTCAATGTGTGGTCCCCTTATAATAACATTTCGAGTTGGCAGACACGTAATGCAAACTGCTCATATGCAGTGACCCTCGTCTACGTCTTTTGAAAACTGGAAGCAAACTACACTGTTGTTGGCTATATATTTCAACTGCAGAAACTGTCTTCTCAGCGCGGTTATTAAAACGAAACCTCAAGTTTAAGTTTAACGCCGGAAGATTAGAAAGGCTAAAGAAAACTGGACCTTCTGTTTATAATGGATTCCGAACTATACTATTACCGGCTTGATGCTCAAAAATGATTAGTTACGCATCTTGAGCGCACCAGATTTTACTAGTCACACTGGTTCACATTTCAGCTATTAATTTGGTTTACGGACACCACATGTTCGTGATGTCCATTTCCAAACGCTCGTATCTGGCGTGAAACGAAGGGATTACTTGGTAACGTGAGAGCAACGAGGCGGCAGTATGGTGGAGTGGCCCATCAAGCAGCCGGCATCGTGGTCAGTATAAAAAGAGCCGCGGGGAGGCTGCGTTGTGGACCGCTGCCAGACGCGAAGACACGACGCACGCGCCGCTATCTCCACGCGGAGGAGCCGTGGCGCCAGTCGCCGTCATTCCTGAAGACGCCTTTTGAGTGATGGAAGACGTGTCGCTGCATCTCTGTGGGCGCTTGGCACGACGCATACGTGCGCCAGAGGAAGACGGGATACGTCACTGATGATTACTGCAATACAGTGCACAGACGTAGGGGTGTAACTGAACAGATCAGAGCCCGCAACATTATGTAAATCATAACAGAAGACACTGCCCGTGGTGGTCGCTTTTCGCGCGTACCCGCTCATATTTTAAAAGCCATTCACTACTTTCGACGAAAGTACACTATTATCCTCTCTGCTTCTACTATTAACACTACACATATGTGCTATTATTTTATAGATACAGGATGAGTGTAAAAGAATACCCCAACTTTGAAGATATAAAATATTAAAACCAAATAACCTACAACCTTCGTTGACCAATCAAATGAACTGTGGAAGCGTGAAGTTGGTTTACCATATCTTCATAATTTTTAATGTGAGCACCACGAGCGGATGGAAAATGAAGTCCCCCGCCGTCTCTTCTAACTGAGAAAACAAGCCACCAGTCTATAAACATGTCCAAATAAAGGATTCCAGTAACAGTGGGCTCGTGGAAAAAGAAAGGGCCGAAAACTGTTCACTTTGGGTACAGCACATAACACATTCTCACTGGGGGAAGCGCGCTCGTATTCGGTAGTTTCATGTGGATGTTGTGCCGGTTCACCTTGCCATTTGTATGAACGTCGCTTTCCCCAAAAGTAAGTGTGTTTTGCACTGTATCCAACGACACAGTTTTCGGCCCTTTCTTTTTTCACGAGCCCACTGTTACTGGAATTCCTTATTTGTACATGCTTGCAGAGTGGTTGTTTCCTCAGAAGAAGCGTCGAGATGTTGCTGCAACGCTGGGTTGGTCGTGGAGCAGCTGGTGACCAGGCTCTTCATCACTGGCCCCCAAGAAACCCGGATCTTACCTTGTGCGTCTTTTTTCTATAGGGGCACGTAAAGGCTCAAGTGTTTCGTCCATCATTGCCGGCTAACATTGACGACCTCAAAACGATAATTACGGACGCCATCCAAACCGTAACACCGGACATGCTGACAAGAGTGTGGAACGAGTTTGAGTATTGCGTGGATGTCGTTCGGGCCGCTCATGGTTGTCATATTGAACATTTATGAACATGGCAAACAAACGTCACGCTTTCACGGTTCATTTGATTGGTCAACCAAGGTTGTAGGTTGTTTGGTTTTGATATTATAGTCCTCCACAAAGTTGGGGCATTCTTTTATACTCACCTTGTACCGTGAATTGGAAACAATATAATGAATTCATTGAATAAATTAATATTTTTCTTAGTAGGAAGGGTTCGATGCTGTGTACGTACTCAGGTTACTGCTCCTCCACTCCAAGAGTGTGTGGCCGATAGCAGCACTGTTTATAGCCGTCGTCCAGACTCACAGATGAGGCGCGCAGTCTAATCGAAATACTTTAAAAGTAACTGCGGAAAACATCACATACAAATACTGCTGAGATCTGACAGTTTCTGACTATATGACTTCATTGAGGGATAATCACACTTATTATTTGAAACAGTTTCTGACTATATGACTACACTGAGGGATAATCACACTCATTATTTTAAAATTATTATTTATTTCCTTTTAAATCCTTTTATAGAAAATTATCAACCGCTGCAGTGAGCCTCTTAATTTCAGTAATCAAAACTAATTTCCTTCTATAAATTGCTTTCCAATCAGCCATACATGAACGTTTCATTCCAGCAATTTCAATTGCTTGGTAAGTACAACAGTATTCGGTACATGTAAAACTGCACACATGTATGCACGCGACAATGCAATAAAACTGGCTCGAGGTTACTGCACAAGTGAAAGTAAGTAGAACCGACTGGTTACCAAGAGGGAGTAAAAACCGACTGTATGAAAAGTTCGCTTTTACACTATTGTTCCGCAGTTGCGTTGTTATACAGAGTTTATAGAAACATCAAGAGATTTCTTCGCTGGTAAAAACCAATGCACACGTTTATATACCGGAACAACACTAGAAACATGCCACTTCTGTAAGTGAACAAAACATACAATCACTTGAGCACAATGCGCAACCATTAATATTTGACAAGTGTGACTAAAGCAAACTGGCATCTAAAAGAGACTGGGCTCAAAGAACGGGTCGAGTTAAACCCGACTCCGACTCAAGATGATTTTTCTGGTTTAAGATTATTTCGGGAGTGTCACTTAAGAACAGACCATCCTGTTTCCCCATAGTGGAAAATGTACATTTTACAAGAAAATATAGTTCGCAACTTGCCGGATTATACTCAAAATCAAATTAACATTCATACCTTGTATAGTAATGCTTTAGGGTAATATCTGCACCATATATTTGTATCTAAATTTTCTTCCTGTGAACCGCCCTGGAAACTAGGTTATTCTACAAGCGCTTTGTAAATGATAACGGAATATCGTAACTGACTTGTAAGCTGCAGTGCTGTTAATTCAAGTAGTAACCCTGAAAATGTCTTTGCCGTGTGATTTTGTCACGTGTCGCGCTCGTCGGGGCAATGCGACTCCAGCGGGTCGATCATGAACGTCACATATTGCAAGATTCTGTTCGACGAGAAGCGATTTTGTCGACGTGTATCGGGCTTGGAAGCTGGCCGAGTATGGACATCTTATGTTTCGTTTTTGTACCACATGTCGGAGTTTGATAAGCTTTTTAACGCCCATGATTTAATTCTACTTAAAATTACATCCTGCATAAGTATGCCGTGTGCAACACCTTTCAATCCTATTTGTACCTGTTTATTTTCTTCTGGAAATTCCTTTCCCCCACAACTCGTAAGGAAGAGCACTATTTTCAGAAACCATTTCTTTGCCGCCTTAAAAGCGCGAAATTACTTCATGTAAGCAATGACGATGAAACAACGCAGTGCTCCATTGGAGTTTATAAAGTGACATCAACAATAACAACACAGCTATAATACATACATGGTTACTGCACACTTTTCTGAAGGCCTGCCAAAGTTCTACTTCCAGGAAATTACATCAGAGGGCTAACGAGCCGTATTCGTACTCACTCAGCGTAATAATATTTTGCATAAGTACTATTTCTTACTAGGCATTCTCTCTGTCTTTATTCATGTTAGTTAATAATTACACATTATACTTTAAAAGTATAATATAAATAACATTTCAATTTAACCAAAAATAAAGTACTTTTATGTTAACTCAAGTATGGAGTGCTTGTGAGATATGACATTCAGGAAACAACTAGTCATACATGGGGCATTTCTTCAAATATTTGATTCAAAAAGTATGAAGAAACCGCGAATAGACCATAATGAGGAACTCTCGCACATTGGCGTGCCTAATTGCTTTATCAAAACTGGCACGCCTTGAAGGGAACCGAGGCAACCCGCCTCGCAGGACTAACCACACAGATAGCGGACTTGTATCTATATCTGGCCTGTATCCTGTGTGATACGGCCCTGACCGCATCCATGCGCGATTAAAAGAACTGGCGTTTAGTTAGAAGTCGAACCACTTCCACCAGATAACGGCTGCCTGTTTGCCTTGTTAAATTATTCCCTTCCGGTCGAGCGACCGCGATAAATTTTGACGGCCAATTTACGACCGCGAAAACTCATCTGTTAACAACCGTGACAGCAATAACATACGTTTCAAGAAAGCAATCACTTTTAGCTCTGTACATATTGTTAATATCTGACCACGATAAAGTGAGCGCTTTTCAAATCAACCTTAGAAAAATGTAACTGGCCCTCCTGCGTTTTATTTTATCGGGCGCACTGAGACACCAGAAAAGTTGGTCACGATGAATGGAAAGTGGTTCCACATCTTAACGTCGAACAAAAAGTGTTAGGTAACGATTGGTGATTACATAAATTATTTATTTAGTTTTCTGTTCTTTATTACTCAATCAAGTGTCAAAATGAAGAGATTTGCAAAATATTTACTCTTCTAATAATTTCACAGTTTCACTTGACCTGCGTATGAATAAAGTGATAATGCTCATGTTAATGTTAATTTCATATAATGCGGAAGAGTACACAACGTGCATACAAGTAGATCATAAGCAGGGCTTTCAATTGTGCTCATTTTACCGTTTTACCATTTTATTCTTAAACTGGAGGGTTTTAATTAACAGGACGAAGAAGGGATGTCATAAGCAACTGACCATATGTTGATTTCGTTGGTCCTTTTACTTAGGTGTTTCATTTACTGTCGACAATGTCTAAGTAGTTATTACAGACAAGATACTGCAATATTACAGCCACATACACAACACACTCCATGGGAAGGTATCATAGGAAGGGGTAGTAGGAAGGAGCCAGTCTTGCACTCATGCCCTATCCGGGTACACACTTGCCTCCAGATCGCCGGATCACGTGGCAGTCTCTCAAGGCATGTCACACGTCGACGACTGCTCGCGGTGATGAATTCACATCAATATGCCTGTCTGCTTTGCTTCGAGTAGCAAAAGTGCGAACAGTATATAACTGAGGCTCACATAGTTCGTCACGAACATAGTAAAAATTCGAAGGCACATCCTGTGTCGATATTACTTGAAAGAGTAAATGAAAATTTCTGCCTCTGCAGAACTAAATACCAACGAATGCCTTGCATTCAAAATATCCTTACACAAACATACATATTTGCAGATAATTTATTATTGTTATTCAAGTAACTACTAAGATTCAGGTATTTGCCGCGCGGTCTTTTATAGGTCAAAATGCTACGGACTCTGCAAGATCATAATGGGAGCCAGGTAACTCATTAAATAAAACAAATAAAAATCAATTAATTCATTAAAATATCACAAGCTGATATTACTCTAATAATTTTTACTTTTAAAGTAGCCATTCAAATAAAAATCCTTAACAGAACATAATGCATACTTTTTTTCAACTCTTTCAGAGGAAACCATAAACTGGCCGTTCCGACCAACTCGGGAAGGTGGGTCGAGATCGCCATCTGGTCCTTGGATGCGCTAACGCCCCGCCCTGCACATTCTATAAGAACTTCTGTGCAGTACGACTAACGTTTGCAAGGCGAAAGCAGGAGGAACTCTGATCAGATAATGGCTAGAACCACTGTAGAAATGAGTTGATTTAAGGTTTTGATGTTGGAAGCGGGGACTATTCTTGTGATCAGTAGCGGGTACAGACCAGGTCGACGATGAGAGGGGTAGCTGGGCGTAACAACCTTTTATGCGCGAGTTAGAGCGCGCACACCTTGTCGAGGGGGCAGGTGGTCGCGAGATGACCTACTCCCGCGCGCCGCGAACAAAGCCGGTGCAGAGGGTTGGTAACACGAGCCCCGGACCAGCATGGCTCGGCGGGAGGGTTGCCTGCCTCCCATCCACCCCCGCGACGACTGGTAGCGGGCGGACAGCCGAGCATAGGGGACCATTTTGTGGCGGCTTCTGTCACGTGTCGCCGCCATGCATACCGCCTCGCCCTACACACTCTCTCACGTGAGGTGTCTTCGTACAGGCGCCTGCCCTCACCTCCTCAATTCACGGTCATAGTTACAGTCCCTCACCGATCCGCCCATCTGAGGGTATATGCAGAGGCAAACACTAGTCTAGTCACGGTTTCTTCACACTTTTTGAATCAAACCTTTGAAAAAACACCCAGTGTATGAAGTGTTTGCTTCTTAAATATACATATATCACAATCACAAACATTTTATACTCATGTTAAAATAAAAGTACATCATTTTTGGTTAAAGTAAACTATTACAAGATTTTTATTTATAACATATAAATAAAGACAGGGAGAAAATAGATGTGTTGATAACGCCTAGTATTAAATAGTTATTACGCAAAATATTATTATACTGATTGCGCACGAATGCGCATGCGTTGGACCTCTGGTCTAATTTTTTAAACTTCGTGTACGTGAGACCGAGAAATATCCTGGAAATAGAACTTTAGCAGGGCTTCAGTCAAGTTGACAGTAACTATGAAAAGACATGGCCCCTACTTTTATTATACGTAATAATTATTTTAGTTTACACAAAATAAAATTTGGCTAGACAGTTTTCGGGAAATTTTGAAACTGGACCACCATTAATTAATTACTTCATAGCGCATCAACTTTAATAACGCCTCGGCCCAATCTTCAAGACTTGTGTGTTACATCGTTATTTCCATCTTTCTAAGATCAAACATCTGCCATCACTATTTCCTGTATATATCCTACTTAAACGCTCTAGCGATTTCAATATGTCGCTTTTCATTTCAGGCCTAGATTACTCGGCTTTTACGTTATCCAAGAATACTCAACATCGATGTCTCCCGCCTTTTAAAATGTCAACCGGCTGAGGTTGTTCATGTTTCCGAACCGTAGCTCTATATATTACCACCAGTCTTTCATACGTTCTATAAATCATTTAGCTCTATAGACTTCGAAAACTAATATAATACTCGTCGGAAATTAAAAACGTGAAACGGAAACTTTTTAAAACTGTCCGACTCCTGTTATAGATTGAACATTAAATAGCAGCACTGAAGACAAGATTTTAACTATCCGTACAAAAGCTACTACTAACACGCTGATAGGAATACGCGGCACCGACGACATACTTATTCAGATCGGCATATTAATCGTCTATTTGGGACACATTGCCCTTTCTTGAGGAAGGCTCCAAGGAGGTGGTAGGCTTGTGGAGATACCGCACATTGGCTTGGTGGCCGCGATCGACTTGGAAAAGCATCAATTAGCGAAGTCCGCAGACCCAGGTGGGGGCTAGCTGATGCCACCAGCACGGCGACCGAGCACTCTCTCCTTTTACGGAACAAGCAAGCTCACGGAGGGAGTTGTAGATAAAGGAAGAAGGTTCCCCGCGCAGAACAAGCGAACGAACCAGACGACGGCATGTTTCTCCGGCGGGGGCAACTAACGGACTGCCTGCGGCCGCATGAGACCCATCTAGGGGGAATAGCCCAGATTGAAATCGCCATTTTGTTCCTGGAACAACAGCGCATAATGAGCAACGAGACATTACAGTCTATGGTTTACATCGTGCGGTTAAGTACAGGAAAGCTGCGACATTTGATGGGACTTTTGTGGATTGTAAACAGTGTGGTAAAGTGCTTATGTTATGATCTTTGCATGAGTAATGCAAGAGGGGTGGATGACTAGATCTGCGTTGCAGATTATGTCATAGGAAAACAAGTTTTAATGCAACTGGAACATATTGGTCATAGGTAATTATTCTTTTATAATAGCACGAGTCTGCGAAAATCTTATGCGCACAAAATATATGTAAATCAAGTACCTGACTCGCTATCGCCAAATACCTGACTCGCTATCGCCAAATGAGAGTGCAGTGCCGTCTCGGCGTGCAGGAATTAGCCACGTATAAACACGCAGGTGCCTTACACACATTAAACTGTTAGGCTAAGACATTTGCTATTCCTAGTCTTTCTCGGAAAGGACAAGTATGATTTAGTTAAACCACCAAGCGAAAACGTTGTGCGGACATGTTACCAGAGAATGTGTGCATGCTTACCTGCTATTCAAGTGGAAGCAGATGCTGCATTTGTGCAATCCTCCTAGGAAATAAACTCAACACCACACTCATTAGGCGACCTTCATTTATTTACCTAGATCGGCCCTGAGATTGGACGCCAGCGAGTACATAACGCTGCTTGTAAAAACGCTCAATTTTTTTTTTCAATCAAGCCAATAATTGAATCGGTCATTTGAGAAACAACATAAGTCAATTTACCACCAAAATGAGGTTTGGGTGTTTTCATTTTCTACAGAGATAAATACACGCTGAAATATAGAAACAACATAAGTCGGACGTTATGTGTAATGCGTAGCAAGGTACCGAACTTTGAGTTTATTTGAGAAACACCACAAGTTATTGACTTGTGTTGTTTCTCTAAGAAACAGGTAGTCGCTTCTGCACATATTCCGCCATGGCCTGTAATACAACATTCGTTTCTCTATGGCATCACAACAACAGCTGGCTTGTGCTTGTTTATTCTGTGAATGTATGTAATGTGGTGTAGTTTATGAAGTGGTTTGGAATCATTTGTATGCAAAACGGATGTGTGTGAACGGAAAGGCGTGACCAACATTGCACAGTATAAATCGGAGGTTATTAAAAAATCACAAATCAATGTATCCTCACAAAGTATGCTGGAAAAGAAACCTGGGGTAAACTGTAAGTAAGTAGCGTTTTTCCTATGATTGTTGTCAATAAAGCACACTGACAAACATTCTAATAAGGTGTAACAGTGCACAATCTCCATAACCTAACAATGCACACTTATGGATTGTTTTCTGTTTCAGGTGTCGTCGGAAATGCCATCGCAGACTTACAACACAGCAGAGAGAGCAGGTGTTTTGCTAACTTCCGATAAATGCGAACGAAAGACGAACAAGACATTTATTTACAAGCACTAATCACTGCATCTGAAGTGAAACAAAGGAGACGGAAATCTGCAGAAGAATCTTTGAAGCCATCACGAAAGGTATATCAACACCCTCTAGCAAGCCACAGGTATGTAAACTTGCATTTATGAATATTCATGCAATCACAAGTGAGCGTATTCGAAGACTAACAACGTTACTGATAGATGGTAAAGTACCAATGGATAGGTGAGGAAAATGTACCCCAAGTATCACAAACCTGATTGTGTAGTTAATGCAGTCAAGGAGCATTTTTCCTCCTTTCCAGTCAAGATTGCGCGCTATAGTACACGTGAATACCACTACCTAAGTGAGCGACTTAATGTGTTACTAATTTATAAATTATTTAAGGCCTCCCATCCAGACGTCAAAGTTAGCCACAAGTTTTACTTGAAAGTCTTCAATGAGGACTTCTCGCTTTCCTTTGGCTGCCCCCAGGTCGACACCTGCTCTACATGTGAAGAACTTTCGGTAAAGATACAAAGTAGGTTTCTGACTGACAGCAAAACGAGTATATATATATATATATATATATATATATAATTAAAAATATATATATATATATATATATATATATATAATATACTATATTAAATATATTATATAAATCACACCACACACACACCACACACCCACACACCCAACCCAACCCACACACACCACACAACACACACACACACACACACACACACACACACACACACACACACACACACACACACACACCCTATCAGAAACATGAAGATAACATTACCTCGCCAATTTCCTCTCTAACGTGTATACAGATAAAAGAATTTGTTATCATCGATCTAAACAATTATTCAAAACATACATTTCCTAATTCATTGCCAAAATTAATTTAAAGTACTCCGGTAAGATGCGTCATTCGCGGAACGTTAATTTCATGTTTTACTTTTACTTAGTGAATTTAATTAGCATTATACACGGTATTACACTTTTAGTAAGAATTTAGGCACAAAATAAATGATTCTGTTGGCATATCCGTGAAACGAGCATATTTTGTTTGAAAGTCACGTTGATATATCAATGCTTTCTAAAAAACTAACCACAATAAAGTTGTTACATGTCGCTTCCCGAATAATCACTGCCTTGACTCGTCCGTGCGCACAGGCTAGCACATTATCCTCCACCCGCGGGAATTCTGGGTAATGGTAGTATGACGCAGGGCATTGCGCTCTCGCTGCCTTACACAGCGTGTGTTGCCGACAATACCAGAAGCAGAGGCAGCCCTTGTGATCTGGGGGAATGGTTTATCTGACATGACGCTGCCGAGTGCTGGTAATCTCTCCACTCTCTAAAACGTTCTCTTCCCTCTTCCTACCCCATCCTCCTCTCCTCCTCCTCCACTAATTCAAAGCTTTTCCCGCGTCTGTCGCGCGGCTGTTTTAACTGCATCTCTTCTCCGAAGTACGAAGCTGTTCTCATAACAACCACACATTCTGATTTACTTATTCATTAAAGCCTTTTCACGGTCACGTTAAGTCATCCTGCCTTTCCTTACACTTAACCATCGCACTTGCTTTTCCAGTTTGTGCATATCCACTTTTGCCGCTGTCGTGAACTGTTTTCTAGCTCAACTGTACAAACAAAACCGCGAAAACTTTAAATTTATTCGAATTGAATTAAAGCATTTTTAAATTAGCAAACACTAATGCACCCACAAACTAGTATTAATGCAAAGTGTGTGCACGTTTTTACAACCAACCCAATCAAACACCCGCAAAAAATTCGAAGAATCGCGAAAGCTACCACAAGTGTGACCATTTCATTTTGTGTACTATCATTAAGAATATTGCAAATAACATGACAGGAAGTTTAATAAATTTAAAAAAAAACCAATGCAATAGTGAACAGCAACGTACAATACATTAAAGGCTGTTCACGATAAAGTGGGGACTTTTGAAATCAACCTTAGAAAAAAGGAATTGCTCCTAGCTTCACATATTTAAACGGACGCACTGAGTGGCATGCGCCCATTAAAGTTGTTAACGACGCGGGCGAAGGGTAAGTACAGAATGTTCCATATGTCTTTCACCCCCTGACAATGTGTTGTCACGCACTACATACAGTAAAAACAAACAGTAATAACTCAATATAATCCAATACATCATAATATATTCCAGTAATCAGACGGATTTTAAGGGGATAACAAGACAAGTGGACTAACCTTACAAATTGAAAATAATATATAAATGTTTCCGGAGGTGACAAGAAATGTGGATCATTCTGTAGTTGCATTCATTGACGTTGACTTTAGTTTACAGTACAAGGTAAACACTCGAGAATACTGAAATTATATATTTTGCTTTCTGTTTTCTTTAATGCATAAAGTGTAAGAATGATATAATTTTTAAAATGTCTACTTTACTAATAATCTTACATTTTCACTTGACCTACGCATGAACAACATGATCAGGGTCCATGGCAATGTTAAGTTTTATATATGTTGGAATAATAAGCAATACGGATACAAGTAGATCTTCAGCAGGGCTTTCGAAAGTGTTCCGTTTGCCGTAAAAAAAAAACTATATCACCGAGCACGCAGCAAGTTGTCCGCCGGTTGTGAGAAAGGTGCTGAATACAAAGACAGCGCATACCAAAGAGAAGAAAAATCGCGTGGTTGAAATAGTGGAAGCGATAATGCGTAAGCGAGTATAGCTGCACCTGTTAACGATGCTGAGAGAAAGGTAGCAAGCAACGCGACTGTACCTGCAGCAGTGGTGCCGCTCTTGCGCCCAGCGGCCACAATGGGGTCCTTTGAGGAGGCAGCACGCGGCCCCAGGTATGCTGCCTGCCACGAAGACAGGATTGTTCGGCCGCGAAACGCTACTCTCTCCGCGGGCCTGCCCAACATAATGCCGCCTTTTGTCCCGCGCCCGCGCCCCCCAGCTGGCAAATAAAGATACGTCGATAGTGGATATGTGACGGCGATGTCCTTACCTCGGCGGACGGCTGTAAAACAAGGCACAGCCGCAGCCATTGTGCGTGCGCAATGACGGCGGCGGCGCCGCTACGTCGCGGCACGGACCGGGGTTACGCCCAGCCTGGATATCCACATTCCCCGCCTCCAGTTTCCTTAACACTATTGTAGGGGTAATGGTGCACGAAAATCGTATATTTATGTCATTTGTCACAATTTATTTTACAGGAAAAATTTGCCGAAATTTTTGGTTCGACAATACGTAAATAACAATTACGAACATCTTACTACATGGTTAAAAATTCTTTGCATTCGTTACTCTTGAAGCTCTGATTAAAAATAAGAAAAAAATCTTTAATTTCTTCCATTAATACCCCGAGAATTGCAGTCAAAATCTAAAAACGTAAAAAGGTGATGCAAATTATTATTTACGTCTTGTCGAACCAAAAATCTCTATAAACTCTTTGTTAAACGACTTATATCGAAAATCGTGTAAATATACTGCTTTCATGCCCCATTCCCCTTAAAACCAAGAGATGGGTGGGAATCGGCCTTATCAATTTTTCGCCAAAGTTTCTATTATAGAAAGGTGTACTGAAATTTCCCGCACGACCGCCGCCACCACAACCCCAGCAAAAAAAAAAAAATGTTAAACTTGCTACAGAAATGTTCAATTTATGTATATTTTTTCGAACAAATCTCAAAATTGAGTATAGTAAGCGAGAATGCAAGACAAACTTTCAAGTTATTGAAATGTCACGAAAAAAAAAAATTCTTAGAAATACGTTAAGGCGTTCACCCGCTATTCAGTTTTAACTTGAGAGATAACCTTGAAAAACAAGATAACCAGAAGTTAGCCCTGAACTGGTATGGTGTGGGTGGATTCCTAGAGCGCATTGTTTTGTTGTCAATTTGCCATGTTTCAGGTTGAATGCATAACTGCGAAATATATTTTGGATCTTATTTGAGACGAGAGTATAGCAAATAAATACAAATCGCCAGTGTCAATTTGACCCATGCCATACAACATACGCGACTAATAAAACATATAATTTAAGAGCTAAAATCTCTCATCGCAGATGAACCGAATGGCGGATTATACATGCGACTATCGTGATTTCAATAAACACTTTAGCTAATACGAAACATTGGATTAGATTAATTTTTTTAAATTCATACAAGTAATGGCGGATGTTATTTTTTATATCACATGGCATTTTAATTGGTTATCAAGTATTATCGTTTAGGTAAAAACCAGCCCATAATACTGTAAATTCAACACATTTTGTTGAAGCACGGCAAAACACGCAAATACAATTCTGCCGTTTCTGGCCAGCATGGATAAGATGCGGCGACAAGACGACAGAAGACATAGCCCCGAAACAGAATACGTACATATGTAGAAGTGAAAATTGCGAGGGCGGCTCCTTTTATGTAAGCGTACTCGATCGCTCGTTGGCCGCGTGCTGCTCTGAAAACGGGCTTTGGGTCTGCTCGGCGATGGCTTTTTATAATAGGTTGTTTTCACGGTCAAATTAGCACTTTTGAAAGCCCTGCTTAGCATCTACTTGCAAGCACGTTATGTATTCTTCCGTCTATATAAGATTAACATTGTCATGGGCTTCATCACTTTATTCATGCGTCGGTCAAGGGAAACTGTGAAATTATTAGAAAAGTAAATATTTAACAAATTTGCTCATTTTTACACTTCGATGGATTTTAAAAAAAATACAGAGAAAACTAAATAAATGGTATAGGCTATCACAAATGGTTACCTACCACTTTTTATTCGAAGCTAAACGGAACCCGTTAAAATGTATGCAGGTAGGGGCAGTGACTTTTCTCCAAGGTTGATTTGAAAAGTGCCCACTTTATCGTGAACAGCCTATTACCAAAGTGGGTCCGCAGTGGCTGAGCGGTTAGCCTGCTCGCCTTCCCACAAGACGATCCGGGTTCAATCACATGCCGGGTCACTCCGGATTTTCGCATGTGGGAATCGTACCGGACGATACCGCTGGTCGGCGGGTTTTCTCGGAGGTCTCCCGTTTCCCCCGCCCTTTAATTCCGGCACTGCTCCATACATCAATCACCCTCATCGGCTTTCAGGACCCCGTTGTTAGGCGCCGTCCACCAAACCTCTCCACGGCATACACTCCACCATGTTTCACTTTCCTTTCGCCATGTACGCTTTTTAAGCACATTGGAGTAATAATCGCCACTATTATCAACATATCTGCATACTTAGTAAATTCACATATTTCCTAGTTAAACTTGATTGGCGCACGAGTAAAGTGAGAGGCAGTGGCAATGCTAATTTGACAAGCGATGGAAGGATATAAAACAAACAGAGAAGTAGATCTTGGGCAGGGCTTTCAGAAATGCTTAGTTAACAGTGACAGGCTTTAAGGGGCTGCAACGTCTGCGCATGTTTTCCTGAAGGTATAACAAATACAAATGAATCGCGCGGTTTCTTGCGATCACTTTTAACAGTTAGGGCCTTGTTATAATTTATGTTGGCGATAGTACACGCATTCGCCATCTACAAATTACAACGTCGTTTAAAAAGGTTTACACAGGAGGACGGAGGAGGGACGTAAACCAGTTGGTCGGCGTCCCCGCGCAGCCACCGACGCGAGGGCCCGCTCTGAAAGAAGCGTTCGTGTGTTTCGCCCCAGGCATCACACTCTAGCGACCCTTGTGTTGTTCTGGATCGTGAGTCAGCTGCGAGTGAGTGTCTTCTTGTGTCCCGGGATAACTGATCAGGACTTTAAAAAACAGAACGGCTGCTTCGCTCTGACTTTAGTGGCCAAGCCAACAACCATATACTTTACACAGAAAGCCTCATCAAATACTTCGTCGTCATATTTCTTTCCAGAATGTTACGAAATCACACCGACGGGCGACGGGTGTTTTACAACGTTGTTTTATTTCTCCAGCGTGCGACAGCAGAGAGAGAGAAAAGCTCTTATGCTTGTTCAGTCGTACGCGACGTTAATTTTCCCAGCATTTTCTTCTGATGCATCCAAGGACAAGGACACAGGAAAAGGGAGCTACATGGGCAAACTGCCCCCCTCCCCCAAACACAATTTTGATCGGGGTAGCCTCCCACCACAAACATAGTCACGTTCTTTAAGTTCCTCAATAAATTGTGCAGCTATAGCAATCTAACCGAAACAAAATTAAACGACGTGCTACGGCACACAATTATTGTATCAGTATAAAGTATGAATGAAGGAGAAAAAAAATTGGTTCAATAGAACTAAATTTTACAGAGAGGAAATCGAAATACGTTTTTCTTTTCACGGACAATTTCCAGCACTCTCTTCAAAGTATGATCGGCGACTCTTCTCATCCGTGCGCTTCCCCAAATTAAAAAGTTGCCGAACCGCAAAAAAAAAAAAAAAAAAACCCTCTGTGCATTCTTACATGCGATGAAGGAAGATCTGGGAATTTTGAATTCCATTAGGAAAACTATACACGGAGGCAAAGGAAACGAATGAACTCAAAAATTCCGGGGCGAAAATTTGAGCAAATGTCATAGGAAATACAATATCCTGGAGGCAAACTTGCCTAGTAATGTAATGGGATGTTAACAAGTTGACGCAAATATTATTAAACATAGTGTCTGTCAGTTACTATAATTTTATAAAGTGCAGGTTCAATAATAAAATCTCAAACACACGCGTCGTATGGTATTTGTTCACGCCTGCAGTAAAAATAACAAATTAACTATATAATCGTTTTAAAATTAATTTGCACAACCTAGTACTTGTCAACTGAACACGACGTTGTAATCTTTTTTCCATTAATTAGATCACTTTGTACATTACATTATCTTTGTATCTTTATTTAATATTATTATGTAATCCTATATGTCGAGTAATCATCTAAAGTAGTATACTCAGAACTTTTGTTATAGGCTATTCACGGTAAAGTGAGCACTTTTTAAGGCCGTGATAAATTTTTACTTTCAAATAATTTCTACCTTTCCGCCACTTTTTAATGTACACATTGCAATACGACTCGTAAACACAGTGTGTACATTTCACCGCCACCAAAATTTATTGCCCGAGTCTGCAATAATATATATTTATTAGAGGTTACTGCCTCTTGGGAGGGTCTTAAAAAGTGCTCACTTTACCGTGAACAGCCTATACCAGAATGTTTCAAACACTTTACCGTCATGCCATATTTAATAATTAATCCCTGATGACATACACGGTATGTGAGTATTCATTAATAGTATTATCAATTGGCTATTAGTGTCACCACGTCACCAAATAGTCAAGAGATTTAGCTCTAAAAACAAAATAAATTAATTCCGAATTAAAAACAAAATAAATTAATTCCGAAGTCAATTTTGATTGCGAATTTTAGTGCAGTAACTACTGTGCATCGCACGCACACCGACGTAACTTTTACTTTTGTGTTTGATATTCACGGAACGAGGTGGCGCGGTGGTAATCCTGCCGACTCGCATTCACGAAGAGCTGGTTTCGAACCCGGGCCGGCAATACTGATTTCGTTTTCCCACGAGTTCCTGGAATAATTCTACGCGAATCCTGAAATGGTTCCTTACTATGGCCTTAAACCGGTTCCTTCCCGTCCGTACCTGCTTCTTTGAGCAGTCTTCTCAAGGTAGAAATAGTTTCTTCTACTTGAGCACTGCACTTGATTATGCAAGAAAATTCATTAAAAATTAGTACAGCCAACACCAAAAGAAGGCCCCTAAGAATTAAGCTGCATGTGAAAGAAGACTACATGTACTATATGAAACTATGCAATGTTTTGCTAGGAATTACTTATTTAAATGCTTTTAAAATTAATTTTAAAAATAATTTTAATTAAAAGTTACGCGTATTTTCGTTCTGGAAGCTTTAAAAAGCATGCTTTACAAAAAAGACCTTATCAAGGGAGACTAATAATTACGTTAATTGTATGTATAAAAATTAGTAATCATATTTCAATGTTTTAAACAATAAAATCTATGGTGCCATGATGGTGTAGTGGTTAGACTACTCGCCTTCCACTTAGCCGAACCGGGTTCGATTATCAGTGGAGGGGCTCCCGGATTTTCGCATGTGGGAATCGTCACGGGCAATACAGTTGGTCGACGGGTTTTTCCGGGGAACTCATTCCGGGCATGCTCGATACTCACTTCGCTTCACCCTCATCAGCTCTCAAGACTAATATTAAAAGCCGCCTAAATCTTTTCACTTACTCACTTATTAATCAATTGTAAGAAAATATTTTGGTAAGTCAAATGGCCGTGCACGTCAATTATAAGACCCAGCTGTTATTATTTAATTAAAAAAATTTTTTTAAAAAAAGTAGATTCAAGCAAAGTATTTATAGTGTTACAAAGTATTGTGCTTTCTTCTATAATACGCAACGTAAATCTTACTTTTCAGAGAATCTTGGTAGCGCGTGTACTTGTTTTTAATTAACTCTGCGCGTTATACAGTAAGGCGCAGTGCAGTGATCTATTGGAAGATACTCTACATAATTATGTAGATGTTCCACTCGTGCGTGACGAATTATAAAGATGGGTAGGTACAAGTCTCGTCGACAGCGAGGTCATTAGAGACGGGTCAAGTTATTTCACGGAAGAGGTCTTGGGAAAGGAATGGGAAGGAATTGGCCATGGTCTTTGTTAAGGATCCATCCCAGCATTAGCCTGGAGTGATTTCGGGAAACCACGTAAAACCGAAATCAGAAATGACGGACCGGGAATAGAATCCGGGTCCTCCAGAATGAGAGTACAGTACGAGTCGCCACTGCGCCATCCCGCACGGTGCCAATCAGAAAGAGAAAGTAGTACATGAAGAGGAAGAATTTGTAAACGAGGTCCGCGTCCGAGGCACACACACACGTGGTTGGTTGTTGGCGAGGAAGCGGCAGACGACGCCAGGTGCAGAGCGGCGCTCGCCAGTGCGAAACCTGATTGGCCGGCGCTTCCGCCCGGCACACCGCAGTGAAACCCGCTAACGTGGAAGCCAAGGAAGGACCTGCCCGCTGCAAGCCCCTTTCAAGGCCACGCCGCTACCGCTACACTCTCGGCGAGAATAGAACTCCGTATATAGGAAGCTAGCTCTCGACGAGGACCCTCCGTGCACCTGAGAAACGGTGTTGTCACCTCCAGCCAGCAGACGGCAGCACCTATGTTTATACCTGCATAATTCCCGTTATAATTCATTGGCAGACTGAAATCTTACTGCCTATTTTATCAGTCTGCCATAGACCACGCCTCGCGGGAATCTTGAGCCATTAACGTAACTTCAGCGGCGGACTGGCCAAGTCATGCAGGTAGATGACTCCACTTAATGGTCAGCAGCCAATTAAACTACAGACTGTGCTCACTTATGTATAGGGCAGTGGAGTTCGTTCGGTCACCGAAAAATAACTCGAATTTTGTAGGTCTCCGCCAATGTTCAATAGTGCATTCCAATTATATGGTACAATACCAACATGGCGGATATGAAGAAGAAATTAACCGAGATTTTTTTAACATTTGTAGCTATTAAAAATAATAGTTATACTGCATCGAACTACGATAAGACAAGCGTGTAATAGGCAAATATAATCGTGCATAATCCATCGGTATTTGAGGTAAGATTTCAATGTTTCTGTATTATATACACCGCTCCATTTGTGTGAATCAAGATCAGTATATCACCGCTTTAAAATATTTGTACTTGACAGTGCATTACATGCAAGGCGTGCACCATTTTTACAAGTGCAAGGAGACGGGATGGGAGTCGTTTACGGTAGGTCATGGCCTCTGCAACTGTAACCAACACACTAACAGCTCGTTTAAGAATCCCGTTTTCCTACCAAAACAAGATGCGTACTGAATGTGGCGCGCATCTCCATTGCAAAAGTGACTACGAATACCAACCTTGGTCTTCGTACACAAAGCTGAAAGTGGCCAGAAGGGAGCTGACTTCCATAGGTCAAGGTGAGACAGCCAGCCGACGAGGTTGACCACCTCGGCAGGTGTAATATAAATTGTTAATCATTTTCCACGGTCACATACACATGGTCGCTTCCACGGCTGGAGGACAATGATTTGCACGGGGGGGGGGGGGGTATAAATATAAAAAAAAGGGACAAAGTAGACGTTGGCTAAACAAGGTAGAGGAGGGAGCTGATTACTGCCCGAAGGTAGAACAAACCACGGACTTCCTTCCAGAACACCTGCGCGCAAGTCAAGACTTGCACGCACCACTTCCCTCGCGCTTTCCGCTACACAACACGCGTGATTACACCTGAGCTCCGCCACCCTTACATCGAGAGCAGGCCCGCAATACATTCTCTTCGTGCGAGAATGTACGCAACGCAGGGTTATGCCGGACTACGCGATTTATGGTCATGTTTTACTTGGGGTCTCCAGCAATATGGGCAAAATAAATAGTCGATTGGTTCTTATCGTCGATCGAGCCACTTGCAAATTCAACGAGGCTATTTACTATTTTTGGAGTATTTCTTAACAAGAACCATACCTCGCACGCATTATTTTGCTACAAAGCGAAATAGATTTATTTTCTAGAAATGTTAGCAAAATGTAAGAATGTCATCAAGTGACATTCTTACAAGAATTCCTAGCTCCACATTTGTCTCCCACTGGCCGTACTTTTATATTGATAATTGTATTTAAAGGCTGTTTACGGTAAACTGAGCACTTGTGAAATCCCTGCTAAAGATCGACTTGTATGCACGTTGTCTCTTCTTCCGCCTTATGTAATATTAACATTGTCATAAGCCTCATTACGTCATTCATGCGTCGGTCAAGTGAAACTGTGAAATTAAGAGTAGTGAATATTTAACAAATCTGCTAATTCTGACACGTCGATGCATTATAAAACACAGAAAGAGAAATAAATAATTAAAGTTATCAGAAATGGTTGCCTAAAACGTTTTATTCGACGTTAAGATACGGAACTACTTCCCATCCATCGTTACCACTGGGCGCATGTCACTCAATGCGCCCGTTAAAACATTTGCAGGTAGGGGCAGTGGCTTTTTGTAAGGTTAATTTCAAAGGTGCTCACTTTATCGTTAACAGCTTTTACATATGTACGTAATCTACTAACTGAATAAAGTTCATTATGAAATGCAATCAAGTAAATATAAGATTCACGTACAGACTGAAAGAGAATACAAAAGAAGCTGCAAACTATCACGGAAGAATTGCAACACTTCTTCCCAAAGAACAGTGCGCGCGCGAACGAACGAGGTAGTTACGGCGAGGGGAGTGTGGGAGGGGCGCACACCTGCCGCCCGTGGACCTCACATGACATGTTCCACGAGTATTTGCGCAAGTCCGCAGATTAGATACCAGGCGGGCGTAGCGTGTGTACGTGGGAAGACGTGGCCTCAGCGCACACAATATATACACAATGCAGACAAATATAGCTCTTACACACAGAAATTAAACAGTGAATCACCCGTTAACTGAACCCCGACCACCGATAAATGCCTGGTTGCACCATCATGGTTCGAAACTTGATCCAAGATCGGATCTAATATCGACACAGGAAACTGTTGCACCATTCGAGTTCAGACTTGACTGGAGATCGAAATGAAATTCATTTCGAATCGTCGAAATTGGCGGTTCGAAATCTCGATCCGAGATCAGCAGCCATCGTCGACAAATGTAGTTGGAAAATTCGCCAACAGATAGAATTACATTAGATTGTTTTCTTGAGAAATTAAAACAACATTATACGCACTTAAATATTCAGTAAAAATCGTACAATAATAATTAACTTAAATCAGATAAAACATCGCACATGTTCTATCTATAGTGAAAAATAGACGTCATATATTACGAACCAATAGCCAAATTTGTCTCATACTGGATCTCGATCTCTCACTTTGGAACCAGAATCGACGAATCGGAAATCCAGAAATATGAAATTTCGTTGGTGCAACACTTTTATATTAGAACTAAGATCAAACTGGATCCTTGTTCGGAACTAGGATCACTCGATCTAGGATCGGGGAAGATGGTGGTGCAACCGGGCATTAGTAGTTCAAACATACAGCACAAGACATCACGACTAAACTACGAACTCTTATATGCCGCAGTATTATTTTTTCCGAAATTGGCAGAATTTAAGTCATGGCGTAATTATGTTTTTGTTATCTTGTGCTGTATTTCAGTGCAAGGTTAACAGCTAGTCGGGTATACGAAGACAGTACTTCGGAAATTCTCTCTTTTTTTCTAGTTATACACATGCTAGGAGAACCAACAATCCCTTAATGATAAGACTTTACGCGATGCAGAAGTTTTTGTATAATAATTTCAGTTTTAAAGTAATTATTCTGAATTTGTGGCTACACAAAAACTTACATTTTACTAGTTGTTTAATACGTTTGTACCTATTTTCGTATTTGTGTTATTTGGTAGTTTTAAAAAGGAAGGAACGTATTTATGTGTGTACTGCAAGTCAGGCAAATAGCTAAACTTCTGTAACGGCATTTCAAACACATTTACTTAAAAAAATATTAAATCAGCAGGAAATGAAAGAAACCGATATTGTTGATGACGCCGAACCTTAAACACTCATGTTACATGTTGTAGCTATGTAGATCATGCGATATTGAATTTACTGCGTACATAGTAACAAAAATATGTCAAAATTATAACAATATGTCGCATATTGTCTAATGTAACATTAGCCAGATACAGCGACATGAATTTAAACGCATGGTTTCCAATGTATTAATGCATAACCTTAGGTACATTTGGAATAGAACGCACGATATTTCTCGTGCAAAAATGTTCAGTTAATTACTGTTTACTGAATTCCTCCAGCACTACGTGGTCTGCACAGTGGCGGGATAGAACCACGACGACTCGTGCTGCTGCAGCAAGTACGTACATGGTCCGCTATTCTCCTCAGATGCCACTAAAACCGCCAGAATAGTTCCCGTCCCATCCGCGGTCCTCCGCAAACTGGAAACGTAATCCACGTCAAACAAACCACGAAGATAATGTGCGTGTTTTAGAGGCAATTACACCCTCCCTCCTCATTCTGTTTGCTCGCAGCACACTTCCAGCCCCTCCCCGGCGCAGTCACTCCCACACACCGTGATGGACTTCACCGCAGCGCCTTAATCTGGGGGCGACACCAGCTTCCCTCCCTCCCAACAGCTGACCTTGAACCTTCACGAGGCACTGCTTCCACGCCGTGTGACGCGCGGGCCCTCTCCTTGTAAATCTTGACAAATATTTGATTCTGTCTGCTTGGGAGGGGAAAAAAGATCCTGTGGCGTCTTGGCAGGGCGCGTGGTTGCTTTTGGCTTCAACCCTCCCCCCCCCCTTTTTTTTCTCGTACCCTTACCTCTTTTTGTTTAATCTGATGGCGGGCAAATAACGTCACCTCGGGGAGACGTGGCCCCACTGCACACAAAATCCCCTCCAGATAAGACGGCAGCCCGTGCTGGCTGGGAGTTGATTCCCCTGTTATAACATCGTACAACTTCGCTGTGCCACTGCATATGTGCAGGACGGTTGTTAAACGTCTCTCAAAAGTCCCCAGTGCATGCACATTACTATTTTTCATTATGAATTGGTTATACCAATTAGAGTACACAATATTTTGGACTCCATGCGCGTATCCTATAACAATTCGATAAAGTACCTTAAGACCTGTGTGTTTCCTTGACGAAATACCTCTTGAAGTTTAAATGTTTCCAGTTATTTTTTGGTTCGTTGGGCAAGACCGACCTCGAAAGTCAATCTCGTTGAGCAGAGGATAAACAAACTTCAGTTGTTTGTTGAAGTCGTGTTCCTTTTCTGCTGGAATCTTAGATAAAGTCGACTCGCTATATAATATAGTCTTGTATGCACTGTTCGCTGGTCTCGCCCATCTAATGTTCGCATACCAACTTCACGTAGATCCTTTTGAGGAGTTCTCAAAAGAGATTCTCCAGATATATAATATATATATATATATATATATTAATATATAATATATATATATATATATATTATATTAATATATATATATATATAATATATATATATATAATATATATATAATATATATATATATATATATAATATATATATAATATATATATATATATTAAACACACACACACACACGTTACCGCATGGTTGCTGTCCTAATATTCCTGGGATAGTTGAATTCACTGGGTCCCGGCCCGCTGTGATCAACAGGTCTCGTCGCTTTTGGTCTACGCATGGCCACGTGACGTATAATGTACCTACCACCAAGCAGTTTTACACACTGATTTTTTTCCCTCACTTAACCTAGTAGAATCACGACACCTAATCTTATAGCCTTAAAAATTAAATCCCCCACGCCCCCCATCAACAAAAAAATTTCCCCGTATCAGTGGCATACGTCACTGGGCAAACTGGTCCCAGTCATTCGCACCGCTGCGCTGGCTACGCACGCACGTTTGCAACTTCGCTACATTCCAGATAATTCCGAGCACAAGCAGTTGTGAATGTCGCTGGCGTCGTTGAGCACGCAGGGACAGCCATTACCTGCAAACATTGTTAAGGCCACAGCTGTGGCATATGGGAGGAGAGACGTATGAGAAGACTCCTTCGTATATCCCTTTCTACAGCTCTAAACCAGGAGCTGTCAAACAGCTTCGAGAGAGGCGTGGCAGAGTAAACGCCTCCGATGACCGTGACATATTTATATTTACTCTTGCCTACCATTGTGTCTACGCAAAATAATATATTTACACTGCTGAAGTTACACTCCTGATGTCAGTTAAAACATACCAGTAGTCATATTTGAATTTGCACAAAATCTTTGCTTACTAATAAACTACTTTCTATTACAGCTATAACAGTAAGTAATACAAATTTTGCTCGGTAAATTTAAAACAAAAACAACTGAACCTCGCGATTCTAGTTGGTTCCGAACCATCTGCGCAACAACACGCTCAAAAACCTGAGTTACGTCGGGGTTAGGCTCAAAACTTCGGCGTTCCGGCATCATTGCTACACAGACAAAGCGCATTACTGATCGTGGTCATCGAGGACCATCGCACTGTAGTTCAGTCCGACAATACGTACTGGATTGGAGGGACGTCAAGTCCAGCCAGCAAATTTTTGAACTTGAAAAATTTTGCAGCTCTTGTAGTCTTTTAGGGGGAGGGGGGTATGTAGAGGAATTGACAATTGTCAATCTTCCCGCATGACCAGGGTCTGTGAAGGGGGTCGCGGCAGGACACGGGCAGCTGTAAAAAGGGTACATCATGTGTGGCGAGTGAGTCAAGAGATGTGGGCGGCTCTTGACATCGAGGTCTTGAAAGCCGATGGAGGGTAAAGTAAGGTGAGAATGGAACAGCAACGGAATGAAAGGGCGGGGGAAACCCGTCGACCAGCAGCATCGTCCTGCACAATTCCCACATGACAAAATCCGGGAACGACCACGTCGGGAATGTAATCCGAATCGCATAGGTGGGAGGCGAGTAGTCTAATCACTAAACAACCGCGGCCCCAGGTGCGATGAAGCGAGGACTACGTCTCTGCGGCATTCTCTCGCGCACGGGACGTCTCCCCTGAAGCGGCCGGGCCCCGCAAAGACAGACCTACGTGTCCGGCAAACAGCCACGTATTTGTTCCCCTCCCTCCGCATATAAATAGGGCTCAAGTGGCGCGCAATTGGCCGTAATAACACGAGCCATGATCCGATGGAGGAGCTGGCACAAGATGGGAGGAGGGAGAGGGACCCTACCCCCACCCTTACAAAGGGACGAGCCAGCCGCGTTGCGTGCGCGGAGGTGTTTGTTTAGACCCGCGCAAGTAGTTCGTGCGGACTGCGAGAGGGAATCTATTCATAACCCCCCCCCCCCTCTCCTGCTCACAGACAACTGCCATTACAGTTTTTTGTTGTGGTGCGGACCGACGACTTCTGCAGAGCGAAGTGACGCCTTGTAATCACGGTGCGACCTGCGGCAACGCCTGATTATCCGGAAAACCGCCGCATCTCACTCCATCCAACCCCCTCCCCTTCGCGCACAATTTTCCGCCTCGCGAGGGACGCACAAACATTTCCGCTATAGTCTATTTACACTATCTTCATACTTTCTGAATTAAACCTGTGAAAAATCACCCCTTATATGATTTGTTTAGTTGGTTCCTAAATACGGCATGTATCACGATCTCTTTATATTTGTGTTAACATAACAGTGCCTTATTTTGGTTAAACTGAACTTGGTTATGTAGGCCTACGTTACAATATTTCAATTTTAATTAATGTAAATAAAAACAGTGGCAAAATAGGTGATGGTAATGCCTAGTAAGACATTACTAGTTCTTACTCAAAATGCTATTACCCTGGGTGCACACGAATGTGGTACGCTGTCCCTTCGGTGTATTTTTCTAGACTTGGTATAACTTTGAATGAGGCGGAGCAATATCCTGGAAGTATATCGTTAGCAGGGTCCAAGAAAAGTTATAAGTAAAATGAATGGACTATGTATTATATTTCACAGTATCTTCACATTTTTGTTTCGATTCTAAACATGTCACGTTTCGTAATGGTTTTCATACTTCTGTTTACATCACTGTATCATATTTTTATAAGTTAAATTTGACATATACAATTTCTTTATCTAAAAACGATATTTAACTTATAATTAACGTAAAAAAAATAAGAGAAAATAAGTGTGTTGGTTATACCTTATAAGAAATAGTTATCACGCAAAATAATATTATACTGAGTGCGCACAGATACGGTGCGTTCTCTTTGCTGTAGACATTTAAGCTTAGTTCGCATAAGGCGGATGCAAAATTGAATTTCACCTACATTTTTATTTAAAATATAAATCTTTTACAAATTTAATTAACTGAATTGTAGCAAAACATTTTGCAGCATTAAATAACATGTGCATTTTTTCATATGTATGCAATAGAAATCGTACATTCTTTCCTGGTAATTTCGGTAGTGTGTTATGTACTAGTTTTTCTATGAAGAGTTTCACATGTACAGTAACGTGCACGCGATTATACCCTGGAAGTGGCTATTCTCCTACAGTCGCCTAGCAACCGCAGCTTGTTGACTGGCCGAGACGCACCATCTTGGTTCGAAAGTCGATACGAGATCGTATCTATGATCGACGCAGAAAACTGTTGCACCATTCGAGTTCAGAGCTGGACTGGAGATCAGCAGCCATCATCGACAAATGTAGTTCGAAAATTCACCAACAATTAGAACTACGATCGATGGTTTTATTGGGAAATTTTAACACCATTATACGCTCATGAACATTATTCAGTAAAATTCGTACAACAATAATTTACTTAAAAGAGATAAAACATCGCGCATCTAGATCTATCTATAGTGAAAAATACGCCTACTTCTATGACGTCATATATTGCGAACCAATAGCAAAATGTGTGAGATACTTAATCTCGATCTTTCACCTTGGAACCAAGATCGAAGAATCGGATACAGAATCATGAAATTTCGTTGGTGCAACACTTTTACATTGGAACTAGGATCGTTCGATCTCGGATCGGGGAAGATGTTTGTGCAAACGGGGATCACCAGCTTGTTGGCGCGCAGCTGTATGCGTGACGTGGCGCTGGACACCCCTGGCCCGCGCGAGCCCTCAGGGGTGCATATCCCGCCGAGTGCTGGGAAAGCCGTCAGCCCTGACACGTGAGGCGACTGGAGAACCAGTTACACTATAATCATTGTCGCCCAAATTGGGACCGCGTAATGCCGCCGCCTCGTATTTCCGAGTGCGCATCGCCCGTGTAATAGGTTCTTTCTCGAGCCCGCCAGACGCCACAGCTCCGTGCCTTTCTGGTCACGCCTGGCTGACTTCCCAAATCTATTATTAACGTAATGCATTTGGTTAGTCGCGATACATGCTGTAACAGCAGAGTTTCTACTTCGGGTGATTTCACTGGTTGAGAAACTATTCCTCCTTGTTGAAATCTGGCCATGCTCGGTGCAGGCTACTAACTTGTTAACAAGTAACTCGTTACTATCCAGTAACTTCGGTATAGCTGACTACAATTAGGCTACCGCCGTCACCAAGATTAACTGGACATCTAAAGTGTAACTACGGAATTAATCCTTGCGTGTAACTACGGAATTAATCCTTGCCCTTTATTTTTACGTGTATTAAATATGTAAATGTCAACGACTGCCACGGTTGCAGAAAACAGTCGGAAAGCTACTACATACGCACTATAGCTAGTAACAACGTTAAATAGGCATCGATAAAATTTTGTATACTTTGACGCATGACAAAAAACTACGAAATGACCTAATACAATAAGTTGTAAAACAGAAACTACATTGATACCCCGCTGTTTTTTTTTTTACTCCCGTTCATAAAACTACTTATAGCATCCAGTTCCCATCACTTATGCTCGTGCACAGGATCACTCCGAACAGTTCTGGGTCACCGTTACTCTGACAATAGTGACAAATGTGGCTTCGAAAAGTAGGAGGCAATTTTGATTTACTTCCTTAAATTGGGTAGTTATTTTTTTGGAGACTTGCTGTGTAACTCAAGACTTTTAATTGTAAATACATACTACTGGCGTCTAAATACGTGTTGCTAAATTTTTACGCTTAAGCAGCCTTTGTTTACACCTAATTTAATGACCTAATTTACTGTAGATGTAGGTTTCTTAGTACCCAGTAAACAATGTTAATGAAGTATATATCTAAAAAAACTAACTATCTCAAATTGATAGCTACAAGGCAAAATAATTTTGGATTGAATTCACGTGTATCAGTTTGGTCATATTTCTCGTCTGGAAACAACCCGCTCACGCTACAACTGAAAAACGCTTGCCGGAGGTGGAAACGCGATTGCCACCTGCATGTCGCGTAAGTATAGGATATTCACGATAAAGAGAGCACTTTCAAAGTCCCTTCCAAAAGGCATTAGCCTCTAATAAATATATATTATTGCAGACTCAGGCATTAAATTTTGGTGGCGGTAAAATGTATACACTGTGTATTGGTAGCATTGCAATGTTTATAATAAAAAGCAGCAGGAAGATGGAAATTGGCTGAAAGGAAAAATTCATAAGGACCTTAAAAAGTGCTCACTTTACCGTGAACAGTCTATAACTACGTTTACCTACGTTTTCATAGTTTCTGCCTCTGGAAGAAAATTCTCGTCGTACCTTGTAAACGGACATCAACACGTCCTGACCTCGACTTGCACAGCCGCTAAATTGAAAAACAACTGACGCAGAAAACTTCCTTTTACTCTTAGAGGATGAAACTTTAGTTACTCATTACCAATCACGGTAATACTAGTTTTTCTATATAAAAAAAAACCTTGCTTTCAAGCTGTCTTGCGCCCATATTTTTAGAATGGATAACCACACCAAGTAACGCGTTTAGTAAAGAATATATTCTACAACAATTCAAATACCTATCCTGTACATGAATGCATTCGCAACATATGAGAGAGAGAGAGAGAGAGCGCGAGAGAGAGCGCGAGAGAGAGAGCGAGAGAGAGAGCGAGAGAGAGAGCGAGAGAGCGAGAGGTGTGTAAAGCTGCTTAGCAGTTTCTAATGCCAGCTTAGACCTGTTTTGTAAAACTCTTGTGTGCAAATACATCGTGTACTAAAGGAACCGGTCTGACAAGTCTAGTGCAAGTCCTGAATTACTACAGTTCATTTTGCTTTACGAGGTTTTCCCTCCCTCCATCAATAAACAACTAGTTGGTACGACCAGTTATTACGGGTGTTAATGCACATTCCACGTTTCGTACTGTTAAAACACATAGGACTTTTTGTGAAGTTACCGTGAGGTTTTCACAACTCTTCCACATTTCATTTGTCTTCGTTCATTCACTATCGCAATCCACGGCGAATGTGAAAAACTGATTCCTGAACACTACGAAATTTTCTTTATGGCCGTGTAACCATAGTAATCAGTGAGTAAATTAGTTAAATTTCTTTCACAATAAAAATTCAAAGAAGATTATTTTTAAGAAACACTGTCATAAAATCAGTCGGGATAATTGCTTTGCTCTGAGTACTAGCATGTTTAACGATGTGAATACATACTTCTTTTAAATTTTGAAAAATTGCTGTAAGAAAATAAAATAAAGTCGTAAAACCCCTTCTACCGACTTCAGGTTTCTTAATTAATGGAAGTTACCTTTCATAATTCAGTGACCAGACAACTTGCATTAACGTGATGTTAATCGACGATGTAATTTAGGACCTAAAATATTAATAGTCAACTAGTTTTGCAAGTTGTGCAGAACGCGTGAAGAATTTCTAAATTATGGCGGCTTAATGAAATCATAAAGGTTTTTAATTTATTTCAGATGCATGTGCATTTGAAACCGCTGCTCGAAATAAGACTTGGTTTTAGTGTTGAGATATACGTAACCATAGGAATGTCACTGGATAAATCTGCCTCAATTTCAAGGCAAAGGCGTAACGTAACGGTCGTACTTCAAGCTTATTTGAAAAAATTCTTGAAGATGAGTTAACAGAGTAGGTGGTGCTGCATGCTCTCTTTGTCGAGAATTTTTATGACCTCCCACCTCATTCGTTAAACTTTACACAATCTCCTTATCACAACCAGGTCAAACACGGAGGGGAATGTGACCCTGTTTGCTCACAGCTACATTACCAGCGCTTTGTAGCCACTGCGGTACACTGTAAAAATTTAATCATCTTTTTTAGGTTTAGATGAACTTACAGATAAAAATTTACCATATATGTATGTAAAGTGGTTGGAAATGGCGAAATTGTCCTTAGAGTTTGATTATTTATTTCTATTTAGTTAGACGTTGTTAGCAGAAGTTGTATTTTAGCTCTACGAATTATTGTTAGTTTACGGCTTAGTTATGGCGAAGTACAGGATTTGTGCGTTTCCACACCCCTAGCGCTATGAGGTAATGGACAAAATGCACACGCAAGATATGAGTCCATCGCATAGTAAAGGTAAATGAATATGTGAATCACCAGTCAAAGTTTAGTTTAATTTCTTACGTTCGTTATTGCACTATTCGTTTTATATATTTCTTCTGGGCAAGATGCCACACCAAAAAGATGAGCCTCTCCGGTAAAATATTTTCACGTTGGCAAAAAAGAAATTTCAATCTTAAAATAGCTGTTTCTTCGTTTTTCGATATGGTAATTAAAAAAATAATTAACAATTTGAGCATAGTGTCTGGCGCCCTTGGTGGCCGGCCAGTCAGTACCCGCGGCCCTACGAGCCAGGCGAGACGGCCGAGAGGAAGACGACGCCGGGCCAGCAACACAAATATGTACGAGACAGTCACGCAGGCGGCGATAATGTCTCGGACCCCGCCTATTGTTTGAGGCGACACAGTTCCTGTTGGGTCGTGTGTGGTGGGCGCGTGCCTTCTATTTCCCTTGTTAAGAGTCGCATTCCCACAGCCGGGGGTGGCTCACGCGCGCGCCGCTTGAGGTACACGTTAGCTGCATTGCTGTCCCTCGGCCGGGATACTGACCATAAACAGATGAGGTAGACAGCTTATTCGTCTTCTGCGCATGTAACCAACATTCACCTACCCCAATTATAAATACCTTGAACATTTTGAATTTAATCAAAAAACATTACAAACTGCTTAGAGGAAGTATAAAAACATCTCTAAGCACTTGTTTACAAATCAGTTTTCTTGCATAAAATCCTAACCACACTGTTTTCGCTAGACTTGTTGGCAGAAAAGCCGTTGAATTTGGGACACGGAAATTGGTTATGCGCAGCCAGCGAGATCGGTCTACCGACGCCAAACACACCACGCCACGCCACCCGCCTCATCTGACGCTCGCTACCATTCCATTGCCACGCATATGGCGCCTATTTTTTTTACAAAGAACTACTACAACTTTTCCCTGTATGTTTTCTCACGAAAATCTTAACACTTACCTCACAAAACTTACGGACGAAACTTCCAACACACGCAGATTAACAACTGCACTGTCAAAAAATAATGGGGAAAATTACCCGAGAAGTGTAAGGTAATAGTCACAAACTTGTGGGGGAAACACAGTTTTCCTTACGGGTAAGGCAAAATTACCACACTCTGGAGTAAAATTCACGTAAATGGTAGTGGAAAATACCATACATGGATGGGAAAATTACCTTACGACGCGTGCATCTCTTCAGTATTGTCGCAACAGCTAATCGGGGGGACGGGCGGCAGAAACAATCGTATAACAAACATGCTAATATTCACTACTTCCATCACGCTGTCATCGGGGTGTCATGAATAGCGCATATGCCTATTGTGGTAGAGGACCATTGTTCGCACCCACCCACCCACCAGCAAGGTCGAGGATTTTAGTGTTGAGAATTCTATTAATACTCATCACAGGATATAGTAAATAAAAAATTAACAGTGTTAACACCACGGACTATTTTTAAATACAATTTTATGATGCAATATAGTTAATTATCCCTTACTTGTATGAGATTTTTCCTCCACTTTTCTCAAGTACTTTTCCCGTACGATTAAGGAATAGTTCTTTACTTGTTATATAAATTTCTCTACATTTAAGAGGTAATTTTACCTTACATTAGAGGTAATTAGCTTCCCTTACATGTAAGGAAATTTTACCTCAAACATTTTTTACAGTGTATATTTTCGGGACCTCTACAAAACGCACCGTTCCAGTTGGCCACTCTCAATACAAGCATGCGAAACAAAGAAAATACCCCTTGTTTCAGTTCGTTGTGCTGAGAAACAATTGCAGTGGATAATACGCCATCCAGAATCGTCCTTTGCATACTAATCCTCACGCAAAAAGAAACTCAATATTCCAAATGCACCCAAACAATACAATAGATCACTCAGGGACGTGATGGAACCGCATGCCAAAAGCAATAATTGAGCATAGCCGGAAAAGAAAACACGTCCATGATAAGTTGACTTATTTTTTAATTGTGGTGTCTATAGTCATAAATTCTCGTTTGAGAAAATTTAATACGAAATGATACGTCGCGTAGAGGTAGTCATAACATCTGGCAAGATCGTGTGTGAAGGTTTTTACAGAACTAATGTGGCCTTCCATACTATGTATAAAAAAACCTATGCTTTACAGTTTTCCAAAAACTAAATGAGCTTGCCTTGCCGACTCTTATTTTAAAAAAATTAGTACTTTTCCACCCACACAGATCTCCTCGAGGGCAGCCACCATAAAGTGTGAAGCCCGGCTGTAAAGGAAATCCTTTACAGCCGGGCTTCAACTCAATACAGGGAAGTCGTAAAACTTGCCTCGGCACCCGTAACGAAAAGAGAAAGGCAGGGCCAAGAATACCCTCGAGGGACGCGTATCGAATCATTCCGAGACAGGCGGGTCTGTTGAGGGAGAGCGAGAGAGATTGACGAAGGGCATGGACAGTGTGTTAGTAGCGGGGAGGAGTCCAGCCAGGAGAATGAAATGTCCTTCCAAGGAAGGGCGGTTCTGGAACCACCCAGGACAATGCAAGCTTGTGCCGATACTCCGGCCGGAGGCAGATATTGCATACCGGGATTCGTCACGGACGAAAAATCTTCTGTAGAAGCATACTGTTGTGTAGGGATGGTGCGCGACCCGGGTGTGGCACTTGGAACAAGCCTCTAGGTCGGCTGTCTACACCGTCACCGTGTTCACTATAGGTCGTTCACGGTAAAGTGAGCACTTTTGAAGCTCCTAGTTACTTTTTTCTTTCAACCAATTTATATCCTTCCCCACTTGTAATGTGGACCCTGTCACGTGAGTAATAAACACAGTGTATACATTCACCATACCCAAAATCAAGAGTCCGAGGCCACAATGAAATGTGTTTATTGGCTATTATGTTAGATGAAACAGCTCCAAAAAGAGCTCACTTTACCGTGAACGGCCTATACGTTCAGCTGGTTAAGAAAGATCAGTCACTTTAAATTTTATGTTCACTATTAACAACTTAAAAGACAAAATAATTTTTAATGGTGTAGGGCCTACCTGTCTTTATAACCCAGACTATCAATCCCAACGAAAACGTACCAACACACATCAAAATTCGGAAACTCCTAACACATGTTAGTAAGAGCATGTGCTTAGATTAATGCAACAATAAATAGTCGCGATTCAAACTTGGGCAGTTGTTCCTCGGCTTCCATCGACTACAGAAGGTGTGATCACAAATATTTCAGGTCACTTCACTAAAATATCCGTGTAGCTAGACCCTAATCGACACGTACATAGAGTATTAATGAAACTTAACGAACCTTACTATACGGATGATCTACAATTTTTGGGTTATTCACTGGCGTAAGTGTAAGGACTCAACATGGTGGGAACTACTCTAGAATCAATATCGACATTTGCACTTTAGTCAGCATTCTTCGCTAAAGATGGGACGGATTAAAAATACATTATTAGTGCTGACACGATGAAAGTGTAAATGCACGTTACTTTAAAAATAAAATACTGCTTTAAGGTGGGTAGGGCTTAACGTCTCGTCGACAGCGAGGTTATTAGAGACGGGGAAAATTGCTCAGAGAAGAAGGAACAGGGCAGGAATCGGTCATGCCTGTAGTAAGGAAACATCCCGGTATTTGACTGAAGTGGTTTTGGGACACCACGCAAAACTCGAATAAGGATGACCGGACCAGGAATCGAACCCACTTCCGAATGAGAATTCAAAAGTTAACCACTGCGCCATCCCGCTCCGTATATGCATTAGAAAGTTATTTCAATGTTCACAAATGTTAACGTAACATATGTAGTTTACAAATCTGGTTATTTTTACTGGTCGATGCAATAAAAAAACAGAAACAAAAAGAAATAATTTAAGTTATCACAAATTATTACCTAACACGTCTTATTGGACGTTATGATATAACTATTTTCCATCCCGTGTTACCAACTTTACAGGACGCATGTCACTCAGTACGCTCGTTAAAATATATGCAGGCGGGAACAGTGACTATTTTATAGGGTTCATTTCAACAGTGCTTACTTTATCGTTAACAGCCTTTGCAGTGACAATTTGTAAAGCTGATCTCGAAAATGCTCAATTAACGTTGAAGAGGGAACAGCAGCTGCAGAGCCACCAGACACAGGCAGAGAGAGAGGCCGGTGGTGCCTAGGAAGAGCGTGATTGCAGGCAGGCAGGCAGGCAGGCAGGCAGGCAGCTCGGCTGTTACACACGTCGCACACGCGCCCTCGGGGTCACGGGGTCAACTGGCCCTGATACAGCCGGGTTCACAGGTCGCCACGGGGCCGATTGCTGCGGGCTCGATCCCCTCCAGCTGCGTGCCGACACACGCCTTGCATCTCATTGTCGCCTCCGGCCTGCCTGCCTGCCTGCAGCTCTCCTCTGATTGCTCAGTCTGGATGCGGCCTTAGCTCAATACATTCTCAACCACGTCACAGATAAATTAATTACTAGTCCGCTCATCTACCTCTGCAAGAAAGGCTTAATGGCAAAACTAATACCATAATCCAAATAATAACCCCTCAGAAAAAAACATGATATTAACGTCTTTTTAATGCGAATTTAACGCGCCTACTACTTTATTACACTCAGCTGCAAATTCGTCTAAATTAATTATAACCAATGTGGTCGAGGTCGTTAAAGGCTATTTTAATTGCAAATAGAATTTTTGTTTTCATTTTTAAATTTCTTGTTTTCACGAAAATGTTTAGCTGAGATCGCGGTGGTCTAGTGGTCAGACTTATCACCTCCCGCCAAGGCCAACCGGGTTCGATTCCCGGCGCAGTTGCTACCTGGATTTTCGCACGTGGTGATCATGCCGGACGATGCCAGTGGTCAGCGGTTTTTCTCGGGATCTTCTGTTTCCCTCGCACTTTCATTCCAGCTCTCTGGTCGGCTCTCAACACCTCGATGTTAAGCGCCGCCTAAATATCTCCACTCAACCACGGGAATTTTTGAGTGAAAAATAATTTGATACCATAATCTTTGACGTAGTAGATAGACGAGTACCCGTATTAAAATAACAGGGTCACTGCTTAAAAATCCAGAGGGGCTCTGCACATCAATTCATTACTAAAGGCTGTCAATTGAATGGGCGCGCTGGGTGGCATACGTTCAATTAAGTTGGTAACGATGGATGGGAAGTAGTTCCATTTTTTAACGTCGAATAAAATGTTTTAGGTAACCATTGATAACTTAAATTATTTATTTCGCTTAGTGTTTTTTTAATGCGTCTAAGTGTAAGAATAAACAGATTTATTAAATATTTACTTTTCTAATCATTTCACAGTTTCACTTGACCGACGCGCAAATAAAGCGATGAGTCCCATGACAATGTTAATGTTACATAAGACGGAAGAATACACAACGTGCATACAAGTTTATCTTAAGCAGGGCTTTCAAAAAGAACAGCCTGTGTCTATGTTATTTCGCTGGGACAATAAGGATTTTGATACTCTAAAGCAGAACGTTTGTGATTGGCCCGCAAAGAACTTAGCTAAGTCAAAACTTGATCAGCCAATCATAAAAATTATAAAAACAAAACTACCTAATGCCATCGAAGATATGTTGGCTTAACAATTTTTTGCGCTTTTCCAGTGTCCCTTAAAGAATCGAAACATGCAAAATACTTCTAGTCATACCGGCCTTCTCCAGAGGTTCTGTGCATAACCCAGTGACATAAAATACGCTAGAAGACCATTCCAGTAACCGTAACGCCACAGTTCCTTCCACACAAGCTCAGTACGGCGGCGCCTGTCTCGTGCTTCATGGTGGGCAGCATCGACAACTATCCCAGGTCCGCCACGTAGCGTTCACGACGCCCGTCAACAAACACTCTACGAGCTACCTTCGGCCCGAAAATTACACTCTCCTTTGAAGAACACACAGTACTAAAGCTGCTGCTTTCTAGGTTGCGCTCCGTCATTTGATGAACGATTACTCAGGATAGCTACAGTTACTGTAATATTATTTCTGGTAATCTTAGTCCTAAACCGTAATGGAAGATTTTACGTATCGATTGTATGGAAATAATACCACATGTCAGACTCCACGGATGGGAATGTTGAGCGTCGGTATAGACTTATTCACGGTAAAGTGAGCACTTTTAAATGCCCTCCCAACAGCCATTAACCACTAATAAATATATCATATTGCAGCCTTATGTGTTAAATTATGAGAGTAATGAAATGTACACACTGTGTTTATATATATATATATACACACACACACACACACACACACCAGGAAGATAGGAATTGGATGAAAGGAAGAAAATTCTCACTTTACCGTGAATAGTCTATACTGTTGTTACGCGCTGCAGCTCGCGAGCTCCCGTTAAGCGCGGTCCGGTTATTAGGAGGACGATGTGGAGGGGGTGGGGTGGGGGGGGGGGGTTTGTTATCCACCTCGACCCTTCTTTCTCCCAGTTGACCCGCTCGCTTCCTCGTAACCCCCGCCACCTTGGAGCCAAGGGATGACTAACAGCAAGGACGTAGCTGACGTCACAGATCCTCCTCACCCTGCTGGAGAAGCCGCCAAGTGTAAGGATCCACAGGAATATTCTGGGAGTTAGGATCCTCGGCGCAACGCGACATTTAGAGAAATCTCTGGGTACAAGCCACAGTTGGACTGTCGGCAGTTCTGGTAAATCTGTCCACAGTAAAGTGAGCACTTTTGTGGCCCTAGTTACTTTTTCTCTTCAGTTATAGTTTATCTTTTATCTACCTTTTTTTAAAATAAACATTGCCATGTAAGTAACAAACACAGTGTGTACATTCCATCGCACTCTGAAATTATTGTCCAAGGCTTAAGATAAAATGTGTTTATTGAATTTTATTCCAGCAGAAAGGGCTTTGAAAAGTGCTCACTTTACCGTGAATAGCCTATAGGAGCCTTTTAGCTGAGTGCGGTAATCGAGCGGCGTGTCGAGGACGGACGTCAACTTGAGATTGCGAGGCGACGGCGGGCGAGGTGTTTGTGGTATGAATGGACGAGGGCATGAAACCCGACGAATGAGGGCTACTGTGTGCGAGGGCGCTCAGTGAACTCAAGAACATTGCGGACTAGTGGGACCAGGGGACCTAAGCTCGAACTGCACCCGTATACGAAATTTTCGAATTGCGGCTGTAACTCGCACGATTTTAGAAAACTGTTAAATCGAACCATACGAGAGCCATCGTATACGTCTCGACCGTGCGAGTGGCCACTCTCTCGATCATCGTCGTGCGAGATGTGGAGTCGTAGACGAGTAGTGCATCAAAACAAACAAAATATTAGACATAAAATGACTGTTGACGCTGTGTGAATTCAATTTACATGTCATTTATGCTCTACCGAATGTATAATCGTATGCAAATTGAGAACTTTTTGAACGGGCAAGAAGTAAAATTTATGTTGAGAGTGCAAATGAGGTTATGAGTAAAAGTGAAATTTACATAGGTCTACTACTGACATTTATTATTGTTCAATGATTCGTAGTTGGGCGATTAGACGTCATAAGTTATTATTTACTCAGTGTTGCATAAAAACTCTGTAAATAACATATGTTATTATTATTGCACAAACTTGTTGTTAATGTAGACCACAGTCAGGTATAAGTATTTAGGTTAGCCTGTAACAGGCAGTAGCCTAGATACTCATTTTGGTAAGTAATTGAACAGTGTAGCATGTGATAAGTAGACTAAATAACATCAGTCGCATATTGCATTTATTATGGCCGATGAATGGATGATTGTAATGGCAATAGAAGAATTGGAAGAAGTTGAACTACGTGGCAACAGATTAAGATTAGTAACACTAAGAGTATCTATGTACTTCACAGTTGCTCTCACTCAAACACGACGTCTTGCAAAGTGACATGTAGCTGTAAATACTCTCCAAACGATGGGCAACTCAACATATACATTCACTATTTATAATGCAATGTAAACATTATGGCACTGTAGGATACACAACTGTGTTCTCTTAATTAAATTGTATGTTGTTTCCACAGGTAATAATTTTACTGATCAATCCCTGCACTGTTAAAAACAATTTCCTTTAATTTACGGAAAAGTACTGGTAAAAATTTATTCAGGCGTGTCCGAAAACTCTCCGTAAAATTACGGACACGCTGACCTTGAGAAACGAACTTTCCGTAAATTTCACGGAACTTCTCCGTTAATTTCGAAGTTAGTTTTCTGTACTTTTCGTTTAAAAAAAAAAGATAATGAAAATGTCTTTAAACTTTCGTTATGTGGGTGCTCTACCGTGTGCAAAAATGATATTAAAAAAGTTAAAATAGTTTGTACTTAAGCGAGGTTCGAACCAGTCAAAAATTTACCAGTCCACGACTAACCATTTTTTTTAACAAATAAATTTACTGTCACAAACAATACACAGAGGTATTTACCCTTAACCTATTGTACAGTACACATTCGAACACGCAATAGAAACAATAACAAAATACTCAATAAAATATCTACACTTCACCTACAACTCTCACTTGAAAATTGTGGTATAACTTTTATATTTGTATTCGAAAAATAAAAAACAAAAATTCAGTTTCTATTCAAATTAGTGTATTTTTAGTGTTGCCAAATGTTACCGACGCCTGCTGCTATTATTTAATGTTTGAAAGAATATGTCACAGTCGCGTGGATAACCTTTAAATGCAGCAGAAACGATAATTTTCTTCTTACAGTGGTGAAGAAAGCTTCGCGTGGAATCGCCATTGTTCGTCCCCGTAACTCGAAGCCAACCGCGAACAATGTAAATAAACAAACGCACGCGACACAACCGACGCTTCCGATTGGCTGAGTTCCGCTAATATTTGTTCCCGTCTCGCCGCAGGTTCACCAACATGACAAAATGTCACTCGTATACGCTTGCCTGGCACTCCCCTCTCACACTGAAAATGTATACGGGTTTCAGGGGTTGGAGCTTACAACAATTGTCTCGTATACGTTGCGGACTGTGCGAGATGTCTCTTATACTAACTGCACTCGAACGATCTCGAGATTAGGCCCCCTGGACTAAACTGAGGTGGGACTGAATAATTTATACAACCACGGTATGCTGACGAGACAGTGAAACACAACATTTATCTGTGCATGCATATTCTAGATACAATGGGACAACAAAAAGTTTTATGCGTCACGCGACAAATACTATAACGGTAACGTTTCTGGTCTTCTGAAACTTATCAATTACCAGTACACAATTCCCCATTTTCATCATTGGGAATATATTTTATTTCCCATTCATTATGTAACCCTCAGATTTTACCGTTATCACAAAACTATGCGCAATTGTTCTAGACGAAGTTTCCACAGTAAAAATTGCTGGCTCAAGAGCAACCTTTTGTTACTTGTTTTGCTACGCACACCAAAAACCGATATAAACAAAAAAAATCAGATACGAAATTTTACTGAATTTCTGTACTGAAAATTTATTTGACGGAAAAATACGGGCAGGTGGATACTCAATTCACCCATACAAATGAGGGTTTTTTTTTTTTACTGGTAACGGCCACAATCATATTATGAAAAATTATTGGAACATGAAACTACTACAGGAAGCTGTCGATAAAGTTACGTCTCAGCAAAAGTAGATGAAAAATATTTTATGCTATAACTTGAAGGAAAATAGTCAATCATATTTTTGGGCGTTAAATGAACAGTCTTTTACGTTCATTTTATCGTTGAAACCAGTTCATAAACGGAGCAAACAAGTAAAATATTTCTTTGACTCACAAAAGTGTAATGCGGTGTAGAAAATGACACAAAACTTCCTTTTCCTACCAGGGGAAAAAAAAACACAGGTTGCCTTGAGGAAATCCTCTTTCCTGGAACGAATCTAAATGTTGAAAAATAAAGCTACCGGACACCCACCGCCCAGAAAGCGGGAAGTCGGAATGGGGTCATTATACTCGAACATGACGTTTCCGTCGGACCAGCCTGGAAACAAATACCTTTTAGGTGTTAGGTTACTAGGTTGACTCGGTCGGTGCCACTAATAATTCAGTTTTATTTCCTTCTGATAATGGTTCTGTTTTAGTCCGAAGAGTGGTTTCCTGTATTTCTAGCACACGTAAACTTCTATAGGCTGTTCACGGTAAAAGGAGCCCTCTCATTTGAAATTATATTCAATAAATATTTGTTATTTCAGCCTTAGACGATAACTTCTGAGTACCGTGGAATATACACACTATGTCTATTACTTACATGACAAACTTATTTAAAAACGTGGTTAAATAATAAATAATGACAAAGGAAAAAGTAACTAGGGCCTCAAAAGTATTCATTTTACCGTGAACATCCTATAAGGAGAAACATTCCGGAAATACAAGTCCTTTAGCCCTTTTCCTTGCCTAGCAGTATGGATGAACTCTACCTCAAAACAATTAACGGTATAATCATGTTATAATTAATGTTATATCAATATTCAAAAAGATGTATACATTGAAATATAAGTTATATCCTAATAGTTCACGAGTCATGGCAGGTTCATGGACAAAACGGTTAAATATAAAGCAAAATTCGTTATCATCGCCATTTAATAAAGTAAGTTATAAACAATAACAATCAAATAAGTGCCTAAATGAGTAGACAGCGTTTCCGAAATTTTTTCCAAAGGCAAAAATCAGCAAATAAAAAAAAATTGGGTTTAAATCCCATATTGGAAATAAGTGTCTAGATATATAAATATATAAATCGGGTTAAAGTACACATGCTCCACTGCAATCTTCCAGAGAATAAATATTTTCAACATTTTTACCTCACATGCATTTAACAACACGTCTACCTCACAGGCATTTAACAACACGAAGCAGTTCCTCTCAACTCTGCTGGCATGGTTGGTCTCTAGCTCGAACTGGGAAGTTACCAACCCGCTCATCACGTAGACTCATCTACACGAACACCAGAAATCTAGTCTCGGAGTAACGTTCGCGGGTCGTCGCCCTCTCCAGGAGGCGGCTGGTACTAGCCGCGCTGGAAACATCGCTACACGCACTAGGGATGGCCATCCAAACGAAAACCATCCACGTTTGATATCGATGACGTATCGAAAGGGAAACAACATCGATGTGACGATAATATTGACTTTATAACATCGATGTTTTTGTTTCGTATCAAAAATCGGTAGCCATCGGCGTTAAAATAAAAAGTAAGGTTTGTCGTGTTTCCACTAGTTTTGATTTATTCTTGCCACAAAATATCACCACCAATTACTTTTCGGAGGCATGTTCTTATTTTCAATACAAACACTGAGAATAACACATTAACACATACTTGTTGGAATGCACAACCTCAATAATAATTCCGAACTACACGCAAGCAATAAATAAAAATTACAATAAGAGGATGCTAGCAAAATATCCTTGAAGAATCGAGGTCTAAAATCACGGTAAAAATTAACTTTAACTTACTTATACATCCAAGTCCAGAGAACTGATGACATTCTCGAGTGTCACCAACACAGAAAGACGAAATATTGACATATTAATCTGCAAGAAAATACTCCAACTAAAATAAAGAAGTAAATAAATAAATAAATATACACACTACCATAGTCAAGACAAACGTTAATTTTAAAACAGGGCAGGGACTACAACATATACTCTCATCATTAACATACTCGTGCCGCTCTCAAATTTCGATGTCCTTTTAACGCCGTCATTTAGATATCGACTATTAAACATAGATGTCCGATAATCACCGACACTTAACCTTCGAACTCGAAATATCGATGTTCCGAAAACATCGGGCATCGTCGATGGCCATCCCTAACCCGCGCTCCCCGGCGAGGCGAGGTGTGACCCATGCACCCAGCTCGGGCGGAGGTCGGCGACAACGGTAGTACGTCCTTGGTTCAAGGTCTGCGGTCAGCGGTCGCCTCCTCGTGATCTCGGGCGGGACACTGCGACTTCGCGCTCCTGTAAGGAGACGACTACGGCGTGACAACACACGAGAACTAGCCTCGTGGACTCTGGCGGTCACTCGAGAACCTGTGAAACCAACCTCCGAGGTGTTTCCATGCAGCGGCCACATACACACCGGGCCTCGCGTCACAGATACCGACCACCGCAGATTCAGATTGTAATGCGATGTCGTGCCCAGTCCTCGTGAGAAAGGATGGTGTAAGGGCAGAAAAGGCTGTTGCTGTTAACGGTAAAGTGAGCTATTTTTAAATACCTTTGAAAAGGCATTATCAACTAATAAATAGATTTTATTGCAGCTCCAGGCCCTATATTTTGGGTGTGGTGAAAAGTGTACACTGTGTTTATTATTAGTCTGATGGCATGTTTATATTAAAAAGAGGCAGGAAGATTGAAATATGATGAAAAGAAAACTTGAGCAGGACCTTAAAAAGTGCTCACTTTACCGTAAATCGCCTATACACGAATTCCAACGCACCTGTAGAACTGCATTCACACGCAGTGCGCCAAGTAATATTTTATGTTTACTGGCAATGGACTGGGAGTGAAATATTTTCCAATGGAGCACTGCGCCTTACTGTATAATACGCAGAACTGCTGAAAACAGTGATTCTCAAACTGTGGTCCGTGAGTAGATTCTATGTGGTCCTAGAAACTTTACGATATGCCCCGGTGTAAATCTTGAAAATTCTATACATTCCATTCTGTTGAATATTGTGTACAATTATTTACAGTTCTCCTTTGTATCCCCAAATATAATATAACAACATAATAGTACTTTAATTAATTATAATTTCCTAGTTTTATTTACAACAGCAGCAAACAAAATCCCCTCACATCAACATCTCACAATAAATAGACATCACTGTTTACAATTAATGACTCAAATTAATACAATTTATAATTACCACAAATAAATAAATGAAATTTTAAAAAATAAAAATCAGTCCCGACAGACAGCGCATTAACATATTCAATAATTTTATAAATTATGCGTCAATATTTGACAGTTCGAATATTTACAACAAAATTCGTATTACATGTCCATTCAGTCCCACCTCAGTTCAGTCCATGTCCCGCCAGTTCGCAATGTTCTAGAGTCCTCCAAGCGCCCTCACGCACAGTGGGCTCTCGCCCACACACCACGAACACCTCGTCCGCGTCGCACCACACTAATCTTCGCGCCCGCACTCAGCTAGATGGCCTTCGCCAAAGACTGCTGGCCGCTGGACCGCGGCAGTATATATAGTGTCGTAGGCCGTCACCCAGAATTTTCTCTAATTCCCGCGCTGCGTCGAGCATCCTAATTCCCAGAATATGCTTGCGCATTGTACAGGTGTCGGCTTCTTCAGAGGGAGGGGGGTTGTGGCACCAGCCAGTCTCATAATATTCTTGCATCTTTGCTACATTTGTCGGCATCTCCAGCAGGGGAGAGGCTGTGACGCCAGCTTGACCCTGTCAATCATCCACGGGCTGCCCAGAAGAACGATGGAAACAAGGCAGCGAGCGTGATAAGCCGGAGGAGGGGAGGGAAGACGTAGGTCACCCCGGGCCACGTATAATGGGAGCCGACGGCCGGTGCTAGCTGCAACTAATAATATTTTGCTAGAATTTACTTATTTGGAAGTTTAAAAACCAGCAAATAAGTTTACTTTTAAATAAAAAAAATTAACCTAATTCTATTCTGGGTAATTTAGAAAGTATATTTTGCAAGAAAACCGTCAAGTTGGACAATCATTACCATTACTGTGGCTGTATGTAAAATAATTCTACCACTACTGTTAAAAATAATTTTAATAACAGATACATTTATTCAGTTGTAGAAATACTCTAGTTAATTGGTGAATTTGAAACGTAAATTAATATAATGTAGCAAAGTAGTTTACAGTTACAAATCACGTGCATTCTTTTACATGCAAATACATAGTAAATTCCTGAATGTGTGGACACGATGTTGCAGCCAGATGCAGTGTTCCTTGTAAACTACTCTACTAACCTTAAAGAGGCCTTCACGCTACCACCTCATCACATATGTTCGAAAGGCGATTATAATCAACTTTCCGGGCAAACTATGCTGTTAACATCACCCCCACTGCTCCTTCAGATATGATGCAAAATCGCAATTTTAGTACCGAGCATCCCAGGTTAAAACCGAGTTCCCTACAACCTATTCCTCTTTCACACGTACCGGCCAGAGTGAGGTAAATATTGAAATCCATTAGAGCGTTTGCGACGTAGTGAATAAAGAAAGGCTGTCTCATTCTCTTTAAAAACACAAGTCATGAACGTTTACATCCATTCCAGTTGTAGAACGCAGCCTATATACAACTAACAAGGAGTTGATGATCCCTGCACGTCCATGTGTGTATGAGTTTCAAACAATCTTAAAACGAATGCACATATGTGAAGAAACGTTTTAGGTGCAAAGATATTCAGTTATAAACATTAGGAACAATGTTTTAAGACTTTTTTAAATCTTCATATTATTTAAAGCCTTGCGACCGCAGTTACTTTCGGTGCTTGCTTCAAATTCGGTACTTAATAGTTTATTAGCGTGTTAATAGGAAGTAGCCACGTTGGCATAAATTTAAGCAGTAAAATATTAGGGCCTACTAAATATATAACACTAAAAACCACATTTTAAAGTGATACACTTCAGTCGATACAAAAGGATTGTTTCCCAAAACCTCCCGAATTAAGGCGTGCTAGCAAGTATGGCGTTCTGTATGCGATACTCTAAATTATTGTAAAACACGCGTGATCAGTTTTAATGTAGCAAAAGCTGCTCGAAAGAGTCCACACAGAATGCTGTGTGCAGGCGCTATGGGTGGATGAGTCGGAAACAATGTAAACAAATCTCTTTCTTGCAAAAGAAGCAAAGGGAGGGGGCGAAACAACAGAGCGCGCCAAGCCGGCGCCGAAGTGGCGACCCCGCACAAGGTGTCTGAAGGGTAGCGCCGCCTGCTACGTATCAGCGAGAGAGGGCCCTCGACCCTACTTCCTGGCTCGCTCTCCCCACAAACTACCAGCGATGACAACCGTGAAGCAGTCACCCCCACACAGACTTCGAGGGGGGGGGGGGACCCCGCCCTTGTGGGTAGACAACCCTCCACCCCCCTCACTGCTGTGGCCTCATTACTCCCTTCGGGTTCGGATTTCCGTTTCTGTGAGCCTCGCCCCTAGCTTTGCTTCCGCCATCCAACCGCTGTGCCTCCCAACCACCGCCTTCAACAAACAAGGTAGGGCAAGGAAGACATTCCTCAACGAAAGTTCAAAAAGAATAAGTTGCAAAAAAATAAATGTTCACTGTAACGACCCAACAACACGGACATTTTCGCGCAGACACAAATGTTTTTAATGACTGTAATAAATATATATTCTTTTTCCCTAACAGAATTTATCAGCATTTCCTCTGAAATCATCTTCAGTTCAATACAAAGACAAAACAAAAAAAAAGTAAACAGCATCATCACTGCTTGTGTATTTAAAAAGAAAAATATTCAGACAAATTAACACATGAATGTTTCCGACAGACATGTTCAAGGAATGCTATTACAACGCGGTGGCCCATCCGTCGGGCCGTCGAAAGTTAAAGTTTGAGATATATTTGAAGGATTGAAGGGTAGAAAAAATGTTCCCCTGCGATTTGTTGAGGATCACGTGACAGACGACTGACGGATGATTGTGAGTCCAGCTCAAAACCTACCATTCCTCTGACACACTTCCATTAATGGCATCGTTACATGCAACCTCGTGGCGTCCTTTCCCCCTCCATTCGGACCAGCAAAGTGCAATGATCCAAGACAATCACTGTTGACCGGAGAGAGAAGGCAGGTTTAGATACGGGCCGCAGCGGAATACCGAAGCGTACCGAGATTTAGACTACCGGAAACAATGCCGCCTCCAAAACTGGGAAAATGAATGACTTGGGTAATCGATGGGTAAATTTTCTGGTCATCACCCCCGTTTTCCCTCAACGCGACCCGGGCTAATAACCTTTTGAGTCGGGTCGGCTGAGCTCTGCGGTGTGCCTTTGGGTTTTGTACGGCCTCAGTGACCGAGTGTAGCCTGCAAGCACCGGGAGAGAGACTGACCGGCTGCAATGTGGTCAAGTGGGACTTGGTGCGAGACTGGAAGACATTTGGAAAGATAGTGTATGGCAATGGACAATTTGATCGTATATGTGTACATAAGTAATACGCAAGTATTAAATACCTGCTGCTCGTATACACTGTGTTAATGACTAATTATTTTAGTTGGTAATAGCATTTAATACTGCGCTCACTGATATAATGATCAAAAGAGTAAATATAGGCTGTTGAATTGTGTAAATAGCTATTGTATTTTTATCATTGTAAATATATTAAAAAATTAAAGTCACCTCATTATTTTTTATCAAGACCTCCAGGCTACTTGTAAAAGCATTTAAAAAAATTAATTATAATTTGTTAAGCGATAATTTTACTATGCATTCATAAGTACTTCGTTTTGTTTGTTGGTTCAGTTAAACGAATTTATATGTAAAATTATAGGCAATGTGCAAATTTATAAAATGTTTATTTTTGCATACGAGGACAAGTGCCGAAAAAATTCCCAATAATCGTTAAGCGTTTATTTGGATAAATATTTGATAGCTATGCTACATACAATAAACGGAGCGTCTCAGGTGTTTAAAAATAGCACGTGTTGTAAAGCTCGTTTAAACCGTTCCGTATGAGCTAAGGAAATTATAATCAGTTGAAACGGGCAATCGAAACCCAATTGGTATTGAACAGTTTGTATCAGCTCTGTACACTTGGTGTTTATATAGCTAAAAGCCTCGCTCAGAACCTTGAGTTTGTTGACGTGATCCCTGGTCCCATTATATCTATAAGGTGGTGTTTATTTTGTGTTAGCCCGCAGAAGGCCTCTTGGCAAAACAACAGTCCCTCGGTTTAAACACGCCTCAGCCACATGCCAAAAACTGTCGCCCGCCGAGACATCCTCCCCCATCGCCCAACACAACCAGCGCTCCTCCGAGTATCCAGACAGAACATCTGGCAAGCCACCGGCGCACTGATACAACCCTACAGCCAAGTGCAGCCCGCGCACGAGTATACATACCTACTCCTGTGTGAGTATACACAGGAGCTTTCTCTCACCGCCGTCACAGTGGCTGAGCTAGGTGAATGTTGTCTTCAAGCAAAAAAAAATTTGACAGATCTAGAAATCCTGGGCAAGACCGTCGATTTTAACCGGAAAATGAGATCAGTTTAGTACTGAAATTAAACTTCTTGGCGGTCGAGGACCTATGGTGTTGGGGGGGGGGGGGGTTGTATTAACGTGGTTAGTCTGCGGTCCCTTCTAGAAATAAGTGCCATTATTTATATTTTAGGGTCATGAATCCGGAAATTCCTATAAAATATATTTTCATCTTAATAATGACAATTTGTATAGGCTCCTCACGGTTGAGCATTTTTTTTAAACCAACCAACCGTGGCAAAACATCACCGCCCTGCCTATAATAGGCACGCTGACTGACGAGTGCACAGTCAAGTTGATAACGACTAAGAGAAAGTAGGTCAATGTCTTAAGGTTCAATTAAAATTCTTAGCTAAATATCTGGGAACACTGAATTTATTTCTATTGCTTTCTGTTTATTTAATTCATACATTCATTACATTTTTAAAATATCACTTTCGTCTGCGTGGCGAAAGGTCAGCAGATAGAGCACGTAAATATGATTAATTTGTAGTTAACGACGAACAGAGTACTCAGAAGTTTCCCACGAGAGGCGAGACCAACCTTCCGACTGAAAACCAGCAAAAGACGACGCTATGGAAGACAGCAAGAAACGGCCATTTTATACACCCGCAATGTATAGCAGTTGACATCTACAATGGTAGTCTAATATTTTATTTGTAAGGTTCACTGGATCTTACTTAAATAACAAGACGCTATCCGCGTATAGAGGATAATATAGTACCTACATTCATGGCTACTTGTAGCTTTTCTGAAGCCCTGCTAATATTCTACTTCCATGCGATTCTTCCGCATCATGCAAACAAATGGACTAAGTATAGATACACCAAAGGTACAGTGTACAGCATTGGTGCTCACTCGGTTTATTAATATTTTGCATGAGAACTATTTCTTTCCGACCATTACCAACACACAACTATCTTCTCTCCGTTTTATTCATATTAATTATATATTAAATATTATAACTTTTAAATAAAATATAAGAAACAGTTCAATGTAACCAAAAGTAATATACTTTTATGTAAACAGAAGTATAAAACGCTTGTGAAGCATGACATATTTAGGAAATAGCCGTACGTCATATGTGGGGTTATTTTCCAACGGTTCATTAAAGACATAGGCAGTTTCGAAACGTTGCCCATCATGTAGGTAAAAAAGAACGAAAGAAAAAAAATCCCGAACATAATAGTGGTCAAGAAAGCTTACATAAGTAGAACGGGCCTACATCTGCCCCTGAACATAAAACGTCCTAAAGAATGTTTTTTTTTTGTGGTGCGCCATTATCGTAAAACCTAGCTGTAACAATCGTATGACGAAGGGCAAGCCCAAACTACAAAAACCTTCACGTCATCTACTATAAGGTTACCTTCGCTCACCAGAGGGAGGAAGCACCGCCCTGTGTTGCGACACTTCAACACAGCTTCCTCGACAGTAAACAAGCTACTTAATGGACGTAATTAACATCTTCCAAGAGAATCCTCACTGCATGGTAGAAAGTATCCGCATTTCCCCGCCCGCTTGCTTCTTTGCCGAACAAACTCTTCTCCAAATGCGGTAGGTTAGTATAGTTAGACCACGTTTGAAGGTCGGCCGTATTCAGCCTTTTCCAGGACATCATAAAGACTTCCAAACAAAAACAGAAACCCCGTGTACCTGGTGACAGTTAACACAGTTTAAACAATTAGAAGTATTATCACTACTATTATATTAATATTATCAATTTCGCAAATGCGTCTAAAAACGAAGAGAAATCATTTTCTGTAACCACAAATGTGGCAGACAGATCGCTTAAAATAAGACGTTAAGACAATGAACTTTTTCCCATTAAGTCGTGCCAACATTACTACGAGTACCTCTCTGCACGCATATTAAGGCCGCGATATCCCATTTCTACAGCGTTTATGAGAGTTAATTAGACCCAAACGATAGCCGATTTTGTCAAATCCTCTAACAATTTTGTAACAAATTGTTTTAATTATGTAGTTAATTGGTTTTACACATAAGAGTGTAGGCGTATAGTTTTAACTAATTATTAAATAAACAAAATTTTCGTTGAATAATTAATTGCTTCGATGTATACAGTGTTTGTTGGAAAAATTAGACTTCATAATAAAAACCATTTATAACAAAATTGTAAGAGGATTTGACAATATCGGCTCCCGTTTGGGTTCAAAAAATTAACTCTCAAAAAAGCTGTAGAAATAGGAGATCGCGGCCTTAATATGCGTACTGAAGGGGGGGGGGGGGGAAAGGGGGGAAGAGAGCTTATATTTTGCCAAATGTTTCCCAAGTGTGTTCAATTAACCGTGCAGATTCTACCCTGAACGTAGTGCACGATCAACATAGACTAGTGCAAACAAAAGAAAAACTATAAGCGTCTACCAGTTGAAATAACGAAGGGAGCGAACGGCCGGCATACAACATTTATTAAACCACGCCACTTCAATAATCTGATGGATTTTATGTTAGTTCGGGAATTATTTCTACAGTTCCAGCACGATGGAAAAATATAAGGTATTAGCCAAAAAAAAGTGTCCAACAGTTCCAGTTACCCACAGGACATCAGGGATAATTCTTGACAATTCATAGATGCGTGCCCAATTCCGGTGATTATTATTCCTTCGATGTTTAAAATTTAAACATAAGTTTGATAAAATTAATTTTGCGTATTGTTTTTTTGTATAAAATGTGATCTCATTTTTTCCAGGCTTAAGACAGGCAAACATTCTTCGTTCTTTAAAGTGTAAATAATTAGGGTGATCAATTTCACTGGATTGCATCTTCTCGTCAGTATGCTTTGTTGTTTATGAATTTACTAATGATTTTCTTTCGTTGTTTAGTACCTAGAACGTATAGTATAGGTTAAGTCTGTTTACGTGAAAAGTAAAATTGGCCTAAATCATACGCCTAAGGCATGCATACACCTTTCGAAATATATGGCCGAAACAGACAACTGAAGAAAAAAAATCCTAATTCGGAACAGTTAACCGTTAAACAATCAGAAAATAAACATCCCGTTCCCTACTTCCCTGTCACGTCTGAAAAATAAATTGTCAACGCTCTAAACTCTATTACTTTTCAAAATCTATTCCCAATTAATATTTTAAAAAAGAATTATTTTAAGGTAAATCTGTGAATAAGTGGCAAGTGTTACCACTCATGTGTCTACGATAAAACAGATGGGTAAATCTGTAGACTACTATAAATAGCCCTCTTTTTTGTTTTGGAATTTAATAACATTCTTATGTGCAATTTCTTTCTTCTCAGTGGTGCGGAAGAAATATAAACCACCAAAACAACACGACAGACCTACAATGGCGGAAACCCAAAACCTTTTTCTGTGTCAGGACACCCTTCCTACAATATTTCATCTAGCCATAAAAACATAATACCTCCGCCGACAAGAATTTTTAATAAGATTCCGGTACGTGGAGGGGGGGGGGTAGTCTATTGTTACGCCCAGGCATACTCTATACATAAATTTGTCACCGTTTCCTTCTGTTCTTTGTTTTTTATACCTCGCCCCAGGTCTCCCTCCGCCGACGCGACGTCTAATAGCTGGCCATTGTGTCGATGGTATGCAGGTTTCTTCGTCGTCGTGTATTCAAACGTCAGTGGCCATTGTCGTATGGGCCTGGACGTCCTCCGTGATTTGCATGGCTCATACGCCCGCTTGCATTGTCGACTTGTGCAGGACATTTGCATCCTGGCCCCTCTCGGTGCAAGAACCAGTTCCAAAATGCGAGGTTAGCAGGCAGCACTCATGGTGTAAGAACTAGCAGACTTGCAGTATGATTAAAAACTTACAAAAGCGTGTTATCAGGAACAGGGATATTGAGATGTCAAACTGATGAGTTTGATACAAGAACTTATAACTATTGTAAAAATGAGTCGTATAACGTACCTAAAATTTAAGTGTAAACACACTACTGAAATTTCACAGTGCTAATGAACTTTCTATCGTCTCGAAATCTTTTCGCGACATATCACTGCCCCATATTATACATCAAATACTGTAATTTATAGAAAGCATCTAAATAAATGTTTAATATTACCCAAAAATTTAATTTTCTGGTAGCATGTATTAACGCTTGTCATGCATACATTACGTTAAATTCGTCATACATGGGGTGATTTTTCCAAAAGTTTTGATTCAATACGTGCGAAGAAACAGTGAATAAACTATACAGAGAGATACTGGTTCGCGAGTCCTGGATGAAACAGTGAAGCAAATTCGTGTTCATCTGATTAGTTCCAGATTCGGAGGGACGGGAAAATTTTGCACTTCAAACGACTTGTATGATCGACTCCACTGTACTGTGTATTTTCGAGTATCAGCTTTATGCTAATTGGTTGTGTGATCCCCCAATGTATAGCCAGTTTTACCTCAGACCAGATGGCACGGAATTTGGTGCTTAATTTCTAGCAGGCTGTTACTGTCTCGTAGTTCAGTTCAACTGGGCGTGTCTAACACAGTGCATAATGAAGTGACATAGTGAACTGAAATCTTGAATTTTGAAATGTGTTGCGGTTCCCAACAACGTATATGTAAACACTCTTAAGCTTTCAAATCGTATTCACGCACAAACCAATCAAGCCTATAGACCACTCCACAATTCTCATCCGGTCAGAAAATGAATGCGATCCCCCCCCCCTCCCCCCAAGGACTCGCCCAATCACGACCTGACCCCGTACGAGTCGGAAATAAGGGCCGAAGTGAATGAAAACGTAGCAGGAGCAACAAACAATAAACAAATCGCCTTCCATCCACCTGCTGAACGAGGTACTATTCCTCCTCGCCCTGCTTTGCTTCCCTCCCGTGAGAAAAAAAATCGGGTGCGAAAAGCGCCAACCGGAAGTACAGAATAAAAAAGAAAGCTCGACAGCACCTGTTGCCGGGCCGCGCACCTGTCCTCGGCTGGCGACACCGGGCGCTACGAGGGGAAGCAGGCAAGACCTTGCGAAGGAGGGGGGGATAAAAATAGGCGCGGGCTGCTCCGATACGCTGGCGATTTCGACAGCTGCGACGCATCCGCACAGCGGGGAACTGCCCACGTGACCTTGGCAACACCTACAGCGAGGTTTCCGTCTCAGGCAATCAAGGGCGCTGCCGCCGCCGCCTCATTTCCACCGTACTTTGCTCGTTCGAGAGCGCATCACATGGATCATCACACTTACCCGCAAACTGGACGGCTCAAGTAATAAAAGGATTTTAAAAGCAAATCTCAAATGGGAACTTGCAACTGGCGGTTATTTAGAATTTCGAAGTTGTCAAATGTGCAATCAAATTAAAATAAACTATACAATCAAATATCCAGAGTAAATATGTAAGCTAAAAGGCAGAAAGAAAAGATCACACCAATATAGTTTTATTTGGCTATTGTAAGGCATCTGATTTAAAAAGTTACATATCAAAATTTCTAAAAATCTCTACTTATCTGAATAATACCGTCTGAACTGGACCACTATGGTGCCACAGTGAAAGTAAAAGTCTCTTCGCATCTTCGTATTACATTCAAGATTCTGTACCAGGATCAACATATATAAATAAACTTCCAGGTATTCAGGCTCAAGTATACTATCGCGCACCAGCACCAAGCGCAGTGATGACTTACACCGACCCGCCTGTCCACAGGTAGTACAGGCGTTGGCGGAGGGAATTATGTACAGCTGGTATGGACTGACGTCACTGCTGGAAGAGTCGGCGGCTGCGGGCAAGTGCACGTACATTCCAGCTACCACCTCCCTCGGAGAAACCTGTTGTCACGAGGGTTCTGGGTCAGGGCATCTACCCTATAAATACGGCCGCAGCTGGAGGAGTCGGGAGTCCTGTTATAGCCATCTGGCGACGTGTGGGAAATGGCGAACGAAGAACGCGGCTGCGGAGGATGAGGTGTCCGGGGAGTACATGAGATCGCTCGAGATGCTCCAGGACATTCCGGACATGAACGACTGGTGATATCTTAACACATGGGACACATCGGGCGAGTGATAAAGACGAGTGTGAATACTGGCATTGTCTGATATCGAACATATCATTTTCAATAGAAATTTAATAATTGTTGGATAACTGTTTGTAAATACTGGTTTGAAGTACTTAAATGTGTTGCTTTAAGTTAGGTGCCGCACGATTAAGATCACTTCTGATCGAAGGACCCTCCCAACACAGATACAGATGCGTGTACTTCAAGCACAGGAAGGCAGCTGATTTATAAACCGTACAGTTTTTCTTAGTTTGATACTACTACAGTCTAACACCGAGCCCACAGTTCATTGTTTGTAATAGGAAAGTGCTGCGTCGGCTTCAGTGATGAAGGCATAGGAGTGCTGCGTCGGCTTCATGTGATGGCGGCCATAGGGAAAAACTATTCCTATTGGCAACACGTGAAATCATATTATTTAGTAGGTCCGATAGCGTTTCATGCTACCAGTGATCAGTAGACCAGAAATTTCGTAGATTCGTTTGGCAACCAGCTAGCAACCCACCTCCAGAGTCATGTAAAATACCCCGTCATTTACGTTTACATACACCTCACTGACGTGTAAATATAGTTGGGAGATACGCCGTTGTTGCCTGCACGTAAGCGCAGAAGAGCGAAAGAGCTCGGCGCGATAACATCGCGATTCTTGGCAGTCGCTAGATTCTCGCTAACGGACCGCAGGCTCGTTGTGAGATGTCTTGTCTCCTCCGAAGAACCAATATGAGCACCGGCTCAAACGCGACAACCCACTTTCCTAAAGCGCTGCTATTCTTTTTAAGATAATCTCTTCTACTTCATTAATTCCCAAAGCTTTTTATAATATTCCCGTGGAGAATTTTAAATATCTTGTAACTGTTTTCAAAGATCCAGTTTTAAATAAAGGAGAAATGAAAGTTCATAAATACCAATTAAAAAATATCCGGACGTAAAAAATGTTGCCAAATGCTAAACTAATTTAACTACAACGAATCGAAGTTGCTCTAAAATACCTTGTTAGCGTCGGTAGCAGGTCAGCTTGAAATTTATGACTAAATGCAATTACTGTGTATGCCATCAAAATGGAATCTCGCCAGATAGTTGGCAAAAAAATCTACGAACTGCGACAGTTACAAGCGCGTATTTCTTCCTTGGAGAAGAAGGCTTTTAAAAAAATGAATCAAGACTTCGAAAAAAGTTGGTGTCTCCTGGATTCCCGGCTTATTAGGAACTAATTCCACGGCACCGATATACTTGTGGATTTCGCACATTTGGAACGAACAACAAACATTGCAAGCCTTGTTCTATCGTATCATTTACGGGAACTCATATAGACTATTTCTGATTGAAAAGTTTTGCTGGCCACAAGCGGGACTGGAACCTTATTCATTCATCTGGCTTTAGGGGAGACACAGAGCTACTTTTGTTTCTCTTGGCAGCCACATGAGATTACTGTCATAGAATAAAATAATCCAACTTTCAAAATTAACTTTAATAGTACGAATATTCCGCGAGAGCACGTAATAAGTTAATGTAGAAAGGAAAAATGAGTGTTCTAACACGACAAAAAATATGAGTGTCACACGTAAACATGCCACAGTAACCTGACGGTAGGTAGTCCACCACACTACGAGTCACAGATTCACCTCTATCGGGGCAGAAAGAGGTTTGACCACATACTAAATATGAGGTCTACTGGTTTTATTTTACTGCGCATGCCCCCAGCTATGGACTTTCCCATCGTCAATACAACTGAACTTATGTTGTCAGCAATGACGACTGTTGTTTACATAAGAAATCTGAACAGAACCCCCACATCGAAACTAGGTTACAGGAAAAGTATTAACATCTTAGGGCATGATCTAGGGCTCAAATCTTATTCACGTTATTTTTATACTAGTATTGGCAGAGAAGCAGGCCGACTTTGGTACAGGGTAAGACGGCTACGGCGCAGCTCGCACGCGCACTCCCTTCACGGGTTTGGTGAGGGCAGGACATGACGGGAACTGGTTCTGGTTCTGCCACGTGCTGCGCGTTACGACGTGGGCTACCGTGTCACGAGGCAAACGTAGACAGCAGCCGTCGCGACCCACGCCGTAACCCTCCCCCCCCCTCACTTTTTTTTCTCTCACCTTCATACTTTCTCCTGCTCCACCTTACGTCTATTGTTCACTGTTGCTACAGACTGGAGCACCGCTCCGCTGCAACGTCCCCCGGCGTTCGACGCGACGGCGAGGGCAAGCAACTGGCGGCAACGAAAGCGCCACACGCGCGCACTACTACCTTGGCTGCGTGCACTACGGCGATATATCGATCACGAAACTATATTTCTCAAATATCGCAACGGCAATATGGTTCAGCAGTGTACAACAATATACCGCACAATTAGATATTACTGATATTTGCGATGCCGATATTGAAATGGATATAGCACACACTTATAGACTACAGGAAGCCCTCAGCCTGACAAGTATATTTGTTTTCCTTTTCTGTGTACAGAAACAATTCAAAATTACAAGTTTGCAATTTGTCGAGTATGTTAGTAACAGCCATCTTCACAGATAAACGATACGTACTGGGAAACACATGTAGTGAAATTGAAACGAACGATTAATATATTCACTAAAAATTACATGTTAGGTAGACCGAAATAAATCACAAAAAGTCATAACGATCCTTAAAGTTCATGTGGACGTACTACATAATATAACCCTATAAGTGGGGCAGTATTGAATGTAATTATATTTCGCCCCCTTAATGCATGCCTATCGTAACTCAAAATGCCATATCAATATCAATGGAAGTAAAGGAATGGTCACTTTTTAAGAAGACTTTTACGGTACCATATCACCAATTAAAATCCAAATATCACATAACTGAGTGTTATTCAGGCCACTTGAAACACATATTTGCGTAAATATGAAACGGTTCACGTTTACATATTAGATCCGTGCTCCCTCGAGCTCGAATGTTGCTATAGAATAAGCGTGACATGGAACTGGCGTGGCGAAGAGGTCAGGCCGGATAGTGCGTCCAGTCCAACCTCGGCCGGCATTCCTCCAGACTTTCTGAGCCCGCTGTCAGTTCATCGTCCTTCGCTTCTCTAGCTGACCGTGTGACGTAAAAACCCACTTTGCGATTGTGAAAGGGTGCAAGTAGTTTTCTCAGCTTATCGTATATTCTGATGTTTTCACTCCAGTAATGATTTTGCAAGTCAGCGGTTGAGCTATTCTTACCGTACAGGTAGGGAAACCCGAATTTCGCAAGATTTCCGCACGTGCTAGATTTCAACACCTTACGGGCGTACCAGCAGTTTACTTTTGCTTACTGGAGGCTTGTGTTTGTGAGAAGATATTTTCTTGCGTGTCTGGCCAATCAGAATTAGGCTACTCCGTTACTGTGCGTCTGTGATTCGCGGGCAAGCACACAAGACGTGTAACGTCTAGAACATTCAATGACTAAAGTAGATCTGAGCTAAAGTGTTATGAAATACAACTGGTCGCGAAATGTTTTCGCGAAAATCTGGTGTCCCTACGCATAGGACTAGAGAACATAGCTGCACACGTACCACTATCCATATGGCTACCATGTAACACAACACGCAGGATCATCTCGTCAGCGCTCAGGGTTTTTAAAGCCTGCCCTAAGGATTTTACGGCAGGAGCGGCCTTACGCCCACAATCCGTTCTTTCGCCGCTCTGGCATCAGCACAAAGCGACGGAGTGCATTTGAAAACCGTAAAAGAGGGGAGGGGTATGGAATTCTCTGTTTTCGTTCCATACATCTTGTGCCAAGCAAAAATCACATTTTCCTATGGGTATTCTGCCCGAATGTTGGCTTGCACACCACTGCGGCCAGCCGCACCGTACTTCGAATGCATGCCGGCCAATTCGTCACACACACACACATCTCGATATGACTGCAGTGCCCAGCACACACCTTCAGTATCGTTTCACTTGTGTTGTTCCGGAATAGCCTGCTATCCTTTATCGGTTGCTTAGGATGAGTTTATCTCCGCGTGTATGAAGTATTGTTCGTGTGCAACACATTGTGTCGTCGCTGATGAAAACACTGCGTACGTTTTAAAAGTTAACGGCAGGTCCTGGACACTTTCAACATGAGGACCGTTTTTGTCGACTACGATGGCCTGCTCAATAAGATAGCATCTAAATACTGTACATCTTGAAGATAAAAATATGCAGTAAGGAGGTTGGGCACCCCTATTAATTTAATGGTGGCGGGGAGTATTAACCCCAGTTTGTCCATAGGATGAAGATCTCGATAGCAGAAACATTACCCAGAGAATTTTAGTTTACTTCGAATTTCTAAAATTTCGCAAAAAAAAAAAAAAACTATTTATAATCTAGATCTTCAAAGGCTTACGCCTACCTTAGGAATTGAGCTAGGCTGTAAGTTGCACAAGTATCCACAAGGAATCGCCTCCAGAAATACTTTGTACGAGATTGCGAGCAGCTTAAATAAATAGTACTATATTAATACATCATTTATGACATCATTCAGAAAAGTACTTATTTTCACATGACGCAAGTTGAAACAAAAAAATTTCACACTTGTGTCAGCTACAAGAAGCACTCCTTCCTTACCTTGATTGTGTATGTTTACTTGGGCAAAACATCGAGGCGAGAAATGTACACAGTTTAGCGCAACAATGCTACAAGTACTTCTGACAAAGACGTAATTTTCAGTTTAGTCTCTTGTGCCCATCGGAAATACGAAACGTAAAGGAGCGTTAATTGGTTAGAAAGTGTAGCCAACATGCTAAACGCCAAGCCCAGGAGCAAGCTGCGAATTGGACGCTGTGCAAACATACAGCAAGGAGTTCGCGTGCTGGTAAGGACAAGGACGGCCTTCGCAAGGCGATCACGTACAGGTTCGCCTTTACGGGCTCAACTAAGTCACTGTGTGGCTTCACGGAAGGTAAATGTCAAGGGAAAGCAGGTTCCCGATTCATTGTTTACACTTTTACTGGACACGTGGTTTCATTCCTCTCTATGATGGCCGTATAATCAACAACACTAGCGCTATGTAAAGTATTGGAGTTACCATCAACGTAATTAGCCATCTCAGTTGAGTCCCAACACACCCGATGTTGGAAACAGCTGGTAATAAAAGATTCGATTTCACTTAACGCATCCGTAATTTAATAACGACAGCGTGTTTATGTTTCTCGCCTCTCAAATCGCTTTGGAGAAAAGAGGGGGGGGGGGGGTTATTTATTTGACACGGACAGCATTTTACATAAGAATGTCGCCCAGAATTCAGATGTGTACAGTTATCTCTCCTTGTTCCGTGTGTTTTGGAGAATAACGTGGAATTGGGCAGAGATAGAGATCAAGTTTAAAAGTTAATTTGGTTTCCCGTTTCTGGTTTTTATCTAGAAGACAATCAGATTGCGTATCACAGATGCTGGTAGCTGGAATCTCTTGTACTTCACTCAAGTTACACGAAACGTGATGGGTTGCTCCAAGCGAATTCCACAGCAAATCTGATGTGCAGCCTGCCAAAAACTCGTGGCATTTAAAGGATTACAGTTATTAACACTATGGGATTGTAATCAGTTTTATCATTGAATAAATATAGAGAATTGTGCGGAAAATAAGAAAGATTTTGGAACAGCTATTGAATACGGCATTAAAATAGAAGACAAAACTAAACCATGAATAAAGCAGTATTAAAGTGAAGTGGGATTAAGTGGTAAAGCAGAATGGAATCCAAGACCCATCAACCGGGGACACCTACACAAAAATTGTAATTCTCTCCCCGTACACAGAATATGTCCCGCCTTACAAAGACAGAAGTGTTTAGGTAAGTATAGTTTCAAAATTTCAAGAGGTCTACTTAACTGAAATGTCCCCCTATTCATAGTGATCTCTCATGCCTGACCGTAATTACGGTTGTACCCTGACTAGACTGGTTATATTGATGTCTGTTTCCCACTGCCATTCCAGGAAAATGAAGGTGCAGTTTCTAAATTATACGGCTCTCTTTGTTAGACTTCAGATAAGTAAAACTGTATATAAGAGGAATTATAAAATATAATTATATTGATTTTCAGAATCTAGCTTTGGGGGAAAATGTACAAATATTTCAGCGCATGAACTTACTTAAATATCTGCAGCTATGTTGATAAACGATGAAAAATAATTCGTATCATTTTTAAAGCGTTGTGCTCATGTCTGAAGATTGTGAAACTAGTTTCTTCTTGATTTTTTTTTTTTTTACATATTAGAAGGGAAATCAGGGTCATAACAGTATGCTCCCCTACGAATGTAGTAATTTTCAGTGTCCTTGAACGACACGTGCATGCTTATTATATTATCCGGCATGCCATTATTAATTTTCCTGTGACCGAAATATACAAAACGGCAGAATGAAGAAAGACTTCTGAATTTTAAAAGCTGAACTCAATGGCGCGTAACCTGTAGCATTTGAGACTAATTTCATAATGGGTTCTACCAACTGGAAGCATCTCAAGCATCAAGTTATTAGCTCGAAGAACACTGATTTTTTGTTCTAATTATTCCAGTAAATTAAGACGATTTAACCTCACCCCGCGTTCTTTTTCATACTCTTGTCTACTCAAACCGTTAAAAAGTCGGCGTTTTCAATTCGGCGTAGGTATGAATATTATTTTGAAACCATATTTTCCTAATGTTGAGAGCCGCCCAAATCTGTCACTCAACAACTCAACGTCACATCGGTCTCAAAAACATAATAGTTACCTGCCACAGTATATCATTTACAACACTCATATCGTCTACTCAAATCACCCGCTTAGAACGAGTTCTCGCGATTAGAATTACACTACACCATCAATATGGGAGTGCCCAGTCCCACAACAGTTGTACCGTACCTGTGATTCGCTGATCAACCCACAGCAGGACTACAAAAAAAAAAAAAAAAAAGACTAAATACTGGGCAGGTTGGTAGTTCAAATACATCTGCGGTGAGAGCGGAAACCGCTGTAACCATGAAACCAGCAGTAAACAGAACTGCCTTCAGAACTTTAAAAAAAGAACACTTGTTCATGGGCGACCATATAAGATGTATTTGAAGCTCAATAGCCCTTATAATAGGAATTATACGGCCGAATCCTGTTGTCCTGATCACCCTGAAGTCCACACATTTCCGTGCTTGCTCTCAACTGTAATGTTACCAAGAGTAGGCGTAGGCCTATTACGAATTCAAAACCATAGATGTTTATATTTAGCAATTTTTTTACGCGCTGGGCGTGTTTTTAGCCGTTTCAATTCTTTGACAGATGTCTGCGGTAATTTTTATGTTGCATTAATTACTTTCTTAAAATTTTTAGCTGCCATAATTGTTAGTACACAATTTTATAACATTATTAAAGTTTTCCGAGAACTTTCCTGTCTTATGTAATACCAGGGTTGCCGCATTTTTTCATTGGAAATTTACTTGACATTTCCCTGTTTTCCATGTTTCCCAGGTGTGTGGCGGTCATGAACACGTAGTACGGTGCGGCAATTCCATATGGTTAGCCAGCGTGTGTATATACTGCGCATGGACACACTTAAGAGACAATTCAGACCATCACTGGGTTGCCAGTCGGTCCTTCCTTAAACACGAGTCATAAAAATGCCACAGGCTTGCATGCAAAACACTACGAGCTACGGCATATTTTTATTTTAATCCACGAAATAAATATTCAGGAACGAAAACTTACTGCTAACCTTCCCAACAGAGCATTGTAAACACATCGCAACACTTTCCTTCCCTCTATATTGCTCTGCCTTCTATGCTCTATATATTCTCCCTGCATCTCTCGCCAACGCCCCAGAGCTCCATTGTGACCACTCGTGCGGAACGCCGACGCAAAATGGGCGCCGCTCTGTCCGATGCCGTCAGCGCCTTGCGGCGTTACGTTTTACGTCGTGTTTGCACTCTCGAAGGAACACGTATACCTATACGTGCCGGCCGAATCAGACGAGGAATATATTACACGCTCTCTGCTGGCTTCTTGCTGAAGGCTATCCCCCTCCTCTCCGGCTAGATAGAGTACCAAACATCACGGTCTCTCCAACCCACCCTTGGCCTCTTAGTCGCCCCAGGGGGAATAAAGAAGGTTGAAGAAATAAGTCCCGGCTGTGTCTAGCGTCGCTGCAACAACCGCCCAACTGACAGAGGAAAACATGGAAGGGGGGGGGGGGTGGCATTCCTGTGACAAAGAGGTTTGTTCGCGGAGTATGCTTTTTCTATTATCTGAGCAGCTTTTTCTATTATCTATTATCTGAGAGCAAATTATATTTGTCATGAGCAGCAAATTAGCAAAAACAGCAGTTACTCTCGGCAGAACGACACGAAGGACGAACAGCAGAAAACTAACACGTCAAAGTAAATACACAAAATTTTATCAAAAGATGTTTATAATCATTATTTTCTGTGTAATTTAAGTGTGTTAAAATTTCGGCTCTTCACTATCACTTACTTTCGAGGTTATTTTTATTTCTTATACTTTCTTACAGGATACCCAAACATATTATCTTCATAAATCTGCGTAAAAGAAAATTACTATTAGCAATCCTCACTCTCAAGACACTTCGACGATAGAAATTTTATCTTGGCAGCCATTTATTTTTTCCACTTTTGATATTTATGCTCTACCACCGCGAGCGAGAGCAGAAATAGCTGCTTTTAATAGCACAAATAGCAACTGCTACCGCCACCCGAACAGCGTACAATAAAAAAAAGTGCTTCCGGTAACACGAACGACAACTAGCAGAAATAGCACGAAACTAGCAGAAAAGCAAACCACGCGGACACACCTAAGGCCTCCATGGCAAGATCCGCGAGTTTAAGCCCTGCCTTATTTACTTATATTATGTTAGTCTTATTTTATGGCAAAGTTAAGGTTCCCCAGTTTTCTCACATTTGACCATCTGTCTTGTAGACCCAGTGAGCACAACTGTGTACATAACGAACAGCAACATTTTTTTTTTGCGATACTGCACACTGCAAATCTCAACGTCCTAGTGTATAGCTGATCTGAAAAGCGTTCTATTTCTCTACGTTACCAATGATTCGTAATACTATGGCCAAACACATTGGCTGTAACAACGAAGTAAACTGTGTGTTGACTTCCAGCGCGTATCAAAAACTGATTCTTTTGCAACAGCCGAAGAGGTAATTAGAGAGAGTCGAAAGGGATAATTAATCCTAAGGTATGAAGGGGGAATAAAATAAATTTTACAACATGAAGTAAAAAATTGGCACAATTACGTTAACGTTTATAATAACCAAAATGTCATAAAAATAATACGCAGTTACTAACGTGCGCAAGCATAATGATGCTGTGTTTGGCTGCATCTAAAATCATACGCAACATTGAACAATATTTTACAGTACCTCGATTAATCGCCCAGTGTTGTCAGGTTCCTAAGTTCTGAAGCCAATCATTTACACTCTCGGGATGAGGACGCCATGGGAGTATTTAAAGTAGGACTAACGCTTAGTGAACAGGTATACTTAGCAGAGCATCACTGTTCAGAGCTGCCTTTTAAGACTAGGTCTCGTAATCGTAACTGTTCTTGGGGAAATAATGCATTTCAGGATGAACGTAAGAAGACCGCGATAGAGTGAGTGAGAGATTCGTGCAGCTCTTAACATCGACGTATCGAGAATCGATGAGGGTGAAACGAGGTATGGAGCAGCAGTGGCACCGTCCGACACAATTCCCACATGCGAAAATCAGGGGGCGACCCCGCCGGGAATCGAACCCGATTCGCCTTGATGGTTCGATGTGTAAGTATTGCTGTATAAATAACCTTGCAGGGTTTATTAATTTAGGAATTACCAGAACACGTAATATTTTAGAATACACTAAACACGTCTTGGAAGGCTAAGGTTAGTATGCTCGAAGCATCAATCTTCGTCTAACTTTTAATTTATATATGAGTAAGTTAGCCTTGATGGCGCGTACGGGCCGCTGGCAGTTCTGGTTGCATGGGTTGGTACTTGAGCAGTTGTTGCGCGGCGCGCAGAGTATTGGAGAGCAAGGTTGCTCCGGTGAGTTGGAAATGACCATGGCTCGGTCCCTCAGGGTACCGTTTACATTCCTCCCTATCCCAGCGCGCGGCGATGCCTGGGTTCTGAGTGGGTGGGTCTCCCACAGCCCGAGGTACACTCGCGGCCGACAACAGCTCGCCCAGCACTCACGCCCCACAACAACAGACCGCCCACCGGTCTGTTGTAGGAAATTTGATATCGGGGAAACAACGAATTACAGTGCATCGGAATTCGATATTTTACGTACAAGGACTTGAAAATAGCTTAGAATATAACATATTGAGAATAGGACGCATTGTAGCATAGTGTGGCGACTGTTTTTAATGCATGTTGCCAATAAATTTTAAATCCTAATTTCGTATTCAAAAAAAGATTACTATAAGAGCATTTTAAAATTATTTATTTACGATACCTGGGTAAAGATATTGATTTCGATAAATATCGTTGAAATATGTAGACGATTTACATACGTCGATATGTTTTCAACAATCTTGGTCTGTCGCAGCGAAGATATACTGAAGTAGTCAGAGTACATTTTTACGCAGGCACGAAATCGCATGGCGGTACCTTTGAATTCGACGTACCCATTCTCTGATTTGCTGCGCGAGGCTCCAAGAAAGGACCATGGGTCTGACTGGCTACCACATGCTGCGAAAAGGTTCCTTATTGGCTGGGCTGCAGGCTAGCGAGTAGTTTTAAAGACGCTGATTGGCGAACGACGCTCCAACATTTTGCTGGCGTGTACGGCAGTATAGTGGCATTGGGCGGAACATATTTCCGCGAATACTACCTACTCAACAAGTTACACGTAAAGCATTTGACTAGCTACAAACCAACACAGAAATGTATAAAATGCCTCCAGCCGAGCTAACCATTAAACCGTTTGAACCGTCTCCCAGTCATTGAACCAGGAACTGTCGTGTTGTGCACATGCATTGTAAAGTGTAACGACACGCACTTGGTGTATTTTAATGTTTATACTGATGTACTGGCCAATACAAAAATTTTCTTGGATCACGTAGTAAAGGTAAACCCAGAATATGGCGGAAACGAGGACTTAAGATCACAGGGCTCCGACCTCTTGTGTACAATTCAGACAAAATACCGTTGAATGTGACCGCCACGCTTGCAGACAGCCATTATGGGGTATTTATGAGTAATGATACCAAGATATGCTTATTGAACTAATATAGTTGGCCCAAAGGAGCCGCGGTGATGTACTGATTAGACTGATCGCCTCTCATCTAGGCGAACCGAGTTAGCTACTGGATTTTCGCATGCGTGGGAATCGTGCCAGACGATGCCGGGTTTTCTAGAGAATCTCCTTTTTCCCCCGCCCTTGCATTCCGGCGACGTTCCACACTCGCCTCACTTCACCATCATCGGCTCCGAAGACCTCAATGTTAAAAGCCGCCCTTATATCTCCAGTCAACTACGGTTGGCCCGAAGTTCCCTTCCTCTCTTTTAAATTTGTACGAGCGTCTATTATTCTAGCATACTTTTAATCATGCGCAACACAGTGATCTAGTTTCCGATTTCTCTGTTTAAGTCTGCAATCCTACCAGCAAACAAGTGGTTTCTCAGCGTCTTCATTTCTCATTGGCGACGAATTGAAATATCATAAATGTAGTGCAATCCCAATAAACCCGAACAGCTGAACAATCAACGAAGTCCTCGATTACTGCTCAACAAGGAATATAAACGAACTGGCCGGGCCGGCCTGTTCAACCAGTGGCATCACTTGTCGCACTTTCCCAATTTTAGATGTAGTTTCATTCCCACTGAATTTTTCCACACTGAAATTCAAGGTCTTGAGCCTCAACTACTTGAGTATGTAATAGTTCAACACCATCAGTATCCTAACAAAATAAAAGGATTCCAACACAACATTTGGCATTAAAAGGCTGTAGCCTTTATTTTTTATCGCCTTTGAGCTGCTAGGAACGGCCAAAGGTGAATGGCGCCACGGCCACCAAACATCTTTAAGAGAGACACGCTCCACTCTTGATGTACGCTTGATGGTGTTAAGAAGCTGAATAAAGAGTTATTTATACAGGATATCCTACTTTATCGCACCTGGCGAACCACCGTCGCCTAGCATAATCGCTAGTTATGGGTGGGTGTTAAGAAGCACAGTCGCCCTTAAAACCAGGCCTCCATTTGGGTATAAAACAACCCACCCCCCGCCCATCACAAGTCCATAAAGAACCGAGACGCCTTCCATTGTATGAAAATAAAAAAGACCTCCCAACCCTTTCGCCTTCACACACACAAAAAAAATATACATCGCCTCGATACCTTTTTTTTATGTCTTAAAAGGGCGGGGCTGCTTAAGAGAGTCCCTTTGCTTGGCATTATCAGGCAGGATGTTTTCAAGTATTTGCTCCTTTTCAGGTGGGGCTGCATGTCTTCTCGTCCTCCCCCTGGCACGGCGTAGCTCCCGCCTACTGAGTGCGACAACTTTAGATGGCAGAGAAACCAAAGTAACGGCTTCACCAATAATGCAGAAATTCTTGTTTTCGCGTCACAATATCGAATTAATTCTTGTTTTCGCGTCACAATATCGAATTTGTAGTAATTACTGACACTGTAAAATTAAAGTAAAATTTACATTTCATTAGCTGTTTAATATCTTACAGGTAATTTCAATTTTTATCTGCCCGTAGATGTGGGGAACGTTTTTTGATATTTTACCGGTAAGTTCCTGCCTTTTCGCAAACAGAAAACAACACACGGGGAAAATTAGATTCAACCGTATTAAACAATTAATAAATTGTAAACTTGCTATATTTAATTAAACATTTCCAATAACACCTGTAAAGCCTAAATTATGACACGAAAACGACGAAATTCTGCGAAACGGGTAAAGCGTAGCCCTAAAGCCATCGACATGACAGAGCTTGCACAGCGTTGAACAAAATATTCCATGAACCGAGCTGAAATGTATGAAAGTAAATTAATCCAATACCACAACCAGGTAAAAGAAAAACGCACTCAGCAGAACACGCAAGCCAAGTTTTCGAAATTGTGCGTTTCAGATTTGTCTACTAACGAAAATCCATTGATGTTTTTTATAGTTTCCTATTAATGAAATGCATTTCGAAAAAGAACACATTACTGAAAAATTGCAATACATAAGAAAAAAAGTCAAAATCGTGGCTACTTCATACTATTGGACGGAAAATATTAACACAAAGTCATTAGAAATGTTTATGCGTTTACAAACTGCAACATTCACTCTGTTTGAATTTTTAGTGGCTATTCGTCTAACCATGTGCGCAGTTTCACTTTCAAATTGTAAACTAACGTAAATCATATAGATTTTTTTGTAAAAATGGGGGAAATTTTATTGTAAAGTTTTTAGTGATGCCGACACAATCATATGCGGCTGCGAATAATTTCAATGAAACTGTTACCGACGTAAAGTTGCGTCGCCAAGAGGGTCAAAACATGCGGAAGTGGTATTACTGCAGCAAACGCCTCATAACTGTCTGGACTGTGGCTAGCAAAGCAGAGTGGCGAAGAAAAACTTCCCAGGACAGCGGTCGCAAGGTGTAGGCGGTATCGCACCAAATGGTCGTTGAAGCAGTGCTGTCTGGAAGGGATTGTGAGCTGTCGAGTCGGCAGAGCGGATCCCAAGGGTTGGGGTGTTTTTATCAAGAGTAGCTTTACGTGTCTGAAGGATAGACTAAAAGAATACGATATGTGGGGGGGGGGGGGGGTTGGAGGTAGGCGGGCAATATGGCGCGTCGCAGTGTTATCTGAACTGTCAACTGTCTGAGAGAAGCCGGGGAGAGAGAAAAGGCGTAGACAGTGCAACTTCCCACCTCGGCTATCTTCAGGCGCGTTTCCTGTCAAGAATGCCTGAGCTGCGCCACTAACGAATTCTTGACACTCAGCAGCTGACGATATCCACAGCGACAATAAAACTCTCCAGACGTGCATATATGTCCTACAACAACTACACAATTGTTTCGCACAGAATTTTTTTTTTCTAATTACGTCTAACGCTGATTAATGGAATATTTTAACGTGTTTTTTTTACCTCGCTGTCGACAACACATTAAGTCCTGCCTACTTACAAACGAAATCAAGCAATACTAACTGATTTTCTTGTTTGTAAGTTCTAACCAGCTTATACATGCTCGTGTTCATTCATTTAATGCATGTGCCAAGGCTTTTAGTAACATCGTAATATTAATATCCTTTTGACATTCATTCGTCTCCAGATTTCAAGACGTAAATCTTGAGTAGACTAAGTTTTATCCATTTCGTATGTATTAGAATAAGTTAAGTTCTGTATAATACGGCCTGTTCACTAATGTAATCAAGATAGTTAACTGTCTGAGAAAGTCTTCTAAACTTAGAGTTTATGAAGCTGGATAATAAACAAATATGGGAGGTTTATATTATTTTAAAACACGATAATATAATTTAATCAAAAAATATTGACCCGCAGAAAAAGAAGATAGATTGGGGGGGGGGAGATATGCGTCTGCCCATTATCTTCAATTCAACATTAATTAATTAAATGCCGGTATTTTCAGGGCTTGAAATACACAGCTATAACGACTGTTCACCAGTGAACCTATAAATCCGTCCACGTGTCGTATCCCGATAGACATCGTAACTAAAAAGTCAAATGCCCTGGTTGCCTTTCTCCCAGCTCGCACACCGCTCTTTTACTGCCGCGCGTCAGTTCTGGCTAAGTGGCGCGCCCGTGGCACACGAGGCGAGAGTTTTTATTCGCGGAACAATATCAGAGTGGGCGGAGCAGGGCCGTGGTTGTGCAACGAACACGCCACACCGCTGTCTGTCAGTATGCCGGTTGCCCTGCCTGGCCTATATATGCCAGCCGCCCGCTCTCTCAGCCAGACCGCAGTCTTGCCAAATCACTCTCCGAACGCTACCGCTGCATTTCTTCCGAGAAGAAAAACGTACAATTTTTGTAACCAATTGGTACCAACTCTGCCAATTATTAACGGGCAAATACTTCGTACTGAGATGTGTTCCGAACACACCGAGCACTTCTATCAATAGTGGTTATGACAAAGTATAATTGTGAGAGAAAACTCATTCTTACCTGACTGTACTAATAACACGCAACGTGTGTCGGACCAGTGGATTTGAAATTAAAATGTTTTGAAATACAATTTCGTTTCCTTGCCGCGGAATATTATCGCGGAGTATCGGTGTCCCGATTGATGACTATTAAGGCAGATATTTCAACCGGCTTAGCTGTAACAAAACGAATTCTCGTAGCGAGTAAATGGTGGTTAAGAACTTTCCATTTCTCTTATTGAATTTTCCTGTCGAAAGATCCATTTTTTTTGGCACTATAAAACCACTTCACGGTAAATGAGGCAGGATAGAACGGCGACATAAGAAAAATTTTCAAATGGAAGAAACATAAAACACTCAAAACAATGTAGTAATCAATAAACTAAAATTTAAAAAGAAGTTGCAACGATAAAAAAAAGCGTGTGTTTTAGAGATAAATAAGTGTTGAAGCTACCAAGAGTACATGACAAATACTAACATTCTACGTTTACTTAAAATTTAGTATTTTGTTGAATGGTGCAAGGTCTCGTTAAAATACATTTCGACCTTACCAATCACATTTAATTCTGCCAACATTTTCGTTTGCCATTTCCCGGAATTGTACTGGTTTTGATTTCGGTCCAAGATAAATTAAATTTTGGTCCGGATCTGGTAGTCTCCATTGCAGGAGTAAACAAACTTGCGTCTAGAGAAGTTACTTCGACAAACAAACACTCTTCTTCAACACCGATGTTGTCGATTTACACCAGAAAGTCATAAAGCAAAGTTCCGTTTCGTGATAAGTGTGTGATACAATTAGATATATTGGGAATGCATGTCTCGCAAAGGCAATGGAACAAGTCAACTGAATTCATGCAATAATGCGCAATGATTCTCCCGCTGAGCTGGATGAAGGTTCGTCACACATATCGCTGAACGATACTAGGAAATAAAAAGTATTTAACCCAGACAATATTTACCGTGTCAATACAAGTTGAAAGGTATAACCAAAATAAGAGGGCGGGGATTACAGCACTACTTTCACTTGCCGGCCGCCGCTACAGTTTCACCAACATTACAGCGACGCAGGGCGGTGACTTCCACATTAGGCCTACACCGAATAGGCTGTTTACGGTAAAGTGAGCACTTTGAGGCCCTAGTTACTTTTTTTCCTTTCAACCATATTTTGTCATTTAACAATATTTCTAAATAAATATTGCCATGTAAGTAATAAACAGTGTGCATACTCTAATGTATTCGAAAGTTAACGTCTAAGGCTAAAATAAAATATATTTATTGACGATTAATCCAAATGAGATGGCTTTCAAAACGGCTCACTTTACCGTGAAAAGCCCAAACCTTTTGGTTACGCTTATTTTTCTTTCATATGGTGCTTTTTTAATAGAAAATCATTTACGTAACCTGCCATGACAAACATAAACTCGAAAAAGGAGGTTTAATATAAGAAACGAATTGTAACATCAGAGTTAACAGGCCCCGCTACTTTTATCTGCTGCATTAAATGGACTGCCCAATTTCTTACATCTGACAACTCTTCCAAGACAGATGACAAACAATTGTTCAAGATTAACGGCCTTTCGGAAGCGGAACCTGATTCCCGCAGCAAATTTTGTCAACGCGAATTTTTTTTTTTCAGACGGTATCAAAGCTCGTCGACAAGCTGCTTCAACTAACGTCGTTAACAAGAGGCTACGCGAATTTCACTGCACGATTTTAGCAAATATTATGACAGCTGTTCTTCGAAAGCTTACAAAAATAATGCGTGGCGGGAAGGAAATTTAATGTTCATTACTTTTATTATGGAGTGACGGGGCTAGGCGCGATTGCATGCAGACAGCCGGACTGGCGTGCGTTACGACCTGCATAACTTGCAGGCGCTCTCAAGAGTTCAGTGCCGTCACGTCTTGGGATTGTAGTCCACATGAAGGCAGTAGGGAACTAAGAAATGTGATGGAGGACTTCATGAGAGCTTCTTAGCTGTGACGTCACGAGACTGACTGTCAAGAATATCAATACATGACATTACGTTTAGTTAACATCTTATAAAATACTTAACCATTATAACTATTTAACACTGCGCAAACTAGTTAAGATCAAAATTGTGTTTCATCACGCTCTTTAACTGAACTATCAGAAACTATGGTCAACTGTTAGGTCTACAACCGAACTGTACACGTGGTGAATACGATCAAAGGCGCTTGAACTACGTTGGAGTATGTTCGAAATACTTTTTACGACTCTTCAGCGTGTCCTGCGTAAAAAAATTATACCTCTGATGAGAGCGGAATTGTACTTGCAGACGCCGTGCCTGCTATAAACATTTGTTTGGAGTCCTCTAGTACTGTTAAGAATCTTTTTTTTTTTCTGACTGCTGTATCTATAAACATACTAACCGAACATGAGCTAAGTACAATAACAACCAGTATTGAATTTTGCTACACATTTTCCACCAGTAAAATGATACGGTCGCCGCTTTATTAAAGTCGCAAAGCTATACACAGCACGACGCAAACCCTGCCCGCCAATATAGAGCCTTTCACATAGCGGCGACGGCGCATCTGATGTGTATGGTAGTGTCGCACTTACCGCAAATGCGCTTCTGAGTCTCAAAAGCGAAAATAGCTCCAAATACTCAACCGCCTTAACGGCCTTGCAGTGCTGCCAGCCGCGAACTTCAGTTATGAGGAAACGAAATTCCTACTCTTTGCGTCAATTGTAACGATAACCATTTCAAACAAAAAGTATTCTACGTGAAATTTCTTAAGGAATGTTACTATGTTAAGACATCTTGCTGATTGTTCATTTACTATATTTTTTTATAAAATGTTATACTGAAATTTGCATAGAACAAAAAGAGAACAAATAAATTTCTTCAAAAAATAATTTTATGTTCCAATATTTTCTGAGAAAGTCGCGTCAAGATGTTTTTTGTTTGAAATGGTTATGTTTGTAACTGACGCGACGAGAAGGAATTTCGTTTAACAATGATTCTCCGTTTGAAGTCTGTGGTTGCGGCTTGGTAGGTAAATGCCGTTAATACGGTTATCTGTTCTGGATATATACAGCATTGTCGCTATATTTTAAAATGACTTTTACAGAAGAAAAAATATAATAAACACAAGGCTCCGTACAGCGATTTTGGTAACTGGCACGATTAAATTACCACGTCCATGCTTCAATAGCCAAATTAAAAAAGTAGCAACAAAATTTCGACTTACAATTTCGTCCTGAAAAAAAATATTTTCATTAAAATAGCCTAGAGTTTTTAAAAATTAAATATTGACACAACTGCCTATTGAGACTCAAGCAAGCGAACAATAAGGGCGAAACTAACTTGCATTCCTTGTGCCCCGCCACTCCTACGCACAAAGCGCTGAATTGGCGTGCAGTTTCCGTCATGCTGCGTGTATCTATGGGACTTTAAGCGGGGCCCTTATAATTCAACTGCTGGAAAGTCACTAGCAAAGTTCAGTGCGGGTCCCTATAGTTGTTTGGCATGATAGCGACCAGTATGAGGAACAGCAGTTTTTTTTTAATGAAGAGAACCGGAAAAAGGAGATGTACGCGGAACGTGACCTAGTACAACCGCTGTGTTACGTCGTGACTATCTCGAAAATATGCCTATCCTCCTCCCCTCCTCCTCCCTAAAACACGTTCTACTGCCGCGCCTAACGCGTGGGTTCAACCGGCGTTTCAACGCTACGCATCACTGAACAGCCGTTTCTTTGTCGCCGTGGAAATTCCACCTCTTAATACTGCAAAAATGATGGTGAATTACATAGAATAATATAAAGATTGGCCTATATTTCACTCCACTTGATTCTGCCGCTGACTTCACCTCCGGCGGAAGAGAGTTGCAACGGAGATTTTCGAAACGTAGAAGAATACAGGATATTCCTCGTTCACGGATTGGCTGTTCAACTGTAGCCACCCCGATAGCGACAACAAAGATTTTTGTTTATACAAGCTCGGGGGGAGCTAGGGGCATTCGGGGAGAGAGAACGGCAGCCCCTGAGACTTCTGTGCTATAGTAAGCAAACGAACATTCCAGCATTTCAAACTGCAATGGTAATAATTATGGCTCGTCAGGCCGGTAGAAAGGACACAGGCCCTACATTATGTCCGATGATATAATCTGGTAGGTGCTATAAGCCGGCATAAGATTAAGGAAATTGTCCAATTTTCAAATTGAGTCGGCAATTTATGTTTGAAATAACATTTTATTTTGCTTGCAGACATTGTGGAAAACTTTAAAAACGTACCATAAAATCAGTAGAAATTTAACGTAAAATTAAAGTTAAAGGTTTGTGAACTTTTGAATATACCCACATGAGGAAAATTGAAAAAATAGCTTATGAGTTTAGCAATGCAGGTTACATTGGGTCATTAATTTTATATTCTGTATTAAACTTCCAAAGTTTAAAAGAAGTGTTTTTGCCATGTTTGGCATGATAATTAGGATTTTGTAAATCCAAATAAATGTCTTTCGAGGTGACATCAAGCCATGTGGGAAAAATATAGAGTTTTTATTTACCCAATCAAGAGTAGTCAAACTAATTGTACTTTCGAGTAGGAATTAAATCTAGTCATTTGGACTACACGCAAAGTAGTTTTTACAAAAAATTTCTCAGAAATTGTTGCCATTTTAAAGTGAATGAATTTCAGTCAGGTGAAATTAGATTCAAATGAGTTATTTTCAGATATAGATTTTTCTGCTATACTTAAAGGTAGTCACCATTTTGGATGACAGTGTTCAATGAAATGGGACAGAAAGTTGAATATGAGAAAAAAAAAGTAATCTTTACCAGATAATGTTTTGTTACCAGATTTTAAGAGACAGACCTAGAAGTTTGTTAAAGCTTGTGCTTTTTTAAGAATGCGTCTTAATTGTTTTGCTTGGCGCCATTTTAAATGGATATTTATCTTTGAAAAGAAACATATAATATTTTTTCCACAAAATATCAAATATCGATTTTTGTACTGGAACATTTTTGATGATAGAAAAAGAAAATAAAACAAGTCATGCGTTATGTTTTGTTGGTTAGTTGTATGTATGCCTTTGCTCGTTCTTCTAAGGGTTTTTTTCTCTTCGGTTTATTTAGGAGGAATTTAAGGTTGGTTTTATATGCCCCTTTGCCACGCCCTTGGTATAAGGACGTCGCAACGTAAGCGCTGCCGGCAGTGTCCGTGCTGTGGATGGGAGATTCGCACGGTGGCGGCGGCCTGGTCGTCTGTCAGCGAAAAGATAGCAGCGCCTTAGGATTGAACAGATATGGGGGGAGGGAGTCGTACCGCCGCAAGAGCCGTCCACAGCCCACGGCGATGAGCCGTAGCGTAGCATGACTTAGACGGGGGGGGGGGGGGGGATCCAAAACAAAGGCAGAGCTGTATCTCGTCATCACAGATATCGTTCGAATGCTTACCACTAGCATAGTACTATTCCCTCTAGGGGAGGGCCAAACAGTTACTTTCGTGTAACGTGTTCCATCGTTCAAGTTCCAAACAGAGACTAAAGATAGGCAGGACCGATCTCGCTAGCTGCGCACAACCATTGAACTGCTTTTCTGAATACACAAGTCTAGCAAAAATGACGCGGTTTGGATTTTATGTTAGAAAACTGATTTGTAATGCACTTTCATTATATTAAAACTAGTAAAACTATTTTATCAATATAATAGTGCTTGTCACTTAAAAATTAAGACATAAACAAGCACGTACATCACTGTTGACCATGTGACTGACAGTTGTGTAGAATTTGAGTAGGTCAATGTATGGTTACATGCGCAGAAGACGTATAAGGGGTCTACCTCATATTTACTCTATAGTACCAAACAAGTAACACGTTCCAGGAACATGTTATTTTTGTAACAGGTTGCTGCAAAACATTCCTCGCTTGTCCCGACGTTCCGGAATATAACGATTACGTTGTTCAGTGTTTCACGGCTCGGCGCTACAAGAAATAACGTACGCGCATACGCATTGTTGCAATCAAACCCAGACGTTCCAAAAAATAACTTTTTCGTGTTCGCAGTATTAAGGCGTCGAAGTACTCAAAGACGGTCCAAAAATAACGTTACAAACAATGGACCGTGATACCAAATTGTAACAGTTTCTTATAACCGTTACGTTAAATAACACCCATTACTTATTCCCTCCCCGTACCAGCTTCCCTGAGTAGCTTGCTCAGTTTTGAACGAAACTGCTAACGAGGATACGCAATCGCACAAGAGTGCGACGTTTTTACGACACCTCGGTTCTGTTAGGGATCCTAAGTAACCGCCATCCTTGGCCGAAATAAACGTGGTATTTGTTCTTAACAAAATGGCAACATGTCAATTTTAAAATACATGTTGAGTTATATAAAACAAATTTGGAAGTTGTGCGTGACGTCCAAGGAAAACGAAAATACGGGAGAGAAAAAAAAAAGGAGTGAACAAACTTACCTGGACACATAGGAAGGTAAAATGTATACGGGAGAGAAAAAAAAAAGGAGTGAACAAACTTACCTGGACACATAGGAAGGTAAAATGTATTTAAGTATTTTTTTACGTTCCCAGCACATTCACACCGACAGCTTTCCTGTTGGAGCGCAGATAAAGTGCACCGTGAAGTTCTCACGGTAGTTTCCCTATAACAACCGTCACAAGGCTGTCGTCTCCCCTTCGGCAATTCCTCGGAATGGAAGCCTCGTGTTCCCACAGAAATACAGTCGGGACAAGTTACAAAACCAGACATGTAACTGAAATTTGATAAGAATCTACTTACGGAAATACGCCGACACATCTTGACGAATGAAGAGGCACTTAAACCACATTTCATTTCAGTACAGACTGTTAGACTGTTCACGATAAAATGAGCACTTCAAATCAACCTTAGAAAAAGTCACTGCTCCTTCCAGCATACATTTTAACGGGCGAACTGAGTGACAAACGCTCTGTAAAGTTGGTAACGATGAATGGAAAGTAGTTCTATATCTTGACGTCGAATAAAAAGTGCCATGTAACCATTTGTGATAACTTTAATTATTTCTTTCACTTTCTCTGTTTTTTTAATGCATCGTAGTATAAATATGATCAGATTTGCAAAATATTTTCTTTTGTAATAATTTCAAAGTTGCACTTGACCTAAGCATGAATAAAATGACGAGGCCCATGACAATGTTAATTTTACATAAGGCGGAATAATACACAACGTGCATACAAGTAGATCTTAAGCAGGGCATTCAAAAGTGCTCATTTTACCGTGAACGGCCTTTGAATTAATGGATTACGACCAAGAAGGCAAACATTTTTGTGGCTTTTATTTCCATGCCTAAAACAACTAAAATGTATATTTTATACGGGAAAATTGATTATATTGAATTATGGATACGTCGTAACGCAATACGAACTACTAAAATGACCTTCCAACATTTCGAAGTTATGTTTTAAAGAACTACAATATGATTTGTTGTTCACTAACTGCAAACCATGCCGCCTTTCACAAAGTTAGCGGCACGATTACATCGTTGGACGTGTCGTATTCAACTTTTACGCTACTTGCAGATTTTGCATTAACTACAATGCTCAAAATCAACACGGGCAAATTCCCGTTTCGTAACGCAACGCCCACTTCTTTGGCCGACGGTGCACAAGTCTCTGATCTCGTAAAAAACATTTGTTAAAAGAGAAAAAGAAAAAAAAATACAGCTGAGAATTTTTCACGGGACATATAACAACGTAAAGTGACGCCACGGAAAGGCTTTCAAAATTATTTACGAGCTCCATTAGCACCTGGTGTTTGTTTTAAAAACCAGTTTTTCTGTGGTCGTATGATGGGCTATGATCGCGAGGTTAGCAGCGTTTGGAATGCAGCCGTACTCCTGTGCCAGTGCACGGAAGAGACGAGAGAGAAAAAACTAAGCAGCAGGCGGAAAACAAATTAAGAAACTCACACATGAAACGGAAAGCAACCCAGCGCGTAAAAAAAAAAACCTTGAATCGCAACGTGCGGCACTGGTTGGCTGCGGGAGGCTGAAGGAACGGCCCTTGTGTCTGATTGGCTACGGTACGCTGCCTGCCGGCTTGGAAGTACGCTACACGCGTTGATTGGCCAATGCCGGCCCGACATGTTGCTAGCGAGCGACGCCATTTTGCTGGCGTGTATGATTGGAGTTTGCCTTTTGAAAGGCTACCTCATATGTTTGCTCCCAGTAAGTTGGCAGCGGATATATAAGGGTAGTTTTAAGACTTAACGAATTGGGAGTAGGATCTACAAATATATGGTCCCAGAGGTCTGCTTAAAACACACAATAGCACGAATTTGCACACTATTATTCCTTTTACTTAATAATAAAGGTTATACTAGGATGACGCATTATAAGACCACGTGTTTTCCGGCGAAAAGATTTCCAAACATGCTAGATTACAATACCCTATAGGCATACCAGAAATATTAGTTTACTTATCGACGGTGTGTCTCTGTGAGAAGACATATTCTTATTTGTCTGGCCAATCAGAATAAGCTTACTCCGATTATGTAAGTCCATGATTCTGGGGCAGATACCTAAGACGCGTGCGAATTAAAATCACCCAACCGAGATGCTTGTTCTGAACTAACATGTTTAGGAGTAAAAGTAGTCGTTACATCTTTTCGCGAAAAAAAGATGGCACTACGTATGAATAAAACGAGATGGTACAAGTCGGTGTAAACCCTGCATATAGCGGAAGGTTCGAAATGTGTATAGGCTGTTCACGGTAAAGTGGCAACTATTTGAAAGCCCTCTCATTTGGAATAATAGTCAATACATAAATTTTATTGTAGCCTTAGATGATATATGCCGAGTAATTTGGAATATAAACACTGTGTATCACGTTGTTATACTTACTCAAAAAGGTGGTTAACGGGATAAAAGATTGCTTTGGAAGAAAAAGTGGGGGGGGGGGGGAGTCTACGGTACGCCTACACCTACGTACGTCGGGAGGAATCTCGTACAGGCTGTTCACGATAAAGTGAGCCCTTTTTGAGGCCCTAGTTACGTTTTACTTTCAGCCATTTTATATCCATTAACCCCCTTTTCCAAATATTCCCATGTAAGCAATAAACACAGTGTGTATATTCCACCTCACTCGAAACTTAACGCCTAAGACTAAAATAAAACATATTTATATACTATTATTCGAAATAAGAGGACTTTCAAAAGTGCTCACTTTACCGTGAATAGCCTATACCAATGGCACAATGCGCGTGGTCTGAAGGGGGTGTACAGGTCATACCCCCCCCCCCCCTGCATTTCACGGGGAAATAAGTTTCCAATAAAAAATTTTAATTGATTAGTTAAATAATTGTATAGTCTTGTTCTGAAGACAATATTTTATTGAGAAAATGTATACATATTTTTTTCATAGTGGCACCTATTTATGTCAACAATATTATTGTACCTGCTGTTTCTGCCAAATTGGTGTACATGTTACTGCTGACCGCTTACCAACTTCGTCTCCTGGATTTAATTTCTCATACCGCCTTCAACATTGACCAAGTAATCCTGCTCAACGTTTGACGATGGAACTACATAATTATTAATATGCATGCATCACAATGAACTAACACTGTGCAATTGTTAGATTGGATGTCAAGTATGCTTGCCGGGGATTCATATCAGAATTTTCGAACAATAACGCCTACAGCTTTAGAACGAATCAAAATTCAGTTTACGCGGGAAATGATCAACGAATACAATACAGCGAAAGCGTATTTCCTCAGGTAAAACTATCAGAAACTTAGTTGTATTAAAGTCAAGGTTTTACAGCACCGCAAAGTTTCGGAAAGTTCGTACATAGATGTGTTCCAAAGTGTCGAGCTTTAACGAAAAAGTCTTCGTTGCATTGTTTTAACGCTCTCATTAGAAACTATGCAATAATCAACCACCGGCGAGTACATTATACACACTTGAATTCTCAACTTATCCATTTAAGTCAGCTTTTCCTGCCGTACGCGTAATTTTCGGAATTGTTGTTAACTTGACGAGAAGAAACTGATCCTTTACACAAAGGTATAGGCTGTTCGCGGTAAAGTGAACACTTTTTAAGGCCCTCACGAAAGTTAACCACTAATATAAATATATCTTATTGCACCCTCGGGCATTAAGTTTTGAGGGTGGTGAGATGTATAAACTGTGTTTATTGGTCACATTGCAATGTATATATTAAAAAGCAGCAGGAAGATGAAATGACAAATTTAGAAGGGCCTTTTAAAAAGTGTTCACTCTACCGTGACCAGTCTATATACAGTCTGTGTGCGGCGACGGCATTCGACGCGATTGGCACAGCGGAGGTGCGAAGGACAGCAGTAGTGCGCGACAGTTATTTTGGAGAGGGCTGAGAGGTGAACATCTCGCCAAGCGGAATGTATAGTATTTCCGCCGCAAGGGCATGCGAATACGATGGAAAGCCGACGCAGCGACGCGAGCGGTCGCACGCACAGAGCGCGTGCTGCACCGTCAGCCACTACGCCGTCGCAGAAGGGAGACGTGGAGGAGGCAGGGTTAGTAACTGTGAGGACTGCTGAGCCAGGACAATTTCTGAGCGCTGGGCAGACCCCGCCCTTGCCCACGACTTGCTGCAGTGCCCACGATAATTATACCAGCTTCAGACCCTTACACAACTGAAAACTTTAGCATTTAACTTTACGATCTGACTTTACGTTTGCTTTCCTACCTGTTGTTTCTTATGGAGCTTGACACAATGGAACTGTCAAAGGTACAGTCAACCACTCTTGACTTTAACTTTAAATATCCACTTCTCGAAATCGTAAAGTCTAGCAGCCATTTTTCTGAGACACTAACAGAGGTCATGTGGAAAGTGCGTTATTTCATTGTAGGGCGATTTTAATCTCGGTATATTAAACAAAGCTCGTCAAATCAAATAAATGGCAAATTAATATAATGTGAAGAGGAAATAAATTAATTGGCATATTTGAGTAAAGTAAGCAAATGAGTTTTTTTTGTTTTGAAATAAAATTTTAAACTTATTTTTTTAAAAAGGGACGTAACATGCATTCCTGGATATCATTATTTATATAAAAAATACACATTTTTATTAAGCTCGCAGAACCGATATTCAGTTGTCTGAACCCTGTCTTTACAATTGTATTGTATATTGATGGTTTCGTCAGAGGAAAATAAATGTACAGTCAAATTCTAAAGTTTTCTATCGTAGAAGAGGCTTTGTTCGTATCAAGCAAACCTGCGCGTTAGGAAACAATGAGTGCGGGGACGGTTTCCTCTCACAATTCCAAGACGAATTTCTATGTACCCGGTGAAATTTTTGAAAATATGGAGGTCACGAAATGCACATCCGGATGCATGTTTATGCAATTAAGTAGAGCTCAAGCCCCGTGTCCAGTAAGCGATTCCCACAATTTTCCTTATTTATCCATCCTTTTGGAACGTGCTTTATAATGGCCTATAAAAACGCTTAAGACCATGAGTTTATTATAGTTGCCTACTTTACATATTCTGTAACCCCTAAATATTTTCAATGTTGCCGCCATTATTTCATTTGAAAATTCCCTCGCATTTTTCTAATTCCCATGTAAAAAATAATTTTCCCCGTCCTTTTGTTCAATATATTTTTCCTTTACATTTACTGCTATAAATTGCAGCACACTTTTAACAGGATAGCTACTCTGATTTTACAATGCTGTACACCTAAACAAAATGCCCTACATACATCGTGCAGAAAAACTACACATTAAAGCAACATGCTACAAACCAACGAGGTGGCAATAAGTTAGCTAGTCGTCGTACCAATGTAACTGTGTTCAAAACCAACAAATAAATATTTTCCATAGGACACGTTTTTTTCATTAGTGCACGATTGATGATAAAACAGTTGATATAAGAGCTCGCCCATCGCATAATTTCCTCGCAATTAACTTTATGTTCAAAAATCCCCATTCCCTGGAATATTCCACATTTTTCAAACTAGTAACAACCATTAATATTGTCCTTAAAACGAGTTACCTCAGCTAAAAGGGTCGGAGACAGTCGAAATAAAAACGAAGTAGTAAAAATTTGCAAATGATGGTAGTTCTATACAATGCTCACGTGTAGAAGCTGCACCTCCAAGGCCGTCACTAACCGACCTACAGCATGTAATCCGTGAATGGTCGAAATGTAAAGACACGAGGTAGGTCTGCACGTTTTCAGTAGCAGGTGTAAGGCGACGTGGTATTCCTAACAAGACAGGGGGGGGGGGCAGGGCTGGAGGCGGGAAGGCTGCAGGTCCACTACCGTTAGTGGAGTGCAGTCCGGACCCGCGACCGCCCTGCCCATGTTTGGTCGCCGTCCAACAACCGGAATATTCCCTTCTTCCAGTCGCTGCGCCGGACGACACCCACTAGGAGCGCCTGTTCCATCCCCGCGGCTCACACTACAGTCCACTCGGCGTTACTTGCTTTCCAACTTTTCATTGCGATTATGATCAATATCGTTGATTAAATATATATTTTTAGTAACATATACATATTTATTAATACATTATATTCACTATATACATTAAAGCATTGACACAATCTTTGTGAAGCGATATTTGTTCCAAAAAAGATAACATACCTGAAGTTTAATCAAATTTTATTTTATCTGAAAATAATCAAAAATGCCTTACATATATATTTCGAAATAAGCATTTATTCAGCGCCGTTGCAAACTTTACAGGGCGCACGCCAGACAGTGCTCATTAAAATATACGCAGTTATGAAGCTGTGGCACTTTCCAAAGGTTGATTTCAAAATGGCCCAATGAACCGTGAACAGCCTATACATAGTTTTCCAGTCCTGGGACGGTTATCGCAGTTGCCAAGTTCCAAACACAGAACATCGTGACCGATAGATATCGCCTGTATTGCACGTGCACCAGACCAGGGAGGGGGGAGGGGCTGCACATGTCGCCCACGGCCAATGGCAGGGGATGTACGAGGTAGTTGGTAGAGGGAGGGGCGAGAGAGACGACGCCTAAATCAGAGCGCGTGATTTACCCAGCAGGGAACCGGTTGTGGAGAGCGCGATCGCCCTTGACACGCCCCTGAGGACGGGCCTCGTGTGTGCGAGCGAGCGCCTCCTGGCGGCAACGAACCTTCGCACTCCGCCTACCTACCTATGCGATGTTCACTAGTGAATAATGCTCGAATAATCGCTTCTAAAATAATCGATTAGTTAATCCGCCTTGTCCACACAGGCAGCATATCGCAGACAGAGCTAAATGCGTGTGACCCAGTAACGATGAGCTGCCGCGTCTGCGCAGTTGGGCTCAGCCTGTCCAGTCCAGTGAGGTTCCACATAAGGCAGCATGGCGGGCGACAACTCTGACAAGGCTACAGTGAAGTTAGGTTCAAGGTAGTACAACATGGAACTTGCCCGCCGGCTCGCGGTGCCGCCCGCAGTCTTGGCCCCTTCCCTCGGCCAGCTACTCTTAAGGCTCTTCGCGGTAAAGTAAGGCACTGATAATTTTCTCCTTCAGCTAATTTCTACCTTTCCGTCGCTTTTAAATATAAACATTGTTATGTGGAAATAAGCACAATGTTAAAGTTTCACCACTCTCAAAAATTAACGTGCCTGCTGGGAGGGCTTTAAAAAATGCTCACTTCACCGCAAACAGCCTATAGGCGTCGACAGTCCAAAGGGAAAAACAACACGAATTTATGGGACGCAAAACAGCAGTCTGAAAACATAGCGTAATAGTACGTATGTAAATATCGTTATCTACGAGCAATACCATGCGCTGTCAACATAAAAAAAAGCCAATAGTTACCTCCTGCTCATTCGTGAGGCAAAAGACCACTAACACTATGTCGAACAAATAAATTCGTTTTGCGACCTTTCAAATGAAATAACTTAGGCCTACTACGCGTACGGAAAGGATGCTGTTTACAGCCCCAGTGAGCACGACAGCGCCCGAGGCAAGTTGAATGAAGATGGTTACTAGTGTGTCAAAAAACTTAATGGCGCCAGTATAGTATAGTACGGCTGCTCACGGTGTGAAACGTTTTGTCGGCTTTCGACTTGTACAGCATAAACAATTATTTCATGTAACACGAAGAGGTAGCTACGTTCAAGTGCAAACTAATACAATAAACTGCTTCTACAACTTTTGATGGAGATCTTGAGTGCGATCTTGTCGAGAAATATCTCAACAAACATAAGTTAAACGCTTTGCGAAGAACTTTGAAAACACATATTTACTATAACGATATATATTGAAGACGATTTGTGTAGAACCGAGATGTTCCCAGATAAAGACTCCTTAGGCCAGCCGTGGGTTAGTGTCTCTATGCCATGTCTGACGATTAGCAGTATTTTCCTCTGTGGGGAGGATATCTAAATCGCAACCTAAATGTGAGCAAGAATAACTGCACAGTGATGCGGGTCTAGAAAAGAGAACAAAAGTTGTTGAGTCGAAAGATTTGGGCGACTCTTGAGGTATTGAGAGCCGATGAAGGTGAAATGAGGCCTGAATGGAGCAGCGCTGGAATGCAAGGACGGGGGAAACGGGAGATCCCCGAGAATTCCCGCCGGCCAACGGCATCGTCTGTCACGATTCCGAAATGCGCAAATCCGGGAGTGACCCGGCCGGGGATTGAAGTTTTAACCTGCGAGCCACAGCGACCTCAAAACTACATTAAATTCAAGGCCGTGCCAAAGGTATGACTATATGCTGTTAGCGGTAAACTGAGTACTTCTGAAAGCTCAGATACTTTATAGGTTATGCACATTTATATTTATGATTGGTAATACGGGTTATGAATCAAATTTTGTTTTATTGTAGATCACTATTAGAGCTATTTTGATTTTAGTTTCTTAAAACATTGCCTTGTCTAGTCCTGCTCAAGATATGTCCATAATATGAAACCACTGATCTTTTTCACAATTGCTTCTTTTTGAGCTATCATATTTCTGTTTCGCCTCTTAAGTATTTTTCTTGTTGAAGCCTTAACTTCGCCAGTATAAATAAAGTCTAGATAAATAAATAAATGCTTATGCTCTACTTGTATGCATGTTGTGTATTCTTCCGCCTTATGTAACATTAACACTGGCATGGGCTTCGGTCAGGTGAAATTGCTAAAATATTATAAATGTAAATGTTTTACAATCTGTTAATTTTTATACTTAAGTGGATTAAAAAAACAGAAAACGAAAGAAAAAGTTTAAATTATCAGAAATGTTTGCCTAAAACTTTAAATTCCACTTTAAGACGTGGAACAACTTTCCCTCTATCGTTACCAACCTTACAGGGCGTATGCCACTCAGTGCGCCCGTTAACATATATGAAAATAGGGGCAGTGACTTTTTCATAAGGTTGACTTCAATAGAGCTTACTTTATTGTGAACAGCTTTTAAACCTATATATTCAAAGTGAGTGTCCTCAATTTAAATGAGCTAGAAGCCAGTAATCCAGTATGGCGCGTAATTCCGAGCATAAGTAATTAAAACTGCATAACTGGATCTCCAAAATATTTTGGTTTCACATGTTAACAGTAAAATAAACCAATGTACAACTACGTCAAACAGTTCTTTATTGCAAATCGATGTCAGTTGTTATATTTAAAAAAATGGGGTTGCAATTGGCGGAGTCGTGGGAATGAACCGGCCGGCCACATGTTTCCACCGTCGAGCGGATTGCCAGGTAGAGTGTGCCCCCCCCCCCCCCCCGCGCCTAACGGAAGCGGACAAACCACGCTCTCTTGTAGGTTCTCACGGAGACGAGTGCGAAAGATAATGATTACGCTTATTGGTCGGGCGCACGCAGGCGAGCTGTCGCCAGCAGCGGGTGGCCTGCCGGCGTCCATGGCAAGGCTTGTGTCCGATCAAAGAACTGGTTTGTCCTAATGACAGGCTGTTTTGCGCCTAAAAGCTGCCGCCATGCCGTGAGAACACGCCGCTCACTCCTGGTCCACGGCGAGATGCGACCACATCCTGGCACGTCCTCCGTGTGGGAACATCTCTAGCATACACCTCACCTCACTAACACACTTGTTCTCAAGTTAGTTCAACAAAAACAACAAATTATATCGTCAATAATAAGATAGCACGTACTAGCATTGTAGATATATCGAAAAAATATCTATATATCAAAATGAAGTAATATTTCGCCGATATTCTATCGAAATCAATTAATTTTTCTAGGTACAGGAAATAAATATTTTGTCTCTGCTCTTCTAACCCTTTCATGCCCGCATTAATTTATTGTTTCCTGTATTGAAAATTAGAAATGTCTCGATGCGTACTGTACTTAGCCTGGTTAGTTACCACGCTCAATACACTATAGGCTTTGGGTTGGGTGATCACTAATATGAATCGGTTATAATGAAATGAGCCCCGCAATCCCGGCAATGTACATTACCGGTCAAAAATAATATCCTTCCCCTGAAATATGTTGACTATTATCTACTACGAGAATGAAAGGGTTAATAAGATCTACTTTAAATACAAAAATTGCATTTAAAAATTACTATGTTTACGTTGGCAACTTGCAGCAAAGTCTCGTGTCCTCAATATGTAATATTCCAAGCAATTTCGCATTTATCAGGTACTTTAATAAATAAAATATCGGATACCGATGTACCGAAAATCGGTATTTTTCTTCCGACATACCTATTGGTAAAACGATACTTTTATTTTAAAAAAAACTATATAAATAATATCGATATTTTTTCGCGATACCATCCCTAATTAGTAGGCAGTCAGAAATTATAAACGAACACAATACTTTTACGAAATAGACGGCATAAAAATATATTCCGAACTTCGTTAATTAATGCTAGCCTAAGTGACGGCAGTCTATGGGAAGCGTGTGCGCAAGCGCACATGAAAATTCTGACACTTTTCGGATCTCTCCATGTGAGGAATATTACCCCCTTCTCCCACCAGTCTTAGTTTTTATTCTCTATGTTGGCTGTTTGGCGATATCAAACTGCTACCTGGAATTGTATGTGCAGAGCAGCCACAGACTTGCGAGTGCCGCGTAGCTGCAGTTTTCAAAATATCATGATCGTGTCACTGCATTGCTTCACATGATCCTGATTTACTATAGCCAAAAAATTAGAGAAATATGTTCCTGACGCAGCACGTAAGTCAACATTATTTACGCACATTTTCATAGCATATACTGGAGTCGGTAATGCTGTAAAGGAAGTGAAAAAACATAGCGTAGTTTTCTTTACAACACGACACGGATCTTCAACAAAATTTGCTCCAACAAAAGACACACGTACGAAGACAAATAAGTTACTCTGCTCCAACAAAAGACACACGTACGAAGACAAATAAGTTACTCTGAGCTACGAGAAAATTGATGACTGCAGTCCTATAAACGTCAAGACATTCCGCGGGATAGACAAGAGAAGAAAAAAGACAACTCTCATTTACTAGCCATCGCATGACTTTTATAGCGCAAGACACGGCGCTTTCCTCTTAATACTGCTGCTTCCTCTTAATACTGCTGCTGAGTGGCCATTCCGCAATCTACGTGACGACACAGCCACGATCGTACACGTTCCGGTTGTTGGCTGACGCCTTTTAGATATATTAAACTTTATAAATGCTGGCAACGAAGCTTTTGGTTAAATTTTATCCAAGCAGGGAGACGCATTTTGTCAACCGATAGCACGCAATCCGAGGTCTTGACTGTAATGAAAATCGCTTCGCTTTTGTGTGAGAAAATTAGCCACACAGCAACGTCATATATATTATGTCGAGTTGTTATTTCGAGCTACAAGTTTCAAACATGTCACGCTTCGTCAAAGCACACCAATGCGAACAAAAGTTTAGTGTTCAGGTAAAGGCTACCCTGTAAAACGAACGTATGCGAAAGAACACTAACATTAACGAGTTTAGGGAGGGAACCCATCTTCACTAAGGTGTACGCTGTGTATGTGGCTGCTTTTATTATATTTTCTCATGTGCTCATCCAGTGGAAAACTGGCATACATAATTTCGGGGTTTCAAATGCTCTTTAAATCGGGCGAGTGAGTGAAAATATTTGGGCAGCTCTTATCATCGAGGTCTTGAGAACCGATGAGGGTGAAGCGAGATGAGTATGGAGCACCGTTCGGATGAAGGGGTGAAGGAAACGGGATATCCTCGAGAAGACCCGCCGACCAACGGCGTCGTCCGGCACGTTTACCATTTGCGAAAATCAAGAGTGGCCCGGCCGGGGTTGGGGATTAAACCCGCTTCGCCTTGGTGGGAGGCGAGCAGGCTAACCACTCAGTCTCAGCAGCCCCCAAGTGTGTCTAGTGATGGGCGATACACTTTACTGCTCCACAAACTTATCTGAAGACCTCACGACTGAGTGCTGTAATCGCCTACAGTGTGACGTACTGGCCGAGGGCGTGGTAAGCGGGATAAATATTTGTAATACATATTTTCTTCGCACCATCTCCTTGATTGCACTAGTATGTCTATTGCCATGTGTAGTTTTCCAGTTTCACTTCAGTATGAGTAGTAGTAAATGTGTATGCTCGTCTCGGCCTTAGTGTACGCCGTGGGAGGAACTGCCTGGCTCGCTAGACGTAGACGGAGGTGGGGCGCCAGCGCGCAGGAACATTTCAGTTATCCCTAGACGCGGTGAACCTTGACGCTGCGGGCAAGCACGCAGGTCGTGGTGGCCCGCCCACCAACCGTCCCCCTCCCCTCCATCCTACAATACCACTGGACACAACACGCGCGGCTGCATAGCGCCACACACAACACGCCAGGTTCGTCTCCAGGCTCCTGCTACTCCCAACAATCGCTCTACTCTACTCTCTTACACAGTCCAGTGATTCTTAAACTGTGGTCCGCAGATAAATAGCAGCACAACATGTCCGACCCGACCGACGACATTGAAGCTATTAGAAAATGTCTTCTTGCAGAAACAGCACTAATGACTTTCTGAAGTATTTTCCAACTTCGCTCGAGATTATGTTTGCTCTTAGAAATTCTAATAGGCTGAAGGCTGTATCCGAATTCGTCTGAAGTATATGCTTGTGCGTACCTGTCGCCGGAAGTGACGTCGCAAGTGCTGTCCGAACTGCAAGTGAAGTATGCAAGTTAAAGAAGTTGTATACTTCTCGCATACTTGCGGAATATGTGACGCCATCTTGAGAAGCAATTTGTAGGTTACAATTGATTCCCGACATACATATTTCATTTAAAGTTTAATAGGGCAACATTACTATTTCGTAGACATATAATTTTGAACAGAGTAAATAATTATCGCCAGTTTCACCTTAAAAAAGGTCTAAGCAATAAATTCGTATTAGGCCTATGCTCCTAACCTACAGAAGCTAAGATCAAAAAAGCAATCCAAACTGCACTTACATACAATAATGTAAGACAATAAATGTTAATGTAAATCAAATTTAAATATTATTTAATACTTTATTTGACCCCTAAAACCTTCGGCAATTATCAAATTCTTGGTCGGAATACATGAACATTTAAAGTGATTAGCTGGCTAATAACTGGCACCGAGGCCAACAAGACTGACACTCCGAATTCATCAAATTTGGTGCCAAGGGTAAGTGAAGTATTCAAGTACGCAAGTATTTACCCGAGTTCGAACACGGCCGGAGTCGGGAAAAGTTTCTGAATGTGAAATTACATATTTACGTTGACATGAGATGCCATTCAGTGATTTAACATGTTCTTTTTAATTTCCAACTATAAAAAAGCTGCTTTCATTAATATAGTATTTAAACTTTTCTACAATTATATATAATACATCGTATATAATATATATGTTTACACGCATATTTGTACATTTTAGTACTTTATTGAAGAGGCAGACAAGTGACCGGCAGTGTGTGTGGCCGGCCCCAAGAGCAGTTGTGTTCACAGCTACGGTAGCTGTGTAGTGAGACGGATGCGAAGTTGTGGTGTATTAGTGAACTGGAGATAGTATTGAGTGCGCGCTCTACTCGTGCGAGTAGTCATTTCGTGTGACCACCCTTCCCGGCCTCTCCTATTCAAACAACCCCGTAAGTCCCGTCAGTCCGGCGGTGGACTTACGACGTGGTAGAATTTATTGTATTACCTGGTAACCGCGGACCCACGAAACATTATCGGGCGTGCCTGTTCGTAGAATTGTGAATTATTTGCTATTACCTACTGCCGCAGTCCGCGATAACTCGCTCTTCCGCCGTCCACCGCATCGTCGCGATGAACTTATTTGGCGCTCCTCTTCGAAACGGCTGTAGTCGCAGGGGCACGCTCGCTTCTCGGGAAGGCCAGGACAGCCGCCCACAGTCTCACGGTCCTATCCAGCCGACAGCAAACACCTCCTACACCTAAAGACTCCCCCCCCCCCCCAAACTATGTAACACTTGCTTCCTTATCCCGGCAATGTTGCGTATCCCATTGATACTAAATACACATTTATTGCACTAAAATTACATTTACAACTGTTTATGATTTTATTATAACATACGAGTCGCGGTGGTGTAGCGTTTGGACTACTCGACTCCCAATTAGAAAGGGTTCGATTCCCCCAGATTTTCGCACGTGGAATCAGTGCCAAACGATACCGTTGGCCGGAGGTTTTCTTGGGGATCTCCCATTCCCATGCCCTTTCATTCCAGCGTTGTTACATTATCACCTCACTACACTCATTGGCTCTGCAGACCTCGCTATTAGGAGCCGTCAAAGTCTTCACTCACTCACTATAAAAACATACTGGTTGTATACATTTGTGTAGTTAAATTACTACTGTTAATTTTCCTGCGATCTATTTTAAAAATCCTCTCCCCGCGATAGACGACGAGGGCAAGAGTGGAGCGGCAGAGGGGTGAAGCCCCCCTGGCTGGCTGGATCACGTGTGTCTGAAATGGCTGGCCCCTGCCTGCTCGATATTTGACAACAATCTTATATAGGTAATGCACACACTTGATATAATGCTGAAAATAATTTTGTATTCATTCTATAGCTGACGAGATGACGGCAAAAATAACACCAAATAGGCACTGCCTGTCGTGCATTAATATATCTTAACAAAAAGTAGGGTCATTACATACGCATAAAAACAATACAGACACAGAGAACTGAACTAGCAATCGCCTGAGATGGAAGTGCCATCGTACTTGCGAGAAAAACTGGCGGAGAATCATTTACGAAAAAAACCGTTCCGATGCACTGGCGGCTCTTGACAAATGATCTTGAGAGCCGAATGAACTGTCGGCTAAAGTTTTCCCGAATGCAAGACTGGCGCACTAGCATGGGTCCGGTGAGGAACAAAGAAAAACGGCTGTCAGATTAGCGTGCAGTGGAATCCATTCCGCCGACCACAAGACGCAGAACAGTTTGAGAGAGAGCAGGCCGGGTGGAGATGGGGAAGGTTAGGGCGACCTGTACTCGCCAAGGCGTGTCGCGACTGCGGTCAGGCGGCAGTAGTAGAAAAAAATCGCGCTTCGCTGGTAAAGGTGCCAGAACCGATGTAGTTATTGAACTGGACGGTGATGGAATCTGCTCTGTTTGCATAAAAAACATATCGGTTCTCACTTCACTTGCTACTTACCTGAACTGTTGTTGGATCTGAATGCTCAATCGTTAACTACACTTCACGTCTGAAGTGTACTTACAGTCAGGATGAGTATTGTTTGATTAAGGCCCGTGTCCGAACTCGGGTACATACTTGCGTACTTGCACACACTACTTACCCTATCTTGAGAAATTCGGACTGGCAGTGTTGTTGGCTTCTGTGACAGTTATTAGCCAGCTAACCACTTTAAATGCTCATGTATTACGACTAAAGTATTTGATAATTGACGAAAGTTTTAGGGGTTAGATCAAGTATTAAATCATATTTAAATTAGATTTACATTAACTTTCATTGTCTTGCGTCATCGTCAGTAAGTACAGTTCGAATTGCTTTCTTTTTTAATATTAGTTTCTGTAGGTTAAGAACATGGACCTAATACGAATTAATTGCTAAGACCTTTTTAAGGTGAAACTTGCGATGATTAGTTACTCAGTTCAAAATTCCATGTCTACGAAGTACTAATGTTCCCCTATTAAACTTTAAGTCAAATAATTGTGTCGGAAAACAATTGTAACCTACAAATTGCTTCTCAAAATGGCGGCACATATTCCGCAAGTATGCGAGAAGTATACAACTTCGTTTACTTCTATAATTGCATACTTCACTTGCTGTTCGGACAGCACTTGTGACGTCACTTCCGGGGACAGGTACGCACAAGTACGTACTTCAGGCGAATTTGGACACAGTCTAAGACTAGCTGCAGCAAAATGGTCGCCGACATGTTACGCTGCCTGAGTAAAGAGAGCTGCATCCTCCAAAGTGTAAAGCGGCAGATGAAATAATACTTTCCCGCGAAAAAAGCCAGCACCGTGACTGTTCCTCGCCGTGAATCACGCCTCGCACGGTTGAATCAATATTACCACTGGCACGTGTAACTACTTGTGCTTCGAAAAACACTTGCCGAACATCATACTTACTCATGTCCAGCACCGGCGTTTCTTAGGCCCTGTGCTTGACAGCTTCGGTTGAACATGACTTAAAAACTGCTACCAGACGATTAAAGTGAGCGAGTGATTGCGCGGCTCTCGGCATCTGGATCTTGAGAACCGATGAGGGTGAAGCTAGGCGAGTATGGAGCAGCGCTGGAATGAAAGGGCGGGGGGGAAAACGAGATCCCACAGAAAACCCGCCGACCAGCGGTATCGTCCAGCACGAGTCCCACATGGGAAAAACTGAGAGCGACTCCGCCGGGAATCGAACATGATTCACCTAGGTGGGAGGAGAGTAGTAATATAGGCTGTTCACAGTAAAATGAGCACTTTTGAACGCCCTGCTTAAGATCTACTTGTATGCAAGTTGTGTATTCATCCGCCTTATGTAAAATTAACATTGCCATGGGCCTCATCACATTATTCATGCGTCGGTCAAGCGAAACTGTGAAATTATTAGGAAAGTAAATATTTTACGTATCTGCTCATTTTTGCACTTTGATGCAAGGACATAAGCGAAAGAAATCATTTAACCTACCACAAATGGTTACCTTACTCTTCTATTCAACGTTACGGTATGGAACTACTTTCCATCCATCGTTACGAACTTTACTCGACGAATGTAATTCAGTGAACCCATTAAAATATATGCAGGCAGGGGCAGTGACTTTTTTTAAGGTTTATTTCAAAAATGCTCATTTTATCGTAAACAGCCTTTAGACGATTAACAGTGACAATGGAGCCCAGGGTGTAAGCGGACGTGTCGCCACTCACCACATGGGAAATGTACGGGCCATGAAGTATTGCGGGAGACAATGACTAACCATGGCGCAAATCAATGGTCTTACACTCTACGTCATGCAATTGGTAATTTACTGCCAGATTTCCTACTAGTTGATGTCCGTAATTAATTCTACAACTCCTGCCGTTCCCTGATAGGTTTTTATTTTCTCATATACTTCAAGAACTTTTTAAAGTTTTATATACACATTATTCTTTGTTAAAAGCGAACGAGTGAATTATTTTATTTTACCTTCATTGTAATATATTTTAGCATTCGTAAATCATGTCAATATCCTCCAAGATTAGCCATTCCTAACATGTGTATAATTTTATATTACTGTTCAGCACAAGAAATAATCTACGAAGTTTCTGTAAATTTTAATCAGTTTCACATCAATTGATAACAATATTTCCTGTCAAATTGGGGAACATTGAATGTTGAAGGATACATTAACGTTATCTCATTTTAAAATACACATCATTCACTGTTCTTAATAACGAAAGTCCTTAAACACAAAGCGAAAGAATATTACAAACTTTCATAAAAAGCGATAGATTAATTACTTTAACAAACAAAAAACAAATTACATTTATATCTTGAGTGATTTTATTTCTACTACACTAATTACATTTCTTCAAGAGCTGATATATTTGCTGCACAAATTCCCCAGATATAATTACACAGGTTTAAGGAAGTTATTTTCAATGATTTTGATGTCGCATCCTATCGAACTAAAATTACTTTGATGTAGTTTTACTAACCTGTGTAGTTAAACGAAACGAAACTACAGCGAGTTACAATAATAGAGCTCAAAGAAACTTGCCAATAAAAACCCGACCAGAGAAGAAAAATTTCTTGCTAGGCCTACAAGTACAGTATATTTATTATACTTCAAAGTATTAAAATACTTATTTTAAACGCCGTTTGGTAGAATGCATTGCTATGGTTCATTGCGACAAAAAAGATTCAAAGAACGATCCGATGGCAATTTAGCGGCCAACGAACTCATTCAACAGGGAATAAATGGCAGGACATTAACTGCATGCGGTTGCGTGTCCTGCCGGAGAATCAACTTACAAAATAAAACACCCACCTACGTCTATTTCTATATTTAATAATACAAGCTACCGAAGAACACGGTCACAGCTTGCCACACCGGTACGGTTTAAAAAAAAAATGTTGATTCCAACGATAACCGAACTTCAAAGACTACAAATGAGCCATATGTTCTTTTTTTGCCATGTTGGCGACGGAGAGCATGCATTTGATTTTTCTTCAGTAAACTAGTTGCAGCATATAAGTTAAGGTGAACAATCCAGAAGATCAACAGGTACTAATGCACAAACACTATTTAAAATCAAGTAATCAAAGTAAATTCAATGACAAACTACTACTGAAACACCATATATTTATAACACAAAATGTGGTTTGCTCTGTGCTTTTCCTCACACTGAAGGAAAACAGCTAGACGGGATAAAATTATTATGCCGCTAAACCGAACATTGAAAAAGCTAGGTTTAGCGGGGAATAAGCTAAACTAGTAACTGGCGACGTGGTCGTGATTAGTGCACATGCGTTAGTGACGGCCATCTTTACTGCCCATGCGCGTTTTCACCCACCAATTTTTACCAGTAGTAAGGTTGCTTCTACTAAGGTTAGTTCTATTCAGGTTAAGAACAAAACGAAATTTCTTATGGGAGAGGTTGGCATAGGGAAAATTTCTGCCATTTCCTGGCCACAGTTCTTCGTGCGCAAATTGCGGCAACATAAGAAAAGGTATTTACGTACTTTTTTTCACATGAGCGTGAGACGGTGTAACACTTGCGATATGAAGACGGAAGTTACACTCGCAGCCATTGACGAAACCACCGAATCCAAGTATCTTCGCTAATCATTTTTACTGTTGACTTAGGGGCCTATGGAAAAATGAAACTTGTACAGCTTTGTTGCATGAAATACAGTCAGTTAAAATTAAATAACTTTATGATCTCCATTTACAGTAAATTAATTTGCATATTTAATTCTTCCGTCATCAAGTTAATACTCCAACAGCCTACGCAGTCTAACTTATCTTATTATACCGTACAAAAGAAAAACATGAAATGAAAATCTTCAACCTTAGAATACGCAAGAGGCAAAATAACAAACCTGTAGCCAGATGTAATTATATCTACCAATATTTTGTATAACTTGTTGGGTCTATGTGAAAAATTAAGGGAACACAAATGTTTCTCAACTTCCACCAAACAGGCAGTCTCTCACAATATCGTGTGCCATTCGTTTCTTCAACCACTTATTTCTGTAATGGTTGCATGGCTCGGGGATTTATTAATACGAGTGCAGCACGTACGTCGCTAGGAATTACAAAACAGCAACAGTCTATGTTTTCTCTGGCTACGTAACGTAAATACAGTAGCGGCAAAGTTTACGTGACGAAGACGCCGCAAAAACTTCAACACTTAAAAACGTGTGTGGCGATCGAAAATACCGGGAAACATGTTTCTAAACGTCGGATTCCGCTTCCGTCGAAGGCATTGATCAGTCTAATTTATGCACGTGTTTTTGCGGTCGTTGTACAGGCTTGGCCACAATCGCGTTGACGCTACAATAACTCATGAATACGTGGAGAGTAATGGCACCGGCTACAGCGACGTAGAACGTTGCAGCAACGCTTAACTTCAAACTTAACGCGTTAAAAATTGGCCAACATTCAAGTCTTCGCGGTTAACATTTAATGCTAAGCAATAACAAATTCCAGACGTAACAAACAAAATTTGTGCCATAGTAAAAACTGGTAAACTACTATAATTTTCGTTAACTAACGTATATTACAGCTGGCAATGCTTACCTATGTTGTGAAACATCGTAAGGCTACGTGCCACATTAAATCGAATCGGCACTACACTATAGTTTTTTTTTGTGCATTTCTGTTAGCCATTATCATCCATTTTTATCTGCACCGCTGTGGTATTACGTCGTATCAAACGACATGCCAATCTCTTGGTATTTGTACATGGCATGTTTATTTGCAAACTGGCTGGCCGACCCAAGAAATTAAGGAGACAATGAATACCTAGAATGCACTTCGCGCCGTTAAGACATAATGAGAACATGTAAACAATGCAACTTAATTGGAAAGTGTTTTCTATCGACAGAACACTTACACACGCCGGCTGAGATGGGGTAAATTTACTAAAGTATCTGTTCGAATTAAAGGTACTTTATTATGCATTAAATAAAAGCCGTCAATATTTTATTATGTAAATGACATCACTGTGTGTCAAATATATTTAGAGCTGTACTAGTATTAGATCTAAATTATTTCGAAAGTCAGTTTATTTACTTATTGGTACAGTTATTTTATTACACTGAATAATTTACATTCCATAATCCATTTCACTAATCAAATTACCACATACAAACAACTAAACGAAATATCTACACTTTTAAAAATTCGCCGAGAATGCACATGAACGGAAGGAATTCAACATTTTTCCAGTTGTAAATCGGCATAACCTTCAACAGTTGCTATGTATCAATATGAAATAAGCTTCTGTTATATATTCCTTACGTACACACAATTTGTTTGCACATGAATTTATTAAATGAAGAAAAAGTTACTAATCCCTGCAAAACAGCTAATTCGTTTGGTATGGATATCTCGGTTAAACAAAGAAAAACCATTTTCAATTATGTGATCCAATAGATTGGGCGTGCCCACTGAAATAAAGCGACAATATCTTGATTCTATGTGCCGATATTCCCAGCCTGGCCGGTTGAAGATATTTTTCCAGCGGTTGGTTTACATTCGTTCCCGCCCACGACCACCCGGCAGCCAATGGCGGCTGAGGACCTGCAGGAATAATCGCTCACAGCTGTAAATTGTGTACTACGACGTGCACTCGGCTAGACGCAACTGCGTTTGACGGAAACCGTCGAAATTAAGAGCGATACAAACTATAATTGCTACACGGGATTGTGTACAAGACTGGAAATACAGTAAACTCTGCACGAGGCATGGGGAACATTTTTGTAAATCGTCCTGCCCCAATACAGACTTATCGAGAACGAACCAACGTACTACCAAATGCATCGCAAGACTAAACGAAAATAGTTGATCTGCCGCCTCACCCGTACACAACCAAATAGCTACACACTGCATCAACCTGGTAGGCATTCTGACGTAACTGTTGACATTGAAATAATCACCAAAGACTAAGGCTGGATTCAATTCAGTACCACATGTCCTCTCACTTGCCCTCGATTCCTTCGTGTATGACCAGTTTTATATAAAAAGCTTTTAACTGCGAAACTATAAAACCTACTTCCAACATGCTGGTCCAAGAAAAGAACGCACTTCAACGAGGAATGTTGGGCGCTTTCAAGATCTCATGCATATTAGAAATAATTTTTAAATCTTCCAAAAATGGTTAAAACCGTTTTTTCAAAGAGTTATCTCAAAATATACGCGGCATATACATACAAAACTACTGAAGCGCCCGGCCCTAAAAGTTGCTATAGACTATTCACCAATTAAGTAATACCATCACTACTGAAAGTCCCATAGGTACACGCAGTGCGACAAGAGCACTGCACGCCAGTGCAGAGCCTAGCGCTTAGTGGCGATAGCGTACTTGATGTGCCAAATAGTATCGCCCTTGTCGCTCCGGCGCTTTTCGGCCTCGGAAGCGGAAAAAAGGTCCAGGTAAGCGGGAGACTTTACTAGTGGATTGGGAGAGACATACACCAAGAATTCCTCGTCTCGACGAGGAATTGACATGTCCGACTGGCCACAGCTTGACTGACTCACCTGCCGGACCAGTCGCACTCGTCGCCCATGATGCTGGCCGCCGCGGCGCCCGTCGTCAACAGCAGCAGCAGCAGCGTCGAGACGCGCGCCAGCCGCTCACAAGGCGAGAGCGAGGCCATCGCTGTCCCGAGGTCGAGCAACAAGCAGGCGACAACAGCTCATGTCCGCACGGAGCCTGACCCGCCGACACCACATCGCATCGCCGCCTCGGTCCAGTCCCTCCTGCGAGCCGCCCGTGCAGTCCCTGCGTCCTCGCTTGCACACACACACACGCGTATACCAACACAGTCTCTTGCAAGACGACACAACTACCCACCATAACCTGCCCGCACGCTCGCCAGACAGCCACTGACGGCCGCTCCGCCTGCGAAGACGCGCCAACACGCCGGGCTACCACCCCTCCCCCCCCCCCCGGACCTGTTGCTGCGCTGGTGCTGCGCTCCGGCGGCGACCCCGCGCAGCTCGCGCTCGCCGTCTCTACTTTCCCCTTCGTGCGGCGTGACGGAAAAACACGACTGGTCACGAGCCAGGAAGTATTGCCAAACAACAGTTACGAACTAATCCTCAAATCCTTTTACCTACTGGAGCTAGCACGCGATGCTGCAACACCGGAAACAACTCGAGATGTAAGGCGGAACACGGCGAAAACGTCATTTTATAGGCCTTTACGGGTTACTGACTTTTACAAAATATACGTAGAGTATATAATCTATTCGCGGTTTCTCCACACTTTTTGAATCAAACCTTCGAAAAATAACCCCATGTAGGACGTGTTTCCTTGTTTCCGGAATATTTAATGTAACTCAACTGTTTTATACCTACTCCTGTTAACATAAAAGTGCATTATTTTTGGTTAAATTGAACTTTTACTTCTACTTTATCTATAAATTATTATATTTCACTTACTCTGAATATGAATAAAAACTGGGAGAAAAGGTGTGTGTTGGTAATGCCTAATACCTAGTGAGAAATAGTTCTCGTACATAGTATTAAACCGGAAGCGCACGAATGCAAGGTGCGGTGCGTTGCCGCGTTGGTGTAATTTTATAGACTACGTTTTTTTTATGAAGGAAGGAATTGCCTGAAAGTAGGACTTTACCAGTACTTCACAAAAGCTGGATGTAAACACTAATGACTATAGGCCCTCTCCAAAATATTGTGAACTGGTAAAAGACATTCGTTGTAATGTGTCGTCTTGGGAAAACTCGTCTTAAACAGTAACTCAGTACTGCCTCGCCCGTTAGTGTCTCGAGATTTTCGAATAGTTTTTCTTTAGAAAGTGTACCAATTTAGCACCAGTACAAGTTTATTTGTTTTATTTATATTTTAATACAACTGTATTTGTTTCAGTATTTTACTCTAAAATTAAATGGTAAAGTGTGTCACAGGTGTCTTACAAGCTATTTTTTTTAGCTGTGTGGATATATGTACATGTGAAGAACATGTCAAATTTAATAATTTAACAGGTTTTACTTTAATGCAGATCTTACTGATCAGAATTATTTACGAGGCAAGTAGATCTTTTCTGTGGAAACCGTACAAACAATGTTTCCCTGTTGTTCCCCTTTCCCTCCCCCCCCCCCCCTCAACATAACTCACTGTACCATTTTTCCCCATTCCGCCGAAAAAAAGTCAATATGCTACAATTTGTTTAATCGAAGGAAGTATGTTTTATGCCATGTACATGAAGACGAACAAAATTGAAATGTTTCTTTAGTCGATTATCTCAAAGGCGATGTTTCTTGTACCGCCAAACACCGCATCAATTTTCGCGTCAAGCGATCCTTGCTGTAACAAAAAAGCAGAAAAAATACAGATAGAACAAGTAGCTCAATAACCAAAATATTTCAGGTATGTAATTTGACCGTAAGGAACCGCCAAGGGTGGGAAGGAATAATTATTTTCGGAATTTAGGTTTGTCACGATGTTAAGCGCGTGTTAATTAAATACGACAGCAAATTGTGAAGATAAAATCAAGAATAGAAGCAAATATTAGCCACTTGATTAATTATTAACTTACAGTCCATTCACGGTTACTTCCGACTTTTCTGAACCCCTTCTTGAGGTTGAAGTCAAGCAACTGCCTATGGAGCACTGCACCCGACTGTACAACATGAACTCATAAAAAAAGTAGTACAGCCACCATTAAAATTGTCAGAAAAGTGCGATTTATACTGTATATGAAAGAAGAATATATATTTTTGCAACATTATAAAATATTTGACTAAAATATACTTTTTAAATATAAAAAAATAATCGATCGATAGAGACCGCATTTTTAACAAAATTTAAGCGTATTTCGTTGTGAATGCTTCTAAATGCAGAATTTTCAAGAAAATCTTCTTACTATGTTTTACTATGTTTACTATGATTACTATGATTGTATGTAATAAAATTGTAATTATAATTTATGAAATAATTTTTATAATTAATTTTATGTGCATCCATTTTTTACAAACATTTACGGCTGAAACTGACGTAAATAAGGTTAATTTTGTAATCTTCTTGCAAAGGGGCCGTGGTGGCGCAGCGATTAGAGCGCTCGCCTCCTGCCTAGGCGGACAGGGTTCGATTCCCGGCGGGGCTCATTCCAGATCCTCTCACGTGGGAATCGTGTCGGACGTTGCCGCTGGTCGGAGAGTTTTCTCGGGGTCTTCCGTTTCCCCCGCCCTTGTATTCTGTCGCTGCTCCATACTCACCTCGCTTCACCCTCATCGGCTCTCAAGACCTCGCCGCCCAAACCTCGGGCTTTCGTTCTTCAGGATATTATCCCAGGAAGGTTTACCGTAATATTTTGCCTGTAAGTTAGGATGTTGATAATGAAGGTAAGGCATGGTGTGTCAAAGTTATTGGCGCAGAAGAGAGTAATATTTTGTCATTTATGTTTCGGTTCGGACTTCAAGGTATTACTGCTAAGGCTGGAAGTGGTCTTTTGGAATTTTGCTTCTTCAGAAAAGCTTACAATGCCAAGGATCCTACAGCTAAGGATTTGGACGACATTGACCCACGTTATATAATTTGTTGGAAGACCGTTCCTATTCATGAAAGTGGTGTTAATCAAACTGATGTTATTAGTATGTACTCTACACCTCTTCTGTTCTCTCGTAAGAGGGTCAATATAGAGATTGGTGATCGGATTTGGTTGTATCAAAAGTTGGTTGGCACTGCTGGTAATATGCATATACTTGGGACACATTGAGGTTACTTTAAATCCCTTATTGGTGTTTTCATGTGTAATGTTTAAGGACATTAAATAAATATGAATATTGTGGTATTTATTTGTTGTTATTTGCGTTGATGTCATCCCGATTTATGTTATTTAATTTTGGGGCCGTTCATCAACCCCTAGAAGAAATGAGCGAAACTTAGTGAGCTTCCATAGGGGCAATGTCCCACGTCTAAAATATTATGTCAATATATTTTTTTCCCTAATATAAATGTATTACTTTTATTTATTCTAATATTTTCTATCTTACTATTAACAAAGCACGTAATAGGAGAGGGAAATAAATCTTTATGAAATTCTTTTTTTTTTTTTTTTTTTTTTTGCGTTCTTATCAGAGACTTTTTCGGGCATAAAATTACGCACTCCTTTGCTATCGAAGTCTTTTGAAATATTAATGTATTACCTATTTCCTGGAAAGATCAGTAGATTTAATATTTAAATAAAAAATTACTGAAAAACAAATTTTTATATTTGCATCCTTGCAGAGCTTGAGTGTATCATGACTCATACTTAGGTTTTTCTTTTAAGTTTATATCTTCAAAATCGGCATCAGAAAACCGGATTTCATTAACGTGTATTTCCGTATACCAAGTACACACTGCTTTCAAACCAGGCAACAGCCTTAACGGCTTGATGAAAGGAAACATGTGTGTTTCTGTGATAAACCACACTGTGTCCCAATAAGCCAAGCCATAGTTTTATATTTTAAATTATACTTTAATGTTATATACCCCCGTCTCTTAGGTGGCATATTAAAATCGCATGCGTCGCCAAAAAGGGACATTTTGAAGTTCTATAACTTCGTGAAGAAAATACACATTGCAGAAAATTGTATTCCGCATTTATACACTCTAAATTTTTGTCTCCCAAAATCTACTAATTATCAAAGTGATAAAGTGTAAACCTGTTTTTTTTTTTTTTTGTTGGTAATATATTTTTCATGTTTGTAATCTTACGGTACAAGTTTTACGTAGTACGTAGTAAATTATTTCTTACCCAAGTTTTACGTAGTAAATTATTTCTTACCTTGTGTAGTCTAGATCTGCATATGGCAAATATCTGAGGAATATACCTATTTAACAATATTTTCTGAAAGTTCCGAAACCTTAGATTCGGCCTTCGGCTATAAGAATTGCTATACTCTAGCTATGTGCTGGGAATGGAAGTGCTCTCAAGAACGCTGAATTCACGAGAATTTACAACCGGCAAATTAAATCTGAAATTATGTTCACTGTCATTAGAAAGTAATAAATATTCTGGCGCGAAACAAAAATGTTCACTTTCCGGTGTAGGGAATATAGAATAAATCTGTAGGATATATTCCGAAAATACCGCAGTGACTATTACAGAAACAGAATACTATGTTAAAAAAATGTGGTTAAAATAAGGCGAGTAGGTAGGTACAATAGTGTATGGTGACGCGTAGTGTTTCGCTAATGTTGGCGGTGGACTAATAAACTCACGCTATCCTGAGGAATTCTTCCTTGTCTATGCGACCATCTTCTCCAGGGATTGGCGACGGCTCCAAACCCACACCTAGCGTCTTCATGGCTGGAATGACAGAGAGACAAGTCTGTCGAAACAGTTAGGTGAGGATTTTGTGCCGTTGTAGGAACAGAATCACTTCTGAGAATCACACAAACCTTTTGTAACGGCTGTTCACGATAAAGTGAGCACTTTTGAAATGAACCTTATAAAAATGCCTATGCCCCTGCCTGCGTATATTTTAACGGGCACACTAAGTGACGCGCGCCCAGTAAAGCTGGTAACGATGGATGGAAAGTAGTTCCATATCATAACGTCGAATAAAAAGTATTAGGTAACCATTTGTGATAACTAAAATCATTTCTTTCGCTTTCTGTTTTTTAATGCATCGAAGGGTAAGAATTAGATTTGGAAAATATTTACTTTTCTAATAATTTCGGTTTCACTTGACCGGCGTATGCATAAACTGAAGAGGCCCACGGAAATTATAATTTTACGTAAGATGGAAGAATACACAATGTACATTCAAGTCGATCTCAAATAGTGCTTTCATAAGTGATCATTTTACCGTGAACAGCCTATAGTAAGTAAATATCAAACGATTCGCCTTGGTTCAAGAATTCCGTCAGAGCGCAGAGCTCAAATAGATAGCATATAAAAAATAAATAAACTATTCAGTATTGAGCAGTGTCTGCTTACGGATATCATTTAAGTCTCCCGCCTACATGGAGATTGTATTTCCGAATTTGAGGATAAGAACCGTGGGAGCGATAAGGACGATACTATCATGAATACCAAGTGCGCCATCGCCGGTAAGCGCAAGTCTCTCAACTGGAGTGCAGTGTTCTCGTCGCACTGCGTGTACCTATGGGAATTTCAGCCGTAAACCTATTATTTTACTCGTGGAAAATCTATACGAAATTTCAATGCAGAACTCTATGAGTAGTTTTGTATGTATCCGAAGCGTATATTTTGAGATTGAGCGCTTTGAAAAAGCCGTTTTTTTGTCGAGTCAATGCAAGAAACTGCACGTCACTTGAATGCATTACGCATAAAGGTAACCAGGCAGTCGATGCGCGTATTTAGGTATAATAGTATAGGTATAGGTATATAGGTATAGGTATAATAGTAGTAGAGGCATGGGGATCTTAGAAACAAAGGGATGCCACCTTTTTGATTGACCTAATTAATTTGATGTCAAATTGATCGAAATGGTTAATAAAATTGATTGAAAGGATTAATTAAATTGATTGAAATCGTTAATTTTAAAATTGGAAAGGGTTAAATGGATTAAATGGGTTAAATTTAATACACGGATTAGATTTGTTGAAAGGGATAAATGTATTGAAAGGGTTATTTTTGTGTTTGGTGCAAGAGTGTACAAAGGGTAAAATTTATTAGTTTCTTTCTTTTTGTGCGGAGCTGGATCTCTGGTAGGTCCTCGCCCTTGGAGCTGTGACGTGTTGGGTGCGGGGTGGAAATATATATAGCAAGTTTTGTGAAGGGTGGCCTAAGTGTAAATTTTTTTGGTTTGGTAGTGATATTGCTCATAGGCGGTGTTGGTAGATAGGCGACTTTGAAAGATAGTATTATTCCAAATGAATAACAGCATTGCAAGAGAGAAAAAATAAATTCGGGATGTTTAAACTAGTTCTACCTATGAATAAATTACACGCATCGAATAACAAATTTCAAACCATCACAATTATGTGAGTCTCCAGTATGAAATTACTACTTAATGAAAATCAATTAAATGTAAAGAGATGAATACATCTACACTGTGATTTTACTACCCTGAGCTGTATGTTAGAAATACAATTTACTAGAGAGAAGTTTAATGAACGAACACAATAACGTGAATAACATCTGGTGTTGACAAGTGCTAAGCAATCATAATTACGTGACTCTTCAGTATGTAATTAATTAATTAATGAAACAAAAAAATGTTCCTATAAATTAAACTTGTAACAAACACAATATCAAGATATATGTAACACTACACGTCCGTCTACCTGTGAGACTGGTGAGGAACTTCTGAAATGGAATCCACATGTTAAAAGAAATGAATTGATTAACACACGTAAAAAAAGAAAATATTTAATTCAGGTCCATTCGCTCAGGAGGTCGATGCAGCACTGACTTGGATACAGGACTTACGTCAACTTATAAAATAGTTTGATTATAGACTGATGTGAAAAACTCGGAAATTTTAATGAAAATACAAAATGGTTAACGAATACAAGTACATGAAAATTACAAAACATGTAATGAAAACGCACAAGGAGCTCCCCCAAAACACGTCCGTCTGCCTCGGAGGCTGGTGAATCAATGAAGCAAGCGTACGTCTAGAGCCTGACTATATATACGTGGAGTGTGGTCGGAGGCTGACAAGCGACTAAGGTTATTTGTACTAGGAAATAGATGTGAATACGATTTAAGTGGCAAATGGATAAAAATTATATTTACGTTGCATGTACTAACAAACATATATATATATATATATATATATATATATATATATATTATATATATATATATATATATATATAATTTAGACTAGTTGATTTAACAACGAATTAAACAAACCTGTAAGGAAATCGCACCTCTCCCAAAACACATCCATCCACCTCGGAGGTCAGTCAATGAATTACTTGATTGTATAATGTGCGTCAGTTTATAAGTTCTTATATATGTGGAGCGCAGTCGGAAGCTGACAGACAACTGAGTTGAAATTTACGAGAAAAACTCAGTATTCATCCTACAACTACGTGAATGAAACAATAATTTTTTAACGAAAGTTTCACTATTGTAAGAATAATTCAGTTACAAATTATTTCCGTCGAAGCATAGGGACACTCGGATGACTTAATACCGTAACACTTTATAGAAACGTACAACATATTAAAAAAAACTGACATAGAACAAATTTTTCCTTTAAGTCTGTAAAATTTACAGCACTAGTTAGGGAAACGACAGTTGAAAATCATACCAAGTTTCGTCGACCAAACACAGAAACATAGTTTACATGAAAATTATTTTATTTTTTATAAATTAAATGATTCTATATTAAAATGAGAATCGTGGCTGTCGCACTCCGAAGCCCATTGGCCGCCTACCCCTTGGTCGTGTCACGGTACTCCGGTAGCCGCCTGGGGAAGTCGAGAGAGCCGGTGGGGTATCTGCACAGGGTGAAGATTCTTGTGATACTAACATGGCGATGGATAGCTAGAAGTGTGCAGATCACTCCTGGTTGCAGCACCCCTCCCGCACCCTTGTGCAGAAGATGACCTTATAATGGCTGGAGAGTTACTCTGCCCAAGGTCACAGAACAACACCCCAGAGCACGTCTTCAGCGATGCGTCGCCCCTTCCCTGCAACACAGATATTGTTTTCGCCCAAAAAGTCAGTTTCTATCCAAGGACACGGAACAACACCCCACAGACCGTTTTTTCGTTGATGCGTCTCCCTCCTCTTCAACACAGACTTCGTTTTCAGAGGTATGCTCTATCCAAGGTCATACACCCTCGCTGTCAATCCAAGACCATGCACCCTGACCCCCTCTCTTCACTATCAGCCCAGAACGCGTATTTTGTCCAACAACAACTTCAGTGACTCTCCACCTGACAGATACCTCTCAAGACACCAATTTGGACTCTTCCAAAATGGTGACCTGTTTGGGAAACTACGCTTTACCCATGAATTGTGGACTCTCCCCAAAATCTACCCTGTCCGGTTCTGTGAGAGAAATAGTTATTCCCCCACCCGCCCCTTCCCCTGACTCGCAATACCTGGAGCAGGTCAACAGCCTTTAAACCTTTGTGTGCAGGGGATGTTTAAAAAAATTCTCGCATTTACACTCTCAAATGTTTGAATGATTATTTTCGTCGAATAAATTTCTAAGAAATTGTGTTGAAAAATTATTCATTTAACATTAATAACTAGATTGAAAATAATAGCAGTAGATATGTAAGTGTATTTACGCAACTGTAATATATTGTTTCCGATTAATTTTTGCTATCATGATAAATAATTTTTTTTACACCTCTTACTTCAAATCCCGCATAGCAAAGAGAAAAACTTTTATAAATCTTTGATGAAAATTTTCCCAAAAGTAATTTAATGCTATGAAGGAATTGAAATTGTAACATTCCTTTCCTAAAACCGAAACCCAAGCTTAAGTGTATGGTTGTCTAAACCCCTTACTAATATTTAAGAGAAACTATATGAAAGCAATGTTATGAACATAAAGCGAACATCAGCCTATATTTAGTAATTTCTCGATCGTTCTTTTATCATTTCTCTACAGCATTCTATCCTATCGTAAAGGCAAGATACATATTGAATTTCCCTTGTAATAGGCAACAGTCATGGAAAACTTTACACTCTCCCTATATAGAATTATTTTTTTTAGAAAAAAAATTAGTTAAGAAATTTTAAAAAGTTGGGAATATTTTTAAAGAAATGTATAATTAAAATGATTTAAACACACATGATTATCGCTCAAATGTTAATCCAATGAAATGATAATAAAATCAACAACAAATTGATTGCAGAATAAATACTAAATCAATTACATATCCACACATTTATTAAATTAAAAACATATAAAACTAAATTTAAAAAATATTTTATTTAGGATCATAATTTTACAAACATTGTATTACAATCTCTTAAGATCTTGATTCTTACCCAGGAGTGGTGTGCTTTCAGAAACCCTTCCATCGAACAATGGACATATCTTTCTTAATAATTTTATCTACAAAGTATTCATTTGGAGAACTGACTTTGCAGTTCATGTTCGTAAAATCTGCTCTTTTATTGATTCTCCATCATAGTTTTCTAGGTACTACACTCTAGGATGTGTTTGTTTAATTGAAATAGTTTTAAATATTTCGTAAGACAAATTAACCATAATTTTTTTTCAAAGATTCCGTTCTGCTTCTCGATCCCTATAAATTCACCAACATTGAACTTTGGCTTTCTTTCGTCGATGACTTAAAAAATATTATACACAGTTTTCACTAAACCATTATTTGTAACTTCTTTGGGTGCCATCTTGATAATTCTATGATATCTGTAATTATAAAATTTCACTATTTCAGGGAGAACATCAACACATTTGTAAGTCCCACTCGATTCGAAATGTTTATATATTAACTGCTTAATCAATTTATTGTAATGTTCCACAACACTGACTTTAAGCTCCGAATATGTTTCATACTGATTAATATTATATTCAGTCATTAGTTTCTGGAAAGGTGTAAAAAAAAATTCGATACCTCTATCGGCTTGGAGCGAATTTGGTTTTCTCTTTCAAAACGATTTTCATTGCATCGGTAACCTGTTTCCCAGTTTTGTTTTCCAAAGGTATACCACAACCATATTTTGAATAAACATCTATTATGGTTAAAATATACTTGTATCCCTTATTGTATGTATAAAGCAATTTCATTTCACATAAATTGGCTTGGAAATAATAATTTAAAACAACGGTTATGACTCTTCTTCTAAGATATCTTATCCATGCAGGAGCATGAAGCTCTCCAGAAATATTACTAAAGTTCATTTGTAACATAACCGTCGTCTTTCAACTCTTCAATAATATAAACAATTTTGTTCGTATATCCAGACTCAGGAAGCTATCAGAAGTTTTAATATATCAACCGATTCATCAGGATTGTTCCAATATACAGGAGAAAAACTATGACCAACTTCATCTTTATATAGTCCACTTCCGACAATATCAGTTATTACATGTACTTTCGGTACGTTTTCATCTCCTGAACGAATGTTAGCATTCGTTCGACGAATAAGTTCTTTATATTGCTGCAAATCAGTGTCGGAATATCCATTTGGAAATATATTAAACAATAATTCAAAAAATCCTTGACTCACATCAGTTATGTAATAACCAATTTTAGTTTTATTGTCAGGCAGAAATGTTATTACAGAATCTCCCAGGAACCAGATGTCATGTCGATAAACACCAAATGTATCACGCATGGATGAAGATGTTTTAAAGCTAAATAATGATGTGATAAATGAGAAAGTGGTTCTTTTTTGTTCTTCTTTGTTAAAGGTTCTTCTTCACATTTAATTTCCAAAGCTGTTTCATTAGGCTAATTCAACACAGATTCCAATGTATCCATTCTACTCATAACAGGCATAAATATTACTTTGTTTAAAACATCCCTCTACATACAAACTCATTTGGCTTGTAAATATTTTTCTTTCACAGCAAATATAATGTTATGTAATTCTGAAGCAGAGGCAGACATGTTTCGATTATATTACATTAAATTCAAACTATTTATATATGAATCAAGTCGTTGCTTTTCGAAATGCTGTAGTAGGTCGACTAACTGGTGCACTAGATCGATTTGTTTGCACTTTTTCAATCTTATCGATTTTACTTAAAAGAGCATCTAATTTAGTTACAGACTTAGCTTCCAGTTCATTAATAAAATAATTTATTCTTGTTTCCTAATCATTATTTTGTTTTATCAAATCTGTTTGTATAACGGAACCAAATTTTTTTATTAATGAATTCATTGTTTATATATTGTGCTATTTGTTCCATTCGTGTTTCAAGTTTTTTTGTAATAGTATAGCTTACCACTTCATTTATTACAAGTCTTAAATTTTCTTGCATTTCTGTAAGTTGTGTTGTAAAAACTATGTTTGTCATATAATTAAAGTCTTTACTAAATCCATTTAAACTTTCTTCTACTCTAAATTAACTACTTTGCAAATCAGTGCTAATATTGCTTAAAAAATTTTCAATTATGTTCGTGTTTTTATAAACATTATCATTAAAATCCACAAACCTTATTAATTTCTCTTCAATATAGTTTAATTGCATTATAAATACTTTTAACATAATAGTGTTTAAGTCTTTCATGTAATATTTATTTACCGCATCACTATCTTTCACAGCCACACCCATATTACGTATTATATGTCCATTCAAATCACAATTCTCATCGCGATTTCTGGTTAAACAGCTATTTTAATGATTACATTTTATACCGCTATGTCCAAACTTTGAAATACATATTATTCTTTGCCTGGAAGTAAAAAAACTGTCAAAACCAGACAATATCTGCCTTTGTGTAGTGAAGGATTGGAAGAATCACTAAAAAACCGTAATTGTCTTTCCAACAGTAAAAACACATATTTTTAAATTTTTAAAGGCTATATAGCTTACAACATGATCATTGTAAATATGTTGCAGATTGATGTTATCCATTTTAAACACAATTACCACATTTGCATTATCATGCAAATTATGTTTTGGTATATGTGCATAATGTGATAGATAAATACAATCAACAAGACATTTAAATTGCAAATATGTTAGGTTATGAACAGAGAATGTATCCAGCTAATCAATTACACGAATCATCAAAACAGGTTAATATATTATCGGTAAATGTATGTTGTATCAATGTTAATATTGTAGGTGGTTCATATTTAAATGGAAAACCAACAAATACAATACATGAGTTCACGTATGCTGTGGCTCCAGGATATAAAATAATTGAAAAATCGAATACTTTGATATATCTTCCAGTAATAGTGAACTGCGTTATTGAATAGTTGTTACAATTGTCAATCAAGATGTTAAACTTATTAATTTTAGAAATGAAGAAATTACTGTCTGTTTACATTTTAAAAAGCTATATAAACAGTTGCATTCCATTGTGCATTACAATCATAATGGTTATTGTGTACAATATTAAATTCGGATGTAAAGTAGGTTGTCTCTTTTAAGAAAAATGTCACTAAGGAATGTATTTCGAAAAAAGGAAGAATAAAAAGACAAATGCAAGCAATAAATGCTAACTCCAAAAATAGTTACCTGTGAAGTTGGCACAAGGCAACGGATTATATTTAAAAGAATTAGGATATACTGTTAATAGAAATGGAAATGAATAGAAATGGAATCAGGAAATGCAATCCCCAATATGGAAATACATGTGTATGAACCATTCCGAGCAGGTCTGTATACATTCCCTTCGGAAATACGGATTTCAATACAAAATTACAATATTTACACATTACCATCGAAATCAAGTTTAAGGTTTAGAGGAACAATTAAAAAGATAATCGATGCAAGTAATCCAGCATCTACATGCTAAACAAGAATTAGTTATTCTATTCTGCAATACACATTTGAATGCCATATATGATACAGCTAATAACGAGGAAGGTGTAACATTTGAATTAAGCAGTGTGGAATGGTTGATGCAGCATATTGAAATTAACACTCATGAACATGTAAAGTTTTTAAATTTATCGAAAAAGGGAAGAATTTATACATTGTATTTAGATCATGGAGTTAAGAGGTTTTTCCAACTCTACTGCAAAATCAAAAATTGTGTGGAGTGTGAAATCAAGTTTTTGTTGGAAAAACTGAGATATGTTGTCATTTGTTTTTAAACAAATTGGCAAAACAATTTAAACTTGATAGATCATTTTCGATAATTGTGATATGAAAAATACTTAACTGTATCCAAACAGTCAAGCTTACCCCTACGTGGATTTAAATATGAACTTTGCTAATGGCAAATTCCTTATTTCCTATGATACATATTCAAAGTTTCAAGAAACTTATTATAACAAAAACAGTTCACCGATCCTAGAACCCGAAACATTTATAAGTAGAGGAGAGTTATTTGTGTTTGATGTAAGCAAATAATACACCATTACAAATAGTGTGATTAATTCACAAATTGAAATTAATGCAAATATATCAATTTTGGCAAATACACAAGCTAATGCTCGAAAAATCCATGATAGATTAGCGAGTAATAATGTAAGAGGCAAGCTGGTGAAAATATGGAATTGAGTCAGTAGGGGACAAACCACAGGTACGACAAGATGTTTTGCTATGTGCAAGTATTTCTATCTGCAGAATAACAAATTATCATTAAAGAATTATTTATTACTGAAATGGAAGAATATAAACTGTATTCAGCTTCAAAGTACTGTTTGACTGGAAATATCTAATTCCCAAATACAATAAAACTAATAGATGGGTTACTAACCATCACCACGCTTTAAAATAGGAGAAGAAAACTAAAAATTAATGTTAACTTGGGCAATGATGTCTAACTGGGGTGAAACAGAGTATGATTAGTCTTCTCCCGAGTCACCTGTGGATATTATTCGATTGATACTGCATTATTTAGGATGAGAGAAATTTTATATGAAAAGTCTTTGGTTGTATGTAATCCACTACTTTGTAAAGATGGATCAAGACAACAAAATCACATGCTCGTGCATACAGAAATACAAATATAAATTGAATATCAGCATGTTATTAGCACATTGTAGCATACCATTTCGACTTTGTTTCAGAAAGAAATAATTGTGTAACTTGTGTGACATCCTGTACTTGATTATGTGTTTCGAATCAACCTGTATTTATTTGATGCTCTGTGTGATAATGTTTTGGGGCAGCCTGTAGTTATTTGTGTGTTCTGAAACATCGTACATTTCATTTTGTCGAAATAATAATATTAAAATATGTTTATATATTTTTGGTCAATAAAATTCAAGTTTTCAAGTGAATTCATTTGTACAGTTATTTAACCTATTCCTTATTTAAAGTGAACTTGTTATCTTAACAAAACTTTATTTATAAATAAACATCTTAAATAGAGCTATTTGAGGGAGAGAGAGAAATATGTTGCATTAACATGTAGGAGTGGTGTAATGAAAAAGCCACAGAAAAATTTTGGGAAGCATGCGCCCTAACTGCTTTTCCATAACTATATAAATATTATATTATATACCATCCCGGATAAGACGCACTTGATAATGGTTAATTTGTAAATCAGTGGCCATATAATTTTAAAAGGAATAATGAACAAAACACATAATTAAAAAATATATAAGAATTTGTTTATGCACATGAAAAAAACTAGATATGCTTCATTTTATGGATGTTTAAACTTAAATGAATCATGTGGAATTTTCTGATCAAACATTATTAGCTAACAAATGTATCTCGCTTCAAAATCTTAGACTTATAGCATTTACCAATGTCTCCAAATGTGAAAAATACCCTTACGTTTAGAGATCTATGACCTTAGCGGTGTGACTAGCGAGTTTCTCCAGAGTCATAAACCTTCAAGGTTAAATTTCATTAGAACCAACTATAAAACAGATCTCAGAGGTTGCCAGCCTGACTCCAACAAACCCCTACAGAACGCATTTCATTTTTATAATACCCTGGGGAAAATATATCTTTTGACAAAGCAAGCTGTCAAGGACCTTGGTCCGCCCTGGTGGGGAGGGTAGTTCAGTTCAGCGATTTTAACCATAAAGGAAAGCAAAGGTAAAACATTTTCCTAGATTTTTGAAAATTCCCAGGCAAAATATCGTGTTTACTACTTGATAAAAATTAATATTCACTTTGTGAGCTCCATTATGAAATTAAATATAAATAAATTAAAAAATACACAAGACATAAAATGAATAAATATTTATGAAAAAGTTTTACTTCCCTGTACACACTAAACTTTACCAAAAAAAAAATTTTTCCTATTTTTTTAATATCTTATAAATTATATTTTTAACTATATTGAAAACATTTTCGGAGAAATTAACAAAAAAAATTTCCATATATGTTTAGAATAAATATTATTAACAACATACAGATTAACAAAATGGGAACATATATCGGAAAATTAGATAGTGAAGCATAACACATTTCTTGGCTAAGATAGGATATATATTGAATAAAAAAAATATTTTATGAAAATTCAAGGTTTGCAGAAATATTAGTTGATGTCATAATATTACGAAATGTAATACCTCATTCTATTAAAAAGAAATGAATAATATCATGTTTAAACGAATAAAGTAATCTAAGAGAAGCAAAAAGAGGGATAATAGCAAGCATGAATGGTGTTTATGGATTATAATACATTGCTTTTTCTATAAATTAATTATATCGCTTTACTGACTACGTTTTTCACTATTACATTGCTTATCCGTTTAATTGATTATTAGTTAAACAGAATTTATTTGTTTTGAAGCAGAAGTTATTTTAGTGGTAAATAAATGTTATTCATTTCTTCGAGGAAGAAACTTAACAGATAGGTTTGTCTCAGAGGTTGGGGTGTTGGATTGAGGATATTTGAAAGTCAGGGGTGCTGGAAGGTAGGGGGCTGGGTATTTGGACTCCTGGCTTCTGGTTGTAGGGGAGAAATCAGGCTTTTCGAATGTTTACCTGGGAATTTGAAGTTTTTATAAATATGGCTTTAGCATCTAAGCCCACTTCCACTGTTTCTAGTTGTTTGTCAGTTCGGTTCGCCTTAACATGCCGCGCTCATATAAAGATTATTTTCTTGGCTTATCTACCCAAGATTTTAACCAAGAACTTACAGATTTTAATTGGAATTATTTTAATGATCTATTGAATGGACGAAATACTTTGGCAAAAAATTTATTCGATTTTATGGATGATGACGAAGAAAGTGGATCTACTCTACAGTCATTGCTGTTGTCAACGCCTTCAACGTTAAGAACAATTACAGTGCCATCTATGTTGACAAATCCAACAGTGATGCGTTCAACATTAGAAACAGTTACAGTGCCATCTACGCTAACGAATCCAACAGTGACTCCTTCAACGTTAAGAACAGTTACAGTGCCATCTATGCTGATGTATCCAACAGTGATGCCTTCAACGTCGAGACGAAGTATATTGAAAGCTGCACTAACGAGACCGACAGTCAAGCCTTCGACGTCGAGACCAAGTATATTGAAAGCTGCATTAATGAGACCAACAGTCACATTTTAGACGCCAAAGTCTACAGCAATGCTTGCGTCATAGAGGGATACAGCGACGCCTGCAATGTCGAGGGCTACAATGACGATTACGACATAGAGGTCTACAGTGATGCCTGCAGCATCGACCTCAATGCCTTCGACGTCCACCTCAATGCCTTCGGCGTCGACTTCGAGATCGGAACCTCCAGATTTATCATCATATATCAAGTCAGGCGTGGAACGTATACATAAACCACCAATGTGTTTGTGTTGCACTCCACTAGATTTAACCTCATATAATTTGCGGGAAGATATTTTAAAAAACCAGTTATATTAAGAGTTGGAAGAGTTTTTAGAGTTCAATTTGGTGTTTTCTCCTGAGTCAAGTTTACCATCACCTCAGCGTAAATTAATTTCATCACCTCCTCCTCCTTTCCTACCTTCATCACAGGAAATTATTTATAATCCTATAACATCACCAATAGCATCACCACCAACACCTGTTGTTCCTGTAAAGAAACGCAAATTCAGCTTATCGCTTAACTCTAAATAGAAATTTCAATTAAAAAAATTCAAACTTACAGTGATACTTTCTGATACAACATAATTTAATATTCTTTCAGTTTTACAATTGTAAGGATGTTCAGATGTCATATGGTGACATGGTTTTCAAGCATAATATGTGTTAGTTTTTATAAATTCAAAGATTTTCACTGGCTGAGAGGTTTTTACAGTTTTAATGATTGATGAAATGTTTAACAGAATTCATTAAAATTGTAAAAACTTGTTAAAAAAGTTTTAACAATTTGTTCAAAAGTTCATTAAACTTTTAAACTATTCATTAAAATGTTTAAAGATTTATTTTAATGTTTAACAATTTTAAGAAAAGTTCTTTCAATTCTAAAGATGTGTTTAGAAAATTTTGATGATTTTAAGAAAAGTTTATTAAAGTTGTAAACAATTCATTAAAATGTTTAATGATTCATTAAAAGCTTTAACAATTTGTTAAAAGTTTAAAAAATTTCTTTCAAGTCTAACACTTTATTAAAATGACTAAAGATTTTAAGAAAAGTAATGATTTTAATGATTTCTAACATACAATGATGGAGAGTTTTTCAGTTGTAACAGGAATTGTTGTTATTTTTTGCAGTTTTATGATGTAAGATGGTGTTTTGGTTGAAAAGCTTGTATACCTTACACACGTAATGATAAATATGTTTAATGATTTTCAGTTATAACAAGAATCATTGTGATTTTTTTGCAGTTTTATGACATAAGATGATGTTTTGGTTAAAAAGCTTGTATAGCTTACACATGTAATGATGGATATGTTTATTATTTTTCAGTTGTAACAAGAATAGCTGTGATTTTTTTGCAGTTTTATGAAGTAAGATGGTGTTTTGGTTAAACAGCTGTATAGCTTACACACGATATGATCAATATGTTTATTAATTTTCAGACATAACAGGAAATGTAGCAATTTTTTTACAGTTTTATGATGTAAGATACAGTTGCGGTTAAACAGCTTGTATAGCTTACACACGTAATGATAAATATGTTTAATGATTTTTAGTCATAACATGTCTAAAATTTTATGGTATTAACATGTGTGATGTGAATATGAAAATAACTGTTTTATGAATCTTAATTAATGTATGTTTAATGAACATTTTTGAAAAAAGAAAAAAGTAATTTTGAATAAAAATTTTCAATGTTCAATGGAATGCTGTGACTTGTTATTTATTAGTCTGAAAATTGCCCCCAGGATATTATATTATATTTTGTGAATGTTTGTGTGTATCTGAAATATGTCTGCATATTAATGAAAATAAAATGTTGTTAAGTTGTTTGGTGTTTAGAAGTTAGAAATATTTTAAAGCTAAGTTATTTGTTTGCTCACTTTTTCACAGAATAATATACAATTTGAGGATGGGGAAAAATTAACATTTCAATTAAAATTTAATAAAACAAACACACTCTGATGAGCTGAGGAGAACTTACAAAAAAATGATAGAGAGAATCGAACACTTCTGAATGAATTTTGAAATGGAAGGAACAGACTTGTAACTCGAGAAAACTTTGCTGGCAGCTGATCAAGTTCAAGAAACCCAGATAATTTAACAAAACTTAGAGCCACACAAATACCTTCTCAGGGTCAGGTATAAAGAGCCCTTAGCATCACATCACAGTGTTCCCCACTGTCCTACAACTCTACAGCAAGCAGAGTCTAGCCAACTTTTAAAATAAAAATATTTTTCTCACAAAAACAGTTTACAACTACTGAAGCTGGAAAATCAGTTGAAATTGCGTGACATTTAACAGATTTGATTTTCGATAACAGTCATTTCAAGCTGGATAGTGCTATTTCAGTAAAATCACATCGATATTTATTTTCTAAGGAAAACAATTTGAAAATGAAATAAGTAAAAATATATACTCATTTTATAGTAGATGTTCGATTTAAAAATTCAGAACTTGGAAAACTGTACGTGAAACACACACATAATATTTAAATACAATTTGAAAGTGAAAACATTTCGAACAAGTTTGTTTTCATGTAAGATTTCAATTGTTATGTTGGTATGAAAATGAATAATTGATTAGTTTAAACATAAATAAGTTTTCTGGAAAACAGGAAAAAGATTCCTGGAAATGGGAAAAATAAGTTTGCTGGAAATCGGAATAAAGTTTGCTGGAAATGGGAAAATGTTTTTTGGGTTAAACTTAAAAAGTGTTACTTAAAACTGTTTATATATTTTTTAATTGAATTTACTGTGTGATAAAGACAATTGGAATGAAATTCTTAGTGATGAAGAAAATAAAGTCTCATCTGCGGAACTTGTGAATATTTTTTATTTCACTGAGAATATGCCAGGTTCTTGTGTCTAGAAAAATAGGGGTAAACTTCAGTGTTCCAGCAAAAGTAACAGCTGGTTAGGAAGAGGGAGGAGGGGGAGCTAGTCCAGGTGAGTTCGAAATCCGATGCTGCCCCGAGGGAAGGAGCCTTCACGACATTGTGCACAAAAGCCTGGCTTTAACTTTAAAGCGAACCTCTGTTCCTCGCCGAAGCAGCTCTTGTATTGCAGAACGCATGCTCTTTGATGATGGGTGGGGGGTGTGAAGGGAGGTGGACCAGGACTACATGGACCTAGCATTTCTCAGGGAATATGTTCGTGAGTGGTGTAAAGAGAGGAGGCGCGTGACCTTTAATCAATAGCAGGGTCTCTGCAGTACCCTCCGTGGACAGGCCAGTAATTTGAAAAATGCTTTATAATTTTGAGAGGGGCAGGTTTTGCAAAGGGCAGCTTTGGAAGGGGCAGTTCTTGGCTGGTGTAGGCAAAGGTGTGTTTGCTGCTAAACAGGTTTTGCAGTGTTGGCTGGCAGGGGTCAGTCCTCCGGAAACGAACTCTGTGTTGGTGGGGAGGGGGGACACATCACCGAAGATGCACACTGGGGTGTTGTTCCGTGACCTGGAACAGAGTAACCCTCCAGCCAGCATAAAGTCATCTTCTTAACATAGGAGGGGGAGGGCGGCTGCAACCAGGAGTGATCTGCACACTTCTAGCTGTTTGCCGCCATGTTAGTTTCACAAAAACCTTCACAGTGCATTGATGCACCACCAGCTCTCTTGACTTCCCCGGGCAGCTGCAGCGGTACCATGCCATGACCAAGGGGTATGCGGCGAGCAGGCTTCGGAGAATGATAGAGAGTGATAGCAATGATTCTTGTTTTAATTAAAAATAATATTAATTTTCGTGGAAACTACGTTTCTGTTATCAGTCGACGAAACTTGGTATGATTTTCAACTGTGATTTCGCTAACTAGTGCCATGAATTTCACAGACTTAACGGAAAAAATTTGTACTATGTCTGTTTTTTTGTTATATAGTACGTTTCTATAAAGTGTTGTGGGATTAAGTCATCCAAGTGTCCCTATGCTTCGAGGGAAATAAGTAAGTGAATTATTCTTACAATAGTGGAACTTTCGTAAAAAATTATTATTTCATTCGCATAGTTGTAGGACGAATACAGAGTTTTTCTCGTAATTTCGACTCATTTGCCTGTTAGCCTCTGACTGCACTCCACGTATATAACAGCTTATAAGCTGGCCCACATCATGTAATCAAGTCATTCATTAACTGACCGCCAAGGCGGACGGATGTGTTTTGGGAGAGGCGCGATTTCCTTACGGGTTTGTTTAATTTGTTGTTAATTCAACTAGTCTAATGTATATTAGTACATGCATGGTAAACATATTTTTTATCCATTTGCCATGTAAATCATATTCACATCTATTTCCGAGTAACTATAACTGTAGTTGCTTGTTAACTTCTGAACGTGCTCCACATATACAAATATGTAAATAAAGAAATAAATATATAGTCAGGCTCTAGACGTAAGCTTGCTTCATTGATTCACCAGCCTCTGAGGCAGACGGATGTGTTTTGGGGGAGCTCCTTGTGCTATTTCATTGCGTGTTTAGTCACTTTCATGTACTTGTGTTTGTTAGCCATTTCGTATATTCATTAAAATTTCCGTGTTTTTCACCTCAGTCTATAATGAAATGTAGGTTATAAGTTGACTTAAGTCCTATATCCAAGTCAGTGTTGCAGCGACCTTCCGAGCGAATGGACCTATATTAAACATTTTGTTTTTATGCATGTTAATCAATTCATTTCTTTTAGCATGGTGATTCCATTTCAGAAGTTCCTCACCAGTCTCACAGGCAGACGGACATGTTTTAAAATATTGTCAGGTGTGTGTGAGATGCGTCAATTAGTGTTACATGTATCTTGTTATTGTGTTTGTTAGACGTTTAATTTATAGGAACATTTTTTTGTTTCGTTAATTAATTAATTACATACTGGAGAGTCACACAATTGTGATTGTTTAACACTTGTTGACACCAGATGTTATTCACGTAGTTGTGTTTGTTCGTTATACTTCTCTCGTGTAAATTATATTTCAAACATGCAGCTCATTGTAGTAAAATCACATTGTAGATGTATACATCTATTTATGCTTAATTGATTTTTATTACATAATAATTTCATACTGGAGACTCACGTAATTGTGATTGTTGGAATTTTGCGATTTGGTGTGTGTAATTTATTCATAAGTAGAACTTCTTTAAACAGTCTGAAATTATTTTTTCTCTTGTGCAATGCTGTTATTCATTAGGAATAATACAATCTTTCATAATCGCCTATCTAAAAACACCATCTACGTGCAATATCACTACTTAACAAAAAAAAATTTTACTTAGGCCACTCTTACACAAAACTCACCATATATATATATACCCCATCCCCAACACTTCACACCTCATACGAGTGCCAGAGCTCCAAGGGTGAGGACGTACCAGAGCTCCTACTCCCCACAAAAAGAAAAAAAGAAACTAATAAATTTGTACACTCTTGCACCAAACACAAAAAAATAACCCTTTCAATACATTTAACCCTTTCATTAAAATTAACCCTTGCAATTCGTTTAATACTTTCCAATTTTTAATTAGCCCTTTCAATCAATTTAATTTACCCTTTCAATCAATTTGATATCAAATTAATTAAGTCGATCAAAAAGGCGGCATCCCTTTATATTCCCCCACGCCCCTACTACTTATAATGCTGGTATTTGTTTCAAGCGGTTATATTTTAAACTGGTGCAGTGAGTAAATATTTCTTGAACATTTGTTCCCCATATAAATTGTCTGGCTTCAAGCTTGTGGGCAGCGCCCATGGGGCGACGGCTGAAAATGTCACTATAGTACAGATGACATTGAATAGGATAAATTCAATTTATGTCAAAATTGTTTGTAGAGCTACAATAAGTTAAGATTCAATATAATACATAGTACTACACGCAACTTCTTATTGCTGAGAATTTATTATATGTGTCAGTATGTTACAATGTAACGAGTATATGTTTGTACAACATTGTTGAAACGAAACGCCCTCGTATTCGCTATGTACTGTAACAGGCACGCAGGTAGGAAAAAAAATTACTATAAAGATTGTGACTGGCACAAAAGATAATACATAAAACTAGCTAGAGCGTAGCTATTGAAAATTATTACACTGAATAAACATTTTTCTAGAAAACTTCCTAAAATGTAATGGAAATTTCTTTAACCTATAGGCCCTACAATGTATGAGAAATTTACCATACTCCATGCTGCAAACTAGAAATGATGCTATACACATGAAGGCCGCATGGTGTGTTTAGAACACTCGCCTCCAACCAAGGCGAATCGTGCTCGGCGGGTTTTCTCGGGGATCTCCCACTTTCCCCGCCCTTGCATTCCGGTGCAGCTCCATACTCACCTCACTTCACCCTCATCGGCTCTCAAGAAATTGATAATAAGCTCCGCCCACTCCACTCTCCGTTACTATAACCCAAAAACCTTAACATACACACTTTCTTACTACATATATACACTGCTGTGGTAAATATGCGAATTATTTCTTAGGGTGCACATTATGCATCAATGCATGTATTATTGTACTTAATTCAGCTGGAATAATAGCTCTTAACAAACTGCGATTGCTGTACAGCCAGTATATTCTTTCCACCATGCTTTGAAGTGTGGTAGATGGACTCTTCATCGATTTCTTGCGAGATTAATTTTCTTAGTGCGTTGAAAATAATGTTATTTTGAATAGCAATGCGAGACACGCGCTCCGATTTTCAATGCGTTAATTATATCGGCATCAGTCAGTACAAAGGTGCTAGAAGTTCATTTATACTTCTGAATTCAAGAAGTCTCGTTTCAGCGTGAACTGCCTGTAAAAAGCTGTCGATGAACGGCTGCAGTAACTGAAAAGTCATCGCTGTGATGAATGAAGAACTCGCCGCCAAAGAAGCGAAAAATGTTCTCGGCGAGAAGAAAAATAAAACAGGATTGCCTTGCATAAGAGACCCTTGCGGAGAACATGGATACCTCCAAGGAATGTTTTTTTTTTGTAGCTAGGCCAGCGGAAGATACTTGGCTAAGGGCCGGTTTCACCACGCGAGATAATGAGTTTACCGAGATTAACTAACAAAAAAACCTCGATTATCTGTATTTTAGGTTTCACCACGTACATTAATCTCAATTTTCTCTGAATATCTCGATAAAATATGAACCTGCCGATTTTGGTGGTTTAAGTCACATTATCGGGATTCAACGGTTAAACAGAAACAAATATCCTGGGAAGGTGACGAGAGGGTAAAGTTATTTTATCAAGAATGAAGATAAAATGGCTCAGGCAATGTACAATTCAATTTTTGAAGAGGAAAGTGATGACGAGGATTTTACTGTTTGTCGTCCGCGATGTTTACGTGAAAGAATAGATTATATTGAACTTTATGATGAGATTAAAGTACACTTTCGCCTTACTTCAAACAGACTATATTGTTTTACTATTTTCCTTCACGACAATTCTGCATTAACATTAGGTATACATGTAAAATAAATGAGTTACTTTTGTAGGCCTAATTCAAATCAAGAAAGTGACCAGTAATGTTGTTAATTGAAAATGTCTTTGAATATACTAAAAAAAAAAAAAAAAAACCCGATGTTGTGAACTAAATTACAATAGATAACACATTAGTTAGTTATATCTTTAGTTTTAGGTTCTGCAAAGTTAAGAGCTCTGTTTGAAGCTTCTCCTGTTTAGTTCTGATGTAACTTTAGTTGACGAATTTCTTTCGATGCCTCGTTTTCTTCAATTGCAAACTGTTTCGCTAACTCAATTGACTAAATTTTTGCTTTACGCCGGGCACTTATGCATGGTTGGTCATCGTTTATTAGTCCAGGAAGATGTTGTCATAGGGTTTCTCACATGGTTGGCAGAGACTGTCCTCCAACCATCGGACCCAGTCGAGACATAGTTATCTGAAGCATTTGCAGGGTTACTCATATGAGCTGTGTTTACAACTGAGTCTCTAATGGAAATACATTCCGCTGGCTTTACTAGTGGCAGTATACAGTGATCTTGGGTGGCTATTTTGAGGGCAGAACATACTGGACCCATTAGCATGGGCACGTTCGTCTACATAGGTTATTCGCTTACGTTTTTCTAGGTTACCCAAACCGCCTTCAAGTTGTATGCTGTCCTGTAGTGATCATGAGATATACTATTGAAACTAATCGCAATCGTTCTCCACTGTTTCGCTTCATTTTGGTTTGTCACGGCATCAGTTCGTTTATTTTCAATGATATTGAAACGTTCTGTAACTAATTCTATCAAAATGCATTTTTCAAGGAATGAAAAATTTCGGCATCGCTGTTTCCTTACGACCATAATGCCTTCCCGACTTGGCATACGTTCTCAAAATGATTTCTCTGTACCAGCTTAAAGCGAAATCTCTAATGTTTACCAAGATAAAATCGCGATTAAGGCAGAATATCGAGAATTTTAACGAGATATTCTTTACGGCGATTACACATGGTGAAACACGCTCAACATTATCGAGATTAAAATCGAAGTAAAACCTCTCATCTGGATCAAATTATCTCGATATTCCGAAAAGTTAATCTTCGTTGGTGAAACCGGCCCTAAGACTTGCTCTGCAGTAAATCAGTTATTTAATCCGGCACTGCTTGGACCAGACACAGACTTTCTCTTTCGTAACTGCTCAAGTGTTTTTTGCAACCCATGAAACCAGATAATCGAGTCATGTGTGATCTGCAACTCCCACCTACGCGCCTTCGCCATCGTCGCATTTCGTCAGTTCCCCTCGTTCGAATATCTAACCACTCATTCGTCGCTTTCACTCGTTCGCGCTGTCTCGTTTTATAGCAAAAATGTCTTGAGTCATGCAGTCAAATCCATCAACTAGTTGTCATAAAAGTGGTGTGCGTGGGTAGGAAAATAACTATAGGTCATTCACAGTTACTTTACACTTTTCTGAAGACCTGCTCAAGAGTTAGTTGGAGCTGCGCGTCCAAGGTCAAGGAGCGAGTGAGCAATACGGACGACATTAACACGCACGCCTATTGTCTCATCACTCCTACACGCAAGACGTGCAGTGTTTCCGTCGTGACGCTATACTGTGTAAATTTGATCCGTAACAGTGAGGTTTAATTACACGCGATGAAAGCCCACAGATTAAATTACCTCCGTATCTCTGTACTTTTCTCTTGCAGTTTAAGGAAACTGCACAGGCAAGCTTTAAAAATGAGATATATGACCATATTCACTTTTTTTTTTCTCCGAGAATATACTAAATATGACAAAAGAAAAATAATAGGGACAGAGATAATTGTTTTTTTTTTTCTGATAAAAAGTCGTTTTACCGAGATACGCGTATTCGCGCAAACAACCATTTCACAAAAAACATGCAGGTCCATATAATTTTTAAGCTTTTGCGAGAACTAATTTTTTGTACCCAAACGGGAGCCGTTACAGTAAAATCCTCTTACAATTTTGTTACAAATTGATTTTACTATGTAGTCTTAATTTTTTTAACACAAAATCTGTGTAATGTTGATTAATTATTAAATGAGCAAAATTTTCGTTAGTTAATTAAATTGGATAAAAGTATACACTTTTTTTGTGTTGAAAAAATTAGACTACATAATAAAAACAATTTGTAACGAAATTGGAATAGGATTTTACGATATCGGCTCCCGTTTGGGTACAAAAAAATAATCATCGCAAATGCTCTAGAAATTAAGGATGGTGGCCTTAAGTTCTATTCCAGGATATTCCTCCGTCTCGCGCAAACAAAACTTAACTAAATCTAGAAAATTACACCAAAATATAGAGCCACCTGTTTTTCGCGAAAAGATTCATGCGGAGGCTAGACTTCAATAACATATGTGCACATTTGCAGTCTTTATACAAGGACAGTCTGTTACATGTGTAAACCAATCAGAATTAAGTTTCTCCGATACTGACCGTCCGTGATTCGCGGGCAGACAGAAACGACGCGTAACAATTCAAATGATCCAATTGCGAAAGTGGTTCTGACTAAATTGTGTTGGAACACAACTTGACATGAAATCTTTTCTCGAAAATCGGGTGCCCCTACCAAAAGGACATCGCACTGCATTCGGGCGCATCCAGTCTACTAATGTTTTGCATAACAACTATTTCCTTCTAAGCATTACCAACATTTCTACATTCTCACTGATTTTATTCACGTAAATTATAAATGAAATTTAATAATTTATAAATGAAATATAAGTAAAAGTTTAATTTAAACAAAAATACGTACTTTTATGTTAACACAAGTAGCCTATATAATACTCTCGTGTTAGATGGCATATTTAGGAAAAATACCAAACCTCTTATATATGGGATAAACAACTGTTGCGGTTTTGCAACAACAATTAGAATATTATTATGTTGTGTGCTCAAAACGCAATGAATACTTCTCGGAATAAACTCTTGCTGAAATATACCTCCATTTATTCCAAATCTGCATAGTGTTTGGATAAATTGTCAGAGACATAAGGATTACGTTACATACGCTACTTTGAAAACCAAATAATTATAATGAAACAGATGTGCAATATTTTTTTCTAGTTTCAGTGAATGCCATTTTTTTGTAGCATGCGTGAATCAATTTGGCCGGTTTAATAACTTATCCCACTGTAGTAACTATAAATGTTGTGTATTTCAGCAATGGCGATACAAAAAAAATAGAAACACTATTTATTTAATAAACGCCAACACTTTCGTGTCGTAATTGGTTGAGACGCCAACTTGATAGAGTACGCGGTATCTTCGATTCACAAGCCATGCAAGACATAGAAGTGTGTACGTTTCTCTAGTTTGCAAATGATAGTATGTAAGCCTTCCTCCTCTTTTGTTTTCCTCGATTAGCCTACAGACAATTTATATATATATATATATATATATGTGTGTGTGTGTGTGTGTGTGTGTGTGTGTGTGTGTGTTTTTCTCATGTTAACTGACAAGTTTCGTTACATCAACTGCTGCTAATCAGACCCGAAAGTTTTATTTAATTTTTATTATCTTATAAACCATATATGAGTAATGGCCACATTCACCAAAGCCAACAACTGAAAATTTCTGAAAACAATCTTTCGCTGAACGCCGGATTTACAATATGAGCCATTATGTTAGAGCGTTTCGACTAAGTCAAGGTTGTTGCTGGTAAACAGGGCGGCGCCACTCAGAGGACCTCCCGTACTTCGTTACATTATTTATAACTCCTTCTTGTGTTATGCTTAAGATACTTAGACGTATCTTATATTTACTTACGTGCATTATATGTTATTCAGCGTGTTTAAGGAGAATGAGTATAATTCACTGTGCGAGGCATGATTTTCATTTAAGACTCATGATGACATTTTGCACATCAGTTCTAATGTGGTAATAGTAACCGCGGTAAATACGTTTCAGAAGAAATACGACTCTACATTATGTGCCAAATAAAACTATAATTATATCTTTTAAAATTAATAAACAATATTGTAACTTCCTTCTCCGTGACAAGACGTCCTAAGAAACAGCTCTACTTTTCATCACCTCGTTCCAGTTCACATCGTTGGAAGATGCCTGCTGTGTTCCACATATTAATGTCATGCGTTAGTGACGACGACTGAATAAACCGTAAGACTTCCGCACCGTTGAACGGGGTTCGTAAAAAAAATTATTGTTTTCCCTTGCTACCATCCGAAATAACTTTTTCCGCGATCAAAGACAGCACCAAAGCCGTTATTACACGATCCCTGCTGGTGTATTTGCTTTTGTACAAGCTTCTGTAAGACCTGGCAAGTGGCGGATCCAAAAAGGGAGAGAGAAGTCACAGGGGACATGATCCCCCTCACCCAAAAATCCCTCACACCGGCATGAAATAATATCAGATTTGTTCACAATACTGACTCTATTTGAATAATTTAACACCGTTTCCTGTAATTACGATTACGCAGTGCCCCCTCCCCATTCAACGAATCGAAAGTCTAGACCTGCACACGCACAGTGGGGAAGTGACTCTCTTCCCCTCCACAACCAAAAGTCTATATCCGCTACTGGGGAACTGTGCACAAGCCTGTATACCAGCCGCTATGCGGACCGGTATGAAAATAGTCCTGTTGCTCGGCTGCAGTTTTCATGCTTGTATTAGGCACACTCGGTGGGTACTTAGGCAAATATACTTGTTAGGGGCGTGATTTCTCGCCTCGGGCACGAAATACCGTTACAGAGAGGCTAGCGTTGCGGGAGGGCCCATCCACGCCCCTCACATTCCCATAAGGCGGTCAGATAGTAGCGCCACTCGGCTCCTGGCTGGCGTCCTCCCCAATCCTTGAGATGCCGAAAAATGTAGCGGAGGATCGAGAATATTCTGGGAATGAGGATCCTCGGCGCAACGGCGCAGGAGTTAGCGAAATTTCTGGGCGATGGCCTACGACCCTATAAATATTGCAGCGGTCCAACGACAGCAGTATTTGAAGAAGGCCATCTAGCTGAGTGCGGGCGCCAATTTAAATGCGGTGAGACTGCGGATGAGGTGTTCGTGGTGTGAAACGCGAATGCGTGAAACCCGACGAGGGAATCCTACTGTGGGTGAGGGCTCTGGGAGAACTCTAGAACATTGCGGACTGGCGGGACATGGACTAAAGTTAGGTGAGACTGAATGGACATGTAATAAGTATTTTATTGAAAATATTGAAACTGTGAAATATGCACACATGATTTATAAAATAAATTTATTAGGTTTTGATACACTGTCTATTGCAACTGATTTTTATTAATTCATTTTATTGATTTATTTGAGGTAAATATCAATTGTTTGAATTGAAGTCATTAATTGTAAACCGTAATTGATATCACTTTATTGTGAAATGTTGAATCGAAACATTTTTATTCGTAGTTATTGAAAATGAAATGAGGAAATTATAATTAACTCTTGTATTTAATTAAGACTTCAATCCCTTAACGAACCAGGTTTAATCCACTGACTGTTTAGAGAGAAGTCGTAACAATACGGTTCTCAGTAAATACACAGCCCATTCTCTGGACTAGTAGAGAGGAATTTGTGTACTAAAAATCAAGAATATTTTAGTATTGCTTCGTCACTATTGACCGTTAGAACAGTTAATGCATATCGGTGTGAAGTATAGTATTAAAAGTATTTGCTTGTTGTAAATCAGTTATTTAAATCAACTATTTCTTATTCTACACGTGTTAAATGTACCCAGAAGCAAAAATCAATAGGCTAGATAAATGTAAATTTAGTTTTGGACTCGTGCGCATAAATTACCGTTTGTTGCACATGAAAATACCTTATCAGAGCCTTAGAGAAACATAATAGCGCACGCGTTTTAAAGATATCACAATCGAAATATCACAGTTGTTAACATTTCGTTGCGTGGGTAGAGTTTTAAGACTGAATATGCCTTCAAATTGTATTTACATGCTGTCATCGTCTGCATTATTCGACTTTCTTCTGTTTTAAATCCATTTGAATAAATTTCAACCTCATTGACTTGTGGTCAAGACAGATGCATCAATTTAGGCTTTACTATCAAGTCATTTAAATAAGTGTCCACGGGATGCGCTCTGCACTCCAAAACAGCAATGTGATTGGCCATGCAGGTACGGAAGCTGGTATGTAAGCTACCATGGAAAATAGGTCAGGTACTATTTCCAAAGCTGACATGAAGTCCAGGCGTTAAAGAGGATAGATATCATTATGGCTGTTGTAGTAGTTAATGTAACGGCTTCTACGGCAGAACTTGCACGTGCTTGTAAATGCTGTTAACGGTTAAGTGAGAACTTTCGAAATCAACCTGCGTGAAATATCACGTCCCGTAACTACATACATATAAGCTACAGTACACATTGCCATGACGATTCCCAGTGAAATTGACGGCGAATAAATCAAATAGTTCGAAGGCTTGATGTATTGTGAGTGTAATAAGTCCATTTATAGCTAACGAGGTTAGTGTTGGTTTTATACATATAAGGGTAGATACGAATTACATATAAGTGACACAAAAAATATCCATGGTTTTCACTTGTGTGGCGCATGAATAAAGTCCACGGCAATGATACTCTTCCGTATTGCGGAAATATACAAAATGAGAAAAATTAGTAGATCTTAAGCAGCCAACAGTGCGGAATATGGTATTGTGTTACGGCTGTAAACATAGACCGCTGACATAATAAGTCACTGCCCCACAGGATATTCGTGTGACCGGACATGATAAGTTGATGGTCGTGTCAGATGACATAGCGAAGACGAGTAATTGTAGTCACATGAAACGGCGTCCACGCTTTCATGGAAAGGGAACGTAGAGATAAGAAAACTGGGCAACTGTTGCGGAGCAGATAAGTAGGCTATTTTCCTTGTGCATAGCAACGGGACGCCTAATTAAAAAACTGGGGCACATGCGCCATAATCTTGAAGGTTTTCTGAGTAAATATTTTTCTACGCATTGTGCTGATCATCTCATTCTGATGAAACTGTCCTCTGCTTGAATGAACGCAGCTTGAGCGGCGACCATTACACGAAAACTGCAAGGCATAGAACGATCACGAAATAACAATGACACTGTTTCGTACCTCAGCGAAACGTAGGCTGTCACATTATTCCGAAGTTCATAATGTGTCAAAATCAAGAGATGTCAGTTTCCAAGCGCATGAAGAAACAAATCCCCTTTACAGAGCAAACAAAATATTAAGTATACTTAGCACGATATTTAACGAGTCGCACGCACAAATTCCATTCAGAATTTGGTTCTCAGAAGGCTTCTTTTATATTGTGGGTTAACAACCGCATCATAATAGATCATAAAATAACAAATACACGTTGAACAGGTCACACAAAGAAGTGTTAGCTGCCCGAGGGAACAACATCAAAGAACGAACGACCAAGATGAAATAGACCATGAAGCAGAGAGAATGGGAGTTTATACAGCAAGCTCTGTATAGAAAGATTATAAATGTTCGTGAGCTCGGCAAGGAACGGAGCAGTAACAAGAAGGTAAATAATAAAAAACGTGTTTACAGGATATTCTTTTAATCAAAGAGCGTTACGGAATACTCTGCCTTGATGTTTACATTCCGAGATAATGTTTGTCGCGTCATCTGTTTTGGGAAGTTTCTGGCTCGAGCCAAACAGTGCATTGACTTAGCTGACGCCAATCTCTCGCTAGCACATTCATAAAAGTACACACGTCACAGAAATTTGTCTACAAAAAGATTTCTCAAAAAACTGTTACGTATTCTGGTTTTGATAACATTAGGTATAAGTGTGAGGGCACTTTATTTGATAAGGCGGGGTGGATTAAGCAACTTGCGAACCTGCTGGCTGCTAGGGGACCTGAATCTCCAAGGGGCCCTGAGTCGACCTCGATAGATTCTTAGTAGTCAAAACTACTACTACAGTCTGGAAACAGGCGTTAGCAGTATTGTATGTATTGATGCCAAGTTTACTTTGTACTTTAATATTATCTCTGTTTTACATATTTTGTTCGCCTATAAAACATTTTTTTTTTTCAAAAGAAAAACGAAACATAGTGATAATTGTGAAACATTCCAACTCTCCTACATAAAATCTTACAAGTGTTGATGGAAAATTGTTTGTACATTAACGTAAATTTCCCTTAGTCAGATCAATTTTTATAGATAGGTACATTAAAAATGTAGTATTTTGATAACATGTTATGTTTCATTCTTTCTCCTGTGATTTATTATATATAGCTTAGATTAAGTTATCATGGGTACCCTGAGATTTGCCCAACCCTGATGGTAAATTTTTTACATGCGGGGAAAGATACATTGTAGAGGATCAAAAGTAGAGCTTAAGCAGGGCTTCAGAAAAGTTGGACGTTACCATGAATGGACTATACTCGATAGGTTCCAAAATAGTTTACAAAGGCTAGTCGTGTTGGCAGAACAGCAGTTCAATGTTGGGACGCGGAAACTGTTTCTGCGCTGCTAGCAAGATGGCTCTACCTCGTCTTTAGTCTATGCTAAGAACACAGGCGTATAAAGTTGTTATAGAACGTTTTTAGGATATGTTTTGATCAAAGATTACCAACTGAAGCAAAACTAAACGATAAAAAACTAAAGGATATTTACAAAAATTACATTGATTTATCTAATTTCGACGATGAACTGGATCAATTATTACTATCTCTACTAGAAAACAAAGATACCATGGGGGCCGCATCAGAAATGTACCAAGCTGCAAGAGAAATGTCTCCGACTTTTCCTAACGTAGAGACTATTTCGAAAATATTTTTAACAATCCAATATCAAATTCATTAGGTAAAATTTCTTTTTCAGTTCTAAAACGCGTTAAAACATATTTAAATAATATGATGGGAGAAGATAGGTTGAACACCATAGCTAAATTATACATAGAAAAAGAAATTTTGGACGAACTATATACTGCAAAAATAATTGATGAATTTGCCAAAAACATGACGCAAATTCATACAGAAAACCCTTTTAAGCACTTAGGTAACTGCGTTACTGATAAATTTTTTGTATAAATTCCTTATTTATATTGAAATATTGAACATTATTATTAGCTACATATTGCTGGTGTAAGCAAATCATCTATACATAGTATAAAACAAAGTCTCCCGGCCGCGTGTGTCTGTGTATTGGCTGAGGTTTCTAAACTACTCGACGGATTTTCATGCGGTTTACACCATCATTTAGCGAATTTCTTGAGGAAGGCATACAATACATTAATATTTAATGTAAGGATAGTAGAGAAATGTCAACGTTTTCTAATCAAGTCGGAAAAAGCCGCTTTTCGGGCGCTTACGTGGATTACGCTGACTAAAAAATAAAGAGATAAAAGTTAATGTGCTACAGAATTGTACTGTAAACTTAACAACACCATATTTGTAAAAGTATAATACTGAAATCGTTCCGAAAGAGTAATCACTTCATTACGCTGTTGATTATTTTTTGGATTGGGGATGCTTGGTTCTAAGCGCCTCGAAATATTTACTGTCAGGGGACTTGAATCGGTATGATCCGCCTCTGTAATAAAGTAAAAGAAAAGTCAAGTGTACTAAAACCAGCAGGAAGCCAAGGTTATGTACGGTAAGGGAGACTATGGCGCTCTCAATTATTAAGAAGATGCCTTCTTATTGAGAAATATTACCACATCGAGGTCACGTCCGGCCGCGAGGAAGCATTGTGACGGCGATGGAAAATAGCGTTAAAGGCTGTTCACGATAAAGTGAGCACTTAAGAAATGAACCTAAGAAAAAAGTAACTGATCCTGCATCCGTGTATTTAAATGGGCATACTGAATGGCATTCGGCCAGTAAAGTTGGTAACAATGGATAGAAAGTAGATGGATAGAATAAAAAGGGTTAGGTAACCATTTGTAATAACTCAATTTTTTTTTTTCGCTTTCTGTTTTTTTATGCATTGAAGTGTAAAATGAGCATATTTGTAAATAATTTCACACTTTCATTTGACCGACGCATGAATAAAGTGATGAGGCACATGACAATGTAAATTTTTCATAGGGCGGAGGAATACATAACGGGTTTACAAGTATATCTTAAACAGGGCTTTCAGAAGTGCTCATTTTACCGCTAACAGTCCATAGAAAGTTTCGCGCGTATTGTGTTTCTTCAGGATTTAACTGGCGACTACAGGGTTTTAATACAGCAATATGTTCAGAAATGGTACAGCATTTTCGCTGTAGTTTAAGACACTTTTTGTACAGGAGAATAAATATCATAAACAGAGGCTGGCCACTTGTTGCGATTTTTTTCGACTTTGGTTCATTTAAACGACCACATTTACGTTACCATTATCAAATTTATGAATTGGCAAAATTTCGACTTTCATTTATATGGTGGAAAAAAATTCACAGTATATTGAAATATCTCGTAGAAATGCAACTGCTTACAATGAAAACCCATATGGCAACTAGAGAGGCCCTTACAGAAGATAATTCCAATATGCTTTTACGTTGCCTTCTGCAGTTTGGAGATGACACAGACCTCTTAATCCCTTGAAAATATCAAGGTTCTGTGTAAAGAAAGACGGCATGAAACAACGAAACGACCGAATACCTACAAGTGCAATGATAAACTACGTCCAAGCAATAAGTTTATATAAGTATACAGGAGAGGTAAACAGTTTGGTATGCGAGTATGGGACGTATTACACACAGTTTCTTCCCTAAGAGTTAAAAACATACAAAACAAAAGAAAACTGTATTTGTGACCCAGTTTTTCTATTTTTTTTTAACAAGTCATGGCAAAGTACGAAGTTATTTATACAGGTTTTAAATGATATCATCTGGGAAAGCAAATTAATAAGTAGTCAATGAAATATCCGTAGCGGTATCACATTTTGCATTGTTGTAGCCCTTCTTTGGATTTTTTATTCAACTTTCTGCAACATCCTACTGAAACTCATCACCAGAGACTTCGACAGCCTAAAAAATTGTAATAAGAAGCTGGATCTTCTTCCTTTAGTACCTTGTATAAAGTGTATGATGTCCCCAAATGCAACCTTGCTTCAGTCCACTTTTTCATCCACACTCTTCTCTTCCTTTCACTTTTCATGTGGTATTCGCATACGTCTTTAGCAAGCATTACAGCAGCAATGCAGGCGGCCTCCCAAGCCATATCCATTCTGTCCTAGGAAGCAACTCAACTCACTGAGACCAGCCGCGCAGGCTTCTTGACGCGAACAACCAAGTCCCTTGCTATTTTACCATCACGTTTAAACACTTCTGGCATGCCAGTCAGCATGCGCAAAAACTGCCATGCACGCAGGCTAAGAGCATGCTCAACACCCAGCGCAAAAAAAATCATCCCGTGTAAACGCGCCTTAAGTCCTACGAAAATTTGAAGCCGCAAAATAAGTTTTTTTGCACGATTACAAGTTTACACACTCCAAACTAGGTGTATTGCCACATATTCTCTCCACGAAGTAAATTTAACTCTAAAAGTTATAATAAAACCAGATATTTAAATTTTGAAATTAATTTCAATTGTAAAAAGAAAAGTATTTATATTAACAAGTAGTAACGGATATGTGACGTTTGTCGGGTTTTTATTGCTGCTATTTAAAACATTTTTGAGGCATTTAGCCTATTTGAAATATGTATAACAAAATTAGTGGGTATAGAAAAAACCACGTGGGAAAGAGAGCCGCAGTTTGCTTAGTGGAGAGGAGAGATTTGGGCGGCGGCTCCTGACATCGAGGTCGTGAGAGCTGATGAGTGCGTGGTGAGAGTGAGTATGCAGCAGTGCTGGAATGCATGCTGCGCTTCGGACTCTTGACTGCACATATCTGATTCAAGCATGACAATACAGGCGCACTGCATCTGAGCGTTCTACTTTTTAGATTTGCAACTGAGCAGCATACTTACGAAAACGGCTCGCGAGTTAACCCGCGTAATATGTTTCACTACAACTTACAATGTTTGGAAAAATCCTTGGCGCGTTAAAAATTTCGACCCCTAGCTTATCTACAGTCTATTCGCGGTTTGTTCACACTTTTTAAATCGGACCTTTAAAAAAATCACCCTATGTTTAACTTGCTTGGTTGTTTCCTAAACATTTTGCTTATTTAAACGTTTTATATCTGTGTTAATAAGAAAATCCCTAATTTTAGTTAAATTAAACCTTCACTTATGTTTTGTCCAGCAAATATAATATAGCATTAATAATTCACATGGATAAGTATAGGGAGAAATAAGGTGTGTTGGTAACGCGTAGTAATAAATAGTTATTATGGAATATATTATGATATACTTAGTGCGCACGAATCTGGTGCGGTATCCCTTTAGTGTAATTTTCAAGAATTAGTTAAGCTTTGTTTGCATGAGGCGGAGGAATAGGTTGGAAGTAGAACTGTAGCAGGGCTTCTGAAAAATTTGAAGTAACCGTGAACAGCCTTTAGTTTTTTTCCTCTTCCATCTCGCCAAAATAACCAGATATGATTTCTGCGCCTGTGTGTGAGATATGATGATCCCTTACAGGGAAGGAGATGGTTGCGGGGATCGGAAGGAGATCTTAATAGTGCAACCTAGTCCTCTCAAATATGACTGTCTAGAAGAGCAAGTAAAACTTAATGAGGCCTCAAACTGCAATGATCATTTTGTTCAAAGTCCGGTTTTGCCAAAGAACCGAATTACCAAAATTGTGTTCAAGGTACTGGATTCACTTCGTAAGCTGTCATACGGAGAAAGAAACACGTTACGTTATCATGACTTAGAAATGTGCCAGGCCGAAACGACCTAACCTAGAAGTAGTTCAGATTAACAAATTATGCTATTTATTTGCTAGTACTCGTAAGCAGCCACAAATATTAAAGTGCACAGGCAACAAATATAAAGATGAAACTTGTTTCCACGCTTAACTGTGCAAAAATTTTAAATAATGAAGGGGTGAGTATTTCTTCCCACTCTCCTATTCCTAATCAGAAAAAAAAAACATCCTTGCAAATGAAGGTCAAGGGTCGGCTTCATCTATTATAATTGGATTATTCTTTTGTGTATCATAATTTCTATTTCAGAGGTATTATTGAAAATGTTTGATTATTTTAAATTCACAGTTTACTAATTACTTTTGTATCTAATTTTCACTGTGGTTATTTACAGCTTCCAAAAAGGCAGAAAATTATAGATTAAAAGTGTGTCCCTAACATTTTGAGCAAGCAAATAACATACAATCAAAATTAGGCACAAAAATACTAAACAATTCGTAAAACGCAAAATTTCTCTAATCGTACGATGTCAATAATTACTATAAATGCGAAATGATAACGCGAAAACGAAGAATTTCTGCAAAAGCGTTACAGTTGAGCCTTAAGAGTGGGACGGACGCCCTTGGGAACCCAGCGTCCAAGGTCAAGAAGCGAGGTAGCCATACGGGCGACACTAACACGCACGCCTAGTGCCTCAACGCTCCTACGCGTAAGGCGTGCAATGTTTCCGTCGTAAAGTTGTACTGTGCAAATTAGATATGTAATAGTGGTGTTTTATCACTCGGTTAAAAGGCCACAGATTAAACTGCACCCGTATCTTTGTACTTTTCTCTTTCCGCTTAAGGAAATTGCATAGGCAAGCTTTAAAAGTGCGATATTAGACCATTTTCACGAATGTTTTCCTCCAAGAATACACTTAATATGACAAAAGCAAAAAAACAGGGTCATTGATAATTTTTTTTTTCTGACAAAAAGGTCGTATTTGCAGAACATTTATTTACCGACATACGCTTATTGGAGCAAACAACAATTTCACAGAAAATGCGGGGTCCATCCCACTCTTAAATGTGACGGAGGTCGTGATTGTGTCTTCTTATAATTTACAAGTTGTGCAGTCATCAACGACAAGGCATCCTTGGCACTCGAGAGTGGCGTAGTCAACGATGGCGTCTCATGTCGTGGAGACTGCGAGGTGGCAGCGCTGGACAGCAATGGCCGTAGTTATGCACATGTATTTGCGAACGGCCATTCTCACTACGCACGCGCATTTACATCAATTGTTTTCCAACATGCCATCTCAACCCTACAGGACCATGGAAATAATCTAGGGTAGCAGGTGAATACGTATTGTTGTAGGCTATTCACGGTAAAATGAGCACTTTTAAAAGCCCTGCTTAAGATCTGCTCGTATGCACGTTGTGTATTCTTCCGCCTTATGTGATATTAATAAGGTCATGGGCCTCATCGCTTTATTCATGCGTCGGTCAAGGGAAACAGTGATATTATTAGAAAATTAAATATCTAACAAATATGCTGGTATTTACACTTCGATGCATTTAAAAACACAGAAAGGGAAATAAATAAGTTAAGTTATCAGAAATGGTGGCATAATACTTTTTATTCGACGTTAAGATACGGAACTACTTCCATTCCATCATTACCAACTTTACTGGGCGCATCTTACTCAGCGCACCCGTTAAATCATATGCAGGTGGGGGCAGTGACTTTTTTCTAATGTTGATTTCTAAAGTGCTAACTTTATCGTGAATAGTATATTTATGAATAAGTCTTTAAAATCATACCGGCCCATGTGGGTATACCAGCACGTAAACGGCGATGTAACGCTTGCAGGGTGTTCCATTCCGATACGATAACATTGTGGCTAATAACTAGGGGCCTTAAAAATTCGCGAGTTCAACGACCACCAGGTTAGACACCACACTCATACGTGGAATAGTGCATATATCAATTGCCCATTGGTTGCTTGGTGCTACAGTGGAGAGAAATGATTGGGAGTGCATTTTGTTGTATGTTTCTTATTGGCCCAGGGTTACCCAAGAGGTGTCAAATAGCGTGGGGACCAATGGCAAAGGTGACACAAAATTAAGAGTAACTTTATGTATCTCTACGAACAATTTTTCTGGCTACTGGATTCCAATAACCTATATTTTGTAAAAGTACAAAACACAATTTACATTGTATAATGCTAGTAGAATGAGTGTTTATTATTGTAATTTACGCCAGGATAGAAGGCATGCAGGTGTGCGGTTGCCAAACGTGCATTCGACGTCCATGGACGGTCCCATTCATACACCTACCGTTCTGGAACTGGAGCGGGGTTATGAAGCCGGTCGCCGCCGGGTCGAAAGCGGAGAAAATGGCGGCGAGGTGCTCGTCGGCGAACAGCAAGGGGGGGACGTCGCTCCCGCCCGCCCGGAACTCCAGCAGCTCGTCCAGGACTTGCACCAGATACTGCACCGGGTCTCCTGCAACGTCCCCGCCAACACCGGCTGCTCTTGGTTTTGTTTCGTGCACCTACCCGCTTTCATGCCGGTAGGCTGTTGAGGGCGCGGCACATTATATGTGAAACTAACTTAAACCCGACTCTCAGGTCCGTTCCACATATTACAGAAGCGGATGACGTCAAATACTCTTGTGTCCAATCTCCAACAACGGAACGCTTGTATTAGCTAATAAGAAACGACCTTCGTGGTTTACAAGTAAACGAGGACTGTTGAGTTTAAGTGACGAGTACCTATAGTACAGATAGGAGTACGGTTTCGAGTTGTAAGTTCAGGTTAGGTGCTCTCATAGTCCGCTTGCCCTTTAATCTTCCAGCGCAGAAGTAGCGGTGATAATGAAACCAGTAAAATAAAAAAATCGAGCTAAGGACATTGGGCTCGAGACTCCCCCACGCCTTTCTAAGAAATCGTTCCCAGGTGATAACACCACCAGAGATAGGCTAAGGAGAGTGTTGTAAACTAATATCATCTACGTTAGGTTTAGAAGTTGTCGGCTAAATGTGAGAAAAGTTGTAGAAATCATTCAGAAGAAGTTTGTCTGAAGCGCCACAAAGGTCAGACGACGAACCTGAAGTGAACTAGAAGAGACGTATGCGGGAATACTGCATGTGTGCAGTCAACTGTTAGAAAAAATGACCGTTGAATTACGGAAAATAGCAGCTACAATTATCCAGATATCTGCATTAAATTATGGCCTCTTCGATTTTTTTTCAATAATGCTCTCTCCGTAAATTTCATATAAATATCCATAAATTCACGGATCGTGCCCACAAACTTTCAAGTTTTTTTTAAACTTGCCGTTTATAAATGGATGTAACAAAAAATGTTTTACTTCCGTTATGTGGGTGATTCACTGTGTCTAAAAATGTCAAAAAAAATTTTAAAAAAATTCCAGTGTCTGGATTTGAACTCAAAAAATATTTATGACAGTCCAACACACTATACATCACATATAGGCTACTCACGGTAAATTGAACACTTTTGAAAGCTCTTTCACTTAGAATAACTGCCAATAAATATATTTGAATGTAGCTTTATACGTTAACTTCCGTGTGCGGCGGTATACACACACTGTGTTTATTACTTACATGGCCATATTTCTTTAAAAAGGTGGTTAAAAGATTAAAAATGGCTGAAAGGAGAAAGTAACTAGAGCGTCAAACGTGCTCACTTTACCATGAACAACCTGTAGTCATGTTAGTGTGTTTGCGATTTTGATTTTTTTTTTTTATTTCAGGTTTACAAACAGAGATAAAAAACTAGTTCTTTATTTTCATAATATATTTCACTTTATATAACTGAGAAATTAAAAGAAGTTTAAATATTTCGTCCTGTAGTGGGATTTGAACACGAATCGTAAAGTTTAAGATCAATAACTCGAACCACTCACCTAACACACCTTCAAAGTATGCAGTAAATACGGGTTTTACAAGAAAGTGACGAACGTGCCTGGTTTAGTTTCAAGTCGTGATATTTACGGAACTCATTTCTTTATTCGTCATTACGGAGTGCCTTCCCGTAAATTAAATCTACATATCAGTAGAAGTTTCCGTAAACCTAAAGTAATGTCTAACGGTATACTGAAAGATTGTCCATTTCCAGGAACACGTACTGAAGCGGGTCAATGCTCCCACTAGAAGTATAGTCTTCCAGCACGAGCTAGTCTGGACATCACGCCATTGGACATCGTGTGGAGTTACCTCAACGTCATTTACAAAATTTATCACGTACGCGAAAGAGTCGTTTCATGTTTATAACTACCGTTCATGTTGATATGCCACATATAACACGGCATTGCTCGTATATCGACAGGACAATCTCCGTACCATGGTTGTCCACGGTGACGTGTTTTCGGGTTTTACGTCACGTGGTAATGCACAGAGAGGTTTATAATTGCTTATAGCGTGTTCAGCACCACTTAATATCGATTTGCTAAAATTTTGAGTCCTGCTCCAGGAAGAGGGGTACGGGGAAGTGGCTGGAGCGCTCAAAATTCAGTCCAGCCTCCTTGCGACATGAGCGCTTTGCCTTAGCAAGAACGACAGTCGAAGACAGTGCAGTAAGGTGTTTTTTAAGAAACTGACGGTTTTCTTGCAAGTCACAGCAACGCGCATGCGTCGAGCTCAGTTTAACCAGTTCAAAGTCTGTGTACACAAGTGCGTACAAAACGCACACGGCCGGTATCGAACACTCGAAGGCTCAACACTTGATGATCTTCGTCCTGGGCAACTGGCTGCTAAACAGTTCTATTTTTATTTGAATTTTCTCAACTAGGTAGGCAGGAAGGGGTGAACATTTCGTCAATAGCGAGGACATTAGAGACGGAGCAAGACGCTGAGTGAGGTCGGGGTAGGAGGGAGGGAGGAGAACCTACCATGGTCTGTAGTAAACCATCCCAGGAGTGATTTCGCGAAACTTCGAGAAACCGAAATCAGGTCGTCCGGACGGGGAATCAAACCCATGTCCTTCTGAACACGAGCCCAAACGTTTAAAGGCTGTTCACGAAGAAGTGAGCACTTTCGAAATTAACCTTAGAAAAATGTCACCGCCCCTGTCTGCGTATATTTTAACGGGCGCATCGAGTGGCATTCGCCCAGTAAAGTTGGTAGCGATGAATGTGAAGTAGTTCCATATATTAACGTCGAATAAAAAGGGTTAGTTAGCCATTTGTGATAACTTAAATTATTTCACCCGCTTTCTGGTTTTTTTAAATTTTTTTTTTAAGGCATTGAAGTGTAAAAATTAGTTTATTTGTAAAATATTTACTTTCCTAATCATTTCACATGTTTTACTTAACCAACGTATGAATAAAGTGACGAGGCTCATGGCAATAATACACGACGAGCACACAAGTAGATCGTAAGAAGGGCTTTCGAAAGTGCTCATTTTATCGTGGGCACCCCGCCCGATTGTCAACTAGGTTATGAATGGTTCACAATACTACAACAGAACACAAAGCCTACATATTACTGCTTATTGGTTGTGATAACATAACAGCGGCACACAACAAAACATTTATCATCCGTTTAACTATAAACCGAATTGACTTTGAGAGGAATAAAATACATACGTTATTGTAGAACACCAGAGGAACTCAAGAGTTTAGTCGAACTTTGTGACAAGCGTTACCTTCGGGGGACAAGGTACAGGTTTGAATTCCGGGTAAGCGGTGTATTTACGAGCCAACATTTTTACATGTACGTTTATGCAAGCTGCCCCCTTCTTCGTTTTGCCCACATGCTCAAAGAGAAAGCGCTAAGATGCCAGAATTAAGAAAAAAAAAATTATATTCAGCCATTACATCATACGTATATGTATTTTATTTACTTGTTCAGCATATACATAAACGCTTATATGCTTCTCAGGGTAAAGTGAGCACTTTTGAAATTCCTCTCATTTCGAATAATATTCAATAACAATATAAAAATTTAATCTTAGACGTTAACGTCCGAGTGCGGGGGAATATATGTGTGTGTGTGTATATATATATATATATATATATATATATATATATATATATATATATATATATATATATATATATATATATATATATATATATATATATATATATATATATATATATATACACACACACACACACACACACACACACACCTGTGGAATATCTTATAATTGGAGGAAGTATTACTAAACTTACATAATTATATACGCTATTCACGGGAGATAAACTAGAATTAAAAATGTCTACTTACAATTAAGACATTTCGTTAAAAACGTGACTTTGTGGAGTAGTGATCTTTATAACTTACACAATTCCAAACAAATTAAAAGGATATGGCGACCTCATAAAGCACGCAAACACACCCAACAATGAAGCAACTTCGTGTACTTGCCAAAGCTAGAACCTCGTTTACTATGCTGGGAATTCGGACCGCGCTATTATATGCACGGTGAAGTCACGAGCGGGGCCAAGCATGGGCATGTGTATACTTGAAGAGAATTCGGGCACGGTTTTAGTTTCTAAAAAGCTAAGAAAGAAACCAAAAATCATTCTAGTTACGTAACATTTGATATTGAGTTCTTCATCTGCTATATAGCAACAAGCAGCCAATAATGTGCGATATCATATATTCTCCCATGGTTTATGCGATATGAAGCTGCGCTTGAAAAAAAAAAAAAGGTATGCCTGTACGCATATGTATTTATAGTATGTTTCCCAAGTACAAACCTGGCCCAGCAACAACGAGAGAAGCAGCTAGCAGCTCGAACAGTTCTTGAATGTGCCTGGACTGCAGATAGGCTTCAGCTTCTGTGTGAGTTCTGTAGTCACCCTGCGGATACATGCTAGCAGGTTGGTAAGCTCACATCACACACACACAGCAATATCGTCATTGTTGTGTTTTACTACTTATCCGTGTATAATAGTCTTAACGATGTCATCAAAACAAAATCAACAAAATTGCTCATCCATCCTTCCCTGATCGGCTAAAATTTCAACCTTGCAGGAAACCTTCCAACAAAAATTGCACACGATCAAGTATGTTTTAACTACGTAGACTTGTAACTCCTCTAAACATAAAAGAAACATATATGTAGTAATTTTTAAGGCTATGAAATTATTCAATTCCGGAAATAATTGCTCACTAGACGAGTTTTTTTTTCAGCTCACGCAAAAAAAAATTGCAACCATGCAGTCGCAGAAACCGTTGCCGTGTTTGTTTAATTACATAATACGATCTAACCTTATGTTTAAAAATGTTACATTGAACATATATCGTCAGAGAATGATAATAAACTATTGCTTTCGGAATTAGCTTCCCTAGTCTTAAACTTTACAGAGCTAAAACTATTACTCTACCATTTTGTTTGCTGAAGAAGGGATTTCCAGCTCGTCAGCCATTTTGTTACTCGTATACACCTTATTTACTCTATGCTCGTAATTATCAGTCCCGTTTTATTTATTTAATTTATAATATTGTATTTGAACCCAAAGAATAAACAAATGTCATGCTATGAGAAATAAATAACGTTACAATAATAAATAATGTTAAAACGAGTTGAGAATTACACAAAATATTTATATTGCCTTAATTAATTTAATTAAGTGTGAATAAAAGAAATAATAATTAGGGTATTAATTACGTCTAATTGCTGCATACTTCACAAAGAAATGGCTAAACCTGAATGGAACAAATGTGGTATTTTTGTTCATAATAGCGTACCCGAAAACAGATCACACGTGGTTATGACAATGCGGAATGAAGGATGAATGTTACCTAAAAGAAATTCGAAGGAAAAGGCAAAATATTTTGTGTACGCCTTGGAAACGAGTCCCGACATTTTAAACACGGGCAGAAAGAATATGGATCTTCCTTTACAAGGGAGTGGTGGATCGGAAGATTGCAGTACGGACTAATGCCGTGTCCCAACTTGTAAGTGTGTTTACTCTCACTCACCACTCTCACTCTGGCATACTCTAGCTCATTCTAGCGAATTGAGACTTGAGGCCTCTGTATGCCTTCGGCATTATTTCTCTGACCAGAAAGGTACCAGCAATAAATAGTGAAAAATAAAATATTGCTCGCCTTTCACTTTCCTCGATTAAATTTACAGTGTTACTTGAAATAGCAACTTATTTTAATTTGCCATATTTTTTTGGAGTTTTAAATACTTAACAATTATGTGCGGAGCAGAGTTCTCAATAATATGCTTGCAACTAACTTAAAGGAAATGTGAACATAACATCCGTACTTTATATTTTGTATCATACGGAATATTTTCTGTATTACACATTTCGCAATTGTAATGATTAAGTTAAGTCAATAAAATATATTTATCACTGCTGTAGAGACAAAAATATGTGTCGGAATATTGAGGTTAGATTTGAAAACAACTTGGCTGCCAGAGAGTGTGCGAGAGTGAGCTGCGAGTGAACATCGTCGTTCACTCTCCCTCTCGCGCTCTCTCCTTCCAGTTGGGACATCAGAGAGGACCCTCTGTGAGGTCAAGAGTGGGCGAGAGAATACTCTCTCGGCGAACTGGGGCACGGCCTAAACTGTGCAAGTTGAATTCTGGCAATTCGAATTCGTGCACATATAGTGACGGCTATGTTTGATTTGAGAGACCTCGAACTTGAACTCACATGACCCGGAACTCTGTATACTACTAGGACTTTTTTCAATTCTGGGAATTATTTATTTCTTTTACGCCGATAGTCTGGTTCGATGGCCTCCATATTGGATTTTGTTATTGTTACCGCTCCGTGCATACCTAGGGTATTTCGGCCTGCCCGTAAACCATTGATATATGGCTATGCGATCTGTTTTATTTGCACCCGAACATGTAAACGCCAAAAAAATACAAAATAGCATAAAATGATTCTATAGTGAAGGTGTTGCGTCTTTCCTGTCCAACAACCACCATATTGAATTTCACTCAGTCCTCTCTCGAATGTTTGTCGGACTACTTGTATGTTAATGATCTCAGACTTCGATTCAGGTGCACTTGAAACTTAGAATTCAATAAAAGTCTAAAAAATTAGAATAAAACCAAAAAATAGTTACGAGAGAGTGGAAAACTCTATATTCAATAAAAACTAACATAGCTGTCTGATAGAACGTTGTTAATAATCATCGTTACATAAGTTTTAAAAAAACTTTTCATAGAAAAAAATTTAATGATTTATGTTCTAGTGTCCGGGTCTGAACTTAGTGTATGCACTTGCCACCTTTAAGTGGATAGGACTTAGCTTGACTTTTACTTTTGAAAGATATGTAGATATCAACATAACATTGCATGAGAACTCCGTGGCCTCTTTGGCACTACTGAACTTGGTTCGTTCCCGTGCCGCATGCCTTACGTCCGAAAAATTAGTTCCAAAATTGCTATATCACCTCACGTTTATCTAATTTGAATTCCACAAGTAGTATGAGCATGTCATTTTTGACCCACTTCATTAGAACGGCATGTGGATAGAGTGGATAATCGATTATTCGATTAATCCATATGCGCATGCATATATATTAATCTAATATTAGAATAATTGCTGACTAATTAATCAATTTAATTAGCGTAATTGTTTGATATCAAATTTCTGTGATCAAATTTCTTTATATTTTTTAATATGAATTTTTTACATTTTTTTTTATTGGTGTTGAAAGGATAGCGAAGCAGGATCGATGTGTCCTCTGTGACTTTCTGCAGTCGACTGACCAGAGTAGTGGGTTATAATTGTTTATATAGGAGTTAATGATGGTGTAAGAAATGTATAATGCCATTTTTGTTTGTGAGTGGAATGCACACACGCAAATCACTTCTAGCCCATTTAGCGAGTGAAGTGTGGATGGAAAGAGAGCACATGTGTCACTTCTAGACCACTTAGCGAGTGAGGTGGATGGAGCGAGAGCATGCAGGTTACTTCTAGCCCACTTAGTGAATGAGGTGTAGATGGAGCGAGAGCATGTGGGTATGTTCTGGCCCATTACCACCAATTAGGTTACTGAACGAATTACTTTAATCATGCGATTACATAATGAAGCTATTTCAAATGTAACTGATTTCCACCTTAATCATGTAATCGACAGAACCAAACACGTATTCATTAAACCGACTTTAATCGTGCGATTACCGAATGGAACAAAAAAATGTATATTAATATCATAACGAAATATGTTATATTTCAAACATAAGAAATGCTAACTGATCATTAAACAAATTTAATTAAATCAAACAAAGTAAATCAAACAAGCAAAACACCCAGCTAATATAAAATTACAACTCACCAATACTCCAGATCCCCCCTGACAAAATTCTCCTCCGACACTGACACACACACACACAGTCACACACACTTCACCCTCATCGGCTCTCAAAACACGCATCGAAATACAGGTAAAACGAGACGAATTGATTGATTACTTAATAAATTAATCATAACACCAAATCGCCAAACCCACATATTCTATTAAATCTTACTGTATAATTAAACCGTATGCATGTACTTTGTTATATCAATCGTGAAAACCCAGTATGTTGGCGTCTCTATCTCTCGCCTCATGTGAAAACCTGTTGCGAAAAGCCTGTCGAACATAAATTAATAATAAAAATATTTCGATTAATCAACCATAATAATTAGCCAAACACGCAAGACTTTAATAAACAAATTGAGAAGTGTATAGGACATGATCACATCCCCAGGCACCTCGGGCAGAAGTACTACATCATGAGAGGTAGCAATTTCTCTGCTAACCCAGAATCCTGTGAGATGTGTCTCCCCCTTCCTTTTTCAACCACGAAAAGAGTACTGCACAGGTGCGAATGAAACAAGCGAAGATCTGGTATTTTCCTCCTCGCCTCTCAACCAGGACACTCCTACACCATTGTTTAACTCCTATTCCTCTTCACACAATCAAGCATGGATAAATGCATAGTTCAGAGTTTCCCCACCAGAGGGCATAAGAAACGCACATATTGCTTCGATCCCCTTTTCACACACCTAACCCAACCGAGCCATCCATCTCAGATGTCTGTATGCTCAAATCGTCATGCTCTTTCTCCCCCAGGTTGGCGGTAGGGTCAAAGAAATTGCAGGAAGTTCTCACGCTGCTCGACACCACACATTTAGCAGTTTCACCCTGCCTCCTCTAATGCATAGTCAGCTAGTGCAACCCTCTCATGCTGCCAGAAAAGCAACAAATGATTCACCTAACTGCTTCGAATGGAATGGCATGGAGAGGGTGCAAGGCTAGCTGTGTTGGGCGAGGTCAGGCAAGGAGCGAGAGAGTTTACACTTTCGTCTGCTGTATGCAGAAAGCGCCAGGTATCTGAGACTGTCCCCTTCCCCAAACCCGACTTCCCCCACAGAGTTCTACTGCAATTGCGCGTTCCTCCACCATCCCCTTACCAACCCACCTCCTTTCACCATGCAGACATCTCTACCTGCACTAAACACCACTCCAAAAAATTATGGCCACCACTTCCCCTCTACCCATCCCCTCCAAGGACTCTTTGCAGCATGGTCGACAATACAGTGTTCGCTGTCGCCTGGCGCGTTTGTCTCTTCTCAACCCTTCACAACAAGCCATTCATCTATCTCCCAACACCGGACATCACTCACCCCACCTCCTCTAACACATTTTCACCATAGGTTAAAGAAAATACCCCAAATTCTCACACCTCAGGCTGCTCGACAACACACATATTTGTCGATCAGCCCCCATTTCCTGCGACACATTGTTGGCAAGAGCAAAGAGTTTAGCGCAATATGCCTCGCCTGACAGCTTGCTCAAACAGAACAAAACACTCTAGAAACCATAACAATTCTTACAGATACACCCTAAACTCTTCCAATGCGCTCATGCCACCAAGAAAGCAATCGATTATTCACCTAACTGCTTCGTATGGCGAACAAAGTCTATCAAATCTCCAAGCCGACAACATTCCCTTCCCCGAACTGTCATCCATCTATCCACACACTCGCCAACATTAATAGCAGATTCCCTTTTCCATGACTGTACTCTTGTCTCAGCCCTGTCTACCAGGCCAGAGAAGGCATTTACAAACCACATTTATAATAGCGAATGTTACTTTCCCTCACTCATCCTACTCACGAGAAAAATATCACTATTTGAAGACTCCCAGCACTTTGAAAGACATACCCTCCGGCACCAAGCTTTACATTACAAGGACTCTCTCTCTCTCTCTCTTTCTCTCACTTAAACATATCTAGAAAATATATTGTTTTGACACATTTGCTCAGTCTTTCTTCCTCAGGGAATACAAGGACTAACGAACCTCCAGCATTTCCAAAGCAATGCTCCGAAACACATATCTCACAATGATTCAAGCTCGACGACCAAGCTGGAACATTTTTCTTCACAGTGTAAAAAAAAGCATTTCAGCTCTAAACTACTTCAACAAATAAGACATTCCACTATGGAATATGTATATCAAAACTCCGAAGCATGCGATCTGGAAGAATACTACTTCCAAAATCTGTAAATATTACAATCTAGTTAAAACAAAAAAAAATTAACACAAACAATTGATGCTATAATTTACATTTCGTAATATTATTTTTCATCGATTTACACAACAAATCAAATGTTTACATCTTAGTTGTAGAACAATTTTACAACCACTTGCCAGAGACAAAGAAAATTAACAATGCAAATATTTTCACTTCTTATGAACCAGAAAATGTTTTACAGATTACAAATAATTACATCATAAATTAAATGTAATATATTACCACCCAAACAATAGGAACGATTGCACAATAATTGTAAATCCTTTCCCCATCAATATCGATAGGTTTATTAAATGAATAACACACCAAATATTACTTTTAATATTTTTATTTAGTATAAAAACAATTTACAGAACATTGTATTTCAATTTTAAGATCCTTATTCTTCACACACGAGTCGTGTGCTATTGAGAAACCTCTCCATCGAACCAATGAGATATTCTTTTCCCTTTTAATGATTTTATCAACCTTATATTCATTTGGAGAAAAGAATGTTTGCAATTCATGTTCGTAAAATCCACCTCTTATAGACTGACCATCATAGGTTTCTAGATAATACACTATGGGAAATGGATTTCTAACTGAAATGATTTTAAATATTTCGTACATCCAATTAACTGTAAATTTTTTCTCAAAGATTCGACACTCGTACATACATACCAACATTAAACTTATGTTTTCTCTCGTCGATTACTTTAACATTACTATATAAGATTTTCATCAAACTATTGTCCGTAACTTTTTGGGTGTCATCTTGATAGTGCTACGAGATCTGGAATTATAAAATATAACTATTTCACCCATTTGTAAGTCCCTTTCGATGTGAAATGGTTATATTTTAACTTGCTTAATCGATTTGTTGTACAATTCCACGACACTGGCTTTAAGCTCCGAATACATTGCATAGTGATTGATACCATATTCGTTCATTAGTTTCCGGAATGGTGCAGAAAAAATTTTGGTTCCTCTGTCGGTTTGGAGAGAATTTGGTGTTCTTTCTCGCAAAACGATCTTCATTGCATTGGTAACCTGTTTCCCAATTTTGTTGTTCAAAGGTATACCCCAACAATACTTTGAATAAACGTCTATTACGGTTAAAATATTTTATATCCCTTACTGTATTTCGAAAGCAATGTTCATTTCACACAAATCGACTTGAAAAAGATAATTTAGAACTTTAGTAATAGCTGGTCTTCTGGGATATCTTATCCTTGCAGGGGCATGAGGTTCTTGAGCAATCTTACTAAACTGCATTGGTAATTTAGCCATATTCTTTCAACTCTTTAATAATAGAAACAATTACGTTCATATGTTAATTATTCCCAGACTATCTCGAAGCGATGAGGAGTTTTAATCTGTCAACCAATTCATTAGGATTGTTCCAATATACAGGTGAAAACAGGTTCTCAATTTCATCTTTATATATTCCACTTCCTACTATATCTCCTATTAAATGTAGTTTCGGTTGGTTTTCATCTCCTAAACGGTTATTTGTGTTCGTATGATGAAGAAATTCTTTATATTTCTACAAATCGGTGTCGAAATATCAATTTGAAAATTTTTAAACAATAATTCAAACAATCCTTGACTCATATCAGTTATGTAATCAGTTATTTTAATTTTATTGTCAGGCAAAAACTTAATTACCTAATCTCCAAGGTACCAGATGTTGTCATGTTGATAAACACCAAATGTCATATCGCGCAGAGGTGAAGAATGTTGTAAAGATAAATAACGATGTTTTAAATGAGATAGAGTTTGCTTTTTCTTTGTTAAAGGTTTCATTAGCTGAATTCAACACAGAATGCAATGTATTCATTCTACTGGTAACAGTTTTAAAACTTTTTTTCGTTTAAAACATCCCATTCCACATGAGCTCCTTTGGCTTGTAAATATATCTCCTTCACAGCAGATATAAGGTTATGTAATTTCGAAGCAGAGGCAGACATGTTTTGATTATATTACATTAAATTCAATCTATTTATATATGAATTAATTTGTTGGTTTTTTTAACTGTTGTGATAGGTCGAATAGTTTGGGCTTTTTCTATTTGATCGATTTTACTTAAAACAGCATCTAATTTAGATATAGTCTTAATTCTCAAATCATTAATAAAATAACATATTCGAGTTTCCAGATGTTATTTTGTTTTCTCGAATCTGTTTGCATAACTAAACCAAATTTTTTATTAATAAATTCATTGTTTATATATTGCATTGATGTTCCATTCGTGTTTCAAGCTGTTTTGTAATAGTAGCCCTAACCATTTAATTAATTAAATTTTTTAATGATCCAAACATTCTTATGTGTTAGTTTCTATATTTTGGAAAGCTATCATCAGATTTGCCAATATTTACGAAATATAATAACTAATATTAGTAGACCCTTTTGTAATAGTTTCAATTATGTTTATTATTTTCTCTTGCATATCGCTCGATTGCGATTTAAATACATTCAACGTAGCAGTATTTATGTCTTCCAAATAACGTTTATTCACCGCATCAGTATCTTTCACAGCTATACCCACATTGTGTAATATATGCCCGTTCAAATAACAATTTTGAGCATTGGTTTGTTTGCAGTCATGTTTGTTTGCTCAGTGAAATTCAATTTTTAAAGTAATTTCTCATCTTGTTTAAAATTTGCATTTTTTTCTTTCGTGCACATGTTGGTATGGTGCATTTTGGTTTGATAATCTAAGTTTTGTGATCTGATCTAAGTTATGACCGGTTTTAGTGCGATCAGGGCAGGAGTGTGTGCCGCCTCAATGCATCACCACCCTATTTGTTTGCACCTCCGAAATTTTAAGTTTCTATTCCTAAGAATTTTATATTTTCCAAAGAGTAATTTTACTTGTGTCGCTGCAGATTTAAGCGATTTAGGTAATTTTTGATTTAAATGTGTTTTTTTTTTGGCCTTGCATTTTCAAAGTTATTTTGACAATGATATTTTATAATCTATTTTCATTTAGCCTTTTGGTAACCTTATTCTGTGTTGCCAGTATGTTTTAGCCTTTTAAGTTAGTTTTTGACCCCTTTTGGAAAGTAACCATCCCTGCGTGTTTAGTGTACTGTTGGTGTTCTGTGGCGGAATCTGCATTCCACTACCTTTCAGTTTTAAAGGTTTTGCATTTGTAGTCCCCTTTTCTGGGAATATAGTTTGTATACTTTCGTCGCAAAACTTTGTGGATTTCCTGCACCTAATTGTGTTTTTGATTTGTAAAATGCTAAAGGTATCTCTGTAAATTAAAGAGAATTTCCTGTATTCATTGTGTCTGTGGCTAAAGCCTCGGGCATAGGATTGTTTATGTAACTTAGTAAGGTTTTATTTCGCATATGTGGTATAACTTTGTTTGTGGCAGATTAATCCCGTCTGTATTTAAAGTTTTGTTTTCACAAGACAAATCTCTGAAATTATTTTGTTGCCATTCATAAATAATTATTGCTATAAGTTAATATTTATGGCAGTTTAGTATTGTCTAATATTGTTTTTTGTTAATGAACCATTTTCACTATAGAGTTTGCTCTGACACTTAGCGACAAGACCATTTATTTCAATATTATTAAATAATAAAATTAAAATATGTTATATTTATTGGTAAAGTAATATTTAAAACTTGTTTGTTAAGTTCATAGTTTTTATAATTTTGTCTTGAGCAAAATCTAATTTTAGTCAGTATTTATTTGGTATAATCGAACTACTGTACTTTGTTTCGATTGGCGACTCTCCAAATTGATTATCGCAAAACCTCACCCTCGTCAAGGTCACATTTGGTATTCTTCAAGTAATAAATGGTGTGACCAACATTTGTTTGACCGTTGAGGGTGAGTTATATTTTAAAAGTAATTTTTACGGTCATGTGTTCCAGTAATTGGTTTCGAACGATTTTTTTTCATGTGTCTTTTTTGTTAGTTGTGTAGTGGTTCCCGGCTCGGCACCTCGTGGCTTGGCAATGTCTATTATGAAAGCGTGATATGTTGCCGGATGGCCCTGGTGTGGCATTAAAAATGTTGTGAAACTTCATCACATGATGTCCTATGTGCGTTAACTGCTGTCTGTGTCAGATCATCACATCATGTGCTACTTTTCGACAATAAGGCCATGAAAATTTACCTTTTTTGTAGTTAGAAAGTTTTGTGCATGTGTTGTTTCCAGGCCTTCGTGAACTCTTGAATTACTAACCTTTAAACATTTAACATCCTGAAAAGTTGATTTCAACACTAAGTCTTATTTCGAACAGTTGCCAATACTTGAATATTTCAGTATCAGAGAATATTTTAATAAAAAAAAAAGTAAAACAATTTAAGAAAAAGCATATAAAACTGACCTTGTAGGCAAGGGCAGCTATCCATCTTTTTTGTTCAGTTGTAACAATTTATTTGTAATGAATATTTTTTGATAATTATGGGGACCCCTAAAAATAATTTTGCAAAGAAACTTAACCTTTTTTTCATGAAAACATTCTGTATTGTATATAGAAAACAAAGTCTTATGTAAGAGATGGAATACAATAGTACATAAAGTTATATGAATTTGATATGGAGATATTGATTTGTTATTGTTGAATCTCAGAACTTTTATGTTTGTTATTATTTGAAACACAATAAATGTTTTAATCTTGTCTCTGAAATATTCTTTTTAATTATGTACATTTAAGTGAGCCTCAGAATCTGAAAGTTTACTAAGTTTGCTTAATATATCTGGAAATTAAATGTTTTGTATTAAACTTTTTTTTACTCAAGACACACCGTAAACAATTTATAACATTTTTGACACATGCACATTGAACAAATTGTAAGTGCATGACATGGCCTGGTTGTTTCATTCCTTATTGCACGTTATGTGTAAGATATTGTATACACACTCATAACCATCAAGGTCCACTATCCTGACGACTTGTGCCTGTGTTAGGGTAACATATCGAAAGTGAGACTTTGGTGTGGCTCTGTCTCTGTACCCTGGCACATGGTACAAGAAGTCTTCTCATTTGCGTGGTATTATTACTACCGATAAATTAAGACTTGCAAGAACACTAGCACCCCAAGGTTCCACATTAGCACTACATGGCACCACAATAGGACCACATGGAACCACACTATTACCCCATGTCACCACACTAGAATCACATGGAACCACACTAGCATCACATGGCACTACACTAGCACCACATGGCACCACATTAGCACCACATAGCACCACACTAACACCACATGGCACCACACTAGCACCACATGGTACCAAACTAGCACCACATCCTGAGACAGCTCCACAATCAGCACAAAAGACTATACCACAGTTATCACCTTAGTTGAAATTTCCTGCTCTACGCACTGTATTTCATTCAAAATGGCAATACCTTACTTCAGGATTGGGAAGTAATTCACTTTCCGGTTTGCCCCAGCTCAGTTAGGAAATACTAAACACAGCTTTTGCAGGCAGACTGACTAGCGGATATGTAACGATCAAGTAGAGTCTGACGTAGGCTTTGAAAGATTTTTTCAAGGTGTGGGAAGTCTCTGATAGATTGAAATGCAACATCATCTCAGCAAATAACTCTTAGTGTACATATAACCTGTTAGTATGGGAAATCGATCACAGCAGAGGAACCCTCTATAGAAACATTTTCCTTTCAAACTCAAGCTCTCCCCATTCTACATTCCACGGATATTAGTCACCTTTATAATTCTACTGTAGTATTTTACCTCGCAAATAGACTTGAAAAATTAAGTGCTCATGGAAGCAGGTGGACTTTACAACTAATAACAAAAATTGATGTACACATCTCTCAATATAGACTGTTCACCACTGGTCGGAAGTAAACCAAGTTATTGCCTATAAGAAGATATGTAATCCAACGCTGTTCCATCACTCGCTTCACCCTTATCAGTTCTCAAGACCTCGGTTTCAAGATTCGCCAAAATATCTTCACTTGCTCCGATGCACAAATAAAAAATATTTTTCCGTAACACTACACTTTGGTTATCATAATAAATTCAGCTCAGCCACCTTCAATGAGGTATAATATAATCTAGTAGTGAATCAAGCTTTCACCAGCCTCAAGACTGTGTGAATCTTCTAGTACATACTGGCTTACATCTAATCTGACAGTCGACAAGTCACAGATTCATCTAGAATAAAAACATGTCACATACTTGAGAGAATAACATGTTTGTTTCCTTGCAACATATCGACAGAATTGTTTCCAAATATGCGCTTCACTACATCAATTCAAAGTGTATTGCTTAAGTGAATAAAGATAATTTCTTGTATATGTAAATAAATATTTTTAGAAGATATGTGATTTTTGTATATGTAAATAAATATTATGATTGTTTGAAAAAATTAAATATAATAAATTGTATGTCAAACTTAAATTTTGTTTCATTTAATACCAAACAGACTATATAATTAAAAGGAATGAATGAAACATTGTTTACATAAAATATATTAATTTATCAATCTATGGCCATAACTTTACAAAATGTTTGTGTGAGGAATATGTATTTAAACGTTGGTATAACCTTTTTACATATTTTTCTTGAACAAGCATATCGACATAACAAAAAAAAATTACTTGGTATGTATTCAGTGATGAAAATATGTAATTTTCATTCACTCAGTTAAACAATTGCTGTGATGTTTTGTTCTATCATATCACCAAAAAATACTGTTTTGCTGTGGAATCAGTTTGGGTGAATAACAAAATCGTTAATATTTAAGATACTTAAGAATTGTGTTTACAGAGAATCGTTTACAGCTCAAGAGAGTCTTCCCCATAGTGTGCTAAACCATGAGGAAGTTTTTTCTTTTTGAGAAACATAGTTTGAACGCGCTTATATACAGTATCCTGGGTAGAGCCAGGTAGGTAGATGATGAGGATGGTGAGAGCAATGAGTGACGAGTGGTACTCGCGCGGAGGGGTTAGGGAGACGAGCCGGGACATTCAAGGCTAAGCAAGGCTGACAGAGCTGCGTGAATCATGGCTTCTGAGGTAACATGGGGAGGGAGACACTATATGAAAGAGGCGAGACGAAGATGAACAGCGGGGTGAGGGAAGCATTGTGTTAAATAAGATTGTTGTTCGCTGAAAGCATTGTGCAGCTATCCAGCGACATTTCTGTTCGAGCTCGTACATTTTTTGTCTGCTTCCCGACACAGTCTTCAACCCCAAACCGCCTCTGTCTTCCCCATTCACGACGATAAGGTTCCCACTGAGAAGAGTGTGGAAAAATTTGTGCAGGGCGAACAATGGCAGTCACTGATCACATGTCATGTTCCTATCCTTCGCCTTACATAGACCTGGCCTAACAAAAAAACTGTATACCTAGCTAGCTCTGGATGTTAGAATACAAGCCAATATACGGAAAGGTGTGTGAAGGGGATGTGTATTTGTGTGGAGAGAGGTTTGTGGGGACGGGATGAGTCTCGCTTCCTGTGCATTTACCTGGCAGTTTGAAAATTTGTATAAATAGAGGTTTAACCTTACACACCTCCACTGTTTGGCTACAGTGTTTGTTGGATGTGTAAATTTTTAAAATGTTGCAATTCTACTAAGAGTATTTCGCAGGAATGTCTACTCAAGCCCTTGAAAGGGAACTTGTGGCATATGACTGGTCGGTAATTGATGCTGCTCCGCTAACTCCATTGGTAGAACAATAATTGGCATTAGCGATGATGCCGCCGATGCATCCTGTAACAGTGATGACACCACCGATGGCTCCAGCGAGAGCATCGATGTCGCCAGCACCTCAAACGCAGCCTCCAGTGCCTCTAAAGAAGGTCTTGGTGCCTCCAGAACAGTTTCCAGCGACACCGGCATTTCCAGCATTTCCAGAGATGACAATCCCGGTGCCACCAACCCCACCTCCGAAGATGTTCTTGGCACCTCCAGTGCTATTTCCAGCGACACCGGTGCCTCCAGCGTTTCCAGGGATGACGATCCCGGTGCCATCAATGCCACCACCGAAGATGGTCTTGGCGGCTCCAGCATTGTCTCCAGCGACACCAGAACTTCCAGTCTTTCCAGAGATGACGATCCCAGCCCCTTCAGCACCTCCAACACCAGCGATGATGATAACGGTGCCTCCAGTGCCTCCAACGCCAGCAACAACGACTCCAACAGCGAGGATGCTTCCAGCACTCTCAATGTCATTGTCTCAGATAGTGGTATCGGCAGCAAGGGTACTTCCAGCACACTCAACGTCTCTCAACCTCCGACGACAACACATCTAGCGACCTTACCTAACATCTCAAGGTATGTTGAAGTCCTTGATTTGAAGCTTCTGAGAACTGATTACCAATATATTGAGGAGAAGAAGAGCAAACCTTGCGAGCTGTTAGACCTGAGCTATAGAAAGACACCTCATCCTAAACATTCATTATATTCGGAATTGGCAGAATAGTTGAAATTTTTTTAATGTTGAACAATCGCCATCTTCATCAGTACTCACATAGTCTCCACTACCAGTCTGTCACAGCCTTGTCACTCCTCACAATTGAACACCCTCTCCCTCTCAAACCTCTGTTACATCTTTGCCTGTTTTTCGTCCTCCTGCACCAAAAAGGAGACAATTATCTTTCAATCCAAAGTTTATAAGCAATTGAAAGACTTTTTTTATGAGAAGACTTTTGACTTACTTATTGTCTTTTTTTTTAAGAAGAGTTTGAAATTTGAGATCAGTTGTAAAGAAACTGTTTTAATTATTGTTTGATATGTTTGTATTAAATATGTTTTAATTAGGGTTGTAAAAAATGTTATATGGAAATAATGTGACTTGTTATTTTATAGCTTGAATTATTTTGTCACATTTTAAGTATATATTTTGGAATCGCTGAAAATTGAGTTTAGTGGGTGAGATGTAATGATTACTGTTTTTACACCAAAAAGTATGGAAATGGAAGTCGTCGAGAAATGAATGAACTCTGAAAGTAAATGTGTAGGAGGTATTTGAGAAAATCTTGTGAATGAACTCTGAAAGTAATGGAATAAATGGGAGTTTGAAAAGCTAGCTGAATTTGAAACACACACAATGGTGGAACAAGGCAAGGTTGTTGGAAGGGAAAGTGGTTCGGGAGAAGTTGAGGGAATCGGACTCTTGCCCAGCAGAGCAGAGTTAAGGAAGGTCTATTGGCAAGCCGCACTAGCTGGCATCGATTTTGTATTATAATAATCAAAAATACTTTAAACCAGTTTCCAAGGAAATACAAACTTATAAATAACTCGATTAAAATCGAGTATTACTTTTAAAAAAATTACTACGACTGATGTCGTTAATGTCTGCCATGAAGTTATATTATTCTTCAACTATATGCTAAAATGGATGGTATACACACTTATTTTTTAAATATTGAAAGGAAATGCTGTAAAATATACCTTTTATACATAGTTAAAAACAACTATTTTTTTAAAAATGAAACAGTTCCTAAACAAAAGTTTTTAAGAAGTCTCTGAACCAGTTTTACAGTGTAAACAAACGTCAATGTTATAACATGAAATTGAAAGGGTTGTGGAAATGGGAGAATCTTGAGGAATCCTATGAAAAATAAGTTGATTATCTGGTAAGGGGTTAAAACCTGCTCAACAAGGCGATGCACTTTGGTGAGCAGGTTAACAGCAACACCGAACACTCTGTCTGTTGGAAAATGTATTTTAAATACCAGTTTACCATAATTAAAATATTTACTATATAACAAAGGCATATACATATTTTTGTAATACCTGCATAGGTTTGTTAATGGTGAATTGCGTAATATTTTAGTAAACATATTTATGTTTCACAAATGAATTCCATTTTGATGTATTTGTCCTGTGCGGAACTAATATTTGTTATTATACTTCTCGGAGTGAAATGTTAAAATGTAGGTTTTACAAATACAAGTTTGAATTGTGTAATTTGGTTTTAAACGTACGTGAATCCGTATAGTTTTTAGTAAGGAAGACAGATTTTTTATTTTGATTATGTACAGCTTATAATGTTTGAAGCTATATTTTTAATGTAACATTATAAGAACATCAATTAAATTCTTACCTTTTTAAATAACAACCTATCGGTTACGCATCACTAAATATGTTAACGGAGTATTGAAACCTGTTTTTCAAATCCAGAAAAAATATAAAAAAGTATTTTGTTCAGAATTGTGTTATTAACATTGAATTCTTGTGAAATATTTAAAAAATTAATTTCATTTACATTTCACTTGGGTGTGGCATTTGAAAGTTACCCGACGAGCTAGGCTTGTCTCGACAGGTAAGTTTTCCTCCTCGCCAATGCGGCTCCCCCAACTGTCATGATCTGAGATATTGGAGTGGCTTCTTTGTTACTGTCGGGAGCACATTGGAGGGGTGAGTCACGCATTCTGCTTGGTCCTCGGAGAGGTTAGTTCGAAGCGAATAACCGAGATGTCCGAAAGACCTGGAACAGTGATCACATCCAATACACTTCTCAATTCGTTTATTAAAGTCTCGCGTGTAAAGATAATTATTAGGTTTGATTAATTGAAACATATTTAATATTAATTTATGTTCGACAGGCTTTTCGCAACAGGTTTTCGCATTAGGCAAGCGATAGAGACGCCGGCGTACTGCGTTTTCACGTGTGATATATCAAAGTACGTGGATAAGGTTTAATTATATAGTGAGTTTTAATAGAATATGTGGAGTTTGCTATTTGGTGTTACAATTAATTTATTATGTAATAAATCAGTTCGTCTGGTTTAACATGTATTTCGATGCATGCTTTAAGAGCCAATGGGGGTGAAGTGCATGTGACTTCGTGTATGTGTGTGTGTGTGTGTGTGTCGGTTTGGGAGGGAATTTTTGTCAGGGGGGATCTGGAATGCTGGTGAGTTGTAATTTTATATTTGCTGGGTGTTTCATTTGTTTGGTTACCTTGTTTAATAAAATTTAATTTGTTTAATGATCATTTAGCATTTCTTATGTTTGAAATATAATATATTTCGTTACGATCTTAATATAAATTTTTTTGGGTTCAATTCGATAATCGCATGTTTAAAGTCGGTTTAAAGACTACGTGTTTGGTTCTGTCGATTACATGATTAAAGTGGAGATCAGTTACATTTGAAATAGTTTCATTCCATAATCGTATGATTAAAGTTATTTGTTTGGTAACCTATTTGATCGTAGTGAGCTCCATCCACACCTCACTTGCTAAGTGGACTAGAAGTGACACGAGTGTGTGCATTCCACTCAGAAACAAAAATGTCCTTATACCACTCTTACACCAACATTTATGCCTATATAAAACATTACAACCCACTCCTCTGATCAGCCGACTCCAGTGAGTCACAGAGGACACATCGATCCTGTTCCGCCATCCTTTCAACGCCAAAAAATAATACGAAAATTTCATATCAAACAAAAAAATTGATCAAAAAAATTTGATCCAAAAAATTTGATATCAAACAATTACACTAATTAATTTGACTAATTAATCAGCAACTAATCTACTATTATATTAATCTATATGCATACGCATATCGAATAATCGAACAAATCTATTATCTGCTCCACCCACATGTCTTTCTAATGAAGTGGGCCAAAAGTGATATGCTCCTACTACTACCACCACACGATTGGTACAATGGTTTTTGGAACTTTCATGTCGCTGTTCTCGTAAATGAAGGGCCTTATGGACTTTACCAAATATTATGTTCTACTTAGTTTTGATCACAGATTCGTGTGGTGCAGTCCGTATCCGACATGTATATATAGGCTGCTCGGAAATTCCGCCTACAAACTACTAGAACTTGTAGAGGGAACAGAGTAGACTATCTTTTAAATAGGAACCTATGTCCGGAAACGTACCGTTTCCGTGCTACGACCATTTGAAATTAGGCGTAATATTCGTCCACTTCCGCTGAGGGAAATAGCATTGTTTCAGATGTGTCTGGGTTGGTATGCAATCGTGTAGACAGTACAATACTTCAGACAATCACATGATGGGGACGCTACTATTTCTTCTACGCTGTGACGAGACCATGGTAGTGTGTGATGTATACACGACGTGTCAAAAGAATAGTTCAGTAGTCCATGTACCGTGTTCTAGCATGTACTGAGCCTAAGGGGTATAAAGCTATAAAGTCATAAAAATATCTTTCTAACTTGGGCACCTTATTCACAAAATACTATAAAACCACTCGGCTCACAAAATACACATGATAATAATCTCTCCAAGCACCCATCAGCTTAAAAATATACAGAATATCTTACAATAATTTCCATATAAAAACCGTGACATTTATGCCTTGCCAAATTAAGGTGGACTGTCACTCAAAACAGGTCCAATCCTCCAAAAACAATTATGCAGATAGCAAATGTTTCTCTGCCAGATTTCTGACTTTAGAAATCAATATTAGATTGATATCAGAACTATATGAATTACACGAATAAGTATTATACATTATAATGATAACATGTTCTGATAAATACAGAATTCCAGCTATTATAAATTGATTACGTACTACGTCCAACGCCCTTATATTTTGACGGATCAAGGTCTCTACGACTCAATATGACAATAAGCTTTGTGATTATATTACAGGCACAAAAAAGCTATTCCAATTTTTCATATACAACGTTTTGGTCACGCACGAGCGGTAACCTACTATAACTCAGTGACCTGTTGTTACAACTTGATTTTTTTACAACTATAGAGTGACTAGAAATGCAAACAGTTAATACTGGCCCATTCTAACATACCCACTTTACAATGTGACATTCTTTTGGAGCCTCAAAACGACAATATTTTTGGGGAATCGGCAGCTAACAAATACTGCCGTTCATAACCGTACTCCACTCTTTCATCATCAATAAAGCAGCCAATGCAATTTTAATTGCACTGAATGCTTCTTTACAAGCGCTACCACACTCCATATACCTTTACAACCTTGAATTAACACCGTACTTTAGTATTGGTGCTACCAATGGTAAACAATTGTTGCCAAAACCGACCAAAACTCCTGCACATCAAAATTCTGTGTTACGTACTGCATCAAATATAAAATTAATGCTCTGGGTGTAATTTTAAATCATCTGGCTCTCAATGTCGCACACTTTTATAACCTTTGGGGAGGCTCTCTAAACAATCTCCAGCGTTACCATTAGTTACCATTGATTATCATTTTAAAAATCTACGTGAGACTTGTAACACACACAAGTTATTTGGTAGCCGACTACCACATATTATATGAAATTGATTAAAAGAAAGGGCAAACCCACTGAATTTTTAAGGCCCTTATACGACTTCAGCTCCAAGGTGAATTGTACTTTATTTCAACTAATCTCTAGCCGAGAGCTAAAAACATTTTAAAACGGTCATTCCAAAGTCATTTTCCTATACGCTACCAATGCAAACAGGTGTCAATTATGGTGCAACGATTCCGTCTATGTAACACATTGCTTACCTCAGCAAGTCAAACAGGGATAACATGCAAAATCATTAAGTCTTACACAGGCTTCACACACGCCTCTTAAGTTTCCAAAAATTCCAAAAAACAAGCCCTGCATCATACCGAATTAAAATAGGCATCACCTCGCCGCAGGCACAGAGAAAATCCCTTGCCACCAAGACTCACCTTTGGCGAAATTGCACCGCAGCCATCGTACATGCTGTCTACACACGATGTTCATAATTATGCCTATGTACCCTCAGCATGACGACGTAGAATGCCGGCCAACCCAAGTGAACACAACCATATACAAAGGCCGTGCAAGCCTTTTTATAATATTATCTGACACCTGAAAATCATGGCGCTAGGGGAGAGAGGGATAAGGTAGAAAAAGGTAACAGACAGGAGAAAGGAAGGGGGTGCCGGACTATCGCCGAATTAATCGATTCTCAGAGTCCACTGGTCACATTAATTAAATAACGACGACTGAGGCGCCGCCAGCGGCACAAGCAGCAAATACATAGGCGACAGCTTTCGCTTGGAAACGATCATGGAGGTGACGAACATCATCTCTGCATATTGGAGTCCCATGCACATTCCACAAGCCAGCACGGATGGCCAAGTTGTTGCGGATGTCGAAACCGGACGAGGCGACGTCTAATCCAACCCCACATGTTCTCAGCGAGGGAAAGGTGTGGTATAGGCTGTTCACGATAAAGTTAGCACTTTTTAAGGCCCTCCCAATAGATATTAACCGCTAATAAATATATGATTAGGTATTAAATTTTGATGGCGATGAAATGTATACACTGTGTTTATTGGCTACATTGCAATGTTTATACTAAAAAGTAGCAGGAAGATGGAAATTGGATGTAAGGAAAAATTGATAAGGGCTTTAAAAAGTGCTCAGTTTAGCGTAAACAGCATATAAACATGTTGGCCAGAATATCTGAACTATAGTTTGTTGAGTTGCGCGAGCGATACGTAAGCGAGAATTATCATTTGGGAATAGCACACCATTGCGTTGTCGCACGACAGGCGGCATCAGGTACCGTGCATTGTTCAAATTTGCCTATATAAACAAAATTAAGTCGCCTGTTAATCCTCACACATAGACACTGTGATATAGGGTGTTCACAGTAAAATGGGAACTTGGAAAGCCCTGTTTAAGATCTACTTGTATGCACGTTGTGTATTATTTCGACAGTCATATTTACATTGTCTAAAGGTGATTTCAAAAGTGTTTACTTTATAGTGAACAGTCTTTACGGGCCATTGGTTCTGTGTGCCGCTACCCTACGTATCGCGGAAAGCAATGGTCACCTCTCGTCAAAGACACGCAAGCAAACAACAGTCCTTAGTACCATAAGCGAATCTGCTTTAATCACCGAACGCAAATATTTACCATTTGGCCTTCCAGGCCCTTCTTCCCCGTCACCGCAGGAGGTAGTCTGCACGGTAGCGACGCCCAGCGGATGTCTGCCTGGCAACACCCTGATTGTCGCCCCCAGTTTCAGCAAACGACTGCGCGTGGATCTAGCAGACATTTCTGGCGCGACACTTCTCTAAAATGTTCTGCAATATCTATGCGGCGCGCTATTGCCCCGTCTATACAGCGACGGTCTTGGCGTTCGTATGTTAAGTCGCTGCTGTCCGTAACCTGCAGGCGTACAGGCATGCGCACATGTCGCTGACCAACAGCGCCACCACCGATGTACTGCTGACACTTCTCGTCCAACACTTTGCGCGAATCTCTGGTACGACTGCCCGACCTCGTGAAGATCCTCAGTAGTATAGAAATTCCGGTTCGCGCGCAGCCCCCAACCATCAGAAAACCAACAGCAAATTGAATGCCCAAACCATCAGAAAAAATTACCGTTGTTTTCCTAATCCAAAACATCAGCTGCCGATTCGAGCGCAAGCGCAAAAAAGTGACTGCAAAAGCTGCGTTAGAGTGCAGCCACAAAAAGTGACTGCAAAAGTTGCGTTTGGGACATCTACAATAAGTGACTGCAAAAGTTGTATTAGAGTGCAGCCGCAAAAAGTGACTACAAAAAGTTGCAAAGAGCGGCTCAAGAAATTTGAATACGTAAAAAAAAAAAAAATATAGTCCATAATAAAGATGGACCAGTTGCTAAATGTATTGAATGGAACCCAACAATTCAAGAAACTTTACGAACTTACAATCGGAAAGACCTATCCCATAGACCATGCTGAAATATCTGATACACGGTATGGATACAAAGTTGTAATTACTTCTGGAACTTTTAAAGTAACCTTGCTAGACAGATATCTTCAGATTTTCAGCGAAAAAGATTTAAATGGTGTTAATCGTGGTGGTATAAATTTTGCATATGATGGAATGGAGGATTGGGGTGCTAAACAAAGGCATTCTATTTCGTTTTATTAAAGAGTAAACGATCGCCGTATTAGACATCAGTTGATTTTTATTTGTGCTCATATCTTTATAATGTTTTAATGGTTATCCAATCATTAAAACACAATTATCGCTCTGACTTCGGCAATGTGCTACAACATAGTCTAATTAAAAATTTAGATACACATCTCCAAATTCGACGCATTAAAGTAGTCAAAACAGTGAGTTCATTCATTACACTTTCTATAGAAATATTCATCTTTATAACACGAAACTTTAATATAGAATATGACTACTTCCAACCCAAAAATATCTATGGCTTCATCTCTAATACCACTGTTCTTTCAGACAAATCAAAGTTAATTAATTTACCTTTTTCATCATTAATTTCAACTATTATTTCATTAACTTGATTTGTTTGCACTGGAAAAAATAATGGATAAGCTGGTTCGTAATAGATTGTGTCGCCAAATCCAAATGTTGCTCTTGGTTTAAAAGTGGTAATTATGCTAGTTTCTCCATGGTTATTTTCATCATGTTTTAATAACATAACATTTACTATATTACAGTGTATATTTATTGTTTCAAATGCAGCAAATTTTGGATTTGTATCGCCATAATGATCCACATTTGCTTTCAGAGTTTTATTTTCTACGAAACCCAAAAGTTTTCCTTTTGAACCCCGTTTTCCAAACTGTAATTTAAGCATAAATTTTACTTTCACTCTGTTTGTTATTTTATGCAGCTCGAAAGATATATCATTTTCTTTCCCACCCATTGAATATACACTAACTGAAAAAATTGCATTTATAGTTTTTTCAAGATCTTTTAAGCTATATTGGCCAACTGGAATATCAATTGTTGATTCCGTATCATTATGACTCACAAAATATAGCTTAATTCTCCCAGAGACAATGTTATGCATTATATAAGTAGTATAGAACTGAACTAAAGCCAATGAGTGTCCCTCTATCTCTAAAGGTAATGTAGTCGTTTCTTCAACACTGACTTGTATGTTAGTTTGAATACTTTACTCATTTATTATATTATTAAAAAAATCTATTAATAAATGAGCAAGAAACATATATACTGGGATATTAAAATAAGAATACCAGACAAGACTATCGACAAAATGTCACGGAGAATTATTACAAAATAATATTAGGTGTTTGATTGTGGGTCCTAGTAAATGTGGGAAAACTACACTTATGAAGGGTAATTTCATATATGCTCAGGGATGGTAGGACTTTGGTACTCTCTATGTATGTTCAAAAAGTCTGGACCAACCAAAATATATCAATTTAAAGAAAGATATAAATGTAGCATCAAAATTATTTAATGAACCACTAGCATACTTCTTTCCATCAAATGAAGAAATGGTTGATGTAAATGAATGTCATAAAGAGTCTGTAGTTGTTTTCGATGATATCATACTTGAAAATCAAAATATGGTAAGGGATTACTTTACTCGCAGTAGACATAAAGATATTGATTGCTTCTATTTAGCTAAGACATACTCAAAAGTACCTAAGCAGCTTATAAGAGACAATGCTAATTTCCTTTGCATATTCAGACAAGACGATACAAATCTTAAACATATTCATAGCGATTCTGTTGATGGTGATATGTCATTTGAGAAATTTTTTGACGTGTTCAAAATGTTGGGATGATGAATATGGTTTTGTTACAATTGATATGACTCATAAGTTAAATAATGGCAAGTACCGTAATAAAATTAAAGACTTTTTAAATTTTTAGATTGTAAGTTTTGTTTATAATGGAAACACTTCATTAAAAACTAACATAATCTGATCTTTTTAAATGTATTCATATACCATAACTATTTCAATAAACACAATTGTACCTTCAGGTACATTGCGGGCTTTTGGTATTTTAAAATATATGTCATCAGGGTACACTTCAAAAGTTTTATGCATGTCAATTTTTTTCCATTCATGATGACAGTTGATAACATTTCTATATTTTTCAATTTTTATTATTATTTTAACTATAGTTCCATCTCTCATAAAAAAATATTCTATTTGGTTATCAAAGTAAAATGCTTTTTATTTTGCATTGTATTTCCCAACTAACTGAATAATGTTAATTCTGTTTTTCTGATAGTACTCTAAATAGATTGCGTCCATCGGTGCAATGGGATTTCCCACATGTCTTAGTCTTTTTTGTTCAAAATCTATATTATTATCTACTTCCAAGTAAGTAAGATAGGCTTTATCCAATGATCTTTTATTTCTTGTCAGTGTGGTTATAAAGTCGTTCAACTGTGTGTAGGAAACAAAATCATTAGAACTGGTCTTCTCATCATTGTTTGTGCATTCTTTAATTTGATCTTCAATCCAAGAGCTCATTAATGCATTTCCGCATATATAATTGTTTATTAATAGTGAAATAATTTTTGGAAATTTAAAATTATGTGAAAAGAGATTTAGCACAATTACACACAAATTGCCACCAGTTACTTGATTGAAATTTTGAATTCTATCATCGTTATAAAATATATTACTTCCGAGATATGCTATTAATTGTGGCGGTGGATTTCCGCCAAATGAATCAAAATAATATTTGTTGTTTGCTTTTTTCCAATAGCATACCCAGTGTGTACCAGAGTTTGTCGAAACATCTAGATTAACAATCCCGCATGCATTATCGAGTGGCGTGTTAAGAAGCTCATAGATCATAAATACACCCGTAAAATTTTTAATATTTTATTTTATAACCATTTGATCAATATCAAAGTTACTGAGTGGAGTTTTTTTTTTTTTAACATCTTACCCCACTTAACTTTCTTCAATCCCTTGCCGTATTCCTCCACAGCTAAATTATGCCTGCGTTGTTCTTCCAATGCTTGGTTTTTCTTCTTGGCATTAATTACTGATGTAACGTTAAATGATGCACCGCCAGCTAACGCTCCTAGAGCCCCCAATGTTGCGAAAATTAAGGGTAAAAATCCACCCTTGTGAACTGTCAAACCATTTCCAGTTTTCATTTCTTTGGACATTTTCTTAAGTTGTGGAACTGAAATTGTGATAGTCATCCCATTGTCCTCCTTTAGTTTCTTGTTTTTAGGATCCAGTTGGTCTTTCATTAGGAAAGAATCAATATTCAAACCCTTCAACTCCTCATTATGAACTTGAAATACAATGTTTTTTACTTTCATTTATTATAACAAATATTTTGGCATTTTATTTTAATTCCTCAGCCAAGCTTACATTTAATATGCATTGCAGATCTAGTAACACCAACCCACTATCTCTCATTGAGACCAGCATCTGAACTTAACAACCTTTAGAACACTTTCTTTTCTAGTTCTTTGTCAGCTACATATCTTTCAGCTAGATCTTTATGATGATGATAAGCTATATCATGTTCCATTGCAGCCACATCTAGTGGATTAATGAGTTTATCACCATGCTCAATTCTCTCTTTAGTCTGGAACCCAGACCTAAGTACTGATAACCGGGTGCAAACAACTCAAAAGGTAGCAAATTTATTATGTCATTGAGTAACCCTTTTCCATGATGCTCTGACTCCCAAAAAGTATGTGGTATTGTGTTTAACATTCGTATCAGATATGGTATACCTTTTGGATTATTCACAACAATGTCACTAAACTTGCTGTTGAACATATTCATTATTCCAACTTTTTCATTGTAATAGTTATCATTTCCAGCATTCTCTTCGCCATAAATTACGATAAGTCGATCAATAATCATCCTAACATCATCCATCCATATGTATTCTTTGGAGTAGGCTGTATATTTTTTATACCTTTCCCCCTTTTAGGCGAGGGCCGTTTCTTTTTAATCGAATCGTAAATAAGTTTAACAATAATTTTACATTTATTCCCTTTACTCGATTTTGATGTTTCCAAGTTTGGATCATTGTTTTGAAAAACTGCGTTCGTATCTGTTAGGGCGACTATAATGTTCATAGTCGGTTAAAGTGTAGTCGCTTTCTGTTACTTTTTTACTAATTAGTAATTTCATCAAACCATTGGTTGCAGTATATGTTCAGCCTTTTACAGTAAATTTGTCATTTTTGAATGTTTATCAGCCTTTATCAGCCTTTAGACCAAAAACATCATCTTTGCAGTCAATTAAGAAATCGGCCACTTTCTTATCAAATAATGTTGTTTTGTAGTTAGTTAACTGTCGGATATCAGTTTTCAAACGCCCCAATGCTTCGTCATAAGAATTCATCGTCATCATAGCATTCATCATCATCGTCAGTGCATTTAACACCATTGTTATAGCATTCATCACCATAGCGTTCATCGGTGCCTGTTTTACCAAACAGTTTTCTTTCAAATGATGTTTCTGTTGGTGTCTTTGGGTACTCTACATTCTTAACAGTAACTGGAACAAGTTCTTTTATTAAGTTCTTATTCTCATTTTTTACATGCCCAATTTTTTCCCCCAAAACTTCTATCACATCTATCAATGGTTAGTGATGTTTTTTATTTTTATCATATTCATTTTGCAAAATTTTCTAAAACTTTAAACTTTTCAGTTAACTGTCTTATTCTCTCTATATACTTCTCTATATTGTTTACAATTTTTTGTTGCCTCATTTATTATATAAAATGAACAATGATAACTTAATTGTATTCTGTCTCAAATGTATGAAAAATACACTAAGTTCATATAAACTTACCAATAATAACAAAGTAAGAATTAAATGTGTTTGTAGATGTCGTGTTACCAATGACTCGCTATTCACTGGTGGGAGTATAAAAAACGATATTGTAAATGAAATTCATTAACTAATGTGAAAAAACTTCCCCAGAATAACTGTTCTATATTTTGGTATCGATGATCTTTGGCAAGCTGATTTAGTTGAGATGAATTCTGGATCTTTAAAAGGTATGCATAGAATTAACAAAGGGTTTAAATATATGTTAACTGTGATAGATGTTATTATTTAAAATAAGCATGGGCAATACCAATCAAAGATAAAACTGGTGAAAATGTTACATTAGCATTTAAAACTATTTTGAATGATTGCAAACCCATGCATTTACAAACAGACAAAGGGTAAGAATTTTACAATATATCATTTAAGGAATTAATTTCCAATAACAACATAAAACACTATTAAACATACAGTGAAAGGAAAGTAGGAAAATTTAATAGAACATTGCAGGATAAAATGTGGAAGATATCTACTATGCAAGGAAACTATAAATGGGTGACTATATTAACTAAATTAATAAGTGAATACAATAACACTGTTCACAGTACAATCAAAATGAAGTCCACCAATGTAAATGTAAAGAATGAAAGTTCTATTCTAATCAATATGTATGGAGGCGAAAGAAAAATGGTTAAACCAAAGTTTGCAATAGGAGATAAAGTAAAAATTGGTTTGAAAATGATATACACCAAATAGGTCCACTGAAGTATTTGAGGTGTGTGAAGTACTGCACACAAAACCCACGACATACAGAATAAAATATTTAAAAAATGAACTTATTAAAGGAATTTTTTATGACCCATAGCTGCTTAAGACCAAATATGATAAAGACTACTTAGTGGAAAAAGTATTGCAAAGAAAAGGAAATAAGCTGCTAATAAAATTGTTAGGTTTTGACAGTAGTCAAATTCTTGGGTCGATAAGAAAAGTGTAGTTGTTTAAGAAATTTTTTTTCTATACAATAAATGGATCAACAAAAAACTGAAAGTTATGAGCATCAGTCGTTTCCACCAAACAACAAAAAAAATAATAATTTGAATGAATACACCAAGCACATTGAGTTTGATATTCTTATTCGTGTTGCATTTTCACATCAGAATGAAGCTTATGTTTACCAACAGTATAAGCTAACTAGAAGAAATACAAATACAGATTATGAAAAAACTTCAACTATTGATCTTTGTGAGAATTTCTTCTCATTCCAGTTCTCAAGAATAGAGATCTCTAAACATGGTTGTATAATCGAAAGTATTGACGACCCTGGCATCACTTCAACAATGATGCATACATTACTAGGTTCGGAATCAGAATCAGCGTACTACCAAATGTTGGGGGTAGAACTGGTAAATGTGTTAAAATAGATAAGTCTAACGAAATTTCCTAACCATTAAGATATTTGTTTGGTTTTATGAGAGATTATAATGAAATACTCTGGAAAGGTGGGCACAAGATCACATTCATTCGAAATTCTAGTGACGATGTTTAGCTTTACAGAAGACCTCCAAAGAAAGCATATGGATCTGATGATGCAGATAATATACCAGATGCTGGTAAAATTGTTATTGAGAATTTGGAAATTCTGTGGCCAATTGTTGAATACGATCCTATATATGGAGACGAAATTAAAGCAAAATTATACAAACACCTCAAAATTCCAATTGGTTTTAATTATTGGAAATGTCTTGAAAAACCAGTACCTACTAATGCATCTCATTTCAGTTTGATATAAAAGATCAGTTCAATGCAATCCAATTCGATATGCCAGACTTTGTCATTGTTGGTTTTCAGCATAGCAGAAAAGAAGATCCTGGGCAATTTACACACGGTTCAATGTTTGACTGTTATTTCGTCAAAAATATTTCTATTAAGAATGGACGGAATGAAGTGTTTCCCAAGAGAATTGGAATTTAGACATTGATGATAAAATTTTCGATAAGATGTATATTGCTTACAACGATTTTAGAAATTCAATGACCTAACTAGATACCCCTTATCGTTATAATGAACTGTGCTTCAACTCTGCATCATTTATTGGGAGAAGACAATTGCATGTTATTAATTGTTCTTACAGAAAAACAGCTACTTAAAAGATTGTACTAATCTAAAACGTACAGTTGATTTTAATAAACCAATATCGGCTTCAACTATTTGTAATGTGGTACTCGTAAGCCAAAGAAACCTAATTTATGATGTTAAAAGTGAAAGAATCACCGAAGTCCAATAGTATGCAAACATGTATGGTTATTAGTTTTTAATGTATGGTTAGCCATTAAAAACATTTACTGTTATACAATTTTTCTTTAATAGCGCTATAAGAGTGTTTTAAATGGGATCTGAAAAATCCGTCTGAGGATGTGCATTCTTAAGTTGGGGCCCTCGACGGACTCCTTGTAATTGTGACAATGGGTTCTTATGGTTTTTTCAATACATTCACTCGCAACATCTTTTGCTTTGAACAACGGGTTGCGTTCTGTGTCGATAACATCTTTCGTTGGTGTTAGCGCGTGCTTGTCGATGATTGTGTTCGTCGTGTCCAGCAGTGGTTTATACTTCTGGTCGACGTCATGCTTGCGTATGGACGACAACGCTTCTTCAAACACCCAGTCCTGGAATTGTTCTGCGGCTGCCATATTTTATTTCATGATCAATGCGTACAAGCCTGGTTCATTGATAAATATGGTATGAGGATGCATATTTAACAAGAGGAGTGATTCGCTCCTCTCTATATCTGCATATGATTGCCTATGCATTTCTCTATCATGTTCTCTGATTGCTTCTCACGGATTTGCATACTCGAGTATGTCCGCAAAGTCTTTCGCTTTGAACCACGGACTGTTATCTTCGTCGATGATGACAAGCACATCTCTGTTATCGTAGACGAGTTTGCAGTTTACGATATCGATGAGCAATTGCATTTTATTATACATATGCTTTCCTTTACGCTCACGCACGACTCCCGAACGATATCAGCGATAAGGCGACTCGTGCTGGGCAACTGCTCTTTCATAGTGTCACTCTTTTACAATTTTGTAGTGCCCCCATGGTAGTGTATTAATGCCATCTTTAAGAAATAATCTTTTATCATTTTCGGGGCTTAATGCTTTTCTCCTCATCTCAATCGTATAGAGTTCATGTTTCTTACTTCTAATAAGTTTCATACTTTTGTACAACACTTTCTTTTACCAAACAAACTTTTTGTAGACACCAAAACTAATCTCATTTCTGACTAAAATGTTTTTCGGAACCTTTGTTCTTTTCTTTACACCACCCTCCACATTTATTGCATACATTTTCGATTTCAAACCAATAATTTTTTCCATTAATTTTCCATTCCTTTCATCTATCATTTTGCCAATAATCTTTTTGTTAAGTAATGGTCTACCATATGGGTTATCTTTTCTATAGCCAGAAGTATCAAAATGGTAGACCATTTCTTTCATGTTACTGTATAAGTCTGGTGTTTTTATATAATAGATGTACGATTCAGTATCTTGGTAGCACAGTTCAATATTTTCCCCATACTTTGGCTTCATTATATTATAGTGAAAATCTTACATTAAGACTTTCGATAGATCGAGTATACTCATCCCAACATAATGGGTTTGTTAAAGCACAGTTTTGTTTTATTCATATGAACTGCACCCAAACAGCTAGTAAATATAGTCCTATCTTTAAAGTTTGGTTTAGCCACTAGTTTATCCATTTGCTTAGAACTTGTGCACAACTGTATATCCGCTCTGTTTGTAATATTCTCCATTCTTTTTCCAAAAACGGAATTGTTCATTAGCTTGTAGAAATCTTTTTCAAAGTCATTTGTAGTCTTTGTTCCCATATTTGTGTTTAGATCAATATAGGACTTGAGCCAATCTGATTGATCAAACTCCAGAACTCTATGGATCTTTTCAAACTTCATTCTGAGAGATAGATATTGCTTAAGATTTACATAGTGTAATACATATTTTTCTTTACCATTCAGACTAGTAAAGAATTTTGGGGTTTTTTGAACCTTCCGGTATTTTATTCGCTGGTTCCAATGGCAGATCTTTGTGGAGATCGTGTAGTTCATGTGGGTATACCAAATCAACTCCCAATATATACCCTTTGCTAGCATCATCTTCTATTTTTGTTACATCTATATTTGTATTTACCCACTTAAACCCACCATAGGGCAAATACTGACTCATACCCCATCCATATAAGTTATTGGCATCCAGACATGTAAGTTAAAAGGTTTCCTTTGTGCTGTCATAAGCACTCATGTATTTATTATTTGCTTTAGAATATCGCTTACAACATTGTGAAATTCCACCACGAACACCTTTTTCTTTTTCCAAAATCATGTCGTAATCTGTTAATAATTCTAGTTCTATTTTAGTTTGTTTGAGCATAGCATCCCACACTAACCCTGGGGCTGTGACATCCATGCTGGATCTAGCTTATATGTTTTGAGACACACATCACGAAAATTTTCCATTATATCAGGCAATATCAACACATCAGATTTGGTACAGAGTTCTGTGTGCTCTATTAGAGATTTTATCTTGAATTTTTCCCTCACCTCTCCTGCAAATTCGTAATCTTCGTCTGTAATGCGCATTTATTGAGTTTGTTGTAAAATGCATCTTTGGATGGAAGCGATATCTCACAAAATTTTTCAGCACTATCCACGTAGTCATACGGGTAGACACCTTTTCTTGTAACAAAGTTATGAAAGTTCATTGGAAAAATGTTTACACGTTTCTCGGAATTGGCTTCTGGAAAGGTTGCTAGAGAGTTTATCGATACTACTAGCCATAAATTTAAATGAGTCAATAAATCTCAGATTTACACTTCCCTTATACGTGCTTCATGAACGAAATATATTTTTCTTTGTTGTTGGGAATTAGATCAATTTCATTTTCATTGTTGCCAAGATCTCTTATGAATAAATGTGTGTCATAGCCAGATAGATTGTGTATAAACACTGGGAAAAATCATGGATTTCTATACAGTAAGTTACAATCTACGTATGCAGCTCCCCTAAATTTTCCCGTAAGATGATAATGATCTCTCACAGAATCACAATTCAAAGGCTTATCACATATTTGGCAATGAGTAGATGTATCATAAACAATTTGTTCTTTCTGAGTTAGTGGAAGCATTGGTTTTTCATTTGCGTATATATCACCAATAAACTTTGCTTCTTCCATTAGCATTTTAACGAACACAGTAGATGCATCAGGCCCTTCATAAGTTACTGGTGATTTATAGTATCCATGTTCGTATTTTACATAGTAACAGAAGCTAATAGGCTCGTGTTTTTAGTATGGTTACGTATAACATTCGTCAGGGTTTGGTTTGCAAATTTCGATTATAGTCAACAAACATTCAAAATCAGCATATATCACAAACGGAACTCTCAAAGAATGATTTTGGTTTTGAAATCTTAATATGTCATATTTTCCTTCAGATAGTTGTTCAACTCTAACACCATCGTAATCTCGACAGTCTCTTTCATGATTCTTTTAGCTTATTTACAGAGTATAAATGTTGCAAACATCTATCACATATAAATATTTTGTGACTATTTTTCATTACTTGTGATGCGACAAGTCTCGAAAGAATTTTTACCCAGAAAGTAGTGGTCGTTCTTTTCGTCTTTGATATAGAGTAGCTTAATGTGCTTATCCGTCTTATTTTTTTATATTTTATTAATGGACAGATTATATATTTCTTACCGCCTTCTTCTTTGTATGCATATACATTAATAGAAATTCCACTTCTTTTCTCAAAGGTTGGTATGCTATCCAATTTCAATGGAAATTCCAAACCCTTAACTGCATCATCAAACTCATGTTCGTAAGCTCCGTATCTATTCACTCTTTGAGGGTCTTTTTTTACTTGATGCAATGCAGATAGAACAGACCACAAAAACATTTTTGATCATTATTCTTAATTTTGTTTTTTTTCTGGGAGATCAACATAAGAACTGTCCTTGAATGGTACATATTTATTTATTCGCACTTCTAGTTTAAATATTCTGTTCAGTGCCCACTGAGATACCTTTACTTCGAATGCCCCTATCTCAGCTATGATTATCGGTATGCTGTTCGTATAATATTCTTCCAGATTAGTCGATTTCAAGATAATTTCGTTCTTTGTCTTAAAGGAGCTTTCTGCATATTCAATATTCTCACCAATTCCCTTTTTGTACTCAGTGAAGAATTTCATGTTCACTTTGAATGATTTTGAATGTTTACTAATTAGTCCCGTGACAGTTTCTATTACATCATTTAGGAAATACTTTGGGTCTTTGTATGCATTCACATTCTTTACAGCATAAATCTTTATCCTACTTTGAAATGCTGTTTCGATTTCTTCTACACTGAATATGGGTGTGTACTTATGAATTTTACTTCTCAAGTAACTTCTTATGAGAGACGGTGTGTAATAGTGGCTACATGTGTCACATTTCACTTGTTTCTCTCGTGGGAACTTCTGTTTTGATATTAAGTGTTGTGGCACTTTAAAAATTTCCCATGCATTTGTTGATTCATGTGATTTATTATGTATTGGTGTAAGATTTTTGTGTAATCTACTTTTATGATGGCTTCTTATGAGAGACGGTTTGTAAAAGTGTTTACAAGTGTCACATTTGACATACTTCTCTTTAGATTTCTTATTCTTTCTTTCCGGGAAAGATGCCTTTCTTAAATTATATTCTTTCCAAACATTACCAGTTGCGTTAACCTTTTTCATTGCCATGGTCATCATCATCATATTAGACATAGGTTGATTTTTATTTGCGCTCATTTATTATGTACAATATTTTATTTTTTACACATTTAAAATTTCTTGAGCCACTCTTTTTTTGCAATAGTTCAGTTTGGACGAATTAAACGTCTGACCCCAGATGGACGAATCTTTTTTACCATCGCACGGCGCGATAACACGATGTTCGTCCAGTATATTTTGTAGCATATTGCCGAAGTCAGAGCGATAATTATGTTTTAATGATTGGGTAACCATTAAAACTTTATACAGATATGAGTACAAATAAAAATCAACTGATGTCTAATAAGACGATCGTTTACTCTTTAATAAAGCGAAATAGAATGCCTTTGTTTAGCACCCCAATCCTCCATTCCATCATTTGCAAAATTTATACCACCATGATTAACACTATCTAAATATTTTTTGCTGAAAATCTGAAGATATCTGTCTAGCAAGGTTACTTTAAAATTTCCAGAAGTAATTACCACTTTGTATCCATACCGTGTATCAGATATTTCAGCATGGTCTATGGGATAGGTATGTTCGATTGTAAGTTCGGAAAGTTTCTTAAATTGTTGGGTTCCATTCAATACATTTAGCAACTGGTCCATCTTTATTATGGACTATATTTTATTTTTTTTTACGTATTCAAATTTCTTGAGCCGCTCTTTGCAACTTTTTGTAGTCACTTTTTGCGGCTGCACTCTAAGACAACTTTTTGCAGTTGCACTCTAACGCAACTTTTGCAGTCAGTTTTTTGCGGTTGCATTCTAATGCAACTTTGGCAGTCTTTTTTTGCGGTTGCACTCTAAGGCAACTTTTTGCGGTTGCACTCTAACTCAACTTTTTGTAGTCACGTTTTGCAGATGCCCCAAACACAACATTTGCAGTCAATTTTTGCAAATGCACCAAATGCAACTTTTGCAGTCACTTTTTGCAGATGCTCTCTAACGCAACTTTTAGCAGTCACTTTTTTCTGTTGCGCTCGAATCGGCAGCTGGTGTTTTGTGATGGTTAGAGCATTTAATTTGCCGTTGGTTTTCTGATGACTGGAGGCTGTTTATCAAATGCAACTTTTCCAGTCACCTTTTTGCAGCTGATGTTTTGTATCAGGAAAACAACGGTAATTTTTTCTGATGGTTTTCTGATGGTTTGGGTATTCAATTTACTGTTGGTTTTCTGATGTTTGGGGGCTGCACTCGAACCGGCATTTCTATACTACTATCCTCTATTATACGGCTTCGCTGAACATTCATCAGTAGCGCAAACGGTGCATGTCTACACCGTTCTCGTACGCCAGCAGCTTTTAACACAACTTCGGAGCACATCGCCTAGCTGACAGCTATGCATTTGCGGACCTGCTCATACGCCTCGGATCTCGGATATTCAGAGGACGATACTCGATTTCTGATTCTTCCATAACGGTGTACTATTTACCATACCATGCGCTGGTTTCTGTCAGTGACACTTGCAAATACAGTCTATCTCATGCTCTTCTTTCAAGGTATTCTATATATTTTTATTTCCTGTGGTGTATTTTCTAGAACTTTAACACCTCGGAATTTAAGTAGTTCTAGAAAATTCAAATTGGGAATCCGTGCAGTAGAGTGAATGTGGGCTTCCGAAGTGTACAGCGTTTGTTTAAAACGTCATAAGTACGTAATAACCTGACATTTATAAAGAAGACTTTACATAAACCATGAAAATACTTTCAAACGTCATATATTCCAGTTATTGGTTGATTGTATTATGTCGTATTATAACAGATTGCTTCGTGTTTTCCTTAGGATATTATTCATAAACTAAAACATAGATAGCTAGTATAAATACTTTAAAAAATTTCATTCGCGTGAAAAAAACGATCTGGTTGGCATCGCTATTCACACAGTGCTTTACTTGTGGCAACTGAACTAATACATGAATTATACTATTAAAAGCTGTTCACGATCAAGTGAGCACTTTTGAAATGCATCGAAGTGTAAAAATGAGCAGATTTGTCAAATATTTACTTTTCTAACAATTGCACAGTTTCACATGACCGACGCATGAATAAAGTGATGAAGATCGTGACGATGTTAATCTTACATTAGGCGAAAGAATACACATGGTGCATACAAGTATATCTTAAGCAGAGGTTTCAAAAGTGCTCGCTTTACCAACAATTGCCTCTAATCAGTTTCCTTTATACTCACTAGTAGCAAACAGGAATGTATTAAAAAAAAAAACTTTTTTAACCCTATACTTGTAATATTACTCTGTCGTTTGTACGTGTATGTGTAATATAAATAAAATTAATATGTTTTCTAAGAATAAATAGAAAAACAAGTAGATAACTATTTGAGGTGGCGTATAAGCAGGTGTAACACACCTCTGCTGAAGTAGTTAAACTTTGCGGTGAAACGTTTTGGTTTTAGCAACGTGATCACAATTTCCAAGTACAATAGCGCAAAATTGTTGGTCGGGTGTTGACGTTGTAATAGGAAATTCTGCACGCGAACAAAGCAAGAGGACGCATTGTTCATTAACAATGTGTTTCAAAACAATAGTATCGGTCTGCTGGATTCTGCTGAAAAAGCGTTGATACAGGCGTTTGGATTTATGTATACAAGTAGTATAAAAAGGCGGTTCTGGACACCTGCCTGCTGGCTGCGGACCCCGCAGACCCAATTAGCATATTAAGGTCCCTGCCCATAAAAAATTTAAAGAATGTTCCTCTCTTCCCTCGGAAAATACTAGAACGTGGTATTCCTTCCCAACGGCGGCCATTTTTTCAGCCAGTAAAAATGTGCCCGAATCCGACGGTGACCATTTTGGCAGCCAGTGAAAAAATCCCCCGAAATCTATTTTCCTATTACCCGAATGACCATATACATCGACAGCGACCATTTTGGTGGCCAAGAAAAGTCGCCTGAAACCGATGGCAGCCATTTTGGCAGCAAGGAAAATAAAATTTGCCCACCATTTGTCAAAACTGATTTTTCTATTTTGGTAGGCCATTTTGGTAGTCAGTCGGAATGATTGTGGCAGCCATATAGGCAGTCAGCAGGAACTGAAGTTCGCGATTATCACTGCCAAAATGGCGCCCGCACACAAAGACGTCCGTCCGCGACGAGGCCCCAGCCAGCACTGACCCCTTATGCGAGGTGTCCTCAGGACGAACCCACAGTGGCGGCTATCTTGGACATGCAGGATTAAACCCGCCCAGAATAATAATGACCCAGCCGAGGCAGGTGGACGAGAACGTGATACGTAGTCGGGCATGCTTGGAATATATTAATAAAGAGAGAGAGAGATAAATGCCATCGCACAATGAAATGCGACAACGGAAATAATGACCCACCCAACCAGGAGGACCTGAACAGGATATGTACCCCAGCAGGAATGGAATATTAATAGACCACCCCACAAACCCCTCTCTCTCAGACATGATATGTATAGCCCTGTCCCAAATAGCATTATCAATAAGGGGAGGCTAGCAGGGGAGTCACATAAACCGAGGTTCCCACACACACCAGACCACCTGCCTCTCGCACGGTAGGAGTACATGCAGAGGTAACAAATGAGACACATGCAGAGTTAAGAGAAATTATATTTATTCACAAAAACTAGTAGAGTGACAAGAAACAGTACAGACATTACACAGTTATAAGCAATGATTTGGGCACCCATTGGTTGAAGCGGGAATCGAAGCCCAACTACTTCACGAGAACCTGTTCGCCACATCTGTGGATCACTCGCTCCACTAAATAGTCATGAGGATAATTCGTGACATATATTTCGTAGTCGTAGAAAGAACCATCGATCTCTTGGCCGGTCATATCGGTGAGCGTACAGGTGCGTGGCACAATGTCTCTCACCTTGGCGATGTGGAACACCTCGACACTCCAGTTAGGATAGTATGACTTATCAAAGTTACCACTGCTTCTGGAGATACAGACATAGTCGCCCACCTTGGCCCTCGGTGGTCGCCGGTCCGCCATCTTGGAGTGCCGGTATACAGTCTACAGTAGAGAAGCAGCATTGGCAGTAATAGTAATCTCAGACAGACGAAGACCAGTCTTTCTATACTTACATGCATTGTACTGAGTAAGCAGCCGAGGAAACTGGTCCAACCACCGGTAGTTATCCTGTGTCGAGAACGACTTCCACATCAGGCCCTTAAGCGTCCGGTTGAAATGTTCGACGATCGAAACCTTGAGGTCGCTGAAAGTAGAGTAGTGATGAATCTTAGCGGCCATTAGCACATGGAACGCATGTTTGTAGAACTCCTTCCCGCTGTCTATCTGGACATACTTCGGGGCGACCGTCTTGTTCACAACCAATTTCATTGCGATAGCAACATCGGTACCATGTGCATAGGGACAGGCCTGGCATATATGGATAAACAGTTGATAAACATCAGGATGTAGCAAAAGCCCTTATTGATGCGTGCATAAGGAATCATTTCCACCAAGTCGGCCTGGAACAGGTCATGAAGTACGAAGAGAAGCACCTTATGCCTGGGGAAGTTCCGACATGCAGGGAGATGCAACTCGGTGGCGATCTATGCTTTCGAAATAGTCGCAGGTCAGGCCCACCCCTCACAGGATATGGCCAGCTTCGCTGAGCTCTTCCATGACATTCACTATTTCATTTGTGTGAGAACTATTACCATCTTGGTGGTATGCGATGAGGAGACAGACTGTCCACAAGCTGGTTCATGTCGTCCCAATACACATATTCCAACTGGCTACGACCATCAAGCTTCAGACCCGATCCACTCACACTGATGTTCGGAAACAGATCTGCGATAATATGAAATTTAGGGTGTGTCTCATCCTTATATGCATGACTGCTAGCATCATTGCCCACCAAATATATGTGTGTGTGAGCTGTAACAACTGACAGTACTGTCGAAGCGCAGCACGGGAATAATCCCTGGGCACATATTTAAACAGTAGCTCGTAGAGGCCGGGTGAGGCTTGCACGACGACGTCCCCTAACTGGATAACACCATTGGGCAGAAAGAAAACTTGTTTGTCGCCGAGGAACCACTTCTTACCACATCTGTACACACCATAAGTAGAATTGTTTAGACGTATTGTGTACAAATGAGATAATGGCGAAGCACCATAGAGCGTGCATTGGATCGCACCTTCCTGTGTTTCAAAGATGCCAGGGGCACATTATCTTCATCAGTGATCGCATCTTCCTCCGCTGAAGTCTTGTGTTTCGGTGCGAAGCATGGCTCAGCCTTCAGAGGAGGGGGAACAGGTGTTGGTGGTGGCTGAAACGTGTCAAGCTGCATGTTATCGGCTGGAAGACCTCCAACAATACATCATGTTCCATGCACGCCCTTTTGGCGAACAGATACTTTTTACGAATGCTCGTAATGACACGACTCAGATCCTTGGCAGAGGTAACCATAGCACTGATATGAACTGTCAAATTGACACTGTATATATATATATCTAGTGGCAATGTTCGATCAACTTGATAGGCAGTCTTTTGCTTTGCCAATTCTTTGTATGACAGCATCCCATACATGGTTGCAATGAGCCCACTTGCTCTCACCGACACATATTTCAGATAAATAGTTCGAGAGCATGAGATGTACAACATCTTCCAATGTCACAAGCTGTACACTCAAAGCATTGATGCAGGATGTAAGCTTGGTGGCAACATCACCAATGATTCTGGTAGTCACCCCCGACATGACAGTGCCGATTCGCGCATCATCGGTGGCCACAGCTGTCTGCTGCATACCCCTGGCAGAACAATTACTGTCCAATGTCGCAGAGGAGAGAGAGAGAGAGAGAGAGAGAGAGAGAGAGAGACATATCGTGCCTCCACAGTGGAGAGCTTGGTCATGAGATCGGGGTTCATAACCATGTTGGATACATGCTCTATCTGTGTACTCAGAGCACCCAATTTGCTCGAATTGGCTCTTTCCATGAGCATGTGATCTTTCAGATTAGCACCAAGGGCTTCCATCACCCTGGTGTCAATACAAGAGCCCAGGTCTCCACCTTCTTTGCGACACCGGCAAGTGTACCACCGAAACCGCCGAGGTTCTGCCCATCGGACATGAGGGTCGATATTTAAATAGACAGTTGACCGGATCACATACCGACAGCAACGACATTCGATTCCAGGTCGACAAGTTTCTTCGTCAAGGTTGCAAGTGCACCCTCAGTCATAAAGGGTATAACACCGACCTGCACACCCACATTATCCAGTTTTGTCTTCATGGTTGCAAAGTCTGATTCCAGACCGGTCAGCTGTGTAGTCAAAGGAAGGGCTGTGCCGATTTTCACAGGTCAGTAAGGCTGCTGGAGATAACCTGAGAACTCATAACATCGAGTTTCTTCTCCAAAGCTTCAAGCTGTCGGCCAAGGGTGGTGGTAAGCGTTTCCACATTGGTAGAAGTCAACGAGCGAATTTGGATCAACCATTTTGGCAGACATGGCAGACATGGCATTCATATTGATCAATATCTGTTCTTCCTTGACCATTGGTAGCATAAATGTGGTCCTCCAGGATGGTCATCTTTGCACCCAAGCCAGGCAGTTTGCACACATTGGTGGTCAATGTCTGTAAGCCAGTGGTCAACATGTCGACTAAGCTTTGGCTCCAAGGCCACGAGTCGAGACACATTGGACTTGAGCAAGAAAAAATGAGACTCGGTGGTGTTACATGTGGTCCATAGAGGTTCCATAGCAGTGGAAGTAATGCTGCAGACAAATGTTACGTTCGCCACATCACCATCATGCTTAGGTACCCGAGATTCTTGGCCCGCCTCACACCAAAATTACAAATCCCATCATTAGTAGACGTAAAACAAATGTCCGGTACGCACTTCAGACCGCTATGGTCGAACTTCGACATGGCATAACACATAGTTCACTGGTGCACGATAATGAACTGATCAAAGCCGCGTCGAAACTGGCCCTTATAAAGTGGAAAGTCTTTGGCGATGACGAGAAACCCATGCGGGCCATGCCAGCAACACAAGCATATATTTTAAAATTATCGAAAGTCATATCGGTGTTCTCATGATCGGAGTACACATGACAGAGATTCAAGTCATCCATACAAAACAGAATGAGGTAATTGGCATTGTCATGCAGAAGTTACATCAGCATTCGGGAGCACATCTGACAGAGGTAAATTGTATACACAGCGACATGGCGACCCATGCTGAAGTACTGTTGTAGCATGTTCTGCTTCTCACAAGCAAGATCATCAAATATGAACACGGCTTAGGCCTAGCATCGCTCGGCGGCACAACATCAGCATTGTTGCTAAACAGGAAATACTGAAGTCAATCCACAGCCTGTAGAACCTGTGCTAGGCGAAGGTATTTCAGATGTTGGAGAGACTTCGAGTAGAGAAACACGTTCTCGAAGCAGAAACCATTGGGATGCTACAGAAGTCTGAAGAGTACACACATCCTCCCACAGTTGCTCGGTCCAGCTATAATAGAAAGATCAGTGTTTGGTAGAAGTTTCCCATGATGCGAATCCTGGCTCATAGACTCGTCTTCAGCGGTGATGGTAACACGAAGGATGGTAGTCTGGGGCGCGATCTCCATCATACTGAGATGGGACTGCTAAACGATATGTACATATGTTTGTGCGAAACATATAAATGATGCACATGCCAACCGCATAGCATTAGTATTCAGTAATGTGTCGTCGGAGCAAGGTCAAGAGAGGACATGGACTGGTGAATATGCTGATCAGTGACCTTCTGTTCCAATCAACCCCCTCAATGAGGCATGTTGGGAGCACGACACTGCATACCTGACATGTAACAGGTTGGATGAAAGACATGTAGTGGACAGGATCCACGCAGACAAGCCCCTCATATTTGGCATTTTGTCCACATCTAAGCTCCACAAACAGCTGGTGGCCGGGGGAGTGGACAAGATCATGTGAGCAAAGGTGAAGAGTGGAATGAGCCTAGCATTTGGGAGGAAGAAGAAGACAACCAAGTGTAGGAAACCGCACCACCGAGTTAAGCGCAGCTCGAACTTGCTGTTTCTCCTACCGGTCATCGGACTACTCGGTAGTGTAATCGGAGTGGTCAGCAGGATAGCGAGAACGGCGAACAGTGCTAAAGGAGAAAACCAATGACTCTTGGAAGCGATCAGGCATAATAGGTAAATGGAACCTCTCGCCCAGGAAGCAGAAAACCGTCAAGGCTTATACCTCCACCCACAAAGGGTGGTGACAGGATAACAATGAAGATGGCGATCCTAAGAGCCCTGTTTGACACACCACTCATGAACATTGATATACACAAGTGCGCTCGGAAACTATGAATACCCAACTTCAGGGGCATTTTCATGAGGTAATAAACCTAGATACCAGTCATGGGCCTGGGATGCACTAAACTGCATATGTGAAGCAAGAGCGTAGGATTGAGTACTACGGCAGCTACAGCAACCTAAGGGCCCAACCTTAACTGAAAATGTACATGAGAGGTGCTAGGATCTATTACAAACATGGGGCCAAGGAGCAACTGCAGGACTGGAACTGTGGACACCAATGTCTGAGATGCCTACTTAACATGGGATGCACTATACGTACCAATCTGTCATGTCCATAATGCTGATCCTGTTGGACAGCAGCTCAGAACTGCACGCCATGCATTTCCCACCGATGAAACTAAAGGGGGCATGGATAATCATGCTAATATACTTTCAAATGTACCTCTCCATACCAAACATTGACGAACACCACTGCATGTTTAGTTACATCAAGGATAATGGGAAGAGAGGCGAGGAGCACATACCCACTGGATCGTATGAGGTAGAGGTTATTCAAGAGTACCTGAAGCAAGGCCTGGGACAGGACATTGCGGGGAAGCTGTGCGGCAATGCCAATACACAACATAGCGAAATGTAAAGTACCACCCACATAGACTTCACTCAAAACGACATCCTTGCAGTTATTTTGGGGTTCGAGAACGCTCGAGACCGGCTAGTACCTCAATGGCCTGCCCAGCCAAACACTGCACTAGTTGACACGATGGTGCTGCCAGGGTTTAAACTAATGTCCATGCCAAAGATGCCCATTTACGTCCTGGTCGTCATGGAGAGTGTACAGGAAGTGCTTGTGTCTATTGTCGACCAGGACAGCCGCCTGATCAACTTCCGAGGCAAAGAAATCACAGCCCGGCTCCAGCTACACAAAGATGGAACTGAACTTTAAGCAAGGGAAAGTAATAAAAGCAGCTTACTGCATGAAACCGGACATCAGTATAGGGCGAGTGTCCAGTGTGCTAACATCAGCAAAAATGAGTTTTCTGCTCAGATTGGGACTATCTGTGAAGCAATATGGACAGAGAGATTCTAAACATGACAGAGCCAGCATGGTTCGAAGACTATCACAAAGGTGGAACTGCGTGTGTACATGTCTTTCTGCCAGTCCTGTACGCCCTCTCATTCTAGGTGTGGATACCAGTCCAAAACTAAGATGTCTATACCGTACCCTGTAATTCCTATTTGAGGTTTCGGGGGATGATACTGAAGGTCGTAACCATGGTAACATCGATGACGACAATCATTAGGTATGGGTTTCTACATATGTTAGGCTGCATCGTGTACGATCTCAATGATAGCAAAGTAGATGTAATGTGGTATGTAGGAATCACAGCAACCATCAAGAATTACCTCTTGCTGACACAAAACCAGCTTCCTGACTACAAGATCCCTGTCTACCCATTGTAGAAATTTAATGTTTGCACTCCACTGGCCATGCTATTGGGCTTTGCAGAGGACTACAAACACGTGATTATCAATGCAAAGAAGGGAATGTTATTCTCATGGCCAATATGCAAGCTAACACCTTGCTGGATACCATGGCCGCGCCTGAAGTCACGACACTGGCTATCCGGTCCATTGAATGGCTTCTGCTGCACATGCAGATGAAAATGTTGGAACAGGCGAAACTGTTGAAGTATGCAGAGAAGGGTAGGAACATCGACATGGTGTTCCACACATGGAGTCTAGAAACAAACCCGAGCATCCCACAGTCCACAAGTGTAAACAGAAACATAAAGACCAGCTTCCCAAGCAAAAAGTCACACTACATAAACATAGCAATCCAGATGGGGGAAAAAAACGCTCTTGGTGCAGACTGCTCGAAATTCGACCATGAAAGTATCAAAAATGTGATCAGAGTGCTATCTGTGTGGTGACCTAAATATCGATTTCATGAATGGGTTGTACATGGTTCATACCAGATGTATGCAGACATTCAGTGTGCCTACTATGGCCATACGCACTCACCAATGCTAGCGTGCGCCAAGTTTGTGAACATGGCCCTCTTCATGTTCGACATCAGTAAGCAGAATGTCAGCTGTGGCTAATTTCTTTGCCAACATCCAGGCCTATGCTCTCATAATTCATGACCGGCTTGTAATGTACAATGTGCAAGACCATATAGTTCAGGTATTGACTTGAAGTATACTTATAGACTACTAACCACTCCCATCCATCACATTGTCCACTAACATCCAGGGCTGCATCTCGCAGGGTGGCTTCATAGTTAAACATTTCTGCATAGCCTACAAGGATGGTGGTATGGCATCATGTGCCTTCCTACCACCCTTTCCAAAGCACATGCTCGATTAGAAGAGTAAGGAGATAAATTCATGGCTGGAGAAACATTACCCTGGCATACATTGGCACGATGGTAATGTAGCCTACGATAAGACACAAGTGTGGGCAGGGCTGGACATGTCCCAGCATGAACATACTACTATTGCGTGCGTGGTCCCTGGCCACTGTAGGGGGGAAAGCAATGTCCATCAGGCGGAGTATGTCTACATATAGGTACAAAGGCTCTGTACACTACATCAGTCACAATTGGTCATGACCACCACTATGTACAATGGAGGAGGGGAGGATGCCGTAAGGTTGGTGCCTGATGGTGTATAAAAACACGGCCTGACAGATAGGGCAGACCACTTTATTGTGCACACTTGTGGAATGATGAAGGCTCTGTTCGCGAAACCAATTGGCATAAGCCAGTTCATGGCATTTGCCAGCCTCAATCTGGGCAAACGGTACATGGCAGAGGACTTACGGTGGGCCGAAACAGCATCTGGCTCTTGCATCACATGCCTATTGCAATGCACGGTCCGGGCGCGACTACCAACACGGCATGCGCAGGTCATCACCTACAGTGACATGGAAGCGATGAACAACAGTAACATGTTCATAACAAACCTCAGAATCAAGCAGATAAATAATAGCAAGATGTTGCACCCGACCTCACCGGAACTTTCTCTCCCACACAACATAAAATGAATAATGCATTTAGCCTGCTGGACATGGACAAGTACGATAGTGTCGTGGTTGCCTGTCCGGTCTACTACCTATGACCGAACTCTGAGCTACTGTATACCACAGCAGCCCAATAGAATGTGCAAACCAAGGTGATATATGGCAGGTATGGTTAAAGCGGACAATCACATATGAGCTGTACCAGCTGAACAGACTTACACGCTGTACTAAGCCCTGCACTGGTGAACAGCACACGACAGTCATGAAGTGTGGCATGGTGACGTGGAAGACACTGTGTACACCGGTCACCTGCGAGGTGTTTCTGGCAGCAAAGTACATATAAGAGGCCATGAGTGCTACATTGTGGGTTCAGACAGTGTCAGTTCTTCGCACAAGAGATACATGAGTTTCAACCTTCAATGGTTGGCCGCTCAGTTTTCAGGAGAGTCAACCACCACCACCACCACTACAATCAGCTTCAACAAACGTGACTTTGTGCAGTTTCGACCAGAAGATGCTAACCTCTACAACAGCTATTGTGTGGTCTACCAATGAGTTGTGTTCAAACCAGAGCTCGGATAGGAGCAGGTACTGGTGTGTGACAGTACCAACCACATGTGGGGCTATCAGGATGCCTGGGATGAATTCAACAGCAGAATACAACTGTGTGGCAAGTACGATGGATGTGCGGTCATCCACTTGCACTCAAACAGTCGCCTCTCCGCTGCTGGGTACATCCTCAAGGCTCATGCAGACTTTGAAGACATTACGGAACACCGTCGTGCATGCAGGCAAGTCAAATTTGCCCTGCATGAGAAGGATGGCCAGACATGTCGCTGAGGCGAGGAATGTATGGGACATATACAAACAACATTGATGGGGGACAGCAAATGGTACTACCCTGCAGTGTACACGTGTGTTGTTTATACAAGTAAGAACGAGTACTTCACTTGAACAGTATGGAGGGTGATGATGCATGGACCACCGAGGGCGAGCTGACATGCAACAGCGAGTGTAGGTGCTGGGAAGTTGTTTGTGCCCTTGTTGTGTGCCTGCCATTGCACCAGTCCTGAAGAGCCTGTGAAGGAGGCAGTAGTGGAGGGTCCTGAGGGAGCCCTATATGACTGGTGCTGCTGGCCAGGCCGCCTTCAGTCCAGCATCATGAACATCCCATTCATGCCCGAAGACAGCTATGCCGGCTTGATGCCGGGTTGGGGCACAGTTGCATACACCATCATCCAAGGGGAAGGAGGAGCAGAGCTATGTGAAGGAGTGTGATAGGGTCACATACAGGCTAGCTGTTTGTGCAGACCCTGGCACCATATGAGCGGTGCCAACTGTAGCTAGAGTGCACCCTGCTAGGGTGCTGTACCGTACTTCACATGTGCCCTGATATGCCTCTGTCCTGCAGCGCAGACAAGGTAAGGGTATAGGCCTTCTGCACGACACCCTCCATGCCGCCACAGCAGATCCACCCTCTCGGTGCTGCCGACCATCGAGGACATGGAGAGCAGCCACTCCCTGAGGTCACCCGAACAATACTGGCCATCATCATGCTGGATGATGAGGGGGCAGTGAGCACCCATGAGGTGGAGGCGACCCAGGCACTGCTGGACATTGCACGATGGCCGAGCCAGAAGCAGCTGATCAAGGCATCACAAATGATGGTGGAACCATTGGATCTGCTGGACCTTTTTGCCAATGAGCCACCACCACTACCACCACCACCACCACTATCATCAAAGCGATGCTGTCCAGCAGCATCGAGAACAACATCAGTGGCCACACCCCTGGTGCCTACGCCGAAGCAGAAGTGGCAGGCAGATGCCTCCACCATCACCACCACCCCACGCTGGTCGACACAGGCACCTCCACCAAGGGTCTGGTGATGGTGGATGCTGTCACCTCCACCCACCCTGCGAGGAGAAGAAGATTGGCCGCCACACAGACACCTTCTGATACCCTCTGCAGAGGCCAGCAGTAGCAACAGCACTCCCTGATGTCCATCTCCTTGCACAGGATGACAGGAAGGTTGTGCTGCAGCATCTCTTAGAGACAGTGCTGGCCTCTATGTAGGGAGTGTGTGACCTAGCAATGTGTACATATGTATGTATATATATGTTTGCTGTTTTTATTATGTGTATGTTTTTTATTCAGGAGAGAGATCTGTAGACATGTTTTTATAATAATTATAAATAGCAGTTTGTATATTATGTATGTGTGTGTCCTTATTTCGTATGTGTGTTTGTGGCCCTTGTTACCCATACTACTACTCTTATATCTACTTGGTATTCATGAAACAGCAATAACACATGTGGTAGCATCCTTATACAGCTACTATATTTCCTCAAGTGTGCCTCCAATTGCTAAACGTGCACCACCCACGACTCTGGGTGTACACTGTGCACTAAACTTGGACTGCTCCCTGCATGTTCTCTAGTCCACAATCAGCCAGCATATGTGACAGAGCAGAGCAGGCCTTCCATATGTGCTCCAGTATGCCAGAACCAAGCCATAAAGTATATGTGATGGGCTGATGATGACTCATTTGCGGTATGCTTACAGGAGAATGATCTGAAGTGGGGGAAACCTGAGTATGGGGAATAAGAACCGATTGTACGCAAGGTGCTATAATGTACAAACGGCCAGCATGCCTAACCAGCTGTAGTATGTTTTCTCCAACATGCTGTAAATGCTCACAGTGCAGACACAATCGACACTCTGGCAACTCTCACATACACTACTGTCTGTTGGAACTGGAGCAGGAGAATGCTGGCATACCTGGCAGGATTCCTTTACAGTTCCTACTTGAATCTTCAGCATGCTGGGGCAAATTCATATACTCACAGGTATTTGGTTGCGGGAGAAGGGAGCGGATATGCTACAGCTTCGATGGTCCTGGGGCGTGGAACTGCCTCCTAATATGCATCCTGTCTTGGTTGCCCTCCCGAGGGCAGAGGCACATATATGATTATATGTGCCTGCCTGTTCATGTGTGCATCGAGATTTACCCAACTTAGCCGTACGGGATGCTGTGTATATCGTTGTCCAAGAACTGATGCTTGTTGTCCATCCACAACAGTGTAAGCTTATTGCTGCATTCTGTGTAGATGTCGTGGTGGTGTGACCTAATGCTATGGACCTGCACCCTCACGAGCTGGTGGTCCAGAAGAACGTTCCTGTAGTTCTCGATGGCAATGACATGGTGGACGACACTCTTCTCGACCACTTTGGCTTGCTTCCTGGCCTTGTCTCTGCATGCATAAGCATACAATTTGGCCCTCAGCGCGACGAATTCTGTCATGTCGATCCCCCCACACTCATCCTTAAACTTGCTGTTGACCTTCGCATTGGTGTTGGAGTAGCAAGGATGATTGGTAGGTTAGTGGCTAAGGTCGAACTCGGCCATGAACCTGGGTCTGAGGCCAGGTCACTAGAAATCCTGACACAATATGGCCATGATGAAGGAATCAGTATCCATGTATACTAATCCCCCATTAAGACCATACCATGCCTTCATTACATCATAATGGAAGTAGTACAAGATGGTCTTCGACAGGCTCAGTAGGGCAATGCTGGCATACACTGGTTTGTCGAACTATATATGCTTGTGATCGAGCTTGATGAGGGACAGTGTTTCGCTGTATATTGTTCGACAAAGGAACATTGGCTTGGAGATGATCTTACTTGCCTGCACCTCATTGCAGATGACCTCCATCTGCTGATGGTTGTGTTTGTTCTCCATCAGCTTGAAGATGTCCTGTTCGAAGGTGTTTGTGGCAGCCTGATTTTTCTCTGTGTTCAGTTCAATGTACGGCATCAGCCATGCTTTCTGGCGGAATTTAGGACATGGTGGACAACTTTTAGCAATAGTCTATGCATCAATGCCTGCTTGAGGGTGACAATGTTTACGATGTATCACATCTTCCTCTCAAGCATGTTCATCAGCTTGGGCTGTCTGGTCTTGAGGGGGGAGGGGGCACTCATTGAAAGGCACAAATGCCAGATCTTGGTGGTTCTAATGTAATGCAGAGGGGTAGTCTATGTCTACATCCAGTATGTATCCAATCGGACCATCATTCAGCACAGATATCATGTCAATGTTAGTGCTAGTCCATTCAAAGCCTCCATAGGGCAGGGGCAAGGACATTGCCCATCCATACTGGTTATTAGCATCCACATACTGGAGGTAGGTAGATGGCCGAGTGGCATTATATCTGGTGGGCAAGGCTCTGTTGTTCACCACCATGTAATGTGTCACCCCTCCCCAGAAACCAGCCCCGACGAACAGGTGAGCATCATAGTCGACAAGAAGCTCCAGATCCATGCCTCTCTTGTGCAGCATGGCATCAAACAAGAATGCCAGGGTACTAATGTACCAGATGCAGTACAGACCGTACATAATTAGACAAAGCCCCAGGAAGTTCTCAAAGACATTGCCCAAAATCAAGATTTCAATCCGGAGGTACAACTCAGGGTATTCTCGGAATGTAGTGCATCCAAATACCTCCCAGACCATCTGTGCATGATGGTATTCCTCCTTGGTGATATCGCAACTGGTGAGCTGGTTGTGGAAAGTGGCGATGTCTGGCAGCTGTGGCTTGAGCATCCCCAATGATGTGATGCAGTCATAGGGGATCATCCCTTTGCAAGTCACCAACTTGAGCTGCTGTGTAACAGTGAAGAACACAGTAGTAATTTTGAAGTCAGCGGCTGGTAGATTCTGTGCAACAGTCGCGAGGCTGGCAGATATGAATCTATATGTATTGATGAATTGGATGGTGATGTCACCCATATGATTGCCAAAGTTAATTAGTTTCTCCTAAATATGTTCTCTGTGTCATAGTCAAGCTGGGTGATGACGAAATATGCATCATAAGCCAAGTTGTGGAACAGGATTGGCAGATGCTTAGGGCAGTGACAGAGCTTGTTGCAGTTGTTACATGCTGCCCCAATAAATGCCTCCGTGAAGCGGTCATAGTCATGCACCTTCCAGTTGGTGGCTCCAGTGAATGGGCCTGCATAGGGATAGCAGGTGGTGGCCCTATTATAGCCAGCCCATTCGCCTGGTATCAGTGGTAACATCAGGTCGAACTGGCTATATATGTCCTTGAGCAGAGTGTTAATCCTTATGATCGCCTCCATGAACTTCTTCACTGCACCCTCCCTGGTGTAGTGGCATACTCTGTCTGTGGGGAGGCTGGCGGTCTTGGTGGCAGGTATGAGATTGTTGTCGACCTTGATGTACACCCCATAACAAAAGAGCACATGCCTTTGGTACCTATAGGTGTACTACATCATAGGAACCTGTTCGAATGACTGGACAGGCTGCAGGTACACCTCGAAATATAGGTACATGACTATAGGTACTTGACCATGTGATGTAAGTTCTGAAATCAGAGCACAGGGGGCTGGCTGTTATCCATGTCAGGCATGTCGATGCGGATGGCATTGTGGTCATTGCAGTACCTCCTATGCTTGGCCAGAGACTCTGCACCATTGAGCCCTGTCACCTGCTGCAGGTCGTCATCGTATGCTCGCAGATATCGCTTGCAAACTGAAATACCTCTATTGTGAGCCGTCACCTGCAAGTGTACAAGGTGGGAGAAATCGCCTATGAGGCAGTATTGTGCATTGCCATCGTCCATAATCATGATGGAGAGATCGAAGTGGGTGGCCCACTCCTCTTTCGATACTTGTCTTGGGATGATGGGTTGTCCTCCTCATGAGCATAGATATTGATGCTGACTCCTGGGTTCTTCTGCTTGAGTAGGATGACTAGACACAGAGGGGTGAGGAAGGCCTGGCCAGTGAAGTCGAACCTGGCCTCCAGGTCAAGGTAGCGCTGGTTGTCTGGCTCATTTTCCCTCCCCTCGTAATAGTTTGCCAGGATAGCCCTTTTGAATCACTGCTGGTCATGGTTTTTGGAGTTGATGATGGCCTTCTTCATGGTGACCACAGCAGGCAGGGTGATCTAGGAGGAATCCCTAAGGGGGTCGAGCCTATTTATGTGACTGGAGCCTCTTGACCATGGTAAGCATCCAGCAATTACCCTTCCCAATGAAGTCTACCTCCTCCTGGCATATATTTGCAATGGCAGTCGTCATGGTGTTTTCTACTTTGGCTACATTGTAGAGCAGCATGTTCTTTGTCTTGATGGCTCATTGATCGGACTCAGTCTTGTGCAGATTGGGCTTACCATAAGTACACTCCAGGAAGATATTAAATTTAATACAGTCGATGAGGGTGAGGTGACATATGGGTGTGACCAGAATGATGGGGGGGGAGGTCCCTGACACCTCTTCCACATCATAAAATACACTGGTGGCCTGATCAGGGCTGGAACCCGGACCACCTTGGTTAGGGGCGTGTCAGCCAAGAGCCCCCACTACACTTGTGCACACCTGGCCAGTTAATATAGATTTTACTAATGATAATACATCCATAAATACAGGTGAATGTTATTCAGTGGGCTCATTAAATTCCACCCATCATCATAGGCGAGCATCTCTCTGCATGCTCATAAAAATATATGCACATGAGGCAGTGAATTTTATTTTATTATCTAAAGTTCATTTCTAAAGTGCTCACGTTATCGTGAACAGTCTTTAAGCATGTTTGGAACAAACGAAAATATTTCACTGCCCCTCCCACTTGTGAAAAAATCCAGTGGGCCAGTGGGTTTTGAACCCGGATCCCCTCAGTGAGAGGCTTGTATGGTCTGGTAAAGCTGCTTGCTGCTAGCTATGCATGATTGGTATATACAAAACAAAATATCATCGCCCCTAGTGTTAGTTCTACACACATCGGAACTATATACCCATGACATAAGAGAGTCTGGTATGTGAGTTTTTTTATTTGTCATAGTGATCTCCCTGGCATGGAGGGTGGAGCAGGAGATGACTGGCATTTTACTAGCACGTTGACAGCAAGGGGAGGCCAATTGTTTATTCAACCAGGTGTTGTGAGAGGGCTGGCCGATGGTTATCACTGTGTTGACTGTGGATACATGTTAACAAGCTATTGTTTTTCCCACCGGACATCACATTGGGAAACTCTGGATTGTCAGACATGGTGTGAGGAAATGCTGCAAGAAGTTATGTGTCATGTATGTGACAGAGCTCGGAGGGCATGCACACAGTCACCTGAATACTGATGTTTTTGTGTAAGGCAGCAGATTGTCATGAAATGCTGAGAAACTCTGTTGAATCCTACCACATTTAAAAAGACTACAAGTGATATGATGCGTGAAATAGCACCATTAACATGTATTCATTTTTCTAAATAATTTGTTTGTCCACGTTTCTCCACAGGGAATAACTAAGCGCAATGATATACAATATGTACGTACCTGTTCCCTCTATGGGGACTAAATATGTACTTAGGTTGGATCCTGGCGAATTACCACTATAGGCTATTCACGGTAAAGCGAGCACTTTTGAAAGCCCTCTCTGTTTGAATAAAATTCAATAAATATATTTTATCTTAGCCTTAGACAGTAATTTCAGACTGCGATGGAAGGTACATGCTGTGTTCATTACTTACAAGGCAATGCTTATCTAAATAGGTGGATAAAGGATAAAATATAGATGAAGGGAAAAAGTATTTAGGGCCTCAAAAGTGTTCACTTTACCGTGAACAGCCTATACATGTTGGTATTACTTTACTAGTAAATTTAATTTTTCTATTGTTTCATAATGTCACGTATGTCCCCTCACCACAGTGTTTTCCTCCGTTCCTCCTCCGGCTATTCACAGTACAGTGAGCACTTTTGAAAGCCCTCTCTGTTGGAATAAAATTCAGTAAACACATTTTATCTTAGCCTTAGATGGAATGTACACACTGTGTGCATTGCTCACATGGCAATGTTTATTTTACAAAAGTCGAATAGATGATAAAATATAGCTGAAAGGAACAAGTAACTAGGGCCTCAAACATGCTTGCTTTACCATGAACAGCCTATACTTGTTGGTATTACTTTACTACTCTATTTTTTGGTTTTCTATTGTTAGATATAACATGTGTTCCCTCTCAAATATTTTCATATTATATTTTATGTCAGAAATAAACTGCAGGGGGTTTGTCGGTGTTGTTCGGCCATGTTTTTTTTTCCACAGGGGACACCATAACACATAATTAGTGCACCTAGCTTATTTTAGGACAGCAATTATTTTTAAAATATTAATAGAAATACATTAGCGCATAAGTTTGCTAAATGCTATTTAAAACCCATAATCTGCATGAAAGTAATGTTATTAAATTCCAACTACGCCATATTCCCACCTCTCTCCAACAAAACCGAGTATGTATTCTAAATAAAAATGGCACCGACTGTACAAGAAACCTGGCGCTGATGAGTGCCTCCTCATATCGCTCCCTGTTTAAGCTCGAAAGACGAGTTAGGGTAAAACTGGTACAGCCATTTTCATCTTTTTATTTTATGTCACTCAAAATGTAATGCCTGAGGTGGCAATAGGATGTATTTAATAGCGATTAATGAATGTTGGGAGGGCCTTAAAAGGTGCCTACTTTATCGTGAACAACCTGTGTGTGAACCTGTTTCCTTTACAGGGTATAAACATGTACATAAGTTGAATCCTGGTGGATTACAAGTGTTGGTACCCATATAGCTGCATTGCTCACTTGCTAACTTGTTTTTAAATGTGAAAATTAGTCACCAACACATCAAACCATTGTGTGCACATTACCTTGATCACTCTGCATTGAAACTGTGGTAGATTTACCACTCCTGTCATTATAATTAGCACACAAACAAATGTTACGATAATACCAGTTACTATGTGCTACAGTTCACTCACCATGTATATATAGATGCAGATCAGTCAGGTTGTACGCGTCTCTCTCATGGTACAGGGCGATGGTGCAGCTGGTCAGCGAGATGATTACACTGTCGACACTAAGATATGATCAAACGAGTATCCTTGATATGGGTGTATTTATATGCTTCAGCATGTGTGCTGCCTCCCACACCAACCCCTTCCTTCCCTCACACTGGCCCAGCCAGCGTCTTCTGGCACACGGTGAAGGTGTATATATTAGCTTCATCCAGCACATTGCTGCTCGCAGAGGTGTCCATCTCATACTACATGTTCCTCTCTTAAGGCGAATTGCCATTAAGGCACGTACCAGTCCGGTCATGCATACTCCGTCACAGTACTAGTATGTATATGTGGGCAGTGGCGGCTGGTGACTTTTGAAACTGGGAGGGTTGTAGCAATACTCATATCATTACAAATATCATCTTAAATAGGCACAGTGATAAATATATTACATACGACAGGCTTAAGTAAGTGTGGGTTATGTAGATAAATACAAAAAATAAGTGTGGTTGTGTGAAGAAAAATGTATCATCGCCCAATTTGTAATGGTCAACATACTGTGGCCGCTGGTTCAGATCTAATCATTACCACAGTCATGTATTTGTTTTAAGTTTGTTTAGGTTATATGTCTTCCAACCAGTACCTACATGATGTGGTACATTACACAAGATTATGAGAGATAACAATAATACCAAGTCTACCATACAAATTATGATAATAATTTAAATATACTAAAACTAATATTTTTAAAACCAAATACAAATTTGCATAGCCCACAATACATACAAAATTCATGTCAAATTTAAATTAGAGGATGAAAGTGGCATATCTTAATTAATACATTTGTAAAAAAAATCTATTCATCAACCTGTATGCGCTATCTAACTGGCAACGTATATTCACCTTACCAAGTAATGAAAATTTTATGGCAATTTTTATATGTTGCGAACATGATTTATGTCTTTTAACTTTGTCTCCCAAATGTTTTAAATCTTTATCCCATTGACAGTCCATGCAAGATCATTAGGTTTCATTAACAAAAAAAAAATTAACAAAACAACACATTTACAACTTCACACCTGCATAGCCAGTCCGCAAAATTGTATGTACTTACATAGGATTTTCTCGTATATGGACCATTGGCTTAGTTGTTGAATTGTATTTAACTGTGGCCTTGCTGGTCCCAGATTCTGTAGCTGTAGTTTATTCTTGCAACTGAAAATCTTTGTTGCAATAAGGTTTAAAAATTTACTCGCCAAATTAACAATTATTTACAAGTTTACACAACACGACATTAACAACAATTCAACCATACTTCTGACCGATGCTCATAGCTCATAATTAATTAACAACAAACTTATTCAGAGTATTACACACTATATTTGAAGCTCACGCAATTTTGAACGATATCTTTGAATAAATAATATTCCAAATAAATACAATCATTGTTAAGAAATGTGTTTAAAAATTGCCAAAGAGTGGAGCGAGAAAGTGTTTTTACAAAACATGTAGTTTTGGTCGCTTTATCAAGTTCCAGGAAACCATTTTTTTGTTTGAGCACATACCTCTCCGATTTACATGTGATTGGCTGAAAAGGGCCAAGCCCCTGAAGTCTTCCCTCCCTCCCATAGCACCCCTGGTCCTATGTTATGGTCATCTCTCTCTACTAGCTCAACCCACTCCGAGGCGAAGAATCTGCCGTCCCACCACTCGACATTTCCCAAAAACATTTCTCTTGTGACAAGAGTCTCATTCATCTCAAAAAGCATTTGCTGCGAAATTACCTCCGTATTCGTACGCAGAATTGTTTACTGAGTAGCAGATAAGTAGAGGTATGTGTTCTGAGATTTTATAGGAGGGCTGTGCCCCACAGCCCTACCTCAGCAGCTGTCACTGCATGCAGACTGTGTCACAGAGAGAGAGAGCGCTTCGGTGGATTTATATCACCTTTTTATTCTCCCTCGCTCCCACCCTCTTATTACATACATACTCCTAGGACTGCTTATCATGTTCATGACCACACAATTGCATCGCTCATTATTATTCTGGGTGGGTTTTATCCTGCGTGTCCAAGAAGGCCACCATGGAGCTTCGTGCTGAGGACTCCTCGGGGAAGGGGCAGTGCTGGCTGGGACCTCGTCGTGGACAGACGTGTGTGTGCGGGTGCAGTAGTAATCGTGAACTTCATTCCATGCTGGCTGACAATATGGCCACTGCAATCATTCCGATTGGCTACCAAAATGGCCGCAATCGAAGTATGCACTTATTAGGATAATAGGAAATCGGTTTTGACGAATGGTGGGCAAAAAAATTTCCCTGGCTGCCAGCATGGCCGCCATTAGTTTCGGGTGACTTTTCCTGGCTACCAAAATGGCCGCCGTCGACGTATGCGTTCATTCTGGTAGAAGAAATCGATTTCAGGGGATATATTTTTCCTACTGGCTGTCGAAATGGCCGCCATAGGTTCCGGGAATATATTTTACTGACTAACAAAATGTCCGCAGTCGGGATGGAATGTCACGTTATAGAATTTTCCGCGGGAAGAGAGGAACATTTTTGAAATTTTTTATGGGCAGCGAGCTTTATATGTGAATTAGGTCCGCATGTCCGCCGCCAGACGCCAAATGCGCCAGAACTCTCATTTTTATACTACTTATACACAGTTGCCACTGTCGATTATATTTTTATAATCTCTTTGACTTTAGGACTTTTTTTTAACAGCTTATCAAAACATTGAAGACATTCATAGGGGACGTTTACACACGCAGTTTTAACTTATTGTATTTATAATTCAACTGACTTATCTGATCTAAAAGACTTTTCATAAAACTACAAGAAATTAGACGCTGCCGGTTCAATTGTTGTCCAGTGTGTGGAGAAGGGGTGTATCAGTGGAGTGGATAAACCTCTTCAGTTAAATGTAGCTAATAATTAGTAAATGAATTCATAATCACCTAATGGCTCGGAGTACAATAAAGTATATTTCGTCTATGCACCGACCTTGAAGCGGCATCAGATCGTACACTTTTGAATTCCTGTGTTAGAAAAAACTCAGGGTCGAGTACCAGTCGGTATATGAGTAAGGCTTCTCATACACAAGATTTCAGTGGGTCCGTGGCCCTTGAACGCAAATGTATGCTATGTCAAACTCGTAGTTTGTAACTGTCCGCTGGGGTTTCCAGGAAAGGCAGCTGGCCGGGTTTACCTAGATGGCAGTGAGTCAGGACAATCTTCTCAATGGTCGGAACATGATAAACGCCGTCTCATCGCAGGGCAAAGCCGTCTCTTTGCGCCCGCACACGAATTCGGTGGTTTTAAATAAAAACACCTACTGCTCGTTCGAGCCTCTTAAACGACTGGCGTCGGCAATTATGCGTAATTATCCGATTCGGCGATGTCTCTGCCGACCATAATCACTGGATTTCAGTAATGACTTCAAATTAAGACGCAATTTGTTAAGAACACGACGCCGCCAACCATGGGTCATAGTTCGGAGACAGAAAAGTCAAAGAGATTTTGGTTGATAGCCGAAAACGCCTCGATTTTAATTCTCATGGGACGCTTAATTACAACGAAGCTAAAATAAACCATGCCTGTAAAAATTAAAGAAAAACCGTGACCGGACATAAATAAAATAAATTATTATTCATATACTCTCTTCACTCCGTAATGTGTTGATGCTGAGCTGCCTTTGGTCACCGATAAGCAGCTAGTCCCAAGGATATGTTTAAATCATAAAACAGTGGAAACATACATGGAAACCTGTAGTTCACTCGTGTAATATACGAAACGTGAAGTGTGCATGAAGTTATATTAATGAGTTAGTTTGTTAAGGCTTTGTAGCTGAAATACTTCTTTCTCTCTCTCTCTCTCTCTCTCTCTCTCTCTCTCTCTCTATATATATATATATATATATATATATATATATATATATATATATATATATATATATATATATATATATATATATATTTCGGACCTACTATTTTCGACATGCCGAAGTTTTTTTTCGATTGTGCAGAAATTATATTTTTTTGCTTTACCTATTTCTCGGTATATCCGACAGGAAAATAATTACTGTAAATGATGTCATAAAAAACGAAATACTAAGAACATTGTGAACGCATCAGAGGAAAACTGAACGCAATCCAAACTACAAGCTTCCAACCATTGCGCACATACTACAATAAAGCGTTACGGTAAGTTCTACTGTTTGGATTTGCTGCAAACCTTTGTTTATCACAACACGTTTAAAAATCACGAGTTCTGCTTTCTCAGAAGTCAGAAGAATTTTCTGGAAGCTAAATCTGTTTGTTTAGTATTGTGGTTTTTGTTGGTGCGTTCGATAAATCGGAATTTTTGACGTACTTGGCAGACTTTTGAGATTCCTCGGGTCATTGATTATCTTACAAGCTATTTGGAAGGACGTTTAAGAGGAAATCACAGAGCAGAAAGTATTGTCAAGATTAATATAACTGATGCTGCATGCCTTTATTTTATGGCGTAAAAGCGTAATAGTTTTGTTTCGATCATATATATCAATTAAATAATTTTCGAGACTACAAAAGGGAAGGAGACTGTCCGAAAAAATAGTCACAAACAACACAGATGCGAGAGACATATTGTTAATATATTCTTTTTGTTTATCGGAGACGAATTAATTTCTTCCTGGGAACAGGTGCCGTCGGTGCCGAAATTCGGAGCTGATGCGTATATTCTGTAAAAGTTATTGACACTGTATTACATGTGTAAATAACGTAGTCGCATATGTAATTTTGACTACAGTAAGCACAGTAAATATATTGCCACTTCGCCGCAACGAAACCAAGTGCGCCAATGTAGGAAGAAGGAGTGTGTAGTGTGAATCAGCCAAGCCAAACGACTGCCTTTAAACTCAGGGGCTGAGAGGTAAACGCTGCTTTTTGTGCGGGAACGCCCAGCCAAATAACATGCGTCTATACAATAGAATTGCTAGCTGTTCGCGAGTACCTCCGTTCGAAAAAGCGCAGCCATTTTCTTCGACACTTGCCACTCTCAACTAGTCATAAAACGCAGATATATATATATATATATATATATATATATATATAATATATAATATATATATATATATATGCCAACATATAGTCTTGTTTCGTGTGTGTCTGGCTTTTTTCGGAGAGGCGTCTAGAGGCGAAATGTTTATTATTCTGCTCAGAATGAAAATTAGCGGATCTTCATTAGAGTTGCTGTTTAAAAGCGTCGACTTGAAAATGCAAGAATACCTCGAAAATTGTGTCCACAGTTAATTTAAATAAAGTTCCAGTACACTTTTGTAGGTTTCTGCCTCCCCTGCGAGGAAAGGGCCCAAAATAAAAAAAGTAAATAAAAACAATTTTGCTAACAGATCTTTTCATTTCATAGACCAAATTGTTGCTTCAGTATAAGTGATGTATATCAACACTCATAAAGCGTGAAACATAGAAACTCGATATAACAGTACAGCGAATTTGAGTGTAAAATGTTTTCTATTGTTGCCGAAGCGTTGGATGAGAGGGCGATGGATCCTTTTGAAAATGGAGTTTGCAGCAAAGCACAGGAACTGGGATAAAATATACCGAAGGTCTACTTTGGCCAAACCAGTCTGTCTGGCCAACATTCGTCATTTGATAGCAGCTGTCTGGATATGAACATTAAGTACATACTGTAATTTGTTTACGGAATCTAATGACTGAGCGAATTCGATTATTGAATTAAGTGACACTAATCCAGGCTAAACAAGGACAACAATCATGACAGTTTTCGAAATGTAATTGCTTAACAGCACGACTACAAAAATATTTATGTTCTATTCAATTGTATTAGAATATTACATCAATATTGGGTTAAAAATCTTGATTTCTGATAACAATATAACTCACGGTTTCTGTCAGTAAAGGGTAAATAAGCTCCGCTTGTATTTGTACTAAGTTATACCTAGGAGATCTGCTGTTTGGGAAGATGGTGCATACATGAGAAGGAATGGCAGAACAAAATTAAAGTTTTAGTAGATAACATATTTCCCCCCTACAATAACCGGGGAGGGGGAGGGGGTGGTTACCATTTCGGAAATTTTGCATCCATTCTTGCTCAGAAAAATCCGGAATGGTAGCAAAGCACTGCGTTACTGAATCCTGAAAAGTATCCATTGTAGGAATGGTTACCATTCCGGATTTTTGTACCGACATTCACATTCCAAATATCCTGAAAAGTGCCCACAGTCGGAATGTTTACAATTCCTGTATGTGTTTTTTTTTACTTGTCCTCCACAAAAGCCTGAACTGCCTGAATGGTAACCACTCTGTCTTTTTCGCGTCAGCGAAGCTTGGAGTTTCCTCACAAATGATTTTCAAGCGTAGCCCCCTCGCACTTAAATATACTGTACAATCATAGCCAAACATTATGTACCGACCAGAGTCCCAGCGCCAGCAGGGAGTAAATACCCAAATCAGTGATTCAAGGCGCGCCGGCCATTTTTTTTTTAGGTGGTGACACGAAGCGTCACGCATCAGCGTAGCTTGGAGTTTTCCAATAAATGATTGTCGTGTGTAGCCTATTTGCATTGAGAAATAATGTGTGTGTGTTTTTCAATTTAACATATTTTTGTACTATTTGTAATATTACTGTAATATTGTCAACATATTTTCACACTTGAGTCCTGAATGGCTACCATTTAGGCAGTGGACAGTTTTCAGGCTTTTTTCGCTACGATGCCTGTCTCGTCACCGGGACGATGTGGGTTCGATTACAGCCGCTTGCACTGAGAGAGGTGGTGGCTCCTTTGGTGGCTCTCCACAGACGTTGAAGGTGACTGGCGGCGAAGTTCTGTATGCTTCGTTGTAAAAAAAAAAAAAAAAAAAAAATGAAGAATATAACGTTATAGCCGGTTCGCGGTTCATTAATCACTTTTTGTAACAACGTTTGAAAATATTTCGTTCTTGTAAGTTTAACATATTTTTTAAAAACAAACATGACTGATATGCTTCCGGTACAATTGACAGCGATGTAGCGATAAGTAACGCCATTCTTTTACTTCGTCGTATTAACAATTTAACGTTTATATTTATGGACGGACAATAATTTCTTTTAGAAGGTTTTCTGTTCGATTTGTGCTCATAAAGGGTTATGATTATAATATTTTAAAAATTTTCTTTAAGTGTAGCTTATAGTGTACAAAAATTTCTTTCCGAGAACCATGAAAAACAAACTTCATCCGCCGAAAATATGTTATAAACGCTGCACGGAAAAAGCCGTGGAAAATCCGGCCTGCTCAAGAATTTACGGCTGTGCTTTGAATTTTGCGGGCGGAGATCAAATATAAGACATATACAGTACTGTAGAATGTTTTTTGTCTTCTGCACATGTTCCGAACATTTCTCGGCTGATGTTATTTCCGCTCAGCTTAGGAACAAAACAAGTTTTCTTATGGGAGAGTTTGGTATAGGGAACATTTCTGCCGCTAAGTAAGCGCTAGTGTTCCAAAGAGGTCACTTTTAATTACAATCTTATGTTACGTGAATAATGAAATATAAAGGTTTCACTTAGTTAGATGGTTATTTTATATTTGATTATTTCAAATATTTTGTTTTTTAACATAGGAACAAGAAATGTCGAAATCGCGTGGTCAATCAGAAATGTAGATATTGGTTTCCATTCCTTTTTCCTCCAGATCCGTACTTTTATTGCAAAAATATTTTGTGCAGCTTGAATATATTCTACTTGGTTGTCTTAAATCTCAATGACAAGTGGTGTATTAATATTTCAAAACACCGATTTACATCAACTTTTCTCTAACCTTGTCCACGTCCCTTAACAGTGCAACTGGCAAAAAAAAACTGTCCACTGTTGGGACACGGATATAGGTTACTTCGCAGCTGTCATGCCGTCTCTAGCGCGCTTTCCCCTCTCTGCGGCTACACACTGCGACGACAGCGCTGTCAGCGGCTGGGCGGAGAGTGAGCGCGCGAGACGAGCCGGCCCCCACTGACGAGGCCTTCAGTTCAATTGGGATCAAATTGGCCGTGATTACGTCAATAACAAGAAGCTGGTCGGCTTAACGCGCCGCGTCTCAAGGCCTCCTCGCGAACCAGGCTGTTGGTTGTGCGTGCTTCATGCTCGTGCGCGGAAGGGGGGGGGGGGGACATTGCATTCTCCGCCAAGTCACACGGCGTGCTAGTTTGGCACAAGTCTCTCAGATCCCGACGCTAGTCAGTCAGCTCTGTTACAAGTATAGCTGCAGTTCGTTCACATAAGGAACATGCCACGGTGCATAGTACAGGATGAGTCCTTTAAAAAAGACCCCGTCGGACACGTGTTTAACGGAGCGAGGGTATGAGGAAATACAGACCAGTGTGACAAAAACATATAGAGTAAGGTGCTGGAAGTGGCGTCCTATGTCGTCGTTTCAGGCGAGTGTGAAAATTGAAACGAAGACATTAATACGACCATATTGTATGTGTCTTCTCACTTCTCAAGCTAGCAAAGCAGTGAAGGGTGTGTGTGTGTGTGTGTTTGTTCTCTCTCTCTCTCTCTCCTCTCTCTCTCTCTCTCTCTCTCTCTCTCTCTCTCCTCTCTCTCTCTCTCTCTCTCTCTCTCTCTCTCTCTCTCCTCTCTCTCTCCACTAAGCATTTTGAACCCCAGCATTAAATTTTATTAACTCGATGCAAGGGCACCCTCCTTTTATAGTTCTAAGCATGCCAGATAATTATTTTTAAAATTGTAGCCATTGGATTTTTTTTTCGTGCAGTCAATATCTCTAGAACCATTATTGATTTGTTGACTGACAGTTCACACTGTCATCAATATATTGAGAAACTCAAGTAGCCTAGTCGTTAGTACTCCACATAAACATATAGTGCCATCTGAAGATATTAAGCTAATGCATCATACTTCGGGAATTACTAGACCGATTCGTGCCCAATTTGGTATACGGGCAGTGCTTTGTCAGGCCACCAAAATTATTAAAACTTAGACTGTTATTTTAAAAATAGCAGTCGTACAGATACTTTTGATTATGTCTGTAGTGTACTTGTGGCCGCGCGTTGCAACTACCTCTGTGTGTAATGTAGATTGCCCTACGTTGGCGAAGCCAGATGTAGTGGCTCTATGAGACTACGTGTGAGATATGCTCGGTTGTAGATAATTAGGCCTGTATAGTGACACCGTGTAATAAACTTGCGAGAGAACACTCACAAATAGTACAACAACTGCTGCTACTTGAAATGATTACTCAGCAGAGACGTAGTGAGAAAAAAACGGAACTTAATTAGCTTTCTTGTAATCATATTAATTGTGACAGTACTACATAATGCAATCAATTTGCAAACAAGTTTATACATATGCGTGGCCTCAACAACACTAGCCTCCCTCGTGACTGATGTGTTCCATTTATTTTAGACTTGGCATTGAACATTTCTAGCTTCAAGAATAATAAATTTATTTATTTATTCCTTTGCTCCCGACTAGCTCAGTGTTTTAAGCGTAATATTCTAAATTCCAAGTTGTGCATGTTTAAATAAATTTGGCGTAAATTCAACTTAGTAAAATAAATAAACTGTCGTCTCTGATTCTTAATAAAATAGTTCTTAGACTAAGCTAATTATAATTTAAAAAACAAAGAATTCTGGAAGTTCTAGGGGTTCCTAGCGATCTCGCCGGCAGTCACATCCTTCTGGATGCGACACGACCTCTCATCGCGGGTTATCCTATTCAGACTCTCAGGCCTGTAGTCCCATTACAGTCCCAGCACATTGTATTTGGACATTCTGTTCACTATTCTCTGCACCGCTACTCTCCGACCCCCGAAATCTTCCCACCTAGCCAACTGCGTGTGCCACCAAACGGCGATAAGGCCTCGGTAGGGGAGCACTAGACTTTTAAGAATGGAGAAGGAATAGGCGAGGGTTTGGTTAACTACCTCATCTTCTTACTCTGTTTTAAACGCACGAGAAACATTTATTCTGTCGCTCAGCAACAGCTACGCGATTATCGCAAATATCTAACGTATCACTGCAGATAAATGTACGCGAGGCTCCTGCCGACAATCTTATCGGATCACTTTGGCGTCGAGAGCAGCGCGCCGACCACAAGACCGACGACAGACTAGTGAAGTCACCCTGCTTGGGGGAGGGGGGGGGGATAATAGCGCAGGTCAGGGGTCAACCAGCTGCGCGCGGCAGGCAGCGCGACTGTGACTGGGCCGTGACGTCACCGGAGCAGTGAGCCCCTATATGCGGCGGCTGATGTCACGCCGCTCCAGTTTACCGAGTAAACTGATTTACAGCGGTGGCGGGCGAGCAGGCATGGCGCTGGAGAGGGAGGGGATGGCTACCGGTCACCGAGACGGACCTATTGACTGCCAGATGACCAACAAACCAATTACGAGGAAGGACTTCACATTATCCTGCACAGTCACTCGGACTGAGTCTGCCTGTTTTTCGCGGATTCATTCAAAGGCAAGATGAAAAAGGGCGTAGAGTTCATTGCTGAGTTCTGGCAGTAACCTGAGACATCTCGTAAGAAATAAAAGGCTGAAAAATGATAAATGTAAAATGACGCATTATTGTTTCACGACAAATATGTTTAAATAAAAATGTGCAAAATTTCATATTAGTTTTGACATATCTTACTGGCATCTGACATTTGTGCGACGGTTTCAAAAGTTGTACCTTTGTTTTTTATCACAACCTTATAACATAACGTTTGGAATTCTAAATGGTTGGTTCAAATAGCACAACATTTAAAGTTGCTACCAGTTAGAAAAATTCTTCTTTTAATTTTATTAAACAATATAATTAGTATGAAAAACTGTGCGTTCAGTTTACATTAGACCAATCATAGTCATGGAACTAAAAAACGGCCAATAATATGAATAGATCATAATAATACAAAATAAACAGCTCAAATTTTTACCATATCTAATTTTGAGGACCTACTTCAGAGAAGGTCAAAATATGGAAATAAATAAATAACACACTCATCGTAATCTACAGCACTGTAAAACTTATTGATGTAAAATACCCTTACATGTAAGGGAAGCAAATTATTCTTACATCGTTGAATGAGTGTCCGGATAGTTGAAAGACTGATGGAAAGATTGCGAAATTGATCAAAAGATTGCAAAATCGATTGAAATATCGATGGAACGGTTGGAAGTTAGATGGAAATATTAAGTTATTGGTTGATGTAAATATTTAAATATTTGACAAAATTTTGAAAGGTTGGTCGAAAGATTGAAGTATTGAAGGGAATATCGCTCGAATGACCGAAAGATTGATGGAAATATTGATTTAAGGATTGGGCGAATATTGGGAGCTTAATGGAAAGGTTGCGAGATTGATCGAAGTACTGCGCGATAGGTTAAAAGATTAGAATATTGATGGAAAGGTTGATAGATAGTTGAAAATATTGATTGAATGACTGAAAGATTGAAAGGTTGATCGAAAGATTGGTGAGGGTGATCGAAAGATTGATGGACAGATTGGAAGATTGTTGGAAAGATTGGATATCACCCGAGCTGGCCTCGTACATTCCAAGTCTCAAGACCTATCACTGTTGGTTGTTAACTCATCTATAACTATGCCTATATTATTGTTGGTAGATGCTGATCCATAACATCACTACAACATTGATTGTACAGGTAGTCGCTTATCATTTGGTCACATATTCATGCAATTGTAAAAGTCCGAGCAGCATAATTAGCCTACATAACAGTCGAGGAAATCAATAATTTGCAGATTCCGAGAGTGTAAGAATTAGACTATAAGAGAGGAGAATGTGAGTGTAGTACATGAATGAGAGAATTCTGCAGGGGTATACAAATACTTTATGTACTCACATACAATTTCGGGGCAAATAATAAAGAAATTAAATTAAATTTTATAAACTTAAATTTTTTTTAAATTGGATAATAAATACAGATTTTCTATTTGGCATAGAAAATGCCTATAGAAGTTCTAAGAACATAGCCTCTCATAAAAGGTTGCGTATGAATGAGTTCAGAGGTCGTAACTGCTGAGCACTTTCGGGTACGGTTAGCGATTCCGAGTCGAAGGCTTCCGAACACATCCGAGTCGAGCCGAAAACTACCGAGCACCCCTCGAATCGACCCGAAGACCTCTCAACCGAACAGCCACACAGCCGCCACATTTAAAATACATTGTTTTTGAACTCTCACATTAATACTACTAATGAATACTTCTCAGTGAGTAAAAACTATGGGGAACAACATAGGTATACACTCTTGCTCAAACTTGAATATTTCAATAGGTTATGACTTCGTCATTAAAGAAGGAGCGACTACTCGTACATACAACATCGGGAAGGTGCTCTAAGAAACGATTCCATCATTTGCCTGGAGTGATTTCGGAAAACTACGGAAGGCTGGAACGGCAATCGAACCCGGGTCTTACCGGGTGTAAGGGCAATATGTTGCCACTACTCCACCTCGTTTTCTGTAGATATTTGAATTTGTAAATGTTGGTTTGTATATACGATATCCGTTACAATCACACAATGAAGGAAAATATTTTGCGTGCTAAACGGCTTCAAGTGACGATTGTTCGTATTTTATTTTGGAAGAAAGTTAAAAAAATTTTAATTTTGGGCGTTGTTCGTAACGGTAATAACTGCAACTGCAGAAGAATCAAAATACTTACCGAGGCGCTGTATTTTTCAATGCACAAAATCAGCTGCATCTTAATTAAGATATGCTTGGTATAAGCCACAAACAAATGCGTTGAATGAAGTGACATTTGTCGTAAAAATTAAGATCTGTACTAAATACCACAAATTTTGACCGCATTCTTCGACACCAGTAACACTCGCTAAAAGTTTTCGCGAATATCGCTCCGGAAACATAATAAGGGACATCTTATATACACCTCAAGAAATTTTCACCACCAGATATCCCTGAGATACTAGGTGGTTCACGACCCAACAGAAAGTATGGGATGGAATGCGAACACACCATGTCTTTACAGAACACCACGCCTGAGTTGACTAATGACTTTTTGTAATGCGTAAACTGTCCCAGCGATCATCCTTCACGTAAAACCAATGGTACAAAACTTTTTGTATGTGTGTGTTTTTACGAAAAGAGTTCCTGTTTGAATGTACTTCGAAACATCTTTATTCCAAATATACTTTCGCGATTGGATTCTTTTAACTGGTACGCGTGACTAGGTTACACAGTTGTTCAGTATCAGTGTCGCCTAATTCTGACTGGCCTAGAAAAATACCGCACACCCATAGAATAGATAAGTATACAGAAGTGAAATGGCGAGACGGCTTCTTTCATGTAAGCGTAGTCGGTCGCTCATTGACCTCTGAGGTTCTGGAAACAGGCTGCCGCACGGCAGGTAAAGACTTCGGCACACAACAAGCGTGGAGGGATTTGTCGTTGTCGGGACACGGTGATGGAGTTGTGTTGGCGCGCGATTTACTGTGACAAGGAGTTAAAGACGTCACACATAACCGCCGCACCACCGCCCAGCCAGGCGTGACACGCCAGCGGCTAGGCGCTACGGCAAACTGCGAGTGTGCTAGCGTGGCGTGGCGCAGCGGGAACGCGTCTATAGCCCATTCCCATTGGAAGCAACTTTCTCGGAGCTCTGCTAAATATCTACTTGCAGGCCCGTTTCGTATCCTTCCGCCAAATGTAAGAAAACATTGTCATGTGACTGCCATGTAGCATCTGTCAAAATCAATGTTTACAGTCCATTGTGTGTGTACATATGTTCGTATACTTTCGCTACACCTAAAAATAATCATTGAAATGTGACTTCTACTTTTATACCTGTCAAATGTGTTGTTTACTGTTTACAGCTTTTCAAAGAATTCTGTCATAATCCAAAAACCATTCCGTATGATTATTCACAGTCTAGGCCTCTAACATTATTTAGGTCAGTTTTATGACGTTTTAAAATCACTTAATTAAAGACAGTTCTTACGGTTATTTTACATTAACATATTTGTTTTCCACGACGTAGCTCAATGCATGTAATGCACTCTAGTATTTTGTCGCGACTGTATTTAACACTGTTACAACTGCGTGGTAAAGGACTGTACTAATTGTAATTATCCTTTTGTTATTGATATGTTGGGTCATTTCTCTAAAAGGACGGCCTCAGTTGGAATAAATATTAAAACGACGGAACAACCAGTGAAAAAGGAACATTAAATTCAAGCACGCAACTTGTGTTGTTCATTTTTGTCATACAACCTTAAAAGATAGCGGTGAACATGCACACTTTTATTCCGCTCATATTTCTATATATTGCTACTTACTGCTTATTAGGTTTATTGAAATTTATCGGGCTGGGCTTCGTATTTTTCTTCTGGGATTGTGGCAAATTACGTTGTACGACTGTGTTTCAAACCCCTTAGGGCAAAGGTACAACGTTGTGATAAATAAACAGACGTGGATGTAAATTAATAATTTCGGCATAAAAACAGTTCACATTTAAAACGTATAAATAGTGCTAGTCAAATATTTGAAATCACGCACACACAGGGCCAGCGTATCGACCACGATGCACAAAGGCACGCCATTTCACAAACACAATGATTAACGAAACACACTTCACAGTGTATTTATTATTGTTACCGTGGAAACACAGATTTATCACACCTTCGTAACTTGCCTAGGTAGGTTTAAAAAACACAACGTCTACAAATGTGATGCATTAATTTGAAGTATTTTTTCGGAGTAAGAATAATTTACGTTCCTTTTGAGAAAAAGCAACACGCCATGTCATGGCTCGCCACGTCTGCCAACTTCACTAGGTAACTGCCCCGCCATCATATCTAAATATATTAAAATACGTATTCAGACATTAAAATTTATTTTCAGTTGTAAATTACAAATTCAAAAATCATTATTTTGCTGTAATAAGTATGAAAAATGCTACAATTGAAAATATGTATAATTTCTTAATTACTACCGAAGTGAAATTTCCCGAGCGTGAAAGAGACGAAGGATAAAAGAGTGCGACGAGCCTCACCAGCAGACAGTTTTTTCAATTGCTTTCTCGCTCGATAAAATAATACCGTACCATTATGACCTACTCACGATATTTTCCGCTGATATTTTAAACTGTAAAAATGAGATATATTGGCATCGGGGCTACTTAAATATTTAAATATTTCGATAGGCACCGATTAATTTACAAATAGTATACCAAAAAACGAGGTCAAAATAATATTTTAACCGTGAACTATTTATTCAGTAATACAGTACTCTAAAGTTAACCAAAGTGTAATATATCTGTGGAATACACGTTATTGCAAAAACAGGTGACATATTATTCCTAGAGTGTTTTTTCAAGGGTTGATTTGCATAAGTCGCTTCCAATCGGGAATGGACTATAGTGAGTTTGTGTGACATGTGCTTCTATTAGAGTCGGCACACAGAGAGCGAGACATGGACACGTCGCTTGTGGCGGGACGGGATGTGACAGTTGTATATTTTTACAAGTTTATATGGCGCGACAATGGATATCGAGCATCTAATTTAGTGTGTTAGGAAACTTATGTACCTGTATGACTTGAGTCATAAGGAATACAAGAAAACTGGTCTTAAACCTGCACTTATGGAGTCCATTGTTAAATAATAAAACCAAAGTTGTAAGTAATATATTTTTAATTATCCATTGTTAAATTTGCAAATTGATGTTGAGTGTGTTATAAAACCTGTTTACTTATAAGGCTGCACCCCAGACAATGAGGCCAGGATTTGATCGTGTATGTCGCTGGGGTATACACTCTGGCTGTTGCGGCACTCCTGGTCGACGCCACATTCGCAAACGTCCGTCATTGGCGCCAAGGCAAATCTGCTCTCATCATTAAACACTACTCCGCGCCATCCATCCTCCATCCATCCCTCCAGTTGCGTCGTTCGCATCACCATTCTTAGGCACGCTGTACAGTGACGAGGTGTGAGAGCAAACCGAACGAGCGGCAACCTTGATCGTAGCCCAGTGTCCTGCAAACAGTTGTTGAAGGTCCTAGCTGACACTCTAGCTGCAACGGCGGTCGCCGTAAGATCATCAATGGCCGCTCGTCTGAAGCGGCAGTCCAGTATGTGAACCACCTTCGTTGGACCAATGGCACCACCAATGATGCACAGCAGACACTTCACGTTCTACGCTTTGGACAATTCTTCGGAAGGTCCATCCAGCTTCCGTCAGATCCACAATACGACATCGTTCAAAGTCCGTTAATTGCACGAAGTTTGGTCGGGTATGCCATCGTGGCATGTCTACACTGCTTACTACACACAGGGTCCGTGGTGGTTGAGCGGTCAGCCTTTTTTTATCTAAATTTATTTCATTAACCCTACTTAGCAGTACAGCCATCCAGGGTGTTCAATTCTATAATGGCTACTACAATTTAACAAACAGTATACAAGATATATTAATTCACTTTTTTTTTTTTGTGGGAGGGCGACTGTTCGCCTGGGCGCCCGTACTTTAAGCTACAAATTCTATTTTCATTCAAAAGCATCATTCACACTTCCTAGGAACGTGGTGAGCTATTCTGCCCCGACCGAGACAGCTCCACGACGGGTATCCTTTCGGCCGACCCCCGTTTCGCCGCCCCCGCCGGAACAGATCAGGGACCGGGATTCCCACGAAACCGCCCGCGTGACCAGACGCCATTGGATCCTAACACAGCTAACTAGCCTTTCGGCTGGTCCGTCATCGCACCCAACGGTCGAATGGCCCCGCCCACGAACCGAATACCCCCTACGCCTCCCTATCTGTACTATTCTATTTTGTTCCTTTTATCCCCCTCGTCCAGGACATCGAAGTACCCCTTCTGGACACCCAGGCCTTCGTTTCCCGGCGTACTAGGGAATGGGCTCCGCTTATACTCTCCCCCCCCCCCCCTTTTTTATACAGTCACATACACAGATATCAACCAACATATTATCACAAATCACAGCTTTCCCTCATTTAGATTTTCTTCCCCGCAGTTCCTTCCGTTATTCTTTCATCTTCTCTTTCTAGCTGCTTCTCCTCCTCTTTTTCTCTCTTCTGTTATTCTTATTCTTTCCTTCTCAGTTATCCTCCCCATTTTCTTTCCTCTTCTTCTTTCTCTTATTTTTCTTCTCTTTCTCCTTCTTGTTCTTCTATTTTTCTCCATCTTTCCTTCAATTCTTCTTGCATACATTTCAGATCTTGTGTTCTTCTTTATAACTTTTTCGTGTTTGGAGCTTTTCAATTTTTATTATTTACTGAAAATTCTGTTTCTTACCTAAAAAAAAAAGAGTAATTTATAATTTTTTATTTGATTTAAAGGACAAAACACTAGACAAACACAAACACTCACTCAATAATTCCCTTAGTTCCAGCACACTGTCATCCGCTCCCTAGACTACTCAGTTAAATCATCATTCATAGTTTTTACCAAATCATATATTTTACTAATACTTTCATTTATTATTTCTACAATTTCCGTATCATATATAATATGTTTTTGTAATAGCTATTTGTCATTAAAAGGTTTTAATTTCTGTTCTAATTCTTTCCTTTCTTCTTTAAACATGTCACACAAGTACAGAATATGGTACACCATCTGAGCTCCCTTTTCACAATTGACAACTGTCATCTTCTATTTAATATTGATTAATTTGACAGCGTCCTGTTATTACTTTGAACACACTATTATTTATATTTCTTTTACTTTCTTACCATTGTTTTATATTTTTAATATAATTTTTAGTAATGAGGCCGGTTTCTGTTGCATCGTACTCTGTTTGCCAATTTATAACAGTTTATAGATTTCTTTCTTTAATTCTTTTAAAATAATAGATCGATTATTTCTATTTTTTTTCAATCCAAATATTATTGTGCTCTACTATCTTATTATATATATTTCCGTTATATTATATTTCTTCTACTTCATTTTTGATTTGATATATCATATTTCTATCTTTTATTCTATAGTCTATTGGGATTTCTTTACTAATAGTTATTGCGGATACACATGTTGTTGGTGATAAATTCATTATTTTATCAATACATATCTTTGCGATGTCTTATTATTCTTTTAATGTGTGTATTTTCAATTTATAATATTGTCTTCTTCTTCTTCTTCTTCTTCTTCTTATTATTATTATTATTGATATTCCATACCGTCTGTTTTACTTTTGAAAATATATTCTTAACTTTTTCGGTTATTTATTTAACATTTGGGACAAAACTAAATCTATTATCCAAAATAATGCCCAAGTATACTATTTCCTTTTTAACTTTTATTATTTGTTTGTCATACTTTATCACTGGCGGTCTTTTATCTAATTTTCCTTTTAAAATTATGGCAACTGTTTTCTCTACTGATAATTTAAGTTTTTTCTCTTTCACCCATATTAAAGTTTTATCCATTATTTTTTGTGTCCGTTCTTCTATTTCCTTTCTCGTATTACCTTCTATCAAATTATACAATCGCCTGCGAATGCCACAACTTTTGAATCCTCATTATTATTTTGTACTATGTAATCATTTATTACTAAAATCCATAGACTTGGCCCTATTACTGATCCTTGTGGACAGCCGAGATTTATTTCCCTTTTTAACGTTTTCTGATTATCTTATACTACTATGTTCCGGTTATTCAAATAGTTCCATAACATTCATTCCCATATTTGTATCTTAAATTACGGGCGCCCAGACGAACAGCCGCCCTCCCCAGCTGGGTCACTACGGATTTTTGAATGTGGGAATCGTGCCGGATGATGCCGCAGGTTTTCTCGGGGATCTACCATTTCCCCCGCCCTTTCATTCCAGCGCTGCTCCATTCTCATCACAATCACCCTCATCGGCTCTCAAGACTTCGATGTTAAGAGCCATCCAAATTTCTTCAGTCATTCTTACTACACACAGACCTATGCTTGAAACAACAGACTACTCTTTCCTGAGTCTAGAACAGTTGTATTGGACTCAGCGGTTTTATGCCTAGTACGCGGTCTCTACTCTGTCCACAGCACAGCACTGTTGATCATTGCATGTACTTAACTATATCAGTACCCCATGCGCATATGGTGTTTCTACATCACTGCTTTAGTGGTGCTAATTTTTATTTTCCGCCATTGTATTTCATTCACACGCTTTCTCTTTCCACGTCTTCTATAAAATGCAAATAATAGTAGTAGTTCTTCGACGTCTGTCTCGCTCGACACTGGTACGTACGCCCATGTGTCACGTGCCTCTCGCAGTATGACAATCACGCCATACTACCAACACGCCAGCGACAACCCTCCCCACCCCCCCCCCCACAAACTTCCCGCTCTCTGTGTGGCGAGACCTTTAGTCTACAGGCGCTATCTGGTGGACATCGTCCCGCCATATTGCTGGCCGGTGAGACCAATTTCCCGGCCAGTGTGGTTAGAAATTGCTACACACCTCACCGTTACGTTTCTGGACTCGTTAAGTATTCTGTGGTAAGGTCTTCTCACAAACACACATGGCCCATAAGCAAAGGAAAACTGCAGATGTGTGCGTAGAATACTGAAGTTTTAGCTTGTGGTAACCCTAGGTATAGTTTGAAATATCTAATAACATAACGATAAGTATCACCTGGTGCTCTTTTTTTAATAAGAAAATGTTCTATATTCGCTTGTAAAGTATCATTTCAAGTCGCTTGGGGCGCACCCGAGTTCGTGAAGGATGGAGGTCTTAATAAATATAAAAGAGCTAAATGTAATTTTTTGATTTATTTTCAATGTTATAAATTACACACAGGTATTATTTACTATATTAAACTGCCTCTCTTTATTATTTCACGTATTAACATATAAGTGCACGCAATTTACAATGCCAATCTCAATTCTAATAAAAGTCCATACCACTGTCTGTATGCTAGCTACCGTCACTTAATTCTCGCTTGTTGTTTACACACATACTTTCAAAATGTGCATTGTCATACATTAACCTCATTCGCTCTCGCATCCAGTCACACACACACTCTCTCTCTCTCTCTTTCTACTCTACTCTCTCACTCTACTCTATCGATGCTCCCAGACTATACTCGCTAGTCACTGCGTTTTCACTCGTCACTCCGATGGCCCAGCACACTCGACGCCACTGGCCGCACAAGGCTCCCGACTCTCCACTCAGATGCACCCGACGACTTATATAGCTTAGCCATCCCGGCCCAGAAGCTCTTCGCACCACGAGTGGCGCTGAGAGATTGGTGGAGTGATGGCCAGCTAACGAGCGCAGCGACTACCCCAAGACATGTGATCCTCTAAGGACGGGAACGACATGAGTCCCGATAGCCTTATCACAACACGCGCCAAGTATTACGCGGAGGCCCGTTTGTAAAAGCGCGCTCTTCTCCGGTTACTGGTGAATCCCTTAAAACATCGTGCTTCTTACGCCCGAGGTGTTAAGTGAAGGTAAGGACGTGGAGCTGCTACGTGTAAGAGTATGACCGCTCGTCCCTTTCCCCCCTCCCCATAAGATCGTTACTTCACTAGAATTATAACAAATCATTACATAGCATGGAATAGAACATCTCATAAAAATAAAGTCACCCAATTTTATTGAGAACTCGATCCTCCGCCTTCGCTCCTTAACATTATGTTTGACTTTGTCTGGTAAAATTTATTCCCCATATCGGCTCGTGTTGAGTACGTGGATGAACTAATTTAACAGATGAGGAATAATCCTCATATAATACCAAAGAGTTTCGTGATGTTATTCGTTACACATGAGTTACATACGGAGATAGTGACACGCGATAAACAGTAAAATGAAGTATGTATGAAATACGTTAATAATAAACATATGCACTAATGGTCACGAGAAAAATTTTTCATGGCCTACGGCTAGCGTAAAAAAATACCTCCACTCTGCCAAAGTTTCATCAATTTTATTTCAAGTTGTTAAATATAATCATTATAATATCGCGAATTATGATTGCATGTTGGCACACTTGAAAAGCTAACAACACCATACGTCTACTGCGATATGAACACCAAACAGTATTAAGGGCACCGTCTACCGGCTGGCAGCTGCGAAATCTAAAAAGGAAATCCCACGTTAAGAAAATTTCGCCTCGGCGCGTTAATTTTACGGATAGGCGTTTTAAATAAAATTTATTCTTCATGAATTTGTTAGGAGAAGTTGCCTGCAGTGATGTTTTCACAACATGTATAACCTGTTTGCAAGGATCGTAGGGATCTTCTCCTGAAGATTATATTTTGTTTGAAATGCCCATGTTTCAAATTAACGCACTGAGGCAAAACTTCTTTAACATAGGATTTCCTATAAAAATTTTGCTGTTTCCGGCCGGTAGGAAGTGCCCTTAATGAAATAAAATCACTCTGAAAAAAAATGTATAGGAAACGATACTTTACGAAGTTATGTGCACAATATCTTAACTACCGTATTTTCCAAAGGAAATGAGAATACCTTACCCATAAAAACAGCGTATTCATCCACGGGGGAAAAAATTGAAATTTTGGTGACACGTTTAGTAGTTTCGTCAAAAAAATTTGTATTTGAAAAAAATACTGCCAAGAAGACAACCGCTTTAAGGGTGTTGCACATCAAAACATTAAGTATTTTATAATTGTACCAAACATCGTTCAGATTGTACGCATTGTATACCTGTCTGATGTCATTTTCCTCTAAGAAAAGAAATTTACACTTTACATAATATAATATATTTTATGTCAAATCTAAAATGTTTCTGTTTGGTTGCAGCTATATTAACAAATAATAACTAAGTTGTTTATAAATGGAAAAATTGTAAACGAATGCCGTAGGCTACAGCTTGATATGTTATATGTAAATACCAAATAACAGTTCATGAATTTGTTAAAAAGGTGTTAAATATTTGCACTTCTTTATTAGTGTACGTTGTAATTTTTGCGTTTTTACAACTTCATTAAAGTCTGTTCACGACAAAGTGAGCACTTTAGAAATGAACCTTAGAAAAAGTCACTGCCCCTGCATGCATAGATTTTAATGAGCGCACTGAGTGACATTCGCCCAGTAAAGTTAGTAACGATGGATGGAAAGTAGTTCCATATCTTAACGCCGAATAAAAAATGTTAGGTAACTATTTGTGATAACTTAAAATTTTTTCTTCCGCTTTGTGTTATTTTTAATGCATCAAAGTGTAAAAATGAGCAAATATATAAAGCATTTATTTTCTGAAAAATTTTACAATTTCATTTGACTGACGGATGAATAAAAAGACCCATGGCAATGTTAATTTTACATATGACGAAAGAATACACGACGTGCATACACGTAGATCTTTAGCAGTGCTTTCAAAAGTGCTCATTTTACCGTTAACAGCAGATAGCTTGTGTTATTATGGTTAAAGAAAAACCGAAAAATCGAAACAATTTGTATCTAACTTCAAATTATTTAAAAAATATAATGAGTAAAAATTTTTATCCCTACGAAAATATGGCATCACATGTATTGCGTACAAGGTGAACAAAGTTAAGTGCAAATATAAACAAATGAATCAGTTGTGCAACAGCCTTAAATGCGGGAGCAAGTGCGGCTGTTTTTTTGTATATGCCCACCGGCAGCAGTACGGGCACGAGAGCCGTTCTTGCGCGGAGCCGCGCGCGGCCGACTGCCAGCGACAGATCCGACGCGACGCGGCGTGGCGACGTTCTTTCACGCCCGGAGCGTGTTTGTAATGAGGAGGTGTCTCGTTGACAGGTCGCGCGATCGGCGCCAGGGGTCCTTCACTCCTGCTCCTTGATTAATCGACGTCATTAACCGGCAGACCTGCACCCCCTGCAATTACCCGACATCACACCGCTCGAGCTGTAATTGGCGCTAGCTGGCGGCAGAGGTGTTGATGAACCGATGGTCGCCGTGTTCGTGTTGAAGGTATTTACACTGCTTCGTCCGTTGCTCGGTCCTCGCGACGAGAAATATCACCCGCACTTGGATCCCAGTCGCGCCACGCCTGAAACCAGTGTAGCACTGGCTCGAACGATTTATTCTTCAATCGCATTAGTTTTCCTGAAACATTCCGAGCACGAGGTAGGCCTAAGCAACAGCATGTGGCGAGCCGTTGTAATGTAAGCTGTGTTTGACTCTGTGCTATAGCTAGGGACAGCTGGTTTTCGGGAAAAGATTTCAAAACCAGTTATAATCCAAAACACTTTTGTTCATATGCACTGTCGTGGTTGGATGATTTTAAATGTCACGTGCCTCAAGTTTCTGTCCGCGGATCATGGACGTTCAGAATCGGAGTACTTTATTACGATTGGTTCAGTCAAATGGGAGCATGCCTTCTCACGTAGACACGCGGCGTATAATCAAAGGAAGTTGTGGTTGTGGACGTATGATATTGAAGCCAGCATGGCCATAAGTATTTCCGCTAAATACACTTGTCCCTAGCTATAGCTAATCGTTTGCTAGTTTACGCGTCGGCCACTTAAACCCAGTAGTGCATTCAACAGCGCATCGCAGCACGTGTGTAATGGGTGCTTCACTGCTCTCTCGTGAGTGGCCGCAGTACAATCAGTTTCTCCCGGCTCCGCTCTGGTTACTGGTTCCTGCTGTGTGCCCCGAGTATGTACAGCACTGAGCAGGCATCAGCTTACCTTGCAACACTTCACCACACCGTATTGAACCTATTGTAAATACGGTTGACGTATAACTACGGTTTACTCTTTCGATAGTCTGATACTGGTACGAGAAGCCATTCTCAAATATTTCAGTTTTAGGTGATATTTAAATGAACGTGGGTACTGCCACATAAAGTTTAGAGACTTGTTCTCCTTCTTGAAACAAGGAATCGGCGTCTATGAACAATGTGGTCCCTTTATTTCTCCAATATGCAAGGTGTACCAGTGTCGGCATCAAACACTTTTTTAATGCCGGTGAAGGTGTGTGTTTTAAATCGACATTACTGAATGTTTATGTCGGCCCTAAATGTTGCAGAAATGTGACTTCTCTGCTAGCTACGTAGTCAGTTTGGGAATAGGCCGTCGTAAACGAATGAAGGTCATTATTCAAGTTTGGCAATCTACTGTGCATAAAAATAGCTACAGACAGCGACCACTGCTCTGCCTTGATTGTTAATAAAAGCATTTTTTTCCCGTAGGTTTATCAGAGCATAAAGAATAAGTGTTTCTGATATACTGCAGCCCTATCGTATTTGTGTGTTCAGCGTGTTGCCTGCCAAGCCTACCAGTCGGGTATTCCAACTCTTAATTCAAAAATTGAAGCTCACATTTCTTTTGTTAAAAAAATTATGTTATTGTTTCGTCAGTTCGGATGTACAGTTTCGCGTTGCAAATAATCTGTGCAAAAAACATATGGAAAACCCTAACATTTCTACGAAAGAAAAAATAGTCGCGATAAATCTCGCGATGTTTCCGTATCTTTATTGAGTACCTCAATTGCACGCAATTTACAATTTACAAAGCAAAGTTACAACTTAAATAACTAATTTATTTTGTGAAATGGAATGGTGACTCAGGCAAAGATAGAATGGCGTGTCTACTGACCTAGGGAGTCACTTGATACTACATGCCATATCAATATTTCGCCTTATTTTGTCGTGATGAACCTGCAGCCGAAATCCGTCGGTTGAATACCAATACACTAGGCATAACTAAGTCTGTGTGCACGTGTGTGTTTACGGGGAGAGTGGAATAATGTAATAAAAGTTAACATTTATGTTTTTGTTAAATTAACTAAGTTTTGTTTTATATTTCATATTAGCTAATGTCGGTTAAGTTAACAACATATTCTAGACTTTATAAAATTAATGTTTCTTATCGTAAGGCTAATGAAAGTTTTTTATTGCATATGTTTCACAACCACCCCCCCCCCCCCTTTTTTCCCTTCCTCTGGAACCCTAACAAACAATTTCTGGATTCGTTACTTGACACACTTGTAGATTTAACTTGTCAATTTTGTTCAAACACAACACCGGCTATTGAATATTTGAAGTAATAAATAAGTTTTTATGTCGTAATACATATAGGTAAGTCCTACACGCATGAGGGTCCAATTTGGCATAGTATTAGTAACTCAAAAGAACGCAAACTTTTAATGGTCACATAGTATTTGATATTTAATATGACATACTTGTGTGGAGTACAGTACGGGTAACAACACTGTTTTAACACTTGATGATCTCATGTAATATTTATAGCAATCGTTTCAAATCTATTCTTTCAGGTATCAAGAAGGCGGAGATTTGAATCTCATGAAATTGGAAATCAGTATTTTTCACGCGTTTAGAGTGTAGTTTATAATGTTAATTACGTAAAATTATTGTAACGATAAAACGTGTTTACTGTTTCATTTATAAAGATAGCCACCCTAAGGTTTCGTCGTTCCATAACCTAAATAGTAGGAAAAGTATTTCACGTATACGTAAAATTTAAAATGGTATGTATTATAAATAGCTTTAATTTAACCGATCATATCGTTCTTTATTACATATGAAGTTAGTATTGAGTTCCATGAATTGTGCACTAAATCTCATAAAGACATAACTTAATGGATTTGAACTGGTACCACATCTATTACTAAGCAACGTTTAATATCCATTACATTTCCCATTTACCAACAGGATGATCTTAAAATATAATTTACGAGTACGAGTTAGACATTTGATATCTATGCTACATGTTCTATTTATAGGGAAAAAGTTTTCAACCTGGAAGTAAAGTAAAGAATTAAATGGGCTGTATCTTACAGAAGACGTTTTATGACAATAGGGGAAGAAAGTTGGTGGCAAGTTATCTCAAGAACTTCGTGTTTATTACTGACGTTTGGAGTGGGGAGACGGCCAGGTTCAGGCGAGGCATGACGTCCAGTTGGTTCGAAATACCACTGAATTAAAAAGTTCGCAGAATATCCAGTTTATGGAATGTGGGGTGGAGTGGAGATATCTGGGCGGCTATTAACATCGAGGTCTCGAGAGCCGATTATGGTGAAGCGAGGTATGGAGCAGTGTCGGAGTGCAAGGGCGGGGGAAATGACAGATCCCTGAGAAAACCCGCCGACCAGCGGGGAATCTTCAGGAGTGATTCCCACATGCAAAAAATCTGGGAGCGTGGCTTAGCAAAAAAAAAAAAAAAAAAAGTTGATGAAGCCTTCTGGCTGTATGGTATCCATATAGTCACTTCGTTATCGAGTCAGTGCTCAAATTCTGAGTCACATTTTGGTTAGGTCCCTAGCCATCACGTCTTCGGCCCGCTCGTAACATGAGGACGACGCGGGCATCGAAAAACTATTTGATATACAGCGTGCAACTAAGTTAAAGTGCATAAGTTGCACATCTCCAAGTTTGAGGTTGCTAGTCTGGACGTGTTCTTTAGTAGAAAGAACAGTTAAACGCTGAATATTATATTTTCAACTCTTAAATATGTAATTTTCCCCATGTGTATTGCCAAACTTAAGTTTTAATTACTAACTGTATTTGTTTACTGTGCGTCGATTTTTATTTGGCTTCTAAACGTAGGTGGTTCGTTTATACCTACCGAATAATTACTTCTAAATTAAGCTTCTCTATCGTGCTGTCAACGCAGAAGTATTTGCAGTATTTATAAACTGCCAGACATTTTGTGGCGACGGTAAAGTTATTCTGTAAAACTGTTTGGCACTGATTACCAAAAGAAAGCTTGTTGAGCTTTTTAAAAACTATTATACCATAGTGCCGTTCTCACTTTAAAACATTTGGCCTGCCTGTAGTAAGGAAGGAGTTTATGCAGACGGCAATAGTTTTCCTTAATGCACACGTAGACATGTTTCCCGCGCACGTGTGCACCAGCCAGTCGCTCTATTGCGACACAAGTAAGGAGCTGCTTGTTCAGGAGGTGCGAACATATCAGTTTTGCACGGTTGAGTGCTCCTTGGAGCGAAACCTTTTTACCGACTGTAATGGGCGAAATGAGAACGAGTTCAATTTCATTCTGTAAATACCGACTGGTGGCCAAGTGCAGCAGTGCATTCAGACGTCGAACAAAAAAAAAAAAGGGTTTTTCATTCCAGCCCACAGATAGGGTATAATTGTTGGCATGTAAATTGATCATCTTTATAGAATGCTTTTCTTCTTACAGTGAATGCGAAACAGAGCATGGAACGTTGTCAACCATGATAAAGGAAACTATGGACGCACTAGAGTCGTGCCCAAAATTCCTGGAAATACAAACATCGACATCATATTTACATCAAAATCAGTATGCAAATCGAATGAATTCAAGTGATTACTTATAATAAGTTATATAAAAAATAAGACTCTCATATCTTCATCTCCGGTAGTATTATTCTCAGCTTAGTTCTAGTTGAACTTGAATCGAGATGACTATTTTAAATTCTTTATTTCTTATTAATAGGTGCAATCAAATACTTTCCTATTTGAATATGTTTGATTTAAATGGCAATAACTTGCTTGAGATTCCTATAGCTGATAAAACTTTCGTGAATTGAAGATATAAAATTACATTTTCTCCTAATTGAATCTCTTGCATTTTTATTGGTAATATCACAGTTCTATATGCGCCATTTACGAAGATCCACTTTCATCTGCTTTGGCCGAATTGTCACACTCCCCGCGAAGCTTTTTTTTTTTCCCCTCTGCAAAATGAACACTAACTTGAACACTGACAGCTACAGAAACTATACCGTTTGAGAATCTAAAAAATTAGGGATTTTTTTTTCAAACCTGATGCAAGTGAAGCTTATTACAGTATCTATAGTATCAAATAATATCTGTCCAAATGCATTGTATGAATAATATATAGTTTCACTAATCTCGATGATTGATATATGATACAAAACTACGGAGTCGAGCATTGTAACTACTAAGACAATTCAGAATGCCACTGCGTAAGTTGGAATACGTCACTCCAACAATGTTTTTCAGCTGTAAGACTAAGTTTTGAAAAGTTGCCAAAATATGTTTTAAAAATGTCTGAGTACTCCAAAGAATGCACGTTACTGTTACATGCAGCAACTCTGCGCTCTATCCCTTCATTCCTCAAGAGTGCGAAGCTTAGTGCTGGAAGGACATCACCGCTAGCTGGAGACAGAAGGCAGGGTTACAAACACACCACCGCGGAGAGAAGTGACGCATTCTGCGATAAGGCTATGCGAAATGTTGCTGCTCCCGACCCTGGAAGCGTGGACGACTTGGGTCGTCGCTGCGCGAGTTTTCGTCATTGCTCCCCTTCCTCCTCAGCGCGACTCGTGGGCCGAAGAATCTTCTGCTTGTCTGCCGTGTCAGCTCAGCTATACGCTATTCACGGTAAAATGAGCACTTGGAAGCCCTGCTTAAGATATACTTGCACGCACGTTGTGTATTCGTCCCCCTTATGTAAAATTAGCTTTGGCATCAGCCTCATCACTTTATTTATGCGTAGGTCAAATGAAAATGTGGAATTATTAGAAAAGCAAATATGTTACAAATATGTTCAATCTTATACTTAGACGCATCTAAAAAACATAGAGGAAAAGGAATAATTTCAGTTTGAACAAATGGTTACCTAACACTATTCATTTGACGTTAAGATACGGAACTATTTTCCATCCACCGCTGCCAACTTTACTGGGCATATTTCACTCAGTGTGCCCGTAAAAATATATGCAGGCAGGGGTAGTGCCTTTTTTTACTAAGGTTGATTTCAAAAGTGCTCATTTTATCGTGAACAACCTTTACATAAGTTGCTGTGTACAGGAGCCAGGAGCCTCGTACGTGCCAGGTGTGCAATATTACCGGAACGACGAGTGGCCACGCAGTATGTAGTCTGCGAGCATCTGGAAAGTAGGGAAAGAGACTTACTAGGACTGGATGTTTGAGTGATATACATTTGGAATGATGTTAATGTATGCCATTGAACATTTTGATCTAATACGCATAGACAGTTACGCCTGGCCACACAGAACGCGGGCTGCCGCCTGTCTTGTATTGCACAATATCGCATCATCTTTATCACACAGAGGGTGGACTGCCGCAGCGGACCAATATGGACCGTGACGACGAGCGGGCAGCTTGTGACAAAATACAGATTTGCCGCTGCGGGCAGTGCGTAATATCGGGAACTGAAAAGTTGATTGATAAAGCGCGAGAGTACACGTTCTTGTACGGTACATGTCACCCGGATTATAAGAACGTTATTAAAAAAGCTGACACATAGAGAGAGAGAGATGGCAGAGGAACTGGGCTAAGAATGTAAGTTAAATTATTTGTAATAAAGTTTAATACCTGTATTACATTTATTTTATAGAAAAGTTGAACAACTATTTTGACATCAAAGCTATATAGCCTACATAGGAATTTGAACTGGAAAATTGTTTTAGAGTTCCAAACGTAATGTTCAATAATTGTTGAATTAAGCCACAAAATTTTCACATACGTCGAAGGCAGCAATGCTTGATCGTCGACTCGTGGCACGTGTGTGCGAGAACGCACGGTAATGTTGAACGGTGTCTTCGATGTATTCTATTTCAGGGCCAGTGAGTCCAGTATCTCCTCGGATGTATTTGTGTAAACAGCATGCTGCTTAGACGATACTTTCAGCTGTTTTCACATCTATCTCTATGGGTCTGAAAAAAAATCACCACTTTTAAAATAATATGCCGAAAGCATTTTCTAGGACACGAGGCGCTCTACTAAGTTGTGAATTCAATTTTCTCTTTCTTGTGTCATTAGTGAATGCAGCCTTTGAGGCAAGCCCTTCGTCACCTATTAGCACATGAGGAACAGGAATGTTTGAGCCCAGTAATAGTTTTGTTGGAAGAATAGTTTTTCCAAAAATGATGTACTCTCGAATGAATACTGAATTCTCAAAAATACCACTATCGCTGTGGCGTCTGTAACTACCAATATTAACTACTATAAATATATAGTATGGGTCAACTACAGCAAGGTGAACTATAGAAAAAACCTCGCAACAGAAATAATTTGAGACACTACCCGCAGGGCATTTTAGTGTCACGTTTCCTATCGATGCTGCCAATCCAGTTAGGAAACCCCCAAAGTTCTATGAATCCTGCCACAGCTTTCTGCCATGTCTCTTCTAAGGGTGCAGTCAAATAGAGTGGCTGTAATAATTTCCAAATTTCTTTACGAACTTCCCCCACAATCTTCGAAACAGTTTATCGCCAAACACGAAAAGAACAGGCAATGGTCTGGTGACTGTTGCCTATTGCCAAATATCTGAAACGATCATTGTTAATTACTCGGTAGGCTAGTGAAAACTTAATTTGATTGCGAAACTATACAATAGTCCTGTTGTCACTATATCACTGCAGTTCCCCTCTGGTATGAATATCACTCTTCCGAACAACAAACGCTATAGTAAATGAACTATCAAAGGCTGATTTAATTGAATGTAGTAGGTCATAGGTCACTTCCGTGTATAATTTGACGTTTTTGGATATTGGATGTCATCCAACGACATCCAATGTTGAGGATTCCAATGTTTCAAACTCTATGTCACAGCAGGCAGAAGCCTCATACGAACCATCAATACATTTCGAACCTTCAACACATAGTCAAGATGAGTGCATCGACGGAAATGCCATCGTCCTCAAAATCAGCAAAACTCCATAAGATGAAGTAAAAATCGGACGACCTGCACAAAGTTATAAATTACTTTCAGGAAAAACATAGAAACAAACATGTTCTTGAGGCACGGATCACCTGTTTTTGAGCTACGCTGCAACATTGAAAAACTTCTCACCAAGAAGACAAGCAGTGCTCAAGATGGAGCTTACACAGCTACTTGAGCAGGCAGAAATTAGTGAGCTAGTTGGTTGCACTGCTAAATCACTACAATATCACGGAGTTCTAGTAGAGCTTCCGAGGAGAGTGCGGAACGGGACACAGCGGAGCCGACAGTAGGCACCTTAGCAGTAACAGCAGTCACCAACGTGAATACTTATGCAGTCTTAACCACCGACATTCCTGAGTGTTCCTTGACTTGTTTCTATTGACAACAACACCTACATGCACAACCTGATAACGTGCTGGGATACACAAATAATAGTACACCGCAACAGATGTAGGTTTGATTTATAAAAATGTATTGCCTACTCGTATATTTTGTGTTTTGTTGTACAGAGATTTGTTAACGTTTTGAAAATGATTTCAAAGCTTCAGAACTTTCTCGCGAACAACTCTCTCGCGACATGCGAAAATATTTTTAAAACTTGTGATTGCAGTTCTATGCACAAACGGTGGAATTCGCCAAATGTTTCCCTCTTTTGATTTATTATATGCACCCAGCACTGCATGCTCTTTCTCTTACGACACACACTTAGCAACAAAAGTACTACTTCCTCATCGCTACTAGAAACGATGAACGTTTGAACACTTCGCAAACTATGCGGCCGAGGTTTCTTTTCACATTGACCGCCGTAGATCTGCCGCGCTCTGTTTAGCGTCATCGGACAACAGACCGCGACGAGCAGCCCGCGTTCTGTGTGGCCAGGCCCTAAGTGAGAATTAAGCGACTGTAGGTAGTATAATAACAGTGATAAGGACTTCAGTTAAAATTATTGAGATTGGCGTTAAACATTGCACTTACTGATAAGTGAAGTAGTAGATGTATGTAGTTTAATGCAGTAAATAATAGTTTCGTGTGTTTTCATGTAATTGTAAATAATAAAAAAAATTAGATTTAGTTTTTTTGATTTTATTAAGTTATTCTTGAAGAGTTAAAGCTTAAACACGGTGTAGAGGAACAGCTATTTCTGCCCTGAGAGTCATTACGAAAGCAATCTGTCCAGTAGAAATAACTTCTAAGTCATATCTTTAGACTTTTTGGTACACTTACAGTATTTGAAAACCAGTTTTAAATAGAGTTAAGAATTGAAAAACATTAAATGAAAAAATTTGTAGTTTCGGGAAAGGGATCGCATTCTTTCATTAAAATTGATTTGATGTTGCTCGTGAACAAATGTAATTCCACGAACTGTTATAGACAATAGAAAAAAATAACTGTTCTGTTCAGTTCAATTTCATACGAAACACATTTTCCAGTTTATTGCAAATAGTGTGGTTTAGAACTATGCTAAATGATCATAGTTTGTACTTTATTTTGAGTTAGATCTAAACTTACCGACAAAATGGTTTTGAACTCTTTAGTGCCAAAGTTAATTCAAATCGGTTTACTGGTAGCTGAGTTGTATGCGACAATTAGACAGTTTTTTAGAATATGCCTTGCGAATGCTGACTGAAAGAGTAGAAAAACTTCCACGAGGACCTTCCACAAAATGACGCAAGACAAACACTTCAAAAACGTCATGCAACAAACTAAGACACATTCATCAAATTGACAGCTATGATAATATTCTTGCGCGTGCGTGCATAGTTTATGAGGGTACAGCGGTAATGCTACTTGTGCATGGGGAAAATGATCAGAGTTCGGGCATCGTAATCTTGTTATATTCTAATGACATGATAATTAAAGAGTACAAATACTTTTTAGAGCCCGGAGAGTTTGTAGGGAGCTCTGTTATAGGTACATTCATATAAAACCGTGGACACTTGAGAAGTCCACACACAACAATCACAAAACATGTGTTTTATATCACATCATAAACAAACAAAATGACCGTTAAAGTAAAAACACCACTTAACCGAGTGATCTATTTTGATTAACTTTTTGACCAACAGTAATTATAACTACAAGCAAAAAATAAGTCAATTTTTTTTAGAAAAAGTGTACAGAATTTATTTTCTATTTAATCTAACAAATAAATTTAAAAATTATGTTTCATAGAGTATGAGCCATTGCTGTCACTTAGACATTTAGTTATTATGAATAAGTACAATTTTAATTTTTACGCTTATTAATCTTTTGTGGACAAAACCAAATAAAGCGCAAAGTAATAAAAAAATCACTGTAGCTGTAACCACTTGTCCTAGTACAGTATATAGTGCGGGGGACTAGTGGGAGGAAGGCGGTGTTTTCACGATGCAAGAAAGTGTTCAAGTTACCACGCAACGAAAGGAGTTCCAAGCATGCGGAAGTAGCTCTTGAAAATGGCATCCTTGATTCCGATCCGAATGTGTTTACAAGGGACTCAAGACTTGTTTGCTCGACTCCTGTGCTAATGTCTTAAACCTTTCAATATTGATTTTATATTTTGATTCTACAGAAAATTTAATTCGGGTGTGCATTAGAGTGTCTCTAAGAAGCATGTATTCAAATTATTAGATGTTTTGAAAAAACTATTTTTGGAAATAAGTCTGGGACACATATGTCCCATTAGAACCTTTCAGTGGGACATATACGTACCATTAGGTTGCTAAGTATATATAACAATTTGGACAAATGAATATTTATTTTGATATAATCAAACATATTAAGAGCATGACAGATGATCACAATACAAAATAAATAGTATCATATATATATATACTATGTTTACATTGTCAATTTTACAGTCAGTAAACAAAATGTATTTAAAAAATCAGTAACATCCTAACATTGTCTTTTGTTTTCGTTTTCTCACTCTGGTAACACTCCTGATACTTGATAAGCTTCCTAAATCTAAAAATATATTTAAAAAAAATACTGTAAATAAAAATCACAACTACTTGCACATTTTGCGAATAGGAATATCTTGCCATTTGAGTGAAACTGTACTGTAACGTTACCACAATGGAATGGAACAAGCAAAACTATTTTCTGAGAATTATGTCTGTAATATGTTTCCTACTTCTATTGATATTTATTCCTCTGCAGCAATAGCCCATCCTACAGAGCGAATCACATATGACTGTGCTGCTGTTAGATTTGGTGTGATACGGCGCGAAACAATTTTTGCAGAGGGGCAGTTGATACATTTGGCAAAGTGTTTTCGTTCTTGTTTCACTCTTCTGCTTTGAACAATGATATCATCTTCTCCTTGTATTCCCTTCAACTGGAAGGTGGTCACCTACATTCAGCATAGTTTTGAATCTTTTCGATGGACGTCCGCTAGATTTTTTACGTCTTGTTTGGGTCCTTTCTTTCCCATAAACAGTCATGCATTCAGCTAAACTGACAAGAAACTGTAGAAATGGAATATCGTTTCCTCTGACCTCTTTTAAAACAATCCACGCATTTAGAGCGGAAATCATTAGAAGCCTGTAAAATACTTTCTTCCGCCATTTTGCAGATTTTCTGTCATGATCATACAGTGTTGCCATCTGGTCAGCAATATCTACCCCTCCCATAAACTTATTATAGAAAGTTACCGCATTGGGGCATTCAGCATCAATTCGGGTTCCATTTTTTTGAGTTCGTTTCACAGCTGTGGCAGTTTCTAACAACTAATACTTCTTTAGTGTCGTGCAACTTGACTGCCAAAAGTACCTTATGTATACTGTGATGCAGATGTAGCCCCGTTTCAAGTTTTTCTGCAAATTGTGGTACATTTTCCCCTGTCTTTATTACAGTACCAACTGATGCATTAAGCAAAGTATCTATCAGACGTATTGAAGTAAAAAACCTGTCAAAACATAAACTGTATCTGGGTTAGAAATAGTTTCTGCCAACTTAGCAACAACCCTCTATTTACCAGAATAAACATTGAAATCATAAGTGTAACCATTCACAGGGTCGCATCTTAGCCATAACTTGATGCCTCTCTTCATTGGCTTTAGTGGGATGTACTGTTTTAGCAATGATCGCTCCTTTAATTTGGTCATGGACTCATCAATGCTTTGTACAGCACTATGTGTTCTACGTATCTGAAATGTAGTCTGGAAACAGGAAGATAGTTCTTCTTAATAGTACAATTTACTGGCACTGTCTGTTTTTCTGGTTCATTGCAATAAAGCTTCGAGAACAACAACATGCACCTATCTCTCAACATTGCATTACTTGATTGCCTCATTTCCCAGTGAAGCATTTGAGGATCAATACTGAGGAACATAGGAAGCCTGTTGTAAGACATGACAAATGAACAACCTAAAGCTATCATTATTTCACCCTCATATGTCTTTGCAATTTTCCTCTTCGATGACAATTCAAGAATTTCTAACCTCTTATTTGTGCACTGAGAAATACATATCAACAAACTTTTGGAAACAGTAAAAATAAAAAATAAAACTGCAATTCTGAAGAGCCACGATTCAAATCTATTAAAATGGCACAGTCCCGCAAAGGTGGGATAGACTTTTTTGGCTCAAAGTTGTCTTTAACATTAGACCATATAACATTATCATTGCTACTTGATAACACACCGTCAATGTTTTTATACATGATATTTTAGATGTACTTACACCAACTAACTTGGGTGCAGGCAGGCTGCTAGCTGTTAGTGAACCAGCTGACTGTTTCTTCGAAGCTTGTTCGTTTTCTACTTCCTCAGAAGATGAAGAAGATTCCATTTCTTCACTATTTGAATCAGCTGAACCTTCCTGCCTGTATTCTGGGTCATTATGACGTCATTATCTGAATCTGAATCCTTAATAAGAATCTCGTTTATTTCTTCAGGAGTCAGTCCATATCTCCTGTAAAAGAATTATGAAAATGCTATCATTAGGACTGATGGGACAATACCTACCCAAGCAAAGTACCTACTGGGACAAATGTGTACCACATGCATTCATTACAACGATTTATAATCTGTAAGTCGTCAAAGTTCCATAGTTTTATAATAAAACGATACACCTTATACATTTATCAGAAGCCATCATATTGCTTTCTTGATGCGTCACACCTTTACACTCTGTTTGATAACACCGGCCATATTGCTTCTTTCGAAGTTCTGCCGCACAACGAATATTGAATAACCCCAAAATTACGGATAAGCATTATTTATCTCGTACTGTGCACAAAAACCGTCCCTGTAGGAACTTTTAAACTTCTGCAGGGACATATGTATTCCGCTAGTAGAGAAAGGTTTAAGTCAATTACTATCGTTTCTGGTGCGAGTGTTTGTTCCGTCTTCATGAAATCGATGTTGTCGCTGAATTATCATGTGAATAGTTACGTCATAAGCAGAAAAAGAAAAAAATTAAAACGTGGGTACGATGATGGTTTAGCATTTGCAGCGAGAAAAGAACCTGAAAAAAATTACGTAGAGACCTGAAAATAGTTTATTGTTACATGAACGACTGAGGGGAGTATCTGAGTTCGTGCGGGATGGAGATCTTAATAAAAATAAAAGAACTTAAGGTTTCTAATTTATTCACACAGCTATTATTTACAGTAATAAATTATTTTTCTCCACTATTACTCTTTTTATTTAACAGTGAACGCGATACTTACTGTCTATTTTAACTCTAATTAACATAATTCTTCTTTTGTATCTTTTTGGTTACAGTCAATTTACATATACTCATAATTAACACGTGTTCAGTCTTTCTGTTGCCACCATTTGAAATGTCTTTCACTCACGCATATAGTCCAAGAGTCCAGTCTGCCAGCCGTACTCTTCGCTGCATGATACTCGCAGTTGCAGATTTCCCTTCCGCTGGTCATTTCTCTCGCTGCTCGTCTTATATCGCTCGGAACTCAGTCACTCATTCACTCATCAACTCCTTGGCTCGGAGGCCTGTCACACTTTTATATCGTTCATCCTGACCATCTGGAAGGTTCAACACACCCTGAGTCACGCTGAGAGAACGAGGTCAGTAATCCAAAGCATTCTTCAGATAAACGAGGAATAAATACAACCAGGGTCAGCAGCACCCACCGAAAAATTAATTATTGTGTCGGCTCGCTTTCTGTAACAGATACGCGGCTACCGGCCTATCACTGACTTGTTCAATCAAAACAATCCTTCGACATTTTGCCGCCTCTATCATATAACTGCTGTCCTTCACTTCTTCTCGCTCGCGTGGGATATGAAGCAGCGAGAGCGTTACAATATATTAAACACTTCTGTATCAGAGAGGCAAACTCACCTTCGTAACAAGTAACATATTTTGTCACTGTATTATCGAAATACCACATGACTACATAGAACAGCACTTCGCAAAGTGCTCAGACTCGTATTAAATAACTGTAAGGCCCCCAGGTTCTATCCTGCAGTAAGACCTCCCTCCCCTCTTTTTCCGAAAGTCGTATTTGGTATGAAAACAAAACAGGGCACGTATTTTGTTGTTGCTACTTTTAGTTTGATTCTAAGTGGAGTGGAGAGATTTGTGCGACTCTTAAAATCGAGGTATTAAGAGCCGATGAATATGAAGCGCGGTGAGTATGGGGCAGCGTCGGAATGAAGAGGCGGGGGAAATGGGAGATCCCCGAGAAAACCCAACGACCAGCGGCATCGTCCGGCACGATTCCCACATGCAAAAGCCACGAGCTACCTCGGCGGGAGTCGAGTACTCTGGTCACTACACCACCGCGGCCGCCTTCATTCGAAGTCAATTAATTTTTCTGTTGTGCATACGCTTTGAATTATTTTATACAAACACAATATTGTTGACTGTATTACAATATTATAATTTTGTCCCTATGTCATAAATGAGGGAAATAATGTAATTACTGGTATTTTACAACTTTTATACGAGTTTACGTGTGTGTGTGTGTGTGTGTGTGTGTATATATATATATATATATATATATATATATATATATATATATATATATATATAGACACACAATAGGTTAAGTTAAGTGTTCCTTTTGCAAATCACTTTTTTTTAGTACTTCTGATGATATTTAGTTTTGAAAATGATCGTTCATCGAAGCATTTGACACCATTGCTGATATGAACGTTCTAAGAGTGATTTCCACTTTTCGAAATGCTGGCAACCATCCATAAAAAAAAAGATGATTGTAAATAATTCTTAAATTCAATTTGTTTGTATTAGTATATCTAATATTGACGTAATCACCAACTTCCAAATCTTCAAAAGTGTTAAAAGAAGTGCTTTGCAACAGCAACTTTAATTAATCGAAGGGTTCTAAGTATTGTAAGTGAGTTACTGAAGCACTGAACTTAGTGATTTAATCGAATACTTTGTCTCATTAAGACAGTGTTCGGTTAGCTCTGACTTGTTAACATACTTTTCGTAGGCAGAGACGAAACCTTCACAACAAATTGTCAGATGGTCCTCTTGAAAATCGATTAAATCTTCTAGAAATTCAAATTTTCTATAAATTCTCTCATAGGCTTCTGTACGCATTTCAGGTTCAAAAAACACAACGTCGATAGTCGGAAGGTAAATCTGAACTTTCAGTTTCTCTTCCTTTAAGAATGTATAGTTTCTGGGTTTCTGCCTTCGTCGAAAAATGTCAATCGAGTGCTGCTACTTTTAAGTACTCCCCTCAGAATTCTTACAACTAGTGTTTCCAGTTATCGCTATAGATCGGAAAAATTCGCGTGTTCATTGACCTGTAGGTTATACTCAATTGTCTTATGTAAAATCATGCAAATATCACTGTTCATTGGTAGCTTGTTGTATTGGCGGAAGACGGGGATTTGGTCTGCATTTTATTGTGTTTTGCTAGGACATGAATTACTTACGCACAAGTTAACTTATCTTTATTACAGCAGTTTTCACGACGTTTCGTCTTCTCATTGGCTTGCGTTAAAATCTTGTCATAAGATACTCAGAGAAGACCATCGTTTAGATGCAAACAAGCAAGTTAATCACGTAACTCACCCTAAATAGCGAGCGTTGCAGTTGCTCTAAAGTCACTAGGCCTAAAATTTCAACTTTCCGAAACTGGCAGCAGCCCTAAATTCAGTAGTTCTAAAGTCACTTGATCTAAAATCAGTAGCCCCAAAAGTCACTTTCCATTAAGTCACTTGTTCTAAAGTGACTAGTCATAAAATATTTATAGATCTAATGACTTTAGGGCTACTGGAGGGTAAAGGGACTTCACGATCAATTGAGCACTTTTGAAATTAAGCTTAAAAAAAAGTCACTGCTCATAAATGCATATATTTTAACGGGCACACAGTGACATGCGCCCAGTAAAATTGGTAACGATGGAGGAGAATAGGTAACCACTTGAGATAACTCAAATTATTTCTTTTGCGTTCTGTAATTTTTTTAGTGCATCGAAATGGAAAAGTGAGCAAATATGTAAAATTTTTACTATCGTGATAATTTCACCAACGCATCATCAATAAAGTCATCATCACATGACAATATCAATTTTACGCAAGGCGGAAGAATACAGAACGTGCATACAAGTAGATCTTAAGCAGGGCTTTCAAAAGTGCTCATTTTACCGTGAACAGCCTATACCCGCCAAATATTAGTTGTGCACGATACTATTTCAAACAGATTTTGTAGACGGGGACTTACTACTCACTGGAAGGCGGCCACACTGCAGCGCTCTTATGCCTGGTTGCACCAACATCTTCCCCGATCCGAGATCAAATGATCCAAGTTCCGAACCAGGATGCGGTTTGATCTTGGTTCCAATGTAAAAGTGTTGCACCAACGAAATCTCATGATTCTGGATCTCCGATTCGTCAATCTTGGTTCGAAACTGAGAGATCGAGATTAAGTATGACAAATTTTGCTATTGGTTCGTAATATATGACGTCGTGGAAGTAGGCGTATTTTTCACTATAGATAGAACTAGATGTGCGATGTTTTATCCTTTTAAAGTGAATTATTGCTGTACGAATTTTTCTGAATAATATTCAAGTGCGTATAATGTTGTTCCGATTTCCCAAGAAAAAAATATAACTTAGTGGTATCTGTTGGGGTATTTTCAAACTACATATGTCGACGATGGCTGCTGATCTGGGGTCGAGATTTCAAACCAGCAATTTCGGCGGTCCGAAATGAACTTCATCTTGATCTCCAGTCCAGCTCTGAACTCGAATGGCGCAACAGTTTTGTGTCGATCTTAGATCCGATCTCGGATCGAGTTTCGAACTACGATGGTGCGACCGGGCAATAGTTGTATGTGACATGCGGAGGGCCAGTGCACGGCGTGTCGCCAGCCCGCGACCTTGGAGCGCGGCGTCCGGGCTACTACCTTCCGCGGGTCGCGAGCGAGCTACCTGCGCGCGCAACAGCCGTCCAACTCCCGGCGACGCGCGCCGCACCTGCGTCGCTCCCGGCGCCGTGCCGCCCCCGCAACGCCCCCGGAGGCGGTCCGCTCGCGCCCGCCGCTCCTCCGAGCCGCAACTCACCCGCTGCCCCGTCTCCACGGCCCGCGCGGATGACGGCCTCCGCCCCCGCGTCACACTAGCAACAACTCGCGGCCGCGGGACTTGGCCCCATGTTGCGCGAGCCACCCGCCTTCTGAATCACTCCCGGGGACGTTAACCAGTCCCCCGCCCCCCTTTTTTTTTCATAAACACGTTCTACGGGGGAACCCCCCCCCCCCCCCCTTTTTCCTGGCGCTCGATCAGTTTTTGGTAATTCCACAGCGTTCCCTTCCCCCCTATGTCACGAACTCCAGGGCGACAAAAAACATTATGAATACATAATAGTCTCGTAGCATCGGGCGACCCATGTAATCGTTGTAACAAAAAATCCGATACACGCAACCATTTTTCCTCCACGCACAATCCAGGTCATTTTGATGGGACCGAGAAAATCTCCCAAAATTCATTTCTTGACATGAGTCTGTATAACACTTGGAGACACGTGTTACTTTTATAATTAGGCCACAGTTTATTTCAACCGCATTTTGGTGTCCGAAGCCCGCGCAGTCATCGTGAGTGAAATCGTGTGTTGACCCTGCTTTGTATCAGGCATGTTTCATGTATGGCAGGCATTTTGATTGATGTTCATTTCAAGTGCTTGTTGTATGAGATTATTTTTATCGTCGTCTCGCCGCCTGTCGGAATACCGCATTATTTTTCATATTGTACCAAGAGTATTAATTGTAAGATTCAGTTTTGTATCGAACAACTGGTGCCGTTGAAGGGAGAGGTCGGCCATTTCCGGCAGCGCTATGTTATCCAGACGATTTAGTCCAGACAGCGAGGAAGATTCTCGCATCTTCATCCCTCTTTCTCCCGGTCATATGTCGTGGAGAGAGGATTTCGTTTTACAAAATAGAACCATAGGAATATAACCGGAGTACCAAATTCGTTAAATGCGTGTAATCAGTAATTTAATGCATTGCGGAACATGTTTAAAGGCTGTTCACGATAAAGTGAACACTTCTGGAATCAACTGTCAAATAAAGTCACTGCCCCTGCCTACAAATATTTTAACGGGCGCACTGAGAAACAAGCCTCAAGTAAAGTTGGTACCGAAGGATAGAAAATAGTTCCATATCTTAACTACGAAAAAAGTGTTAGGTAACCATTAGAGAAAACTTGAATTATTTATTCCCCTTTCTGTTTTATTTTAATGCAACGAAGTGTAAAAACGAGCAGATTTGTCAAGTATTTTATTTTCTAATAATTCCAAAGTTTCACTTCACCGGTACATGAATAAAGTAACGAGGCCCACGGCAATGTTAATTTTACACAAGGCGGAAGAATACGCAACGAGCATACGAGTAGCTCTTAAGCAGGGCTTTCAAACGTGCTCATTTTACTGTGAACATCTTATATTATGTAGTATCGAGAGGCCCAAGCAACACTCCCGGAGTACCGACAACCAAGCAACATATGGAGGGGACATCGCCCCGCCGTGGAGGTAGTGAGGCGATCCTCCCGCGACAAAGCTGGGTGAAGAGGCGTTCCGTCAGCAGCATAGGAGCGCATTTGAACAGAAGGCACGACGGACAGTGACAGCTTTCTCCGAGGAGTGAGAGGGTACTGTTGCCACGGCAAGTGTTACACGAAGGGGGTAGTATCCATGCCATCTTGGATTTTCCTTCAGAACATAATTTTTCGAGTCAGTATTCAAAAACAAACCTAGTCAAGCCATAGGGAACATCTTAAACATTTATTTAGAAATACAAGTGAGTTTTCTTACATAGTTAGTTTCACAGCTGTAACCGTAACCAAATATTGCCTAATTATCCAGTAATGTCAATCACGCATGGGAAAATACAGGTATAATTGAAACCGTACAAATAAAAATAAATCGTGAACCCTATTTCAAGTTTACCATTGGTATTTTATGTCTGCTCATACATTTTCATTACGAAGTTTTGTTGCAGTGTTCTTGAATAGAAGCTGTCATTGACAAAACTATTAGAGGTGCCTCCAATAGGTTGTTTACCTATGAAAAGAAAGCACATTCCAGATGGTGACGGAACGTTGCTTTCAAGACATCACACACATTAGAAACATTATTTTCAAGCTCTTCAAATTAGTTATAAAAAAAACGGCTTTCTAATTTTAGACTGATGTATTAAAAAATTTACGAACCAGACAGTAGGGCTGTTTGATATAAAAATTTAATATCGATATTTTTCCTAACAGTTACTCGGTATTTACGATATATCGATAATAAGGAAATTCTCGATAATACAGAAATAATCGATGATACAGAATTTATCTGTAGTACCGATATGGTCGACAACAGCGGACATTTCGATAGTATCGATAATTCCGATAATACCGAAAATTTAGACAATATAGAAGATTTCGATACTACCAAAAACTTCGATAATATTGAAACATCGATATACCGACATTTTTCAAAGTTACATGTCGTTCGATACATTATTTTTCAAATCGATAATTGTCGATTTATCGATATCTCGAACAGTCCTACCAGACACTTGTAAAAATACGGTAGAGATGTGCAGTGGGCTTTGCTACTGAGTCGCACCCAATTATAATGATAGTGTCGCTGCTTGAAGTCACGTTCATGCGAGTCTCCGACGGAAAGACTGTTCGCTAGTAGAGCGAATTGCGCGTAGACGCAGTACATACGCCGGTCGGCGTCGCCCTTAGAACTTCGTAGATGTTTGCCTTACACATGCCCCTCACTAGGCGACTGCCTCAAGTCAATTAAATTCGTCGAGATGACATGGCCGTGGTGGGAGGGAAGCAGTTATTATTTTCAAAGGCTGATTTCAATCAAAATAGTTTTCTTTAACGCGAAAAGTCTTTACAACGGAAGTACTCCATCAATATACGACAAATACTTAAGTACAATTAGCTAATTATTTTCTTTCACGCCCATTGACGTGTCAGGGTACCGATGTCCTCTGATTATACGAGGAAGTGTAATAGGATTGCCTTTCGCACGCTTCGTAGCACACGCATTCGCCTCTGTGTTGTGATCTTTGAATGTCAACTTCATCCAGCTGTGCTTACGCACTTAAAAAGAGATGTGACCATCCTTAATGCTGATCGGCATTGTTCGGGTTCCGCGTATAACGGCTGATTCGCATTGAAGTTATAACATTGAGCTTGTGGGCGCAGCACACCACAAGGGGAGGGGAACGTTTGCTCCAGTAACGCACGGTAGATGGCACGCGACGTGTTGACTTGGTGTGTCCGAAGTTTCGAGTGCAGGTAGACTGCAGTCTTTATTTACGCGAGTGCGAGCGCACTTGATCAGTTTGAGTGTATTTAAGTATCTAAACTGCCGCGGAACGTGCGGATATGGTGTTTGTGTACGAACAAGCTGATGGAAACAGTATGGCAGCAGCAAGATTGTATCGGGGCATCCCAACACCGTTCTGGTTGTAAGGTTCGACGTAGGCGTTTCTGGACCAGTGTTCCCTATTGTCTCACATGGATGCTGGCGTCTTTCTCCCTCATCCTGGAAGTAGCTTACATTGCCCCAGATATGAACACTTATTCAACAATATATAAAACTTCTGCATTTATGTGCCCATAATAACCTCACTTCTCACCTAAATTGGATTTTTCTTTCTAAATATTTTATTTCGTTAATATTCAAACACCCATACTCACGCACAAACCAAATTAAACGTCCGACATCCATTGCGATCATACGAAGTCTTCAGCTGATGCTATATTGCAATATACAGACCAGAACGAAGTTGGCAGGAATTAAGATTGATGTAGAAAACAAAAGACTAAAAATCGTTAAGTTCAAGTGGGTTCGAATCCTCAAATGGAAACCGCAACTTTATGCCGCTCTTTATTTAATGTTAATACAGTGCTGCGCAACCTGTACCTAAGCGTGACTCATAGTCAACGCAGCGAGCTTCATGTTAAAGTTAATGTGAATGGAACCAAACTACTACGGTTTTTTTTTTTTTTTTTAATATTTCTTTTGAAATAAAAACTGAACCCATTTACTCGTGTGACTGTACAACTTATTCGTATTCACGATCTCGGTGTGTTCAGTTACGAACGACGTTTTTTCCCTATTATCTCAACCGGGGCGGCACTTAGCGGCTGAGGTATTTAGCAAAGATGGAGATGAACACTGTAGAAAGTGGAGCAAATACAAAGTGTGGTTATGAAATAAAAGGAAGTATCCCGAGAAGATATGGCGCCCAACGGCAATGTCCGCTACGTTTCTCACATTCAATAATCCGACCTGAGCCTCACTGGGGCTCGAACCTAGCTCGCCATGGAAAGGAGTGAGTTGTCTGACCACACTACAACCGCGGCCCCACCGTGAAAAACAGCTACAGAGCCTAAAAAATGACACCAGACGGCAAACGCACTGTATACGTGCGCATTCAGTGTAATTACATTTTGTATAAGAACTATTTGTTACCAGGCATTACCAACATACTTATTTTCTCTCCGACATTAATTGTATAAGTTAATGTAATATTATAATCTATATACAAAATACAAGTAAAAATTCTATTCAACTAAAAATAAGGCACTTTAATGTCAACACAAGTATAAAACGCTTGCGATACACGACATATTTAAGAAACAACTAAACACGTCATACATGGTGTGTTTTTCAAGTCTTTATTTCAAAAAGAAATCAACACACGATCTCTTAGCCATCCTAACCATTAATCGTTCTTTTTGATAATGACTTTCTTGACGATGTTGGCAACCTCACCTTCCTTATATGTGTCGGCGTCTACAAAGGGTCGGAATGTTTTTACACTTGGTCGCAGAAGCGATGACTTAGGCCTTCACAGGTATATAACATGTTCGCTTGTACTTACAGCTACTGCGTAGAAGGAAATATAATATTCCATAGGCTTGCATGCCGCCATCCCACGTCTTTCTGATAAACTGATGCATGTGAAACTGTGCGCTGAGGTCGTGTGATTGTATAGAGTACGTCTATAGGAATTTTTATTAATAAACTCACAGTCATTTGTTATTTTAAAAACCATTTTTTGGCATTCTTAAGCCGATATTACACGATATATGCAGCCGTACTTGTTTCTTGTACAAGCTTCTACAAGCCCTGGTACACGAGCCGGTATACCAGCCGCTATATGAACCGCCATGGGAGATTCATATTACACGACAGCAGTTTGCGTACTAGCATTTGGCACCCTCTGTGGGTGAGCAGTGTGTGGTTTGTAGTAAATATGAACCTCATTCGTAGAATTGCTACCAGTTAGTAACTTGCTTAAACCTATGAAGAAAAAAAAACTGGCTAGCACATATTAATATTGCTATATTACTGTTCGCATTTTACGTAAATTGATTGCTTATTAGTATAGTTCCATTTATTTCCTTGAAGACAACGTGAAGTCATTAGAGTACGGGTGTTATTTTTAAGGGTGTTATTTTTAATTTTGACGAAAATTACTGACCGGTTGCAAAACATTGTTTTTTTTTTTTTATGTACCGGGATATTATAAGCATGTAAAATTTAATGATAAAAAAATTTGGGTCCGACGGAGTTTAGAAATCACGCCTTAATGTAACGTATTACTCGCGACTGCCGCGACTTCACCACTGTACTACATAGGCCGTTCACGGTAAAGTAAACAGTTTTTAAGGCCCTGCTGAATTTTTCCTTTTGGCAGATTTCTATGTTCTTATCACTTTTTAATACAAACCTTGCCTTGTGACAAACAAACGCAGTGTATACTTTTCTCCACTCCCGAAAATTAATGTCTGAGGCTGTAATATATTATATTTATTAGTGATTAACGCCTGTTAGTATGACCAGTTCACACTTTAGGGATGAGTTTATACATGTAAATATACTTAATTTGAATTGCATTTTTTCATACAGTAGGTAATGTTTTAAGTATTTAGAACGGTAATAATCAGTCATTAAATTTGTCATCGCCAATATTACTCGTCGTCGTCGTATTTTAAATATATTTCAGAGAGTTTAAACCTCACGGATGCATAGCCAAGATGGAGGCGACCGTATTTGCCTGATGTCAGCATTGCCTATTCAATGCAGCTGAACTTGCATTTAACCGAATGTGAAGGTTGCATGGGGCAGGGCTATTTTGAAATAGGAATACGCCGTCTTGTTTGCTGACTTACTATTAGAGTGCGAGAGATGTGGGCAAGACTGCATAGCTGCAGTCTTCCGCTTCGGAGCAAGGATGAAGTCACGTAAGTTTAGAGAAATCTGGAGCCCCTGGAGAAAACACTCTGCCCTACGGCAACGTCCTATGCTGATTGCCACATGCGAAAATGCAGGTCTAGTGTCTCCTGGAATCGAACTTGGGTCCCCGTGGGTTTATGGGAGAATGGTTCAACACTATAAAACTGCAGCTCCTTTTCTGACTGAAGGTAGGTAAGTCTTCCCGTCTCTTCGACAGCGAGGTCATTGGAGATGGAACAAGTTGCTAAGAGAAACAGGGACGGCGAAGGGACCGCGGCCATATTCTGTAGTAAGGAACAATCCCAGCATCCGCCTAGAGTGGTTGCGGGAAACCGAGGTCAGGATGGCCGGACCTGGAATCGAACACAGTTCTCCCCGAATGTGAGTCCAGTAGCTTATGACTGCGCCACTTCGCTCGGTTTGCTGATATACAATTAGCAATCTGTTTATCTCTGCGTGTATTGTTCACGGCCAAATATGACTCTCCAAAAACTTTAAGCTCCCCCCCCCCCCCCCAAATTACGAATGTCAGCCATTGGCTGCTTTAATCCTATGATCACATGACAATAAATCATACTGGTACTTGTTAGGCCACCCTGTGTTATGGAATTTTCGCAAATTCATGTGATTCTAAGCAAGGTGTCAACATGTGTGTGCTTGTTTCTCTTCTACAAAGATTATCAATTTAACACACTACTTCCCTTCTTGGAGGACTCTTATATGCATTCAAAAATTACAGAAAGTAAAATAAATTACTTCAGTATTTACGTATGAAAAAATGCAAAGTTTCGTCAACGTGTTTCTGGATATTTTACTTAAATATATGACAGTACTTAACGCTAAACGAGATTTCTTATGGGAGCGTATGGCATAGGGGAAATCTCCGCCGCTAGGTGCGCACTGTTCCAAAGCGTATTTTTAAATTAAAATTTTAAGCTACGTGAATAATGAAAGTAAAAGATTTTACGTAGTTACGAATTTATTGTATATTTTATCTGTGATTGTTGCAATTGACCTGTTTTTTAACCTAGAAAATATAGCAAATCTGGTATACTGCATTTCATATAAGTACACTAAAGTTTGACAGACAACATAACCAACCTATACACTACGTAAACAGTAAATGCTCTCGTTTGCAAAGTATTGTATCACAGCTGATAATTTGTTGAGGGATCTGTGTTGGTATGTTGCTGATATTAATCATCACCATGGAAGAAAATAGTACTTAGAACTGAAGGTTGTAATTCAATACTAAAATTATACTTATACATCATTTGTGGATTAAAGTATGTTTTTAGAGTAATGTACACCTTTTTTTTACTTTATCAAATTGGTTAAAAAGTACGTTTAGGCCCTAGTTATTATGGCGGACCTACGACAGTTACGATCAGCGAAATGTTTCCAGCTCTGTGAATACCACCATGCATGTGATCTTTTTCCGTCACGTTAATGCAAGTACCTTACTAGTGTTATCGGAATATTTTATCGGAAGTTAATGATTTTTCTATTTAATTTCATAAAGCATGGCTGGTTGTAGTAGTGAGTTTTCTTGAGTGAAATGTAATAATATTAACATGTGTTTGGCTTGGCCCGCCATTTTCGGTACCGTTGTGTATTATGAAGCGCCAACAGCCAACGTGTATTTTCGTTCCGCAGCTTATTAGTTTTGGGGAATAGGTGAAATGTATTTACTGAATGATTCTGCAAACTATTTCGTATCAGTGGTAGACAAACGTGTCCAAAGATTGCCACAGAACGTTTGTTCAAAGTTTTCTATTAGGGATTAATTATAAACCGTAAATCATAGTGTTTTGTAAATGATGTATTTTGAACAGTAGTACAGTAGTATAATATGGGTTCTACTTCAACTGGCATTATGCAATTTTATATAATGGATTATCGATTTGATTAATTGGAATAATCCTTAATCCGATCATAATCCGATCAATCTTTTGAATAAAAATGGTTTATTGAAAGGGTTAACTTTATTTAAAGGGTTATATGGATTGAAAGAGATAATTTTTTAATCCGATCAAAATTTTTTCTTTTAATTTTCTTTCTTTCTTTTGGGTGGAGGTAAGTAGGATCTCTGTACGATGTTGGTGGTGTGGGGTCATGGAGGCGACTGACTAGAGTGGTGGGTTGCAATGTCTTATATTGGTGTAGAGTTGAGTGCAAGAGTGGGATAAAGTTAATTTTTTTCAAATTTTTCAAATTTTGAGGTATTTGGAGGGATGTTGGTGGTAGATAGACGAATTTTACGAATATATTTAACACATAAGAGAATTTCAGAGTGTTTAAACGATTTCTAAGATTGGCCTAAGTGTAAATTTTATGTTTTTTTTTTGGTGGGATATCGCTCATAGACGGTAGATAGGTGACTTTGAAAGATGCGATTCACATGTTAAAAGGTCTGTTTTCGGAATGCAATTAAACATCAGAGAATTACATGCATCGAATCGGAAATTTCAAATGACTACGTGAATAATATGTGGAATTACATGAGTCGTAAACATAATGTGAGTCTCGAGCTTAGAAATATAATTTACACAAGAGACAAGTATAATGAACAACTACTGTCTTTAAACGAAGTCCAGCTAGTCAGTATGAATAAATAACACATAAACAAGTTTACACATACAGAATGCACTTGCCTTACACGATCCACCCTGGTGAATGTTATCTTACAGCAAAAAAACTCTGAATACGATTTATACCAGACACAACAGCGTACATCTATTCTGATAAGTAAAATATATAATGATAGAAAATCTTATCCCAAATGATATCAAAATAAGTCCGGTAGATGTATGTAGCACTTGTGTCGAACTGTGAGTAGATACATCTAGTGCGGCCGATAGACAACTGTGTTTAAATTATGGAAAAAACAGGCAAATGAAGGGAAACAATTTTAAAGTTTATGAAATTCACTGCAATTATTAACACAAACTGTAAATCAAATCAAGAAATCATTTACTCATCACAAACACAGTATATCGATCCGGAAAATGTAAGTTATATTAAATCATGGCTATCACTAGAGCTGGTTACCCCCGATGGTGAGCTCGTCTGCCGCCAAGTGTCTCGAGGTGCGGTGTTTATGAAGGAGCTGACGAGTAGCAAGTCTGTCTCCTACAAATGTTGATGAACGACTGAAGATGGGGGAGAGTGGGATAGATGAGGTCACTTCGCTCCAAACCTCCCTGCACCACCTTTCCCCTCCCATAGCCCTTGTCAGTGCATGCTGCCCCGAGCTGCCCGTGATTATAAAATGTTTTCGGTAATTTCTCAAGATGACATCAACCTAACCTGTGTGCAGATCAGGAGGCCCAGCATTCTCCCACCCCTCACACCCCAAACATCCACCCCCACCCTGCACCCCTCAGAGCTGGTCTGACTCCATGATGCCAGCCACCCTCTCCCCACAAGCATACCCTACACCCTTGTACTGAGGGAAGGGACCCTGTCCACCTACCCTCCAACCCCTACTCCAGAAACTATCTTTGTGCGAAATGCGAGTACCTACAGCTACCTATAGCTGCCTTTATATAGGAAAAGTGATGATATAATCACAGAAAAACGACATTTTTCCTTCCAACAGTAAAAACACATATCTTGAAACTTTGTAAATGCTATGTAACTTAAAACATAATCATTGTAAATATGTTGCAGACGCATACTAACCATTTGAAACACAATTACTATATTTGCATTATTGCACAAATTATGTTTCAGTATACATCCATAACTTTACAATAGATAAAAACAATCAATGTTTGATTGTCGGCCAAAACTAAAGTATTGCTGTATTTCACCCTTTGGTTAACACCAAACATCGTAAAAAATAAATAAGGAATTGGGTAATGCTTCATTTAGAGGCACTATATGTTCTTTATTTGAAAATGGAAAATATTGCATTCCTTCAATTAATAATAAAATGGTCGTTAATTGTTGATATTTCTTGTTGCATTGTTTTAGAAAACAAATATACAATTTCAAATTTAAGTCCATTCGGATGCTTTAACGACATAATAACACAACTTTTTCCACATGAAGAAGGACCGCTTATTATAAAACCTATATTTGATGGTAAAAGAATATCATGATTCTGTTAAATTACATTTTATTTTGTAATTACAATTACTGGTTGATGTACATTTTGTTTTATAACCTTCGATTTACACAATTACACAGTATTACGTAATGTACTAATGTTGAAAACAATGGCTCATAATAAACATATCAAAAAAGGATGTGTACTGAATACATTGATTAATAAATTAGCATTTGTGTTACATTTACCGATGTACAATTATTGCGGGCCGGGTACTAAATCTGCAAAACATTTGGTATGGAATGAACAAGGAATAAACTCATTGGATAACGTGTGTAAAGAACACAATACAGTTTACAATCGAACAAACCTTTTGAAAGAAAGACATTTAGCTGATTAAAATCTAGCCGATAAAGCGGCAAATATAAGGAAGAATCCATCTGCATCTACTGGTGAATAGCTTGGAGTTTGGGTTGTTGATAAAGTTATGCATGCGAAAGTAAATAGAGGACTAGGCTTAAAATATAAAAACAAACAAAAACAAAGAAAGGAGGAATCATTCTATTCCTATTTCCAGCATTAATAGCTCTTGGATTAATCCTCGGAGGGGATTCGACAATTAGTAGAGCAGTTAAATCAAAAGGTAAAGAAATGTATTTGAAACCCTATAAGTTGGACAAGGACGAAAAAACTCCGAATGTGGAAAAAATGCAGAAAGCTATAAATAGTCTTCCAAAATGTGCTTTAACAAACAAAGATATTGATGTGTTTGTAAAGAAACTGGATATTTCCTATTTAAGGGGTGTGTATATGAGAGACGAATTACCAATGAAACAAAATCTTCGTGAATGTGTGATTGTTAATTTTCATACAATTCAAAATGAAGGAATGCATTGGGTTGCATTAATTAAAAATGTAAATCAATCATTATATTACGAAAGTTTTGGCGATTTACATCCTCCAATTCAGATAAGTAATTATTTAAAAACCATGAAATCAAGATATAATTACAAAATGGAGCAATTACCAAAAAAATCAATTGTGAAAATTTATGTTTACGCTTTTTGGCTATAAATTGGCTATATATGTAATTGTATTTGTAAAACATATTAGTATTATGTCAATTACATTGATATTAAGTGGTAATTCATCGCAATTGCATGCAGTATATTTCCCTGTATTAGAGTTAGATAGACAATATCAAATACGTCTAATAGAATTCGTTACTTACAACAGGTTACCAAACATTGATATCCATAACCAAATATTTACTGCTAATATTGGCGAAAAAACATACAAGATTGTGATACCAGTAGCATCTTATGAGTTGGATGATCTTGAAACATTCACTAAAGCTGCATTACCTGAAGATGTACTTTTTCGATTACGCGGAAATCCAAATACGTTAACTAGTTCACTGTATAGTAACGTCGATATTGATTTCTCAGAAGACAATCAATTGCAAATATGTTGAGTTATGAACGGAGGGTCTATCCAGCTAATCAATTACACGAATCATAAAAACAGGTTAATATATCATCGGTAAATGTATGTTGTATAAATGTTAATATTGTAGGCAGTTCATATTTGAATGGAAATAAAACAAATACAATACACGAAATTCACTGTACTGTAGCTCCAGGATATAAAATTTTTTCCCCCTTCATTTACCAGTTTATGCCATAATTTAAACACAGTTGTCTATCGACAGCACTAGACATATCTACTCACAGTTCGACGTAAGTGCTACATACATCTACCGGACTTATTTTGATATCATTTGGGATAAGATTTTCTATCATTATATATTTTATTTATCAGAATAGACGTACACTATTGTGTCTGGTTTAAATCGTATTCAGAGTTTTTTGCCATAAGATAATGTTCACCAGGCTAGATCGTGTAAGGCATGTGTAATTTGTAAGTGTAAACTTGTTTATGTGTTATTTATTCATACTGACTAGCTGGATTTCGTTTAAAGACAGTAGTTGTTCGTTATACTTGTCTCTTGTGTACATTATATTTCTAAGCTCGAGACTCACATTATGTTTAAGACTCACGTAATTCCACTTAATTATTCATGTAGTTATTTGAAATTTCAGATTCGATATATGTAATTCTCTAATGTTTAATTGCATTCCAAAAACAGCTCGTTTAACATGTAAATCGCATCTTTCAAAGTCGCCTATGTATCGCCTACGAGCAATATCCCCCGAAAAAACATAAAATTTACACTTAGGCCACTCTTAGAAATCGTTTGAACACTCTAAAATTCTCTGGTGTGTTTAATATATTCGTAAATATCATCTATCTACCAACAACATCTCTCCAAACACCTCAAATTTAGAAAAAATCTGAAAAAAATATGCCTTAGTCCACTCTTACACTCAACTCTACACCTAAATAAGACATTGCAACCCACCACTCTGGTCAGACGCCTTCAGAACACCACAGCGTCAACATCGTACAGAGCTCCTGCTAACCCCAACCAATAGAAAAGAAGAAAGAAAATCAAGAAAAAAAATTGTTCAGATCAAAAAATTTGTCCTTTCAATCTGTTTAACCTTTTCAATAAATGTAAACCTTTCAATTAATCCTATTTTGATTTCAAAATTTATATCAGATTAAGTTCGGATTAAGCATTAATCCAATCAATCTAATCGATAATCCAATGATTAATCCCAATTAATCCCAGGTGAAGTAGAACCACTACGCCCTTACTACTTCTAACCGGTTATTAGAAGGTTTGACATGTATGTGGTCTATAAGACTACCATTTCACTGCTGTTTTGCATTGTTAAAATAATATGTTTATTAAATGGAATATACAGAAAAATGGAGGGTTAACATCTCTGAAAATATTTACATACTTACGGAATGTGTTGAAAATTCGCATCTGTACGAGTAGCATAATATTAATCGCATTTTTCTTTCGGTGAGGTTAAAACATTACATGCTACAATAATTTTAATGTTACTTCCGTACGAATGAAATTTTTTACACGTCCATTAAACAATACGTATGCAATTAAAAATTATACCATAACATTAGAAGTGCTGCAAAACAATGCAGTCTCAAGAAAGATGTTAAAATAAAGTCTCTCCCAACTTCATCCACCCGGAATAAAATAAAAAGTGCCCCATCAGTGTAACCGGGCCATAACATAAATAAAGTACGTTGGAAATAAAATGGTCACCGTCGTTGAATATAGCATTTGTTTACACACTTTGTTTTCTTCGTAGATAGATCAGCTATGGCGGAAGGATACATGGTCGACGCGCTGCATTTCTAGAATTGTCACATTGAGTGAACTTACATTAAATAGAGTATACCTTTCCGAAACTAGCGCTTACCTAGTGGCGAACATTTTCCCTGTGCCAAACTTGAAACACTGATTTTCCCAACCTGCAGTATAATTAACTAGAAGTAACCGTGCCCATGCCAACTGATGGCAGATGAACTGCACCGTCGACGAAGAGATACAACTTGGCACGAGCTGAACACGAAAGTCACGGGCCTTGTATCGCACCGCTTCCTGTCGCACACCGCGGTCACGCCATGCATTGCCGTGGGATTTTTTGTTACTTAGTTGATCCCAAAGGCTTTGCATCAGCATTGCATTGCATTGCACCGCGCTGTATGGCCGCAGTGTGCCCATTACTTTACATTACTTTCTACTAAGCGCCATGTCCCGCACTGCATGGCCACTGCGATGAATGCCTCTAGGGTGCCGAGTCCTTTCTTCGGAGAGTGTATAAACTTTGTTTACGGTAATTTGACTTGTCTAGTATCCTTGTACTGCTATGTAACGAAAAAGATCTTACAGACACAATAAAACAAAAAAAAAAAAAAAATCGGAGGCTGCGGGCGAGCGGTTTCTAGGTGTTAAAATTCCTCGAAATCAGTGGACTAAACAGATTCGTTAAGGGATGGAGGTTTTAATTTACATAAATAATTAATGATAATTTCCTAATTTATTTACAGTAATTATAAAAGTACTCGTCTTAATATCTTACAATAAATTGATATTTACAATAAATTTACAGTTAATTAATTCAATCAGTACAATTTACAATTACTTCAAAGAAATTGTTAGTAAATAATTAAAATCAGCCCCCCTAACAGTGCATCAAAACCTGTTGAATTACTTTATAAATTATATTTCCATATTCGACAGTTCCAAAATTTACAATAAAATCCACATGACGTGTTCATACAGCTCCACCTCATTTCAGTCCAGGTCCCACCAGCCCGCGATGTTCTAGAGTTCTACTAGTGCTCTCATGCACAATAGCCTTCACTCGTCGGATTTTACCCCTGTTGCGCGTTCACACCATAGATACCTGGTCTGCCGTCGTCTCGCATTCTCCCGTCGTCTGTCTTCTTCACCGATGTCCCTCGCCGCACCAGTCTTCGCCCGGTAACCGCACTCCGGTAACTAGCTTCTATCAAAGGCTGCTGACTGTCCAGCTGCTGCGGTGGTATTTTTAGTGTCGTCGGCGATCACCCAGAAGTTTCTCTTAATGCCGCGTTGTGCCTCGTTCCCAGAATATTCTTGCGTGTCCTCCCAAGTCGTCTTCTTCTCCTGCTTGACGGTGTGGGGAGGTGCTGTGACGCCAGCCATGTCGGCTGTCCCGGCGGCCCGTCGGCGGGACGCTGAGAAGATGCCAGGGGGGGATCGAGGTGAGACACCCCTCACTGTACCCCCCCCCCCAACCATAGAGCCGAGTCTGCGCATAGTGCCCCGCGCGTCACTCGGCGTGTAACGCAATACTGCTGTTATTTCATTTGACTAATTTGCACAACAGCCATTGAAACATAGTTCTACAAAACGCTTGTCACACACAGTACGTGAGTAACGGATTGCCTCGCAATTTGCTCGAGCGTGATCATACACCGACAGTGTCAAGCAGCAGGGTGCATATAGATAGAGAATTGTAACTCTGCGGTATAGCGAAAGAACCTTTTCCTATTCATTTGTTTACCGAAGCAAACTGAAGTTGATTCTACGGGATTGCCAATGTCAGAATACAGCGTAAACTACAAATTATCGCTTTGCCCTGTTGTTGATAATGTAGATAAACTCGGAAGCTTTTTTTTATTGTTATTATTTAAATATTGTAACTGACCTATATTTCCTGGGTAATATTTTTGTTGCGCCGTTTATTTACAGCAATTTCATGTCAAAATTACATTGGAACGAATATAAAACGTAACCATATGTTAAGACACTACTTTACAATCAGTACATTAATGAAAATTCACGTAACGCGAATAAACAGAAGTGTAGAAAGAAGACTGTGCTAACACCATTATAGATAAAATATGCAAATTAAACATATGTTTATACAATATCTAAAGAGAGAAATTATATGATGATGTATTGCATATTTACGTTTTGTTAGCATAGTATTTACTTTGTTTAAATATGCAACTATTTTCTTTAATGCAGTAATTATAAGACTGTAGAAGCTTGACATCGGGTATCTTCGGTTGGTTTTCCTATTCGAGTCGTGAGGGAGGGCCTGGTCGAGCGGTAAGCATAGCTCGCGCACAGTTAGCCAGCGCGTTGGCAGTAAAGCGGCCTTGAGTGTCGGATGTAGGTAGGCGTCGTTGTTCAGCTAGGTGTCGGAGTCGCAGGCGCGAGGAGAGCAGTAAGGCACGCCGATGTTGCTCGCAGCTGGGACGGGAACAATGGGGTCTGGCTCGCGTGCCGTGCCTCCTGCCAAGTCTGTATGTTCGTTGGCCCGACGAGCATGCGGCTGCCTCACCACCACACTGAGTCACTCACTCCGCACGATCGTCTCGGAGGAACTCGGCCGCGAGAATCCCGCCCAGAATGACCCCGTTTCCTAAGCGGTCATGCACACGTGCGGTATTACTTCCTATCTGGCTTATTCCCCGAGGAGGAGAGTTAATTAATATTCCGCGGGCGCATTACTTCTAAAAGCAATTCACGGTGAAGCGAGGACTTTTGGAAACGAATATCTTTGCTGCCGTACACTCTGGCACGCTGGCTCCGCGTCAAGTTGACTGCAAATCAATGTCAATACACTCATTTGCAAAAAAAAAGTGATCACCACGAGCGAATCACGCGAATACAACGAAGGTTGCCACACAGTATTACTGTAGCCAACATGCGTCCCATCTGCGTTTAATGCGGTTTGCTTGTGCGAATGTACCAATAGGTGGCATACAAGTCTGTCCATCATTCATCGCTGCAAGAAACCGGAATAAGGACTTAGTAGCAGTGTTGGCACTGTGAGTGAGCCTCTGAGCCAAGTTCAATGAACTCGCAGCATGCACCGATGGCGCATTCGACAAGCCTTTGCCCAGCTGGATGAGTTTGACAGAGGCAGCAGCGTCGGCGTACGAGAGGCAGGTTGGACGTCTCGGCACTTTGCTCGCCTCTTGAACCGTTCTGCCTACACTGTGAATCGGTATTGGACCCAGTGGGAACAAAAGGATACATATAACGGTCGAGAAGGCTCGGGTCGACCCCGGTGGACCACCAATAGGGAGGATCGTTTCATCGTCCTACATGCTAAGAACTCTACGGGCGTCACTGCGCACCATCCAGGGACATGTCACGGCAGTTGGAGATGCGCCTCTATCCACCAGTACCATATTCAGGTGGCTAGCATAGCGGGATCTGTCGGCGCGGCGGCCCTTACGACGTCTGCCATTACGACCTGAGCATCACCGAGCCAGTGTGGCCTTCTGCCGGAAACGGGTAGCATGGCAGCTGGCGGATTGCCAATGAGTGTTGTTCAGCGACGAATCTCTCTTCTGCCTGGATACAGACATCCGCTGAATTCGAGTCTGAAGACGTCCTGGCCAACGCCATGATCCATGTTTCGTTGTAGAGTAGCACAACGGCCTAACGAGAGCTACCGTGTTATGGGGTGCCATTTCATACATTTCCTGCACCATTCTTGTGGCGACTGAAGGAACCCTGACGGCGCAGCGGCACGTCCAGGAAATTCTGCGACCATGTGCCCTTTCCTTCCTGATGCAGTTTGACAATCCCATTATCCAGTAGCATAACGCCCGACCTCACGCAGTAGTCTATCTCTGGCCTGAATTCGCGCTGTTTACATGCATCTTTGGCCATCTTTGGCAGAACTCTCGCCCACGTCGAGAAAGCTTGGGACCAGGTTGGAGGGCAACTTAGACGATCGGAAACTACGGCGGATTTGGAGGGTCAGTTGAGCCAGTAGTGACAGGATCTTTCTCGGGAGAACATCCGACATCTGTATGCCTCCATGTCCTACTGTATCGTCGTCTGGCTCTATGCTACTGTTTGTCAAACGCCATACTAAGTACATCCTACAAATATTGGACTCTTGCACTACATGCTTGGTGTGGTGCAATATTTTGATGTTTTCTGTAATAATATTACCATATCCTGGTTCTGTACCCACTTACATGCTCCTTCAATGGCACACTCAGGGTATCAATTCTTTTTTCAAATTAATGTAATAATTATGTCACTTGACATTGTATTGCGAATGTGCTAATTTAAAATATATGTCCACTCATGTTAGTTATTCCTGTTTTATACATAATAAAAACGCATTTGCATATTTATAACCAACTTAAATTTCTAATAGTTGCACGGTTTTACTCATGGAGGAAATCATAAACCGCACGAGATTGATAATTTTACATATGACAGAGGAATGGAAAATTAGAAGTGTATCCTATGCAGGGCTTTAAGTTCGCAGTTTACCGTGGATGGCTTATACATACATTTCATCCAACAATGCTTTGGAATATGTGGAAAAGAGAATTTATTTCAATAATTTCAATGATGAGAAAACAAATAATTAAAAAAGTTTAATTGAAAACAAATTAAATATAATAACAAAATTCAGCATTCATGTAAGGTGTTATTTTTAAAATTTAATATGATAAATAAATTTTAATCATTCATTTCTAGTTTTGCTTATTTTTGCATAGTTATTTTTTTAAAATTATTATTTATATTTTTAGTTTTTTTTACATAAGTAATTAATTTTTAGTAGAGTATTTTAACATTCCTTCTCAAACATTAGTCAACTTATCTAATATAAGTTCTCCGGGAGAATTCAACAATTCCCGTGTAGGGAAGGGGAGCATACCTCCCCCCCCCGGACATATGCTTCTTATGTCAAGACGAGGAAACTGAAACGGTTAATATTCTTCTACGCGTAGAAACAGTATCTACGCCACTGCATATTTGAACATCGAGCTGATATCTGACTGGTCCGTGGTCACTATAACAAAGAAAAGTAAAGGAGAACACAATGGCCATCCCATCACTCCATCTCGGCGATCTAGGTTCCATTTTCCACTGATTCTGGGCTAAAGCATGGGTCATCTCTGTTGAATAACACGAGGTTAACGCGATGACCAATAAATTGCACACGCACTTATTAACATAAGGTCCTCGGAATGTTACTGTAATTGAGCACGATATTCACGTGTGCAAACCCACTCTTAGTGCAGCAGGTTGGGATTGAACTTGCAACCTATTGAATGCAATTCAGTGAGTCATTCTAGCCGCATAAGACGTGGGTAATTGCTAGTGGACAGAGATGGCGATAGCGTTATAAACAAATAACCCTAAATATATAAAGTATGACATTGTCTCTCTCTGGCCGCTCTTGACGTTTGAGGAAGGGAGAGGCGGAATTCTCTTCTTAGGCCCTCACTACACAAAGTTTACAGGAAATTTGCTATGCAAGAATAATCCATTGAGGAAGAAGTGAGCTACAACATTCTTGGCTGCGATTGAAAGTACAACATCCCGTCGAATAGAAAAATCGCTAGCCATAACTACCGAATAAAACGAAAAGTCGGGTGTGTTATAAAATTTACCTGTTTGCCATTCGTTCTGGGGCATAGTTGGGATTTGGTTCAGGATGGAATAACCACGGGAGGTAAAAAGAGGTTCGCTCGGGTATAACTCTCAATGGCATGAAAGTGTCCACCTCATTTCCCACTGAAAGTACCTTTATGAAAACTTAAATCATACAGGAAAAAGCATAGATCCGAAAACACCAGATCAAGTTTCGTATTGTGAAAAAAAAAAATTCACTCCAGTTATTAGCATTTTATTTTGCGATGAAAGAATTACAAACTCCTAGCTACAAATATAAGTGTTTGTTGAATGCATATTAGAGAACTACTTTTTTCTTCGCGATATTTGACATACACTCTCGCAAACGCTCCAAATAATTTCATTACCACTAAATTTAATTTGGTGAGTTCTCTATAGCTATGGTTTTTTCCTGCCTTCTTTTATTCAGCGTACAGGCACAGAACTGCATGCTACAATGACTAAATCACTTGGCCTGAATTTCTTCACTTATTAAAACATTGTCAAAGACAATAACAGTGTTGACATGGAAAGATTGTAGCTCGTATATGGTGATGATGACGGTGAAGACGACGACGAAGTGACAAATTAACAAGATTTCATAATTTTTCAGTTTAACTGTTGAGAAAGTTATTAGGTGGAGATGTTTTACTAATCGGATTTCTACAGAAATATATTTGATAAAGGCGCTAATTCCTACTCGTAAATTTATCTTCGTTTAAACAAATGTTTAAATTACTACTTTCAGAAACTAGCACGTCTGTGACACATTATTTAATATATGATGCTGGAGATCGACTTCAGTGCTGTAATTTATAAGAAATGTAAGTGACTGACAAATAATATCTAGCTTTAAGTGTCTACGTACTTACGCTATCGGGGCCACAGTGGCTGAGCGATTAGCCTGCTCGCCTCCCACCAAACGATCCGGGTTCAATCCCCGGCCGGGTCACTCCGGATTTTCGCATGTGGGAATCGTGCCGGACGATGCCGTTGGTCGACGGGTTTCCTCGGGGATATCCCGTTTCCCCCGCCCTCCCATCCTGGCGCTGCTCCATACATATATCAATCACCCTCATCGACTCGCAAGACCTCGATGTTAAGAGCCGTCCAAATCTTGTCACTCACTCACTTAAGTTACCAGCTCCTACAACTAACCCGTCAATTTCTACTTCGAGTACCTTCGTTTCTTATGCTTAAAGAAACGACTGATTCAAAACTAATTCAGTCGTAAGTGTTAATGAGAGACTCAGTGTCCAGGAAAACTTACACTAATCAGGGTTTTACATCCTATTCCAGTTGTCTGACCAGCTGTAGTGTCTAGTGCAGTTTGTTCAGGAAGTAGAATTTGAGGAATACCAACCATCCTATAAGAGGGTGGTATATTCTGTCGCGCGGTTGCTACCTGTGTAACATAATAGCCGCCGAATAACGAAGGGTAAAACCCTGCTGTTTGCAGGATTCAGGTTATTTTGCTCCACCTTCCACCCCTTTAAGTATGTCTGAAAAGGCGAGGGGTCCATGACCTACCCTTGCCGCAGCTGGCCCTTATTTTTCAGTTGCTTCACCTGGACACATAGTATTATTCATTTTTTCCCTGCTGCTGTTGCACATCTGTGAGTACATCATTTTAGTAGGTTCACTTCCAAAGTCTCAACCCCTTGTGAAGACAACATGATGACAGCAGACTTCTCAGTCGGTACACATGGTCTCAGCAGAATGAGGCTCACTTTCTAGCAAACATTTTGCTTGATATTTTACTTTTTTCGATTAAAAAAACTGAAGTGGCAAGTGTTCTTGTGAAATATTTAAGTTTGCTAGAAACTTTTTCACAATTTTCAGCATAAACAAGACGGAATTTTTTAGTTAACGCGTATTATTAATAATCACTATTAACTTGTTTACTCCACCTCTCCCCATTAATCTTTTGTAAATAGAACATATGTGGTGTTGTTTGTGACATTTTGCCACTCACTGATTGTCATTCAAGTGTACTTATTCGTGTATTACACCGCACCTGCACAACACTGCTGAAGACTACTGCAGCAAGAACGACGGCAGCTGGTGGCAATCTTCCAGGTATCTTGTACCAGGATATTTCCTAGTTTGTACACCCCCCACTAAAACGCAGTCCTTCAGCTGTTATCACACCACGTGTGTGATGTGTGGAGAACCTAACATTTAACGTCCTAATTTGCTAACATGCTAGTTGTCGCACAAGTATATGTTGGTTTCATATGCCGTTGGAACTCCGCTCATGATACACGCCCTGGACAAGTCTGAACCAGTAGTACACATTCAGAGCTCTGACTGTGATAGCAGTGAATGAAAAATGACGTCTGTATGAGTAAATAGAGCATTGTGAAGTTTAGCCGCTGCCGATATATGATAGTAATGGTTGCCTCGCAGTTTACTCGCGAGTGGCCGCAACACGTGTCGCATCCTCCGGCTCCACTGTGGTTATTGGTTCCTGTTCCTCTTGCGTACATCGAGAGAGTACAGTGAGTAATTCCGCTTAACGTCTCGTCTACAAAAGGGTCATTAGAGACAGCGTGCTGGACGATTCCGCTGGTTGCAGGTTTTCTCGGGGATCTCCCGTTTCCCGCGCCTTTGCATTCCGGCGTTGCATCATACTCACTTCACTTCACCCGCATCGGCTCTCAAGACCTCGATGTTAAGAGCCGCCGAAATCTCTTCTCTCGCTCACGAGTGCGTACGAATTCGGCGCGCTGTCCCTTTGGTGTAATTTTCCAGACTGGTTTGCATAAGGCAGAGGAATATCCTGGAAATAGATAGTAGGGTTTCATAAAAGTTGGAAATAATTTCGAATGGACTATATATGGAGTTGAAAATTTATGCTACTCTGGATGTATGGGGAAAAAATACTTCACAAATTCCTGCTTTTTCAATATCCTTACGCCTATACAACGATGCGGTAAATCTGCGAGCGTTGATGACCCAGCCTGCCGACGCAAAACTCGCTACGGCTTCCGCCTGACCAGACTTTTGTGCGCGCGAGGTTGCAGAGGGGTATCTTCGCACAACCAGGTTCCGGGGTTGAAACCTTGATACACCCCGGATGTTTTCGTCGTTTTTAATAGCGTGTTATGTCTAAGTTGCTTCATCATGCAGCTCCATACCTCCCACGGACTAGCCTTCTGCCATAAAGTGACTTTGTTGATAAACAACCGTCAATCAAATATCAAAAATATGCCGAACTCTAAAACATGCCGATCGCCATACTGTTAAATCCTATAAAGGAAGAGCATTTGTAAGCCTTTTATGCTTGATGATCAGTGTGGGTATTAAAATCTTAAAGAAGTATAAAGCTCGTTAAGATCGTGTCGTAATAAAAATGTTTGTAAACTTATTCCGCTACTTGAGTTCAGCATTTTTGCTGTAAATCATAATAAGCTATTGCATTTTCTATAGTGTTTGTGGTTTTATATTAACATTCACATTGATTTAAAGTCATCTTCCCCCGTCAATTCTTGTAAGTAAAAAGTGAATTGTAATATTCTACTAAGTTATCGATTCTTTTCTGAGTTTACGAAGCCCAGTTTTTAAATTTAGAACAATTTCTGATAAATGAGAACGGAAAACTGTCGTTTCACTGCTCCCAGCCAACAAAATTCCGTGTGTATGTGAAACGGGCATCTAAGGCAATATTAGTTTTATGATATTTTGGCAAATTACAAAGATACAGTATCTTATTAATATACAACACATAATTCACTCAGAAACACACATTATATATATGTAATATATACACACACTCTCTCTCTCTCATACACACAGATATATATATATATATATATATAATATATATATATATATATATATATATATATATATATATATATATATATATATAATATCAATCTTATCCTTGGGGTGTACACCTGCAGGTAAAGAAGCCGCTCAATATTCTAAAACGATTTATCAGCATTAAACGTTCCTCGACAGGGTTGTCAACTGTAAGGATAAATAATTGTTTTTTTAGGGTTCTCTTCCCTGGGGCTGCCTCCGAATTCTTGTGCGCAAGCGTGCCGCAAGGGGTTGTTTTCGTCCAGCGGGGAGGCAGATGACCCCCGAGGGGATGGACAACCCCTTTGCGGGGAGCATTCCAGGAGAATAAAGGGAGGGGCTCTGCCCTTCCCAAATCTCTCCCCACACCCCCTCCCCACCTAGAAGGTTCAGAACTCCCCGGGTGGTGAAATATTATTGTGATTGTGCAAGGGGTTGGGTTAGGGACACCTGCTGGAGCTAACCCAGCCTCAACCCCCGTCTCCCCGCGCCCATGGTGCCTGGCAGAAAAACACGAGTATGGCGTAGGGGTGAATACGCAGCCACGCCGGAGAATTCCGTGAGGGATCTCCGCTGTGCAATGGTCATTGATCATATCCATCCACCCCGGAGGACAGCCGCCCTCTACAATCACCATTCAATTCACAGCGAGGCTTGAAGCAGCCACTCATGCTGCTCTTGGGCAATGTGTACCAGCTGGTCTTCACTTGTCTTTCGTGCGCATTTCGTGTGTGCATGTGCTTTTTGTCATATTTGCGTAAGTAAAAAATAAGATTTGGTTAGGTAAATTGATTTAACTAAATGAAACCACGCAACAATTGGCTAGAATTTTAAACGAAATATGGTCTTGACCTTGTATACCCTACAGTATAAACAATTGTGTACATGTTGCATGATATTGTGAAGTGCGAGGCTCTGTGCTATGCAGCTGATCCGTAAACTGTGCTACAACTCTGCGTTGTCACTGGTTTGTACAACTGATCAAATACGAAGCCTACTGCTTATTGGCTGCGATAACAAAACAAGTTCTTTGTCATTCTTATTTGCAACACCTAAAACCATACGTTAATGATGTAATGAAAGGATTGAACCATTTTTGTTACTGAGACATACGCTAATTGCCATCAAAACTTTCGGAGTAGTAAATTTTATTAGCGCGATAATAAAAGCAAAAGTTGGTGATATAATTGCTTCAAGACAACGTTTCGTCCACTAGAAATGAAGAAGAAGGACGCCTTTGCTACCTCATCGCACCAAATAATGCCTGGATACTTGTGTCGATACGGACAAGTATTGAATCAAACGCGGTATGTTATTCTGCAGCACGTTTGACCATAATGGCTAAGAACTATGCCTCAAATATCATTCACTTTAAAGTGGGGGAAGTTTACATCGAATTTTACCCTACACATATATTCGATTGACGTCAAATGAGACGAACGGAAGATCTTTAACTTGCTGAAAAATAACTTGAACATTTCCTGGAAATAGGGGATTTGTGCAGGCGATCGTTATCTTCCTGGAAACTGGCTCCTGGAAACTCAACCAAGTACGTAAGATAGTACATGGGGTCGTCGGAGACCTTCAGTTTACCATCGGGCATTCAGTGACCCTCCTACCACTACCGGCGTCCAGCGGTGTACGATGATCATGTTCTTTGGCTCTCCGAACCACCATGCCAATGGCATGGGACGTGTGACGTTGTACTCTTGCATCTTTGCCGTCCGAACCCAAAGTAAGGCATAATTCGTCGCTGAAGACGATATTTCATCAGTCCGTAGCTCTACTGGTACCATTGCAAACGATGCTGACGAAGTTGTACTGCAAATGGCAGAACGCGCAAATGTAGTCAAGATCGCATGTTAGCCCATTCTAGAAGCCTTTGAAATGCTTCTATAGTGCATCTCAATCTTTGATTGCAGTAAACTGTGTACGGTGTGCTCTGTTACCAGATGGCTACCAATTATCAACAGTTAAGGAGTTACGATGTGTTGAAAGAATAAGTACATAAACACAAAAATACTGTTTCGGGTTGCAGCTAGTACCGGCTGGTGGCCCGGGATGAACCACCTCAGCCCTCCCCCGGGCTGACACGCTCGCTGCCTTGTTTCGTCCCTTCCTCCGGGAAGCCGGAAAGTCCGTGGATGATTCACAGTGGCCTGCCAAGCTGTCGCGCCGCTCGGCTCCTAGCTGGCGTCACAGCCCCTCCTTTCCTTTGCTGGAGATACCGACAGATGTAGCGAAGAAGCTAGAATATTCTGGAAGTTAGGACTCTCGGCGCAGCGCGCGAGTTAGAGAAAATACTGGGTGAATACTAGAGAAAATACTATATATACTGCTGCGGTCCAACGGTCTTTGGCGAAGGCCATCTAACTGAGTGCGTGCGCGAAGATTAGTGCGGTGACACAGACGAGGTGTTCGTGGTGTGAATGGACGAGAGGGTGTGAAACCAACGAGTTCCTACTGTACGTGAGGGCGCTCGGAGGACTTTAGAACATTGCATACTGGCGGGACATGGACTGAACTGAGGTGGGGCTGAATGGACTTGTAATATGGATTTTATTGTAAATATTGGAACTGTCAAATATGGACGCATAATATATTAAATAATTTAATAGGTTTATACACTGTATATCGGGACTGATTTTTAATTAATTAATTTCATTGATTTCTTTGTGGTAATTATAAAATGTATTAATTGGATCCATTAATTGTAAACAGTAAGTGGTATCAATTTATTGTGAGATGTTGAGTTGAGAGGATTTCGTTTGTAGTTATTGGAAATAAAATTAGGACATTATAATTAACTCTTTAATTTAATTAAGGCCTCCATCCCTTAACGAATTTGGTTTAGCCCACTGAATTTCGAGAGCGAAATTGTAACAAAACGTAACCAAAATTGTCGCGTTGTTATAGTAGTGTATAAATATAAATCTGTTTGATTAGCTACCCACTGCAAAACAAGACTGGGATGCGGTTTATTTTAGAGGCACGTACGAGGCTGTAACATTGAGTAAAGATATAAACTAGAGTGGCCATGGGATAGGAAAGAGTCTGACCAGTTTTATTTGTTAGTTCCACTAATGATCCAGAGGAGCGCTAGTGTTCTCGACGACGTCATCCGCGCAGTTTTGCCAGATCCGCAGCCGGTAAAAGTATGTCATAACCCTGGCCTCAGCTCACCCACATGTTCGTTCAAGTTCTGCCAAAGGCGAACCTGTCAAACGCGAGTTACCAGCATTCGTTGTAGCTGTAAATACCCAACTAATGACTTACTAGTGGCGACCATGGCGTGTGTTTCGTTTATGTCGTAGATTTTTTTGTGTTTGCGGAAATTTGAAGCGATATCAACTACTATTTGGTTTTATTTACCTCTGCGGAAATGAACTATCATAAATATATATAACCGTCATTGTTTTTAATTATAATATATTATTTTACTATAGTTTAGGTGTTTATTATAAAATACGAGTACTGTTTGCGCTTACAATTACAAACGTTATATTAATTATGAGTGATGTCATACATCATAGTAAACTTTTCATTCCATTCTTATGTGAATGGAAATGGACAGGAAATAATTGTTCAGTAGTGGAGAAATATATGTCAGACGTACGACGGTCTACAATTGAACGCAATGTTTAAGGTTTGGGGTTGTGATCTACTACAAAAGCGACTGTTCGTACAAATAATCGGTACGTTCAATGTGTCGATTCAAGAGTCATTATGGCGGTGTCCGAAATTAGGAATGCACTTATGTATATAAGCATACTCTACTCGGCTCGATACGTGATACATTCCGACAGGCATACTTATTTGCATTCCTTACAGCAACTAGTTAGCTGAACGAGCATTTCGACGGAAAACACATACTGAATATGTGCTGGAACGTAGGCGCATAGATTTAGAATTATCAACACACTAGGAGCTGTGGCTGGAAAGCACACGACAATGAAAGTGTTACTATTTACAAATCATAGGCATTTTTTAAAAAAAGGACTCAATATATATTTAAGTCAGTAAACGCAGCTAATGTATTATTAAAACTGGTAAAAATAAGAGGTAAATTTCCTTTGAACACTAATAGTGGTATGCATAAAAATTAAATGTCGGAATTTGATATGACGTTTTCAATCATCCATGCCTTGCCTTGTAAAAACATTGGTAGTGTTCTGAATGCTCTGCGTATTAACAAAAAATTCAATGCCACGCTCGGTCTGTAACATATCACGAAGAAAACTGGTTATGTTTATCCTGGCTCTTCTAGATCATTAAAGGTTTAAACGTATATATTGTTAAGAACTTTGTTCAGTGGCGTTTCTCGAAAGTTAATGCCTCCATTCCACGCTTTATAAAAAGAAATATTAGGAATAACAATTATAAACTACATATAAAGCTATTTTCAAAATAGTATCTTATGGGCTGTAAGGGTGTACGCATATTCGTTTCCCCGTGTACGTACGTATGTCATTTCCCGAAATATGTAAAACATTTACGTACGTAGACGAATGCGAACGCTGTATGAGCGTGAATCTGATTAAGCAGAAAACCTTATGCACACTGCGGGAAAAGGACATTAATGATCACGTATACGGCTCAACTCTAATCGATGTTTGTTTTAAAGCGACAATACAGCTGTCGTCTCTGTAAGATCCAAGTGTACAATAATGATGTGCATTAGTGGATAGTGTCTGAAAAGTTGGCAGCTGTGTGAGTTTACATTCACACGAGTGTAACACAGCACACCATTGTATATTCTATACTAAAACCTCGGGCTCATAACAGTGCGAAAAACGTTGGCACTGAAGTGTTTATTAGTAGTGTTAACACTAACGAACGCATGAAAAATAGACATAACACAGAGAGTCGCAATATTATACTTCAGACTACGTACATTACAAAATATAACCATTTCTGCACTAAACATCGGTTGAATGCAATGACTCGGTGTCAATCACTAGTAGTCAAGCTAAGGCTGTGTCTGAAAGGACAAAGTAATTGTGAAGACCGAAAGGCTCCAGAGACGATATGACTGCTTGAGGAAACAGGCCTTGTGTCTGATTGGCTACCGCGTGCTGTGGAAAGGTACTATATAGGCTGTTCACGGTAAAGTGAGCACTTTTGAGCCCTAGTTACTTTTTTTATTTCAGCCATTTCTTATCCTTTAATCACATTTTAAAATAAATATTGCCATGTAAGTAATAAACATATATATATTCGACCGTACTCGGAAGTTTACATTTGAGGCAAAAACAAAATATATTTATTGACTAGTATTCCAAGTGAGAGAGCTTTTAAAAGTACGCACTTTGCCGTGAATGACCTATACTTGGTTAGATTGCCGTGCTGGCTGGCGAGTACGTTACCAGGCGCTCATCGGCGAACGGTGTTCCAAAATGTTGCTGGCAGGTGACGCCATTTTGCTGGCGTGTGTGTCTGGAGTTCGTAGTGCAAGGAGCTGTTTCACCTCTGTATTCTTCAGTACTCTGTGGCTCACCGCTCCATCGATCCTGCCACTCGCAGCCAGCCTCTCGTACTCCGTCTGTTGTTCGAGCGGCTCTCTCTCGCGTGTTCTCACGACATGCCTGTCTCTTATTTACCGCGGCTTGTCACGTCACATGCCCTCTTTTGATGGTCAGTTTTGTACGCTACCTGAAAAGCGAAGTATGTGCGACGTATGTATATGTGTCGTCGTATGAAACTTTAACCGTTTTTATAATTATCCGTTTGTGTTGTCACCTCAGTTAACTGAGTTCTTAAAATAGCACTGCAGAGGATCTATTTTTTTTTTTTTATCCTTGTGCCATATTTATGATTAACGTTGCCATGGGCCTGATTATTCGTTCCCGCGTCATCCAAATAAAACTATGAATTGGCCAGGAATGTAAATTGGTTACTAATATGCAGGTTCGTACTGTAATATGTATAAAACTATAAATACTTTATCCAGTAGTCTTAAACATCACTCACGCATTACAATGTCAAAGTCTATAGTCTGGTGATGGTTAACTAAATACTTTTGAAACGAACTTTAGAATAAAGTCACTTCTCATAACTGCGTATATTTTAACGGCCATATCCTGTGTAGCATGCGGCCAGTAAAGTTGGCATCGAGAGAGGCAAAAATAGTTTCATGTTAACGTTGAATTAGAACAGGTAAGCACACATTGTGAATACTGAAATTAATTATTTTGCTTTCCGTTTTTTAGACTCATATTAAAGCAAAAGTTAGTGGATTTGTAAACTATTTAGTTATTTTTAAAACAACGTCAACTGTTTTACTTGATCGAAGCATGAATAAAGTGACCAGGCCCGTGTCAATGATAATTTGACATGGCGGAAGAGTACACAATCTGCATACAAGTAGCTCTTAAGCAAGGCTTTCAAAAGTACTCAATGCACCGTGAACAGCGTTTTAGAACTCTTTCTATTTATTCGTTGCCAACTTGACTGTGAATCTGCATTTCAGTGCGCAATGTAGCATGTAAATCCTTTAATTTACGAAGTGGAATGATGTTACCAACATAATTTTTTGAGGTTTTAGATCTTATATTATGTTAACATCAGCCTCTGTTATTTAATTTCACGTAGTTTCTACTATATTTAAATTAATGTATCACAAAACTTCTTGTTTAGGGGCACATATACTACTCCTCAGTAAACACTTTTGGCTTCGAGTCGTACTGTGTGCCCTGTGTCAATTTATGAATCACCTCACAAAGTTGGTAACATGCCATTCAGGGACACGTGTGTGTATGTGTGTATATATGCACATACACATCCTTCGTGTAATTACAGACTCAAGCTCATTTTAGTAGACCGATTACCAAATTCCACTTTAGATTAAAAAATATATGGAAGAAGAGACAAATATTATCAATATAGAAAAACTTGTACATCAATATCCAAAAATTGGAAATATTACAAAATTGACGTGCTATTTACGCTACACTAATCTGCGTGACTTGCTTGTTGATAGCCAGGATCGTCAACCAGTCGACCGCGAAGTAGATGGCGTCAAAAAATACGTCCCCATCACTGACTGATCTCTACGCATGGTTTGGTCTCAAGGCAACTTGCACGCGTGGCTTGGCAACAAAGCAGCTACCCGTCACCCCTTCATTCCTCACATTTTGGTTTTAGTCCATTCCCTTGTGATGTTGAAACTCAAGCCAGCGAGCTCGGAAGTTTGTTTAGCGTAGATGAAACTGCTTTGGAAATCGAGGTATTAACGATGCGAAGGGATAGTAATGCTAAACTCAATAACAATGGTGAATTTTGAAAATAAGTAAATATTGAGAAATACTCTGTTTGCCATTAGGGTACCCTGCGGGTAATACTTCTATTTATCGATATTGTTGTATGCATTGTTACGTGTTGACGATTGTACTAGACACGATCACCATGCGCGGTCCGGCTCTGAGGGGGGATGACCTACATTCTCAAAGGCAGACCCGCTCGCTGCCCCGTCGCTCGCTCGGCAACCTGGCTAGCGTCACAGCCCCTCCTCTTTCTCCTTCCTGCTGGAGAAGCCGACGAGTTTAGTGTATGCGCAAGAATATTATGGGAACTAGGAACCTCGGCGCAAAGCGGCATTTTTAAAAATTTCTGGGCAATGAGCTACGACCCTATAAATATTGCAACGGTCCAGGGGTCAGCAGTTTTTCTGTGGATGCCAATTGGCTGAGTGCGGTAATCGAGCGACGCGTGGTGCAGCGAGAGACTTCGACGAAGGGGACAGACGACGATGGGAGATTGCGAGGCGATGGCGGACAAGGTGTTTGTGGTGTGAATGGACGATAGGGCGTGATACCCGACGAGTGAAGGCTACTGTGCGTGAGGAAGCTCGGGAAACTCTATAACATTGCGGACTAGCAGGACCTGGACTGAACTGAGGTGGGAAGAATGAACATGTAATACGATTTTATTGTAAATATTGGAACTGTCAAATGTCAACATAAAACTTGTAAATTAATTGAATATATTTTGATACACTTTCTGGTGGGACTAATTTTTAATTATTCAATTACATTAATTTCTTTGAGGTAATTGTAAATTGTATCGATTGAATGAATTAATTGTAATCAGCAAGTGATTTGAAGTTACTGTGATAATTTGGGCAATAGGAATTTCGTTTGTGGTTACTGTAAATAAAATAAGGAAATTATTAACAACTCTTTTATTTAACTAAGACCTCCATCCCTTAACGAACCTGGTTCAGCTCACTGAGTTTGAGAAAATTGTAACTGTATTAACCTTTTTAAGCTGGAAGATTTGAAGAACAAAAACGGGTCCAGGATGACAGCCTGCAACTTGGATTCTTGTCTAACGGTGAGCTAGGCGTTTAGTTTATTTCCTCGAATATATACATACTCTTTATGCAACTAAACTTAACTATATCTCTAAATTTACTATTTACCTTTTCATTTCATTGGATAGTGTTAGTTTTTGTATAAAATTAGAATAATTCATTTGAGTTGTACGGGTACGTGATGTTTCAAAATTGTATAACATATTCTCATATGGAAGTAGGCATAAACAATATCGGATCGCTGCGAATTATTTTAAAAGCAGCTTGTATCCGTAAAAATCTAGTATTATTTGTGCGATGTCCTGACGTTTCGTGACACTTCACTCAAAAAGTAGGGGGAGGTTGTAACTTCAGCAGATAAATGAAGTATTTTTCCATATTCATGTAACACGGATATAATGAAAATGGTTTTGTATGATTATTTATGAGTGGGATACTGCTTTAGCACGGCTACTGAAACTACCACAACGTATTCAAACTCCGCTAGTTATAGTTATCGTAATAAATGATAAAACCATGCCATACATAAAACAGAAACAGTAGACACGATCCAGTTTTATTACGGAAGTGAATAAATGATGACATTTTAATCTGAATGGAATATGAACCAGTCAGTAGAAAACATAACCAAACTAGCCGTTCCTCCAACGTAGATCACAGGTATTGTGGGAAAGTTACAATAGCGTGCAGTAGTTGTGGACATCGCTACGTGTGAGTGCTTCCAGAGCAAAGGTCGCCACAGGTAGACAGCCTACAGCGAGGGTGACCAAGGCACCATTGTACCGCGGCCGTGTTTGTTATGCCTGGTCCATTGTGACTGCCTGCGGACACCCCCTCGCTGCCCACGGCGTGTTTATGGTGGCTGTGGGTCTCAGAAGGGGTAGGGCAGGGCTGTGAGAGGCAGCTCCGAAGCCGCTACAGACCTTGGGAAGCCGCTACACACTAGGGATGGGCAAATCAGTTACTTTCGTGTAACGTGTTCCATCGTTCCAGTTTCAGGTAAGTAACCCGTTCCAGTAACATGTTATTTTTGTAACCGGTTAGAGTGAAACATTTGTCTTCTGTCCCGACCATACACTACAGATGAGGTAGATCGCTTATTCGTCTTCTGTGCATGTACCCTACATTGACCTACCCCAATAATACACAACTGTCAAAGTCATATGGTCAACAGTGATGAACGTGTTTGTTTAAATATTAATTTTCAAATAACAAGCACTATTATATTAATAAAATACCTTTACTATTTTGAATAAAAGCTTTACAAACTGGTTAGAAGACGTATAAGAACACCTCTAAGCACTTGTTTACAAATCAGTTTTCTAACCTAAAATCAAAACCACGCCGTTTTCGCTAGACGTGTTGGCAGAAAAACAATTCAATGTTGGGACACCGAGATTGGTTGTGCGCAGCCAGCGAGATCGGTCTACCTCATCTTTATTGGCCCAGGCATTATAGTGTATTACCTAAAAAAAAAAAAAAAAGTAGTTTTAAAATTTAGCATAGACCTTCCTTTGGGTGTTCGAAACTATTCCTGAAAATTCCCGCCTCTCAGATGCCGGCGTCATAATTTTTTAAAGCATTAATATGTATATCACGACTGTAGCAAAGAAAATATTCATTGGAATCTATTATAATTTGGTCAAAATGTGGAGTAAAGTGCACAGAGTAATTTATAATTCATTTTTGTTATATAATACATCGTAAAAAAATCTTCCGATCCGATTTAGAATCAACAAAAGGATGTAAAATGTACTACTGCTCTATACAATCACAAATTGCATGAAACCCGTCATCGATAGGCCGAAATAGGTCAGAGTAAAAGTTTTTGATAATTTTGTAAACTTTCAAACGGCGTATTAAAGATATATATATATATATAATATATATTCATACGTACATACATACGAACATAAATACATATAAGCCAACCATTCAATCATTACAAGTGAAATAATTAAATTTCAAAATGTAATATCACACAATATAGGCAGAATTGTATATCAATGCATGTTACACTTTAAAAGTCCTCTCCATCAGAGCCATCGTTGATGACAACATTATTAGTACACGTCGCTCCACGGCACTTGGCACGCATAATACCACACTGCAGTCCAGCCCGCACACACTCGCATCTGTAGCTGCTATCACTTTACAGTTACACGACATCAAATTCGGGAGCTGTTCCGGAGCAGGAGGAAGGGATGTTGTGATAGGAACAAGTGTGCCACTCACACTTTTCCACCCCCACATAACAGGATCCAATGAATGGCCGAGCCACTCCTGTACTTGAAGGTAAACCCGAAGAGAATGCTGTTCACATGCGGCACTGGTTGGTGGAAACGAGGCTAGTTTGAAAGAAGCACTAACAGACAGCTTTTTTATCTTGCAGGTATACATATGAACTCTCAATTCATTCAAAGTGGCATAGTTTTCATGCCCCTGATACAATGACATTGCAAACTTTTTTCCGGCGGAAATAATGTCCCTTTTGTCCGCGTTTGGACGCATAAAAATATCTACTGTGCTCCGAATGGAAACATCACTCTTGACGATATTCCAGGCTTGCTTCTTTCTCGGTCATAGCATGACAAAACAAAATATAGTTCTTGATTTCACAAATGTCCCGCTGAATAGCAGATATACTGAAAATCTTTCCCTTAGTCTTGCCTGAGGATGGATGGAGACCTTCAATGAGTGTGTCCTCGTCTGCCCTCGCAGTCAACATCACAAGGATGTCTGTATCAGTAGCAATGACTTTTACACCACAGCTAGTGTCATACTGAAGAACAATAGCTGCTATAGTGGTGTCAGCATCTCCTGAGCACTGAATGGCGTGGTGCCCTGAAGCCCGAAAATATGTTACTAACAATTTGATGAACCCATTCTTATTATGGTCATTTCTCAGAAAGTCCGCCTGCATTGACGTAACAACATTTTTGGCAGCTATTGAAATATCAGTATAAGTCCTCCCCACAGACCGCCGCCTTCGCTCTTCCCTTTTAATGGCGCACTTGCCATAACCACCAAAGACTATAGTTGCTGTCAGAGAAAAATGTTTTTGAACAAAGATAACATAAGCCTCACATATTTGATCAAATGTAGCACGTCTCGGCAACACAAGTGCATGCAAGAGGTACCCTCCATCGAAAACTATTTTGCAGTCTGCACTGATGTTCTCACTGGTTACATTACACGATTTGAGGACCATTACAAGCGATGATTTCACAGTTTTTCTCATTGATATTTCATCGAATAGAGCTGGTAGTTTTGGAGCCAACTCATATTAGAAATATGTCATGAAGTCACTCTCATTCTTCATTACACAAATTATACGCATGAAAAGTTGCTGAGGGTTCACTGGGATTATATCTTCTTTCGCTTTCAAAGCCCTTGACATAATGGCGAGGGGATTTACCTTGTACATACGTTTTATTTCCACATCACTGAAGTTACCCCAATTATGTGGTGGACGGTTTTTTCCCGATGGTAGTAGCCTGGTCGCATTTAATGTTCTCATCTGCAACAACACGTGTGGAAATGGAGTGCAGAACTTGTGATGTTTGAAAAGGTGGATGGGCACTGGACCAGTCCAGGAATTATCGAATATCTTGGTCATCTCTTGACCTCCGGCTGTCTCGTAGTTCAACATGCTGCTCTGAAAACAAAGACACACATGATTCTCGTTAAGGAATCACTCAAATCGTAGATTTCATACATTGGATACATTAATGGAGCACAAATAGTTTTCTATTTCATACCTGAAGAAGTGTTGTTCATGCCGCACAGTTTCTCCAGTGCATCACAAATCTTCAGGCACCCAGGACCAGAAAGTATCCACTGAGTAAGTGCACTGTCAAAAAAGCCATGCCCATATATCAGACCATCCTTTATCTTCACTGGACACATGAGGTTTCGTCCAATGACCATGTCAGACCAAGTGCCGGACCAGCACTCATGCCCTCTCCTTATAGTAAAAGCTCCTTTCTGTACGAATATTGTATATTCATGTGGTGGCATATGGGAAGGAAGTTCCTCCATTTGCTGCACATAGATATGTGCACATTTCGCATAATGCATATGTCCTGCAACATGCAACAAGGGTAGCATCCTCTTCACACAGAGTAGGTGCAGATCCCAGTCACCCACTCTTTCTGCCCGTACAAAGATCCGTACTAATTTCACCTCTGGGAAACAAGAGGTAGCAAAAAGGTTTCAAACTGAATACAGTACAAACGATGTGTCCTACATTTGAATGTTTCCTGAGCCATGGAACTCACTGTGTTGAAATGGGAACACTATTTGAAGTACTGCACACACATACACTTTGATGAGCTGTCAGCTGACAAATATAAAATTACTGGAATAGTTTCTTAGTATTATTGGGTGCTTCCATAGCAACTCACCGTGAGGCATGGCTGATTTACGCAACAGATTTACCTGATGGTAATATTTAATCCACAATTTTGCTGTACGACTTTTCTCGCTGAAAGATGAACAAATATTATCCACTGAAGTAAGGAGTAGTTGTATGGATGCGGACGAAATAAGGTCATCTCGTTTCATTTTCTTTGTCTGGAAATTCTGGAAAAGTGCACAAATTTCTCCCTTGAGGTTCTTGAGGTTGTTATCGATATTGGTAAGTTCTTCCACCAGAGTTGTTGCAATAGCTTGCTGTTCCAATAAATGTGTTCTCAAAGACCTGAAAGGTGAAATCAAGGTTATGCAAAGTACCAAATAATGTTATACCGCACTGTATATACATTACTTAAACTGAACTATAATAATTACTAATTAATATTATAATAAATTGGCTGTGCTGACTACGATGGTCTATTGAAAATCGCGACAATATTGTTGCTGACATTAATTTGGTTAAAACGCAAAGATAATGTAATTGCTCATTAAATTCCTTGGATTTGAATGAATGTGCTGTCTTTAACTAAACTTTCTCAATGTGTTATTTTACTTTATTTTATATGCCTTATGTAAGATGGTATCAGCAAACATTGGACATTCAGCATGGTGACATACATTTTCTCATTAAAAAATATTTATGTCTGCATAATAACAAAATTACCTGGAGTATGCATGTCCAGACATCATGTGTGTGACAGATGCCTTGGTGTACACCTCTTCAAACAGTTCTTCTAGGCCGCTTCCAGACATCACATAGCCGATGGCTCCAAGGAACGACATCAAAAGGTGGCTCACCCAGGCGAACAATTACATTATTCAAATTTTGCGATTCCTTAGACGTTGCACTCGCTATGGCATTGGCATACAAATGCTGATCGAAAGTAACAAAACAGCTCTGCTGTCCTCGTTGTATGCACTCCTTTGACGCAAACAGTAGCGGTGGACAAATTCCCATGCTCCAGATTTGCCTATCAGTGACGGGTTTCATGCAATTTGTGATTGTGTAGAGCAGTAGTACATTTTACATCCATTTATCGATTCTAAATCGGATCAGAAGATTTTGTTGGGGTGTATTATATAACAAAAATGAATTATAAATGACTATGTGCCCTTTACTATATATTTTGACCAAATTATAATATATTCCAATGAATATTTTCTACGATACAGTCGTGATATGCATATTTTGGCGCTTACGCCCTTATTGTTAAAAAAAAAGTACTACGCTGGCATCTGGGAGGTGGGGACTTTTCAGGGACAATTTCGAACACCCAAAAGAAGGTCTGTGCCAAATTTTAAAACTACTTTTTTTTTTTGCCGTTTACCCGATTTTTCCCTTAAAATGCCTGTGCTATTAGTCTACGGTCCCAAAATTCCGGGAAGTAACGATTACGTTGTTCAATGTTCCAAAGCTTGGCGTTGCAGAAATAACGTCCGCGCAGCGTTCGTTGCATACCTAAAAAAAAAAAAAAAAAAAAAAAAAAAACCTTTTACGCATGCGCAAAGTTGCCAATCGAGACGCTCAAATAAATAATGGCGTGGGGAAGTTGAACATTTATGTTAGACGTTCTAAAAAATTACTTCAGGGCATGTGCAGTAATGAAGCGTTGGTCTAAGTGAGGCGCTCCAAGACGTTACAAAAATAACTGTATAACCAATGGAAGGTGTTGCTCGTGTAACACGTTACCAAATTGTAACAGTTTTATAACAGGCACGTTAAATAACGCGCATCTCTACTACACACCGACACAACGAACCGTAGTGCATGCACCTTTTATAACCTCTCGCTTGCGGCACTGCAGACACGACTGCCAACTGTGTCGTAGTTACTCTTTTCTGAATGACGCGCACTTCGCGCGTAGGGATGGACGCAAGTTTTGATTCGTGCGACATTTAAGATTCAATGTTTGGTGGGAAATTACGAGCCATTTGGAAGTTCATTCCTACAATTTCCTCTGTTCAGAAAATTCACATATTTCTCTGTGACGAAAAGTTCGGCAGAAACAAAACAAAAAATTTACTAATGCACACCAGGTGATAAACATCTGCCTAAAGTATTCATATGTTGTAATAACTTCTTATTTCCACTAGTATTAATATAATTCATTTCATATTTTTTGACCTCGTAATCTTATAATAAATGCCTCAAAGAGAAAAACACTGAACACTGTAAGTTATAAAGTAAAATAACTTTAATCTCAGCAAATATAAAAGTGTACTGTGCGGAATTTCATCTAATTAGGTAATGCTTTTGAAATGCTAGATGAACATATATTAGCACGTTCTTTTTCGATGACAGTGGACACAACATGAGTTTGAAACTCTTCAAAGAGATATTTCTTCTATGCTGAAATTATTATCTGCATAAAAAAAATGCTTTCTCTAGTTGATAACACAGAAAATAAAATTCAAACTAAGATTTTTCGTTTGATCCTAATTTCATGGGTAGTACTGAACTTCTGCGGTGTTCACAATAGTTCATCAACGTGATATACGGCAAAGGTAAATAATACAGCCCTTAAAACTTAGTCTAAAAGTTTGAAAAATAAACACTTTTTTTTTTGCATTGAGATTCAGTAACAGATAATTTTAATTTCACCAGTCATGCGTTTCCTTATATTTCCTACTGGTAAAAGTAAATATTTATTTACCTCAAACGAATCCCTAATACATTTCGGGAGGTTGAACTACAGTTTAAACAGCAGTTTGATTCAGTACAGCTTCAAGGGCAGCAAAAATCATCCAACAAATATTATTTCTCATGTAGCTTTTATTAATTTATACAATAGCAAGTTTTTGTCGGAATGATGTCACAGTGACCTTGCTGTTCATTGGCTGTAACATAGATTTAGTCGTGTCGGGGTTGTCATGTCGGTTTCATCGGGGTATTGTGACTCCAGCTTAACAACACAATTGAAATTAATGTGGTCTCGTTCGAGCGGGTATACGGCTGCGATGGAAGCGTGAACTTGGATGTGCGCAGCTTATGAGTGAGGCACTGGTGGGGGCCCGCGGCGACGCGGCAATTTTGGCACTGGGCGAAAATTTCCGGGCAGCGTATCTCGCGACTCAGATGTGCTGGAACGCTGATATTGGTGTCAAATTGAAATATTCGTCTAGACTTGTCTATTTAAGTTTTTAAAAATTAAATGCCCGTTTCAACCATCGCCATGTCACACAGAAAATATTACCCGCTAACGCACACGTATTCACGTAAAACCCACGGTCGTGTCTCAGGCACAATGACGTCCTGATTGTTCTTTTATTTATTTTTTCACACACGAGAAGGTGAAAACTTGTTGCGGGCAGTGCTCTCGCCAGAAACTCGGAGGATCGAGTCTGTGGGGAGTCGTAGAAGAGGAAGCCTCAGCCCTGTGTACACGGTGGCGTGCTGCGACACTCATTACAAGAGGGACGGCCTTCTGCCTTCGCGTCGTCCACACCATGACCTGGCTGCAGTGTCGAGCTTGTTAGCTGCTGCCACAGTGACCTCCGCTTTCGCCTCCTCCTGGGCCGCTGAAAGATAGGCCCACGTTCGGAGCTAAGTACCTACCTACTAAGGCTGTCCCATAGGATAAAAATGTAATATCAATATTTTTCCAAACACTTACCTACTAGGTATTTTCGATATATCGATAATATTGAAACTATCGATAATATAGAAATGATTTATAATATCGAAATTATCTATAACACCAAAATTATAGATAGTGGCGAAATTATCGCTAGTACCAAAATTATCGATAATACCGAAAGTATTAGCTAATGCCGAAATAAGTGATATTGCCGAAATATTTGACATCACCGAATTAACTGACATCACCGAAATCGTCTATAATATCGAAATCATTCATACCATCGTTAATATCGTTATCGGCAGTATCAGTGAAATTAAAATTCCAGTATCGTTGAAAATATTGGTATCATTTGACTTCTGATAGTACTGGAAACATTTATGTTATTATGTATCTATACTATCAACAATAGTAAACTACCAGCGACATCCGTATCACATGATGTAACAGAAAATTATACCGATGCAGTTGTAGCTCATATCACCAAAATTATTTATATTATAGATGGTGCAATTATATAAAAATTAAGATATTTATAACACACATATTATTGGTGTTTTGAATAATACTGGTGTATCAGCAACCACTTTATAAGTTGCCGAACCACGTTTACAGCCTCGTGCACCTACAATTAAACATGACGCACGCAACCACGTGCTCGGACCATACAGTGTACCTTTCAAGCAGCGGCCACCTCCGCCTGCGAGAATACACGAGACGCAGCTGCACTGCACAGTGGACGTGTTACACAGATAAAAAAAAAGAAGTGAATTAGAAGTAATGATAGTATCTGCGTATGTACAATTAAAATTAGATTGCATTATAAATGTGTGTGTATATGTATGTGCATGTGATAAGACTGTTGCTAATATACACTTGCTGAAAATAGCGAGAGTTAATTTTATAACATATCACTATACAGTGAAGAGTAATAATTATAAATTCAATTTCACAGCAAATCTTGATATATTTTTAAAAGTATTATTAATATTACTGTTGTTATTTTCAAGAAATATTAAACAATGTTTTTATCTAACCCAAGTTCTTATTCTTGGCTGAAAACAAATGAATCACAGAAACACTTTCTATTACAAAGTTTACACTTGACTGTGGCGCCACTGTCATCACTAGTATCGAAATACCCCCAAGCTAATCTTCGTTTTTTATTTCTTGCCTGTTCCATGTTTCAAGCACAAAAAACATGACGATACGTAACGAAAACACGTGTAATACAGTACAGCGACAGTCGGCCGCACAGAAACACTAGTTATCGCCTCAAAGCAATAGAAGCCACTGTTTGTCAACAAATCTCCAATACCGACTCTCGCGGCAAAAACATTACGATACGTAACGAAAACACGTGTAATACAGTACAGCGACAGTCGGCCGCACAGAAACACTAGTTATCGCCTCAAAGCAATAGAAGCCACTGTTTGTCAACAAATCTCCAATACCGACTCTCGCGGCAAAAGTTGTTCTGTGGTTGTGAGAAACCAGTAAGACTTCACTTCTCGAAGTGAAACCTTTGACTTGAAGGCGGATGGCGTAGCGAGTGGTGACAAAGATTTCTATCCTGATATCCTAGCGTGAGAACAGAAACAATCGGTAACATGTAAACTAGCTGGTAAAGTCTGTTCACGGTAAAGTGTGCCCTTTCGAACGCCTAGCGAATTTTATATTTTATACTTTTAGCCCGTTGGTTGCGTATCTTTCCGCGTATCAAAATAAGCACTGCCATGTGACTTTCGGCTTGTGTTTACGTCAGCTGGATCGTTTGTCCACTGCATACTCATTAAATAAGAAACAATCAGCGATTATTTTTTTGTTTAGACATAAATTAATGTCCTCAACTGTGGCCAACCCTCACGAGGCCATAAGAAAATATATTTGGTTTTGGTTGTGAAGAGAGTAGCAGAAATCTTAAAAAAGATTTTTTTCCGTTGCAGATACAACGCCAAGACGTTTCGAACTTTCCTCCTTTAAAAAGTGTGAATAGCTGAAATGCTCCCCCATTAAACAAATGCACGCTTTTAGATAATACGCAGTATTTACTGCTTCAGACATTGGTCAGCATTCCTTAAATAATCATCAAATGGCTAAGAATTATGTTTAACAACGTTTACGAGTAGAATAATATTGCATAAATACCTCACAAATCAATATTTGAATACAAAACCACGCACGAGCAAATGACGGGCGTTTATATAACATTAAGAGTAAGGAAAACAGTTCTCTTGAAACTCAGTGCATGAACAGAATTGATCCAGATTTTTACAGCATACTTCAACAATAATATTTGTCACTGGATGCAAGTTTTGTGAAAATTCGTTCAGCCACGCAGTTTTAAAAGTACATAACACTAACGTCTGGTAAGGTATACTACTTTACTTACGAAAAAAAATTACTTTTCGCTTGTAAAATTTAAATTCCTACACTGATATGAACGAAACTTCACCCGAATACTAATGACACAATACCTAATCGGTGAAAATACATTTCACGAAACTGCATCAGCACATGTAATACAGAATCTAATTTGCCCCCAAAATACTTGCCTAGAGGGTTAGATGTATTGAAGCTAGTACTTTCTGTTTGATGTATCGGTTCATACAGATTAAATCGTTCGGACAGATTTTATAACATTGTTGTAATACATTCCTAGCTCTCGAGTAATGGTTTACGTGCAGCATGAAATATTTTCTTGGCGATATTGTTTCAAAACGAGTGACATGTGCCGATGTATAGCTCGTAAATTGCAAATCGCGTAAATACTAAATAACACACACCCATTCATCAAAGCTTTCAGAATTTCAACACACATCGCAAAATACACTTGTCAAAAGTTAAAGTTTTTTTGAGATTTAAAATGTATACCGACTTCAGTTGCATGAAGCAGCACATTTTCCAGGTATTCCAGGTATTCCAATAATATTGTCCACGTCAATAAAATGATGTCGATAATATCGTTAATATCGATAATATCAAGAATGGAAATAATATATGAAATGCTTATAGTATCGATAATATTGTAAATTTCAATAATATCGGAAATGTCGATAATACTGAAAGCTTTGATAGTACCAAAATATTCTATGATACCGAAAACTTCGATAGTATTGAAAACTTTGATAATACCAAAAACTTCGATAATACCGAAAACTTCGATAGCCTAATATCGAAACATTGATATACCGATATTTTTAAAAGTTATATAACGATCGATAAGTTATTTTTCATGTCGTAATTATTGATAAATGAAAATGAACGAAGAAAGTAGTTTTGTGTTGTCACACTAAACCTCAAGGTTGCAGCCATTGCGTTACTGCACCTGGCACGCCCGCAATATGCATCACACATAATATGCTAGGGCGTAGCATGTCATAACACATGTTGTTGGTTTCCAAATGTATTACACGGGCATAGTTTGTGTGATAATAACGTAATTTTTATTCTTAATCTACAAACTGACACAACGTCGCTATAATGTGTTCGAAGATCACACCCCGTTCCTCAGTGCAGGCATAACATTGTCACATTCCTGGCACGTTGACATGTGTGCGGTTGGATAATGGAACCTGCATTGGCAAAGTTAGTATGCCTGGTAGGGTATGCCCAGGTAAGCTACCTTCACACACTCGTACGTGAGCAGACGTGAATCGTTAATAACTTGTAGTGAAGCACAGTACATGTAACTAAGCAACATATCGGTAGAAGCTATCATTCCTTATAGGAGTTGTTCAAAATACCGACCATCGACTTCAACGCACAGGTCACAGCGTCACTGCAGGGACCGTCTGACCCTTCAAACTACCCCTCGTATTTGGCGGATGGTGTCAAATTCATTAGCGATTCTCGCCAGAAGGTCCACGTCACTGTCGACGGGCGTGTCCGACACTAATGATTCAACATGTCCCCAAACGAACAAATCGACAGGCGTCATGTCAGGCGAACGTGCGGTCCAGGCAATGGCTCCACATCGACTAATCCAGAGGTCAGGATATGCCGTATCCATATATGTTCGCACATCCCGGCCAAAATGTGCAGGGACTCCATCATGCTGAACCCACAAATGAATTCGTACGTCAAGTGGAACATCCTACAGAAGCTGCTGTAGTGTGTACTCAACGAACCAACGGTAAACATTAGCGTTAAGTCGCAGAAGTATAGGTCGTTCACGGTAGAGTGAGCACTTTTTGAAGCTGTTTCATCAGACATAATAACCAATAAATACATTTCATTGTGGCCTCGGACTTTTGGTTTTGAGTACGGTGAATGTATACACTGTGTTTATTACTCACATGGCAGGGTTTACATTAAGTGGCGGAAGAATATAAATTGGCTGAAGGAAAAAAGTAACTAGGGCTTCAAAAGTGCTCACTTTAGCGTGAACGACCTATAGACAGAATAGCCCAATGAGATGGTCGTGCATAGTAACAATCCTCATGTTCACTGAAAACTGCTGCCGATGGCTTCGTATGTGGGTTATCTTTCGCTCACGTGTGGCTATTCTTGGAATTAAAAATACCGTCGCGTATAAAGCACACCTCACCCGTCCACAGCATGGATGTAGTCAAACATTGCTGCATGTTGCACTGTTGTAGGCACCATCGAGCGAATTGTAGCCGACAAGGATAATAGTCCGGACATGCCGCTTGTACCGTGCAGGTGCAGGGGATAAGGACGCAGTTGTTGCTCGTGAAGAACCCGTATTAGAGTCGTGGGCAATGCGAGCCAGCACGCGTAACGATTCGTGTGTTAGTGGATGGCACCTAGTCGATGGATGCAAGGACCTCATCTTCAAACTGTGTCGCACGCATGTGTCTGCCGCGTCCAGAATCATGCTTCCGTTTGGCGACTACTCCTGTATCCCGTAGGCGTTGGAAAGGTGGAGTGGTGGTATCTGCCCCCCAGGGAAACATGTCGCATCCCTTTGCTGCACCGTGAACTAAGTGCATGTACGTTAATTACGCCCACCTCTACCGATTCATGTTGCCACGGCACACAGACAAGCTGTACTCCTTATAGACAGTGCTAGCGGTCTCGATGCAGTGATGAGCGACAAGCGAGTGTGTGCTGTAGCAGTCAAATGGGCCCACCAGCAGGTTCACGACCTTGTCGTATGCACGGATATGCAATAGCTGCCTTGTATATCCGCTTGCCCTCCAGATAGGCGTGACAAAACAATGTGTTTACGTGTTGCTTGCGTACCAGGTCCAGTAACTTAATGGTTGCGGCATCTATGAGTGAATTTCTCGCAAACTGTGGCGTTTAGCATGATAACACAGGACGACCTCTTTCGTTAATTTTAACATGCTCTTTAATAATTCGTCATTGGAAACCCGATTTGGCTGTGGTTTCACAGAATTTTCAGCGACAGTGAGGTTGCAACACCTAATGTCTTTCTGACATATAATGGCAGCGACCGGTTTAGCTGTGATTGCTGATATTCGTTCAACTACATAGTATCCTGGACGTCATTGTTCCTTTTCTAATACTTTCTGTAAAATTTACAATAAACATGCATTTCAGTTCCACCTTCAAGGGCGCGTACTACCCTTACGAAACATTGTAGACCATATGTCACATATCTGTTTTCGACGTAATTATTCATAAGTACTATGCAAGTGAAGTCAGTTGATCTTATTCAGACTCACCCTGTATTATTTTAAACTTAAAATGATCGTTTATGTTACATAGCTGACGTGCCGTTAGTGGAATTTTTACATTCACCCCTTCCCCTCCCAAGGTTCACATTTTGCAAAATACCACCCTCACCCATGAATTGTTTCTAAATAAATACTGCGTTTCATGCCAGGTATCATGTAAGCTTGTAGTAAGCTTCCCACTTGAGTTGAATTTGCCTTGCCGAGAAAGCTTGTGCCATTTGTGATTCAAGTTTGATTCAAGCCAAATTTCTCATTAATTGCAAATACTTGCTGATGACACGTTTCCAGTTGGCTTGAATTGGGCTTGCAGCTTGCCATGGCATGCTTGCGGTAAGATTTATTAGTCAAGCTTGCTGCAAGCTTGACCTGTGGAGACTAGTTAGCAAGATTCAAGCTTGATTCAGACTTGTTTACTTGGGTAGCAAGCGTAATGTGAGCTTACAGGCTTGTCATGACAAGTTTGATTCAAGTTTGACTCAAGCCGTTTATGCTTTCGGGGACGTATCACACAATAAATTAGAAATTGACAAGCTTTTGTCATGAAACGATCGCATTAGGTAGAGAGCCGGAAATTTTGCGAGTTCATTTGAGGACAAGCTAAACTTCAAAGGCATGTACATTTGACTTTCTTTTCAATTAGATTGCAGTTTGTAAGCCGCGTCCTGGACGAATTTGAGCCAATAGCTAACCTGTAAGAAAAAGACGGCCGAATCCCGTGTTACCTGATCTGGGCTTAATCTGGAGCATCAGTCAATAAACAACTAACTGAACCCCGAGTACATAAAGTATTGTGGAGCCTAGCTTGTTACCGAATATATCTGCGAATTTCCAGCGTCTCTAGTGATGGGTAGACCCCCGGGATTTTCGCTGGTTCATTTATAGACATGTTGGAATTCACACACATTTACGTTCATGTTACGTTTATAAATAATCGACGTTGTGTTTAACACTTCGGTGAGATAAATGAGTCAATAATAAACATGCAATAAATTGTGCGCACAACCACCGCTTGGTTGCGAAAACAATCAACCAATAAACAGTTGATATCTGTATGAGAGCATATAAGACTGTGAATTCTAGCCTACAGGTCATTGAACTCGCGAATTTCTCGGGTGTCCAGTGATAGCTTTAATTTAAATACACTAGTCAAAGTATAGCTGGCTATATGAACTTGTTAACTTAATGTAGCCTACCTATCTATTACGTGAAACTTTAAGACATCCTAATAGCGGCGTTAATAACGGGGAAAAAAAAAAAAAAAAAAAAACCATTACAGTTTGGGAGTAAATATAAAGAAGAGTTATATTTAAAAACCTAAGGGGTTTTATAATCCTCTTGAGCACGAATCAGAATCGCGGAATCACATCGTAGTTACAAGCATTAATCTACAAAGTCGCTTTCCTTTTGAACACCTCAAGTCATTAGATTTAATTACAGAAATGCCACGTTCCCTCGTAAGTAAGACTGCAGGCAACAAATTTAAAATCATTAACAGCCGTGCTGCGTGTGAGTAATGAGGCTAAACCATCTCGCTTAATTGGTTGGAGTTTTACAGCTTCGTTAAAACGGGCGGTAGCGAGTTCCGCGCGTCTGAACTTGGTCACTCGCCATTCTCGGAGCTTGATGAATGCAGTTATTAATTCTATCACGTGTCAGGTCATCAACCCCGAGAAGAGAAAGGGCATACTTCTTTCCGTACTCTGCTTGCAGCCTCCCACGTAGACGTAGGTTCGTTACCTCTCCTTGCAATGGCGAATCCATTTACTGCATACTCTAGCATGGGACATGTATATAAAGAAGGTATGGACAGCGCTAGAGAGTTTGAAATGAAATGAAAGTATTACTTAAACTCACGAAATATCTAGTATTTAGGGCCACCTGTTTTTCGCGAAAAGAATAACGCGGACGCTAGACTTCAATAACATATGTGCACACCTGCAGTCTTCATTGACTATTGTCCGCTTGTCTGTGTGTGAGGACAGTCTGTTACACGAGTGAGCCAATCAGAATTGTCCCTCGCGGGCAGAAATATTAAGGCACGTAACCATTCCAATGGTCCAATCAGGAAGGTGGTTCTGAACTGAAGTGCGTTGGAACACGAATTGTCCTGAAATCTTTTCGCTTAAAACAGGTGCCCCTACTAGTACTCTATACTGAACTCTAACGATGACGTGGTAATACTGAAGTGGGATTATATTTCACCAACGTACTCTCGTAAAAACTGGAGAACGTAATTATAATAATGAAAAATTCAACAAGAGTCAAGAAAATCTATACCAAAACCTTAACAGATATTTGGCATCTAGACAATTATCTATGTAAATTAACGGCTACAAAAAAAACAATCGACGAGAATTTACCATTTAGTCATTTCTATTAAAATGTTACAACTCAACGAAAAATTGCAAGTCAGTGCGTGGTCTATGATTTGTGTTAACGTTTTCCTTGGAGAATTACTGCAATCACTGTGATATTTAATGCTCACAACTGTTCGTACATACCCTAAAGTATTGCAAAAACTTTTAGTAAGTTACATTTTCCACATGGTCTGTCTTATAGAAATTAAAGCTTGTATCTGATGTTTTTATTATGGATCAGTCATATTGCATGTAACGCCAAGCGATCGTACCAAACTACCATCAACGAATATCCTGCGGAACTCATATAGGTCTATATCTTAAACATGGCGATTTTTGTGTCACCTTTATCGATGTTGTAGTTAAATAACTTATAGGCCTGCATGTATTCCTAGCGAAGAAACTGAAATAACCAAACATTTTTTACTATGTTTAAATACCTGTATATATTATTCGTCATTTCATCTTTCAAACATATTTTATCAGGTTGTTTACCATAACGTTTCGTTAAGGGTACGAAATGGCATGTTACAACTATGTACGGAGAGCTGAGCACTACGCATTACCGAATACACGTTTAATGCTACTTATCAAAATTGATGAAAGAATAAAACTAGAAAGTTAAATTTTGTGGACACCGGCTTTGTGTGAATAAGATTCCGAATAATGCGATATTCACATCCACGCGTATTTTGTTAAACAGGTCCTTTTTTCACCAAAACAGCAGTGAAAGGAAATAATAGTGCTTCGTTACGTTACTAGGCTGCATATTGTTCTTAAAGTTTAACCGCAATGACAGAGTATTGCAAAGCATAATTGAAAAGAAATCAACGAAAAGAAAACCCAGCAGACAAATAACAACCACAGAACAGATAACAAATAACTATAAAGAAACGAAGTCATATAGTAGCCGTCTTTTTATAACATCAGCAATAAATACAAACCCATGCAACAAGTGAAATGGGAACTGAACGGTGCACAATTGCAATTAAAAACAATTAGCGAAATATAATATTCCCGTGAAGTTAAAAATGTTAAAAAAAACGACGAAAATTATTTCATTTAATGGTAATCGAAAAAAATTGGATTACAAAAGACAGTAATTTAATATATAGGACAAGGGTAGTAATAAAATAAATATAAATTCAGGAAAGACATCAGAAACAAAACCCAAATTCAGACCTCAAAACAACAATAAAATAAGAGAAAAACGTAACAAAACACTTAATGACATTTCGGGGTTTGGATTTCATTCCTGTCAAGATGCCATTTTTTCCTTATTGGGTTTGTCTGTAGTTATGCACTGTTGTGGCTACTCTGTTCACGTTTCTTTGTTATTTATTTGGTTACATGCTTTGTGGTCTATGTTTTAATGGCTACTAGGATCTACATTGCTTCTTAGTTCTTTGTTTTCCTCTTCTATGTCATACTTAAGCTTGATAAGGGACACAGTCTATTTACGTAGTAATCATACTTTGTTATGTACTAGACACAACACGATCGAAGGAAACTAAGGGGATGACCGAAATACAATCAAGAATATCCAGACTTTTCACTGCGAAGAAACTATAATTTTCGATTTTGGTAGGTAGATGAGCTTAACGTCTCGTTGACAACGAGGTCATTAGAGATGGAGCAAGTTGCTAAAGGAAGAGGTATTGGGGAAGTAATGGGAAGAAATCAGCCGTGGTCTTTGTTAAGCATCCATCCCAGCATTCGCCTGGAGTGATTTCGGGAAATCATGTACAACTGAAATCAGGATGGCCGGGCCGGGATCCAAACCCCGGTCCTCCGAATACGAGTCCAAAGTTTAACCACTGCGCCACCCCACTCGGTTTTCCGACTTTGGCTAAGAGTCGAAACCACGTTATGAAATACGGACAGCTCAGCAAATTTCGTATTATGAATACCATGCTGCAAGAGACGAATAAATATTGCTATTTCAGTTGTTTATGTTGGCGGAGTTGTATCCTGGGTGGTATTTTATATTTTATGTCGAGATGTTGGCAACCAACGATACATTTCTTCTCATGTCAGCTGTACGTAAAAAGGCAGACATGTTGTACCTCGCCAGTCTGGAAACAATGAAAGAGAAAATAAACTCCCCAAATTCACGTACGCATAAGCCTTAGATCGGGCAGATGTCGTTCGTTCATTTTATTGTGCTCAGTAACCTCCCTGGGTTTATGAAAGTTGTAAGATCGGAAGGTGTATGGTTTACAAAATGTATTTAACCAACCGTACGTACATCTATACATATACACTCCGATCCATGGATGAGCTGGGATTTGATCCCAGAATCCCGTGGCTAAGGAGGTGACAATGGCCGAGAGGAAGGTAGTAGGTTGGTAGGTTAGACTTAACGTATCGTCCACAGCGAGGTAATTGGAGACGGAGAAAGTTGCTTAGAGAAGCAAGAATAAGTATGGTGTCGGCCATAGACTGTATTAAGGAATAATCCTGATTTCAGAAAACCTGGGGAAACCGGAATCAACGTGGCGAGAACGGGAATCAAACCTGCCATTTATATATAATCCACATTATGCAGTTTTAAAATTAGGTTCGGGTGACCACTAAGAAAGACATGCTAGTATGAAACCAGTTTTGTCTGCTGGAGACGACATTAAGCATAACCATTCAGTAACCATTAAGTAATAGTTAGGAAGAATTGTAAATAAAATGCATATATTATATTTAAACTACGTCTGGAATGTGTTTTCATAATGATGAAATATTAACTTATTTGAGATGTCGACAAAATCGTTTACTGTTCAATTAAGTAATCTCTCTGGGGCGTATCAAAATTTTCAGACATTCTAAACAAGGTAGTTGGTGACCGCATAAATCTATAGAGAAAGAATTCAAGATCGCGGTATCACGAGATACTATTTTGAAATACATAAATAGTTGTACAGCTAGAAACGTATTTAATACAAAACTCTCTTTTGTTTGACAATACATTTGATACCACGTAAGTCAAAGTAAAGAGGAGCAAGTTTTGAGCAGAATCATTCTAAACACGATTAGACAGATATGGGTTGGGGAGAGCATTGTTTGTGCTCACGCATATTTTCGTTGCTGGGACCTCTTACCAGGGATCCTTTTACAGAGACGGTGTTATGTTCTCAGCTCTGTGAATTTGGTAGTTTTTACCACACTGTGGTTTCAAGTATTCTGTTTTAACAACAGCATATAATAAAGCGCGACTCGGATGTGAATAGGTGTCTTTCCTCCACTTGTACAAAATAGTTGGAGAGCGCTGAAATTTTTCACGGTTATAAAAAGTCTGGACAAGGGACATCACACAATTCCTCCTATTAAATTCTACTTCTTCGGGGAAGTAGTGGCGCTAATAGGCGACGTGTTCGGTATAATGAAACAAGAGGAAAGGAAGGAAGCTGAGCGTAGGACCTGAATGTAATGGCTAAATGTTTTACATGATATCGAGCAGAAGCTGCGGTGTTAGAGCGTTAGAAAAAATTAATCGGACGAAAAGCGTCTTCTTTTTACAAACACGTTAACAGTCTAAAGTTAGCTACAGACAGGGCTGACTGTTAATATAAACGAACGGTTTTTCTCTTCGTTTTTGGAGGACTCTTTTATCCGCCGTCTGTTTGTCAATTTTATTGTAACACTTTTTAAAAAAATCCCTGTAAACTTGTAAAACCATGTTATTAATGCTACGAAGAGAGCGGCTTGGTATAACCAATAACCTGTCTCATATAAATATTTAGCTTTTTAGAATACGGGAACCTCAGTTGAATATAACGTATTTTGTGTAGAATATTCGAAGGATGGCTTTTAAAGATTACAGCAGAATATATACATTCATTATATTCAATCCACTCAATGTGAGATTCGAACCGGTTAAACTACTGCTACGAAATTGTTATAAATGTGCACCTACATTTTAAAAATAGCCAATTAAATGATATTTGGTTTTTCATCGAAATATGCCACTTCACATGTATAGGCTGCTCATGGTAAAGTGAGCACTTTTGAGGCCTTGGTTACTTTTTCCTTACAGTCATTTTATCCTTGAACCATCTTTTAAAATAAATATTGCTATGTATGTAATACACACAGTGTTTATATTACACCGAACTCGGAAGTTAATGTTTAATGCTAAAATAAAATATATTTATTGACTATTATTCGAAATGAGAGAGCTTTCAAAAAGTTCTCATTTTACAAATATCACTTCAGCAGAAGTAACCTTAATAAGAAAAATTCTTTGAATGTTGGATATCGTGATTTTCTACGCACCATTAAACTTTTTATATAGCTAAACATGTGGTTTTTAGGTGGTGTGGCTAAGAAACGTAATCGTTTGAATCGAGATTGTACACTCAGTGCAGTCAGTGGCACTTTGCGTTAGACATAGATGATATAAGGACGCAGCTGAACACAGCGCCGACGTCATACCTTCAGTCGAGCTGAATGGAAATAACCACATGACAGTGAAGATAGCCCTAATTGGCCAGATGGTCGGTGCGATTCAATTGAGCTGGAATGTGGTAGTTCCTATCCTTGCCGTAGCTCAACGGCTGTAGAGATGTGTTCGGATTCAATGCCACAAGCCTTTGTTAACTTCTTACCTTTCCTTACTTCGCTACAAGCTGTTTCTTGACTCTATCACGACAAAGCGTACATCCTTGAATGCTAACACTTATTAAACGTTAACACGTTTTACCGTTATGACCTGAATAGGACTTTATCAGTTCCAGTCATACAGTGCTAGGAATCAGTCATAGCATATTTACATTTGATAATGCAACAGAAACTTTTAAGGAAACAACAAGACCTATACTCACAGTCAATTCGCAGTTTCGTCACACTTTTTGAATCAATTTATTGTAAAATGTAAAACGTGTTTAGTTATTTACTATAGTGTATGTCATGTATAACATGCGTTTTATACCTCTGTTGACATTAAAGTATCTTACATTTTGTTAAATTGGAAGTTATACCTATATTAAATTTATTAATAATAATATTTTATTTATAGTAAAATTAATAAGATCAGTGAGAAAACATATGTGTTCGTAGTGCCTAGTAAGAAAAAGCTCCCATACAAAATATTATTACTCGCGAGTGCGCGCGAATTCGGTGCGTTGTCCTTTGGTGTAATTTTCTAGACTCAGTTAAGCTTAGTTTGCATGAGGCGGAGGAATATCCTGGAATTAGAACTTTAGCGGGCTCCAAGATAATGTGAAGTAACCGGAATGGATTATAACAGAAATCCTTCAAGCTGATCTTTTCGTAGGTTTTACAGGAAAATAATTTACTTAAATATCGTCCTCGCTGAGAAAATAATGTAAATAGAACAATGTTCACATTTCCTTACATAACCCTTTAGTTTTAATTCAAAACTTTAGTTACAGAAATATTGATTTTTATATTTATTAAGTGGGTATTACTAAACAGCTTAGATACTATTGTTGAGATAATAGACTTACACATTTACAATGAGCGTATACAATGCTAGAAACGCCCGCAAGTGAATTTATCACATCGTCATTTTTAATCACACTGGCAGCAGGAAATAGTTGCGGCGATAACATAGCTGTTGGGTAAGGAGGTCCACGTGGAAGAGTATATAAGCGTTATTATACAATATGCAAAATACCGCCCTCCGAGACCTCTAAGAATAATTTAATGAAATTATAACACAGTTTAACCCATTCAGTTACACTGACCACAATTGTGTACACGTTGGAAATTAATGAAATTTATGACCGGACTGTACACAGCAGGGTACCAGTGCTCAGTCTTCCTTGTGGCTAATCATTTTTGTGGACTTTTATACATTTCTTTGACATGAATGGTTAATGCCAATATCACCGAGCACGCAACTCGTCCTTCATTGGCTGAAAAAAAAAAATGCTGAATACAGGTACACTTCATACCAAAAAATTACGTGATTGAAACACTTCAACTAGGAAATTAATGTGTGACTGAACGAGTTAAAACATTACGCACATTTACACAACACTAACACAGGAACGCAAGCCTTCAATAGATTAATAAACGATATACACACATTCGCAAAAAAATAATCACCCTGAAGGTGCTATCGCAGGGGCACATAAGTTGGTACAGTGTCAGGACATGGTAGTATGTAGCGTATACAGGAATCATCAAAATATTGAATGACACCAAGTATACATTGCAGGGGACCAACACTCATGGATGCACATATCATAGTTTTGGACTACTCGTAGCACAGAGAGAGGCAGCGATACGGAAGGATGTTCTCCTGAGGAAAATCCTGCCACAACTGACGCAACTGACCCTCCAAATCTGCCGCATTTGCTGCTGGCCTTAGTTCAGTTGCCGTCCAATCTGGTCCGAAACATTTTCGATGGGCGAGAGGTCTGGAGAACTTGCAGACCAAGGAAGCATGTTGACAACACGAAGGCAGGCCAGAGATTCTCGTGTTGTGTGAGACCAGACATTATTCACCTGGAAAATGAGTTGTCCAGCTACACCAGGAAGGGAAATGCATTCGCACTCCACACCATGACATTTCTCGTTGGGGCGGTATGCTGCTCTACAATGATGCGTATATAATGGTGCTGGCCAGGACGTCTCCATACTCGAATTCGGCGATCATATGTATCAAGAGAGAGCCGTGATTCGTCACTGAACACCACTCTCGCCATTCCGAGCTGCTATGCTGCCCGTTCCAGGCAGAAGGTCTCATGTGCTCGACGATGCTCAGGTCATAATGGTAGACACCGGAAGAGACGCCTCAACTACAGATCCCGCTCTGCTAGCCTTCTGAATATGGTACTGGTGGACACAGGCGCATCCCCAAGTGCCTTGGCATGTTCATGAATGGTGCGCAGTGACGCCCGTGGAGTGCTTACAGCCTGTCATACGATGAAACAATCCTCCCTGCTGGTGGTCCGCTGGGATCGACCCGAGCCTTCTCGACGGTTATGTGTACCCTCCTATTCCCACTGCGCACAACAACGATTCACAATGTAAGCAGAACGGTTCAAGTGCGAGAAATGAGCCGAAACGTTCAACCTGCCTCTCGGACACCGGCAATGCGACCTTTCTCAAGCTCACTCAGCTGGGCAACCTTGTCGAATTAACAGTCGACTCATGCTGCGCGCTCACTGAACTTGTCTCTGTGACTCCCACTGCTACTAAGGCCTTATTTGGTATCTTGCAACTAAGAATCATAGAGAGAAATATATGCGTCCTAATGGCACATCCGCGTAAGCAAGCCACATTAAACGCAAATGGGACACATGTCGGGCTAAGGCGATGAAGCATGGCAACCTTCGTTGTATTCGCGCGATTCGTTCATATTGATCAAGTTTTCTGCAAATGAGTGTAACTTATGTACTTCCCCACACAGTGGTCCTCTTTCGGTACATGCATCAGCGACTCCGGCCACACCATATTTTCTGCTATACATCTTTACAATTCGAGATAGGCACCAGCCAAGGTGCGGGACATGCTCTTATCTTCTTAAGAAAGATATTTCAAACTTCGAATGCTAGCTGTTGTGTTTTCCACTTACTACAAGGTTACAGTTGCTGCATGTATTCTCCATACCATCTTCACAAAACTGGTTAGGCAGCGCGTACACAATTTCCCACCTCCTGGACAACATATGTCACCATCATCGCATGATTCACGTACAGCCACCAGAGATATACCGATAAGAAAATATCCAGGTATGAGAACAGCAAAGTCATTTGGGACAAAAGACACTGAAGTTAGGGGCCTTATATTTAGGGCAGCTTCAACTCCAGTAGTGTGTTTCATCAATTCCTCTAGGATGAGAATTTATTTTTTAAATATTGGCCTGTGGTGATATTTGGCAGATTTTGCGGCAGCTTCCCACAATCCTCCCTGATGAGGACTGGCAGAATGGAGAAAACGGAAGCTGATCAAATGAGTCAATGCATAGTTTTCCAATAGTGGAGATCGGAGCAGCTGGTTGAAAGATTGCCGATGCCGTTTAGAAGCTCCTACGAAGTTGGTTCCACAGTCAGAGTATATTTGGGCACAGAAACCTCTTTGCGACACAAACTTGGTAAGGGCTGCAATAAAACTGTCAGCAGTCAAGTTGGTACCAAATACAGTGTGTGTTTCTTTTGTCACAAAACAGATGCACATAGAGATATATACTTTCTGGATGGCCATGCGATACAGCTTGTTGAGCCTTATGGCAATGGATATAGCAAAGTCCACACCAGTCCGTTCAAAGGTCGCAATAGAGGTTACGTGTTCAGAAGGCAAATTAACGATCTGTGGGGGATTGTTTATAGATAAACACAGAAAATAAAACATTCTTTAAAACTCCCGAGCGAACCAAGGATCAGGCAGATAGAATCCAGATTTGCTGACAAAAGTGACCGCAACAACTGAGGTGTTGTATGTTGATACTCGAAGTGGTAGCGGTCTGCTAAAGTGAAATGAGGGGGTCAAATCAACCTCACTCTTATTTTTACACGTTCACTAAGAGATTTTGTCTCCACTGCACTCCTTGCCCAGAAGTTTCTTGTTAAAATTATGTGCACGGACCATTCGTCTGAGAATTATTTTACTACAACTCTCTAACGCTTCACAAAACGATGGGCTAAGACATTTATCGTTGACACAACTCTTTTCACCAGCGGAACGGCATTCCCACTAACTGAATTTGGCAATTAATTTTCTAAGGCCACAAACTGAATGGTAATGGGCTTCGGATTTAAATAGCCCCACACAATAGTGCAGTAACACAGTACCTTATTTAATTGAGTATGCCGACAAATTGCAGATAAATGCACGCCTCAACTCAGACATCCGCACCTTGCGAACGTTAACGGACTGCAAGCCACTGCCAAGCTGATGGGGATAAAAATCAGGAGTAATTTCACAGACAGCTTCGTGATGACATCGTGCCGATGACTCACAGTAGAAACATGGGCCTCTCCGGTGTCTATCGGCATTATTAATCAACGATATTTGCAGCCATGCGCAACACGCAACACATCCCAATTTAGGGCTAGCAGGAGAACTTATTCCAAGAAACCAACATTTAAACAAAATTTATTAAATAGCCGTGACACACACATATTAGGAGAAACAGCACACTTAAAACCCGAGCTCGTATGGCGGCCTCCTTGGTTACAGCAGGCAAGATATTGCAGTTATTCACATATTACCACTCAGGCGGCAGTTGATCGACTCACTCCCCTTGTGCGGCTGCTACTGCTTAGCGACCAGAGCTGGCAACGCGTCCTCTCAACTGGCTTTTCGGAACACAATTTATGATGTAATATAAATTTACAACAAAATAACTCTAAAGTATACACACACTATGCTAAAATAGAAATGGCCATTAATACTAATAAGTAATACTAATAAAATTGGATGTGACTGCCCGGTCAGAACAAAAATTAAAACAACAGAATAAAAGTAAAATGACCGCTCATCACAGAGCCGCCCATTTCGAGTGTACCAACTCCCGTTAAAAATCACCAAAATGTATATTCTGTTTATCAGTGACAACCCACTCGACACAACTTATCAGTGACGACCCACTCGTCAGAAAAGCTTGAACAGCTAATGGTTTATAGGCACAATGATAGGATTTTTTTTTCTGAAAATTCCATGTTGACATGTAACAAATTTCCGCCCATCTTGAGCATTTCTTTTTGATTGAGGAAGGGTGCCAAATGCTGCACTTGTGTGGAGCAAGGTTTTCCTTCTTGGAAGCAATGCAAACTGTCTATTAAACATTTATGTTGTATACACATACACACAAAAGAAGCAACTTCTTCCAATTCTGCTGAGGACAGCATGCCATTGTTGTTTAGTTATGTGGTTGATGAAACACTTTACATATTCCAACATAAGCCCTGAAGAAATTTGTTGCAATACGAGAAGTTCTTCAGAAGTATAATGTGTGGTTCGTAGTACTAACTAATAAGGCCTTAATGCGGAATGTTTTCCGCGGTCTGATTAAGAGTGGACACTGTATTGGAGGGTTGACTAGCCACCTGGCGCCATGCCACAACAAGTCATTCAAGTGAAGTTCTTAAGGAAGTGAGCTACAAGTAGTGCAATCAGAAAGGTTGTCTTTGGAGACGACAAGTTTCCATAGCTGAGGAGCCATTTACAATTGCATGAGACATCGTGTCTGCAACATACATTTCCTCTCCTGGTCTGTATATCGCAGTCACTCAGTACAGCAGCCATTTTAGACGAATATTTTGAATACATGGAGTCAATGAGTGGATATCCTTTCTCACGATACTCACCAGTGGCTTATGGTTACTGTGAATTGAAACCGGCCTCCGATAAGTGAATACGTGGAACCTTTCACACCCAAATTTAATAGTAAAAAAATCTAGCTCAAATGGTGCCCATTTCTCTTCAGAGCTAGTTAAGCTTCTTGAAGCAAATGCTATTGGCTTGCCATTTTGCATTTCACAGCAACCAATTCCAAAAGAAGAAGTATCAGTCTGGACTACAAGTTCTAGGTTTGGGTCATAAACGCCTAGAACAGGGGCTGAACAAATTAGACTTTTTAAGGCTGTTACTGCAGATACTTGCTTACGTGACCATTGCCAAGGTAAATTGTTATGCGTAAGGAACCTCAAGGGAGCAGAGACTTTGGCAAGGTTGCGCCCTATCTTACAAAACGGAGGACAAGAGATGCTTTGTGTATATACAGTTGATTGTTGTAATATCTACTGCCAACATACATAATTTAAGTTGAAATTGATTACATGGCTTCGAAGACATAGCATTCTAAACTAAGGTGGCTATATAGCCGCCATTTAAAAAATAAGTGCATGACATGATTAAAACATATCATTTAACATAATCTCTGCCAGTACTATTTGTTTGCCAAATTTGGTAGGAATCAGTTAATTAGTTACCGAGATATGACAAAAATGTTATTCATTCGTATAGCGCTATCTTACAAATTGGCCGACAATCTTACAAATTATGTGTTGGCACAAATGATGCTTGTAATAGATAATTTCAGCATACAAAATTTGGTCGAAATCGTTGTAATGGTACGGTAGATCTACCAAACAAACTAGAAATATTTGTATCGCCGCCATTTCGAAATTAAGTACCTAATCAAGTTCAGTCAGTTAACGTTTACTTGGCCTATCATGGCATTAATGTGTGCCAAATTGGGAGAGAATTGGTGTAACGTTTTCGAGATATAATATAAAATATTGATTTTTTTATTTTGCGCTTTCTTCCAAAATGATCAAACAACATAAATATCCATCTCACAATTTAATGCTTACTCAATGCTCTGCCACCATACAAAAGTTTGTTTAAATCTGTTGACTGGTTCCCGAGATATGACATATAAACTCAAACATTGAAACTGCCGCCATTTTGAAAGTAAGTGCTCGGGGTGGTCGAAACTAAGAACGTCAGATATCCTTATTAAGTACTATAAATGTACCGAGTTTGGTGAAACTAGCTTGACGCATTCAAAAATTGAAAGGGCGGACACACACTCGCATAGACACGCACAGACGCACACACACAGACACCCAGTCAGAAAAGTGCTCTCATAAGCCTTTCTTTCCTTAGAAAAATAGGCTAAAAACTACATAATATTTTAATGTAAATATTTGTTAAGGACAGAAAAAAATCGATATTTTGTTACTTAAACATAAATGTGCGTCGTTGAAAAGTGTCAAGTCAGCACAAATCTCTGTAAGTATCCCTCTGTTTACAATGTATATTCTTCTGTAAAACAGTGTTTTTAACTGCAGTGACAGTGCTGTATATTTTCTGACAAGTTTGCGGTGTTAAAACCGATAGCCACCGCTTGAAATTTTGAGTAAGCAGAACACATCCGGAGCTTGTACACGCTATTGTCCATCGCAGTCCCAATACTTCCTTACTGCCGGATGTGACATTGAGGCGTTTAAAACTTTTTACTGGGACGGCCTCTTAATAAGAACATATCTATTAAGCACCACTGAAGTAAAATATTGTCTCTTTTCAGTCACGACGTGTGGATTTGTGGAAGATAATGTACCCTATATGCGTTTAGATTCATGTCGGGCAAACTGAAGATAATAAAAAGTTGTTAATATTTCTCCGCGGTACCGAGAATGTGATTTTTTTCTAATAAAATACTGTAAACACACGAAAACTGGATGCCAGTTTCTTTTTAAATTGCTGAAATTAATTTTTTCTAAGAATGTTATGTGTTTGTAGCGTAAGCGTTTTTCATAAACTCTCCTGTTTCCAAACACGAGATTGGTAGTGTTTTCGTATTTTGTATTTGGTAATTGGCCAGCTTAGGAATTGACAAAATATAAAAAGCGAATTACAAAATTACGTCATAGATATTGTCGACAAAATCGGGCCACGTGTTAGTTTCCCGCCAACCATCGTGACGATGCGCCTGTCACATGCCCAATAGAAAATGGAGTGGTTACCAAGCTCAAATCCCAGATGAGCAACATTATTTAGAATGTGTGTATAACACAACATATATTTACAAACTGATAACGTATTCGTAACCTGACTGTACTAAGCGTGCTACGTTAATAAGGAACAAGAACAAAAAACTCTTCCGCTTATAAGTTTTAGACGTAATAATTTTAAGACTTAGAGAAGTGCTGTAAAAGAGCAGAAGGTCCGTCCAAATTAACAATCTGACAGGGGGTCGCTGAACTACACGTGGTTCGCATTAAACATTCGTCTCGGGAAGACCTAATATGCTTTTGACTGACGTACGTGAAACACACCTATATTTAGTTTGACGCAAATGGCCCTAAAGAGGAAGGCGGAGCTGGTATTCTTGTGGTGTATGTTGGGAGTCGTGTGACACTACAGTATCTGCAGCAGACATACTGAAGACTGTGAAACAGTGTGTCGGAATGTGCAGGACCGGCGCACAAAAGATTATTTACGTTCCTCATTTCCTCGTCCAATACTTCTTAATTTCATATTGTGTCTTTTGCCGAAATCTTTTCATACCGGGAGTACTTTCAAACGTACAACAAAACGTAGAAAATGAAATCAGGGACTTCTTTTTAACGACGTAGCCATTCCGGTTTTAAAGTTACTTCTCTCTCTCTCTCTCGCTCGTTAGCGAGTATTCAGCGAGATGTTTGGAAGGAGGTTATTTTTTCGGCTAGTGTTCGAGGAGGAGTTCAACGTTTTTGGCAGGATACAAGGACCATGATGGTACTTTTTTTTGCCAGTTTATTTTCTCTGACGCCGATTTCAGCCTAATGGCTTGACGGGCTTACGAACACGGTAATCCAAATAAACGGTTATATCCTCTCGGATTATATCCTCTCCTGATAGACGACTCGGCAAAATGCACTTAAAAGTAGTGACTTGGAGCAGCTTCCTTTAAATCAATAGCAGTCACGGGCAAATCTGCACTTTAAAAAAATCCCTAGAAATGGTTCTGTACGGCAAAGAAAACCATTTCTTAGAAGCTGCTTTGTTTGCAGTAAAACAATATTTCTTTAATTCAAAGAGAAGGCCACAGAAAAATTGCTTTCATTGCTTTACTGTCAATAAATGTTTTCTTGATACATTGTTTGTTTTATGGCAACATTACCTTCCTTTATATCAAAGAAATAAACCATCTTTGATCGGCTTTCGTTCCCAGTAAAGAAATATTACTTTGTACGAAAGGTAACGGTTTAACTATGTTAAAGGTTTTCCATCGTTCATTGTAGTTTTCAGTACGTAACTGATTTCCCGACGCAAACATTAATAAAGCAATATGTTATTCAGTTACTAAACTGCAACCGGGAAAATGCGCAGTTCCCCTGCAGACATTTAAAGTCTTTCTGAAGTGCAATTATTCTCCAAATCACTTAGGCCTACCTCAGCTCCTTCCAATTAGTGACATTATATTCTGGCTCATTTTATTACCTTTCATAAACTGCCTATCTAAAGTAATAGGAACATAATAAAGTAAAGAGGTCGTTTGGTAAATGGATTTTGATTAGTAACACGGTGGGTACGGTTTTGAGTCTAGGAGCCATCATATTTCTTTTAGTGAATATATTTTTGAAAGAATTATTACTCAATTTTTAATTACTAATCACGGTTGTTTTTCTGAACACAAATTTTCTTTACAGTGTAACTGGTATTACCACAAAGACGTCTGCAGAACTATTCTAACGACAATGCAAAGTAGGTTATCATGTTCATTACTGTACAGACCAAACAGAAATTATGTTTCCTGCAAAGAAAGCGCTTTTACAGCGCGTGTTACTGGGTCGCTGAAGTGATCCGCTGACTTTTACTGTCATTTTGTCATTACTGAGTACTCTGAAATTGAGCTGGCTTAAACCCTTCACCACATAAATTTTTTATTTGAGCTTTTAATACCACAAAGAGTTTTCTATATGATGGGTAGGATTTTTCTGTCAGATGAATACAACTACCTAATGGTACACCGAGAAAATAGTTCTGTTGAATAAAAAGCTTTTGTTTGGCGCAACCAAATTAGTTGTTTCTATAAAGGCAATCAAATACGTTGTTTTTGAATCCAACATTTTGTAGTTCATATTTGTTGGCCACATACTTGTAAGATTTATTTGTTGCAATTAAAGATTTGAATTGTTTTACGTCGATTAGAAAGTTTCAGTTCACAAAAAGAATTGAAAGCACAGCGGTATTTTGAACATAAAATCTTGGCGCCCGAACACTATGTCTTAGCGATATCGGCTAAAGAGGCTTTGTACAGCTTTATTTTTTGTATCCTGTTGAAAGTGTTTCAATGGAATTGCTTGTACCATTACTAAGCACCAATCAGTGTACTAACAATCAATGTTACAATACTAATTGTCGCGAATGTTATAAACAAACTCTCAAGCTGTATTTTAGGTAAATAAATTGCCCGATTACACAGTCGACCAAATAAATGCCAGTACTGGACAAAGTTGATCTTATTGCCACCACAAATTCTGTAATAATAACATATCAGACTGTTCCAGCTAAACAAATGGCTATTCACTCTAGACAAAATATGATTTACCTCTTCCTTTATATATATATAATGTTACGGTAAATTTATTAGATTAAAGTACTTATAAAATAGTTACGTGCATTAAGTAGGCTATAATAGATGATGTTGGAACAGCCAAATAGGTGTTCGGCTCAACAAATTATTACCAAGTAATTATTATTTGGTTCAAGGGAACGCATGCAGATGTTTGGATTGAGATAAAATCGGCTGAGTCGACAAAGTTATGTTCTGTGTAAACAAATACTATTCAAATTAATTTATTCGGTACCTGCAAGTTAATCTTTTTCTCAGTTTAACTTACTTGGTAGATCCTACCAGAAGAGTTTTTATTAGACCACTGAGCTTTGCGCAATCAACCACCAGTTATAAATTTTCAACGAATCAGCATCTGGAATAATTTTACTTAGATTACTCTGCGCAATGCCATACATACACGAATTCATTTGGTATTATACATAAAGATTATAATTTTCTCTTTTTGATTCAGATTTAGAATCGTATGAATAAAGCAATGGGTGCCTATGGCTTGAACCTTCGGTCCATAGATTATAGTTTAAAGTATGTAACTTATGATCACATAAAATCCAATTAACATACGAATTTGTGAAATTGTCATTGACATTATTTTCATTAGTTACTCAACTACGAATAAATGTTCCAGGGTCCACAGTAAGTCTTCAAGAACACATGGAAATTATTGCATTAAATATCATAGTTCCCGTTAAATTGTCACATATAGCAGTGGCATGTTTCCATTAGTTGCATGTCATAATATGCTTGGACGACGAAATAACTGCTACGTTTTTTATAAGTAGAAATATGGCAAAACAAAAAAGTTGAGTGCCACACTGTGGCACCAGGATACTCCAGTACTAGATAAAACATTTGTCAGGAACTGCCGAATTTCACACGTTTAGAAACGCATGACAACATTTCTGATTATACTTACGGGATGCTGCTTCTCAGACTTAGATTAATGAATGCAGGCTTACAGTAATCACTTGTCAATGTGTCGTGTTCGTGGGTGCTATTCAAACGGACAGTTCGTCTCTAAGTTTTGCGACATAACAAGTCAAGTTGTTTCGCGTCCCGCTGGGTGCGACAAACGACGGTGGTGTACTGCGGAGAAGAACTGTTGTTTCCGCTCGCTGGAACTCTGGATCACGACCACTGCCCAACGCAGCGCCGTGACTCCAGCTTGCGCAACGGTCCAGCCACTTCACCAGCTAAGATATGCGGCCAAAGAGAAAGGTCAAAGCAACTTGCGCAGAAGCGAGAGAAGCAGGCGAGCAGTTGCATAACCTACGATACACGACGCCAAGTGTCACAAGTAATGTAGTTGTCACATGCCAAGACGAATTGCATAAACGGAATTGCAATTTATTGCTGTAAAGCCATCCTACCGTATAGCAGTAACAGCATTTGTACGAAATGATCCCTAGCCATTCCAACCATACCAATAAGAATTCACTGAACGTGGTAAAGAGATCATTTGGAAGGGGGAAACACAGTTTCATGAAACCTCCAAATTGATGCAGTTTTTTTGTATGTATACGTGTGTATGTATGTGTATGGTAAACCATTGAACTTAAGGTTCGACCATTCCTTGTATGAACCCCTTGTCTGTGTGTGTGGTGAAGGCTGCAATTGTTATATGTAAGGGAGGGTCACCACCATTTATTTATTAAACACATAAAATAATATGACAATTGCAATAGATATGCATCATATTTTCCCCCTTGATAGTAATAAACAGAACCCCCTCGCGAACAAAAATAATAAAGGAAAAATAAAAAAACAAATTATATTAAATAAACATTTATTTAATTACAGCAAACATACACATAAATTCGCTACTCGTTTAAAACAGTAAATCACGGATAGAACGTAACTTCAACATGGCCTAAAATGTGCATGTTAGCAGTAGCAACAACCGACTTTCGGTACAACCGAATCTGATCACCGATCTCCGTATTAATCTTCTTACAAGAGAACAATACAGGCGAAGAGTACATGCTAATAATAGCAGTATTATTCGCAACATTTCCGTGTACTGGAACAGTCTTCCAACAAATAATGTCACGAGAATCAATATAGTTCAAGTCTTGAGCCTTCAGGTCCTTCGCACTGAAAGCTTTCCGGAAGAAAGAAAGCTCTAACAGCCCACTACCAGCTTTGGCGGTAATACCATGGCTATTCAGTTAGCGGCCCGCGGGCCAATTGCGGTACGTCGGACTAGGCAGACTGGCCCGCGGAAAAGATATTCAATCAACAGTTATTTATTAACATACACTTTTGAATACAGTTACATATCTTACTGTTAACTATGAATATCACTAGCGTAAAACGTGTAAAAATATATGTCATTTCATTTCTAAATCTTCACGTAAAAAAAAAAAATTAATGTTTAAAATAAACTCCAAAAATATTAAAAATTTAGAAAAATTATGCACATAACTTTTAAAGTCTTACTTGTCGGAGGTCCGAGACTCGATGGCGCTAGTAGACGACAGACCACACCTCTTTATTTCGTTGGCTATGCAGTAGGTTAGGTAATATACCGACCACCAGTAGATCTATAATGAGAGAGCTGTCTCACCTCTTGTTTTTCACTGAAAATCAAATAGTTCTCACCCAAAAGCAACCAAATTTAAGCCAAAATCAAGCAATGTTCTCAACTGCTAGAAGCAGTAATTTTCAAGTCTCAAAAACACGCGAAATATATTCCTAATAAGAAAAGGAATAATCCAAGTTCAAGTAGTGGTCGGAAATATGAAAAAATAATCGGACCAATTTATCGTAACTATATTAAATCAGCACTAAATATACCAGAAAAAATATTTCTCCAAGAACTGGTGATTGCATAAAAAATACAAAAGAACATATTTGGATGGACAACGTTAGAAAATTAGTCGATAGATTGTTAATTTTCACGGCGAAGAAAATGCTAGAAATAACAATTATAACAATGAAAAAGTAAGCATAATGAATATGTTAAACAGTAAATTTTCTTATTTTGTTATTAATAATCCGAAAGGAATTCCATATCTAATAAGAGTTTTAAATGTAATTCCACACTCACTTTGGAATTCAGAACACCATGGCAAAGGCATTCTAAATTGGGCATTAAATAATTTAAATTTGCCCGAAATGCTTTTCCCTGGCTATACTTATTGCGGCCCATTTACAAAATTATATGAATGATTGGAAAGAGGGGATAGAGGAATAAATAAATTAAATGAAGCATGCAAATATCACGATATTGCTTACAGAGATCATGAAGATATAGAATCTAGACATGATACTAATAAAATTTGACAAAAAGAAGCAAAAGAAATCATGTTAGATAAAAACACACCAATTGGAGAAAACATTGCCTTTTTGCTGTTGCCTCAACTATGTTTACAAAAAGAAAAATAGGTTGGGGAATTCAAATATTTTATGGAATGCATGACTTATAAATGAAGATAACAAATATAACTTTCGATATTCCCTTTCAGGAATTAAAAGATTTAAGTATAGATCAATTTTAACAAATGATAAAATTGAGAGAAAAAAGAAAATATTGAAAAAAGGCAAAAATTTCAAACTAACTTTAACATTGCCAACAGCGAAAAATATGGCCAAAGTATAAACTGGCAGTGGTTTACATCGTGAGGGAATTATACCAATTTTATTGGCTGCTTTATTGGCACTTGGTGGTTTAGCTGGAGGAGCTAGTGCAATTTATAATTCTGTTGAACAAACATAAGAAAATAAAAAAGAATTGGAAGAACAAAAAAGATATAATTTAGCAATGGAAAACAAATCTGGAAGCGTATTGAAAATAGGACTGCCAAAAAATTTTGAATATATACCAATTATCTAATATCGATATTGAAAAATACGTAAAACTATTGAATATTAAGCATTTCAGAAGTGTTTGTATGATTGACGAATTACCGAAAAGTATGCACAAAAATGAATGTGCTGTAGTAAATTTTGACATTTCAGCAAACCCCGATACTCACTGGGATTGCTACTTTAAAGAAAACAACGATGTTTACTATTTTGGTTTATTTGGAAGCAACATTCATACTAATTTAACCAATTACTTTAAAAACAGAAATGTTTATTGCAATGATGATCGAATTCAAAATTTTAATCCAGTTATCTGTGGACATCTACGTTTATTTGTATTACATATATTTTCTAAAGGTTTTAAGTTTCACGATATAATTTCTTTATTATTAAATTGCAGCTATATTTGGAAAACCATTAATCAAATCTTCACATAAAATTTTTGACAAAAATGATTATGCTTTAAAAACATATGTAAATTCACAATGCAATTCAGGTATTTCTGCTTTACAAAGTAAACTAAGCTCTGGTTTTGATTACACAATATCTTACGTTTCTTTTTTTTATCGTAGAATTGTTAATATATATGATCCCAGTGACGATAAAGATGCAGTCAATAAAAGATATTTCGATAAACAAATAGCTCATTATACTTTAAAAGAAGATATAAATTTACAATTCAGTAAAAATATTGCTGATTACATAAAACGAATAAATAATGCAAGGCAGGCACTAAAAAGGAAGTAGATTCGAAATATAAAACTATTGTTTCTGATTAAGCATTAAAAATAGGTGTAGATTCGAAATACAGCAATATTGTTTCTGCTTAAGCTTTAAAAAAAGATGTAGATTCAAAAAACAATTCCATTGTTTCCGATTTAAAGACATGCGTAGATTCACAATGCAATTCGAGTGTTTCTGCTTTACAAAGTAAATTAAGCCCTTGCTTTAATTATACAAAATTTTATGTTTCTTTTTTAGGGCATAGAATTGTTAATATAGATGTTCCTGTAGATGGTAAAGATGTGGCCAATAAATGATATTTCGATTGATAAATTACAAAATTTAAACTAATCAGTTTTGAATTACCGTGATACACTTGTCAACACAAAAGTTGAAAAAAGCAAAGAATCTGTTGACGAAGAAACATATATTAAATTACAAGTTGCAACCAGAGAAACTGCGAAAAACCGTATAGCATTAATTAACTCGAAAGCTGAAAAAAATTATATATTTTATTTACCTGTAAGGTGGGATAAAATTAGTAATATTTTTCTCTTAGATAATAATATAATAATCTTTACTTTATGATAGATTGTACTGTTTACAATATAAGTACTGATAATCTTACTTTTTCCGATGCTGTAACTGTTATTAAGGAACTACAAAAATAGATTACAGTAAGCCCTTTGAAGTTTACAGACGACACTTTGTATTTTAAAATCAGAAAAGAGAAAATATCCAATTATAAAGACAGGGTGAAAACTACAATAGACATATCCGTGAAATATAAATATTAACTATTCTTTTTATCTATTTTGACGACTGCCGCGAACTCTGTCCATGGCAGGAAAAAGTATATCTGCACAGTCGTGCGCTCCCAACCACAGCGAGCTCTGTCCGCGATGGGAAAAAGCATATCTGCACAGTTTCCTTGTTGGTGACGACAGCAAACTCTCGCCGCAACAGGAAGTGTTACCACGATTGCATCGCTATTTACTCATGCTGCGCTGCTTCACAAGAAGTTTTCCAGTTATCTCCTCACAGTGCAGTGAAAACTCGGCTGACTCTTGATAACAAGCTTCAGCTCACAGCATGAAGCATTTTTATAGCCTCGCCGCTCACTCGACCACAGTGGCTCAGTGGCAATGTGTTTACCTTGTAACTCAAAGGTCATGAGTTCGAAACCCAGGTTGGAGAGGATAACTTAATAGTGTGAATATGTGGCACCCATATTTGCATTGTTAAATTATCACCAAAACATTCATTGCTTTTGTCCATATATTCTATATATGAGTATCGATGCAAAATAAACTGTATTCCTCAATATCCAGCAAAAAATGCTCTCCACATTACAAAAGTAATATGACAGATGCATAATCTGGGGTGTTCTCATATGTCGAAGGCGCCATGACATATGAAAAGGGAATACAAGAAACAAAAAAAAAAAAAAACCCTTACTTCTCCACAAAAAAAAGGCCAACCTATGGTGAAGTGAGGGGTTTCTCCACTTGGAGATTTTTGTTGGTGCTATATTAGGCCGGAAAAATAAAAAAAATTGCTTCACTGGCATTGGCATTAACTTGCTCTTAACATTTTGGAATTTTTAAGAAATAAAAATTTCGCCATAGGGGAAATGAATGAATGAATGAGTAAATGTTGAACACATGTTATAAATGTTAAATGACCATTAAAACACATTTTTTATGTTGAATTTGAAATAATTGATTACATAAAAATATTTTTTTCCCAAAATATATAAATTCAAAAAACTGCCATTTTATTAATCCAAGAGTTACACGAGCTATCAAAATATATCTATTTTACATAAATTTTATCATCTTTAGTTTTTAAGACTTTTTCAACCAAATATTCATTTCGATAGTTGGTTTTCATAACTTCAAATTCATAAAAACTGCCTTTTATTTCTTCACCATTGGCATCTTTCAGAATGTAAGTAGGTAAATCATTGTTTAAAACATCGACAATGGTAAATAGTTCTGTCGTTCAATTTGTTGTGTAACCCTTTCTTAACAGTTCATTTACTCTTACTCATGTGGACAATATTGCCAACTTTGTATTTCGGTTTAGTAAACACATCTGCAAAACCTTGTTGTCTTAAATTTTGTACAGCATATGCTGCTTTAGGTGTCACTTTTTCATTTTTTTTATTAACTTCAATTGGTTTCATTCCAATAGTACTATGCTTTGTATTGTTGTATTTTTCAGTAAATCATCTAATATATTTACACATTTGTAATTGCCAATCAAAAAGCACATTTCTTCCACATTTTATTCTTCATAGTCCGATTGTATCATTCCACACAACTGGCTTTTAGATCACTGAATGTAGAATAATATTAAATATTATATCTTTGCTAATTTATTTGAATATTTCATTATGAAATCATAAGCCAGCATAGCTTTGCATATTATGCGGTTTTCTTTGAACTAATATAGATTCTAAAGCATTTGCCTCATTCTTGGCTGTTTTATCTTTAATTGGTATAGCAAATGTATATTATGTAAAAACATCAATAACTGTCATAATATATTTGTATCCATTATTTACATGTGATATGCCTTTCTAATTGCCAGTATCCATCTCAAAAAGATCGATTTGCCACAAATCATCAATAATATACGAAATTTCTTTCCTTCTGGGGAAATATTTTCTTGCAGGTTAATCAACTATATAGTTGATTAATTATGCCTTCTCTTACATTGAGCAATATTTATGTTGATTTTTAGAATTACACATCCAGCATATACTTTTCTGAACTGATCGTCCATTTTTAGTATTTTCAGTTTTTATGATATCATTTTTTGTAACATAGAGAGAGAGAGAGAGAGAGAGAGAGAGAGAGAGTTAAAATATAAAATCTTTTATTTAATTTGGATACTTTCCGTTGTCTATTTTCTACTCCTATCTATTGTGATGAAACCATAGTTTTCATCCAACATTTTGCACTGATCTCTTTAAAATTTTCATAAGACATATTACCACCGACACAATCATTATAAATATAGCTTAGGTTTCAGTCATCTTGTCGAAATATACATAGAAAGTTCGTGTTGTCTCTCACAAGTTGTTTCGGTATTTTCGAATATGTTTGTGCTAAATAAAATACATCAAGGTTTTTATGTGGACCTCTAGTAAAGTACTTGCGGATTACATTTTGATAATCTAAAATTACATCATCAAATACAATTACAGATTCATCTTCACGTTGATCTAAAGGGACCATTTCCTGAGTGTTATTTAAAAGGTGTGCCATTTTTATTGAACTTATAATTTTTTAAATACATCATCAAAATCATTTTGTATCAGAATATATTTGGCTTGGTTCAAACTTTCTGAGGAAACATAGTTTATTAAAATTTAACCATCCTAAGTTATATATAAAATTGGTCATTAAATTGGTTTTCCCATAATTGACCAGGCCTACAATTACACCTCTAATATCAGCAGTCAGTAACTCACCATTATTTATATTATTTGATTTTTTTTTTTTTTTCAGAAATCAAAATGCCGACACCGCAATTAACTTTGCGCAGCATAGGCTGCTTTCACTGCTGCTTTTCATTCAAGTTACCAAATAATACTTCTGTATTGGAGAAGAAGCTTCGTTATGATAATGTCCATAATGAAAAATCGATTGATTTAGTTAGTTTTCTTACAAACTTTTTGACTCTAAATATGGACAATAATACTATAACAACAATCGAAAAAATTAGTGCTCTTGTTGATAAAATGAAGTTACAATTATTCCTAGAGGCCAAAACAATATTGAATCATTGAAAGAAACTGTAAATTTCTATTGGCCCATTTCCAACAAATAACATTGAATTGACAGCAGACAGTGTAAAAATAGAATATGTAATAAATGTAAGTTTGATTTTAACTTGATTATCGATCATCTTATATCCTTGGTTTCGAAAGAAATATTCTTATTGAAAAAGACAAAATGGTTTCAGGCACTAAATTATCTAATTTTAGCCCATTAAAAACAATAAGCATTCATTTTAATTTAGCATATACTATGTTTATAAAATATGATAAATATAATCATTTACAAACAGATATAATTGCTATTTTCCACCAAAAACTGTGTTTGGCTTTAAAGATTATATTAGCTATTAGCTTCCATATCTGATTTTGTATAGAATAAACAATGAATGTTTTAATCATATTGTTTTGGAAATTAGAGATGAAAATGGCAAACTGATTGATATTGATGGTGCTGACATAAATATTATTTTAGAAATAAAAAATGTTTAAGATTCTCTGTTTCGATATCCACATGGCACTGTATATATTTTAATTTTTAGTATAATTCTCTTTTCATGATTAGGACTTAATGCTATTTGACTAAGTACTATTGTATATATTTTATGCTTTCACTTCTTATTAAATAAATTGTTCTATATTGAAGGTTTTTGTTAAATAAGCAATCCTTATAATTGTGAAATGATATTCGTTTGTTAACTACACGTCACTTTACTCCTTTAGAATCTTTGTTTTCTTTTTTACCAACCTTGTAAGCATACATTTTTGCTCATACACCAACAAATTCTTTCATTATTTTGCCATTACATTCGTCTTTCATTTTTTTGTAAAACTTTTTTATTTATTTAAGGCATGTTATATATATTATCTTCTGGGTTGTCATTGTCCAAATTTGCCTAACATTATTTACATATCATCATGTAAATCGTCTGTTTTTATGTTATAAATGTATGAATTTATATCTTGATAAAATAATTAAATTTTATTGTCATATTTTGGTTTCATAACTTTATAATGGAAACCGTATATTAACTCTTTCGATATGCCTAAGATTGACATGCCAACATAAATAGGTTTATTAAGTTTTCAATTTGTGTTATTAATATGTATAGCTGCAAGGTTTTCTTTAAATATAGTACTTTTCTTAAAATTTGGGTTTGCTTTAATTTTTCAGATTTTTCTTTGTTTTCTATTAGTTTTATATCCACTCTGTTTCTTATATTTTCCATAGCTTTGCGAACACAGAATTATTCATCAGCTTATACAAATCTTCTTCAAAGTCATTTCTAGCATTAGTTCTAATTGTTGTATTTAAATCTATATATTTCTTCAATCAATCAGACTAATTAAACTTCTACATTCTATGTATTTTAGTAAGTTTTAATCCATTCTTTAAGCATTGTTCAAATTACGATAGCATATTACATACTTTTCTATTTTATGTAAAGTTAATCATTTAGACAGTTTGTTTTTGGAACTGCCTTATTTTCTGGACAAAAAGGTAGATCTTTATGTGATCTATGTAGTTTCAAGGATATTGTAAATGAACTTCTAATATATAACCATGATTAGAATCATCATCCAAATTGAATATATGTTCACTGTAAAAATGAAGTGCTGTATAATTCTCCCATTCGAAATCACTACATGATAAATATTGAGACATTACCCAGCCATATAAATTATTAGCATCAAGAAATGCTAAATAGTTGGACTCTTAATTAGAGTAAAATTGTCCAAATATTTATTATTTGATTTAACATATAATTTGTAACATTGCTATATCCCCCCTCTAATACCTTTTTTCAATCATTGAAATTATATCATTACTGTGTAATATATATAATGGATGTTTAGTCATTTTTAACATTGCGTCCCAAGATAATCCCGGTGCTGTTAAATACCACGGCAGATCTTAATCGTATTCATTTATATATGTATTTCAAACATCTCCTAATATTTACATATCACATTTAAATATGAATCATGATATTCACCAAGGTTTTTCATATTAAATTGGCTCCATACAAGTTTTGCATGTTCATGATCATCGTCAGTTATGTCAGATTGGTTGTTTTATTACAAAATTCGCTTTTTTGTGGGAGACCAGTTTCGTTAAATTTTTCCCAACTGTCCATGTAATCACATGGATAAGCACCCTTTCTTATAACTAGATCTACTTTATATTTTAATGAATAATTTTGTGTGTGTTTCATTTTATCTTTAATTAAATTCGATGATAATCTAGCTAAACTACTGGCAATAAATTTAATGTGTCTATAAATTTAATTTTAAAATTTTCTGTTTCTTTCCCAAAATTAATAAAGTTTTCTTCATTATTTGCTACTAAATCTATATTTGTTTTATCATATCTTAACTATTTCATAAATAAATGTGGATCATATCCAGCTAAATTATGGAAATGAATTGGTACAAAGTTAGCCACTTTTAATTGTAGATTACAATTATTACACACAGGATCAATGAATTTTCTACTTATATGATTCTGATGACATATTTTTTTATTCTCCTTTGTACATACACATTTTTTTGATTCACTAAATAAAACTTTTTTTATTTTGTTAATGGATGTATTGATTCAATTTGCTAATGTATTTAACCAATTCTTCTACTTCTCTTTTATATGATTGTATAAAAAATTATGAGCATTTGGACCACGATATGCAACTGGCGGCTTATAATCACCATATGCAGATACAATATAATAACAAAAACGAGATACTTTATGAAATTGATATTTCATAGTATATGATTCATCATTCGAATTTAAATCAATATTATTTATTAGTTCATTAGTAAGATTATATCTTTCTTTAAGTATTTCCTTACAAAGGTCATTATCAATATTGTCTTCAGTTAAACTGGATATTTTTTGATTAAGTTAAACTTATATAATTCGATAGGATTTGACTTAACTGCTGATGTTTTCTTCAATATTGATTCAAAATTGGCATATATTGCGAATGGAACCTTAATTGTATGTTTATAATTTTTGAAAAATATTTCCTGTCCTTTTGCAGGTATATTGACTTTTACTGCTTCATTTTAAAAACAGTCTTCTGTTTGTACTTAATTTATCTTAAGAATAAAAGAATTGAAGGCACATATCACATATATTAGTTTTACCATTATGGTTAGTTTTTTATGCTGAAAGCAATTTCGATAAGTATTTAATTCAACAATAACGAGGGTTATAATCTTCTTTGAAATAAAATAAATCTATATGTTTTTCCTTTTTATTTTTGTAAGTTTTAGTGGATATACCATGGATTTCTTATGTTCAATAGAGTATAAATTTATAGATACATCAATTTGCTGTTCGATTTTAGGTGTATCGTTAATTTTAATTGGATGTTGATATTTATTTATTTGTCAATATTAAGGGCTACATTTTTATATTTAGTTACTCTGTCTGAATTTTTGTCTGCTGGAAACAGCGTAGATTTTATTGCTCAAAGAAAGCATTTTTGATCCATTTTTAACATTTATGTGTGCTTTCTTATTGTTAATAAATTCAGATAGTTCAGTATATGATGATCCATTTAATTGATAATATTTATTTATAGGTAATTGAATTCCAATTATTCTATCTAATGTCCAGCCTGAGCCTCTTATTTGAAATTCAGATAACTGTGTAGTTATTTCTTGTATTATGAATGTATAAATCCTTTTAATATCTCCTTCATTCAATACTGTATAATTGGGTGATTGAAATGTAAATCGTTCTACTTGAATATTATCTTGCTTACGAAAATATGCATATAATTTAATACTGGTTTCACCCCTCTAAATGTTATAAGATTATTACATATTATCTCAAATACCTTATTTTTTACTGAAGTCAAAAATGAATAGACTGTACTAAATTAAAAGTATTCTCAATGTTATATGTTGATATTCTATGTTTAAAAGCTTTAATAACGAAGTAATTTTTGTTGGTTCTTTTTCTTGTGTTAACAAATAAATTATTTGAATGGAAATATTTCTTCTAATTCTATTTTATCTTTGGTATATAATTAATTGATATCAACATCAGCTAAAGGTAATTTTGTAAAATTATTCATATTTCTTTTTATCTGCTTTCTTTTTCTCCACTCATCTATAAGCCATTGCATAATAAATTGTATAAGAATTCTAATTAGATGGGTTTTCCTTAGTCTGTATATATGTGTTGTTTTAAAATATCTAGCAATATCTCTTAACTCCCTCACCCCCGCATAGTTCAACTCAGCTGTTATATAAGCCTCTATTTTTTTTAGTTATATTAATAGGAGAACAAATATATATATATAAAGAAAGCGTAAAATAAAGAAAATTGGAAAACTCGGAAAGTGCTTAAATTATTGGGAGACTGTATTTACTTTCTTGTTAAGACTATAATTCTTAATATAATCGCTAAAATATTTTTTTTACATACATTTGCATGTTTATCCTTAGTTGTTTTATTAGGAGAATATAATTTTATAGATTTATTCTCATTACACACTTTACATGTTTTTGTTGGATTATTATCTTGGTGAATTTAGTTTAAATTATATAGTGCTGTGTTGTGTGATTTACAATTTTTATGCTTTTTGAGAGGTGCATTATGAACATATTTTCCACATTCACACATTATTTTCTCTTTTTTTAACTCATAATGACTACTAGCATATTTAATATAACTTTGTTTACAGATGTTAAAATGCTTACCTTTTGTGCGTTTATACATTGCAAAACTTTCTATGTTTAATACTTCGCCACACTTTTTACATTGCTTGCATGTGTTATTATTTTCCATTTATTTATATAGAAAAAAATTTATAAAGAGAGAATGTATTTTTTATCATTTTAATTTAAATGCTATTTTTAATTTCAAAATTTTTGCAGTCTTATTAAATTTGTTTCCTTTTAAATAACACAAACCAAAATGAAGGCTCTGCTCAACAAGTTGAACAATTCATATGAATTGACTAAACTACGTGACCTCGAAATTGATAAATGGTATAAAGCTACAGAATTTAAAATTTGTGAATCTAATTTTGGCAAAGAAATTAATTGCATTCTAGATGGTAATTATAAAATCAATTTACCAGTTCGCTATGCAAAGATAATTGATGAATATAGCTTAAAAATTATGAATGAGAAGCGAATTTTTATCGCATATAAAGGTTAAAAAAAAAAAAAAAAATGGAAAAACTATGCATATTTATAATTCTCTTAAAAATATAAGTATTCTATTATTTTTAATCTATCAATTATCTTTTGTAATATCTCATCTGATTTGCTTGTTTTTAGCTTAAATGTACTTGATTTAGATTGCTCGCTTGCAAAATTAGAATTTCTAGAAAACGATCAATTTACTTGATTTTTGCACAATTTTGCTTATTTTTTCCTTGTGCCAAATCCTGCATGCTCATTTTTGAAGAACTGCTAAAAATTTACTTGTTTTTGCATGAGTTTGGCGTAAATTTGCGTGGTTTTTATACTCAAAAATTGCTGCTTCTAGCAGTTCAGAACATTGCTTGATTTTGGCTTATATTTGCTTGCTTTTGGGTGAAAACTGCTTGATTTTCAATGAAAAACTAGAGGTGAGCCAGCTCTCTCATTATACATCAACTACCACCTGTACCAACTAAACATTAGTTTTAAATAACAAATCATCCCTCCATCCACACAAATCAATTACATCTTCCATTGACCATTATATTGCAATGTTAACCGATAATTTCACTGTGCATGCAGTTTAAATGTGGTGCATGTGGTGCTAATTGCTGTGCATGCGATGCTAACTATGGTGCATGCCATGATTATTTCTGTGCATGCAGTGCTAACTGCAGTGCGCGTGATGATAACTGTGGTGAGTTCCGTACTAAATGCGATGCGTGCAGTGCTAACTGTGGTGAAAAGGTGCTAACTGCAGTACGTGATGTACTAATTGCAGTGAGTGCAGTGCTAATAGCGATGCACGAGGATGTGATTCTATTAACATAGAATCGGTGCTGCAAATTTTAGAATGTCTCTTTAAAATATCACTTCAAGTAAACCAACATCGCTAGGGTTATGTGTAGTCTCACATGTGAACAACTTTACAGTACTATTTTAATTCAGTGTGGTGCGCAGAACATTGGCAATTAAAATCATTTGTTAGTTTCTGCAGCTTCAGACAATTTTTCGTTTACTGTACAGAGGACCAATACTTGTATAAATATAATTTTAATTAATTTGCCCACTAGCATCCCCAAAATCAAACTATATTTAATACAGTATTATCAGACCATACGGACAGATATTTCCAACATCACAAAATACTCCCTGCCATAACAATCTCTGTCAAGAAACAAACCAAGTAGCTATCCCTACGAAATATTCTATCATGTGAAACCTCGACTACATGAGCCGACCATAACATCAGTTGTTACCCATAGTTACTTTTTCCTTTCGGCCATTTTCCATCCTTTTACCACCTTTTCAAATAAATATTGCAATTTAAGTAATAAACACAGTTTGTATATTCTATCAGACTTGTAAGTTAATGTCTAATTCTAAAATAAAATACATTTATCGATTATTATTTCAAACAAGAGGGCTTTAAAAAGTACTCACTTTACCATGAATAGCCTATAGAAGAGAATAAGTAATACCAAAAAAAAAAAATTCATATCGAGGTCATTCAACAAGTTATACCAGCCATACCACCAGATCAGCAATCCCATAGGTCATATAGTCAGAACATTCCAATCATTCATTCCTTCGAAAATATTCTAACCAAATATTTGACAACAATACCACCACATCACATTTGTCACATAGACAGATCATACCATTACTTCACACAGAATAACCTCACCGACAAACAAATCATACCGAAATGTCGTATCAAAAGATCATGCCATCAGACCAGAAAATCAAATGTTCCAGCCAAAACATTCCAACCACATCACACTGCACACCCAAATTGGACAGACCATACCATTTATTTGCCTAGAGCTTATCAGACAGTACCAGCAAACCAGCCATCCATACAGACAAGTCCTACCAACCATAGAACTAAAATTTTACAACCAATCATTCTGACCAACAGTACTGGTAGGCCATTCTGTTATAACATACCAATTATGCATTTGTGCGAAAATATTCAAAGCCAAATACTTTTCAACCATACCATCATGATCGCTTTGGCAGTAGCCTGGGTGTATGAGTTTGTGTATAATTGAAAATAAAGCAAGCCATTTATTGCACATATCACTGAATCAATAAGTCTTTCAGAGAAGCAGAACAGGCTGTATAAGAAACCAAACACACATTAATATGTATACATAGGCCTAAATTTTATTTATTTACTTATTGTATAATTTTTGTCATCATAATTATATTGTACACTTTATCTTTACATTTCTAAAATGTTTGCAGGTCATGGATAGTAGCCAACAGTCTCATCTGATATAATGCCTATTCTCCAGTTCAATGATGATTGAAGATATATCAAGAATGTGTGAGAGATCACTGCATTTTTGATGGTCAATCAAATCTTTGAGTCAATAAACAAGTTCATTCTGGCTTTCGGGAAATATGCAATGAGCGTTCTTGACGCCTTCTGCCATCATCACACCACTTGTCGAAGGAAACTCTTTGGAGAAATGTGTCAAAACGTCAGGAGAATCATTATTCTTATTATCAGATACTTCATAAACAAAGTCGCATTGCCATTGTCACCAATGCTTCATTCATAATCGCCTTCACCTCCTGTACCATCCTCAATATCAAAATTTCCTTTGTCTGTAGGAGTCACATGTTTATCATCAGCATTTGGAGCAGACGAATATTTATTTTGAAGTTAGTCGATTTTACACGAAAGTCTTGCAAGTATACATTTTGCACAAACCGTCTCTACCAAGCGTCATATGTATCTCATCAGTCATTAACATTAAATGTCTCGTCATAATCGTCTGTGGAATCAGTACCTAGCGATGTAGCAAGGTGTATTGACGACATTACTTGCTGGCTCCAAATAGATGAAACCTTGCAGATCCGGATATGCTCCTTCAATATATCACTTTGCACAAACTGTATGAGCCCAGTGTCGAATATATTTTACCATACGAGTTCCCTCGTCGCCTGCGAACATATTATTTAGTATAGTAACAGGTTGTAATGATGTCAACACATGCTGTTTCTCAGTGGGCGAAAGAACACTACATTTGTTGGCCTCGATGCCTTTATGTTATATTGAGTGAACTGTCCGGAACATTTATAGTAACGAAGAATTGCATGAGATGGATTATTCAAACAATCACACTTCTCATGTCGCCACCCATTGCAACTTTTATTTAAGGTCCTGGCACAGTAACAACATTGTTTTCCATGCATTTTTTGGGTAGTTGTTGAAGGTATGCATGTAGTCTTACATTACGTACTCGTTTTCACATTGTTAGTAGTTTGTATCGCCTTAAAGCATAGATAAATGCATACACTTTACTCCTGCCCAGTGCTGATTCAGCAGTGCCGACTCCTGCAGATTGACTTCTGCACTGCTTACTCTTGCAGTGCTGACTCCTGTCGACTGACTCCTGCCTACTGACTCCTGCACACTATGGTAGGATTGAAGTATTATGCCTTACACGGGTAGTTTAAAATCAGCTGAGTTCTATATGGCAAACAAATGAACTGTGAAATATTTGTCTAAATTGCAAACGAATGAACTGTGGAATAATTTTGAGGAATTATGAATATTTTGAGTAATGTTTCGTAATTGGTTGGTTGGCCTGGTCATTTGGCACAATCCTTTGGTATGGTAAACTCCGGTGTAGATATTTTGTGAAGATTTGCGCAGTTTTGCGAAGATTTTGAAAGTTTTTGTGTGAAGAGGTTAGCTACGAGAAGCATATAGGACATTTTTTTTTAGAGATTAGCCACGATCGGCTGTTTGTATCGGTGGGTGGTATGGTCGGTTGGCCTTGCTGGTTTGAGACTTGCCGACCAAACAGCCAATAAAAACTAGTGGGTGTCGGTTACCTACTGATCGTCGTACTAGGGAGTGGCTGTGCTCTGTCATCTACATGGGAATCGAACCCCCTGGTCACACACATACAGCTTTATTTTTTGCATATTATATGTAATTTTTTCCTCGATGTTTTTACGGGTTTTTGTTTTAGATTTTGGCAATTTAATTTTTTTTGAGCTCAAGGTCATTGGGGTTAATGTCAAGGTAAAAAACAACCAACATAATAGTCGAAGTCGTTGGTGTAATTTTTTTTCTCGATTTTAGAATAATGTTTTTAATTTTTGTAATTTTTCTCGATTTAAAATGAATGTGAGGGGGTAGGAGTGGAGAGGGGTTTGTGGTAGCTGGCTGTAGGGTGAAGGGTTGTTAATGTTGTAGGGATGAGGGGAGGGTGAATTACTATCATATGCATGTACCTCGACTTTATGCTTTTTTATTTTTGCTATTTTTATGCTTTTATAATTGAGCATGTGGGTGGGTGTGAAGGTGTTTGTTAGGGTGAGCAGGGGAAGGTGGTTTAACGTTATATGTACCTTGATTTTGAGATTTTTTCGGTTTTCTGCTATTTCTCTGGTTTTTTATGTTTAGGAGGGTCGTGGTGAGGGTTGGTAATGTTGGTTTGGGTGGTAGATTGAGCGGGGATAAGGTTGGGTAACATTATATATTCCTCAATTTCTAGATTAGTTTTTAGATTTTTGCGATTTTTTATGTTTGGGAAGTGGATTGGTATTGGCTCGGGGGCCGGGGGGGAGGGGTAGGAGACGTTGGTTAGTGTGTTGCGGTCGAGCAGGGAGAGGGGAGGTTAACAATTTTGGTGCCTTGATTTTCGATTTTTTTTCTATTTTTGTGCTTTTTTTTAATTTTTGAATTTTTTTTGTGTTCAAGCTTATCCATGGTCATGGACACGGGGTCAAAGTCATCACGTATCATGGTAACCCAGATCCAAGATGGCGATTGCGTGACTTCACAACATGGCGGCCACCCAGTGCGACCTTCGCCAGTGACATCATCGCAGGTGAATCTTCCATCTTCACCCGAGACCCGTTGTGCCAGGAGCCCCTATTTCCTACTACTGAGTGGTAGTCGTGGTGTGAATAATTTTTGCCTAGCGAAATCAGGCGAACCACGTGAAGTAGCAATTCGGTGTTGTTTCTCAAAGTGGTTCTACAGTCCTGTTATTTTATAGATGGCTTTTAATCTAGACTCTTGCTCTAATCGGGGCGAGTGTCATGACCCGAATCGCAGTCATGACCTTCAGAACCTATGTAACAGACGCGAGGCAAGCAACGATTACCTGTAGTTACTTTATATAAATAGAGAATCTCGAAAATCGCGAGAAATTTTTCAGCCATCATATCTTAAATAACACTCTAGCTAGATTATCCTTCCGTGATCAAGTTTTTGACGCAGCTTGGTTCTTCACAGACCGATCACTAACGCCCTGCTTTGTAGTACCACAATCCTCATTGACTCAGTGTAATGGGAGAGTAGTTTCATATGTGCACGACAGCTAATAAGAAAGAAAAGTGTCGAACGTGTGTGCAGTGCGTTGAACTGTTAGGAAGTATAGGCTATTCACGGTACAGCCAGCAATTTTGAAGGCCCTCCTAGCAGGCGTAGTAAACAAAAAAAAAAAATTCTATCATGATTTCAAACGTTTAGTTAAAAAGCTATAAGTTTTATATAGGCTACCGTGTTTATTAGTTTCATTGTAAGTTTTGTATTACCAATAGGCAAAAATATTAGGTAAGCTGAAAGTAACTTTTAAGCACGGCCTTAAAAAAAGTGCTCACATTACCGTGAACGGCTTATAGTCAATTTTTCCCACGGTAAACGATAGTCTCTAGCTATACCTTTTCGTATGCTCGCGAATTCACCTAGTAAAACACATCGGTGAATCCATTTGACTGAGACAGTGTTCACGTTGTCGTGGTGGAACATCCCGCTCGCTAGAAGTAAATAAATATCCTCTAAATATGGTTAAACGAAAATTTACCACACCGGCAAAAAATTAACGCCGACATCAATAAGACAGCAAAATCCCGTAGTAAGTTTCATTGGTACAAATTTACACAGAAAACAAAATATTTATACTTTCAAAATTCTTGTAACTTGATAGTAAAATAAAACTTTTAATATTAAAAAAATAACATTTTACACAGTGATTATTACTACTTCCAGCAATTATTTTTGAGCGATAAAATTGCTGCCCTTGTTATCGTTGAAAGAAGACAAAATATTCCAGCTTCACTCTTTTATTATGCCGAATACTGCTGTATGATTCGCCAATCTGGAATGGAAAACAAAAGAACTCATGGCAACTCTAATGCCAGAGATTTTATGTTAAAATTTTTAGTGTTGTAAAAGCAAGGGGGGGGGGGATACGAACGAAGACAAATGACGCCTCTGCATCATGCTTACATACAACTAATTATCCCCTACTGGGATCCGTGGAGACGCGGATCACTTCTTGAATAATGAGCGCCATATGAGTGAGACTTCGTCCTAGCGAGCGACGACTCATTCCGCCCGGAGAGACGCAACCCGCATCACGCACCTGGTGCCAACTTGAATATGCCGCACCGAAACTACGACCCCCTTCCCCTCATTCTTCTCCTTCCTCATGCACCTTCTCCTAAATCTCCACTCGTGAAACACGGTTAAGCGGCTCTTGTGGACCGATCATTTCTCCCGAGTGTTGGCCGTAATTCCTTCCTCTACCTTGCACGTGGCCCACATACCTACAGAGAGCAGCTGCAACAGCTCAGTCTCTGCATACAGTTCGTTATTAATCCTTGCCATAAATTGTCCAGGGACACCCTATCGTAACTTCACCAACACTTCCTACCCCGAAGAATGATTACACACTAACTACATCAAGAAAAAAATTAACAAACGAAATTAAAACCTATACGTGTCATCGTCAGAAGAGATACGCCCTCTGCCGCTGTAAATGCGTTCTGCCCGCTTGTCGCCTGATTTTATCGCTCTGATGAAGCGGAGTACTTTGTGATGCTTAATTACGTCATTACTGCGTTTTATAGGCTCACTAAATGGCTACAGCTTTATATGTTAAGCTCGGAACTCTTTTCTTTGGGTCACTTATTCTTCGAAATGCAATGACTGAAGGTTCTCAAACAGTTATAATTACTGCTGTAGTGAGGCTTGGAAAAGGTATGCGAGAGACTAAGTCCCAGTTATTTACAAATGCACCATCAAAAGTACCATTAGACTAGGTAAATCAGGAATAATTTGAACAAATAGGAAAAGTAATTTTGAAATTTTGAAATTTGGTACATGTACTCATGAAGGCTACCTGAAAACATATCAAAAGTTCTCGAGCCCCCGGGCTGCACATTGTCCACCATTTTTCAAAATGGCTGCCAAAATGTATAATTGGAAAATGATTTTAATAAGTAGCGGCCAAATGTCTAATCTAAATCCGAAAATCTATCTGATAAAAATTGAAGATAAAAAATTCCTACAAAAAAAGTGACACATTTTTGTCGATATGTTGATGGGTAAGTGGATATTAACGAATAAATGAGGGAAAAGAAACTTATGCTCATGGAATATTTCATCCAAAAATAACTGTTCAGAATGGCCTTTACGTGTTGGAAATCCCGGGGACGCCGTACCATTTACTGTCCAGTTATACTGTTATTCAGTAAATGCGAAATACTATCACGTATTTATTAAACTTTATCTTACTATGTGATATGTATAGAATATGGAGTAACATTACTTCAGGATCACTGAAACGTCGTTATCCTACAATTTTAAAGATAGCGGTTGAACACATTTCTCATACAGTAACACATGTGTTATTGATAGCTGGTAATACAATTTCAAGTAAAACATTCTCAGAATTCAAACTTAAGAAAGCATATATTGTGAAGTCACTAGCTCATACAAACCATTAGCATCAAAGTTAGGAGCGACATCATACGGATTGACACAAGACAGCTCTTTAAGAGAATTATTTGCGCAGTTAAAGCTGCAAAGAAAAAAAAGCAACTATAAGAGGACTTCATTCATGAGTTGTTGGCAATTCCTATGTCATTGTTTGACGATGCAGGCATGCGAAAGACTACAAAGTCTCCTCTTTATCAAATCTTCGATAATACACTGGTAGGCATACAAAGTAAAGACGTAGACAACACTCTTTATATCATTGATGGTGATTACCTCGTGCACAGCGTTGTATGGCCACACAATGCCACTCTTTCAGAGGTATTTGAAATGTCTGTAATGAGTGAAGAGACTTCGGCGGCTCTTAACATCGAGGTCTTGAGAACTGATGAGGGTGAAGCTGGGTGAGTATGGAGTAGTGCCGGAATGCAAGGTGCGGGGAAACGGGAGATCCCGAGAAAACCCGCCGACTAACGGCCACATGCGGCACGATTATCACATGCAAGAACCTCGGCGGGAATCTAACCGGGTTCACCTTGGTGGGAGGCGAGTAGTCTAACCACTACACCACCGTGGCCCTCATGCCGCTCAAAAATACGTAATTCAAAATCATGTGGAACATTCACATCACTAGTAAATCTTTATTTGTAATGAAATTAGCAAATTACATTACATTTATTAATCTTTTGCCAAGAAATAATGTTACGCCATGAATAAGAATAAGTTGCTGAGCCTATAATTGTATATTATTATGTGTTACAGATAAAAATAAAACAATAATGATAAAAACCACTTAGCAGCTCTACAGTTATGTATTTTGTGTTGTAAAAATGTGTGTATGCGCACGATGTGTGAGCGTGTCTACTATGAGTTCAATCGTGAATATCTTCACAGCCATTACAGTATCGACAGAAATGGATTAATTCATTTCTGTAGGAAATTTCCCTTTGTTCAATTTGTCTTGAGAAACTCTGAGTTTAGATCAGCCTTTTAGCCGTTATTTGTTAATAATGTGCTCAACCAAACATTTTGGCAGCCACTTTTCAATATGGCGGACGATGCGCGTCTCGGAGGCTCGAGGATTTTTGATATGTTCTGCAGTAGCCTTCAGAAACACATGTGCCAAATTTCAAAACTTTATAAATTATTCAAATTTCACCAGTCCATATGCCTTCACCTGAGGTCACACGTTGACGAAATAGCTTTGATTGGTGTGCCCATCAGCTAACCAGGCGATTATTGGTTCCACGTCGAACTAGTGAACTAGTGCATAGATAAACTGAAACATCGCGAAAAATCTTTTGTACTATCACATCTTTGATAACACTCTAGTTATTTTATCGTTGTATAATCGTATGATCAAGTTTTTGACTCGGCTAAATTCCTTGCAGACCATCCATCCGTTCTACATTATAGTATCGGAATCCTCATTCGACCAGCGAAATGGGCTAGGAGGGTCGTATATGCATTGCAGCCAATAACGAAAGTAAACTGTCGGATGTGAGTACAGTTATTTAAATCCTAGAAAACAGTAAGTTTTCCCCCGCCATAACCCACAGTCTCTACGCAGAGACTTCTTAAGCGAACGAAGCAAGTTAATATAACATTTCGAGGAGAGACTAATAATAGCTTCTGACTTTTCATCGCGTGGCGGAGAAGATTTCGACAACGAAGTGATAAGACAACAGAGCTCGATTTCCAAGGAGGAGGGACTTGAAACGCTAGACGCTGGGATAATCAGATCGATGACACTGGACAGCAAAGCGCGCCTAATTTGATATCCCTGGAAATAGTGATCAACTTGCAGGTAATATCTTTACCAGAAAAACCATCCTTTCTTTGGCATTGTTTCTGCAGAATGTGTCTAACGACATTTCCCCAACCCCAAGAAACAAAAAATAAAATATGGAGATGTTAAGTTATAGAGAGTTTAAAGATGTAACTTATGTATTATGATCTACAGAAAATTTATATACTTGTTTTTCATTTCAATTGTTATGTATGAGGAAACAATTTGCACAATCTTATTCTGTTACTAACACAAATTTATTTCGAAGTAAACTTAGATTGCCATATTTTTTTAATTTGTCAGTCTATTAATATTCAACTTACCTCTGTGAAATTGTCATGTCTGGTTTTACATTTTGACACAAGAATTTGCAAAAATGAAACGAATGTGGACTGAAACTTGTGTTGCTGCATAGAGTACGGCATTGCAAGAAAATATAAACTAACATTACAGTTATTCAAAGACCTTGACATTGTTAGATTATCACATTTCTGTACTCGTTGATAAAATATCTATACTCTGTCACGTTTAATTTGAAATTAGGTTAAACTGAATGTCTATAAGACATTTTTAAGTTGTCAGTTGTAGACATTGGTTTATATTATTTTTACACTTGGCATTCTTTTTATAATTAATTGTATTCCAATTCTTTTTAAAAGAATGATAAACAGTAATCAAAGTGAACATTTTTGGAAAATATATTTTGCTTTAGAGCTGTACGAGACAAATTTCTGTAAACATAAAGTATAGATTTAGTTAACAAATATGCGAACAGATCCACAAATCCAGTGTGTTAGGGTAACTATCTTAAGGGACATTATTTACAGTCCTGATAACGATAACAATGAAAGTTATCAAACAGCAGCAAAGTTAATCATTATCTTATCCACGCAACGTTTTAGTGCAAAGGATAAAAAAAAAAAAACATTAAAATATTCACTTTAACAAATGGTTGTTCTTACTCAGTATTAATAGATATGCAAGTTTGCCTACAGATGGGAACGTGTTATCCGTTTATTTATTTTAGTTTAGATCTTTAACATTAATCAATTTCCGTAGAAAAAAATTATTCTAAAAATACATATTACCTCATTTAAAGCTCACAGGATATCATTTGAAAAATATATCGCAAAGTTGACATCAGAACTGCGGCATTAGCCTAACTCTTTCGTTAATTGTACTCTTGCGGCGACATTATTGGAAATATTGAGCATTTTTTGAAAGATGGATTTTTACGGTCACACAGTGCCAGCCAGAATCGACCGCCATGCTACATCAACCAGGGTTTTACTGAATTTTTTTCGGAAAAGGGGGGGGGGGGGGGGAGAGATTTTTTAAAAATATACTTATTGCGCTCTACGAAATTTCGCTATTCCGTAGTAGAAATATAAAAACTCCTTTTAGTTATAGATCAATAGACAAAGGAATCAAAATAATTGTGCACTTCTTTTCGCCACTTTGAAATTATCAGGTAGCACATAACTAAATTCTAAGGCCATAATCCGAAATGACTTGCTAATCTTGATTGTGAGAGAAATTCCAAAGAATCATTCTCGAGAAAAAATAATTAGTTCGAATCACTCCATCTCTGGGGATGACATCTCGCCTTAAAAATTATTAAGTACTGCTGCAAATAAAAAAATCCCGCTCAGTGCCTGCATTCCATAATTATTCTAGCAGCATAATCGAAGAGCTCTAGCATAATTAGGGCAGACTACGGTAATTGGAGTCATTCTATTTATATGGAAATTTTTAAAGTGTGGGAAATGCCCCATACACCTCGTCCACACGTACCTGCCTGCCCACAACGCACAGCCACCGTGTGCGTTATTAAAACTGCAGGAAGAGTGGGGGCAGTGCATACACTTTGCAAAGTCCGTTTGAAATGTCGACAGTACCCACGTGTGGTAATCCACATCAACGAAGCGTAATATAGGAATACGCAGATTTTAAATTACATAAAATTAACTTGGAAATACTCCTGTGACTTACAAAAATGCTTCTTAAAAAGAGTATTGTCTTTATTTTTATAAGGGTGGTTGAAATTATATCACTCCATTTTTAGCTTACTTTCCGTAGGAATGAAAGGCTTATGAGATCACTTTCCTGTCTGTGGGTCTGTGTGTGTGTGCGTTTCTATATGTGTGTCCGCCCCTTCAATTTTTTAACGCGTGAACCGAATTTTACCAAACTCATCACATATAGTACTAAGTAATTATACCTGAATTTTATAGTTTTCGAACACGCCAGGCACTTACTTTTAAAATGGCGGCCATTTAAACATTTACTGCGATATGTCATATCTCGGAAACCATTCAACCGATTTTAACCAAACTTTGTATGCTGGCAGCGCAAGTTGTAAGCATTCAATTCAGTGGTGTATACTATTTTGGTGCACCGTTTTGGAAGAGAGTGTTACGTGACATATACAGCTGTTGTGTTATACCTCGAAAATTACTCAACCCATTTTCGCCAAAATTGGCAAGTGAGTAGTACTATAATAGGTAAAGTAAATATATGTAAAAAAACTTTATGAGGCACTTATTTTAAAATGGTGACCATACAAATATTTTAGGCTTATTTGGTATTTCTACCATACTTTTGTCCGCCATTTTGCAAGATTGTGCTACTGGAATGAATCAAGTTTTTGTGTAATTTCTCGGGAAATAATTGACAAATACCTTCCAAATTCGGCAATCAAGTACTATTGCGCAGGTGATATGTACACATATGTATCAAGTATGTCAGACATTTATTTTCAAAATGGCGGCCACCTAGCTATTTTATCATAGTACGCTATATCTTCGAAAATATTTAACCGATTCCAACTTAACTTTCTATGCTGAGAGTATGTATAACAAACTTCAAATGCGTCTACACGGAATCACTTTGTCTTCCTTTTTGTAACATAGTGCCACACGAATAAATAAATATTTTATGTCATATCTCGGGAAACAATTAGCCGATTCCTACAAAATATGGCAAACAAGTAGTATTGCGGTAGGTTATGTTAACTGACATGTTTTAGGTATGTCAGACACTTATTTTCAAAATGGTGGCTCCATTGCGATTTTCGTTTTGTGTTATATCGTCAAAACCAAGTAATCAATTCCAATGAAACTTTGTATGATGGCTGTATATATTGCAACAATCAAATATGTCAACACACAAAATCTCTTTTGTCCACAATTTGATAAAATAGTACCACTTGACAAACTTATTTGATCTCTGAAAATACAACAGATTTATACCAAATTTGAATAACAATTAGCACTATGGTAGGCTGTGTAAACAGATAAATTTCGAGAGGGTCAGACACACATATTTAAAAAATGGTGGCAATATAAACATTTTAGCTCCGAATTTTCGTCTACGAAGTTGCAGAACTAATTTCAACTAATTGTGTACGCTGGCAGTATCAGTTATATCCATCAAAATTGTCTATGCAAAGCCTCATTCCTCCGCCATCTTGTAAGATAGCCCCATATGAAATAATGTAGTTTTGATGCCGTATCTCGTGAAACAATCAACCGATTTCTTTCAAATTTGACGAAGAAGTTGTACTGTGGTAGGCTATATTAGTTTATATGTTAAGTATGCAAGTCTCTTATTTGCTGAATGGTGCATATACAAAAATTTTAACTTAGTGTGCTATAAAAGATTTAAATTTAACTTTGCATATTGTATCTATGTCAATAATTGAATGTGCTAATATTTAAACTTTTTGCGATCCACTTATGAAGATCGTCACATGTTCAATGGAGATCTTATGCCATATCTGAAGGACCGTTCAACTGATATGCATAGAGGGATCCTCCTTTACTGGATTTTGGCAAAGTAGTGTCAGGTGAGTAAACTGAACATTTTGTCATATTTGCGGAATAATTCGGCTAATTTCCACAAAATGTTGCACACGTAAAGAAGGCCAAGTAAAGTTCCATTATTTAAATGGGGTCAGACAATAATTTGAAACATGGTGGCCATATAAATATTTTAATATATTTCGCGTAACTATTTAACAATTTAATAATTTGAATCAAATTTTTTATTCTGACGTTATTAATTACAAACATCGCTTATAAAACCTCTTTTTAAGCAATTTTGTAAGACAACCCCATTTAAGAAAATAAGGATACATATGTATGCGTATATATATATATCAGAGACCAATCAACCGATGTCCATCAAATTTTTCACATAGTTAGCGTTAGGGTAGCCATGTAAACTTATGTGTTTTAGTGGCTCATACACTAACTTTAAAAATGATGGCCGAGTAAATATTTCAGGTTAGTGAACCCTATCATTCAAAACATTGCACTGATTACATCCGAAGTTGATGCTCCGAATCCTTACTCCGTGTTGCAGTTGATAGCAAGCTAGCTTGATTTTACGAGTTTTTCTGAATTCGAATCCCGGGCAAGTCACTCGTGTATTTCAATTGTCTTTGTATTGTTTCACATGCTTCTGGTTTCATCTCTAATGATATTGCTGTCATTCAGACGTCAACGCCTGCCTACCATCTAAACCTTCAAGAACTTCACTAAAATTAATTTCCACCCGTGTAAAGGAAAGTAGCTTCATTAGTTATCAGTAACTTCTTGTTGCTTCGTGCAAAGGTTGACCGTGTCGCCTGACAGCCCAGCTCTGCTTAGACTATCAAGCCCAATGTCAGCTTGTTATGCTTCTTACATTAAACGATTCTTACTCAATTTTATGAATTATAGACGTTGATCCATCAGCATTGAGAACTTACAACTGCAACATTCACAGCTGCCCGATATTTATAAAAAAGAGACTGGTTTGCTATTGCACGTGACGATTTGCACTTTGTGGTTCGCATAGAGTCTAAAAGGGACAAAAGCACTAAAGGTATAATATGAGGTATCACAGCATTCCTACAAGTTTTGATTCCATTCCTACCTGCAGTAATTGCCGGCTTTCTGCACCGCTTAGCTGGAGCGATGTAGAGTTCAGTGACCTGTACGTTGGACTTAAATGCCTTCTATAAAATCATGCAGTTATTAACTGCCCATTAGTAGCTTACTGTGATTTCGCCAGAATATTTTTTGCATGTTTATTATTTGCTCGAAGCTCTTCGTAAGGTGTCAAATAATGTGTGGGCCAATTGTAAAAACCACACAGATTCTAGTTTGTTCCAAAATGAATAAATGGATTTTTCACGTGCCTGATAATAGTGAACAGAACTCTATGCGAAAACCATGTAAAGGTTTTGATAACTACAAACCCTGTGTTACATCATTCGGAAATAAAAAAAATCATTGATTGAAAATGAATGTACTGTTACCTGCTGCAGCTGGCGCCGACTCAGCTGCCCCACTCCGTAATCGGAGACCCACCTCGCCCTCCCCTCTTCCTGGAACGATGCGCTAGCGGCCTCCTGACTCCCTCCTCTTAGAATCTCCTGAATGCCGACAGCGGCGAGGCTTACTGGCATCACAGACCTCCTCTCGCCTGCTAGAGTTTCCGATACGTTTAGTGACTACGCAAGAATGTTCTGGTGAGACTGGCTGGCGCCTCAGCCCTCCGCGACGCATCACGCGAGTTGGGAAAGATTCTAGGTGGCGGCCTAAGACACTATATATACTGCCGCAACCCAGCGGCCGGCAGTCTTTGATGGAGGCCGTCTGGCCGAGTGTGCGCGAGCGAAGTGAATTTTGGATGACGACTGGAGATTGCGGGACGTCTGAGCGTGAGGTGTTCGTGGCGTGAATGGACGAGAGGGTGTGAAACCAACGAGGGAAGCCTACTGTGCGTGAGGGAGCTTGGAGGAGACTAGAAGATTGCGACTGGCGTGACATGGACTGAGCTGAGGTGGGACTGAATGGACCTGTAATACTGATTTAATTGTAAATATTTGAACTGTCAAATATGGACGCATAAATAATAAAATAATTGAATAGGTTGATACACTGTCTACTGGGACTGATCTTTAATTATTTAATTTAATTGATTTCTTTCTCGTAATTATAAATTTTATTAAATGGTGTCCATTGTGAACAGTAAGTGATTCCATTTCTTGTGATAAGTTGAGTTGAGAGAATTTTTTGCTGTACATATTGTAAATAAAAACAAAATTATAATTAATTATTTTATTTGATTAAGACCTCTATCCCTTAACACACTTGGTATAGCCAACTTAATTTCTAGAGAGGGGGAGAGAGAGAGAGAGAGAGAGAGAGAGAGAGAGAGAGAGAGAGAGAGAGAGAGAGAGAGAAATTGTAACAGTATTGCCACTTACTTCTTTCCATGCTAAGAACACACTTGACGGCGTAATGTTCTGATCACAAAGCCAGGTACTTGATAGGTCTACTGTTAGTTTGAAGAGAATTTTGTAGACATTCACAACTGCACCGAAATTCATTACTTTTTTTTTGCTTTTCATTTTGATAACTGTTAATATAAAATTAATGAAATAATTACATTTTATTGGTTTTAAAAAAATACAATATATGCCATTAAAGTTGTTCTGAAACGCGTTCACAATGACTCAGATTCTAAATGATTAGACCTTTGTCTTGTACACCCACCTGGAAACGACCATTTTTGACTATTCCGAAGAACTTGAAAATTAAATGTGTTTGCAACACGAAATGTATTTTGAAAGTTGTGCACTCAAGTCTTTTTAAATGCGTTCCCTTTTTGTGAGAAAACATTGTGATTACGTTCAGCTGTTTTGCTAAATAACTGGCATTTCAAACTTGAAGCAAGACAGTCCACGCGCCAGGTAGATACCCTCCAGGATTTATACGGAAAATTACAATTATCTAGTACTTTCATGCAGTAGGTTCAAGGTTATTTTATAGGCCATGTTTTAAGGCCAATCAATATACTATATTTTGATATGCAGGTGTGATATTTACGAGGGATATTCCGAAAAGTCGTGGAGTGAGATCACAATTCGGAGACCGTTTAGTGTAGGTTCCTTTTGGAATTATTGACGTTCACACACTATACTTCACACAGTTTACAGCGATGCACTTGTTTCAGACAATTTTCTGACAGTTTATGTAAAATAGTACATGTGACAGCTTTCACTTCCTGGTTTATTATAAACTTTGCAGAAACCGCAGGGTGCGATGTCTGGGCTGTATGGAGGATGGGCTATAGACTTACCAACAATTTCTCTATATCTTCTATCATCACTTGTGCCCCGCGTGGTGTAGTGTTATCTAGAACAGCAAACATTTCTTCATAAAACAGTTTTTTTTTTTTTTTTTTGCGAATTGCACTCCTTAAATGAACACGCAAAACATAAGTATAATAATAACCACTTACAGTTTCTCGTTCTGGAACCCAGTGCTGCTGTGTTGTTCAGAGGGGGAAAAAAAAAAAAAAAAAAAAACCGTCATTAAATTCTTTGGGGAACCCAAAAGCCAGAATTACATCCGAGGCTGTGATTCGCTGTGTTTCCGTAAGCTGGAAAGCTGCGATCCGTTATATGGTTGTAAATAGACAACTGCACGTTGTGTTTTCTTTTTCACATAAACAAAGCACGCCACAGTGTATTTGCAAGGGCGAAAGTCATATAATCGCTTCCATAAAATCATCTCAGTAAAGTTAAACCATGAAATTTCGGAACAGCCCCCGTAGATTACATTTACAACTGTTTCACCGCATAACTCATGTGTGGGGCATATGCAGACCAAACTACCTCTTTAGCGGGTTGCCTTCAAATGTTAAACGACGTGAAACGGAAAGGTTTAAAAAATATCTTAAGCGTTGTAAGATGAATGGTTGAGAAATCCCTCTAGCGAACATACGGGAAGAAGGAAATGAGAGGAGAACAAACTGCTGGATGTGGCAAAGGGTAAAAATTTACGGAGGGGGAAAAAAAGGAAGAGGCGAACGCGTACACAGAGATATTAACTGCCTTGAGTCCAAAACTCCGTGAGATTTGGGGGTAGTATTTATATGAGGCGTGATATACTAGTCTGCCTGTGTTTCCACCAAAACAGTTGGGATGTTCGTGGAATGTTCCACAGGAAGACAGGCACAAGTCTCGGACTGTTTCGGTAGAGGAAGCTCATCAAATTATTTATCGGTATCATTTCATGCTCTCAATACAATCTCATAATAAACAAACGACTCACAGTGGCGCCAACTTAAAATTGTTTGGTATATATTTGTATGTATATTTACACAGAATACATTTTCTGCAGGAACAATATATGCATAGCAGGATGATGAATGGTAATAAGCTCTCAGTTTACAGACGAAAAAATAATCGATGAAGAGCTATGGTTTATATTCAGCACGGTATTACCGCATGAGCACATAGCATTCTTGTGCATTTTTCAATACATTAACAAACTGAAGTTAATACCGATCACAACTTTTGAAGAAACGGGTGAAGAGTGGGGAAAGGCCTATATCACCTGGAAATAAGGTACGAGTTTCAGGTTTAAACCACGTCTTTATAATTTGTAACTTATCGATAAGTCTTAAGGCTGACTATCAGCACTTAAAAGGAAACTAATCGCACAGAGCGTGGCGTGCAATGGGAGTATTAAACTGTTTGGTCCCGTATGCAGAGAAAACTACTGTAAGTATTTTGATTACTTTCTTACATGAATGAGCTCGAACGAAACTAACTACACTTCACTTAAATTACTTACAGTAATAAAAATAATAATACTGTAATGTAGGTATACTGTACTTACTCAACGTAACTCAAACAACGAATGAGTTCTCTACGGTGGGCTTTCTTTGAACAACACTATGTTGTCTCCGAAGCAGGATGAAGGAAATCTGCGGTTGTTCATAACCACTGGAACCCCTCCGTGTTAACTCCGTAACCAACAGCTTTCGTCAGCAGATACAATAATGCAAACTATTTCTCAAATTGTGATTCCAGGACTTGAAACCGAAATCCTAGGCGTTATGAGCGCCCATGTCTCGGAAGTTTCTAGAGGCTGCATCTGAGAGCGTAAGCCATAGAAACCGGAAGTTCAAACCGATACATATTGCACACGATTGTTTTAGAACAGTTGTAAATAAATTTAACTAATACTAAATAATTACTTTACTGTATCATAAGTTGGTGAGAAAGGCAAACATAAACTACCATTCACGTCACTTGCTATATGATCACGTGTTCTTGACAGTATTGATGACAATTCGCGAAAGCGAATGTTAGGGACGTGCGTGAGAGACGAAAATGAGTCTACTTCAACGTTAGTCTCTGCGTAAACCACGATTACAACTAGGTGTAGAAAATACTATAATAAGGACGTGCCATGTGTGCCCTTGTTGCAGGCAAGCTGCCAAACCGAGGGTTGCCTGCCGTCAAGCCCCGCACACTAGGGGTGTCCTTTTGGCAGCCATTAGGCAGAGCGGGTGTGATACACGACCGACAAGTCTACGTCCTGCCTCACTGAATGATGGCCGAATATAATTAACATACGAAGCCGTTCGCCACAAACAGAAATTTTGCCACTACAACAGATGGCCTGTCCTGCTTTTTTAACAAAGTGAAACATTTGAAAAATATTTCCGGGTTAACAATTACATGACCGACACACGAATAAAGTGATCAGTCCCAATTTTAGGTTAACGCAAGGTGGAAGAATAGAGATACAAATGGTATATCTTCAGCAGGGGTTTCAAATGTGCTCGGTTTACCGCAAATAGCATATAATTCAACTTCGACCGTAATAAAAATGCCGTTAGAGTTTTCTCTTATTTATTGGAACAAGAAGCCCCATCTGTATTTACATGGTTTTCGGAATCTTTGTTTTACGGCGTTACTGCCTATAAAAATTATCTTCCTTAAAATCATCAGACTCAAATAAGATACATTGCACCCTGGGAAAAAATTAAAAATATACTGACAATGTATTATTTAAACACGCAAAGGAAACATTAATACGTCCAAAGTCACACGCCAGAAACAATTACTTAAGCAATCACTGTCCTTTGCATTTACATTTTAATCGGCATGTATCAAAAGAAAATTGTTCATATTAGTGGATTCGACACCAGTGTAGTAATTAATTATATGTGATGCGAACTGTTTACGCGAAAATGTAGTGAAAACTGTTGAAAATATTAAAGCAGGTACTAGTAATCACATATATTATGGAGATATAAAAGGCTGGAATCCATAGCTGATGTTATTTATTGTTACGCCCTTACCGTCCCCCTCCACCCGCGATCCAGCTGCACCAGCGCAACAGGTCCCACCTCGAGGTAAGTCGCCACTACCTGCTCGCCCGTACGACGCGTCGCTTGGTGTGCGGGATAATTGACAACTACCTGGACTGGCGTCGCCGCGCCCCCATCACTCTTCCAAATAAGTTGACGGCGGCTGGCTATTGAATGCAACCTCTGGCAAACTCCTTCCTCGACAGAACGCGACGTTTAAAATAGATTCTGGACCAGGGTCGACGACACTATAAATACCCTCCTCCCGGCAGCTATAGAACAGAGAGTTCTGGTGGTTGCCATCTGGCTGAAGTGTGGATATCGGGGTCAGTCTGGTGCAGCGAGAGACATCAGCGGAGAGAACCGACAACGACGGACGAGAGGGCATGCAACCCGACGAATAGAGGGCTACTCAGAATGGGGACGCTCGGGGCGTCTTAGAACATTCCGGACTTTTGGATTATTGGCTGAATTAAGGTGGGACTCTAGAGACATGTATTGCAGATTTACTGTAAATATTGTAACTGTCAAATATGGACATATAATTTATAACATTGTTGAATAGGTTTTAATACATTGTTGTTGGGAATGCTTTAATTATTTGAGTGCATTAATTTCTGTGAGGTGATGGACGAGTATGTAAATATCTATTCTAAGCAGCGAGTGATAGCCCTTTAATGTGATATAGTAATTCGAGAGTAGTTTCATTGTAGCTTTTTTAAATAAATTAGGAAATTAATATTAACTGTTTTTATTCAATTAAGGCCTGGCTTTGAAAAATTGCTACATTGGTGTCAGAAATGAAATTCAGGTATTCATTCATAAATCTAATTGTAAAATAGGTTCTATAGAAGGTTTTTAATTATTAAGATACATTTATTAAGTGATTTTAGCAATAGGCCTCAAATTAGGATTATTTCGCACTGGATGATAACTAGGAGAATGTCGACAGATATGGAAGCACTGTGTCTTTAATTGAAAGTCTAAGTTATCGAATTAGCAGTGTTTGCGAATTTGTAAATAATGTAAACAGTAATGTAAATTGTAGAATAATTAGTGTGGTAGATAGTGTTGATGAGAATGTAAATAGTCAGCTTAGTAGTGTTAATGAATCTATAAATAGCCAAATTAGTTGTGTTAATGAACTGGCGTTAGAGAAGGTGAATGAGAAGATATAAATTACAAGATGCGAGATGTTATGGTTCTTGGTATAGGAGGTAGAAGTATTTTCGCTACCTTAACGTATACGAGAGCAACGACTCCACGTTTAAGCACTGTGTCCTACATCCTACTTTCCTGCGAGCAGCCTGTCAGTTTTTGTTTGCAAAATAAAGATGATCTTCGCAACGAGAGCAACGGAACATCAAACCGGATAAGCTTTTATAAGCATGGTCTACAGATGGTGCTTACCAGCGTCGGCCAATTGTTCTGGAAGTTTTCGCACCGACGCCATCTTGTAAATTTCCAAGTACATAGCATCCCAGCCTATTTTGCTCACGGTAAACTAAAGAAGATTTTTGCGACCTCACTGAGCAAGGCACAGAAAATAACTCTGACATTCATTTTTGCAACTTAAAGTTTTTAGATTTTTGAGAATCAGTAACATTTTGAACACACAAATTTTTTTACTATTGACAACGGCAAGTTATGAGCACGTTATCATTGGGACCAGTTCAACTAGGTACGGCCACTTTCAACTGCAGTAGGAATTTTCTTGTGCTGTCACTTAGCTTTGTCTTATTGCCGGCAGGTTCTTAAAGTACGTTGTTCAAATAATATCACAGAGTATTAATTTAATCAAAAGCGGAATAAAAGTACTAATGCCAAACTAACTATGTCCGTGGTTGACTGCTGTCATATAGAGTTGCAATCCCCGGTGTCATATTTCTATTGAATTCATGCTAATTATTTCTGTATATTTTAATACTGATTCTGATTGGTCTTACTCTTACGTAAATACATAATTGACTACAACAGTTATTCTACACAGTGTAAAAATAGTGTTATGTGTATATGTGCAAGAGCTGAATCAATCAGTGTTTACCATTGCACTGTCACGCAGTCAGATGCCTCTACATATCCAATACTAATCTAATACACACAGATGACATAATTGTTGCTATCCCAACGTGATGGCATTGTGTGTATATCTGTAGTGTACATAACACATTATACCTCACATAACAATTTACTGAACAAAACAGTATTTAAACACAATCGCATTGCGAGTAATAACTAATGAGAATGGCTGTCTTACGATTTTGTATGTTTTGATATCAACTGAGATGGATGTTCAAATGATTAGTAATTTTCTCGATCCGATATTACGTCATAGTCAGATCTTCAAAGTGAATTATTTGATTCCAGCCTGGATCCAGTCCGTGCCGGGAATCTTTAAATAGTTTTCCAGTGGATCGCTCGTTCATCCGAACTGAAATTTTTGTCTATAATGTAACGAAAGCGTCACACTTATGTGATGTGGTGGCTTAATTGGGAATGATTTGAGCTTCACATTGTAATTTTATGAGCTCATTGTAACCAGAATGTGTAGCCGTCAGCTATGCGACGTATTTTTTTTAATAAAAAGAAAGGAAAAATAAATTAGACTGTATTATCATACAACCTGCACCAAAATTCATCTGTGTAACATCGCAATGGTTTATTTTCAAAACGAGACTTGAACCTGAAAGCCGTACCCCCACAACTATTCTCTGCCGTTGGAATGGGAAAAATCGTTGATGAACGCGAGTAGACTGCATTATATGTTTTTAACTGCGGCAGGTAAGAATAATTATCTTTAATTCCGACACTAAAAGCCCTAATGGTGTAGGGAAGCCGACAGAATTATACTCAACGGTGTGTCAAAATCTACGGGCAAGAGTTTTATTGCACCGGACCAGCCAAATACCGGCTGGGTTTGGAAGAGTGTAGACCAAATCCTTCTGGTGAAGGAGGGAAGGGGGGGGGGGGGACGAAGACATAGAAAGAACAGGATAATCACAGCGCGGTGTTGTAAGATAAGAAAACAAAGCTGCCGGCTTCATGAGTTATGCGAGGGTGGAAGAAGCAGAGGAAGAAAAAAATTTACCCCTTCTGAATCTGGGCCACCCTTCCGTCTCGCCTCGAGGGTCCAAGAAAATCAAAAAGCTATAAAAAAAATCTCGAGGGGTTAATTAAGGGAGCATATGATTCCTGCCATACAGCAATTCTAGGAACATGTGAGAGCAGAGGGTTGCAGGGTGGAAGAAATGGGCCATTAAAAACAGACCAGCAAAACATTTGGAAGGGGTTGGAGAAGCTGTTGACGACGGGCATTTGGAGGGATGTGACAACTCTTGAAATAAAAAGGAAAGAGTTTTACAGGACGCGACTAGGGAAGTATGGTGAGCTCGTTAGATATTTTCTATGTTGCTCAGAGTATATAGAAAGTAGAATGAAGTGTAGGAAACGTCAGTATTGAAAACAGCTAGACGTAGGTTACAACTGAATAATTATGTACTTACTTAGGAATTAATATGATGCGTACAGAAAAACCGAAAATGTGTACTAGTTTGCGATAAAACTTAGCAGGTTACGTGCGTTTTTGGGTTTCCTTTTAACGATCAAAATATTTTTTAATTTTATTTTTTAACTAACTCAAACTTCTGTGATAATGACCAATTAGAGCATTACTATAGATGTTGTTTCCGGAAAATTCGTATTTACAGATAATAAAAAAATATATATCGAAAAGGCCAATGAGCGTGAGTTAAGAGATTTGGGCGGCTCTTAACCACGAGGTCTTGGGAGCCGATGAGGGTGATTGAGGTAAGTATGGATCAGAGCCGGAATGAAAGGGCCGGGGAAACGTGGAGTTTCCCGAGAAAACCTGCCGACCAATGCCATCGTCCGGAACGTTTCCGACAGTCGAGAATCTGGGAGTGACTCGGCCGGGGATTGAGCCCGGTTCGCCGTGGTGGGAGGGGAGCAGGTTTACCGCTCAGCCACAGCGGTCCCATACGGCTAATGTGTGAGTATGTTTACTTAGATAAAAGTCTAATGTTGTTCCAACAATATTAATGTTACTGCTATAGTAATTGTTTGTTGTCTGTGAGCCGTCAGTAACTAATGTTGCTGTCAATGTAAGATTAATGCTAATGTAACAGTAAGTACTTTTGTACCAACGTTTCATCCCTACTGTACTGTCAACATTAAGGTGATGTTTATGACGCGGTAAGCAAATTTTTTGTTGAATTGATGTTAACATTTGTGTTAAAAATTCTCTTGTATTATCTTAGCTTTAAAAAAACCATTCCGATGTAAAATACATTAGGTAGAATTAATTCGTCACATAAAGTAATATTAATAACTAAGAAAATATGTGACGACCTGGAGCAGAATCGAAGCTGCACCTGAGTGAGTGCTTAACGTTCTTAACTTTACACAACCCACCGTCCTACCAACTGCTGCTCTATTTGAAAATATCTGATGAAATTTCATATTGTAGGTATTCAGTACCGTATTACGACAAACTGCAGGTCTCTTTCGTTATGTGAAAGTACCTTATCTTCAAGAAATATATGCATATTTGCCACACGAAAACTGCTTTGAAAAGCATGAGCTGTAATCTAAGTTACATTTAGTTCTCATACTATGCTTTAAAAATGTAAAGGTTTCATTTTACGATATTATCGCTGTTTACTAGTATCCGCCATTTTACAACGCCAAGTCTGTGTAAACTTTTGTAGGCTGAACATTACTTTAATGTCGCAGTAAAATTAACTATTTTGTTCTTCATGTTATTTTAGCGTAATAAAACATTTGGTTGCGGCATTATTACTTAGAGGGTTTTATTAACACTAACACTACAACTGTATATTTGCATTATAGTAATATAAAATTTTGTCAATGGATAACATTATAAAATTTGTCACAGCATTATTAATTTTTCTACAGTATAAACGTTTAAAGAAATTCCTCAATTGCAATTTTTTCCTTACAATGACATTAAACTTTTTTTATGTTTATGACTATACTGTATTTTGGAATTTAATTAACAATAACAAGAGTCTCTGCTAGAAAATTTCAGCCTCGAAGAATGACGACTAAAGTCAGTTGGTATAGGCCTATGAGAGTTTATGTTATAAGTGTTAATTGTAAACAAGATCTAAAGAGAGCATGCGTCTCGCGAGTTCTCGTGTCATGGAATCAAGAATTATCATATACTTTGTGAATCATAAATACCAAATACGTGATGTCATATGCGCCCTTAGCTGTAACTCCATATTCCTTCATACATAATTGTTAAATTTTAACGCCCATAAATCCTACAACATTTGAATATTTTTAAAAATTTGTGTTACTAAATTTTGGAATACATGCAAACGATATCACGACTTTTGCCAGATAACTTAATAAATACGAAAATTATTTGTGTTTTTAACCAAATTATTTTTCTGCACAATTGAACCCACAAAACAAATTGGAAGCATGAAGATAATTAAAAAATGGAATGAGTGTCAGGATATTTTCCATCAGTTAACCTGTAACATCAGATCGATTCTCCCCATTAACGTCACAACAGCGAGTCACTTTTGTTATAGTTCTGTCTCATTGATTGCGGAAGCCTTCCAGGAAATCTCTCACTGTAGCAGTTGTCTCATATAGAGAGGTTGCGCGTTAGCAAGGAGTGCGAATTGATGTACTGAGGTATGTGGGGAATTTTCATCGAAGTCTTGGTAAGCTTTTTGGTAAAGCTAAAAATAGTAGTATTTTTAAATATATATTGAAATATGAGTTACTGTGTTGGCGCGAGAACGGTATTAAACATTACATCGTATCCCCATAGTACTACTGAAAATAAGTGTTAATTCGTGCGGAATGATCTCTGACACACGTTTGGATGGTAGTGAGTTGCATACCGGCGGACTGCACCGTTGCTGGTATTTGTTGATCAATTTTCATTCCTCTTTGTAGAAAATACCTGCGCATTTTCTTGATGTTAACATTCCCAGCTCTTTAACATGTTAGATTACAAGACTCGGCGAATATGAGGAATATTGTGGATAATACTACCGTTTTGCTGGTTTTAATCACAAGGCAAAATGCCTCGCATCGGCGACAGTCGCGCAAGCAGACACACTCTTGAGTGTTCACAAAACACGACTCTCAGCAAGTCGCGGATAACTACACTGTACGGTGCGGCTGCATTAAGAGCGAACGTATTTATTGTTTTCGCGCTGCCCAAAAAGTCTGAAAACTAGTAAATCGATCAATTTTCAATGAATTCGAAGTGTATTTTAAAGTCTTTATCTTCACAACACGTAATGGTACGTTTCGTTATTGGATTTTATTAGAGAAGTTTATTATATTATATATATATATTATATATATATATATATATATATATATATATATATATATATTATATATTATATATATATATATATATTACACACACATGCATTGAATTTGACTTGTAAAACACTGTATTCTATAATATATACCTGTACTGTTAATTTATGTTCCAAATTGTACAATTGAGTCTTTTGGTATGGCAGGCTACGAGATATGCCGCTACTTGCTACTTACGCGCGCGAGCAGCTAACTTTCGGGCACTTCATCGGCATGGGAAACGAGCTTCAATGTTTGCTCGTGGCCAGCCTGTGTTTTTCAGTTTCTCCACGTGTGAATCCAACATCCGGGTGTGCTTAAAGTGATTCCTGTTCTCTATTTTTAGTATAAGAAATAAATAAACTTCTGACTCTTGAAGCCGCATGAAATACTTCCTATGTGTGTATGTTATAATACAAATATTATATATATTATATTATATTTGATAGTTACAAAGTGTTTTTCATGGCTGAAATTTTGTGTAACGTTTGAATATGCGTTCATTTCTTATCACATTTAAACATGTTTAGTAACTAACTCTCTACGATTGCACAGCACTTTTTCATTATAAGTCTAAATTTCACTGTGACTCATAAATTATGTAGGCCTATAAAAATTATGAACAGAGCTAGGAGATTAAAGAAACCTAATTTATTAAATAAAAATAGTATTTTTAACACATTTTGGAAACAGTTACGTAAGATAGAGTGAAATGAATGAAAACAAGACACATTAGTCATTACTTACTGCAGCAATAAAAGAGCTGAAAAATAAATTATAAGCATACATAATCATATAGTACTAAAAAAACGTCCACTAATAAAAAACTCACTACAAGAACGTCGCAGTTATTTTTAAAATATTACGCAATTTTGTGTTGTTTTTAGACTACTTTCCTTGGAAAGATAGGCTTATGAAATCACCTGAATGTCTGTATAGATGTATGTCCCCTCTTATACCTTTTGAACCAGAGAACCGAGTTTAACCAAACTTGGCATATATGTAACTCTTTATAAGGATATCCGACATTTATAGTCTTCTGAAACACCGGGGGGCTCATTTTAAAAATGGCGGCAGTTAAAAATTTAGAGTGCTATGTTATATCTCGGAAACCATTTACCCGATTTAAACCAGATGTGATACATTGACAGTGCGTCACGCAACAATTGAATTAAAAAAGCAATATTGTTGGTGGCCCTCCATTTTGGAAGATAGCACAACGTGGGAAAAATAAGCTTTCACGTTATATCTCGTGAACTGCTCAACCGATTCCTTCCAAGTTTGGCATATAAATAATACTGTTGTAATTCTTGCAAATATATGCAATTTAAATGCAAATTGCATTTATTTTCGTAATGGTAGCCATAAACACATTTTAGGTTCATTTGCTCTATGTAACATACCACTTGACCAATTTCGACTAAACTCGGTATGTTGGAATTATATATTAAAGGCATCAAATATATCAATACATAACTATATTTGTCCACTATTTTCAAAGCTAGCGTCACATGAAAAATAAAATTTTTGGTATATATTTTAGGAAACAACCAGCCAATTCTTGTCGAGGGATTTTACAAATAGACGAAAACCATTGTAAGTTGCGTGGACCTAAAACGACAAAAAGTGAAGCACAGAGCAGGGGAATATTTGGACTCACAATTTTTTTGTACGTATTCGAGGGACTATTTAGTCTCCTCGCCTAAGAAAATAACCGACAGAAACATAAACGTCATGCTGCTCTCACAAGCGACGTGTAAATAATGCTCCCTCCGAAGTTGTTTCTCAAAGCAAATATTTATCAGCATCGGAACTTTGTAAGAGTTTGAAATATTCTCACGTTCTCTCTCTGATTTACAAATGACTGCACCGGAGGGTAACAGTTTCGCTCTTGGCTGTAGCAAATCTGCGCACGAATTAGCACCGGGGGAGAGGAAGTAGAAGTCACAGTCAAAAATATTTGGGTTGGCAGCCGCGCAAGATAAAACGCCACACTCATGTGGCGAGGAAGCCATACTGTAGTCTATGCGCGGTTTGTTCATAATTTTGGTGCTAGTCTTTGAAAAATCACTCCATGTATGACGTACCTGGTTTTTTACTAAATATGCAATGTTAACATAAAACTTTCTTATTGCTTGTTAAATTAAACTTTTAATTATAGTTTATATATATAATCAATATGAACAAAAACAGGGATAAATTAGTTGTGTTGGTAATTCCTATAGGTTATTCACGGTAAAATGAGCACTTTTGAAAGCTCTGCTTGTGATCTACTTGTATTCACGTTGTGCAGACTATTCTTCCGCCTTATGTAAGATTAATATTGTCATGGTCCTCATCCCTTCATTCATGCGTCCGTCAAGTGATTTGAGAAGCTATTAGGCGCTGGGGGATGTACCGGGCGGCCATCTCTCTGAACACAGACAGGTGGGCGAATGGTGACCGCCGGGGCGGGTGTACGTGGCTCGGTGAGGGAGGCGGGACGTGCCCCAGGTACCTCAAATTAGTTGGCGATGTGACCGTGCGAGGCGCTAGTAGTGGGGCGGCCGTCTCGAGAGCTAGGGCGGTCCCGCTCCGCCGCTGCAGCTCTTATCGAGATGAATAAAGTCCGGCTCTTTATTTGAAGTGGTCCGGTGACGTGGCTCGTAGGGTTCTCACGTGCTCTTAGCAGGGCTGTCCACCACATCGCCCCTCGCCAAACGTCACACTTCTGCCTCCTCGTCCTTGTGGTGGGTCATCATACAAAGAAAGATAAATCCATGTAAAATGTCTCATATTTGTCCTCCAATGTTAAGGTGGGTCCTCGCTATATCGATATGCAATGTGGATCGGTGAAGCCGTGTACGCGAGGGCGCTATCGTCGGCTACGAGACCGAATGTCATGCAGATCCAAACCTGAGCTGTGGCAGTCTCGATTAAAAGAAGAATAACCGATACGCGAAGTGAGGACGCGTTTGTTATGATTCAGTTGGCATACACGTCTTGATTATACTCAGATCACCCTTTCGCTTTAGCGTTTGAGTTTTGTAAGTGTTTTTTATAATTTTTACTTTGATTACTACGTTTTTGTACGTTCCCGTTATTTTTTTTTTCATCATTTGATAAAACTGATTTGAAATAACGTGGACTGACGAAAATACTGTGAAGTTGATTGATTTGAAGCGCGAGAGTTCTGTGCTTTCGAAAAGCCGGCTGGGACTGATTACAAAAACAGGAGCAAACATCGTGATGCTTTGCTTAAATTAATATTTTTGAAACTGAAAAGGAATATATATATATATATATAATACACACACACACACACACACACACACACACGAGATGTTACAGAGTCATGGCGACAAAAGACAATCTTCTAGGTGTGAGGATTTTCTTCTGCCCACAGTGGTTGTGGATATTAAAATAACGATCTCCCGTAAAACACCCTTCGTCTATAAACAACACACACAATGCATTTCTCGCTCGGCAATCCATTGCTGCGTAAACCATGTGCGAACTGCATACGGGGCTCGAAGTCAGCTAATCCAAGTGCCTCTATCTTTTGTACGTGGAATGGACGTGGTCTGTGCTAACGGAGCTCTCTCTACAGGGAGGTGTGGCTGACGTCTGTATCGCGGGCGATCTCACGTGTGCTTGTGTACTGGTTCACTTCAACTCTGTCCAGTAATTCCACTTCAAAATGGGGATTTCGAACACCTCTTATCCTCACGCCCTCATGCGGTGGATGGAAGGTCCCATACTCACGCAGTCGCTGATGTAGTCTCTGGAACCGAGTGCGATGTGGCTTCCATCTGTTTAGAAACTCTACATAGAAAATACTCAACATATCACAATAAATGGCTATCGCTTGCAATATACAATTTATCAATTTTATCAATACAATAAAATTTACAATCACCTCAAAGAAACTAAAGCAATCAACTTACTAATGTCAATTCCAATAAACTGTGTATCAAAACCTATTGAATTTTTTTTACAAATTATGTCCATGTTTGGCAGTGCCAATATTTACAATAAAGACCGTTTTGCGCATGCATACAGTTCCACATTATTTTCAGTCCATGTAACACCAGTCCGGAAAGTTCTAGAGTGTTCCAAGCACTCCCATGAAGAGTTACCCTCTACTTGACGGGTACCTCGCCTTCTCGTCCGTCCACACCGTACAAACACTTGTCTGCCATCGTCCCGCCCTCTCCGCTAGTGTCACCCCCCGCTGTACGGACTTCGCCCTATTGCTACACTACAGCCAGCTGGCTACCACAAAGACTAACTCCTCTCCGACTTGGGGGGGGGGGGGGGGGTATTTATCGTGTCGTCGACTCTGCTCCAAATTTCGTGTTGCGCCGAGCAAAAATGAATTACCGGAAAATTCTTGCTTATCCTTCCATGTCGTCGACTCCTCTGGCAGGGGGAAGCAGGCGCTGTGACGCCAGCCTTGTCGGCTGTCAATCATTCCCCCGGCCGTTGTGTGATGGGGCGACGTAATGGTGAGTGGGTCTGCCCAGGTTTTGTCTATGTGGGAGGGGAGGATCGAGGTGATACCCCCCCCCCCTTTTCCCTCGCTACACAGAACTGGACTACTTATAACCAGTTAACACGGAGCCCGCGCCCGATACGCGAGTCCGCGAGTAAAAATACTGTTTCCAGCTTAATGTCGGACTTCACCACATCCCCAAAACAACATGCAAATGCCACCGCCGTTCCAGAGTAATATTAATGCTTCCTCACAATTCCAAGTCAGAGTGAACTATACGAATCCATCTGCATCCGGCAATACATACAGATATCCTCAACCTGCAGGTACCAGTTACGACATTTATCAACAAAAAACATCTTCACATCACAGAGTTCATCACGATCTTCGTCTTCTCTAGCGAATGCAAGTTGTTTGAGTTCTACTGATCACTCAAACATTTCACCCGTAGACTACAGCGCACAAAATTATCATAAAATATAATATTTTGGAAAAATTCCAACATATCGTATTGTTTGTTGTTGATACGTGTGTGCCACATTTCAGTGAAATAGAAAGTATGTAAAACAATATTTAATTTAATTTTACTTACCTTTATCTCATCTCCCAAAACATGAACTATCCTTGTATATCACTGGTACAAACTACTGTAGCTAGCTGTAGCTGATAAACATCCCGATGTAGCAGCCTACGTTTTTCCGGGGAACAGTGCAGCACGTCCAACACAAGTTGGTCTTGATATCAGTAGCCCGACCAAATTATAAATAAACTCAAAATATGTAAGAACCTTCCTAACAAAGATTATACAGCTACTCTGAAGCTGCAGATCAGTGATCAGGGAATTGTATGCACCATTAGATAATTGTTTGGCCAGAAAACTTCACACCCAACAACGAGGACGTTTGCTTTGTTTTACACACGCAACTGCTATCTTGTTTGAAGGATAGAGCGATACAGAAACTGAGTATGAAAATTGGGAACATTCTTCCCATACTGTAGACAGCAATGTTCCTAAAAGTGTCTTCAAAAGTCCCCAACTTTGTGTCCAAGTTTGTATGCGTGGAAAAGAGGCTTCATGTCCATAAAACAGCAAGCAAAGTCAGTAGCATGTTTTGGTAAGTTCTGGGACAAGGGGTCCAGGATTCGGCTTCGGTTTCGACCCCCACCATCTTAGATTACTACATTCCAGGCCATCATCTTGGATTTAATTTCTTCCTGCTCTAACATTCCACCTCGACAACCGCCATATCGGATTACATTTCTTCCTGCTTTATCATTACACCTCGACATACGCCATCTTAGATTTAATTACTTCATGCTCTATCATTCCACCTAGGCACCCGCCATCTTGGATTTCATTTCGTCATGCTTTATCATTCCACCTCGGCATCCGCCATCTTGGATTATCTTTCTTAATGATATATCATTCCATCTTGGCATCCGACATTTTGGATTTCTTTTCTTAATGCTCCATCATTCCACATCGGCATCCACCATCTTCGATTCCATTTCTAGGTATCCACCAACTTCTCTTTGCACTTCTTGCTCTATCATCCCTCAACATTTAGCCATCAGGCGAGCTGAATACAATCTGGGATTACATTTTTTCTAGTCGCTGTCATGTCACATCATGCTCTATCATTCCACCTCGGTACCCACCATATTGGATTCCAGTTATTCATGCTCTATAATTCTACCTCGATATCCACCATCATGGATTCCATTTATTCATGCTGTATCATTCCACCTCGAAATCCGCCATCTTGGATTCCACCTCTCATCTATGCTTGACAACCATCTTTTCTGCCATCTAATTTTTGGCCACCATATTGTTACACACTCTATGCACATACACAGACACCTACCTACTGCCTTACCTTCCCACAGACCCATTTCTATTCTTAACTTCCCACCTACCCACTGTCTTACCAACCTACCTATCCTATTACCTAACCACCTACTGCTCTATACTCGTCACTCCACCCATGTACCCACTGTTATACCTACATACACAAATACCACTATACCCATGTACTGCTCTACCTACCTAGCCACCATTCTACAAACCACTTAATGCTCTACCCACATACCCACAAATCTAACAACAAACCCATCTACCTACCCACTGCTCTACTTAAACCTCTACACAGCATCATATTCAACAACACAGTACACTACATACAGAACCACAGCTTGACCTGACTACACACCCACCTACCTTTCACTCTACCTACCTAACAAAATTTCAACAGCTCTACTTTCCTCCCCACCTACTCAATGGTCTATCTACCTACCAACACACATTCCAACATCTCTACACACCCTGCCCACCTATGCAACACTCTACCTACCTACCCATCCACCTTTCACTTTACCACCCTTTCCATATTCCTAAAGCACTACTAACCTACACACATTCCTACTACTCTACCCATCTAACCAACTGCCTACAATTCTACCTACTCACACACCCACAGCTCTTCTAGCCTTCCCACCTACCTACACTCTTACCCATTGCTCCATCCACCTACCCAACTACCTAACCACCTCCTGTTATTCACGTCTACTCACCACTCCACCAAATTCTCCACCCAAATATCAGCCATTCTACATACTTACCTACATGCCTACTGCACTACCCACCTACCCACCAATCCACTGTTCTATCCACCTTTCCACCAACACAATTCTCTACCCACTTAACCACCTACTGACTAAACACACACCCTCCTTTATAAATAAACACAGTCTGCTCTACTTAGAGCTGTACAACTTACCTAACACTCTAACACTCTTACCCTCCTACCTACTACTCTACCTACCACTCTAACCACCTACTCACCTACCTACTGCTCTACCCAAACCCAGTACCCAAAACTCTACCCACTTCTCTAGCCACCAACCCATTATTCTACTCACCTAACTATCTACCAACCAACCTACCTACCCACTGCTCTACATACTGTCCCACCCAAAGCTCTACATCTTCACACCTACCCACTGCATTACCCACCTATCCACCACTCAACCCATCTACTCACACTCTATGCATCTACCCACCATTCCATGCATCTACCCACCACTCCACCCATCTACTCACTACTCAATCCACCTACCTACCACTCTATTTTTCCTACCCAACATTCTACCTACATAACCACCTACCTATCACTCCACCCACCTACTATTGCTCCATTTACTCACTTATATGCCTCTGACTCATTGCTCTACCTACCTACTCAACTAGTTACCACTTCACTCATCTAAAAATCTACCCACCTCCTTACTGCACTATGCACTTAACTACCCACCACCCTACACATGCACTCATAACTCCACCCATCTACTCACTGCTATATCCAACTACCTACCACACTATTTACCTACCCAACATTCTACCTACCTAACCACTTAACTATCACTCCACCTACACATCTTCCTATTGCTCCATTCATCCACTTACCTGCCCACACACTCACTGCTCTACTTACAAACCTAAACAACTAGTCACAACTCCAGTTATCTAAAAATCAACCCACTTACTTATTGCTCTATGCACTATACCTACCCACCACTCTACCCAACCATCCATCGCTCCACCCATCTACCTAGAACTCTAACCATCTACTCACCTACCTAATGTTCGGCTAACCTACTTCTGCTCGACCCGTCAACCTACTGCTCTAACCACCGCCCCACATCACAAACCCACAAGTCTACCCACATAATTACCCAAAAGTCTACCCATCTCACTGTCAACCAACCCATTGCTCTACCCACTACCAAACAACCTACATACCTACCTACATATCCACTGCAATACCCAACACTCTATCCACCTACCACTCTAACCACCTTCCAACCACTCTACTATCTACTATATTGCATAACATTTTTGGTCCTGTGGTCTGGATTGCATCACATGTGGTACTGATCAGCGATTAGGTGTTTATTTCGTCACTCGATTGCGTGTGCTACGTAATTGCAATCTCCCAAGCTCGGCAATCAAGTGCCGATGCTACCCCAAAAATCAAGCACTGTTCAGACATCCTGAGAAGAAACAAGATATCGCCCTCATTTCACCATTTACAAGGGTTTCGAAATATTTGTGACCGCTTATGCAATGTTGATTGTGCTGTATTTGTGGCCATTTATGTGATGTTATCCACTCAGTCGCAAATTAGTTCGCTACATGGGTGAGTAATTTTACCCATTTTTCTCATCTCAGTTGTGTTTGTTACTTCGTGTATTTTTGAATTACCCAGAGTATTTTCGATTTTTGCACCTAATCAGATGTACATAACCTCACTTGTGCTATGACACAATGGGTTAGGGCTTTGTCTTCTCTGTAGGCCTACAATTTTTTTCACTCTCTTCATTGTAGAAATTTTTTGACATGGGTTTCAAGGCATTTTTATTGAAATTGAAACTTCAGGAAACTAAATTACAGCACACTAGTGAGCGTCTTCAGGCATTAACAAGTGCTCCACTTATCACTGTAGAAATTGTGCATGAGGTAAATGCACTTGGTGTACAACTGGAGGCAATTGATAGTACTGTAAACTCAATATATGACATCTTACTGCAGTCAGATCCATTTCCTGATGACTTGGATGAAAATATTATGACCTCTAAACATAACGAGCAGTTTAGTTCACTGTCTGACACTCGTGGTATTGTGGCTTCGTTTTTGGGTAAGCATGTTGTTCAGATTGAATCAACACCACCTGTTGAAGGTACATCTGTAAATGTAAGGCTTCCCAATATCAAATTGTCTACTTTCTCTGGTCAGTGGGAAGACTGGCCTATGTTTTCGCAGTTATATCAGGCCACCATTCACAACAATCTTTGTCTGTCTGATGTTAAAACAGAGGTTTTCGATGCAAACAGAGGCATCATACTCTACTTCATGTTGGTGGTCAATCTAGGCCTAATCCAATAACTCATGTTGAAAATGATACTTCAAGTGATGATGTTGAGACTGAACAATTTGTGGGTGTCTTTTCAGCTCATAGTTGTACTTAAGTGTTGTTATCTACTGCCCTGATAACTGTGTATGATGCTGACAGTAAACCGCACATGGTTTGGTGCTTACTGGACAGTGCGGCTCAGGCGTCCATGACAGAGGCAACTGGAAAAGTGCTATCTTTACCTGTTCAAAAGATCAAGGGAAGAGTCTGTGGTCTCACACATTGTACAGTCAACATGAATGTAGTTGTTAGTTGTAAAATCCAATCTTCTGTTGTATCTAAAAGTTGCTTTACTCACTCTCTTTTCGTGGTCTTTAAAATAATCAGCAATTTACCACGAGCAACTGTGGATCCATGTGTTCATAACCAATTGGGGTATCTTCCATTAGTTGTCCCCAGTTTGACAAACCTGGCCCTGTTTACATGTTGCGGGATGATTACATATATGCACGAGTTTGTATGAGTGGGCGACTTGAACTAGCTCAGCACGTGCCTGTTGTGCTGGACTCTAAGTTTGGTTGGATGCTCCTGTGAGAATATCCTGAACTGAATGTCAGCTCTGATCAAGAGTTGATTTCCTTGTTTGTGGGGACTGAGGACTCGCTGGACTCAATTCTCAAACAGTTTTGGGAAACTGAGGAACCCTCTCATGTAGTTGCAAAACAACTGGATGCTGACTTCTGTGAAACTCACTTCATGGCTACTCACTCTCGAGATGAATTGGGTAGATACAATGTTCGCCTCCGATTCAAATCTGAGGAACAACATGTCGGAAGTTCACACGTAAATGCAGAAAACAGATTCTATGCTATGGAGCGCAAACTCGCATCTCAACTTGACATGAAAACACTGTACAAGGACTTCATGGCTGATTATGCTACTTCAGGTCATATGGAACCCTATGACCACTTCACCCAACAGGTAGAAAATCGAGAAACCTCTGAATGTTTTATCCCTCACCATGGTGTGTACAAACTGGCTAGTTCAACCACCAAATTGTGGGTGGTTTTTGATAGTAGTGCCAGGACTTCAAATGGTGTATCCCTCAATGATACTCTCTTCTCTGGACCCATGCTTCAAAATGAAATATGCGATGTCATCTTACAGTTCAGACTCTATAGTGTGGTTTTCTCTTGCGACATAAAGCAAATGTATCGGCAGATTCTAGTCCATGAGGTTGACCGACAAAAACCCATTTTTGTAGGTGATATTGTAACTGGTAAATCATCGGTGGAGGAAGCATTTAAAGAATCAGTTGATTAAACTCTTATGAAGGGGTGGATTTGAACTTAGGAAATGGTCGAGTACCAGTTACAGTTGTTGGATGACATTCCTTTATCTCATCGTGAGAATCCTAAAGTGCTTGACTTCTTATCTGAGCCTGTAATGAATATTCTGGGTCTTAAGTGGAGCCCAGAGACTAATGTTTTCTTTTACCATTTAAATACCTGCAATGGTGTCCCAACCAAACAACTTGTTTTGTCACAGATAGCTCGCATTTACGATCCTATGGGTTGGTTATCTCCAGTGGTAGTGGGGAAAAAAATTCTGTTACAGTGGTTGTGGACCCAAGGAGTGGGTTGGGATGACCCATTACCTTCACCAACACAAGAGAGGTGGAATCAGTATATCGAGGAACTTGTCCACATTGAAACCCTTAGTTTGCCACTTTTAGTTTGTCTTGATGCAGCTTGTCTAGAGCTACATGGCTTTGCCGATGCATCTGAATGAGCCTACGCAGCTGTTGTGATTTGAGAAGTAGTGATTCTAATGGGAATGTGAACATGCATCTCATACTGTTCAAGTCTAGAGTAGCTCCACTAAAACAAGTTTAATTTCCTCGACTTGAGCTGTGTGGTGCTCATTTGCTGGCTAAATTAATGCGTTATTGTCATGCCTTCCTCACTCAACATTTGACAGTCACTGCCAGTCATGCATGGACTGACTCTAGTGTAGCTCTCACCAGGATCAAGACTCAACCCTACCTGTTAAAAAACTTTGTCGCAAATAGAGTTGCTCAAATCCAGGAATGGGTTTCACCTCAGTGTGACTACATGTTGTTTCTGGAGACTATCCTGCAGATTGTGCTTCTCGAAGTTTGCTTCCCCATGACCTAAGTTGTCATGCCCTCTGGTGGCATGGCCCTCAATGGTTAATGTATCCACCTTACCAGTGGCTACTGTTCCTATTGAATGAGACTTCTGATGTTCCAGAACTTATGTCATCCCAGCTGGTTCTTGTGAGCACACATGATCCCCGTGAAGAGCTTCCACTGTTACAGAAATTCTCATCTTGGTAAAAACTTGTTCGAGTCATGGCCTATGTTATGTGTTTTGTGAAGAACTGCCAGGGACAACCTCCTAGCAGCAAATTCCTTTCATCTGTTGAATTAGAGCAAGCAACTTCCATAGTGTATAGATGTACCCAAAGGTCATATTTTGAAGATGATTTGAAACGATTCCAAAGGGGGAAACCTTGTTCTAGGAGACTGCAGCATTTGACACCATTTTTGTATCAGCAAAATGTTCTCAGGATGGGGATTTGACATGCAAATGTTGAATATGTCACAAACACCCTATCATATTGCCAAATGACCATAGTGCTGTTGAAGCTTTGGTAGACTATCATCACATAAAGTACCTACATTCTCCACCACAACTACTGCAGTCTCTTGTGTCTCAACAGTTTTGGATTTTGTCAGCTCGATCCTTGATCTGGTCTCGGGTCTTCAAGTGTGCGCGTTGCTTCTGGTGCCAGCCTTTCAACAGTCCTCCACTAATGGGTGTTTTACCCACTGAACGAGTCACATCTGCTGGAGTTTTGTGCGGACTGCAGTGGACTATGGTGGACCGATATCCATCAGAGATAATAAGTTGTGTCGGCGTGCTACCCAGAAGACATACCTATCCATCTTCATATGTTTTGGCAGAAAGCTATCCACATTGAAGTTGTAGCCGATCTGACTGCAGACATCTTCGTTGCTGCTCTTACTCGATTTGTGTCAAGATGGGGTTTATATACTAGTCTGTATTCCGATTGTGGTGCTAACTTTGTTGGTGGTTCAAGGCAACTTCATCAATCTTTTAAACAGTTACTCAAATCCCCTCTCCTGGAAAACTGTTCTTTGGCTCATGACATCAGTTTTAATTTCTTGCCTCCTGCAGCTCCTCATCAGGGGGGATTGTGGGAATCTGCAGTTAAATCAGCCAAATACCATCTCAGGTGTACAATCGGCAATCAAGCTCTGACATTCGAGGAACTGATGACACTCACCACTCGAGTTGAGGCTGTTCTAAATTCACTGCCCCTAATGCCTGTTTCTTCTGATCCATTTGACATGGTAGCACTTACAGACAAGCAATTCCTCATCGGTAGGCCTCTTGTTGCTGTACGTTAATCGTACGTAGTTGACAATGGTAATATATGTTTGTCCAGAAGATGGAAAATGCTATGCGCACTAGCCAACCAATTCTGGATATGTTGGTATAAGGAATACTTACAGCAACTACAAACATGGGATAAGTACCAAATCCAGTAACCAGGACTCGCTGTAGGAGAGCTCGTTCTGGTTGGAGAAGAGCGTGTTCCACCTCTGGGCTGGTGTTTAGCGAAGGTCGTAAAGCTCCACCCTGGAGAGGATGACGTTACTCGAGTGGTGGATTTACGTATACAGAAGGGGTATCTGTGAAGACCTTTACACAAACTGTACTGTCTGCCAGTTTAGTAGTGTTTTATCACCAGTTATGACTTAACTGTATATAGTGAATGTGTATTGTGACTAAAATTTGGAGACCTCAGCCGGTCTCAGCGGGCGGTAATGTTCAGTATTTTTTTATAAGCATATGTGTAAATATGTGTCAGCAGACTTTGTGATTGGGCGCATGAATACTTGGTCCTGGAAGTAGTACGCACCACCCCCTGAAGATCAGTGGAATTCAAGCTGGCATCGGGGTGAAATGTTCATAGTGATGATCTCTCTATCGTTGGTTGGCCGGCAAAGTTTGTCTATGAAATGCATAACAGGTAGGCAGTTGGTTAGATGGGTAGTGCAGTAGGAATGTGTGTAATTTAGTAGAGCTTTAGGAATGTGGGTAGAATGGTAGAGTGAAAGGTGGATGGGCAGTTAGGTAGAGTGATAGGTGGGTGGATGTGTAGATGGGTGGGTATGTAGGTATGTAGCATGTGGGTATGTAGTTGGGTAGGTTGGTGGGGTGCAATGGGTAGGTGGGTTGGTAGGTGGGAATGTAAGAAGAGCAGCGGGTGTGTTGGTAGGTAGAATTGTAGGCAGTTGGTTAGATGGGTAGAGCTGTAGGTATGTGTGTAGGTTAGTAGAGCCTTAGGAATGTGGGTAGGATGGTATATTGAATGTTTGATGGGTAGGTAGAGTGTTGGGTAAGTGGGATTGTGTGTAAAGCTGTTGGAATGGGTGTTGGTAGGTAGATAGACCATTGAGTAGGTGGGGAGGAAAGTAGAGCTGTTGAAATGTTGTTAGGTAGGTAGAGTGAAAGGTAGGTGGGTGTGTAGTCAGGTCAAGCTGTGGTTCTGTATGTAGTGTACTGTGTTGTTGGATATGATGCTGTGTAGAGGTTTAAGTAGAGCAGTGGGTAGGTAGATGGGTTTGTTGTTATATTTGTGGGTAGGTGGGTAGAGCATTAAGTGGTTTGTAGAATGGTGGCTAGGTAGGTAGTGCAGTACATGGGTAGAGTGGTATTTGGGTATGTAAGTAGAACAGTGGGTTTATGGGTGGAGTGGTGAGTATATGTGTAGAGCAGTAAGTGGTTAGGTAATAGGATAGGTAGGTTGGTGAGACAGTGGGTAGGTGGGAAGGTTAGTAGTGCAGTGGGTTTGTGCATAGTATGAAACAATATGGCAGCTGGAATCAAGGTGGCAGAAAATACAGTTGTGGAGCATAAGTAAGAGGTGGAGTCTAAGATGTTGGATGTCAAGGTGGAATGATAGAGCATGAATATACAGAATCCAGGATTGTGGATACCAAGGTGGAATGATAGGGCATAAAGAAATGGAAACCAAGATGGTTTAAACCAAGGTGGAATTATATCACATAAATAAATTGAATCCAAGATGGCGGATACCGAGGTGAATGATAGAGCATGAGGTGGAACGAAGGTGGCTCAAGAAATGAAATCGAAGAAATTTTTATGCTGAGGTAAAATGATAGAGCAGGTGGTGGAACAAAAGGTGACTAAAGAAATGAAATCCAAGGTGGTAGATACCGAGGTGGAATGATAGAGCATTAAGATATTAAATTTGAATATGGTGGGTGCTGAGGTGGAATGACAATCAATTGAACAAATGCAATCCAAGATGGTGGATAATAATGTGGAATGATAGATTATCAATAAATGATATCCAAGATGATGGATGCCGAGGTGGAACGATAGAGAATGAAGAAATAGTATCTAAGATGTCTGATGTCGAGGTGAAATGATAGAGCATGAAGAAATGAAATACAAAATGGCGGTAGTTAGCCCCCAGCCCCGTCTTCTGGCCCAGAACCAACCAAAAAATACTTCAAAAGTCATTAAAATTTGTTTATGAAAAATAATTTTCACTTTATAATATCTGATTGGTAAATGATATTAAAACATTTATGAGTTATTTAATGATTGTTTTACTGAATCAGTTAGTATATTATAAATAAATTCCCCTAAAGCAACTTTGACTAATTTGATCAATTAAAAATACTGTAAAATTGGTCGCTTTTTACGCAAACTATAAACAAATTAGAGGTCGCAAATCAGTACCACAATTTAATATTACGAAAAAGGGCATAAATTAGTATATATGATATTTGAATCCCGCTCCCACCCCAAAAAAGATTAAACACTTCATACTTTATCATATTATACGAATGACTGAAACACAAAATAAAATAAACCAGTAGGATTTCCTACTCCAATCTGATAAGATGATTGGGAATCTCCAATGCGACGTCCCGGTTTCCAGTTTAAGTTGGAGAGAGCCTAAATTATTTCACACGATATCCAATTTCTGCCAGAGGTTTAATCAACGCAATGTATTTACATATATAGTGAAAAAGCCAGAGAGTTTAAATTCATACCCACGTGATCTAAACAAAAATAACTGCTCGTTAAATACAGCGAAGTCATATATGAAGGCTTCGGCGATTAACCGCCATTAACATTGACTTTTAAAACATTTGTTGCACTGCAAAAAAAAAAAAGTGATCCATGATTTTTTCTAGTTGTTAGTAGTTACTTAATTTTTTTACAGCAGTATATATGCTTAAACACGACATGCTTCTTGAAGAGACGATGTTAAACAAGTATTGCGTAATCGTTTATCGACATAAATAACCTAATAACCTGAACACTTCCTGTCGCGTTCGAACTGTAGCTATTTTACAAAATTTTCTGTGAAACAGTAGATAAGCTTGTAACTAAACTTGGTAGTCACCGTATTATTACCTGACAAAAATGAAATGAGCCATTTGATTTTCTGAGTGATGCGTGAATAAAAAACGCATACGAAAATTTAGAACAGGCTTTATTAGCATGCCCACGGGCAAGAAATCTTTAATTCTCCCTACCATACCAAGGTTGGTAGGCAAATATATCATTCCTGACAACAAATTCGCTGGCAAGAAAACGGACACGTTAAGTGTTAGAAGGGAAATTAAACATCACGTAAGGTAACGTTAAACTCATCTCCTATTACTCGACCTGTACCGTTGGCGGATTTTTCTCACTTTTAAAAGCAAACTGGCTGTGTAGAAGTGAACAGAGGGATAAATAATTTACAGCTTGATCTCGTGTGACATTAATATGTCTCGCAACAGAACAAGGCAAGCTTCCTAATTTGGCGCTACCTACAAGTGGTCCACGGACCAACGTGCCAACGTAAAGATTTCCAATCGTTAAGTCGAGCCCAATATTACCTAACTGGCTATGTCCCACTTGCGAAAATGAACCCGTGTATGTTACACCATCCAGATAATCTATGTTGTTTTTCCATTAGCGTTTTCATGAAGAGTAAATAATTAAGTGACAGGGACTAGGATAAAGTCGATTGAATATAATTAATAAATTATCAATTATATATTATATAATATAGTATTATATTTTCTGTCTTTATTTCCTTAAGTGGCAGTGGTCCTATTTTATGTGCTGTTACGTAATAATTTGAATGCGGGAAAAGGACAGTTGAACACTTAATATATCAATAATTGCTTCCTGTATATTTCAGCATTCTGTTCAGTTGCAGTAAGCGTAGCTGAAGTAATAACCTTCTAAATTATGCCAGTGAGTATATATCTTCCCTGGTTTGTATTCCACCTTTGTTGGTGGTGGTTCCGGATAAGTGCTTCTTGGCAATGATTCGTGCTATTGGCCCAGACTACCCGCAGATTCCCGTAGCAGTAATTGCTACTTATGTCTGTCTGAGTAGAGGATCACTTACCAACTTCTCTCTTCGTCGTATCCTGCTTTCGTGGATTATATATTTTAAAGCTATATTGTTATTTTATTTCATTTTGGGGTTTTTTATATTTCCCCCAACTGGCCGCTAAATTTGACTTTTTGTTTGTTTCAGTAACATTTCTGTGTGTTTTTTCTGATACTTCCACGTCAACAGAAGAGCAATATTTTTATGCTGGCATGTTGATTTGTGTAGGGCGCTCCTGTGTTTGTATTTTAGACCACTAATATATTTCTCTATGTTATTGCAATAAATCATTTATAATGAGTGCACTCGATCAATTAATTTATACCATTAAATGAAATTTAGGTTTCTGTCTGTTATTTCAAAATTGATACCAATATCTAAGCGTAATATGCTATTTAAACGATGTTAAAGAATAAATAATTGGTTTTTAGATTTTTGACTGTGTCTCTATCTGTCTGGATGTTTGACCAGAATAGGCTCCAAAACAGCTGAATAGAATTTGATAAAATTTTCAGATCTCATAGAATTTATTTCTATTTTAAATATGCTCTTTATTTTATCTGGATATCTCGAATGGTTATGAAATAAATGATTATTTTATCATATAATTTTCTTTATATATATATTTTTTTCAAAAGGATTATTGTCAAAAACATTGTTGAAACAACAATAGTTTTTTTTTAAATTTATCATTGATATACTACGCATCATAGAAAAGATACATTGGTTTTTGGAAGAACGTAGTAACATAACATATTATCAAACAACTAACACTAACGCGATGATAAAACTATTTCCGATAGTAAAGTAACAATCTTTCAAACCTATCATATAGGTATGTATTTCAATAACTCCATAAAACTTGGGCGAAGCGAAGGCGGCTGTATTTTAATAACTTCATAAAACCTGAACGATACGATATTTATATTGTAAACATAAAACCTGAGCGAAGCGATGGTGGGCTGTATTTTAATGACTCCATAAAATCTAAGCGAAGAAAGTTTTTATGTTAAACTTATGTAAACAAATACTAAAGTCCACGCGAACGAAGTCGCAGACAATGCTTCGGTTTCAATCTGAACATAAAAACACATTTGTAAATTCTATTAGATAATTATTAAAAACTTAAAAAAATTTTTTTGTTTTGATTATAGAAATTATTATGTATAAATTTCGAACGACACTATACATGCCTTATTTCCATTTTCTATCTCTATTAAAAAATATGTAAACTGATCCTAAAGTCCACGCGTATGAAATCACGGGAACAGCTAGTCAAAAATATTTTAAAGTGTTGTTTCCTTTCATATTGGACGCGTGTGCATTGCGCACGGGTCCAGTGCGTTGTAGCTGCGTATCCTGGCACAGTCTTCGTTTCATAAAGAAGCTGGCAGTTTAAAGCAGTTGCAACACCTTATTACGTAACTGTATGCAGTTTGTATAATTTGCTCCGCGTCGCCAACTTCGCGGTACATCAAAGCTCCATTTGCATTCCATTGCCATTTACAAGACAACGCTCGAACAACGCTTGTCATCAGTACGTATTCGTTTTGCTTGACCTGCTTTTACGGCGCCAGTTTGCGATTCGACCCGGATACTAAAAACATTATGAATTAAATGGAGTTTTCTGCAGGCAAATGTCATCCTAATTTCTGCTTGCATAAGTGTTGTATCTATAAACGTGTAACTTGGGCGTTCGTTCGTTTGCCGATATTACAGAGGCAACGATGCTCAACACGAAGAGAGTGCATTTTTCCACAATATTCATTGTTATACGCTGTTCACGATAAAATGAGCACTTTTGAAAGCCCTGCTTAAGATATACTTGTATGCACGTCGTGTATTCTTCCACATTATGTAAGATTAACGTTGTCATGGGCCTCATCACTTTATTCATACGTCGGTGAAGTAGGAAAGTAAATAATTAATTTAAGCTATAAGAAATGGTTGCCTAACACTTTATATTCGACGTTAAGATAGGGAAATACTTCCCATCCATCGTTACCGACTTTACTGGGCGCATGTCACTCAGAGCACCCGTTAAAACATTCGCAGGGTAGGGGCAGTGACATTTTTCTAAGGCTGAATGCAAAAGTGCTCACTTTATCGTGAACTGCCGTTACCTGCAGCTGGAAATCTGAAAATCCTGTAGAACTAACATACTATATTTTTGAACATCAGAATTTAAAATTCGTCTTGCTGGTATTTATGCGCTCTTTCTCGTCCTCGCACTAATATAGTGAAAACACTCGCACCTTATTGGCTTATGCATAGATATTATTCGTTGTTAAAATTATATCTCGCCGAAGACTTTGAGATTTCCATGCAACACATTGTATGAACGACGTAAAGAGGCATAACCGTCGTATTTCCAACATGCTGTGCATCGACCGTTGCGAACAAACACGTCTCGAGACACTTCTTTAGCATAGTCCATTCGTGGCTACTTCCAAAATTTCTGTAGGCCTGATGAAGTTCTACTTCCAGGATATTTCTCCGCCTCATGCAAACAAAGCTTAACAGGGTCTAAAGGGCACTTGCACACGAGGGACACTTCTGTCGCAGCTACATAAAAGTCGCTGTGATGGTCTCAGTATCGAAATTAATTTCGTAGAGCTTGCATGCGTTTCTGTACTCGTCTGGAAGGTACGAGCGAGAAGAAAGAAGACTACAATGGGTACATCCACTTGTAAGTCAGAGGCTATTTAAAGGACAATTTCACAAGATATACCAAGATTTGAGGTGTGACGAATCTAAATGTTGTAACTAATTCCGAATGTCTTCATTTGATAACTTACTAGTTTTGGTTGGTCAAAGAATTACATACCAGACAAATAACATGAGAAAGCCCGTGTGTCCAGAGGAAAGATTGGCATTTACAATCAGGTAAGAGAGGTGACCTTTTTGGATTATGAATAAGATATAATATTACAATATTATAAATATATTACTAACTATACGAGTATCTGTTTCTGCTGATAAAGTAGGACACAAATGAAAGTAATTAATTGAATATCTCTATGTTTTATGTTTATCGTAATAAAGTACATGGACAAAAATAACTTAGCGTAAGCACTAACGAAGCTGACTGTTTGTTTTTGTGTAGCAATTTCCCTACGGAAACAATCTCTTAACGATTTCCAACATCTTTGGACCTCCTTACCTTAAATAATTGTTAAATTTGAAATGTTAGTCTGACAACATTAATGATTTTGTTTCAGATACCTGGCCCCTGGCAACTTCTTCACTTCGCTACACTACGCGTATCTATTGGGGATAAGCACTATCGGGAGTACTGTGAAATACACTTGTCAAGCAATATGGGATACATTACTTCCTATCTGCATGGAAGAGAAAACAACAGAAGAATGGGTGAAAGTGGCTCTACAGTTCTATGAAAACACACATTTTCCAAACTGTGTTGGGGCTGTAGATGGGAAACATGTGCAAACCCTTCAAATGCAGATTCATAATATTTTAATTATAAACTTTCTTTTCCATAATACTCCTCGCTCTAGTTTATGCAGACTACTGTTTCTTAGCCATCGATGTTGGCACATATGGGTAGACCAGTGATTCTAATGTGTTCAAACATTCAGCTTTGGGCAAAAAAATTGAAGGAAACCAAATGGATTTCTCACCTTCGAAGCAATTGCCAAACGACAAAGACGGAATTCGTATGCCATATGTAGTTGTTGGAGACGAAGCGTTTGCTTTATCACAGCACGTATTGCGCCTATATCCGCAAAAAAACATCTTTGCGTTAAAAAAAGGATTTTCAATTATAGGTTAACAAGAGCGAGAAGGATGGTGGAATGTGCATCCGGGATACTGTCTAATAAGTGGCGTGTTTTTCATAAAGCTATATAAGTTCACGTAGACTTTGCACAGTTAATCACACAAACGTGCTGTGTTTTACATAAATATGTACGAAGAAGAGATTGTATTACATTTGAAGACACTGTGTATGAATGTTCTCTGCATAACATACTTGAGCGCGGAGTGAGAGGTGACTCGCACGGAACAACTAACCGAGATTACTTTGCTCAATATTTTGTAACACCAAAAGGTTCTGTGCCATGGCAGTACGATAAAGTATGAATTGCTAATGATTCGGAACATCCAAACGTTCGTTTCACATGTGTATACATATTGTAGTTTATAAATAAGCAGCGGCGACGAATTGTTGAAGGAGCAGGAGGGGGGTGGTGGTGGTGGTAAGGGGTAGAAACCATATCACTCCACATTTGTTATAAAGAACAATACCGTTTGTTGCACACCTAATTTTATATTGTGTAGGTAGTTAAGGAATTACATTATTGCTTAACATGAATTTTTAACTTGCAAATTGCAAATCCTTGCCCCCCCCCCCACACACGCATACAAACGCACGTGCATACACTGTTGTGGAACCGAATTGTCGCCGTTGTAACAATACGTAGGATCTACATTCTATTAATAGTAATAATATGGCAAATGAAAGGTTATCGTGTAAAACAATTCACATTTGCACAACAATTCAATTTGCACATTGCTGTATCAAGTGCCGTTAATGTGTTTTTTAAGGTTCTAAGTTTGTGTTGTTATTGCATTTACAGCGTACCTTACTTACATTATGTGTTAAAAGTTGTATTGTAATAAAATAATATATTAATTTTGAATTTTTCATTCTGAATCAGTGATGTATACGTAATCCATGTATAATACAATGTGATTAATAGTGCTTTGCATACATTGCCAATGATATATGCTATAACATTGTATTGTGAAATAGTTAATTACGCCATAATACAGGTTTAAAATAATTTTTGTAATTACTATAATATGAAGCTCACCTTTCTCAATCTTCTCTTGTACAGACATTCACCCCACTTCTGAATTAATATTTTACACATTTCTTCCCAAGATTTCACTTTTACATTTCGGCCACTGTATTCTTTTAAAGTACTATTATAAAGTTCGGGTCCGAAATTAATAACTCTGAATCTACATTCATTGTTGTCTACAAAGGCAATACAATACGAGGACGATGTGTCTACTCTGGATGCGTTTTCTATACTGACACGGGAGTCGCCGCTGCAATTCAGTCGCCCGTGAAAAGGAACTCGTATAAACATGTGAGATCCATCCCCTGCGACAGTCGCGCTGCGACGTTTTGACGCGGCGACTTGCGACAGGAATGGAACAGGTTGCATATTTTTCGTCGCGGCGACAACGTTGTCGCTCGAGTGCAAGGTTCCATTTAAAACCACGTGTTACATCCATTAGAAGTTACTTTTTAGACGCTCAGACGCAGCGACATAAAGTCGCTAGTGTGCAAGGGCCTTGAGGAATTACATTAAAGTGACAATGCACCGCATTCGTCCGCTGTCAGTCTAATAATAATTTGCATAAGAAATATTTCTTGTCAGGCATTACCAACACAAGTATTTTCTCACTGATTTTATTCATATTAATTACAAGTGAAATATTATAGTATTAAAACAAATTGTAATATAAATTATGACAAATATAATATATTATAACATTATAACAAATGGTATAGCATAACTAGGGAAAAAACCAAACACGTCATACAGCAGGTGACTTTTCAAAGGTTTGATTAAATTGTATGAAAAACCGACAATAGAATATAGTCCAGTCGCTTAGCCATAAAATTTTACTACACGAAAGTGTGATGACATCATAATGGCTCACGGCGTAGTTAAGTACACAGAGTCGAACTATCGTGGCGGTTCCTTTGCTGTGGGCTCTCCCATCCTCCAGCTGGCTTTGCGAGGCGCTGAGAACTGGCGTAGCGTCTGATAGGTTAGTGCGTGCTGCGAGATTTCCCTGTTGGCTGAGCCGCCGTCTGGCAAGTAGGTTGCCAAATGCTGACTGATGAATGGCGTTCCAACATGTTACTAACCAGTGACACCATTTTGCTGGCCAGTGACATCATTTTGCCGGACAGTGACGGCATTTTCCCGGTCAGTGAAATAATTTTGACGGCCAGCGACGCAATTTTTCTGGCCAGTGTCGCCATCTTGCTGGCCAGTGACATCATTTTGCTGGCCAGTGACGCCATTTTACTGGTCAGTGACACAATTTTGCTGGCCAGTGATGCAATTTTGACGGCCAGTGGCATAATTTTGCTGGCCAGTGTTGCAATTTTACTGGCTAGCGACATAATTGGGTCGGCCAGTGACGCCATTTTGCTGGCCAGTGACACAATTTTGAGGACCAGTGACAATTTTGCTGGCGTGTCTGTAGTTCGCGATATGACTGGCTGTTTCACTACTGTATTATAACGTACTATGTGGTTGGCTGGTGCTATACTGAAAAGATTTCGATGGAACAAAATTTATTGACATCTATGCATTATACACAAGCACGGAAATCACATTCAGTATAAGCTAATTTACGAAACATCCAAATTTTATCATCTCATTCAATATAACTCTTTTACGAGAGTACACAACAGGGGCTACACACATAATTAATTACGCTCACAAATGCACACAGAAAATTGGAACTCAAGATAGGCCTATCAGGTTTTATCTTAAGAAATTTGGTTCTGTTAGTGCCAAACTGTAGCAATTTCAGTAAAGCTATACATACAAGTTTCCCAACATATTACACGCACTAAAAATAATATTTAGTTCGATCACACTGGTAGACGAGGCATTTGAAGATTACACTAACATACCAGAAGGTTTTCCAAGTTCTTCTGCATGCTCCTTGTTACTAAGGGGCGTTAAATTACCCAAAAATTATTGATGTTATACACAAAATATTTTTTAATAAATATTATAACCCATTGACACATTACTATATGTAATTAAAAGATTATTCTTACTGTCACTACAAATCTTCTTAGCTACAAACAAACAAAAATTTTCAAGTTGAATAGAAGGTTAATGTAATGAGTAATTATATTATGAATTGCAGTTTGTTAATATAGTGTTAAGTTAAATGAGAATATATAAGTAAGGTAGGGTAAGAATTCCCTTCGAACCCATCCTTCAGTATTGAAACGTAAATGAGTATAGTAAATAGAAAAGTTTGAAGTGAAAAGAAAGGTATTATTAAAAAAAACTATGCTTCGATTCGATACAAAAATCCTTACACATGCTATAACAACGACGTCGTTTAGGATTTATTAGTAAAATGTTGAAATATACAGCAACACTCATTACCTGTGTAATTTACAAACAATTCAAGTGTGAAATTTTGAAAATGGTTATAGAATGTATAATAAGTGTTTTTTATTCCAGCAATGCACAATATATATGTATTTCTTTTCAGCATCCAAGACATTACATATTCAATAAATAATGCATTATTTTGTACACACTTAATATTTTGTAATGGGAGGAGCTAAACGCTAAACATAATCTTAAAATTTCTTTCAAGTGTCATAAAAGTAAAGATAAATAAAATAATGTAATAATTGTAAAGCCGCGAACCATGGGTAGAGTAGAACCTCAAGAGAGGCTGAAGGTTCGGGAACACATGTTCGCCTGCGACAGCCGCGTCTACCACGAGGAAGAGTGTATACCTCTACAAGAAAGCAAGCTCACGGCTACGAGCATCGCCAATTCATTCAGCAGAAAGCACAGGCCGCCAGTAGCAAGTCAAACCCGCAAGCCACACATACAATTGAAAAGCCATTAGGCAAAAAAGAGAAGGCAAGGCAGTATCTTTCCACAGTTTTCCTTGCATCACAAATTTTCCTTCCACATACTCCTTTCCGTATCGAAGAGGGCTTCAACACCCCTTATTCTCGCTGCTAGGAAGCAGACAATGACACTGAGGACCCAGACCACTGTACCACTCACTGTCACAAGAACTGGGGACAGCTCTTATTTGGAGAAGGAGGGTATTGTTACGGCATGGGCAAACCCTTGCAGTGGTGCTTGCCTGAACACACCAGCACACCTCTAAAGGGAACAGGGTCACGGAAGCGTAGCACCTCCGCGGCAATCAGGAAATGATCTGCGGGGAAGTTTATAAATAAATGTAAGAATTGTAAACTACCGCCATATTTAAGGCTGCTGAGGAGTCAAGCTCGGGTCTTACCACATCCAGCCGACCACGGAGCAAAATGGACCGAAGAATAGGGTTTCGTCAGTCATAAGCCGCTATAGTGATCAGCCTTTGGCATCACGAAGGTAAAGCCATTCCGGTAGTTTGAAGAGAGACACTTAATTAGAAGTACGTAGGAATACTTTATTACTAAGATATAAATATTTGTAGCTAAATAGTAACTAACATATTGGGTTCCCCCGACGCAACTCAAGGTAGTTAACACAATGTAAAGTGATTTGTTTATTATAATATAAAACGTTATATGTTTGGCCGTTTTAAATACATGACTTAGTAGAGTATCTCGCTTTATACATTCTGAGCACGTTTCCCTTCATAATTTGAACGTCCCCCCATATGGGACCATTGCAGTATGGCATCGAATATAGAGTCGATCCCCATGGTGGAGCTGTAAATGAGTTAGTCTATCGCAGAAGATTGTATCCAAGTAGGTACTAGGCAAGGCTGTAAGTTTACTTAATTAGTTGCACGTTGCTATGTTCTCCGTAACCAGCAAGATATCTTCGAATTAGGTCGCGAAATTACTGTGCTGTGAAATAAATGTCTAAATATCTTTGTCTAGTTATAGTATGCAAAATTTTGGTTGGTGCTGCAGGTTTAAGAAACAAGTACCAACGTAATAAGTAGCCTTATTAGGGGTAATTCAATGGGCAGCTGCTGGCACAGCACAATATATTAACAGTCGATGTGGGAGTGCAGCCTACTGAAGAAACACAGAGGCCCCGGCTTGGGAGCTATGTCCGGTTAACTGCTGCGGTGACTAAGTGTAGCTCGTTCCTCTCTTTTCATGTCCCTCGCGCAGATTAGCCAATCAAGAGAACAGGTGCTGTTTTGGGGTTGTCCTTGACGAGCTCCTGAGCCATGAGTGGCGCAAGTAACTCTGCACTACAAATACCAATCAGTGATGTGAAATTCTAGTCACTGAAAGTCAGTTGAGAGGCTTTTACAGACTGGTCAATCAGTATAACGAACAGTTCATTGTCATTTCTAAAGATACGATATAAGACATTTAATTTTTTTTTACTGGTGCATGAGATTCAAATTAGTAATTTTGACACAATAACTTAAAAGAACAGTATTTCTGTCAATATAAAAATAAATATAATTTGAAATCTATAAATAACTTTGCAGGTTGGTGGGAAAGGTGAGCAAAATAAAAATGCAGTGGCAGCAAAAATAACAGAAATCATTTCGCTATGTAAATTTATTCCCATGCTTCGGAAGTAAGTACGTTTTCAGTAAAACACACGTAATGGCAAAAGAACAGCAATCGTTTCACCATGTAAAATTATTTAATGCGTTGGTAACACGCGTATATTGTGCATTTAATCCATTTTACAAAGTTTAAAACATAACCTGTTCACATTCACAGGTATCCACCATTTTAGAATGCCACAAAACAAATTTTAAATCACTCAAAATTAGTTACCCAACAATCAGTAAGCTGCAATAGATTTTAACCTGTTCGGTCACATATTCATTTCCGAGCTGAAGTGTTGCAATCACGTAATGTTTTGGTATGAACTGTACTTCGTTCAGCATTTTTTTCAGTCAATGAAGAACTAGCTGCGTGCTCGTGTAGAAAAGTCCACAAATAAGATAAGCCACAAGGGATACTGAGCACTGGTACTCTGCTGTGTACAGTGCGGTCATAACTTTCATTCATTTGCAACGTGTACACAACTGTAGACACTACGACTGAACGGGTTAAGTGAAGTAATGTTTTTACTGGTTATCATTGAATTGGCTCCATTTTCACTATTCCAGGTTCAGTGTGTGCCTCCATAAGAGCAAACGAAGCACAGAAACTTATCTCGGTGATTCCTTAGTGTTAGCGGGGCCGTGGTGGCGCAGCGTTTAGAGCGCTCGCCTTCCACAAGGCGGGGACCGCAGTGGCGTAGTGGTCAGACTACTCGCCCCCCACTAGACGAACCGGGTTAGATTCCCTGCGGGGTCGCTCCTTGATTTTCGCACGTGGGAACTGGGGTGGACGGTGACACTGATCTGCAGGTTTTCTCGGGGATCTGATGTTTCCTTCTCTCTAGCATTCCGGCGCTGCTTCATAAACGCTTTGGTTCACCCACATCGGATTTTAAGACCTATCTGCTAAGACAAAAATGCCTTCTGTTGGGACACTCCAAATTAAAACGTTACCCTATGTAATTAAAAAGTTCCGAAGTATTCTGATTGATATACAGACCCCGACATTAGAAGGTCTTCACGTGTTCCCCCGACACAGCGAAGGGAGTTTCTTGTTGCTCCAAACAGTGCTTTACAACCGGTCTGCTAATTGATAAACGTTTCTCAAGACACTCAGTCCAGTCACGCATGTGAATGACACGCACACCTAAAGGCGAGCATCTGTCAGCGCCAAGTCCGGCACTTGTTTGTGTAAATACCCGGGGTTTCTATTCCAGGATCATGTTGGTGGGTAGGGCGGATTGCACGTCACATCTCAAGCCACTTACGAGCACAGGCACAGGTAATGTCCGCTCGTAACTGTCTTTTGAGATTCACTTCCCCTTGCACTCTGTCGATACACTTAGCGCGATGGCCAAGAAAAAAAAATAGTTTTCGTAGTTTAGACATTACTGGAACACAATTTTTTACTTGCAACCAAAAAAAAAAAGTGATTTTCGTTTATAAGTAATTATAATGTTCCTATAATTGCCAATAGAATGAAAAAGGAAAGTTGTGGCCGAGGATATGGGGGATCGGAGAGTCGGAGCTTATCATGCTCTGTCATTCCGGTCCCGCGGCGGCCAACTTGTACGCCATATCGGATGTCGGTGACCTGGACCTTGATTTATGAACTTTACCCCGTTGACCTTTGATCTAAAAATCCCAAAAATTAGCCAAAAATTCTAAAAAATTATTTAGAAAATTATTAAAATATTTATACAAAACTTATTACAAATTTTAATTACAAATTTATTTTGAAAACTATTTAAAATTTATTGTTAAAAATGTATTGATGAAAATTATTAAAAATCTAATAATCTTACATTTACGGGGGGTGCCCCAGCACGTCCAGTTAACGACTGAACACTCCCAATCAATCTCATTGTCTTAATATTCTACTAACCCTTCTCAATTACTCATTAAATAGTATGTAGCCATCTTGGTTTCTTCGTTTGTCATTTGTTTATACATTGCTGGAAGTAGCCATCTAGTCCACCATATTGGATGTCGGTGACCTTAACCATTGAGCTTGAGCGCAGTGACCTTTGACCTTAAACCGAAAATTCCGAAATAATAAATAATTCCGAAATATTTATTAAAATTATTTATAAAAATTATTTTAAAATTTATTAAAAAAATATTAAATTATAATTTTATATGCTCCGGATTAGATGGGATGTGGTACAGAGCTGACTAGCCACCATGTTATGAAGTCACACGGGTACCATGTTGACTCCAAGTGACCTTGAACTTGATTTTTGTCTTTGACCCTGGTAACCTTTGACCTTAAACCCAAAACATTTTAAAGAAACCCGAAACATTCTAAAAAATTTCCTTAAAAATATTTTTAGAACATCCATAAAATATATAAAAAAATTAAAAATTATAAAAATTTATTTTAAAAATTTATATAAAAGTATATTTAAAAACTTAACATTTACTTAGGTTTCTTTGGCATCCCGCCCAGCAGAAGACCGACCCTCATCAATGATTGTCATTGTAAATTAGTCAGTGCCGCTCCACTCCCTCTACCAATGTTTCTCATTGGTTGATAACTTGCGTTCGCTTCAGCCCCCCTCCAGTGTTTTTTATTGGTTGATTACTGACACTCGTTCCACCCCCTACCAATATTTCTCATTGTATTAACATTCCCCTCCCCTGCCCACTGATCATTTTTCTCACAATGTCGAATGCACTGCACCCACTATATTAATTTCTTCGATTGTCTTTTTTTTTTTTTTTTACTTTTTCATCAACTAGGTGATGCTAGTGTATTAATGATTGATTTCGCCACCAGAAAAGCTGTCGATTTAGTCACTATTTGTTGCCGACTTTGACCTTGAGCCCAATGACACTGAACTCGAAAATTCTAGGAAAATGACAAGTAGTGTACATATGTCGGTTCGGGCACATGGCATCTGGCAGCAGGATCCAGGATCCGTACCCGTCCACCATCATGGTAGGTGCTGCCGACGGCCATGTTGGCCGGCGGCCTGTCGGCCATCTTATTGACAGAATTACCTGTTTCAATCAAAAAACCACTACTGAAATTATTTATTTTACCCAAACATTACGTACTGTTTCCACAAAAAAATACCAAAATAATGTAAAAATCAGGAAAAGAGATTTGAAGCTTGTGGCGCCCTCGATGACGAGAGGACGCGACAAGGCGGCTATACAAGCCCTAAGTTTCACTGAAGTGAGTGGTGCAGAGAAAACACAAAGAGGCACCATACAAAGCTATATTATAGCCCTATAACTGAACTGTGATTGGAAAAGTCAAAACAGTTAGCATTTACCAGAAATCCATTTTCCAAACTTCATTGTGTATCAATTTCACAAAAAAAAAAAAAATTGTGGTATGTTTTCCCAAGTAATACGATAAATGACTTGTCATTAGTTTGTTTGTTTGTTGTTGTTGTTGTTGTACAGAACAGTTGCAGTATGTTATCCTTAAGTTCATCACAACCTTAATTATTTTTTGTTTTGAATCAGACAATGCATGTAGGTTAACTCCGGGTTCACCGTAAGTAGGAAATATAATTATTTATTAGAAATGCATGTAAGCAGAAAATGTGTTTGGTAGCTTCATTTGAATGTGCACAATGGCACATTACGCAAAAGTATATACATCACAGGTATCACTACTTTTTAAAATATCATTAAATATAATATAAAAGGTACAAAATATCAGAATACTACCAATTTATATATTGCCCATGGCTGTTCTTGTCTAAGTACAGGGCTTTTCAATTGTCATTGCAAAGACAAATTATCCTTGTGAATTGAGACAAGTTTTTTGAAAATGTTTTTGAGTATCTGTGGCCATAACAGAAAAGGCCACCAAACCAATACTATAATATTTAAATATACAAGCAATATTTTACACTCACAGGTTATTTACTTGGCAATATCCTATATGTTGAATGCCAATATTTACTATTTTTATGAGTATCTGTGACCTTAACAGAAAAGGCCACCAAATAAATACTATAATAATTAAGTATACAAGCAATATTTTTTACTGACAGGTTATTAACTTGGCAATAGCCTATATGTTGAATGCCAATATTTACTTTCATCAAACTAAAAGCCTTCAAACAAATCATATCTGGAATATGCTAATTATTTAGTAGAATAAATTTCAAAGATTAAATTGGATTTTATCATTAACCAAATACTGAAACATACTAATTATTGAGTATTGCACAATATTTAAAATTGTCCTTTCTCAACTTGGCCATAGCAACAAAACGCTAAATTATACCATAATATTCAACCAAATACATTTAAAGAGCAATTTATTTTTACTTGGCTGTCGCCACAAAGCTAAAAGGCCCATTCTCATTCCGCTCTTTAAAAGTTTTCCCCAACAGACATGGATTTTAAAACTCCTTTTTAAAAATCTTTGACAGGAGCTTCATTATAATAACAGTCACTTTAAACAATGAGACATTTTTGGTGGTTTTTTTAAACAAGAAAAATGGCAAAAATTTCAATTTCCTAATGCCATCATTATAAACTTTTAGGAATTACCACCAAAACTTTTATGATTGTCTCCAAAAATCTCTTAAGAATATGATTTCTATAGAAAAGCAATAACAAAGTTCCGAGCTCTACAAACTCCCACCAGGACTTCGTACTATACGGGCTTAATGGTCAACATTTCAGAAAAAGTCTCAAAGCACGTAACTCGTGATGATGCCGTCTATTTCTCTTGCAGTAGCCATCTCTCGCGACTGGCTCTCCTGGGCCGATATTTATAAATAAATACCCAGATATTAAACCTCTAAAGCTCGGGCAATATAAATCAGTCTCATTGGTGCGCGTCCAAAAACAGGCACCAACACACAAACTTCATCATGGTGGGGTGAACTCCAATCACAGGCGAAATCCCCCTTCTCACCACTTGGTCACGTAGTTGCGAAGCGAATCACAAGTCGCCTTGGGAAGGCGGCAACCCGCTGACACCGCAGAGCCTCGTGCCTGCCAGACAGCTGAGCGACTCCGGACAGGACGCATGATGCATGCGTGACACCTCGCGCCGAAACACTCTTTCCCCATCAGTACGGGCTCGCGAGGCCTGCCATACGCCGACTCCACGCCGCCAGCCAATGTGACGGTCAACGGAATCTTCAGCTGATTTTCACCTTTCTTTCGCCGCGGACTCCTCGCAGAAACCTACCAGATTCCACCAAAATGCAAGTAAGTGAGGAAAATCTATGTAGCATAGTTAGCCAAATGATGAACGAAACACCATTCTTTATAGCCCGCGTCAACGCTGTCCAACGGGGCAGTCGTATTTTGACAGCAATTTCCTCAGAAATGAATTTAAACCAATATTTCAGAATGAAAACAACAATTTCAAATACTGAATTTATATCAGGATTACGTTTTCTGTACGTACTGCATAAACCCGTGCTAAAAACTTTGTGTCAAAGGTAGGGTAACGTTTTACTCGTAACATCAGAGCAACGAAAAATGGCAGATTTAGTTTGTGTTTCGGAGAAATTCAACATTTTCAAATCCAATTTGATCGTGTCAACAAAAATGGGCCCGGGGGGTAAAATTGAGACATCCTATCTTAAGCTCCTCTAAGAAAGAATCGTAAAATCCTCAGTCGAGCAAGATAATTAGAGGCTCTTAGTGGAATGAGCCACTTAATCTTCAGAGCAGGAGAGGAGGATTTGAGACTCTGAACCAGGTAAAAGGTAAAACAGACCGGGAAGGATCAGCGGACGAAGCCCACACTTTGGCCACCTTCCTGCACCTACACCGTTCACACCCCGCTACATCCACTTCTCCCCTCACCAAACTCCTCTTCACCCATCACCTCACGCAACACACCCTCAGGCAATTATTATAAAAATCACAAAAAATATCAAAATTTCTAAAAAATATAGAAACATAAAATGTTAACCTCACACTCATCCAACCAACCTCACCTTCACCCCCCTCCTCTTCCTGACCATTACAATCTTAAAAAATCGAGAAAAAATATTCTAAAAATTCGAGGAACATACATTACTCTCACAGTCATCTCACCACCCTCATTTCACACTCTTTCCGCCCCCGCGGCCCTCCAATTATAAAAAAATTGCAATAAATCCAAAATAATCTAACAAGTGGAGGAACATATAATGTTAAACACACACTCAAACCATTGCCCTCTCACCAGCCCACCCCTCAAAATCATAAAAAAACTAGAATAATCGCAAAAAAACCGAAAGAAACTAATAGAAGAGTAGGAACATATTACATCACTGAATCCAACACCTATGATGCATGTCGATGGCTTCGACCTTAACACAAATTACATTTAAAATTAAAAAAAAAAAAAATGGTAAAAATTCGAAACAATTCATGAAAACCGACGAACATATTGCGTTACTGATTCCGACCTCCATGTTGGATGCCGATGGCCTCGGTCATAACCCCAAAGAACTTGAAAACAAATAATTTTGAAAAATTGTAAAAATTCGAAACAATTCATAAAAATCGACGAACATATTACATTACTCTCTCTGACTACCATGTTGAACATCATTATCATCATCATCATCATCATCATTGGTGTTCTGCCTAGAGGCAGTTTTTCACGTGGTAGCTCTCCATGCTCTCCTGTCTTCTGCCAACCTCTTCAGGTCCATATACTTCCCGCTTCCCTTGGTGTCATCTATCAGCCTGTATCTTCTCCTTCCTTTCAATCTTTTTCCACAAACTATTCCTTTCATAGCGTCTGTTAGCAAGCACTCCCGTCTCAACGAGTGTCACATGCAGTTCTTATTCTTTTCTCTTATGACTTTCAGCAGTTTTCTCCTCTCATCAACTATTTCCAGCACTTGTTCATTACTTACTCTGTACACCCAGCTTATCCTCTCCGTTCTCCTCCACATCCACATCTGAAACGCTTCTAGCCATTTTTCATGCTCACATCTCAGTGTACACGTCTCTGCCTCATATAGTGCAACACTCCATACTAAACACTTGCCAAGTCTTTTCCTAAGTGTTGAATATTGGCGACCCTAACCTTGATCCCACTGACTTCGAACTATAAAAATTGAGGGACAATGGCAAAAATCAAAGAAACTTTGGTAAAAATATACGAAAATAGTACGTTACTGACTCCGACCATTATCTTGAATGTTGGCAAGTATTAACTTAACCTAAATGATCTTGAACTCGAAAAATCAAGGAAAAGCCGCGAATAAAAATAAAAATATAAAAAACTATCGAGTAAAAATTACATGCCTAATATGAAAAACCAAGTTGGATGTGCGTGACCCTAAAAGTTCGATCTTCGTAAATATGGCAGAGCGCAGCCACTCCCTGGTACGACTATCAGCAAACGTCTGAACACCGAACTTATATTTCATTGGCTATATAACCGATTAATCTTATGACCGATTAACCTTACGACCCTACCCAAGACTGGCCCTTGCCTAGACAAATTCCTGAAAAAATTGCTAGAACAGTGGTCAAGACCAACCCACCATACTACCCAGCTATAAGAACAGCATATGAGAACAAATCTCGAAAAAGTCGACTAATACGAATTGCCAGACCAACTAACCAGTTGCGAAACATTCCTCAAAAATATTCCCCAGTTCATTAATTCGCCTCATAGAACTCAGCCGATTTTTTAATCGACCCGAGTAAGGCATAGTAATTCAGATCCTGCCATGGGCCCTCCTCCTGTACACACTCGCATCAATTTTATCTAAAACAGAGTCTCGCAATCGATAGTACACCCCGCTGAATTAATGCGTCTTTCAGAGAAGCAGAACAGTCTGAATATTAAGTTAAAATCATATTATTATGTATAAATCAAATTAAATTAATTTACTTACTATACACATTCTATTTTTATCATTATTTAATATATTAGATCATTACATTTCTCAGATGTTTGCAGATCATGGATTAGTAGCCAACAGTCTTATCTATTAGAGCGCCGATCCTTCAGTACACTAATGATAGAAGATATCTCGTTAATGTGTGAGAAATCTCCATCTTGTTGCAAAACGATCAAATGTCTGAGTCTATCAACATGTTCATATGGGTATTTGGTAACCATGTAGTCAGTATTATCAGTATCTTCTGCCTTTTCCATTTCTCTCATAACAGCAAATGAACGAGCTTTCATGACGTCTTCTGCCTTCTTCACACCACTTGTCGAAGTAAACTCGTTGGTTAAATGTGTGCGAACGTCGAGAGAACCATCATCCTTCGTGTCAGAAACTTTATCAACACTGTATTCATTGTCACTATTATCAATGCTGTCTTCATGATTGTCTTCACATCCTGCTTAATATTCAATATTAGATTTGATTTCTTTGTACGAGTCGCGTGGTCATCATTAGTTTCTAGAGCCGTTGGCCATTTATTTTGAAGTTTGTCGACTTCACACGAAAGTTTTGCAAGTGTACATTCCACACAAACCGACTCTTCTGCACTCATTTCGATTTTAGCATTAACTGTCTCATCATTATCACCTGACGAATCAGTACCCATCGATGCAGGATGGAGTATATGCGACATCACATGCTGGCTCCAGTAGAAGAACCCTTGCAATTCTCGATGTGTTCCTTCAATTATTGCTTTGCATAAACTGCACTGTACTAATGTGGTAATGCTGCATCTCGCGAAAAGGACTCTTTGTACAGGTGGTTCTATCATGTCGCCAAGCATTGCAGCTTTTGCTAAAGATCTTTCCACAGTAGCAACACTGTTTTCCATGTAATTTTTCAGCAGTGGGAGAAGGTACATCCATAGAGATAAGCTCTATAGTAGCCTTCGTACAATCATTGGCTTGCATTACATTCATTAAAAAACCTGACGTTCTTTCTACAGTAGCAACTTGTGTATCTTCTTTGCCTAGCTACTGCTCTATATATAAACTCACAATCATATTTCATCAGTGAGATTTAAGTACTTTTATGCATCCATTCAGCCGGACATTTGATATATTTCCCTGATCACATTACCATTCAGTTACTCAACAATTTCTTCCAGACAAGTTATTTGCTCAGGTTGAACTCGTGCTCTGCAAATAACCCCTAAATGACCCATCCTGCTCCGCAAATGACCCCTCCTTCTCCACAAATGTCCTACCCTGTTCCGAAAATGACCCCTTAATGACCGTAAATGACCCATTCTGCTACGAAAATGTCCCCTCTTGCTCCGCAAAAGACTCTTACTGCTCCGAAAATGATACCTCATGCTTTGCAAACGACCCCCCCCCCCCCATCTCTGCAAATGACCCCTCATACTCCGCAACTGACCCCTCACACAAATCAGGCTTTGCATTCATGTAGAGAATTGCTGTCTTTCATGTTGGAATTATCTGTAGTCAGGTAGGAGGAAATCAGCAAGTCCCTATTTTCCAAGTGGATTGATCCCACTTGTTCTCAGCTCTTGATGATTTACTGAAGCCAGGTTTCAACAGTAACCCTTGGAATCCATTTCTTCTTCCTCTTGGCATTACTTGTGTGTACTATCACGTCAACAGTGCTTTCTATTACGTCTGCATTATACATATAATTACATTCGATGCATTGAAGGCTCTGGTACAATATTCGGTATCCTGGGGCTATGGTTTCGTATAGCTACAGTCCAGCCACATATTATATTTTACACCGCCGTATTTTTCCACCTCATCGATAAGTAGTTTTTTTCATATTAAGTTACAGTCTTGACAAGTACAAGCAATCATATTTTGATGTAATTGACATATTCTATTAAACATATTATTTAAGTAGACTTCTCAATGCAGATTTCTTCAGGAAAATACCATTAATATTAAGGCTTCGGTTCGCAGAGCACTGATGTCGGTTGTGTTGTACAATCAAGTTCCATTGATGCAGATCGCGGCTGCATATTCATTGAAGTCAAAGGCAGGCCCTCGTAAACCTCGACCTCTGCTTACAGAAGGCATCCTGACATATGTTTGAAATGTAAGAAATGTGGGAGAACTCTGAGAAAACCCACATACTCGTTCGCTCCAGGAAAAAACATGCAGTTAACTACATAAAAATCCGTGTAGAAGAATATCTTCACCACCAAAGAAGAAGAAGAAGAAGAAAAAAAACACGGCACCTCATGGATAAAGGAGGCGAGGAATAGTTAAGAGCCTTACGCAAGATATGTGCTTACTACAGTTATGCAAATGAGGCATATGTTCTATACTGCGAATAGTTAAGAGCCTTACAAAAATATGTGCTTACTACGCTTAAGCAAATGACGTATACGTTCTATATTGCCAATAGTTAAAAGCCTTAGGCACGATTTATGCTTACTACGCTGATGCTAATCAGGTATAGACCTACGTTCTATATAGTGAATAGTTAAGAGCATTACGCAAGATATGTGCTTACTACGCTTACGCTAACGAGTTATACGTTCTATATTGTACCAAGCATTTATACACTATGTATAAATAGATACAAAAATATTAATTTGTAGTAAAGTTTATTACGGCTGTTCGTCCACGTTTTTTAATTGCTACACGTTATGTAACTATTAATATAATTATTTCTCTCCTTTAATGCATTTATAAATAAAAGATTGGCTTTAAAAGATTTTTACAGTTATTTTATTTTTCGCTTTTTAGTATCATCAAATTTTTCTATTATTATAAATGTATACATATGCTATCCAATGTAATAATAAAAATAATTAATGAGACTAAAAATACTAAAAATATGCATTTAAACAACTGATGGCCCCCTCCACACTTCGGGCTGCAACCTGACAATCAGTGTATTTCTTTCTTTATAATTAATAACCACTTTCCTTAAACTAAACTTCTTATCTCTATGATATCCTTATCACCGTTTTCGCTTAAATACGAACTTTATTTTTGGGCACAAAACCCCATTCCCCCGGAAAGAGTGAGGGGGGGGGGGGTTCCACTACCCTAACTCGCCCCTTCTGCTCGTTCCTACCTTCCTCACGTTTTCGCGTAAAGTGTTAGAGAAGGCAAACGGTAACCGCCGGACAGACACCGTAAACACAAATCTGGACAGACATCCAAGTCAAGTTAAATAAAATAAAAACTTGTATAAATGACATTATACTTCACTAGATAGCTATTCAGTGTCATAAAAACTTGTTACTAAGTAATTATTCAATGAGGCATTGCTTTCTGAAGTAATATTTCGATATTAAAAGGTCTATTTGATCTGTAATGGAGAAGGGAGAATTTTAACTTTCACTTCCCAAACGTCACAAATTTAATTTTACTATAGGCCTATATATTTGCCACGGTTAGCTTCGGAACCTTTAAATAGTGAGAAAATAAATTCCTCATTCGAATGTAAGTAACACTACCCCATGTAAACAAAACATAGAGATCTTCAGTAGAACAAAAGATACTAATTTACAACTAACATGCAAAAATAATGACATAATTAATAACCCTGCTTTAAATTACCAACGACAAGGATTAGAATTAGGTGAATATGTTAGAAAATTCTAATGAATATCAAAACGAACAAATTAGTGTGTTCTCTTTATAAAATCTTTATATGAGCAAAGTAGCATATGTTCACAATCCAAGCCACATTCAAAAGCAACATTTTTACTAAAATATCAATTAAGAGACGACAGGACTTGTTGAAGATTAGATTAGAAATAATAATTTACCAAATATAGTAAGAGGAGAGAAAAGCATTCATTTTCAGAAAATTTAAAAATTAACTTTTGATTGACCTTTAATTAGAAATACGGCCATATGGAACCTTGTAAGGAATACCGCCTAGGGATGACGATGATCCTCCTTCGGTGTCCGTTGATCACTCTAGTTCTCTACTCGAACACTGGTCCCTGTACCTCCGCCGTGGTTCGAAGTGTTGGTAGTCCATTACACTCCAGATGCAGCGATGGATCCGTAGCAGTGGTATACGATCGTCCTTCCTTAGGTCGTCATCAGTTCCTAGATTGATGTTATTTCTTCACGGTCCTTCATTAAATCTTATACTATCCAATTTTTAATATCGAGAAATGATATCATGACCATCACTTCTATAAATCAAGGCTGGACAGCAGAACAAAAAAAAAAACATTCTCTTGCCCTTCTGAAAACGAATAATAATATTCATTAGAAAATAAAAACAAAAGCAGATCAAAACAAAATTTATCATTAGAAGTTTTGCCTCTTTACATTTGCAAGACATTTCCAAGTTCATAGAGATGAACGCAAATGCTCCTGCATCAACAACAAATAATATGGGACGCATAACAGTTTCGCTAGTATATAGAGACCGTCCTGATTATCATATTTATACACCCTGCTATAATAACCTTAAAAGCATGAAGATTTTTCAATAAATTACAAGCTTATGCTATCTAAAACAAACATTACAAGTACACAAAAATATATACAAATTACCAGATGTTACAGAGGTACCGGTAGATATCACAACCGTTTAGATGAAATGCGTACGCGGAATCTGCCTTTCACCACTGTAATATTGGCCTAAGATCTAACACTGAGAATTACATGAACATTAAACACTCAAAAACCTCATATAAAGACAGATTATAAACATTCCTTTGAATGTCAAAAAATACGCACATCCATTATAGGTCTCTATAACACTGTCTCAAGTAAGAAGTACATCAAGTTCTTTTCGACTATCCCTTTTTATTATAGGCACCCTTTTAATAAACGAAACATTAGGTCATTTGTATTTCAGGTCGTTCAACAAATTTTAAATGGAAACACAAAAATAAACAATAATCTCCCACTTGTACTGATGAGGGAGGATGCTGGTGACAGTCTTGCTGCTGGGCACTCCATACTCTGGTTAACCGTCGGACTGGACGGTGGACTGCATACGTAGTGGCGCCGCTGACCTCTGCGTAGACTTCGCTACGCCCCAGCTGTCTTCGTACTACAGAATTTCTCCTCGGAGCTGCATACTTTCACTGAAGCAAACTATAAACTACGTTATGGAAAAGTCAATTCGTCTTATCATTTCCCATCACACTGGGTTTCCTAGACACATAGTTAATATTCGCTAGTCCTTTGTCTATAAGAGGAAGGAAAAAAAAAGTATATAAAGGGACAGTCATATCCACAACACTGCCACTATTCTCAGTTTAGTTCGCGTAGTTAACCACTTCACTACCTCCTCTCCCACCGCGGCTTGGTTTTAATCCTATCTGAAGTGTCAATAATGGCCGTATTTTTTTCTCAAAACAAATACAAAGTAATGTCGTTCCTTTTATTTATAGGTTTGACTTTATTGATGTAATTTTAACAAGTTCATGAAAAACCAATCTTGGTTAATACAAGTATTTCAAACAAGACACCACAACCATCTATTAATATTTTAAATTCCGATAAGTAACTACACAAGATTGAGACATCTATAAAGTTCTTTTCAATTTTAATTCAAATGAAGAACGAAATCTATACAACGATGTCTAACTAGGATATTTCAAGAAGACTCTAGCCACAGAATTATTATTCTAGACCATAATTAGTATTATTTTGAAAATTATCAATAATATTTGGCAAGTATTTCCATTTGACTCTTGAGATTTATTTTCTTCTTCTTCATCTTCCATTTAGTATTTCGGGTAGTCCAGTTGCTTACGATATACATTATACTTAATTATTTTTAAGTTGCACATTCTAGTAGGGTTAAAATTTTGCTGCTCTTTATTTTGGCTCATAGCTCATTTGCTGCGACGATGTAGTGTGAGCCATATCCACACCATCTCTGAATCTTGCCGGAACCATACATATACTTAGTTTCAAAATACGCGTGAAGATTACAACCAGAAACATCGGTCATCTTTTTGATAGAGGGGCAAAATCCCACAATCTGAAATGGACCTTCAAATAATGCCATAAGTTTCTTTGTTTAAGAATCTCAAGATCTGCTCGTAGAATGTGCTCTTACTAATACTAGTTTTCCAATGTCTAGACTGGTCTTTCTAGATTTCTTAGCATATTTAGGGCGATGTTCTGCGGCAAAAATTAGCTTCTTCCTGGCAAAATATGCTAGTTCTTTCTTTCAATCTTCTGTAGTCTTCAATTTTTCTTTTGTCGGTTTAGGTGGTGCAGGTAATTTCTTTGGATCAAATATATGGGATCCTTCCTCCCTGACCTTCAGTAGTTTGTCGAATGGTTTAGGAAATCTCCCGAACCATTCGTATTCCCATTCGTATTCTGTTGAGACGGGGACGATGGAGTGAACATTGGTACCCTCGGGTCAAGAGGTGTTGATTCCCAAAATAACTTCGTTCTTGGTACTGGATACTTTCTCCCTGGTCTATATGTTGCGACCTACGAGTCGGCGTATTTCTTTCCAGTTCCTGATTTCGTGTCTCCTGGTTTATACCCCTTCTTCTTTGCAATTGGTGTTGCGAGGTTAATTCTCTCTCGTTCGTTTCTCCGTGGTCTCGGTGAACTTGGTTCGCTACGAAAATCTGGCGAGTTTCATTCCCCGTGGTCTTCCTCATCCGAAAAACTTTTCTTGTTTGATCCCTAAATCTATCACGATTCCGTTTCGAACCTCTTTTGAAATTTCTATTTACGCGATAGAAGCGCGGAAATTTTTCTCCTCGTACATTTCTGTTATCATATGGTGCTGTTCTGTATGTCGGGATTCTAGGGTTCCTATCATATCCAGGTGATCCTCCGTATTCCCTGTTACTTCTACCTTGATCGGGAAGCGAAACACGCCCCTGAATGTTGGCGTATTCATTATTTGTACTACCTATCTGTCTTCGTAATCGTTCGATTGCTTCAAAAGCCAATAAATCTTCCCTGAACGTGGCTAAGTTTAGATCATGTCTGCCTGCCCAGAGTGACTTGTGCCTGCATGGAAGTTGCTGGAGGATCATGGCGATGAACTCCTCGTCTGAAAGTGGTGGTTCAAGATGACGCGATTTTTCGTATAGATCAGATATGTGCATCTCCAGCGATTTTCTTCTACCAGGAAAGTATCTTTCGGCATGGCATGGAGTTGAGTATGATTGCCCTCGACCTTTTTATTCTAAAAATGAACTAGGAACTTATCCTGAAAATTGTCATAGGTGTGGGTGTTGGTACGGTTCATCTTCCACCAATAATACGCAGTGTCCTTTAAACACAAGTTGAGGTAGCGCAATTTATCATTTTCAGGTAGACAAAATAGTTTGACATACACCTCAAACATGGTTAAGAAATTTTTGCCTTCGAAAGTCGTTAGTTTTCCTGCCCAGAGTTTATTCGAATTGTACAAAAGCGAGTTTACTTATGGTAACATAGCAGTGCTGCTACTAGAAGGAGTAAGGTGGTATATGCCACGAGGTGTGTTTTCTAACCGGATGTTAGTAATTTCTGGGTTTGTTACCTCGTCTTGCACGCGACGTTCGAGATTAACTTTTTCCAAAGAGGTTACTATATTTTTCATATGATGCACAATACTCTGACGTGCCCTTACACCTGATTTACCTGTGACATATTTCTTTCTCTCTCTTCCTGAATCACTCTGTCTACTACTCGCGTTAGTTGTTTATCTAATTGCTCATTACTTGTGCTGTTGATATCAGGATTTTGCTCTAAATTAGCTTAACGTTCCTCATTTCTTTTCATTTTTTCCCTCAACTCGGATGCAGTATTCATTAAATTACATTTTACAGTTTCCGCCTCAGTTATAGCCTTATTTACTTCTCCGGTAATAAGTCGGCTTAACTGCCTGTAATGTAGACTGACGTATTCCTGCATCGCGTTCATCTGACTCTCGAATTTGGTCACTATGCGCTTCAATTGTTCCTTGTGGCCACGCATTATACGCTCCTCCATTCCACGCAATTGATGTTCCGATTTGGTTTCCTGTTCCTTATTAAATTTACTCAATTGCTGTGACATTATGGCTGCGAACTGATGCAGCATTGTATTCTGTTTCACAATGTTTTGACTCGTTGAGAAAGTCTCTTGTGTGTTTGACGCTTCGGTGACTATAACTACGTTAGTGTTGTCAACATCATTGACCGCCTCATTAGTACTATCCTTCATCAACTCCGTGTTGGTATAAATTGTGAACGGTGCCTTATATTCTAGTCGGCGATAATCTATGTTAGGAGTTTTCCTTAAATTATACGGGCTGCTATTTTCTCTGGGCATTAACTAACTCTTTCTTCTATGACTTTCTGTACTGAATCGTAAGATTTTGTAATTCCGATGGACTAATATGTCTATGACCATATCAACTGACCTAGACAATAAGTTATTTATTTCTCACTTTTAGTTCCCTTGTGTGGGTATATCCTTCTCGTGGCCCCACATATTTAGCGATACTTTTTCTATAACGGAGAAGGGAGAATTTTGACTTTCACTTCCCAATGTCACAAATTTAATTTTATTATATAATTTTGCCATGGTTAGATTCTGTTATAAAAAGAACATATTAGTGTGTTCTCTTTATCGAATCTTCATATGAACATAGTGGCATATATTCACAATCCAAGCCACTTTCAAAAGCAACACTTTTACAAAAATAACAAGAGATGACACGACTTATTGAAGATTAGATTAAAAATGCTAATTTACCTAACATCGTGAGACGAAAGAAAACGTATTCATTTTCAGAAAATTATAAAATTAACTTTCGATTTAACTTTAATTATATATACGGCCATATGGAACCTTGGAAGGAATACCACCTATGGATGACGATGATTCTCATTTGGTGACCATTAATCACTCTAGTTCTCTACTCGAACTCTGGTCCATGGACCTCCGCGGTGGCTCGGAGTGTTGGTAGACCATTACACTCCAGATGCAGCGATGGATCCGTAGCAGTGGCATACGATCGTCCTTCCTCGGGTCATCATTAGTTCCTATATTGAAGTCATTTCTTCACGGTCCTACATTAAGTCTTATACTGTCCAATTTTAATATCGACAAATGATATCATAACCATCACTTATATAAATCAGGGCTGGATAGCAGAACAGAAAAAAAAAACATTCTTGTGCGCTTCTAAAAAAGGAATATTAATAATATTCCTTACAAAACAGAAACAAAAGCTGATCAAAACGAAATATGTCATTAGATGTTTCGCCTCTTTACATTTGCAATACATTTCCAAGTTCATAGAGATGTACGCAAACGTTCCTGCATCAACCACAAATAATATGGGAAACATAACAGTTTCGCTAGCATATAGAGGCCGTCCTGACCATCATATTTACATACCCCGCTTTAATAACTTTAAAAACATAAAGAATTTCAATAAATTACTAACTTATCCTACTTAAAACTAACAAAATAAGTACAAAAAATTTTTACAACTCACCAGATCTTACAGTACAATAAATAAGGGTAAAAATCTTAATATTCTAAGGTGGGGTAGTGTTCTATGACGGTGGTCTAACCCGTCATAAATTGCTTTGACATTGACAACGTCTGTGAGGCAAATAGTGTGAGTAATTTTTTTAATTATAAACTCTTTACATCATAAGAACCTTTACGACATGTTCTGTTCACTAATTGTACGGCCAGAACACCGCAGTTTATTCGCAGAACTACTTCTTCAATTCATAAATTTTATGCATGTGTGTTTGAAGTGGTAGGCCCAACTACATAAAAAACGAACAGCTCGCCCAAATTATACAAAATAATCTATAGAATTAACTTATTCTATTAAGAAAGTTTAATTAGCCAGCATTTGACTAGTAAAGATATATAAATAATACAAAATATTGGTGTGTTTTATTAACTCTAGCAAATACATGCTCTCTTGAAAATAAAAGTGTACGTAGACGTAGGTAATTGAAACTGGTCTTCTCTCTTTCATTGCCTTGGTTACCACATGTAGCCTAAATATGCGCAAAGCAGTCAGTTTCGCTCGTTTTGAAACAATTTAAACACGAAAGCGTATGATACTTCACGTTAAATATTCCTGAGTTATTTCAACTAATGAGCACAATTTTTGTAAAGTAATACATAACAATTTATTTAATATTAACCGATACTGCCATAAATTTTATTAGCCAGCTGAGTGGACCAAAGGAGTGAGCTTTTGGTTATTATTAATATTAAATTTCCTGTGAGATAATCATGATGTATTAAACGTGGCTATTAAAGTTGATGAAACTATGGTCAAATGATGTTTATAAATGCTAGACTGTTGTTATTATGGCACTGACGTCCATATTGGTGGAGGCATTCAAATTTCATCAGCGCAAAGTCTCGTGAATCTCCGCCAGTGTTTGATGTTAACTGACTAACCTGTAACTTTCTTTTTCATGTGTTATAATCTCGTATCGAGCTCTCCCAGTAAAGCTTATTAAAATAAGTTCCAGTAATTAGTGTATAGTAATTGTTTTTCAGGTGACCCTTTTCTGCACAACCTGACAGGCATCTATCCATTATCATCGCACTCCAGTAAAACAGCCAACTCTTTATAAAGGTGTACTGCGATGTTCTGCAATCAGATGCTTGATGAACTGAGAGTCGTTTCGTTATTTTTGACAAATAAGAAATACATAAGGTTTGGATATGTACGCAGTGTTGTGTCTGGAGTATTAACATAACATATTGTACTATTTCTTCGCTCCTTATATCGAAAATAAAATTACAAACTTTCAACTACAGGAGATTCTCGCAATCCACCGATATTCGCTTCAATTTGTTTATTAAAAAAAACCCAAAATAATTAGCTTGTTGTCTGAACCATGATGAAAACTTGTTTTCTTACGCTTAAGTTTATAATAATACGCATAATAATACAATAAATAATAATAATAATAAATGCTTGCGATAATCTGTTTGAGAATTCTTCAGAATAATTTGACCGGCCAGCCTCAAGTGCTTTTGACATTAGATGAAATGAGGACGGAAAAGCAGCGAATGAATATCAATAAGAATTTGAAGTACTATGAGAAAATGCCTGCATTACTGACAACGCAATGTTCACAACGCCCAAAATTACTGACCATCTTGGATCGGTCTGAGAGTCAACCACGAATACAATGTTTGATGTTTATTGAAAGAAAAATGTATGTCTGTCAACAGTAACTTACAATGAAGAACGTTCAGAAGTTACGCATGCTAAGGTCACGGAGTAATTAAGTATACAGAGGTGAAACAGACAGCGAATTGCGTCCTGACCAGCCACATTCCGGAACGCTGTACATCAATCAGCGTATGGTAACCTACTCTACAGCCGGCAGGGGGACCGCGGCGGGTTAGTGGGTAGAATACTCACCTCCCACCTAGGCGAACCGGGTTCGATTCCCGCCGGTCGCGATCCCGGATTTTTGCATGTGGGAGTCGCGCCGGACAATGCCGCTGGTCAGCGGGCTTTCTCGGGGACACCCTGCTTCGCCTGCCCTTTCATTCCGGCACTGCTCCACACTTACCTCACTTCACCACAATCGGCTGTCAAGACCTAGATGATAAGAACTGCCCATATCTCTCCACTCCTCTCCAGCACAGCCAATACGGAACGTCACACAGCCCGTAGTTGACAATCAGTCGAAAGGTCAGTTCTGAGAGCCTCGTGTAGCCAATCAGAGGAAGGGGTTCACCGACATGAAAGGAACCGTCGCTCCATTTCGCCACGGCCAACTTGTGCACAGTGTCAATCTTTGCCGGAATTGCAATCTATGGATGCCTTTACTCCTCCTGCCCCGAGGTTTCCAAGATCAACTGCTCGAAGTGGTAAAAGAAAAACAAGCACTGCTGTCGCGCGCGGAACATGAGTGCGAACTACGCAACGCAACCTCTTGCTAATTGGTTGGGTTGGAAGGAGCTGGTAACCCTCGCGCACGTGTTCGCATGTTGTGTTACTGCCCATGCTCTGAGAGTTGGAGACCTTCCGCGGCCGTTCTCTCCTTTTTGCTGGTTTGTTTGTCTGGTTGGCGGCGTGCTATGCCTGCGTCCCTAATTGGGCCGCTGACGAAGAAATACGAGCGACCCCGCAGCCTCGTTCAGGCCGCGGCTTCCTGACCGCCGTATCGCGTGTCACGGGCCGACCGACCTCCACTAGCTGGGCGAGGGAGAGGGGGGTTGGTCAGTGTCTTGTACCCAGGGAGGAGGTGGCCAACAACCGGGGTCTGCCACCACCTTCCAAAGCTTACCTTCATCATAAGAAATTAAAATTTTTAACCTATAATGGAAGTTTTAACCCAAACATAGTATGGAAATAGTACCACATGTCAGGCTGGATGCGAATATAGCAATATTTAGCATTGCCACTATACTCGTACAAACTTGGGAACTTCCGTACGCATTTGACTCTTTCCTGAGCAAATGTAGGGACGCTACAAGAGATGTACGAGGGAAAAAACTACTTATTTCTCACTATATGTATTTACTGATGTAAATTTTCGAATAATGTCTTACTGTAGAATGTTCATAAAGGGGTTTAAGAAATGAAAAAATTAAGCTTTAAAACTTTGAAAATTTTTCATCACCTTGGCTCAAATAGTAACTGGCATACCTCAGTCCTGGGGACCCAAGGAAAAATAATTATCCTTATTGCAGGGAAGAGAGTGGTAGCACTGACCTGGGCTACTTAGAAGTCTACTAACCTTTAGATGTCTTTCAGCTAGTGGTGTTATTGTTTGCGAAGCTAACCTCGTTTCCGAGGAGAATAGTGTTTGGGTCTCATGGACCCAGGTGTACCTTTAACGTTACTTTATTTTCATATATCCTAGTAGCTGTTGGTTTTTTTTATTCTGAGTTCTTGGATAATTAAAAAAAAATCTGATTACGAGATTTGCAGACATGAATGCTACAGTGAGTGACATTGATGCAGTAAGGGGTGATGATAGTGACTCTGAACTTGGTGATAACGATTCCGAAAGCGATGAAAGAAGTGCTGATGAACACATTGATGATGAAACTTCTACCAATAAATATGGTATTGTAATAATATATTTAAATGATCAACTACACCCGTTATATGTGGAAGAACACATGCACACATAATTCATGGGTGCGCGGATAAAGAGACGTCACCTGTCCACCGAAATTGAGTTAAGTACATTTTTCAGTTCAGACAAATCGGAGGAATGTTGTGTAAAAAGTGATAAGTCATATCCATTCCATTACACTTGCGATGTGACAATAATGTGCGTTTGGAGCTACAACAGCATGGATAATAATGTTGGAGGGTAAAGAGGGATAAGTGATTTGACAGAATTGTATCGCTATTTGTACTGTTTCTTCACACTGTGTAAAAAGCGCTGTCACAGCAATGAAGTTTTAACTCTTTTCGCACTACGTTTCATTAATTGCAACAATACTTATCCCTTACTGCACTAAATATTGTACGTTGTGTTAACCCTGGGACGTTAGTAATTCCATAGGTGGCCCCACTGCGACCGCAGACGAACGTCGTTAGTTGTTTTATGTTTCATTGTTTATTGCGGAACGAGGTGCAGCAGCAAATGGTAAAATGTCCAACAGAGGAAATTTGATAGTGTAGATCTGTCTTAATCAACAATCGAAAGTTTAGTGAAACTAGGTATTACAGTGTTAGATGTTATAATTTTAATACACTTGATCGAAAAAATCATGTGAAAAAAGGATGTGTGAGCTGACGATAGAGTCAGTGTTTGTTTTGTTTTCGTAAAGGAAGATGCCACGATATCAGATACGAGGTGCCGCATACCGAATAACATGCAAGAAGAGTTAAACGATGGTACGTAGGCTGTTTGCTTTTCGTGAAATAAGTAGTTAATTTCATGCTTTACGTTACGTGTGCAAAAGCGTAAATAATGCAGCATTTGACGGTAAAGAATGTCACTATATTACAGATGCCAGTGTATCGAGCAAAGCAAAGTTAGTGTGCCTACAAGCAACACATGCAGAACCAGAAGATGTGTATGCAATGCTGTACCTGACACCAACACAAGTTATTATTATTTTCAATATGTTGCAGACCCAGACTTCCATGTAGAGTAAGATCCTGAAAGTTCATTTTCAGATAGCAAGTAGAATCATCATTAAAGGGGAGAAAAACTGAACAAGGAAGCTCAGCTCACCTTGTTTTTATAATCCTGTCAATATTTCGCTAAAACAGGGAAATATTTCTAATATAAAAGATGTGACCAATGGAACAAGTGATCACAGAAAGGTAGATCACGAAACAACTGAGGTAACATACGTGCTGTAAAGAGTGAGAGAGAGAAGAGAAACAAGAAAAAGATCTCGGAATACAGGTCAGCAGTATGTCACTAAAAATGGTAAAATATCTGCTGAAAGAAAGTCGACTGCCTTAGGTGTATGCAGAATGAAGTGCCAAGAGAGAATCACGGACGAACAAAGAGAAAAGCTATTCACGGAGTACTGGAATATAGGCACCTCTGCAGGCCGAGCGGCATATATAGAAAGCTTAATGGAAATACATAATCCCACAAAACACAGGAAAAAAAAGAGAAGAACAAAGCTACAGGATGTGCACAGTCAAATATCACGCTACAGTAAATCGTGAAAACATTCTTGCATGCGAAGCATATTTGAAAAAAAATTCTGCGTAAAAAAAATTCACGGAAATCACTTTAGGAAAGAAAAGATCATCATGCAGTGGAATAGTTGGAAAATACATGAGAGGAGTAGTAGGGGCGTGGTGGTTCTACCCCACTTTTGATTAACTGGATTATCAATTTGATATCAAATTAATTGAAAGGGTTAGTTAAAAAGGGTTAATCCTTGATCTGATTTTAATCCGATCAAGAGATTCTTAATCCAATCTTATTCCGCTTAAAAATTTCCTAATCCGATCTCAATACGATCAAAAATTGAAGGCGTTAAATTTATTGGAAGTGTTACAATTATTGAAAGGGTTACATGTATAGAAAGGGTTAATTATTTTTCCTGATTTTTTCCTTTTTTCTTTTTTGGGTGGGGGTAGCAGGAGGTCTGTATGATATTGACGGTATGACAACCTGGGGGCGATTGACCAGAGTGGTGGGTTGCAATGTCTTGTATAGGTGTAAAGTTTAGTGCAAGAGTGGGCTAAGAGTAATTTATTCAATATTTTTATAAATTTGATGTATTTTTGGGGATATTGGTGGTAGATAGACGATTTTTAAGAGAGAAATTAAAATTCTTTAAATGAGTTCTATGTATGAATAAATGAAATGCATCGAATCGCAAATTTCAAAAGACTATATGAATTATAAGTGCAATTACATGAGTCTTAAACATAGTCTCGACCTTAGAAATATAGTTTACACGAGAGAATTTCAACTACGTGAATAACATCTGGTGTCGAAAAGTGCTAAACGATGACAATTACGAGAGTGTGGAATTACATATCTACAAGAAAGTAATTAACGATAGAAAATCTTACCCCAAATGATATTAAAATAAGTTTGTTCGATGTATGAATGAGTAGCACTTACGCGGAGCTGTGAGTAGATATGTCTAGCACGGCCAATAGACAGCTGTGTTTAAATTACAGTAAAAACTTGTAAATGTTTATTAAATTCACTGCACTTATTAACGCATAAGGTATTTTAGGAATTTTCATAGGCCGAGCTTAGAAAAACACGTAATGAAATGCCTACCTGAAATCGCACGTCTGTCCACCTAGGAGGTTACTTGAAGAATGAGAGGATATTATGACGTACGACTGCTTATATACGTGGAGCTCATTTGGAAGCTGACAAGCAACTGAGTTGAAATTTACGATTTCCACAACCAGAAAATCTACCAAGATACTATTAAGGAGTTATTATTCACGAACAATTTTGTCCCGTCTTTCTGATCGTTAAACATTTCACATTAAATTCACAAAAAAAAAAAAACTAATCTCACTGCCATGTTTGAAATTCACAATTTCACTTCCCTGGGAAAAATAAATAAATAATTTACTCACATTATTTAACGACTTATCTAGAGAACTGGTTTACCACTGCGAATAAATGTTCGTATCATAAGAAACCCTATTAAAAAACAATTCAATTTTAACAAGCAATAAAACCTACTGTTGAAGATTAGTGTGAGGTTTGTGTCGAAGTCGACGGCATCTCGGCTTAATTATGAAAAAGATTAATTTAAAAACGGAAATCGCACATACTTAATGAGAAAATGTAATCACGATGTAACGGAACGATTTGAGTATACAATCTTCCTCGAAGAAAAACGATGAAATCAATTACTAATCACAAACACAGTATATTGATCCAAAAAGGAAATTAACTAACACATGAACATTTGAATTTCCTGATAAATTAAAAAAAATATTTCACACTATAGTTTACGAATACTGTGAATGAGATGTGAACCCCGGAGCAAATAATATCGCTTAACGAAAATCGCGTCTATCACTAGATACTCGCCTGTCCATAATTCAGGTAACCCACTATCATAGCCTCGTCATGCACCGTGTCTAGACATGCAGTAAAGATGAGAGAGAGAGAAAGAGAGAGAGAGAGAGAGAGAGAGAGAGAGGAGAGAGAGAGAGAGAGGAGAGAGAGAGAGAGAGGGAACTGTACATGTCTGTCTAGCCCAAGGTTCTATAACCAACCGAATATGGCGGAGACTAGGTAGCTGAGGTCACTTCGCTCCAGAGATCCCTACAACCCATACCACCCTTACCCTACATCCCCTCACGCCCCTCTCCTGAGTGCAGCACTGGTCTGCTTGCAATTGTCAATATTTTCAGCACTAAGGCAAGATGGCGCCAAATGTTTAGTTGCGTGCATATCTAGATGAACCTGCCTACCATCCATCCCCCTTTCCATCCACCCTTCAGAACTGGCCTGAGTCCAGGACTCCAACCACCCCATACACCTCCCTCCCCACCAAGACGTGTCTATGAGGTCCTGGGCGTCATTCACCCATCAGCCCGCGATCGTCATATTTCGCAACTGAGTCAAGGTGGCGACAAATGCCTAGTTGCGTGCAGATCAGGAGCAGGCTGCTTGTAGCCACCCTACCCTCCACCCCTCGCCCTCAGAACCGACCCTTGTCCAGAGGGACATGACCTTGTCCACCCACCCCTGCCCCTCTACTCCAGAAGCTGTGTTTGAACAAAAGCAAGTTCTTCTCCAAGACCACGGTTATGCACCTATCCTATACTTCAGTATTAAGAAAGCATTTTTTTCTAGTTATGGTTTCCCTGCTTCAGCTCGCCGGCCCTTTACATCCTGAGCGCAGCTTTAACTATCAACGAAGCTTGCTTCAAGGCCAAAGCGACAGTTACCCTAGGGAGGCAGCAGTGGAATGTGAACTGAGCTAGACAATTTCCCCTCTCCCCTACCAACTGTTATTTCGCTCAGACACTGACTATCCTTCCAATTTTTTTCGAGACGCAAAAGGTTGGTGCATTCCAACTTAAATAAAATTTCACAAATACCACCAATAAAACTTTATTTTCCTCATCACTAAGAAATACATTCCAAATGTTTTTAACACACAATAAATTCAATTTAAAATATAAAATGTTTTCCACCAAACTATTCTCCCCCCCCCCACGTTTTTCAGCAATCTTATACGGTTTTCCAATAATCTTACAAAACATTTTAAAGTTTATTCCCATTTTCCAACGACTTTTAACTAATCATGGATTAATTTTCATACCAACAAAGCTAAAAGTCATAATTTTAACTCACTAAGATTTCAAACATTGAAAGAACACTATTTTTCAAACACGCATCTTTCCACTTAAACAAGTTAAAAATTATAACACTATTATTAGATTTAAGCAATACCAAAGTTAAACTTTATTTTCAACAATTGAAAACATCCGTTAAACAAACATGTTTAGAAAAGTTGTTTTAGTTTGAATCTGACATATATTTACTCATCTACTAGACAAAAATACATATTTCAGGTATAGTTTTTTCCCAGCCCAGAATTTTTTTTAGACAGTACTATAGTGTAGGAAAATATAATATTGCTAAGGTTGATTAGACTGTGTTGAGTAATAATTATTTCCTCATTTATATGGGAAATGCAGTCGACTACAACAACGTGTTTTTTTCAAAATATACGGGCATGAGTCATGTACCTTGTGTACAATACCAGAGAGTGGATGCCTGAAAATTCAGTGTGAGAGGAAGCGAGCGAAACTTAGGTCTCAAGAGCTGATAAGGGGAAACAAGGTGACTATGGACCAGCATTGGGTTGCGCCGTGCCTGTATTTGGAGCAGTGTAAGACGTGAGTGGTTCAGAGCGGGTTGTGTACATGTTTGATTGATTTCCACTCCATTTAGCAGAAATGCTATTCTGTCATTAACTGAAGTATGCCATTTATTACTATTTTTGTAGTTGCTGGATTACTTGCATCGGCTGTCTTTTTAATTGTTCCTCTAAACCTTAAACTTGATTTCGACGGTAACATTTAAATATCATGATTTTGTATTAAAATCCTTATTTCCGAGGGAAACGTGTATGGACCTGCTCGGAATGGTTCATACACATGTATTTTCGCATTGGTGATTGCATTTTCATAGCTAATATGTTCTTCGACATTAATTATGTCTTCAATTTCTATTAATAGTATTTCATAATTTTTTAAAATTTATATTCTTTGCCTCGAATTAACTTCACGGATATCTTATTTGAAGTGAGCGTTTTAAGTTTCTGTTTACGTCTCTTTATACTTTCTTTCTTCGAAATATGTTTCTTAGTGATATACTTCTTAAAAGAACTGCCTACTTTACATCCGAATTTTAATATTGTACACAATACCCATTATGATTGTAATGCGCAACAGAATGCAGGTGTTTATATAACATTTTAAAAATGTAAATGAACTGTAATTTCTTTGTTTCTAAAATTAATCAGTTTACTGCCTTGATCGACAATTATAACAACTATTTCATCAACGCAATTCACTATTACTGGAAGATATATCAATATATTAGGTTTTTTAATGATTTTATATCCTGGAGTTACAGAACATGTGAATTCATGTATTGTATTTGTCGGTTTTCCATTCAAATATGAACCTCCTACAATATTATCATTTATACAACATTAATTTACCGACAATATATATTACCCTGTTTTGATGATTCGTGTAATCTATTAGCTGGATATAGTCTCTGTTAATAATCCAACATATTTGCAATTGAATTGTCTTCCGATAAATCGATATCGACAATACTATACATTGAACTAGTTAATGTATTTGGATTTCCACATAATCGGAAATGCATATCTTCAGGTAATGCTGCTTTAATGAATGTTTCAAGGTCATCCAACTCATAAGATCCTACCGGTATCACAATCTGGTATGTTTTTTCACCAATATTAGCCATAAATAATTGGTTACACATATCAATGTATGGTATGCTGTTGTAGATTATGAACTCGATTAGGTTTATTTGCCATTCTCCATCTAACTCCTATACAGGGAAATATACCGCACACAATTGCGACGAACCTCCACTTAATATCAACTTAATTAACATATTACTATTATTTTTTTACAATTACACTTACTTATATAGCCTATTTATAGTCAAAAATGTAAACATCAATGTTTGCAATTGATTGTGTTTGGTTATTGCTCCGTTTTGTAACTATACCTTAATTGTGTGTGTTTTTTAAATAATTACATATTTCAATTGGAGGACCTAAGTCACCAAAACTGTCGTAACACAATGATTTATTTACGTTTTTAATAAATGCAACCCAATGCATTTCTTCATTTTATTTCGAATCTAAATTAACAATCACACATTCACAAAGATTTGGTTCATTTGGTAAATTGTCTCTCATATACTCACATCCTAAATAGGGAATATCCAGTTTCTTTACAAATACATGAATATTCTTGTTTGTTAAAGCACGTTTTGGAAGCGTATTTAGGACTTTCGGCGTTTGTTTCAATGTTTGGAGTTTTTTCATCCTTGTCCAACTTCATAGGGTTTCAAATACATTCCTTTACCTTTTGATTTAACTGTTCTACTTATGGTTGAATCCCCTCTGAGGATTGATCCAAGAGTTGTTAATGCTGGAAATAGGAACAGAACGATTCCTCCTTTCTTTGTTTTTCGTTTGGTTTTGCATTTTAAGCACCAGCCTCTCTTCACCTTCGCGTGCATAACTTTATCAACAACACAAGCTCCAAGCTTTTCACCAGTAGATGTAGATGGATTCTTCCTGATATTTGCTGCTTTACCGGCTAAAATTGTATCTGCTATATGTTTTTTTTCCAAATTGTTTGTTCGATCGTAAACTATATCGTGTTCTTTACACGCATTATCCAACAAGTTTTTACCTTTAGTGTTCCATGCCAATAGTTTTGCATGTTTAGTACCTGGTCTGCAATAATTGTACTTCAGTAAATGTCATTCAAATGGTAATTTATTAATCAATGTATTCAATACATCGCGTCCTTTTTTGAAACGTTTACTACAAGCCATTGTTTTCAACTGAATGCGAACCTATAAAGGAGAAAGATGGCTAAGGCATAGCATTTTTTACATTATTGCATTAATTTGGGCCAATCTTCAATGTACTGTTCCGATATTGATTTAGTACGAAGCAGCATACATATATGCATAAACATCTGCATTAAAATGTCTGGTTAGCTAAAATAGCGACACAGAAAAATTTCTTAGTGTAAGACTTCAGTCTGTATGATATATAGGAAACCAGTATCGTAAATCGTACCACTACAAACATAAATAGTCTAATACTAAATGTTGTCCATGGAAACAGTTATAATTATGTTTTAAGTGTATACAAGTACATGTTTCACCCTAAATAAAACAAACAAATCATTTACATGCAACACAAATAAAACTTTTCAGGCCTGATTTAACCCTTGCACAGGTTTCATGTACCCAGGTGTGACACTGTAAACATTGCACCATATTTTATACAACATTTTCCTCACATACTGAACAAAACCAATCGTCTCGCACAAGTTATATGGTTACATTGGATGCGAACGAAGTAGAAGGTGCATTGTTGTCTGGACTTAATCTTAAACGTTTGTTTGCACATGCAGAACGTCCCTTCCCTTTTGTAGATTTACTATCTACTTTGCTGGTTGTCTTCCTTCTTCTATCTTTTGCAGCCATAAAATCATGTTTGTACGGACTGCTTGTCAGTACAACAGCATATTAAGCTCCCTGCCTTGCTGGTGTGAACACATGTTTTGGGGCATGTTGGAATCGGAAAAATAGCTTCAATAGCATTCAACTTCGACATCATCTCCTGCTGAGTAAGCCTATCATTATGGCTAATTATTTCACTACCTGTTGGATCGCTGATGTATTCTGTAGGCTTACAAGAAGGCATATCCGTTTCATTTTCATCATAGTGGCATTCGTTTTCTTTCAGATTTGCAGCTGCTAAAAAGTCGGAATCCTTAAAAATATTACGATCTACCAGCCAGATTCCACAAGCACGAAATCCGTTAATGGCATTCTGAATCATTGCTGCCCTTGCATAGGCCTCTGCTACAAGTTGGGTAACCTGATACTGGGTAACACACAACCCGGAATTTGTTCGAAGCCGTTTTTCAACTGCTTGTGTGTAATAAGTTTCTAATGGCATGAAGAAGGACCTGTCCAGAGGTTGTAGCTGATGAGTTGTGTGGGCAGGCAACTGCAACATTAGGACGCCATTTACTCTTGCAAGATCCAAAGCTTCTACATTCTTCGAATGTGTCGAATGACCATCTAAAACTAAGAGAACCTTGTTGTCGATGTTTGGTTTGATAACAGCAATAAAATGTAACCATTTTCCAAAATGATCACTGTTAATGTACCCTGTTTCCGACATGTCAACAATTCCTCCAGGAGGGGCATCAACCTGCAGCTCATTCACCATTCTCATGCATTTAAATATTATAATAGGTGGAACATACAACTCCGATGCACTAGTACAATGCACTATTGTTGTATTGTCACCCACTTGCAATAGCTCCCACCTGACACTTTCCTTTTATAGCCAACACTTTCTGGCATCTTCTTGTACAGTGCTGAAACCCATCTCATCCACATTAAACACACAAGTAGAATGAAATTTGTTTTCATCTATAACTCTTTCCAGGATACCAAAAAATCCTAACACATTATTCTTGTTGAAACCCTTTGCACATGCCATGGAAGTGGCCTTGGGCTTTAAAGGCATTAAATCATTTCTTCCCTTCCATTTCTGTCAATCCGTTGAAGCTGTGTGGTATTTCATTTCTCTCTGCAATTTGGAATGCTAACTTCCTGACACCAGCCCCAAACAGTAGCTCTTCTAATATTAAAATATGATCAACCAGTTGTTGCTCTACTTCGGGTGGAAGGATGGTGGTACAGCCTATGGCTTTTATGGATTCGTTAGCTACAACATTCTTCCTGTCTGTATTTTCAATGTTGACTTTGGAATGTTGTATTGTCGACAGCATTCATTAAAACCCACGTCCCCGTTTCTATACATCACAAGAGCCATTGCCATGTCCAATTCAGTCCAAGCTCCATATTTCCTTTTCGTCATTCTGTTACACACAACGGACATGTGTTTTAGTAATATTTTATTTAAGGTGACTATTAAATACCTTTGCACATGGTAAATATGGAACTTGGCAAATGTAACGCATGTTCAACTGAAACCCATTGTCCTCGGATGTTGATGTACAACCATTAAGAAAAATGTTCCGTAAACAATGCACAAATTTAATGCCGAACATATACCAAAGTTTGTAATAAAATGAGATCACTGCATAAAACTATGCAAAATGTTATTTCGATTGTTCAAAGTGTTTACACAAACAGTCACCAATAAACAGGTTACTTTGTAACTTGCCTTCTAGTAGTATCCTATATCGTACCGGTACGATTTGCGAAACTACGACGTGGTACGACTTAGACAACTGGTCATAAAAAAAAACAAATATATGAAACTTAACCTCTAATTGTTTGTTAAGGTATAAATTAGTTCAAAATGTGGAGAAGAGTTGTCTTTACAACAATAAATATATTTGAACACTAATTACTTACTTTTGAATTTCGTACAGGCTTACAACTGAGGTTCAGAAACTACATCCAGAAGAGCAAATAATCATAAACTCCAATAACATCGCTAAACATGGGTCCACACTTACGTTATTCTTTGGACTTTTCAGGAACTACAACAGGTTATCTGGTAGCCACTAGAGCACAGCGATATTCACATTTCCTGAAATACATAGGTGGTACTGTTTAGGAGGGGATACGCATTCAGCTACTTTCACTTATAGACCTGCATTTATAGTTTTACATTAGTATGTTACATAATACTGCATAATTGTGTAAAAATTAAGGTTATAAAACAAAATGTACATCTGCCGGTAATAGTAAATACGAAAGAAAATGCAATTGAACAGAAACATGGTATTCTTTTACCATCAAATATATGTTGTATAATAAGTGGTACTTCTTTATGTGGAAAAACTTATATTATTATGTCTTTGTTAGAGAATCCGATTAGACTTAAATTTGAAAATATATATGTGTTTTCTAAAACAATACAAGAGAAATATCAATCATTAGCGACCACTTTATCATTAATTGAAGGAATACAAAATGTTCTTTTTACAAATAAAGCAGATATAGTGCCTCCGAATGAAGCATTACCAAATTCCATATTTATTTTTGCGATATTTGGTGTGAACCGCATGGTGAAATACAGCAATCCTTTAGTTTTGGTCGACATTCAAACATTGATTATTTTTCTCTATCGCAAAGTTACATACATATACCAAAACATAATTTACACAATAATGGAAATATTTCAAATTAATTTTAAATGGATAATATGAATTTGTAACATATTTACAATGATCATAATTTAGGCGATATGACATTTACAAAGTTTAAAGATATGTGTTTTTACTGTTGGAATGAAAAATGTGGTTTATTGGGGATTATACCAACACTTCTCCTGTATAAAGTTAGATATAGGTCTGGTTTTGACAATTTTTTACTTCCAGGCCAACAACAATGAGTATTTAAAGGTTTGGACATATATATTTAAATGGAATCTTTACGATAGCTGTTTAACCACAAATCGCGATGGGAATTGTGATTTGAACGGACATATATTATGTAGTATGGGAATGGCTGTGAAAGATAGCGATGCAGTAAATAAACATTACGTGGAAGACTTAAACACTATTATGCTAAATGTATTTAAATTACAATCAAAAGATGTTCAATATAAATTAATATAGTTAGTTGATTTGAATGAAAATGTTTATAAAATATGAGGGTAACTGCAAACATTTTAAGCAATATTAGCACTGATTTGCAGAGTAATGAATTTAGAATAGAAGAATGTTTAAATGGATTTAGTAAGGATTTTAACGATATGACAAACATAGTTTTACAACACAACTTACAGAAATGAAAGAATATTTAGAAGTTGTAATTAATGATGCCGTAAACACTACTATGACAAAACAACTTGAAACACCAAAATTGAACAAACAATGCTATATATATAAGAGATGACTTTATTAATAAAATATTTGGTTTAGTTACGCAAACAGATTTGAAAAACAAAATAATGATTTGGAAACACTAATGAACTATTTTACCAATGATTTGAAAGCTAAAACTATAGCAAAATTAGATGTTTTAAGTAAAGTCGATAAGATTGAAAAAGTTCAAAGTAATCGACCTACTATTGCAGTTAGAAAAGCAACGACATAATTAATATGTAAATAGGTTGGATTTAATGTAATATAATAAAAACATGTCTGAATCTGCTTTGGAATTACATAACGTTATATCTGCACTGAAAGAGAAATATTTACAAGTTAAATAAGCCCGTATGGAACGGGATGTTTTAAACAAATAATAATTTAAACCTTTTACCAGTAAAATGGATACATTGCATGTAGTGTTGAATAAACCTAAAGAAGCAGCTTTGGAAATTAAAATGGAAAATGATGCTTTAACAGAGAAAATGCAATTCCTTTCTCAATTAACATGACATTATTTAGCTTTAAAACTATTTACATCTACATGCGATACGACATTTGGTGTTTATTGACATGAAAACAACTGGTTCCTTGGAGATTCGTTAATTAAATTTTTGCCTGAGAATAAAATTAAAATAGGTGATTACATAACTGATGTTAGTGAAGGAATATTTGAATTATCATTTTAAAACTTTCCAAATGGATATTCTGACACCAATTTGCAGAAATAAAGTACTTATTAGTCGAACGAATGTTAATATTCGTTCAGGATTTGAAAACCACCCGGAAATACATTTAATAGGAGATATAGTAAGAAATGGAATATATAAAGATGAAATTGACAATGAATTGGTTGATAGATTAAAACTTCTCAGTACTTCAAGAGTGTCTGGGAATAATTCACTTACGAACGAAATTGTTATTATTATTGGAGAGTTAGAAAATGTTGGTTATATTACAAACGAAGTTTAGTAATATTGTTCAAGAGCTTCATGCTCCTTCAAGGATAAGATATCCTAGAAGATGAGTTATAACTCATGGTTTAAATGATCTTTTTCAAGCCAATTTGTGTGAAATGGCATTACTTTCAAAATACAATGAAGGGTACAAGTATATTTTAACCGTAATATATGTTTATTCGAAATATAGTTGCTATATAACTTTGAAAAAAAAACTGGGAAACAGGTTACCGATGCAATGAAGATCATTGTGAAAGAGAGAACTCCCAATTCGCTCCATACAGACAGGGGATCTGAATTTTTTTCTGCACCATTCTGGAAACTAATGACCGAATATGGTATTAATCACTACTAAACGTATTCGGAGCTTAAAGCCAGTGTTGTGAAATGTTACAACAAATTGATTAAGCAATTAATATATAAACATTGACGATTTGTCTGATATAGTTACATTTTATAATTATAGATATCATAGAACTATCAAGATGGCTGCTAAAGATATTATGATAATAGTTTATGAAAACTATTTATAATAAGGTTAAAGTCATTGACAAAATGAAACCAAAGTTCAAAGTTGGTGAATTTATATGTATCTCGAAGAAGATAGGAATTTTGAAAAAAAATTACAGCAAATTAGTCTTTTGAAATACTAAAAATTATTTCAATTAGACAAACACATCCCAAAATTTATTAAATAGAAACATATGATGGAGAACCAATCAAAGGTGGATATTACGAACATGAATTGCAAAAAAGTCAGTTCTCTAAATGAATATTTGGTTGATAAAATCATTAAATGGAAGATAGATATGTCCTTGGTTCGATGAAGAGGATTCTCAAAAGCTCATGACTTCTGGGTTAAAAATAAAGTTCTTTAAAGATTGTAATCCAATGATTGTAAACATTTCTGTTACTAAATAAAATATATTTAATTATATTCAATGTGTTTTTTCATTCAATAAACCTCTGTATGGGGATTGGATGTACAATTTATTGTGTAATCAATCTCCTTTTTGATTGGATTATAATTTTATTTTATTAATGTTGGAGTGATAATCCACTATTTTTAAATCCTTTTAATTGTGATGTATTTTATTGCTTTTTATGTTGCATTTCTTGGAATTGGGATAAACATGTCGTGTGGTTTTCAGCTTAAAGACATTTGAGATGCGATTTGTTTAATTTATTGTTGTAATTTCCTGGTATTGAAATATTTTTCTCTGAATTTTTCAACTTAAAGGCATTTGGAATGCGATTCCGTTTTAATGTTATTTATACTGTATTTGTAAAGTGATATATTTCTTAAACTTGGATAAGATTTTCTGGAACTCTTTTCTCAGATAAGATTTCTATGATATTTCGTGTTTTTTATTTACTTGTGACATAATTTATCGTTAGATTTTTGGAATATTTTTCGTGGGTTTCATACTTGTTTGTGGTAGTTTATATTTCTTTGATTGTATCTATACAGTTCTTGGAAATTGGTTAGTTTAAGAGAGCAGAATACTAGTATCCATGCTAAAAACTTTTTATATGAAAATCATTATGAATTTTAATGCTGTAAACTATTTTGATGGTGTACCAATACTTTAAATTTTTGATGGTGTACCCTAGGACATATCTTTTGATGGTGTTGAGTAACTCATAGTATTTTTAAAATTTGTATTTAAAATTTAAAGTTTTTTTTTGTACTAGGCTTCAAATTTAAATGCTATATCGTCCATGTAAAGCAAATTGTTTTTGCTAGTGACAGCTCATACACTCCAAATATGTAGCTTGGAAAGAAAGACGAGGCGACCCTGGTCAAGGAAAATCATTGTGTAAAGTGTAGGCTAGCTGTAGGCCGGGAATCCGTGTCGCAGATTGAAGTTTATGGGTACAGTGGAGGGACAGGGGAAGTTCTACCTCCTAGCCCTATTGTATAGGAGTCAGCAGCGAGCATCAGGCTCTGCGCATGAAGGGAAGGTTGTTTGGCGTATAGAAGCAGGTGGGTATCGATAGTGGCATGTGATGCGGGCAGTGTCAGTTTAGTAAAGCATTCACTAATTCCTTCGCCCGATTCCCGCTATGCATATCACCCAACTGCCCACATCTTACACTGCTCCAACTACACTCATGGCTCGACCCAGTGCTGATCCATAGTCACCTCGTTTTCCCTCATCAGCTCTCGAGACCTAAGTTATGCTTGCTCCTGCACACACTGAATTTTCAGACATCTGCTACTTGGTATTGTACATGAGGTTTCAGATTGACTCATACCTGTATCTTTTGTAAAAACACGTCGCTGTAGTCGACTGCATTTCCCAAATAAATTTAGAACTAATCATTACTCAACACAGAATAATAAAGTTAAGCGATATTATATTATAGTTCCCTATACGATAGTATGTTCTAAAAGAAAAATTCTGGACTAGGAAAAAAACTATGCGCGAAATATGAATTTTTGTCTGCTAGACGAATAAATATACGTCGGATTGAAACTAATACAACTTTTCCGACATGTTTGTTTAACGTATGTTTTCAATTGTAAAAATAAAGTTTAACTTAAGTATTTCTTAAATCTAATAATATAGTTCTAAGTTTTATCTTGTGTAAGTGGAAAGATGTGTGTTTGAAAAATAGTGTTCTTTCAATGTTTAAAATACTAATGAGTTAAAATTATGACATTTACCTGTGTTGGTATGAAAATCAATCCATAATTAGTTAAAAGTCGTTGGAAAATGGGAATAAACTTTAAAATGTTTTGTAAGATTGTTGGAAAACCATATAAATATTGCTGGTAAATGTGGGGAAAAGAATAGTTTGGTAGAAAACTGTTTATATTTTAAATTTAATTTATTGTGTGTTAAAAACTTTTGGAATGTATTTCTTAGTGATGAGGAAAATAAAGTTTTATCGGCGGTATTTGTGAAATTTTCTTTAAGTTGGGATACGCCAACCTTTTGCTTCTCGATAAAAGTAGGAGGAAGATTCAGTGTCTGAGCGAAATTACAGTTGGTAGAGTAGAGGGGAAATAGTCCAGGACAGTTCAAAATCCACTGGTGCCTCCCTAGGGAAACCGTAACTTTGGCCTTGAAGCAAGCTTCATTCATAGTCTAAGCAGTTCTCTAGAGGTGAAGGGCTGGCAAGCGCAAGCAGGGAAACCTACACTAGAAAAAAAAACATTTTCTGACTACTGTAGCCGGGGACGTGTGCATAGCCGTAGTATTGAATAAGAACTTGCTTTTTGCACAAAGGCAGCTTCTGGTTTAGAGGGGGGAGGGTGTGTGTGACAGGGTCACATCCCTCTGGACAAGACTCAGTTCTGTTGGCAAGGGGTAGAGGGTAGGTTAGCTATGAGCAGCCTGCTCCTGATCTGCATGCAACTAGGCATTTGTTGCGATCTTGACTCTGTTGCCATAAATGGTAACTGCAGGCTGATGGGTGAATGACCCCCAGCACCTTGTAGACATGGCTTGGCGGGAAGGGATGTGTATGGTGTGTGAGGGATTGTAGGCAGAATCCTCCCAATCTTTACACAACTAGACATTTGGGGCCATCTTGCCTTAGTGCTGAAATTGACAATCGCGAGTAGCCCATTGTAGCATTAAGGCGAGGGGAGTGAGGAGGTGTTGGGTATTGGTGAGAGGGTGTGTAGGGAGCTTTGGAGTGAAATGACCTCAGCAACCCAGTCTCCACAGTCTTCAGTTGATGATAGAAGCTTTGGCTAGACAGACATGTACAGCTCTCTCTCTATCATCTTCACCACCTCTAGACACTTGATGGACGATGGTGCTATGATAGCGGGTTACCTCAACTACGGACAGGCGACCATCTCTAGTGATAGCTGCAGTTTTCGCTAAGTGATATTATTTGCTCCGGGGTTCAAACCTCATTCACAGTATTCGTAAACTATAGTGTGAAATAGTTTTTTAATTTATCGGAAAAATATAAATTTTCATTTGTTAATTAATTTCCTTTCCGGATAGATATACTGCTTTTGTGATAAGTAATTGATTTCATCGTTTTTCTTCGAGGAATATTGTATACTCAAACTGTTGAGTTACATAGTGATTATATTTCTCATTAAGTATGTGCGATTTCCATTTTTAATTAATCTTCGTCATAATTAAACCGAGATACCGTCGGCTTCGACACGAACGTCATACTAATCTGCAATCGAAAGTTTTATTACTTGTTAAAAAAGAATTATTTTTAAATAAGGCTTCATACGATACAAATAATTATTCGCAGTGATAAACCAGTTTTCTGGATACATAGTTAAATTATGCAAGTAAATTATTTATTTATTTTACCCAGGTAAGAGAAATTGTGAAATTAAAACATAGCATTAGGGTATGGTTTCTTAAATTTAATGTGAAATGTTTAATGTTCAGGAAGACGTGATTAAATAGTTTGTTTATAATAACTCATTAATAGTAGCTTGGTAGATTTTCTGGTAATTGTAAATTTCAACTCAGTAGCTTGTCAGTCTCCGAATGTGCTTCACGTATATAAGCAGTCGTACAGCATAGCATCCACTCATTCTGCAAGTAACCTCAGTTGTGGAAGGAGGTGCGATTTCAGGTAGGCATTTTGTTACGTGTTTTTCTAAGCTCGGTCTATGAAAATTCCTAAAATACCTTATGAGTTAATAAGTGCAGTGAATTTCACAAACATTTACGAGTTTTTACAGTAATTTAAACACAGTTGTCTATCGGCTGTACTAGACGTATCTATTCACAGCCCCACGCAAGTGCTACTCATTCGTACATCGAACTGACTTATTTTAATATAATTTGGGGTAAGATTTTCTATCGTTAATTACTTTCTTGTAGATATGTAATTCCACACTCTCGTAATTGTCATCGTTTAGCACTCGTCGACACCAGATGTTATTCACGTAGTTAAAATACTCTCTCATGTAAATTATATTTCTAAGGTCGAAACTCATTTTATGTTTAAGACTCACGTAATTGCACTTATTATTAATGTATTCTTTTGAAATTTGCGATTCGATGCATGTAATTTATTCATACATAGAACTCGATAAAAGACTCTGAATTTCTCTTATCTGTTAAATATATTCGTAAAAATTTCCTATCTACCTCCAATATCCCTATAAACACATCAAATATTAGAAAAATTAGAAAAAAATACACTTAGTCCACTCTTGCACTAAACTCTTCGCCTATATAAGACATTGCAACCCACCACTCTGGTCTGACACTTCCAGGACACCACACCGTTAACATCGCATATACCTCCTGCAACCCCCACCCAAAAAGAAAGGAAAAATAATATCAAGAAAAATATTAACCTTTTCAATACATTTAACCCTTTCATTTTTTGATCTCATTAAGATCGGATTAAAACTTATTTGATCGAATTAAATTCGGATCAACGTTTATACATGTTTTATTATCCCTTTCAATTAATTTGATATCACATTGATAATCCGATTAATCAAAAGTGTGGTAGAACCATCATGCCCCTACTACTGAGATGCTCACATGTTCCTCATCACAGACTGTTCCAGGAAATACTGGAGAAAATTAAAGTTCATCTCCTGTCACGGTTAGTGTATGAATGTAATTTCACAAGAAGAAATTTAAAAAAAAATATTTACCCTCACGTTACACACAGTAAAGTATTTATGAGGATTACAAAATACAGAGTCCTGATGACTAAATTTCTAGAAAAATTTATGAAAGGTTATTTCACAAACTTAAATTATGTACAAAAACTCCTAGTAAGTATAGTTTTACAAACTGTGATAAATATAAAATCCAAATTGATTCAGTCACTTCAATATACGAGAGACAAAAAATTGAACGTGAAGTAGAACAACATCACCTAACTGCCGATAATACTTATAAAGCAAACACAGATTATCGAGAAAAATCCAAAGATGATCCACAATGCAAAACTATTACAGTTGATACGTAGCAACGCCTTCCAACACCACACATCCACAGTTCTCTGGCCTTTTACAGACATCAGCTTTGGGTGTAGAATCTTACCGTGCACGATTGTGATACCGGACAAGGGTTTTCCTACATGTGGGAAGAAAGCGTAGCTGCTCGAGGCGGAAATGAAATAGCTTCGTGTTTGTACAAATATTTGTCAACGGACCTTCAGGATACAGTAAACCATCTTTAGCGATATGTGTGCTGGTCAAAACAAGAATGCACATTGCAGCCATGTGTATGGATGCTCAACAAAATATGATGCGTTTGAATACAATCGACCACAAATTTCTTGTTCCAGGACCCACATGTATGGAGTGCGATGCTGACCATATCTTGATAGAAAAGAAAAGACGAAGTAGAATATTCCCATCCAGCACCCACATGATTGGATGCAACTGGTCAGAAGCACGGGCTAGAAAAAGCAGTTGATAGTAAAGGAAATGAAAAGAGAAAATTTCTACTCATACTCAGAACAATTAATATGACCTATACTACATCGCAAACGGTATGACAATAGCAGCAGCGTGAACTGAAGATGCATCAGATGGTTGCGGTATGACAAGTATGTATCGATGTGTGTTAGTTAAAATCTGTCGCTCAGTGTTCACTAATCATTTAAGACAATATCTTTCCACAGACGTGGACAACCAACATTAACCTACACTGGGCCTAATCCCATTTCCGTGAATAAAAAGAAAGACTTATTAGAACTTCTACCTTTTATAACTCCACTGTTCCACGAATTCTATAATAATTTAAGGACAAAGGATGATGCCCACAACGTGTTACCTGATGAAGTCGATGATGAGAGTGATTAAATCTCACTGCCGAAATATTTAACTAAGTTAGACATTACCTGCAACTTAATTTGTGTAATTGCTATCAAATAAATGCTATTAAAAAGGCAGTACCTATTTGCGTAGCACTTGTTTCAACCTCATTTACATAAAATAATCACCAGTATTAGAACGTGCAAAAGGAGGTAAATCACTTATTGCAAAACTGTGAAAGAGGTACGTTATTTTTAATAACATTGCATCTGAGTAATCAGACCTACCGAAACACATGGTTAGCCATTTGAAAACGCTATGAAAGAGCTACATTTTTAATACATTTCTACGCAAAACATGTATTTACACAATCTAACATATATGTCCAAAGTGTTTTCTTTCATTTTCTCAAAATTTACTTTTGGTGACTTATCCCCTTTTGTCCGCACCCGGGAATTCATCCTAGACATTTCCCAGGAATGAAAGGTCGAGCAAAGTAGGTAACAAGTGAATGTTATGTAGCACTTTGGGATATGCTTTTCAGTGATGAAATGACAACAGATCTCTTATCTAGAACAAGTGAAAAAATAATTCTTTTTCTAATAACACATACAGAACTGAAGTAAAGGTTCTTACAAGACTATGTTATATTTTGGGTTCCTTCAAATCTAATGATGAAGATCTTCCAGGTCTGGATGCTACGAATGGCACTGGCAGATTGATTTTCAAAGCAGCGATGCCTCTGAAACTTTTTATTTTTTGTTCATGGCTTACTCTTTGATGATGCCACAACTAGGAAAATTATAAAGCAGACTATGATGACCGTTATCACATCTCTTGGTAGTTCGAAACATTCATAAATCAGTGACAGAAAGCTATTCATTTGGTGAAATTGAAAGAGTTGATGAAATGTTAGTGGGTTTCCTTGGCCGTTGTGGAGTCAGAATATGTATACCATCAAAACCAAGAAAATATGGTATGAAAAAAAAAATCGTTCTAATTGATGCGAAAATGCAATATTATTAGAATGCTGAGATTTACTGTGGAAAGTCACATGTGCCCTTGATGGTTCCTTCAACCAAACTTATTCACCCAACAGCAGTTATCAAGCACATTGTTGAACCAATGAAACATACAAACAGAAATGTAACCATCCTCAAGTTTTTCAGATGTGTGGAATTTGTATATTTGTTCTCCATGTCAGGCTTTACTTCCATCGGGACTATCAAGAAAATTAATGAGAGCTACCATCAAAATTCACAACTAATGGGAGAACTATATCAAAATCCATATATGACTACTCACAATCCTCCGTCACATCCCCCCCCCCTTTTTTCCCAAAAATTTTTTTGTAAACTTAATTTGATCAATTAACCAAACAGAATGTCATGATGCATCAGGACAACCGAACCTCTAATGGAACCAAAGTGGAGTAGGTGCACTAGACGAAATGCGTCACATCCAAATGTGTCACACCCTCGAGACAAACACGAGGCGGCCACGCCGAGAAAAATGTTTTGTTAAGTAAAACAAAGTTAGTTTGGCGTAACCAAATTAATTGTTTGTATAAGGCAATTAAATACTTTGTTGCTGAATCCAAATTATTTTGTTCTTCGTATTTACTTGCGACATACTTGTAAGGTTTGGTTGATTTAACTAACTAAAGATTTGTATGGCACTACGTACATTAAATAGTTTCGGTTATCGTAAAAAAATCCTAATTTACGACCGGGTTTCGAACTCGAAACTTACGCAGCCGAATGCTACACCTTAGAACCATCGGAGAACGTGAACACTGACGTATTTAGAAAGTGTGTAGATACATAATTCTACTGTATGAACTGTAATTACTAAATTTTTTTTAGTTCCACAGCTTTACTTTTTCCAGCTGAAATGGTTTCATTGGGATGCAATTATTTGTATCATCTTTTAGCACCAATAAACGCACTAACAATCGCTGCTGCTATTTTTATTGTCCCGAAAATTACAAAATGAATCTCGCACTGTATTTTCGTGCGAAACCAATAAAATTACCCTAAATCCCTACAGCCAACCAACTAACACCAGTTTCGTAACAAGCTGATTTTTTTGCTGCAACGAATTCTTTATTAATAACGAAATATTGACTTGACTCCGCCATGAAATTTATTATGTTTACGTTAGCCAAACATATTTGTTAAATCTACTTGTAAAATAGTTGTGTGCACGATACAATATTGGAACAACCAAGTAGTTGTTAGGCTCAACAAATTAATTTTAAATTATTAATTTGGTTCAGAGTAATGATTGCAGATGTTCTGAGCAACATCAGTTTAATTGAGTGAACAAAACATTGTTTATTGTTAAAAAGTAATATTTAAACAATTTTATTTGATACTTGCAACATAATCTTCCTCTCGGTGTAATGGCAGTTTTCTACGTCTTGTTATATAAAGCTGGTGAGAATGCTTATGTTATTTTTACTGGTAAATCAGATTATGTTGAAAAAAACTCAACAAGACTTCCTCATTCAACTCGGGAAAGGACTAGTGGTAAAACATAAAAAAAAGGAGACTGGTGTAGAAGTCCTTGAGGAGAGAGATATGAAGATGATCTGCAACATCCTAGGAATCTAGCCTTCTGAAACAATTGAAACACTGCAAGCTCCAACTCCAGATCCTGTGGCTGCTCCCAGTAAATCCAAGAGGTTAAGGTTTTCAGTTGGTCCATCATAAAATACAGGAGATTGTCTCGAAAACGTTTAAAATGACAAATTTTACTGTGTTGTCAATGTGTGCTATTTTCCCAAATTGCTTGAGTGCCTCAGTGGGGTAAAAAAGACTGGAAACTTTAAAGTCGCTCATTATTTGGATAAAACAAAGTCATAAATGCACCTTATTTTTGTAAATTTTATTGAAACTGGAAACTTTGTTTTATTATTGTAGCCTATTCTTTCATGAATGTTTCAATAAAGGAAAAAAAATGTATGTTGGGCTTATTTTCCCATAGTAATAGGTCTTCTTAGTTATTATGCAAAACTGTGATATTTTGTAGCGAACGTCACACAAGCTGGAACAATAAAACGATTATGAGTTTATTTGTACTTTTGTTAAGGTGAAATTTAGATGTTTTAATGTAACTTTTTGTAGGTTAGTGACCAGAGAACTTTTGTAATTTTAGTTTGCAGATGATAAACTGTAGATAAATATAAGGTGCTAATTTTTTTTCAGTGTTGGCACTACAAAAAAAATTAAATAGATAACTGAGTTCTGTGGACCCAAGTGCACCTTAAGCGTAACTTTTTGTAGGTGTCCCAGTTATGAGTTAGTTAAGTTGCAACATATTAAAACGTAAGTTTCACAGTAGAAAAATCACTAAATAGAAAAATCAATTCCCAAATTATAGTTCGCCAATCACAGAGAGACATATTCAAATGTCCACATATTTAAATTTTTTTTTAAACAGGAACGTTCAAGATTTATTACTTTGGCCTACTTTATAAAACCAATTTTGGAATGTAAAAATACTATTAAATAAAAATATGCTTCTATTTAGATTTCAAACAACAATGTAAAATGTTTTTCTATTTGATGAACTTAGGCATTTGGATCGTTATTGTGCCAATTAAATTTTTGGATCCTACTGCTTGTGTGGTTTTTTAATTGCGTAAACCCCTTAACCCAGTTTTGCCAGACGGCATGAAGTTACCCTATTATGGATAATTACGGTAGTCCACGCGAACAAAAAGAGAAGTTAATATTAAAAACGGGAACTATTAACCCAGAAGATTAACTGCTTTCTCTTCCACTATGTGGGGATTTTCATTGGCCCAGTACATCCAGTCGTGACGGTTGACAGTTCCATTCAACTTGAAAGTTGCTTCATCACGTCAGTGAAATATTTGTTGTCGTTGTACATGCCTACAACCCACTCGCCAAATCCAACACGCCTGTCTGGATCGCCTTCATTCACAGCACGAACGAAGTGGGAATCTAGGGTCTCCACTATACTTGCTTCCAAATGCGATGGACATTTGATTTGCTGAAACTTCACTCACGCGCAACTTGCCGTACGGGCTTCGACTTCCCGAGTGAATGTGGGAAATTATGAAACACCGTCCGCGCACTTACTTCGTCCGTTGTCCTGCCCCACCGTCCTTGCTACACATGACAACAGTTCGGTCCCTCTCAAACTATTCACTAAATAGTGGCACTGTTACACGTGACAGTATAAATCTAATTCTGCCCTAGGTGTTTGAAACACAATTGTGTAACGTGCTTAAGTTTCTGTGATTGGCATGCTACCACAATCCCAACAAAATACTAAGACCAATAAGACAATTCTCAAATGAAACTAAGTACCTATACAAATTAACATGAGCAGATTAAAATATACGGTAGGCCTTTTTGTATTAATGACCGCTGTCTTTTAATTTTGTCGCTGCTACGCACAAAAAATAAGCGACACGATTTGCGTGTTTCAATTTACTGTCTTTTTCGTTAGACTGGTTGCCCCTTCGTTTTAATATTTATTCTAACTGAGGCCATCCTTTTAACAAAATAATTCAACACCTAACAATAACAAGACGTTAAATACTACAGTTCTCCCCCCCCCCCCACACACACACAACACACACAGTTGTAACAAGGTTTAACACAGTCGCGGCAAAATATTAACGTGTATTACGTGTAATGTGTTATGTCGTGTATAAAAACATGTCAACAATGTAAATAACAACCGTAAGAACTATCGTCAATACAGAAATTAAAGTCTTAAAGCTGACCTAAATATTGTTATAGGCCTAAATTGTGAACATTCGTACGAAGTGGTTTTTGAAATATGACGGAATCCTTTGAACTGCTGAACATAGTAAAGAAGAATTTGGCTGCTAAAACGTATAAGCCACATGGCAATGTTTTTGTTTACACGTAGCGGACGGATACGTAATCGGTAACCAAAAGTAGAACTTTAGCAGTACTGCAAAAAAGTGTGAAGTAACCTCGAATTGCCTATACGAAGTTTTCTGGTAAAAGGCTTTTTTGCTTCACGAGATATAAATTTCAGTGTAGTAAAATAGTTATATATATATATATATAAACATAATTAGTTTAATAATTTTAAGATAATGTTTACGCAAATTGATTGATTTTGCCGTTTATAAACTTAATTATTTGTCAAATGTGGACAGTTTTTAAATTAAGAATTAAAAACTTTATCTACTCTTGCTATATGCAATAGTTGAACATCGTTCAAATAGGCCTATCTTGTCAATAAATGTGACCGTATAAATACATATAAAGTAGTTCGAACTTTGTCTCGATTTGATGTTTCCGGAATGTGTGCACTGGCCACGTCGTTAACGTCCACCGACCTCCGCAAGATGTCGCGTCACTCGCGCGCGTGACGAAGTTGGCAGCAGCGCGCGGGACTGACACTTGGCAAGCTTGACGTCCGGGTTTCTCCGGCCAGAGCTGCCAACTCGCCGAGGCGACAGACAGCAGCTGTGGCCGGACGGGAAGGTCAGTAATGTGTGCCAGCGTCTGCATCCTGACCTCCCACCCCTTCCCCTATACAACCATCTCTTCTTACTCCCGCGGTGCGCGCTCCGACTGCGTTGAATAAACCATCGCCGTCCCACATCCGTAAAGGCTGTTCACGATAAAGTGAGCACTTTTGAAATCAATCTTAGAAAAAAGTTACTGGCCCTGCCTGCGTACATTTGAACAGGCGTACTGAGTGACATGAGTCCAGTAAAGTTTGTAACGATGGATGGAAAGTAGTTACATATCTCAACGTCAAATAAAAATTATTAGGAAACCATTTGTGCTAACGTAAAATATTTATTTCGCTTTCTGTTAATTTTATTGCATAGAAGTGTGGAAATGAGCAGAATTGTAAAATATTTAGTTTACTGATGATTTCACAGTTTCTCTTAATCGACGCTTGAATAAAGTGATGAGGTCCATCGCAATGCTCATTTTACACAAGGTGGAAGAATACATAACGTGAAAACAAGTAGATCTTAAGTAGGGCTCCGAAAAGTGCTCACTTTACCCTGAACAGCCTATATAATCGTTCCGCACCAACAAACAGCACACGTCCGACTACTGCTACTACTTCTTTCGATTTAACGTGTAAATGTATGCAGTCCTCCCCTTATTGGCTCTCGTACGAAGCTATTTCCGAACTTCCGGTTCGACTCTTTTCTTATGACTTCTGAAGGCTCCATGTGGTTTCGAATACATAATGACAAGGTCCCTTCGCTTTCAGTTTTTCCGAGCATAATACAGCAACATCAGATCTAAATATTGACAATTTGGTTTTGTTCTCCATCTTACTATAAGACTGAGAATTGTGAAACTATGTTATATATCATATACCTATAGTCTATTCGCAGTTTCTTCGTCCTTTTTGAATCAAACCTTTGAAAAATCGCCCCATGTATGACGTGCTTAGTTGTTTCCTGAATATGTCATCATCGTCATGTATCAAAAGCATTTTATACTTGTTTTTAACATGATAGTATCTTCTTTTTGGTTAAGTTTAACTTTTAACTGTATGTTATTTATAAATTATATTATTTAACCTATAATTAATACGAATGAAACAGTGAAAAAATTGGGGGTTTGGTAATACCTAGTTATAAAAAGTTCTTATCCAAAATGTCATTAGACTGAATGCGCACGAATGCCGTGCGCTGTCCCTTTGGGGTAATTTTCTAGAACCTGTTAAGCTTTGTTTGCATAGGCGGAGGAATATCCTGGAAATAGAACTTCAGAAGCACTTCTAAATAGCTGGACTATACAATGCATTTCTATATACAAAATTCAGTCGCGAGGGTAAAAGGGCTGTGACGTTATATATATATTATATATTATATATATTATATATATATATATATATATATATGTATAGTCACGCTATAATGAATTTAATTCAAAATCACCAACTACCAAAGCATTTAGAATGTTACCTAAATCGCCTATACGATCTGAATTATATATATAGTGTGTGAGTGAGAGAGAGAGAATCGCAATCAGTAAAAAGAAAGCATTGCCATCAACATAATGTTCATTCTCCTAAGAATTTTGAACGCATTATGGCTGCGCGTGGTTGTGCACTGGGGTTTTCCGTTACAGTTTGCCATTTTATCGCGACATTTAGTGGCAAGACACTTTTTCAAAGTCATCTAATTTCTCTGGGATTGTAAAACGGCTTAGCCGTGTACAGGCTAATTACGAAGGTCCTATGACAAGGAAATGAAGATTTAAGTGACCTATTCAAGCAAGGGGATGTCTTTACGCACAAGGAATGCTAATAACAGTAGCAATGTGACAGGCATATATATGCTATTCGCGGTAAAGTAAGTACTTTTGAAAGCCCTCTCATTTGGAATAATTGTCAATAAATATATTTTATTTTAGCAGTAGGCATAACATTCCGAGTGCGGTGGAATATACACACTATGTTTGTTACTTGCATGAAAATATTTATTTCATAAAGTGGTTAAAGAATAAAAAATTACTGAAATAAAAATAAGTATGTAGGACCTCAAATGTGCTCACTTTACCGTGGAGAGTCTATAGTTAGCAATGTATGTGCTTCCAGGATTAACACAAGTGGCAGGAATCATGCATACGGGATGGCAGCCATAAATGTGCAGATATAAAAAATTATCAAGAGAATTGAGGAGTAAAACATTGCTGTTGTGAGAACCCTTTTTACGCAGAAAATCTGTTTTCCACATCTTTGAAAGCTGCCTCTTACCTGGTTCGTGAACTGCGTTGCGGAATATTTACTTACAGGAGGAAAAAAAAAAACACTTTATATTAGTTGGGACTACAACTTTCAGCACAAATCTCATATAGCAAATACTATGTTTTGAATCGTTTCAAAAAACTAATGCATCGCATACTTACAGGAAGATAGTCACAAGTTAAAAAAAAAACACTATTTTGAGAAAATGTGTATTCAAAATTTGTAATGACTGTAATTTATTCAAATGAAAAGCTGCTTGTTAAAAATATTGCAGAACTGTCATGTATCCATTGTTTTTCATTTTAGTTATGATAATATAACTGTAACCAACATGTAAGTGATCTATTTAATCAAATTCTTCAATTGCGGCATTCTTTCGCCAGGACCTGTATTATTATTTTTGGTTTGTTTTGAAACACACAGTGATGCAAACGCATTCCTGAATTGTGAACAAAATAATAATTAGTGACATTTCTTGTACGTTGATATTCTTTATGTTTACAAACAACATGGAGTTGGTAGTCGAAAAAATAACAGTTACAGCACATATTGGGCTACCAAGCCACTTCCTGAGAGACACCTTAGTCTACAATACATGGGCCTAATAATGGCCACGAAGTTAACCATTTGGAATAACCATTTTTTATAATTACTTTCAAATGCCTTTACTAGCACAGAGAAGTGTAGTTTTAGACCTTAGTAAAATACAAGCTTCTTAAGCAAAGCACTCCAGTATACTTGTTCTGCTACAACGAAGGTATTTTTCTGAACTTAAGTCCAAAATAATCAGTGTAGTACTAAGAAGGAATCAAACATTCATTGCAGAGAGATAACACGCCATTTTTATTTATTTTATAAATGACAAGTGGGTCACAAACAAAATATGCATTTTTAGGCTGAACCTTTTCCGGTCTACATTTTAATGGTTTGTCCTACATTTACAGTTAACCAAGGAACATCTTCTGCATCGGATGTCTTGTAGAATATCATACATACATTGACAGGTCTTCTCTACTTTAATGCACCTAATTTCATTCGAGTTTACTTTTTCATTTAAATAATTGGTAGTGAGATTGTTACCTATCAGCTTAGATCATTCCTTAAGATCATGCACCTCATTTGGACTTAATTGCTGAACTTTGTAAGGAGCCAGAATTTTTTTAAGTTTGGATTATTCTCACCGTTTGTGTAGGAAGATATAAAATACCTGATTTTAAGTGCTGGGACGTTTTGCTGTTCAATTACAGAATGCATAACATTTCGTTCATTTTGACCACACCCAAAGACAAAAAAAAATGGCGTCTTATGAACTTCACTTGGATCTCTTTAACAGCGAACATATATAAAGAAAACAAAAACTACTTTATCAGAACAGGACTCTTTCAAAAACAACTATACATTCACGCAAATTTAATTTTACCCACGCCGAGAAATGTTTTCATTCCAAAAAGACCAAATCCCTTGACATGAGCCTAAAAAAAAAAAATTGTGGAATTGTAACGTGAACGTTTCCTTTTGTAATTTAATTGAGATATCTCCCCACATTGTAATGAAAGAACTGCCTGTAAATCGTAGCATGCACAAAAATACCAGCCTGTTTGGAATGCTCGGTGTCAGGTACTTTCTAAAAGATACATTTGTTTTGCTGTCTCAATTATCATACACTGCTTTGCATGACATATTTTATACTTCACTGCCGTTGTGAAACGTCCAGTAAATATAACACTGGTTTTCCTTTGGCAAAAGAAAGTGATCTTGTACTCGCAATTGAACATTTTGGAGTACATGTGCCATGTGCATATTCCCATATCAAAGATTGTTTTTCTTGTAGCATTATACATTAGATGCGGTGTACAGATGCGATTGTTGGTCCCCCATATGTGAGTATGTGCCCTCAAGTAGTGAGACTCAATTCGTGGAAAAGATTTACTGTCGTTTTCATCCCTAATTTGATGCCCAATTCAAGCTTCTTCTACTTACCATGCTTGCCTCTCACGTCAGGTTGAACAACACCATCACCTAACTCACTTAAAGCACTGTGAATCAATATATGTCCTTTATATTAAAAGTTTACTTGAATGTAGGTAGGTAAAGAGTAACGTATCATAGACAGAGAGGTCATTAGAGACGAAGCAAGTTGCTAAAGAGAAGCAGGATTGTGGAGGGAATCAGCCATGGCCTGTAATGAGGAATTATTCCAACATTCGCCTGGAGTGATTTCGGATTTCGGAAACCATGGAAAACAGATATCATGATGGCCGGATTGGGATTCGAACCTAGGGCCCCCCTTTCTTCCTCCCCCTTTTTCCCCTCCATGCGAATGCGAGTCCAAAGTTTAACCACTGCGTCACCTCGCTCGGTAGTTAAAATGAACATAAATTTGTAAACTCGTACACCTTTGTCGTCAACACTGAAGTAATATGCATCATTGTTACTGTGTGTACAAAATTGAAATTAATTCATATATTGCGTTTTAATTTACTTCGCCTGATTAGCAATGAAATCTCTCAGTAGATTCATACCTCGCATTTTCCGAAAGGTCTGCCGAAGTTTCTGCCTTCAAAGCTTAGTTAACTTAGTGCGGCAAATTCTACAACCGTCCTTACAAGCCGTTATGTGCCTTACCTAACTTTCCACTGGTACTGGTTTTTTCTTCTCCTGAATTTGTCTTCTTTATAGTTACAGTTATTATTTTAAATTCAACGTCTGGAAATGATCTTTTACTGTGTTAAGAATATGAAACAACAAATAATTTCAGTTGTTTTAATACTGAGGTGATGCAGAGTAATAGTTTTTACAATACTTTTTCCCATTTACGTACTTGATTTTCTACAACATCTCAGCCTGTATATCCATCTTTCTATCTTTACATCTATCTATCAATATAAAATCATTCCAACCAAGTTATTGGGATTCGTTATGTGATTGCTCATACAATCGTTATCAACCTTAGCCTATTGCCAGGAAATGAAATATTTAAAATAACATATAAGACAAACTTACAGTGTTATATCATAGTACATAATATGTAAATTAATAAATAGCATTTAGACGTACATTATGCGATAACATTAACGATTTTCGTTTGGCATGGAATCATACCTCCTCCCTTCAACATAATATGTATGACTGCTGGAAGGACCTGAAATAAACATTTTATATACGGGTTACCTTTAGCACCTGTATTTGATGTCACTTCTCTGCGGATATTTATATAATAGTACGGACTCTAGACTCATGCTTGCTATCAGCATTACAAGTTGTATAATTTATGTGTTCATACTCTTTAGCACCATCGTCTTCAGCTATTCTTGAAAGAAATATTGTTAAAAGGGACAAAACATTAAAACATTTCATTATAAAAAAGCAACTACACAACTTTAAAGTTTTATTCAAATTGCAGAGAATCATTTAAATAATTGACTTTACTTTATTCACTGATAAACAAACTGGACCTTCAGATTTAGGATTCAGGACTTCCATAAGTAGTTAAATTGCAATAGGTAACATTTTAAATGCCCTATTATATCTGGTAAATGTTATCAACACCAACAGTTATATTTACAGGTTGTTTAGTTCTGTTGTTTAAATACATACAGAGGGTTGAATAACTTTCGTTCATATTCAAAGTGTCACAGTGATTTTCATTAGTAAACAAAACTATATATTGATAAAAATTACAGTCTGGCATAATGCTTTGCCATTCAGTCGCTGATGAAGGCGGTACAGTACAGGATAGCCGAATACACATTTTCCGATAACACTGATATGTGGACATGTGGTTAATGTACGACCTAATTCAATGCAATGGTAAAGCTGTTCTACACCTGTATCAGGAGCATTTTCCGCATTGTGTGACTCCTCTTCATATAATTTTTTGCCAGATTAGAACATCGGCTGCGGGAAACAGGTACCTTCATAGGCGACAGGACTAACTGTAGTATTCCACGAAAGCGCAGCACTATCGACTTCGAAAGTAAAGTACACCATCGAGTTAAAGTGGGACCCGTCGACGAATACTCGAGCCATTCCATCTGCCATGAGTGTGTCTAATAGCAAAGTATGGCGTGATCTGCATGATCAGCAACTACGCCCTTACCACCCCCAGACTGTACACACAATAGATCCGGCCGATTATTCGCCGCGTACCAACTATTTTCCCCCGATGAAGTGCATTTCACCAGGGAAGCTGTTCTTAGCTGTCGAAACAGCCGCATTCGGGACGAAGAAAACACTCGCGTCACACATTCCTACGGTTTTCAGCAACAGTTCGACATACATTTACGTGCAGGTGTCGTCGATGGCCGTGTAATTAGGCCGTGTGTTCTTTCGTGTCGCCTAACGGATCTCTAGTATTAAACATTCCTGCGAGAAGTACTGGTGAAGTTCTAGAGTACTGGTGAAGTTATAGGGTGATGTGCCACTGAACAATCGTGAGCAAATGTGGTTTCACACGATGAAGCACAAGCCCAGTTTTTCACGTGCTGTCCGACATCTCGACCGAACATTCGGGTGGAAAGGTGGATAGCGGGGGTGGACCGATTGTTTGGCAGTCATGATCGCCGGAGTTAACTCCTCTCGACTTTTTCGTGTGGCATTAGATGAGTATAGGCAGTTCACGGTAAAATTAGCACTTTTGAAAGGCCTGCTTAAGATCTACTGGTTTGCACGTTGTGTGTTCTCTCAACTTATGTAAAATTAACATTGCCATGGGCTTCATGACTTTATTCAAGATTCGGTAAAGTGAAACTATGAAATTATTATGAAAGTAAATACTTTACAAATCTGCTAATTTTAACACTTTGATGGATTAGAAAATACAGGAAGGGAAAGAAATAATTTAAGATATCACAAATGTGGTTACCTAACACTTTTTATTCGCCGTTAAAATATGAAACTATTTTCCATCCATCGTTACTAACCTCACTGGGCGCATGTAACTTATTGCACGCGTTAAAATATATGCAGACACAAACAGTGACATTTTTCTGAGGTTGATTTCAAAAGTACAGTATTCACTTTCTCGTGAACAGCCTTTAGTCTTTTTACGAGACTCCTGTAGTGTCGGAGGATGATCAGCTTGCACGAGTTTTGGCTGCAGCGGAAGTTATTCCGCACAAACCAGGTATTATTGAGCGTGTGTGTGAGAGCATGCATCGACAGCGGTTGTGGGGCACGCAGATGAGAGCTCGTTGACCACAGTGAGCCGAAGAATTTTAATTCCTGATATGTATGTAATTCATATAGCGCTTAGGTTTCCAGACACGAGTTCATCAAAACTTAATCTACAACGTGTCCTAAACAACCCCTAGAAGTGTGCAATGAAATATTAAACTTGTTGTATGTGCCGTATTCCTAACTTATCAATGCACCCTTAAATTACGTTGCTCCACACTTGCTTTTACAACAACACCACAGCCAAAACACTGCTCATTACTCGTGATTCAGCAGCTTTATTTTTACTTGAGGAGAAGTGCCACAAACCAAAATGTCGCATCGTACTGTTACAATTGAATACCGCCACATCTCTAACTAAGGCGGTTTACAAGTCATATCAGTGTTAAAATTGCTTTTAACTGCCACACAAAACACACACACACACACACACACACGCACACGCACGCACACACACGCGCGCACACACACACACGCATATATATATATATATATATATATATATATATATAGCAGTTAAAAGCAATTTTAACACTGATATGACTTGTAAACCGCCTTAGAGATGTGGCGGTATTCAATTGTAACAGTACGATGCGTCATTTTGGTTTGTGGCACTTTTCCTCCTCATGTGTGTGTGTGTGTGTATATGTATATATATATATATATATATATATATATATATATATATATATATATATATATATATATATATACACACACACCACACACACACACACACACACACACATATACACACACTGTAATATTAGTCTAATGGCATTTTTATAGCGTGTAGAGTACAAATATACTACCACATTGCGAAAATAACTTACAACTGAAAAATGTTTACGAATGTTTACAAAACTTGTAAATAGGGCGATTTTGAACTCTCTGATTCTGTGCATTAACAGGGCATAAAAGCTTGCAATATACATACGTAAAGTGAATTGAAGAGATTTGCGTGGCCCTTAACAGCGAGATCTTGAGAGCAGATGAGGGTGACTGAAGTGAATATGGAGCGGCGCCGGAATGAAGGGGCGGGAGAAACGGGAGATTCCCGAGAAAACCAGCCGACCATCGGCATCGTTTGGCACGATTCCCACTTGCGAAAGTCCGGTAACCCGTCCGGGGATTGAGCCCGGATCGCCTCGGTGGGAGGCGAGCTTGTTAATCGCTCAGCCACCGCGGCCCCAATATACGTACATGTCTACGATAGTGTGACACCTCTGTTATTTTTACTGTGATACGCAATTTTTGTGGAACACCTGTCTACAAAAATATAATTCGAAACTGACGACACACCTACTCTTGTTTCAACATATTCCTCATTTCCAACTGCGATCAACCATCAACTTTTCATTCGTTCTGCAGCAACACAATCGGTTGGCGACGTGCCTGAAGTCTGAAAGGCGCTTCGATACCACAGCCTGGTAGGTTGCAAAGCCACCAATCGAATTTTACAATATTTCCTTTTTCGTAGACCCGCCGCCACGAAATCGCGACCACGCCCTCATCGTCACGCTGCGCCAGAAAAGGCCCGCCATTGCGCCAAGTTGCAATTCAGGCCAGAGCAGACCACATAGCACGATTATGTAGCAACTGCCGCCAGGTTGTTTAAAGGCTGTTCACGGTAAAATGAGCACTGTTGAAAGCCCTGCTTAAAATATGCTTGTATACACGTTGTGTATCCCTCCGCCTTATCTATAATTAACATTGCTGTAGGCCTCATCACTTTATTCATACGTTGGTCAAATGAAACTGTGAAATATTTAAGAAATTAAATATTTTACAGATCTGTTCATTTTTACACTTCGATGCATAAAAAAAAAAAAAACAGAAAATGAAAGAATTAATTTTAAGTTGTCACAAATAGTTACCTAACACTTTTTATTCGACTTTAAGATACGGAACTACTTTCCATCCATCGTTACTAACTTTACTGGGCTTATGTCACTCAGTGCGCCCATGAAAATATATGCATGCAGGGGCAGTGACTCTTTTCTAAGGTTCATTTATAAAGTACTTTATCGTGAACAGCTTTTACCACGATTAGTACGTAGCTCAAGGGTATCTCGCTAACAGGGGATGCAAGCGTGTATCTTTTATCATGCCCTAGCTCAAATAAAAATGTTTTATGGCTATATATTACAGGAGACTTCAGGACCAATCGTAATGATATCAGGTTGATTGAGAACACCGCCATGGACAGCAAATGTCTTCTAAAAAATCATACCATGAAAATATGATTAATACACGTAACACACGGGGGCGGAGTAAAAAGGGGCTTATGGAAAGACACACATTTCCAAAAGTCCACTGCTAGGGTTAGCTGTCATATCCTGAAAACCAAAACGATATTCGAAACAAACCAACACACTGCTTTCTTGCCACGAAACAATTTTCTTCACGAATTTATCGTCATTTTTACTAACATCAGTATCCATCCCACCAACATTTCTGAGTATGTCCTTCGGCCAGTATTACCTCCTTCTGTAGTTTCTTCGTGCCATTTTAGACGCAGTTTTGGTTTGCAGGGAATACCAGTTAATCCTAGTAGTTGATTTTTGGAATTTTTTTTTCGTAAGCCCCATTATACTCCAGCCTCTTCTATTGTATAATTTGTTGGAAGATATTTGCTGTTCACGGTGGCTCCAAACATCGAATATCTGCACTGTAGACTGAGTATAAACATTCCACAGCGTATGGCTACCCGCTCGTAAAGAGGTAAATGTGTCGGTATCTCTATAGCGCAAAAGGAATATACGCGAGCACAAACCAGTGACATTTTTTTAGTACAGACAATTCACGGTTAGTCCAATTATTTCCCAAACCCTGATAAAGTTCTACTTTCAGCTAATACATCTGCTTCATGATAGTAAGTCTCGAAAATTAAACCGAAGGGACAACGTACTGCATTCGGGCGCATACGGTTTAAAAATATTTTTCATAAGAACTATTTCTTAGGCATTACCGACCAAAAATTTCCTCTTTGTTCTTAGTCATACTAATTGGAAGTGAGAAATTAGAATTTATAAAAAGAAATAGAAGCTAATGCAAAATTTAACTGACGGTTAGGTACTATATGTAAACAGAAGTATAAGAATCTTGCGGTACATGACGTATTTCAGAAACAACGAAACACGTCGTACATGGGGTGATTTTTCAAAGTTTTGATTAAAAAAAACGTGAATTTACGGTGAACAGTGTATAGAAGGATTATCTTACTTCAGACACAGGATGTCAAGGTGTTGGAGCCGTCCGCCAACTCCGTTGACATCACAGCCGGGGTCGCAGTCGGCCGTCTGTGGGACGGTCAAGTTATAGATAAAATATCATGTTTTACCCCCAAAACACTTCGGAAATTGTTGATTGTGCCACGACCCCCCCCCCCCCCCCCAAAACCAAATGTCTCGATCGATTTCTCAAACGAGAAAAGCGGATTCCAGCTTTCTCGAAGCAGGAAATAATGTCATCGGAGCAGTAAGAGCGGATTCAAAGCCCGGAGCCAGGCCAGCGGTCACCCCCCCCCCCCTTCTCATCAAGTGACTACTATCCTGCGTGTTTGGAGATAGTTCTCTGACTCACCGCAAGGTAGGGCCTGGGTATGTTATCGCTTCCGTTAGCTCGTGGCAAGTTAACTAACTTTGGTAGACATGGTCAGTTAAGAGAGTTGAGACTGCCAAGAAGAAAGGGGGTCAGAAGAAGCGATATAGCTATAGTATTACTCTGATTGCCGCCACGCCCAATGATGCTTCGAACTAACGAAACCGATTACCGAGTTGCCATAAAAACTAGTTCCAAAACGCGGAGAAAAAATTTAACTTATAGGAAGGGACATCCGAATTTCGCGAGAATATTTCCGCACGTGCTAGATTTCAACACCGTACGGGCGTACCAGCAGTTTGATTTTGCATATTGGCAGCGTGTGTTTGTGAGAAGACATTTCATAGCTTGTTTGGCCAATCAGAATTAGGCTACTCCGTTACTGTGCGTCTGTGATTCGCGGGCAGTCACGTGAGATGTGTAACATTTGCTAAGACACATTTGAAGGTTGCAATAGATAGGCTACTGCCAAAATACACAGTTAAGTTGAAATTAGTTTCGTAGTTTCGTATATTTAGCATATTAAGTAAAAATATTTATACGGATGCCATTTTGAAAATAAGTGCCTGGTCTACTCAAAACATATCAACTTAGATGGTCTGTCGTAGTGCTACTCGTATGCCAATTTTGGTAGGACAGCTTTTTTTTCCGGAGATATGACACAGTTTTTTTTTTTTTTCCATTTAATGCTATCTCACAAATCTGAAGACAAAAGAAACTTTGTAGACAAATATTATAGTTGTAATATTCACTGCTAGCATACTCAGTTAATTTGGAATTCACTACATGGTTTCGACGATATAATATACTAAACTAAACTATCTATATTGCAACCATTTTTCAAAACTGGAGCCTTACCCACTTAAAACGTGTCATTTTTAATCACCTGCTTTACTACTATTTGCTTGTCAAATATAATAAGAATCAATCAATTGTTTCCGAGATATGCCATAAACTGTATTTCTTTATGTGGCGATAATTTATAAAATAGCTGACAAACGTGGTAATTTTTTTACATATATGATGCTTCTAACAAGCACGTTCATCATGCAAAATTTTTGTCAAAATTGGTTTTATGGTATGGTATTTATATCAAATAAACCCAAATCATTTGTATTGCTACCATATTGGGAATAAGTGCATAATTAATTTATATCGCACATGTTTATACGATCTACAATAGTATTACTTACGTGCCGAATTTGGAGACAATCGGTTGAATAATTTTTGAGATATTACATAAAATATAATTTTTATGTTATGCTATCTTCCAAAATGACGGATCAACAATAATACACAAATAAAAATAATAAATGAATGGTTTAAATAGGTTGAAAGTTTTCCGATACATAACATAGTGCCATAAATTTTAAAGGCCGCCATCTTGAGAGCAAGTTCCCGGTGTGGTAAAAGAATTATATCTTTACAAATTACAATGTTTGTACCGAGTTTAGAGAAATTTGGTTAATGAGATAAAATATTTTTAGGGGGACAAAAGCACATTATCACACAAGCACACACAGACACACTGACAGTAAAGTGATCCCATAAGCCTTTCTTTCCTTTGGAAAGTAGGTTGGTAAACGTCTTTTTAATTATTTTATGCTGAACAGGATTGTGACAACGCCGCGACGTAATGGAAAGATCTAAATGTAAGATGTAATGTCTTCCTTTCATCACAAAAAATATTAAAAATCTATATGTTGTTTAAATATCCTTCAAGTGCTTGTCTCAGCAGCCGATTTTTTTTATATGTCCCGTTTAATGTCTGACGAGACAGCGGAAGTAAGTTCCCGAAACAAAAACAACTCAAGCTCGTGCCATTGGATCACCGGAAACCTTACTCGCTCGTTTAGCCTCCGGGAAATGGAACTGGTTCCGACAACGTACTTATAAAGATCATATCTTACTGAGAGAATTCCAGGAATTTTTACAAGTCTAAATTGACGACCGACACGCTTGAAATAGCTAATTAATATGCTTTAATCAAACTTTATTTACTGGATGCTGTCAACATTTTATAGCCCCTTAGCGCATTTCCTTGATCGGTATTCTCGATATTCCAATTTGAAACACCACGAACACGTTCCACGGTAAAGTAAACAAGATCACTCGCGAATAAGTCACAACCTTACGACACGGATCCCGGCAGGACGAAGGGGTTTTACGATGTTTATAGTCGGACGAATTTTTCTTCTTGTTAACAGCCATATCATTTTGTTTCCCAGGCGTAAACACCGTAATATTGAAGACATTGAAGACACCAAGGTCTGAATACAACACTTAAAGTATATAAAATTTTTTTTAATTTGGACATCACATCATACTTATGTTTCGTGCTGATATTTTTTGTTTTTTGAATTTAGTAAAACTACTTGAATTAAAAGAAATGTGGGTTAGTTTTGTTTACACACGAAGCGACACCCAACCAAATATTCGCTGGAAACTTTCGGTATAAGGTTCTTGATATTTATTAATATAATTTTCCTAATAAAAGTATATGCTCAAATGAGTATATGTATATAATAAAAAGGAATAGATTTCGCACATGTCCTATGGCAAACAGTCGATATACTTTTTGTGCGCAGTGGCTCAGTTCCCACAGCAATAAATCAGGAAAGAATAATGCAGACCCAGTAAAAACAAAACAATCTAATATAAGATTGTGGTGTTTAGTAAATATCTGTCGTGACGATAATGTTTAATAAATATTTACCGTTTACGGCTATTAAGTTTCGTATTCGGTAACGGCATATAACTCGCGAGGTCTCGATAGGTAGCCTGACATAGCATTACTTCAGAAATATTTATAAAGCACTTATAAATTCCACACAAATTGGAACATATAGAGAAGCCAGCAAATAAAATAATACTGAGGTAAATGACACCACAATATTAGTAGTAGGATATGAGGAAGTTAGGATCAGGAGGCGGGCGACCGGAGCCAAGGCCGGCCATGCGCTCTGTCATTCCAGTCGGCCGGCGGACATTTTCCCTCGAAATCGACCATTTCCCCATCAAAATTTCCCTTTTTTCCCTTAAAAAAAAATCACCGAGCCTCCCATCTACAAAAACGAGCACCCAAATGGCATTTTTTGAGTCATTGGAAGGATTTGGGGTGGTCGCTTTTCGAGGGAAGAGCAGTGGCAGTCATATTGGTTTTATTGGCATAGGATATGCCAAATCGATACACAGGGTCCAGGGTCTGGAGTCTGAGGTGACCGTCCACCATCTTGGTTCTGTCAGCCAATTTAGACGCAATATTGTATCCAGGTTACCTTGACCTTTGACCTTGACCCAGTAACCTCTGACCTTGGAAACTCAATAAATTCCAAAAATATTGAAAATATTTATAAAAATTATTAAAAAATTACAAAACATGTATTAAAAAACTTACGTTTCCGGAGGTCCCCCCTCCCCCCGCAGCATCATGTCCAGCAGACGACCTATCGTCCTCCAATCAATCACATTGGTTAATTATTTGGCAGATCTCCACCGATCACTCATTTTCGTTCTACCCATAACTACCTCTCCCTTCTCCTACATTCATTCCATCGTATACATCCATCTTGTCATTTTCCTTTGTCATTTGTTTTCATTTTCCACACCTATGTGGCACTAGTGTATTAATTATTGATTTACCCGCCCGGCGAGCTGGCGATTTAGCCACTAGTTGGCTGACATATTTGTTTATGTTTCCAACATGTAGGTTATGCTGTTGGCACCCTCCATATTTGATTCTATATTTAATGTCTAGGTAGAGCTAATTTATCGATTTCGTCGTCTGCTATCGACCTGTACCGAATAGTGGCAAGGACCATTCCTGCAAAGTACGTAAATTGTGATATTTAATTTTTTGTTATATGTTTCAATGTAAGTAATTATTATTTAAAATACATTTCATTAAATGTATTTTTTTAAAATAAATAAAACCAATATATTTTTAAGAATTGATTTAATTTTGTCATGGACAAAATGAGTAAATGCAAATTTTAAAAAAAATGTACACTAGCTCGTAATAATGACGCTCGTAGGCAGAGTGACATCTCACAGCAGGTTAGTGTGGAGAAGAGAAATGGCGTCCTGGTTCTTCTCATGTACGCGTGCTCGCTCGTCAGTTGGCTGCGTGATATACTGGAATAGTATTTTGTGTGATTGTCTTATTCACTGGTTCGGAAAGCATCTGGCAATGATTGTACAGATACTGAATGCGAACATTCTCGTACACAGAAAATACTATAATGTTGTGCCAACAGTATTAATGTTACTAAAATAGTATTTATTTATTTTTCATTTGATGTTATGTCATACTAATTTCAATTTGTTTCAAAATAATTTCTTTTCTTTATTTTTGCATTAAGAATATTGTGCTTAAAGTTTTTATTTGTATTAAGAGTTTCAATTGTTTATTGTTATGTGGCATTTGGTTGACAGCCATAATTGTTGGAGACTAAGGCCCGTTGCTAGGGGCAACGCAATCTGTTCATTGCACGAGGAAGCAGCCGCCATGTGATTGGTCGTTACGTAGCGTCACTTTTAAGCTACGTTATTGCTAGAGAAGAGAAGAGCGATTTCAACTGCGATGTAAGGCGGGGCGTAACGAGTGTTACGGCCCCGATAGGACGTTAAATGCAGATATTAGGGCAGTCCGCGAGTGATTTTGTATATTTTGCCAGATCAAGAGAAGATTGCCGGGTGCCGGCAAGAGAAGAAGAGGGTCTGAGGCGCTGCTAGTGCTCGATTAAATTTAGTTTAGATAGCCTTCCGCGACAAGCCGAGTGGTACCATGTTTGGACTATATCTCGCTGTACCATAGCTCGTTGGCTAGAATATTAGGGAAGAATGTTCGTCCGGAAGAGAATCACCGCATTCCATTACCATACCCGATCTGCATGACGCAGATTCATCATGTGACACCCCGATCTACAAGTATAAAGTCAGTAAGAAATTTAAATTAGATGGACGCCAATTTTAGTTTTGGAAAGTAGCTTAAAGCAGACGCCATTTTTCCTGTCATAAGATGCCGGTGTTTGAACTTTATTTTACAAATCAATATCCGAAATTATTAGCCCTGCTCCTAGTTTACTTAGTGTGAGCTTAAATTAATAGATCTTCTTTTTAAAAAAGATTTTATTTATTTATTTATTACTTAAAAATGGCCAAGACCTTATCAAATTATGTTTCGTACCAACTCACAGGGCTTCTTGCTTCCGTTACGGCCACTTAAGATACATCCATGCTACCAGAAGATTATTAACAATACTGCTATCGAGTTGAACTATTTTTCAAACAACCGAATGTCTAATATTGGCCAGATCCAAGCAGTTTTCACTAAATATGAAATATTTTAATCTCCTTCCGGACTCCATCCTTGTAGTTAGTTACTCCCGAATCTGTGCATGCTAAGCTATTGAGTTTGAATAAAGTGCTATGTCCGTTTGGTATTCTAGCCTTCTACTGAGTTGGTGTAAGACTATCATCCTGGTAAGAATTTGGTATTTAGCATAAAAGTTGTGGTTTAGGTTCACTGGTGAAACTATTTCTGGAAAGAGTCATCTCGAAATTATCTTCTCTAAGCTAGCTTGGCGCATGTATGTTATTGTGGAAGGCAGATTGAACACCACAACACCATTACAACAAGTTTACTTAAATATTAATTTAAATGTGTCCACACCTCAGTTCCCACACTACAACCTCAATAGTAATATTTTTGTTACAACAAAATGTAATTTTTTCGGTGTGAGAGTATTCCAAGTTCTTACCAAATTAAGCTGGCTCGTTGGAGGATGTGCTTGTGAAGATCGATTTATATTGAAGATAACATTTGCCTTGTTATATTAAAAATTGAATTATATCTGTGTAAAATATTTTGTTAAATTTTAGTTGTTTTCACAGAGCAGGTTAAGGGTGGCTAGTCTTTGAGAAGTTTTAATTCAGTGCTACGAAATATGCTTTATCTGGGACATGAAAAGGACTATGTGTATTGTTTACAGGTGAACATTACACATGAGCAGATATTAAAGAGGATCTCTGTCTGTCTGTACGTCTTTAATACTTCAACTTAACAGAAGTTCTTCAAATTTCGCAGAGCGAATCCTCAGGGTAAAATACAGGTCAAGTTCAAAATTCAGGAAGACCAAATTACGCAATCATTACGTTTTACCCTAAAAACGAATTTTTTAATTACTTTTTTCCTATTAAAAGTTCTGTATTAATGTATAGAGATTATTGCATAGAGATATGAAGGTTATGGATGATCCTTTTTGTTGTCTTTAAATTCTCGCTTCAATGTTGAGTTAATTTCAAAGTGGGGCCACAGTGGCCCAGTGGATAGAGCGATTCCATTGAGCGATTCCAAGTGGGGCCGCAATGGTTCAGTGGACAGAGCGATTTCAAGTGGGACCACAGTGGCAAATTGGATAGAGAAATATCAAATGGGGCCTTAGTGGCTCAGTGGTTAGAGAGATTCTAAGTGTGGCCTTAGTGGCTCAGTGGATAGAGCGATTCCAAGTGGCTCAGTGGATAGGAACTATGTTAAGTGGGGCCGCAGTGTCCGAGTGGATAAAGACATATCAAATGGGGCCCAGTCGCTTCAATGTTGAGTTAATTTCACATTATTTCATTATTACCTACATATATCCATGCAATATGTTTTTTTTAAATCTGTGTTTGATAACCAAAATTTGTAACATGGTAACTATTCTAGGTACGTCACAATAATAATAATAATAAAAGGTCACGGGCTGGGCCCCTAGTGAGTCAATAATAACATTATATTTCACCTAACTCGACAACAAACTACTCCCATAGGTTTTATGATTTAATTACAAACATATTCCAGCCCTTTAATTGTATATTATTCAAATACACATAAACGAAAGAAAACTTCAAAGCCTGTTTTTCAATCGCGGCATAACACAATGAACAGTCCAGACAGAAATATTTGTAAAAATAAAAAATAAAAAAAACTGTCTCCCGAATTTGATGGGCCTTAACTATGCTATATGTGCGTTATGTTGGAGTTGGGTCAACTTCTCGCATGCAAAGTTTAAATATACGTCGCTGGTAATTCAATATGAATACACTGCTGCGCTGTACAACGTGTATCTAAAAATACCGACAAATTTTGATAGGTTACTCCTGAGGTGGAAATAGAAAGATTGAGATAGGCAACCCACGGTCCAGCTCAAATAGCAAGAGCGGTAAGCGTTTCCAAAGTTCGAGAAAAAAGCTCTAATTTATTGCCTTTTACGCTGTTTGCGGGACAGAAACAAATAAATGGTTACTAATTATTTAAACCGTAATCATGTCGTGTACACGTCTCTCATCAATCATTTTAAAAGGGGGTGTTGCCATTCTTATTTCTGCAAAAAAAAAAAAAAAAAAAAAAAAAACAGTATGTTACAAAAACAATTCCCTATTTGTGACTAGAGATGCCGGCAAAATTAAGAACATAAGTGCTTTTGCAAAAATTTTCCAACTTTCGCCCTTTTCGAGTATAAATGACATGTTTGATAACACAGAAAAGTGTTACTGCTTGCCAGGTAGGCAACCAGACAGATTGTTTATGGGGACGTTGAGGCAACGGGACGGGGGTTCGGAGCGTCGGAGCTGATCATGCTCTGTCATTCCGGTCGGCCGGTGGCCATCTTGTCAACCATATTGTATCCAGGTGACCTCGACTTTTGACTTTGACTCGGTGACGTTTTACTTTGAAAACTCCAAAAAAACTCCAAAAAATACATGGCAAAATGAAAAAAATCCCAAAACATTACAAAAATTTATAAATATATTGATTTAAAAATTATTAAAAAATTTATTTAAGAAATATTAAAAAAGATTTAAAAATTGCTTCAAATTATTAGAAAATTCTGGTCGGTCGGCATTTATTTTCCGTAAAAATTCCCTTCTTTCCATTAAAGCCGACTACTAAATTTATTTCAAAATTTCCCTTTTTCAATCAAAATTTCCCTTTTCTCTCGAAAAAAATCCCCCGTTTTTCTAAAAAAAAAAAAAAAAAAAAAAAAACCGAGTCTCCCAGCTACAAAAACGAGTCACAGAAAGGCAATTTTCTGTCAATTCAGGTGATTTTAGGAGACTCGCTTCTCGAGGGCAAAGCAGTGGCAGCTATATTGGCTTTATAGGCACAGGGTATGTCAAATCGACATATGGGATCCAGGATCGGAGTCAGACCAGACTGTTAGCTACCTTGGTTCTATCAACCATCTGGTCCGCCATATTGGATGCAGGTGAACTTGACACTATAACTGTGATCGTGGATGACCTTGAAAACAAAAACTCAAGAAAAATGGTAAAAAATTGAATCAATTCATAACAGTCAGTGAGCATATTACATTACTGACTACTGCCGCCATCTCGGATCCAAGTGACCTGGACACTTAACTCCGGTGACCTTTGACTCGAATCCAAAAATTCGTCAAGAATCACAAAAAGTTCTTAAGAATTTTTTAAAAACTAATAAAAAATTTTGCTAGACATAATTTTTAAAAACTTACATTTCTGTAGGTCTCCCACAGCACCAATTCCAGCAGACAACTGACCCCAGCTCCAATCAATCACATTGTATTAACATTCCCCTCCCCAACTAATGTTCCTCATTCGTTAATTAGTTGGCAGGGCTCCAACCTCCACACCTTTTCTCATTCTGTCGAATGCACTCCACACAACATATTGTTTTTTTTTTTTCGATTGTCATTTGTTTACATTTTCAACACCTAGGTGGCACTGATGACTACGACCAACACATTAGATCCAGATGACATTGACCTTGACCTCACATCTGTGATCTTGACCCCATGCCCATGATCTTGAAAACCCAAAAAATCCAAAAAACATGAATATTAAAAACAAATAAACTAAAGAGATGTTTTAAAATCAATTTTACAAACTTTCCATCAAAGAGCACCACAATCAGCACTACAATCAGCACCGCAATCAGCAGCATATTCACCACCAGGAGCACCACATGCCCCACAACAGCACCACGATCTTTCAATCTTTCCATCAATCTTTCAATCAATATTTCGCGATCCTTCAAAATATTTCACAATCTTTTTATCAATCTTTCAATTTTACCATCAATAGTTCAATCTTACTGTCAATCTCTCAATATTCCCATCAATATTTTGCAATCAGAACCACAATCAGATCCGCAATAACCACTACAATCAGTACCATAATCAGCACTGCAATCAGCACTATTATTAGCACTACAATCTTTCACAATCTTTACATCAATCTCTCAATCTTTCCCAATATTCACATCAATCTCTCAATCTTCCCATCAATCTTTCAATCTTCCAAACAATATTTCACAATCTTTACATCAATATTTCAATATTTCCATTAATCTTTTCCAATATTTCCGTCAATCATCAATCCATATTCAATTATTGGGTTTGTTGCCTGCCTCTATCCGTACTTCTTAAAACAAATGATTCACTAACTGTCACAACATCTGTACATGTCGAAGGAATTATTGTTTTGTATGCAGTCAGCTATTTATGCATTTTTGTAGCTACATAAAGTCTTTATTATCATTCTATATGTAGATTTTTCTGCTAATAGTCGAGTGCTCATAGCACCACTTTAAAGTTGTGAGGGATAAAAGGATATTACACACAAAAACAAAGAAAAACCATTATTTTATAATAAATAGTATTATTTTGTAATTACAATTTCAGAAGAAAGCAGTTTACCACATCTTGTGACAATCGCTATTCCTTCAGTCGCCAAGGTTTAATGATTTTTTTTACGATTATAAAATTTTGGAAAAATTAATTGCGATTCTTTTTTGTTTAAAGTGGTAGATTTTTTTCAAGATGGTCATGACATCATCCTAGGTCAGATCTTCAATATAGCTTGATGTCATGGTTCCTGTTATTGTGAGTGAGGCAAATTGATTTTCGCAGAGTGTTCCCACGATTATTTTATAAACAAAATATAACTTTTTTCCTTCATCCTTGGCATAAATATCGTCCAAAATTATGTTCAAAGGTCAAAGTCAAGGTCGCATGACATCACGGTTTCTGCTTTCGCGAGCGGGGCAAATGGGTTTTCTCAAAGTGCTCGCATGTTTTTTTCTTCATCCTTAAAACTAAGCCCGACTCAACTCACGACTAGAGTATGTACCATCGCTTCGACTCGTTGAGACCTACACAGTGCATACACCGTCGGTCGACCACCTGGCTACCTTACAGAATCTCGAGATGTTAGTTGATCACGCAATGTCGGACAGGGTGGACGTATTCCATCGCTATTGATGTGGGCTGTGAGTATTGGCTGTAATCTGAATTTGATGGTTTCATTCCAATCGGTTTGTAAGAAAATAGTTTGTTATTCTGCCGTACTATCCAGGACTGCCTGGTCTTGATAAGCATCATCTAACGCGACATACAATGCTCGACAATTGTGCAATATGAGCTGGTTGGTAAGTGCCTACAACTAGTTTACTTTATATTTTATTTATTATATCTGTTTGAATCGGCATGTAGCTGTGTGGACCTTGTCACTCACCTGTTTCTCGACTCTGTCATAGTATGTAATTTTGCCCCATGCGACATACGTTTATCGATGCTCGCGCATTATGCATTAGTTGGTAGTGCCTGTGTACTGTAGCGTAACTCGGTCGGAGGGTGTAAATGGGGAAAATCGTTTGCTATTCTGCTCTACTAACCAAGTATACTACGTCAGTTTTCATACACATGGTCTTGTCTAGCAACGACTGATGCGATGTACAGTGCTCGTCGCTTATGCAATACACGTAGGTTGGAGGTGTTTATAACTATTTTTCTTTTTATGTCTACAGGTATCAGTGCATTGCGATGTCGACCTTATCGCTCCAGTGCTTCGCGACCATAATTTTTTGGGTTAACATATCTTACAGCATTCGTTGCTCGCACAATATGCATTGGTTGATAGGTTTATATTTTTATTTAATATATTATATATATGCATAAATATGTAGTAATGTCGTCGTTTCACACATGCCCAATGTTTTGAACCCATGATATTTAGTCTTAAGCAAAGGAACACAGCCTTAACAAGTCGTGTAATGCATCATCAAATTGACAAGCTGGAGATTTTTGGACATTCGCCATTGCGATGCAGATGTCTGTCATGGAAAAAAACAGGAGTGAGCACAACAAAATACTTGAAAAAGACAAGCAATCTATGGACGAGAAAATAAATCTATGTATACAACACTGGAAAATTCCAAGAGTCAAAAAACAGAACAGCAACTAATTACAAAGAAATATATGTATATGTACATGACCAACAGACAACTCATAGTAACCAACACAGGACGTGCATGTGTGTGACTCGGCTGGTCTGCCACCCGAGCCTGACACGTCTCTCTCGGCTATTGTTATGTACCATCCCTTCGACTTGTCGAGACCTGCACGGTACACGCGCCACCGGCCGACCACCTGGGGCAGCCTTACAGAGTCTCACGATGTTAGTTGATCATGCAACATCGGTCGGGTCGGATGTGTTCTGCTGCTAGTTTTGTGAGTGTTGGCTGTACTCTGAATGTGATGGTTTAGTTTCAGTCGGTTCGTAAGGAAGTTGTTTGCTGTTCTGTTGCACTGAACAGGATGGTATGGTCTTGTCTAGCATAGTTTATCACACTGTGTACAGCACCCGATGTTTGTGTAATATAGGATTGCGCTGGTTCGTAAGTGCTTATAAATATTTTCCTTTACATTTAGTTTTGATATCTGTTTGCATCAGTGTGTAGGAGTATTGACCTTATCGCACCTTTGATTCTCGGCTCCCCAAAGTAATTTTTTTTTACTAACGTGACGTACAGTGCTCGATGCTCGCGCAATATGCACTTGTTGTTAATTTATTATAACTCTTTACTTTTATAATTGATTTCTGTATCTGTTTGCAACATTGTGTAGCGGTGATGTCTCTCTTGCATGACTAATGGCTTAAAATGTATGTTGTTTTGTGGCACGCAAAGGAACATAATCTTTACAGTTCATGTAATGTGTCTTATACTTGAGGTATTATAGTAATTTTTTAGGTTAGTCCTTGCCATCATTCGTTCTTCACATGTTGGCATGCATTCTAGCTTTTACTAAACTTCTTGGCATGACAGTAACACTGATGTCGCTATTATGGACTGTGGCTCTGATGGGTATTTTTTATATATCGTGACTCGCTGTGGCGTCATGCTCATCATGTACATGCTTATATGCCAGTCCTTTATTGTTTATTACGTAACTGATTTTTCATGTACACGGCAGTTTCATATATTTTACACTCGGTTTCCCCGACCCTCGCGTTAGGATGACGGTGTTTATTTATATTAATACGTACTTGTTTTATTGCAACCTGCGACTACATCTGTCTTGCTATCGGTGCAATTCTATACCCCTTTATTTTTCAATATATGGCTGGTTGTTAAGGGTTACACATGCTAGCGATGACTCGGGCCACTGTCTCTTGTTTCGGACAGGTTGTGTTTGTTTATATTACTTATGAGTATTTTACCATTACCCATGACTATATGCATAATGCATGCAGCACATTTGTATATGTCTTGCTTTTTTGCATGTAGTTGTTTCATGTATGTTACCCATCATAATGTTTATTGATGTATATATTTTCGCATCTATATATACAGTCTGGATTACGGTGGGCGAAGGGAGACTAGCTCTCGCTGAGGCTGATCCGAGTTGGTAGATACCTGCGGTAGCAGATGACAAGGGCGGCCGTGGGCAATTGTCGAGTGTATGCAGGCCGATATACATGTGTGTGCTATTTCAAACCCTACACACCTAAATGTAATGGTAACTTTGCAATGCAATTGTATGCATACCTTTATTCTCTTTACATGAGAGGATTGTTATTACATGTTCACAACCTTCAAAGGTTTGGAAATGCTGACCAACTATGCTTATAACAGGGCTAAAGGCCTACTTCTCATCTCCTTGATTGCAGCCAGAAGTGATGTCTGTGATATGAATTAGGTGGTCGTAGCTTCGGTGGATAGGAAATGCCGAACAACAATGCCTATAAGAGAGCTTAATGCATATTTGTCCCTACTATCCTTTTTGTCTTGGAGATAATGGCTATAATGTGAATTTGGTGACTATAGCTTCTGTGGGTGAAACATTGCAGCCAACTATGCTTATAGGAAGGGCTAAGGAGTACTTGACCTTGTGGTCGTTTTCGTCATCGGAAGTGATTCTTATGTTAGGAATTTAGTGACTCTAGCCTCGGTGGGTGGGAAATGGTGGCCAACTATGCTCAAACGAGGGCTTAGGGCATACTTGACACTACCATCTTGTTCATTATTGCTGGCAATGCCTATGTTATGAATTTGACGACCATAGGTTTGGTGGATGGAAAATGGCAGTCGGCTATATTTACAAGATATCTTAAAAGTTTATCTGACCATACTACTGTGTTCTTCATCAGAGGCAATGGTTACTATAATAATTTGGTATCTATAGCTTCAGTGGATGGGAAATGGTGGGTGACTATGCTTAAAAGAGGGCTTAAGGCCTACTTGACCCTGCAGTCCTTTTCGTCGTAATGGGTGATGCCTATGCTATGAATTTGGTGGCTGTATCTTAAACAGTTCGGAAATTATAACCACCTATGCTTATAAGTGTGCTTAGGCCATACTTGTCCCTGATGTTATTTTTGTCATTAGGGGTGATGCCTATGCTATGAAATGTGTGGTTGTATCTTAAATGGTTCGGAAATTTCAACCAACTATGCTTATAAGTGGGCTCAGGACATACTTAACCCTGCGGCCCTTTTCGTAGTTGGGGGTGATGATTGTTATGGATTTGGTGGCTGTATCTTTAATGGTTCGGAAATTACAACGAACTATGCCTATAGGGCTTATAGGTGAGCTGAGGACACTAACCCTGCTACCCTTTTCTCTGTCGGGATAATACCTATGTTATGGATTTGGTGGCCGTGTCTTAAACACCAGAAATTAGAGCCAACTATGCTTAAAAGTGGGCTTATGATGTACTTGATGTGCATGCAGTGCGACTCTAGGTTAGTATGCGTGGGCTGGCTTCACTCCATGTCATGCAGGTGGGATAACAGATAATGAGACTCGTCCCTGCCAGGATGCCAGGGGAAAGGTGATCAGAAGGAATATAAGAAAACCAAGGTGGAATGACAGAGTATGAGACTTGTCCCCGCTAGGATATCAGGTAAAAGGATACCAGAAGGAATATGAGCAAACCAAGGTGGAATGAGAGAGCATGGGAATTGTCCCCACCAGGGCACCAGGTGAAAGGAGTCCAGAAAGAATATGAGAAAACCAAGGTTGCTGCAGACTATGGTGGCGGTAAACATCCAAGACGGAGGGCTCGAAATGCAAAAGAGAGGAAAGAGTGAAAATAAAGGTGATAGGAAGGTATATGAGAAAACCTCCCAAGGGACAGAACGGACAAGAGATAGGAAGGAATGAGAGAGCATGTAAAATAAAGAAGACAAGAAGGAATACGAGAAACCCTCAAGGGATAGAGCAGGCGAGAGTTAATGGTCGGAGGGTGAGAGACGGGAAGGAATGAGAGAAGTTGCATGGAAGGGCAATGAACTCGATCATTGTTCAGACTGGATGAATGGTGATGGCATGGAATGACAAAGCGTGAATGTCAAGGTAACCCCTCATCACTAAAATGGAGAATCATTGAGCCACATTATGGAGTCATGTTATTTTCGGACTGAGTGGCTCATGAAAATTTGGTATGCAGAGAAATTCGGGAAATTTTTGACATTTTTGAGGGGGAAATGAGAAATTATGGACTTTTTGAGGGGGAAATAGAGAAATTCCGAGGGGAAAAAAAGAAAAAAATAGAAAAACCAAGATGGCCACCAGCTTGTCCCCTTGTCCACCCGTGCGGGTGAACCCTCATTTTAGGACTTTTCCCAACCTCATATCCATTTAACATATATGGGCATTTCCGAAGTCTCGAGCATCCAGCAAAAACAGTTCTTCGAAACAAGAGCTAAAAATAGGAGTGACTAAAGAATGATACAGAATCTGTCGCGAAAGGTGTTAGGGACGTGTCAACTCCATTAACAGCAGATGCCGGGCAGTTATTAAAACCAAAGGCTGCATTAAATTATAATAAAGCTTTCGTTTTGTGAGTTTCATTACTTATTTCTGTCAAGTATATTAATAACAATGGGACGTGTTTAATTTGAATTTCCTTAGTTTTAATTTGTGTTTGTGTTACTTCGTACAAACTATGTAACTATTTATAAGATATAAAACAAATGACTTAGAATATGATTTATGATAAATGGAAGCTCAGAGCAGTTAATGTAACGATGAGAAACAAATATATTTTAATAAAACTGAATTACATGAATAAGAAAGTGACATATTCTATTTCTGAATTCCCTTTCATGCGAAGGCATTTCTCCCCATTTAATTCCATCAACATAAGAATTAAAATGTTTTCTTGTGTATGTTATTTACATATTCTGTTCAATTTCAGCAAAGTGGTTTGGGCAGTTCTTAACATCGAGGTGTTGAGAGCCGATGAAGGTAAAGCGAGGTGAGTATGAAGCCACGCTAGAATTCAACGGCGGAGCAAACGGAAAATCCCCGAGAAAAACCGCTGACCAGAGACTTCGTCCGACATGATTCCCAATTACAAAACTCTGGGAGCTACTCCGCCAATAAACGAATACGGTTCGTCTTGCTAAGAGACGAGTACTCTAGCCACTGCGCCGCCGCGTCACCAAATCAATTTGCAATATCGGTCCCTGACTCGGCTGCCAAAAGAGGAGAGAAAGCAGTGATGCACATGTCGCACGTACAGTGGATTGTACACATAATGGGTGTAACATCTGGTGATTTGTAAATATTTTTGTATACTTGTTTTTTTAATCTTAGATAGGATAAGACAGTAATTTATTGAATTTCTTTATGCTTTCAAAGTTATTATAGCGGGGTGTGTAAAGATAATAATCGGGACGGTCTCTATATGCTAGCGAAACTGTATGCTTCCCATATTATTTGTTACTGATGCAGGAAGGTTTGCGTTCATATGTATGAACTTGGAAATGTATTGAAAATGTAAAGAGGCGACACTGCTAATGACAAATTTCGTTTGGATCAGCTTTTGTTTCTGTTTTGTAAGGAATATTATTATTCGTCTTCAGAAGGGCTAATGAATGCTGAGGAGTCAGCCAAACTGATATTGAAAAGTTGATAAGCCCTGATTTATAGAAGTGATGGTTATGATATCATTTGTCGATATTAAAATTGGACAGTATAAGATTTAATGTAGGACCGTGAAGAAATGACTTCAATCCAGGAACTAATGATGACCCGAGGAAGGACGATCGTATGCCACTGCTACGGATCCATCGCTGCATCTGGAGTGTAATGGTCTACTAACACTCCGAGCCACCGCGGAGGTCCATGGACCAGAGTTCGAGTAGAGAACTGAGTGATTAATGGTCACCAAATGAGAATCATCGTCATCCATAGGTGGTATTCCTTCCAAGGTTCCATATGGCCGTATATATAATTAAAGTTAAATCGAAAGTTAATTTTATAATTTTCTGAAAATGAATACGTTTTCTTTCCTCTCACGATGTTAGGTAAATTACCATTTTTAATCTAATCTTCAACAAGTCGTGTCGTCTCTTGTTATTTTTGTAAAAGTGTTGCTTTTGAAAGTGGCTTGGATTGTGAATATATGCCACTATGTTCATATGAAGATTCGATAAAGAGAACACACTAATATGTTATTTTTATAACAGAATCTAACCATGGCAAAATTATATAATAAAATTAAATTTGTGACATTGGGAAGTGAAAGTCAAAATTCTCCCTTCTCAGTTATAGAAAAAGTATCGCTAAATATGTGGGCACACGAGATGGATATACCCACACAAGGGAACTAAAAGTGAGAAATAAATAACTTATTGTCTAGGTCAGTTGATATGGTCATAGACATATTAGTCTATCGGAATTACAAAATCTTACGATTGAGTACAGAAAGTCATAGAAGAAAGAGTTAGTTAATGCCCAGAGAAAATAGCAGCCCGTATAATTTAAGGAAAACTCCTAACATAGATTATCGCCGACTAGAATATAAGGCACCGTTCACAATTTATACCAACACGGAGTTGATGAAGGATAGTACTAATGAGGCGGTCAATGATGTTGACAACACTAACGTAGTTATAGTCACCGAAGCGTCAAACACACAAGGGACTTTCTCAACAAGTCAAAACATTGTGAAACAGAATACAATGCTGCATCAGTTCGCAGCCATAATGTCACAGCAATTGAGTAAATTTAATAAGGAACAGGAAACCAAATCAGAACATCAATTGCGTGGAATGGAGGAGCGTATAATGCGTGGCCACAAGGAACAATTGAAGCGCATAGTGACCAAATTCGAGAGTCAGATGAACGCGATGCAGGAATACATCAGTCTACATTACAGGTAGTTAAGCCGACTTATTACCGGAGAAGTAAATAAGGATATAACTGAGGCGGAAACTGTAAAATGTAATTTAATGAATACTGCATCCTAGTTGAGGGAAAAAATGAAAATAAATGAGGAACGTTAAGCTAATTTAGAGCAAAATCCTGATATCAACAGCACAAGTAATGAGCAATTAGATAAACAACTAACGCGAGTAGTAGACAGAGTGATTCAGGAAGAGAGAGAAAGAAATATGTCACAGGTAAATCAGGTGTAAGGGTACGTCAGAGTATTGTGGATCATATGAAAAATATAGTAACCTCTTTGGAAAAAGTTAATCTCGAACGTCGCGTGCAAGACGAGGTAACAAACCCAGAAATTACTAACATCCGGTTAGAAAACACACCTCGTGGCATATACCACCTTACTCCTTCTAGTAGCAGCACTGCTATGTTACCATAAGTAAACTCGCTTTTGTACAATTCGAATAAACTCTGGGCAGGAAAACTAACGACTTTCGAAGGCAAAAATTTCTTAACCATGTTTGAGGTGTATGTCAAACTATTTTGTCTACCTGAAAATGATAAATTGCGCTACCTCAACTTGTGTTTAAAGGACACTGCGTATTATTGGTGGAAGATGAACCGTACCAACACCCACACCTATGACAATTTTAAGGATAAGTTCCTAGTTCATTTTTAGAATAAAAAGGTCGAGGGCAATCATACTCAACTCCATGCCATGCCGAAAGATACTTTCCTGGTAGAAGAAAATCGCTGGAGATGCACATATCTGATCTATACGAAAAATCGCGTCATCTTGAACCACCACTTTCAGACGAGGAGTTCATCGCCATGATCCTCCAGCAACTTCCATGCAGGCACAAGTCACTCTGGGCAGGCAGACATGATCTAAACTTAGCCACGTTCAGGGAAGATTTATTGGCTTTTGAAGCAATCGAACGATTACGAAGACAGATAGGTAGTACAAATAATGAATACGCCAACATTCAGGGGCGTGTTTCGCTTCCCGATCAAGGTAGAAGTAACAGGGAATACGGAGGATCACCTGGATATGATAGGAACCCTAGAATCCCGACATACAGAACAGCACCATATGATAACAGAAATGTACGAGGAGAAAAATTTCCGCGCTTCTATTGCGTAAATAGAAATTTCAAAAGAGGTTCGAAACGGAATCGTGATAGATTTAGGGATCAAACAAGAAAAGTTTTTCGGATGAGGAAGACCACGGGGAATGAAACTCGCCAGATTTTCGTAGCGAACCAAGTTCACCGAGACCACGGAGAAACGAACGAGAGAGAATTAACCTCGCAACAGCAATTGCAAAGAAGAAGGGGTATAAACCAGGAGACACGAAATCAGGAACTGGAAAGAAATACGCCGCCTCGTAGGTCGCAACATATAGACCAGGGAGAAAGTATCCAGTACCAAGAACGAAGTTATTTTGGGAATCAACACCTCTTGACCCGAGGGTACCAATGTTCACTCCATCGTCCCCGTCTCAACAGAATACGAATGGGAATACGAATGGTTCGGGAGATTTCCTAAACCATTCGACAAACTACTGAAGGTCAGGGAGGAAGGATCCCATATATTTGATCCAAAGAAATTACCTGCACCATCTAAACCGACAAAAGATAAATTGAAGACCCCAGAAGATTGCAAGAAAGAACTAGCATATTTTGCCAGGAAGAAGCTAATTTTTGCGGCAGAACATCGCCTTAAATATGCTAAGAAATCTAGAAAGACCAGTCTAGACATTGGAAAACTAGTATTAGTAAGAGCACATTCTACGAGCAGATCTTGAGATTCTTAAACAAAGAAACTTATGGCATTATTTGAAGGTCCATTTCAGATTGTGGGATTTTGCCCCTCTATCAAAAAGATGACCGATGTTTCTGGTTGTAATCTTCACGCGTATTTTGAAACTAAGTATATGTATGGTTCCGGCAAGATTCAGAGATGGTGTGGGTATGGCTCACACTACATCGTCGCAGCAAATGAGCTATGAGCCAAAATAAAGAGCAGCAAAATTTTAACCCTACTAGAATGTGCAACTTAAAAATAATTAAGTATAATGTATATCGTAAGCAACTGGACTACCCGAAATACTAAATGGAAGATGAAGAAGAAGAAAATAAATCTCAAGAGTCAAATGGAAATACTTGCCAAATATTATTGATAATTTTCAAAATAATACTAATTATGGTCTAGAATAATAATTCTGTGGCTAGAGTCTTCTTGAAATATCCTAGTTAGACATCGTTGTATAGATTTCGTTCTTCATTTGAATTAAAATTGAAAAGAACTTTATAGATGTCTCAATCTTGTGTAGTTACTTATCGGAATTTAAAATATTAATAGATGGTTCTGGTGTCTTGTTTGAAATACTTGTATTAACCAAGATTGGTTTTTCATGAACTTGTTAAAATTGCATCAATAAAGTCAAACCTATAAATAAAAGGAACGACATTACTTTGTATTTGTTTTGAGAAAAAAATACGGCCATTATTGACACTTCAGATAGGATTAAAACCAAGCCGCGGTGGGAGAGGAGGTAGTGAAGTGGTTAACTACGCGAACTAAACTGAGAATAGTGGCAGTGTTGTGGATATGACTGTCCCTTTATATACTTTTTTTTTCCTTCCTCTTATAGACAAAGGACTAGCGAATATTAACTATGTGTCTAGGAAACCCAGTGTGATGGGAAATGGTAAGACCAATTGACTTTTCCATAACATAATTTATAGTTTGCTATAGTGAAAGTATGCACACAGAGAAAAATATTTGGTAAAATGTAATGGAATTTGTTTGAAACATCCAAACGGTATATTCGCTTAGTAGTAATCAGGATCATTGCATTGCGCAACAAAATTATTTGTTTGATATTATTTAGTTGTTTCGACAATGTTATATTGCTGCAATAATAACCGATATACACTGCTGAATCAAGTCAGTTCACAGGTTTGGCAGAACCACAACAGTAGTTTCTTTTGACCAAATAATGCTGTTGAACTTCAACATGTCTGTGTTAAAACAACTAGACAGCTATTTGGCTTGACTAATAAGACAATTACTTTTAACCAAATCATTTTGTTGAACCAAATATACGCCTGTGTTAAAACAAACGTGCATTTATTTGGCTTGGCTACTAAGAATTTTGTTTTACCGAATAATTTAGTTAAACCAGATACGCATTTATTCGACTTAATTATTAGTATTACTTCTTTTAACTACACTGTAAAAAAATTATATTAGTTATATTGTGTAATAGTACTATATTATAAGATGCGCGGGGTATTAGTACTGTAATTTTTTTTATTTCATAAATCCTCTGACGAATTGTAACCAAAATCTAAACTCTACACCTATGACGTTCGTCGGAGGGTGGGAGCGAACCACGGACCTTCATCACAGCAGGCCGATGCTCTATCCCTTACACCACCACTACTGCATGATGTTAGAAGTGAATGTTATTGTATTTATGTATTATTTCTTCTGCCCGTCCTCCCACTTAGCTGTTACTCCTACTTGTTTCTGGGCGCTGTTATTTCGAAACACACCTCGGAAACATAATAAAAGTAATTTTATTATTTTAAATCTTGTTTATTTTTATAACAAGGCTAGTATAGCACGAACGTTTTGAAACACTATGAAATGTAACTGGAATTAATCTATATTGACAATAATAACGCAAAGAATAGAAATAAAACTTCCACATACCTACAACAAGAGGTGTAAATTTTTCAAATCCCCATAAATATACGATCATTCTAATTTCTTGGTTTGCCATGTTACACTCTTGCTCACCAACTAAGCTCGTTGTTCAGACAGACGTATTCAAATGGTTAAATTTACCATGACAAAACTGTTTGGCAAATATATAGTTGATTAAATAAATCGTTTTGTAAAAGCAAGCATGCGTAGGTAATTTAAAAACTAATATATGTTTTTTGCATACATGAAAAATATAATATTGTCAGCAAAACATTCGTTTAATTTGAAAAAATTCACCAACAAAATTATTTATAAAAAAAAAAAAAAAACACTATATTTACTTCAACAACCCAGTGTTTGATATAACAATAGTTGGTTTGAAACAGCAAAATAAATGTCAACATTATTTATTTGGTTGGTTAAACAATTCCTTTTTCTCAGTGCAGCTCCGAGGAGAAATTCTGTAGTACGAAGACAGCTGGGGCGTAGCGAAGTCTACGCAGAGGTCAGCGGCGCCACTACGTATGCAGTCCACCGTCCAGTCCGACGGTTAACCAGAGTATGGAGTGCCCAGCAGCAAGACTGTCACCAGCATCCTCCCTCATCAGTACAAGTGGGAGAATATTGTTTATTTTTGTGTTTCCATTTAAAATTTGTTGAACGACTTTAAATACAAATGAACTAATTTTCATTTATTTAAAGGGTGACTATAGTACACTATCTACCAAAAAGTAATTGGGCACCCGTGAAGATAGGTGATTCATACGTCAGTTGACGTGTTTCACGGCCTTCGGCGTAGGACCGCTGGTGTTTGTCCGTGGTAGCATTAACACAGAGGCATATTATAACATTCTGGATAATGAAATGCTCCCAACATTGTGACGTTTTAACGGAATGGACCCGTGTTAATTCCGAGTGACAATGTCAGGTGCCATGTTTCAAGGGCTACTATGCAGTGGTACACCGACAAAAATATTCGCCTATTGAATTGGCCCGCCCAGAGCCCCTACCTCAACCCTATAGAACATCTTTGGGACGAATTGGATCGCTGGGTAAGGGCTCGTCAAGAGCGGCCAAAATCTGTTGCTCAACTCATGGAATGGTTGCAAGAGGAATGGTGACGAATCCCCGTAGATCTCCTGCAAACACTCGTAGAGCTCATGCCAGACATGGTGACTGATGTTATAGCCGCAAGAGGTGGCCCTACGAGATTCTAACAGGGTGACAACCACCGAGCAAGCATTGTGGACAGGTGCCCAATTACTTTTTGGTAGATAGTGTAAAACGGAATAGTCGAAAAGAATTTGTTACACTTCTAATTTGAGACAGTCTTATAGAGACCTATAATGGATGTTCATTTTTTTTTTGACATTCAAAGTAATGTTTATAATCTGTCGTTCTACGTATTTTTGAGTGTTTAATGTTCATGTAATTCTCAGTGTTGGATCTTAGACCAATGTTACAGTGGTGAAAGACGGATTCCACGCCCGCATTTCATTTAAACGGTCGTGAAATCAAGCGGCGCTATCTGTAACATCTGGTAAATCGTAAATACTTTTGTATACTTGTTTAGTTAATTGCAGATAGGATAAGCTAGTAATTTATTGAATTTTCTTATGGAGGACGGTTTCTATATGCTAGCGAAACTGTTATACTTCCCATATTATTTGTTGTTCATGCAGGAACGTTTGCGTTCATATGTATGAACTTGGAAATGTATTGAAAATGTAAAGAGGCGACACTTCTAATGACAAATTTCGTTTTGATCAGCTTTTGTTTCTGTTTTGTAAGGAATATTAGTATTCGTGTTCAGAAGGGCTAAAGAATGCTGAGGAGTCAGCCAAACAGATATTGATTTATAGAAGTGATGGTTATGATATCACTTGTTGATATTAAAAATTGGACAGTATAAGATTTAATGCAGGACCGTGAAGAAATGACTTCGATCCAGGAACTGATGATGATCCGAGAAAGGACGATCGTATACCACTGAAAGGAATTAATCGCTGCATCTGGAGTGTAATGGTCTACCAGCACTCCGAGCCACCGCGGAGGTCCAGGGACCAGTGTTCGAGCAGTGAGCTAGAGTGATCAACGGACACGAAAGGAGGATCATCGTCATCCATAGGTGGTATTCCATACGAGGTTCCTTATGGCAGTATATCTAATTAAAGGTCAATCGAAAGTTAATTTTATAATTTTCTGAAAATGAACACGTTTTCTTTCCTCTCACTATGTTAGGAGAATTATTTTTAATCTAATCTTCATCAATTCGTGTCGTCTCTTAATTGTTATTTTAGTAAAAATGTTGCTTTTGAAAGTGGCTTGGATTGTGAATATATGCCACTATGTTCATATGAAGATTCGATAAAGAGAACACATTAATATGTTCTTTTTGATATTCATTAAAATGTTAGAACAGATTCACCTCATTCTAGTCTTTGTCGTTGGTAATTTAAATAAGGGTTATTAATTATGTCATTATTTTTGCATGCTAGTTGTATGTTAGTATCTTATGTCCTATTGACGATCTCTATGTCTAGTTTACATGTGATAATGTTACCTACACTTGAATGAGGAATTGATTTTCTCACTATTGAAAGGTCGCGAAGCTCGCCGTTGGAAAAATATACAGTAAAATTAAATTTGTGGCGTTTGGGAACTGAAAGTTAAAATTTTTCCTTCTCCGTTATTAATCATTACCCACAAAGGATATTCCGTAACAAAGGGACGGAGTATTTGTGGCCATGGTTTATATCCATGTATTCCCGTATCTAGACGCTAAGTTTCACCAACATTTAGCGATATACGCTATTTCCTGTTATATGCTTTTCACGATAAAGTGAGCACTATTTAAGGCCTTCCCAATAGGCATTAACTGCTAATAAATATATCTTATTGCTGCTTCAGGCATTAATTTTTGATGGTGGTGAACTGTATACACTCTGTTTATTGGTAACATTGCAATGTCTATATTAAAAAGTAGCAGGAAGATGGAAATTGGGTGAAAAGGAAAAATTTATAACGGCCTTAAAAAGTGCTCACTTTACCGTGAACAGCCTATAGTAATACCTAATAATCATAACTGAAGCTTGTCATTTCGTGAAGACAGTATGACAAGCTGAAAAACTCTTTGCTGTTTGCGTCTTAAGTGTTGTATTTTATCACTAGTGAAAATAACGTTATAATATTAATATCGCATTTTCCTGACCCGAAAAATCTTTTTCGACGGTAAATTAAATAATGAATGCGTTCGTCGAGTGCATTATAAAACATAATTTTCAAGGTTCAGCGAAACATTTTCTTATTGACTAATTGTAACATTTCGCATAGCATTTCCCATTTTGAATGAACAAATTATTATTTTTATGTCACCAAATATAAAAGGGCATAATTGATATCTTCTGATATTACTGAATAAAGTTATCAGCCAACTCCAAAATAATATCCCATTATAGAAGGTTCGATGAATATTTTTTTTACTATCGGCCACATCGCTGAAATTATGACATAGTTAATTTTCATTTTCGCGGAAACGGTACAGACTGTTATAAAACAATCCAAGTATCTTCATATAGGATCCGGCGAATGAAGTTATTCGATAAATAACATGACTGAAATAACAGAACAATCTCCGTGTTTGTGGTAAGGGTAACGACACATTCAAAATACCCCTGTATTGGGTTCGGCGAATGCACTTAATGAATCAGTAACACACTGAAAATAACAAAACACAGTAGGTTTTTGCAGAAACGATACAGATCGGAAAAGTTAACCCCATAAGTAACACATTGCAAATATCAAAACACTTTAGTTTTTTGTGGTAACTGTATTCATTGTAACGAAGTGTTGAAAATAACTTTTCCTTGGTTCTTCCTAATAACGTTATTTAACATGGAAAGCTACTGAAAGAACAGAAAGATTTCGTTATAAATTGTACCGCATATCAAAGAGTATTTGTCAATTCGTTACACCGACAAATAACGTTATCGACTCAGTTTTGATAACCGATATCAGGCGGATAACGTAATGGAAAATAAGGCGTTACTACCGCGCATGTTTTAAGTTATCCACCCCTGATATTAACTCTGGTCACAGTCACGTTACCAAAAATAAAAACGAAATCCAAATTTTTTCAAGCGTAAATTTTTTAATTTTGAGACAGCCAACATCCTTTTGTTCAGATCTTACATTTGTTTGGATATTAGAAAAATAATTTCACTTGCAGTATATAACAAGCGCACAACGACAATTTTGTGACTTCTCGCGATCGTTGCTAATGTTCCTGCAATTTTACCCTTGATGATTTCTGCTCTGCCAGGCCCATCATTCTGTTTACCAAGATTGTTTTTCAAATTGATTTGAGAGAAGGACGTTGAAAATAGAAGAGATCTGGAGAAAATGAGGCGTCGCCAGTCTTCAGTGCCGAATTGTAAAAAGTACTGGCACTCAAGTGCTAATAACACGTGTACCAGCTTTTCACTGGACGAACAGCCGGGAAAAACATAATAAAATCAAAGTCACTACAAGACTTTAACTCATTTATTCTATACTCAGGTTGGGAAACTCGATGCTTTTAGTTTGGAAACAAAAATTGTTCGCCGCCAGGTTTTCTAGTGTCGTGTGTGTACAGGAATTTTCCATTTTGTATGTAAGTAAAGAGGATAATTGCTAATTTCGTACAATAAATATAACTGTGTATAGTCAATTCACGGTTATTTCACACTTTTCTTAAGCCCTGCTAAAGTTCTACTCCCGGGCAATTCCTCCGCCTCATGCCAAACCACATTAGTGAGCACTCGGTATATTGCAATTTTGAATTAGAACTATTTCTTTCTAGCCATCACAGGCATACTTATTTTCCCCCTGTTATTATTCATATGAATTATAAAGGAATATTGTAATTTATAGGGAAAATGTTAGTAAAATTTCAATTCAGGTACTTTTATGTTAACACAAGAACAAAACGCTTGTGATACACATCTATAGGAAACAACCAAACACACATTAATTGGGATGATTATTCAGATGTTTGTTTCAAAGTGTGAAGAAACCGTGAATAGACAAAAAAACCTTCCGACTTGCATTGTGTTAGACCCTACGTAAATAATAAAAATAGTCCTTCGCACACAAGCGAAAATATAACGAAATATTTTAACATATTGTTAAATATACTGTCTGAAATTGGATTTAGTAAAACGTGGGTTTACAGAAATACTTTTTTAGATATCACAAATCAATCGAAAAATACAACAGTGAGATGGTCAAAAATGTTTCCTGGACAGCTTCTTTAAGGGAAAGGAGAAAACTACGACACTTTCTCTTGATGACAGCTCGCACTTACATTCAAAACGTTCTCCCATTCAAATATGCTTGTTTATTAACACTCAATGCCAAACACAGTTGTACACGCAAATAAATATATATATATTTTTCCATTTACAGCTAGCTTGAAAGTGACCCTTTAGGAACACCAGCGCACCTAGCTGCGGGAATTCTCCCTACGACAAGCTCTCCCATGAAAAATCTCGCTTTGTTCCAAACTTCAGTAGAACTAAAATATCTACTACAGGTTCGGGACAAAACGTGATTTATAATGGAAGAGTTTGGCATAGGGGAAATTACCGCGGCTAGGTGCGCAGTGTTGCAAAATGTAATTTTAAATGAAAATTTTAAACTACGTGAATTATAAAAAAGTAAGGTTTTACTTAGTTACAAAATTATTTTATATTTTATGTATGGTTATTGCAACCATCCTGTTTTTTTTTTTTTTAACGTAGAAAATATAGAAATTCTGGCACCTTGCCGACACTAGCGCTTACCTAGTGGCGAAAATGTTACCACTGCCAATCTTTTAACATTTCTCTTTCCATCCTGTAGTAGAAGAAACCTTAGTAAAATAAACGTTACCTTGGCTAATATGGGTTACGTTCGGTTAACAGGGTAGCCAATACCTGAATTCCTAGTTTTCCATCGTACTGATGTGCTTTGACGACGGTGTTTATGTTGGAAATAAACGCGTGACGTGTTTACAATATGCAGGTGGACGCAGTGTATATGTGGCCTCTGCGCTCCGACCTCGCCTGCGCCGCTTGCGAGGGACGCCAGCGGCTGCACGGCGGCGACAGCCGGGCAGCGACAAGCGACGCGCGCTCGTGTCTGCAAACACCTGGGAGCAGGCCGGCCGCCTCCCACGTGCCGCTGCCTTATCCCGCCTCGCGACAGGGCAGCGCGTGCTTGTGTTGCCGCCTCCGGCCGTAGCGGGAGAGAGAGAGAGAGAGAGAGAGAGAGAGAGAGAGAGTGTGCCGTCTCCAAGGTGACCCACCGCGGCGCGACCAAACTATGCCGCTCCACTTGCCGAGCGCCACTCGCATCTGTACGTGTCTGGCCGAGGAAACAACCATTCCTCGATCCATTTGATAGATTATGAAGGGATCCACGGCCGAGCCCTGATGAAGCGTGAAGAGCTCTGACTGATCATCCCCTCCGCCCCTCGGACACTCGTCACCCTTCTCTTCTCTAGTCGAAGGAGCCGCCGCCGTGGAGGAGTGGTTACACTACTCGTCTCCACCCGTGGCGATCCAGGTTCAATTCCCTGTGGGATCTCCCAGATTTTTGCACGTGAAAAGCGTGGCGGACGTTGCCCTTAGCCGGTGGGTTTTCTAGGGCCACTCCCGTTTAGCCACCGCCCTTGCGTGCTGCTAACGCTCCATCCTCACTTCATTTCGCCCTCACGTGCGCTTAACACCTCGCTGTTAAGGGGACCATGTACTAACATTGTCCCTTTGAAAACGTTGTTTGCGCATATACGCGTAACTCTGTAAACAAATGTTATGGGAATACAACTTTTTGCCATAAAAAGTAAAAACCAATCGTCTAATACAGTATAGTTTTGCTGTTATATCAAGTGTACTTAAAATATATATATATATATTTCGTTAAATTAAAAAATACAATTTTTAGAGCTTACATGCACAATGTTTCACGCAGAGCTATAAGAAATGTAGTACAAATATATGTCTGCAGTTAAATATGAGGGCCTCATCGTGTGATTAAGTGCCACTGTTACAGATCTAATTTGCGCATTACAGAGCAACGACGGAAACACTGCAACACAGTTCAGAGTATTTCGTTTGCATGCGGGCGATAGGGCACTAGACACGCGTGTTAGCATCGCCCTGATCTCTCGCTCGCTCGCTTCGCAAAACAGCTTCACGTACATACTTAAACAATTTCTCTCCAAGTTGGTGGCCATAGCAATGTTCGTTAAGGAGTAACGGTCTTGATTAGATAAAAAAGTTAATTATAATATATTAATTTATTTAAAATAATTACAAATAAAATGCTTTCGTCTCAATACCTCGCAATAAATTTATATCTCTTGCTATTTGCAATTAATACATTCAATCAGTAACATGTACAATTACCTCAAATAAATACATGTTATTAAATAACAAAGATCCGCCATTATAGGCAGTGTACCAAGACCTATTGAATTACTTTACAAATTATCTGTCCATATTTCAAAGTTCTAATATTTACAATAAAATCGTATCACGTGTTCATTTGAGTTCCACCTCAGTTTAGTCCAGGTCCACCAGTCCACCACTCCAACTCTCTGAGCACCGCCATGCACAGTAGTACTTTACTCTCGGGTAACACACATTCTCGCTCGTTCACACACCACACACACACACACACACACACACACAAGTACGTCCGCCGTCGTTTCGCACCCTCCGCCGTCATCCGTCTTCTCAAATTTCACAATCACCGCACTTCAGCCAGTTATCTACAGCAAGAAATGCAGATCCCTGGCTGCGGCGGTATTTATAGACGGCGCTGGCCGCTGTCCAGAACCTTCTTCACTTGCCGCGTTGCGCTGAGGAAAATGATTAAAGGCTGTTCACGATAAAGTGAGCAATTTAGAAATCAACCTTAGAAAAAAAGTCACTGCCCCTGCATGCATGCATTTTAATGGGCCCACTGAGTGATATTCGCCCATTAAAGTTGGTAACGATGGATGGAAAGTAGTTCCATATCCTAACGTCGAAAAAAATAGTGTTAGGTAACCATTTATGACTACTTAAAGACACTTTTTCTTTCGCTTCATGTTTTTTAATGCATCGAAGTGTTAAATTTATCAGATTTTTATAGTATTTACTTTCTTTATAATTCCAGACTTTCATTTGACCGATGCATGAATAAAGTGACGAGGCCCATGACAATGTTAAATTTATATGAAGAGGGGGAACACGCAACGGGTATGCAAGTATATCTTAAGCAGGGCTTTCAAAAGTGCACATTTCACAGCGAACATCCTATACCAGAAAAGTCTTGCTCAGCCTCTCAAGTCGTCGACTGCTCTGGCGGGTAGGAAGAGGGGCTGTGACACCAGCCAGGTCGGGCTGTCAATCATTCCCCCGGCCGCCAGGTTACGGAACAGTGAGTGAGTTTTGACTGAGGAGAAGGGAGGGAAGCCACTCCCTACAGCTCCGGGACAGCGAATATCCAGGCAATAATGCGCACACGCCCAGTCCGCGCGTGACAATGCTTTAGGTATAGGCTGTTCACGGTAAAGTGAGCACTTTTGAAGCTCTAGTTACTTTTTTATTTCAGCCATTTTTTTTATCTTTTAAAAAACCTTTACAAATAAATATTGTCTTCCAAGTAATAAAACACAGTGCGTATATTCCACAGCACTAGGAAATTAACGCCTAAAACTAGAATTAAATACATTTATTGAATATTATTTGAAATAAGAATGGCTTTCAAAAGTGCTCACTTTACCGTGAATAGCCTGTATGTAGGGGAATCACAGAACAATGTTACACTTGTAAGCTTCCTTATAACGGAAGTCTTTTTTTGCAGCGTTCATTATTTTCATGACCCGCATCAAATCTACTAGCCCATCAATATTTCAGATACGAGCAAACGACTCTCGCCAAAATTTGTACTACAGGAAGAAAAATTACACGACACGACAAATGGGAATAGTGTCGGACGATATCGTTGGACGACGGGTTTTCTCGGTGATCTCCGGTTTCCCCACCCCTTCATTCCGGGGCCCGCTCCATACTCACTTCAATCACCCTCATCGGTTCTGAAGACCTCGGTCTTAAGAGCCACCCAAATCTCTTCTATCGCGAAAATCCTGAAGCATTAATTTCGCCAATCCGCGGTCAGCTATATTTCTTAGTATGCACACAGCACACCAAATGTTTTTGTAGCAAATCCCTAACGATTAAAAAGTCATTCGTTGAATCCTTTTCAAAATAATGGACTTTGAATAGATACGTAAAACGTAAATATATTTCTGCGGAAGTTGACACAATAATAACCACAGCTATGCTGGATCTTGTGCTGCGACAGTGCAGACAGGCCTCCATTATTCAAATATGTTAGCTTGCTTATTCTTTGCGAACATAATTACGAACAATTTGATAGCAGTGAATGTATTAAACAACCTTACGGAATAGTATTTTTTTCACAAGTTTGATTTTCGTGTGTGCATGTGTGTGTATATATATATTTATAATATATAATACGTTATATATTTATATATGTGTGCGTGTGTGTATGGATGTAGCAATTTGGCTCGATATCTAATGGCTGGCATACAGCCACGTTGATTATATTTCAGACCATACCTATAATAAGCGCATATTGGCTCATGTGTCCTTTTTGCGGAGAATGCTCTATATGATACGCCATGATTTCGCAACACGCCCTCAAAATTTGATGCTAGATATATTATAATTCCTGAGGTGGGCAGAATGTTTTACGTTTATGTACATTATCACCTTGACTCTCTATGGTTTCAAAGGATTTTGCTAATGTTCAGTGTTTAGCCGAAGTGTTATATTTTCATGTTTAAGATCAATAATAGGCTATTTACCGCCCAACTTTATTACTGCCATGCAACTACTGTGGACTTTTCCAAATGACATTAAAATCTATGATCGCATTTTGCGCATAATGACGCATGTGGTTTGGTCTCCATATTATAGCTGACGCCTCAGTGTACATATTTAGGGCATTTTTAACAAAAACATTTCATAGTGAGTATCACCTTCTCAGTTAAATATTTGATTTAACTCAGTACGTAACTGTATCCAGTAAGGTGATGCGTTTAATGGCATGATATAAGTATATAAAGACAATGATTTACGCTATCTCAACTTACTATGCAGGGAGCCGTTCGGATTCCAAGTCATCTACACCCTCCCTGCCACCAAATTGAATATTACCAGCGTGAAGTGCCCGACAACGGACAGGCATACAGTCAATACTACAGGCACCTCGAGCCAACACAATGATTTGCCAGGCACAAGCCACAGGATGGCAGTTGTGCGCCTACATTGCTCTCCCAAAGCAATGAGAACCTCGCACTCGTATCGATACTTGGTCAGGCCGAGATGTCTTTCGAGGACAGGGCTGTAGCTGTGTCACTGCTCACTCCGTCGATCCATCAATGGGTTCTCCATTAAGGTTTCCTCTAGCACGACGCATTTCAGTGAAATATAATAACAGCTGAACTATTTTTTGCCAACATTGTTTAAACTGCTGGAGAAGTGCTTGTCTTGCACCAGTGGCCAAGGCTGCCGTTTAGGGTAATTTTAGATTCCCTTAAAAAAAAAATTTCAGTCGGCGAGCTAGCCGACACTGTTGCAGGTTTCCATATACTACCCGGCGAGTTGTACGTTGCGAGGAGGTCCACTCCTGACCGTATGTAGAGAGACAAGAGCCTGCGCAAGGAAATAGAAGCAAAAACACGAATAGGCCAAGCACGACGGCTTAAGAGTTCTTTGCCGTGGCATACCTCCACAAACATGGGCACTCGCTCTTTACGCTACCAGTTAGCCAACTGAGGGAAGTCTCGTTGCAGGTGGAGCTGATCACTCGGTAGAATTTATACTCGCCAAGGTCTTGTCGTATCCGGCATGACGTCACACGCTGGAGTTCTGCTTCGTTTGTTTTCCTCGGACACTCAGGCAACACACCGTCCTTCAGCGAGGTGTTGAGCAGTCCGGCGCACAGTAGGTAACGTCTTCCAGAACGAAACTTGGCCTTATTGAGATTCGTATTTGATTGGGCATATTAACGCAACTTGTTTTATGGCGGAAGAACAATCGGAAGGCATACAAACCAAACTAACCTACACATACATATAAAAGACGTCACACACATAAATGGCTTTCCCGGGACACTAACTCGGAACTTGAATAGTCCAAAAATAGAGCTTTGCCATCCACCGCCGCACTAATGTTTTGAGTTTGTGATTATTGTAAAAGTAAAATCATCATAATTAGGTTTATAATCTTATCGTCGACTAATTTTCAGCCAAATATAATTCATTACATATTTATCTAATACAGTTACACAATCAGAAAGCAAAACACGACCACAGCTGAAACAGAAAAACAACCAACTTCCTCTAACACACTTCTCAGGACAATAACAAATAGATGTTAACAAAAGAAAATAGAAAAAATATCTTACATTTTACATACTCAAACTACTAGAAGAAGCCAGAAAAGGTAGGTGTGCCACATTCATTTGGTTACAGGTTACTGGTCTGCATCGCTTCTCTTGTCGCCGTCCCGTACGCGCTCACGAGCGAAGAAATGTGTGAAAGTCAGGAGAGTGATTATGCGTGAAGCGGGCGGCGATATACAAAGGCGAGTTGCATGTGTGCGAGATAAGCCCATCGGGATTCGCGCACTCCTGGCCTTCTGGGGATTAGTAGGGGCGCACGGATCCTAGGCCACCTGGGATAAATTAGGGTTAATTGATGGATTATCGGATTACTTAATTTGTACTAATCCTTAATCCGATAGATTTGAACCAGCTAATCTTAATCCGATAAAATTATAGGAATAAAATTTGATTGATTGATTCAATTAATTTAGTTAAATTAGTTAATAAGAATTTATTTTTAATTTTGTGTGATTTGATAACTGTATAGTTTCGTGTAAGAGTGTGCTAAGGCAATTTACTGAAATACGTGCAGCGATATCTGAATATCGATTGAGCTCTAGATACGTGAAATGTCGGTTATAAAATAGCACTTGAAAAACTCGGAAAGAGATCTGAATACGATTTAAATCCTGTATGTTAGTAATGACAAACAGAAGAACTTAAATGTAAACTATTTAATACACGACGACTGTTTCCAAATGCTATTAAACTGCTGACATTACACACGAGAAAAATTAGGAGTCTTTAAACGTCGCACAGGAAAAACTGTAATGGATGGACTCATCAAATTGAAAATACGAATATCAAATGGACCCCAGCTATCCTGGTGTCATAAAGAATTCAAGTAACGAGTTACACCTACAACAAAACAAAAATATCCCTATCAATATATATACTACACGACTTGAATTTAACAGCACATTAACAACAAATTCATAACACATAGGAATAAATTAAATTGTACAAGCTGCTCTCCCAAAACACGTCTGGTCAGCTGTGAGGTTAGTGAAGGAATGATTCCACAGTATTCCACAGTATCACACATCAAATTATAAGCTGAGTGAGTTGTTGCTAGCAAACATAACCTGCATCTGCTTCGGTCGATGTCAACTGAGGTTATGGGGGAATCTCTTCAACATTAAAATTACATCACAAATTAATAAAAATTATTTATCTGTTTACGAATTAACGAGTTTATATTTCCCTATCAATCTACTTTTAATAAGCTATTATCCACGAAAAATATCACGTCTTCCTCAACATTAAACGGTAGGCATAAAATTTAAAAAACAATGAACAAATATGTTTAGGTCCCTATAAAGTATGTGTGTTTTAGCAGCAGACATCAGCATGTTGATTCCCAGCCGGAGTAGTAAAGTGTTTTGTATATTAAATTTTTTTAAGTATAGAGTAATTGTTAAATATTTTGTTTGAAGTAAAAGTCGATGCACTCCGCCACTTGCTGCTGCTGCAGATGCGCAGGTTAGCTGGAAACATTCTTGTAGCTGCACTATGCCGATAGGAGCTCATGTACCTGGCTCTTAAAATGTATTTTTGGCAGACCACTTCCCCTTTTATCAACACCCTTTCTTGTCTCCACATTGCATTAGAAGTTAAGCTGGGCCGACGAGGTTTTCTCTATGTTCTACAAGTTGCCTCTTTTTGTTTCATTCATTCAGGCATATGATTTTCTCCAACACTACAACCCTTCAATTTATTCAAAATTGTTTGATCAAAATTTTTTGATTGAATTCTTGTTTTCAAAATTCAGATTTTAATGTATAAATGTGTTTATCCCCCACAAAGAAAGGAAGCGGACTTCAAACTGTCCTTAAGCAAGAAACTTATATTTCTCATGAAAGGCAGCAGGCACCCAGCTACCTGAGGTTGAATTCTTAGAAGCTCCAAACCTGAACAGCTTACCATCACTGCTACTGACCCAGTCTTCTCACATTTACCAATATTTTTTTCAGACTTCTCTGGAGGAATATTAAACGTTTTTGAAGGAAATGTAATAAACACTCCAATTTTTTTTAAAACCTAAAATATATAAGAATTCATATACAAGTGATTCATCTTCATACTTAAGCAATCATTCACAGTATAGTGACAAGAGGAATTAAAAACTATTAATTAACAAGACATATTACTCCTTTTTTAACACAAAAAATTTTTATTTCAATTTTTTTTCAAAAATCAACCTTAAAACTATATATTTACAAATCTTTATATAATATTACAACAACTTTTTCATTACATGATAACAATCATTCCTAAAACTATATATCTACCATAATCATTTACAAACACTAAAAGACCAAACATTTCAATGTTACACAAAGAATTTATGAGCAAAAACTAGTTAATATTTCAAGAAAAAGACCGTATTTGACAATCATTTTAATAACTAAAAGACCAAACATTTCAATGTTACAGAAGCACTTCATGTTATACCAAAAAAAAAGGTTAATATTTACAACAAAAAGCAAGAACAACTATATACAACAAACATATTAAGAACTGAAAGAAAATTTTCAACAAAAATCTGATATTTTACAACAAACATGAACGATTTAAAAAACATTAATAACAATCTTTTTCTAAACTACAATTTTGATCGTTTTGGTGAACGTCCGAGAAGTATATACATTATTTATAATCTCTTGAGGAGTTAAAAAAAAGAGGCACACTGAAGGCTTTCTTTTGATGATGAAGGTGTCACATCCAGGATATTTTGCAGACACAGATACATCTCAATGACAACTGAAAAACACAAACACACAGCTTCTGGATTTCAAACTATGTTATGCCACACTGCGAATAGCAGTATACAACAGTGAAGTAATTAATCTCTCATTAGGATAGTGACAAGGGACATTGACTCGATGACATTTGTATAAATACAGTTGATATTGATGTTAGGCAAACAGACAGGAATGTTGATGTTTATGCAACAGGTGTTGCAAATAATTGTAAATATTGCCTAAAGCAGTTGTAGATGTTGGAGACAGCTGTAGATAGCTGTGTACAGTTGTGGACAGCTGTGATGATGGTTGTGGAACAGGAGATGCTGCTGCATATGGTGTTGGCAGATAATCGTCATTGGTGGTGTGGTGCTAGCAGTTGTGTTGTCGAAGGTGGCAGGATTATATAGTTATTGTTGTGCTGTAACTATTGATGTGGGAGAATAAAAAACATTATTTAGGGATTCTGTAGTGCCCCCAAGGTAAGGTTGATACTCCATCTGCCTGAATGTAGCACTTATGGTCCATAACTGACAACACTACCTTGGTTACGCATTTGGTGTAGACTCCATGAGTACGCCAACGGTACTGATATTGGGTCCCCAAAACCCTTGTGAAGTTTTCGATGCAATCTCGATAATCAATAGGTTTTACACCCTTTGCCTTATGTACACATTATTCATTTGCAACAACATATGCATAAAGCTTGGGACTTAAACCCACAAAGTACATGTTGCGACCAGCATGTTCATCTTTCATCACCCTGGTATGGCCTTTGTTCTCATGGAAGAATCCTTGCGGGTGATTTTAAATCTGGGGTAATTACTTTATAGATGTCATCACAAGCAACAGAATAGACCAAGGAATCAGTATCACAACAGAGGAGATGCAAGACTGGCAGAGGAAATTTGGAACACCTGTACTGATAATGATATTTGTACAGGGTTACTTTAGAAAGATAAAGAATGGTAAAACCTGTGTACAAAGGTTTGTTGAATGCAACAGAACTCTTTGACATCTCGATAAGGACCAAGTTTTCATCGATAATCTGCCTTTGCTGGAATGTAGGACAACCTATCAGCTCTGCAGCCCCATAGATAGTGACTTACCTCGAAATGACTCTGATGTTCCTTTTCCAACAGACATTCTGCAAAGTTTTTCCATAAACTGAATTATTCATCAATTTGAAAAACGATTTCTCGAATTTGTTCGCAGCCTGCGCACTCTTCTCAGTATTAAATTCAATGTACGGGTACATCCATGCCTTCTGCTCAAAGTGTAGAATGCAATGAAAAGTGACAAGTTTGGCTCCATATATCAAATAGTGATTCAGTGTTTCCCTGTGTGTAACATATTTGTTCTGCCGCACAAGTGTCAAAAGAAGTTTTTCATGTGAGCCATTTGGGGTTACACCATTTTCTAGACATAAAGGCAGATTGGATAGTGCATCATGACACTCATCTGGAAATAACAGATCCACCTCCATGAAAAAACATATGTCACAGTCATTCACCATGTTTACAAAATCCACATAGAAATAACATCAGCCTTCATCCACTCAAAATTGCTGATCGGAAGCTTGTATCACGTCATATGACTGTACAGCCCAATCACGTCGAAATAGCATATATATTTCGATTCCACACTGGTGTCATAATCCTCACCCATGTAAATACTGTTGGCTTCCACATGCCTTCTGGAAATCTGGTTAATGCCACCCCTAATCCTGCATTCTACAAAAAGATACATGTATGGGTCAGTCAACAACTCTAGCTGTGCATGTGCCATTGACAATAAAGCATCCCTTGAAAGAGACAGAGCTGTGATGTACATGGCGGGGTAAAAACCATAATGAGCCTAACATATGGTCCTGAAATTCTCAAAAACATCTGCCAGCAAACAAGTGTCCACACATAAATAGAGAATGGCACACTGCAGCAAGTGTATGCAGTTGAATGCATCCCATGCAGATTGTGCATGAATGTAATCCTCATTGCTAATGCCTTCGCCTCTCATCACCTTATGAAATGTGTCCTTTGGTGGGAGTGATGTGCACACCAGACTGTCTGGCGACTTAACAAAGTCATAAGGAAAAACTCTCTTCTGTTTTGCCAATTCAAATTGGGTGTTGTCTGGAAACATCGAACTGGTAATACTGACTTGCACAGTTTGTAAATTACCTGCCAAAGTTTCCAGAGAGGAGCCCATGAATTGGAATGAGTCAATAAAATGTAATTTTTAATATTGTGCTTTACCAATGAAATCAATCCCTTTGGGAATTTGTTTCGTAATACATTTGTATAACTCTATGGTCATTCCAATCACTTGGATTTTGCCAGGATTTTTAATTACCATGGTTCAATCGGGTAGTGTTATGTGACGTTCAGCCGAGGGCTTTATTACAAAGTGATCATCATAATTTTGCAGGTTATGAAAAACAGTGACAAATTGTCTCTTGGGCAGTCTGGATTTCATTTGCCTTTATTATGTGCACGACCTCAAATTTAGCCCGTCAGATGGTCATGATCGACCACAGAAAGATCTGTACCGAGCTTTTCTTTACATATGTGACATGTAGCGACAATAAGCAACAAAACTCAATATCTGCAGTTTGCTGTAATCTTTAAATTCCAAGTATTTGTCATTCCCAGTGGGAAAAGTACTGTGAACAGCATTTTGTTGCTGACAAAGAATACTGTGACTTGCAAATTTCTCCTTAGTTCTGAAATACTGAAGACAAAACTGGCAAATGAATTTCCCTCTTTTTTCCCAACTCAGCTGACTACCAACCTGCTTTGACAAATTTGTAATTCATAGAAAATGAAAATGAGCAGCATTTCCACTATCGCAAAATGCCAATGCATTTTCATATTTGTCATTACATACAGGAGAAATAAACATGGGTATGATAAATCCACCCTCTGGAAAGTTTCATCAATTATATCGCTATCTTTGTCTACCACACAGTATACATTAAAAGAAAAATAATTGTTCTCAAACTTACAAATATTCTGCATTTTTACAGTTGTATACAGATGTACAGTATTCAAAACCTGGCAAGGTTTTGGATATGAAGAAATTCTGTAAACATGTTGTGTGGCTGGAAACAAAGATTCTATAGCAGCATTCTCGTAACACATTCCCTCCGGGCAGTATACATTGACACAAGCTTCCCTATCTGCAATAAACTTGGGTAATTTAGTGTGCCCAGGACGAATGGTGAACATCCTGTATTAAGACACATGGATATCCATATACATCATCAGTTGCAAACTCCAACCAGAACCAAATGCATTAAACTCCTCAAGTCTGTTAGTAAGATAAGGCACTATGTCATCATCATAGATTAAGCCAACATTGGATGAGTGCAGGACAGGGAGGGATTTGCTCTGAAAATAGAAAGTTCTCCTAGTGCCTTCTTCCACCATGAGGGTTTTCAAGTACTTACCCACTATGGTAATGGATATTCTAATTGGCTGGGGTGATGAAAATACTAGATTTTTTAAAGGGACCTTATACCTCATGGAAAAATGGGAAAAATCTGCATCACAGTTAAGCCTGTCATTAACTATCTGCACATCACTCAATCTACCCACAAATGCCATAACCAATAGCTCATATGTCAGGTCTGACAAAGGATCCACTGAGACTGGGGACTCGGAAAAAGAATTATTTTCTGTTTTCCTAAAAAAAAATCTCTGTAATTGACTCGAAAGTCGACTGTGAGATGTATGGAGCGCTATCGAAATCACACAAATTTTTTCGTTTCAGATAGAAATATATCATCTAGCAAGAGATCAACTTTTTCATGTTTGGGGGAACCGGACACGAGTTGATCAGCTGCATTCGATGGCCTATTTATGAGCAAGTCAGTACTCGAATTGCTCAAATATAAGATATCCAGCAAACAATCAAATTGTTTCTGCTTAGAGCCAATGTCTTGACAGCTTGTACTAGGCTGTCATTACACCTGCAATTCAGAATCTGAATCACTTACGTAAAGACCTTCCTGCAAACTATCAATACTTTGTTGCTTACACTCACTCATTTTTACTTCTAACTAAAGTTTCTTTTATTTCCCCAGTACATTAGTTTCAATACCATAATAAATAAATGTTAAGTGCTGCATTGTTCTGGAAAAAAAAAACAATTTTCTCACTTACCATTTGTATCTGTGAATAGAATATTGTTTCATAACATCCTAAACAAAAGGGGAACATTTTTTATTATAAAGTAAATTTTATGAGAGACTTAAGTTGTGTGTTTTGGAAAGCAATGGGCTGCCGCAATTTTCAACATCATGAGCAAAGTGTTTACAAAAGATATCAGGGATGAGGGTGTAGAAAACCTCGTGGGCAGAGTCAGCTAACAAGAGCTGAGAATGATGACATGCAGGGTGGAGGGAGCAGTCCGATACAATAGGGAACATACAAGAGGTTGAGAATGTACAGGATAGGTTTGCACATGGTGCTGAGAGCTGTGTATGGCATGACAAGATGAGATACTGGAACATGTTTGAAAGAATATCAGCTACCCGCAGCGAGCATTAGCATACAGACCCGCTGCCTTCCCCTGCCCTTGAACTTCCCTGTTGCACCCCACCATATATGCGCTGCAGTCGCCTGTGCGGTACAGCCAACAGGGAAGCCCGCCACTTCCCCTCCACCGACTCTAGCCCACACTGCAGCGGACTGCATCTGTACAGTTAGCAGTAAACACAGTGCTTTGTCACCTGCATAGCCTGTCTTTCCTAGCTACATGTTTCTTACCAGGCGAATGGACTGTTTGAGAAAAAAACTTTACATATTATGTACAGTTTTTCCATTTTGCAAAGAAAATGTTTCATAAATTGAGGTAAAATTACTTGAAAAAATTATACATTATTTTTTTAAAATATTTTTAACCATAAAAATTTAATAACAATTTTTTTCTAAAAAGTTTTTATGGCATGGGGAATACTATTTTACATTCTAACATAGTAATTAATTATTTAAAACAACTCCACTACTACAACTAAAATAATACTTAAATTAAGATATTTTATACTTTTACAACTAAATAAACTAATAACATACAAATTACTAAAAATATACCTAAAACTAACAAAGCCATCTCTCTTATTCATACACATACAAATATTCTCAACAAATAATGCCTTTCCCTACTTTTGTACTTGCAGGCACTCAATTTTTTTTCAGAATACTTGGTGATATATTCCAGATGGTCTTGAATTATCTTTGAGAGTATTCGATAGTGTAGAGAAAGCCTGGATTCGTGATACTCTCATACCTTCTATCCATTGTGAAAACAATGGTAGTCATCCAGTAACTCTCTCTCTACTTTAAAGTACTTAAAGTTAACAAAATAAAATTATATGTGTAAGCCACCCCATCACACATCAAAACATTACATTCGTTAGAGTTACTCAAGGTCCATAAATTCATCATTTAGTGGTCTATCACCAAATAACAACATTCAGAGCAGAGAGTAGGGCAGGGCTATGCGCCGTCTCAATACACTAGGTGCATCCAGCTTAGTTCCCTCTTTTATTTTTCTCACACCATAATTCACACATCAGTCATAACCAAAAACCACCCTTGAATATTTTAAAACTACTTAAAACTAAACAAATAAACAACTATTGTAAACGTGAAATGATTTTTAATAAAAATGTGGTAAAAATCCAACTAATTTCATTCAAATTGTAAATAATTGTAACAATTTGTTATGAAAATGTATTACATTTCATTAAAATTGTAAAAAGTTTAATGATTTGTAAGAAAGTTTATTAAATATCATTAAAATTGTAAAATGTTTAACAATTTGCGAAGAAAGTTGAATGAATTTCATTAAAATTGTAAAGAGTTAAACAATTTTCGGAGAAATTTTATTAAATTTCATTAAAATGTAAAATGTTTAATGATTTCTAAAGAAAGTTTAATAAATTTCATTAAAATTGTAAAGAGTTTAACTATTTGTGAAGAAAGTATAATAAATTTCATTAAAATTGTAAATAGTTAAACAATTTCATAAGACAGTTTAATAAATTTCATTAATATTGTAAAGGGTTTAACAATGTGCGAAGAAAGTTTAATAAATTCCATTAAGATTGTAAAAAGTTTAACAATTTGCTAAGAAAGTTTAATAAATTTCATAAAAATTGTAAAGAGTTGTAACAATTTGCTAAGAAGGTTCAATGAAGTTCATTCAAGTTTTAACAAATTTTGAGGAAATACTTATAAAATGTTTAAAATGCATTAAAAATGAAACCATAAAAAAAAAATTCCAAAATATATTTTATAGGAATTAAAAAAACCCTAAATATTTGTTAAACTTATTTACTTACATAAAGTTTAGTAGCGAAGCTGGTAGGCTTCCAACGAGGGTTGAACCCACTTCAGGCAGGCTGAGCACTACCCCTCTCAGGCAAGTAAGCACCGCGGTGCCTGCTCCAGCAGGCGTGCAGCTAGTCGTAATCCCATGTGATGTCCAGGGTGCCTGCTCTGGCAAGTGTATAGTAGGTTAGGCGAGCAGTAAGCTTGGGTCCTTTTACAGTCATGGAAGATGCTGGCAGAGGCTAGAAGTGGAGAGCAGGTGACCGGGTCTCTGAACAAATCAACTATGGCAGCAGCTCCAATCAGCGCACAGATGGTAGGACCAGTTCAAAAGCTCGACAGTATACTTCTTCACTGGAGGGGTGAAGTTTACCCCATGATGTCAGAACAGCAAATGCCGAGCTCCGGGTAGGTCCCTTATTTACAGGCCAGGCAACCTCCCTTGTTGCAAAATTTTATATGTCACTATTCACTTCATATCTACATCAAATGAAAGAATAATGCTTATGAATTTTCTAAAGTAAATTTTAACAAAATTTAACGCAAATTAAAAGGATTATTTCCAGATTGAATGCATTCTCTTAATTTTAGCATGTATATTGGAATTTAATGTGGAATACATGTATTTATTCGGTTTTCAGTGAATAGTATTATTATTTACCTATTTCATTCTTCTTTTGTAACATGAGCTTTTAGCTATATGAGGTGTTTGCAACCAGAATGTCATACTTTTATACTACCTTTTTAACATACAAAAATCAAGAAATTGTATATATGTTCAATTATATAATTGTAATTTTATATTTAATTAATATTATTTAGGATAGTGTTACGTTCATTAATCCTTTATGTAACATGTAATATGCTTAACGATTATTGACATAAAAACAGGCCTTGGCTGGGATTCTAACCCAGAAACTAGATTACAATTAACCATTCCTTAGCCGAGATTCGAAACCAGAAGCTATATAGTAGATTACAATTAACCATGCCTTACCCAGGATTTATTAAGGGTTGATAAAGATTCAGGCCACTATGTACACTTAAAATGAATGTCTGATTCATATATTTTCTTAAAAGTAACATTTGAATATGCTACACTACAGAATAAAAACCCTTTTCAATAAATGCATATTTGCAAATCAGCAAGAACATTATTGAGAATTAGCCACTTCACACTCGTATATGTTGCACATTGATGGAAAAACTAAACCTCCTTGTTGTTGATGTCTCCATTGCAGGTCTCCTTCTAACAGATGGTGATTCTCTGGAGAGGTCTGGTGAGTTGGTAGGAGATTACTCCATTTCCACAATCCTCTTCAAACTCGTTTGTAAGACTGTCTATCATCAAATCTTCTAATGTTGATGGCAATACATTGTTGGGGCAGAGATATATCACAGCACAATCATTGCATGCTATTCCTTCACCAAAGTGAGTGCCGAGGATGCTATCAAAAGTGTAGCACCAATATTCTATATAGTTGCATACTTAAACTTGGAAAATACCATCACTTAAAGAAAACTCCTCTGTATAATATTGGAAGAATCTCGTATATGTCTATAGGCTTGAAGATGCAAGCCATAACTGATACTTTAATAATACACTGTCATCTTTATATAGTCAGGGTTGACGTCATTTGAGTGTTCTTGCTTAGCCACACTTTACAATTCCACATGCCACACAGAGTAGTTAATTCTTGGTTTCTTATGTTCATCAAATGTTCCTTGTTGTTACATTGTTTGCTCCAAAATGTAGGAATATACCAACTACATTCCTTCTGCATGACATATTTGATTTTCTTGAATGACGTATGTTTCGTGATGTCTGCACTTTGAGCTTAAAATGCTAGTTGACTCTCACTTCAAAGTAGCTTTCTGTTAGGATGCAAATTATACAAAGGACAAAATCTTCGCCCAAAACAAACGTTGAAAACATTTAAATTATAATCAGGACTGATTAACAAGAAACATAAATGTTCTTCTCCATTACACATTTGAATCTGTAGTGGACTATCTTCCACTTCAATTCGAAACCACACTCGCCTGTAACCTGGAGTTGCATTAGCATAAAGAATTGATGAGTTGAATCTCTCCATTGTAACTGAAGCTGTAGTGTACGATTCTTTCTTTTATAGTTAGATTTTCTTCCAGTTTGAGATAATATTACTTGCTCAATGACATCTTGGTTAAATTGTATTTACATACACAAATATTGCTGTCCCAAACTTTGCAGTCCCACATTCCAACATTTTAATTCGATTGCTTCTTTTCATTTGCATGATGTTTTGTTTGTGTTTATATGTTTCAGTCCACAATGTAAGACTGTTGTAAAACTCTCTACAAAATTAATGTTTTATTTGTTTAAATCCTGGTTCCTTAGTTATTTCTTCACTTGCAGTTTTAAAACATAGATCCCCTGACAAACAAGGCAGGTCACTGTCGGGTCGCATATTAAAAATCGTTCAACCATCTGGCTCATTACACAAAACTCGTTCTTTATATGTATTTCCTGCAAAACTTTGTGTAAGGTTCTAGTGTTTATCTCCATTGCACATCTATAGTTGGAAGTACATGTTGAACCACTTGAAACACACTTTCTTGAAGCCTGGAGTAACACTCTCGTATGCCTTAGCACAATTGAAGGTCTCCATTTCCAAGCCTTATGCAGTTATAAACCTGTAAAAAACAATTTTTTAAAATTATTATCTTTACACATAGGTAGGATGCTGGTACAAATACTCTCTTTAAACTTTGCTTTTGCATTGCGAACAGAACATTTTTTTCTTACAGTTATTAGTTTTATAGCATTTTACTACTGAATTAATACTCGAACAGTCGTGATATCTTCTGATATTTATGACTTTTGCATTTGTTAGACTTTTTCAAATTTCCTTCTGTGTTTTTCCAAGTAAGAAAATTGGATAATCTTCGAGGAACGCATCGTTCACATATTGGAAATGTTCTTTGTATGCTATAGTACCAGAGTCCCATTTTAGGTCATGTATCTTGTGAGTTTGTTGCCAAAAGATCATTTTAACATCAGGTTTTAAAGCTTAATATTTTTGAATCATTAGCATTGGTTGCATAAGAAATTGCAGTTTCTTTAATTACCAAAGAGTTGCCTTGGTAATTTTCGAAACTTTCTGTGTAGCATATCATTATTATGTTATTTCGTTTTTTTATGCTCTCATGTTATACAGTACAAACAAAAATTCTCCCCTCATTTTATTTATAAGATCTCAGTGGTCACCTTGGAATCCACTTCGTCAACCCTGGAATCGTCTATTACTACACCTGGGATAATTCTAGCTTCAATTAGCTATTCAAAACTTCATGATATACACTCCTTCCACATGTGTTGTAAGTTTTCATTATTGACGAAAGTGGGCATGCCTTATGGGCATTCTTCACATGGAAGATACGACACAATATCTTCATCAGCTCATAAACGTTCAAGAAGGAACGGATACACTAGAATTATTCGTGTCTCACAAAAGTAATGACAAACTTTTTTGGCAGAACCCACAATTGAGAACAGTCTAACCTCAATGATGTTTTCGCCTTTCCATATGCTAGAATTGCATTGATTTCTTCAACACAGTTCTCATCACAATTGCCACTGCAGTGACCTTGATGCATTATACCTGTAGATATTTTTCTGTGCAAGTCTCGATGCCTCTGTGGACACCTGGCATTGTAGTGGACATCTGGCATTGTTCTCTATGTGGACGCCTGGTGTTGTAGTGGATGTATGTTGTCGTTGTTTCTGTGGACATCTGCCAGTGTAGTGGACACTTGGTGTCATTTTTGGTGTAGATGCCTAAGTCTCACTACTGCTAATGCAATGTATGCACACGCTCAACACAATATGACCTTGGCAGCTGTTGGTTTAACACTGAGAAAAAATTAATTTATTCCTTCTTATATAGTATATGGATTCAAAATGGCCACTGCTTTCCTTTAAATTTGCTTAAATTTAGACCTCTTAGAAAATATGTTGAAATATCATGGAATTTAACACATTCCAGCTTCGATAGAAGTCATTTCAGAGTGGATTCGGGGAATTTTATTAACATTACATCGAAATGTAGTATGTGTTAATAAAATAATTTTATATTTGTTCAAATATATACATTTTTTTCTCTGCTACACACAAATATAATAGATTAAAAGTTTTGAATGTGTTTTTTTTACATTCCCCTGAATGTAAAGACATTAAGTTTTAATATAATTTTTAAAAAGTGAAAACTTTTACTTATGAATCGTCTAATTGGAATTATGTGTGTTTGCAAACTGTCTTCTTTAACTCTCCTAAGATAGAGTGAGTGAAAATATCTATTATACTTAGCTGTAATTTCCTGGATTTCTGAGAAATTTAAAAAAAATTAATAACTGTATTGGAAAGTCTACTTGACACTTAAAATTCCTTCTAAGTTATCGGATTATACTTAAAAAAACCTTACTTACAACCAGCTTAAATTTTATTGAATTTAGTGGATTAAGGATATTTGGGAAGTTATTCTTACTGTTGAGGGAACAAATTTTTCAGCGGGACTTGGGAAAATTTTTTCTTTGATTCCACCACCACAAGCAAGCCAGCATTTGGGTTAGAGAGTACGACAAACAGTCTTCTGGATGGGTCAATGGCGAGACGAAAGTCTAAACTTGTATAGCATGGGGGAAGGAGGCAGGCTGCTTGGGTATAAGGCAGTTTTGTGTACAGGTCAACGCTTCAGGTGATTCCAAAATTCGTGGCCCAAAGGAAGGGAGACAGTTAGGCAGGCAGCCCTCGAGCTACCCAAAGATGTGCTCTGAGCTAGGGGATGGGAGGGTAGTCGGGTGGACAGGGAGGGCACATTGTGCTGGACAGGGCACAGGTCCTCGCTGACCAGCACCATTTTAGTTTGTCGACAGCCCTCTCTGTGTGTATTTGGATACCTGCTCTCTGCTCAATGCTCATTCCCACTTCACCGGCCAGGGCAACATCTGCCGGCCTCCTGTGCTATGACCGAGTGATAGCCGATCTGTGGACCTGAGCAGCGGGCTTCAGGACTCGTTAAACATTTTCATCGAATAATATCTATAATTCATTTAGTGAGTTAACACTTTATTTATTTATGACACCAGGAAGTTGTGTTAGTTCATTCTGCTGTTTGAAATATATTCATTTTCTAGTCCATTCGTTATACTTTTGTCATGTGCAACCTTTGGATCCCTTTTCATTTCATTGATTTTTCTTGTGTGAAACATCAGCGGTTTAATTTATTAGGAAACAATCTTTTTGTATTTGGATGTAAAGCGTATCCACCTCTCTTTCGGTTTAATTGTTATTTCATAACCATTTTATCTCGCCGAAATTTTCGCATAGCTAAAACCTCAGTCGCCTGCCAGATGCCGGCCGGACTCCCTGTCTCTAGTCGTGCTCCCGACACACAGCTTAAAAGTATTCCTTCACTAACCTCACATCCAATCGGATGTGTTTTGGGAGAGCTGTTTGTCCGATTTCATTATTTCCTACATGTTTTGAATTTGTTGTTAATGTGTATTTTAATTCAAGTCGTGTAATTTATATATTGATAGGGATGTTATTGCTTCATTGTAAGTAGAATTCGTTACTTGATTGCCTTATGACACCAGAATAGCTGGGGTCTATTTGAAATTTGTATTTTCGATTTAATGAGTGTGTTTGTTATAGTTTTTCCTGTGTGACGTTTAATAACTCCTAATTTATCTCGTGTGTAACATCAGTGGCTTAATTACATTTACAAACAGTCGTCATGCATTTAATTGTTTACACTTAAGTTCTTCTGTTTCTCATTACTAACATACAGGATGTATATTGTATTCAGATCTCTTTCCGAGTTTTTCAAGAGCTATTTCATAACCGATTTTTCGCGTATCTAGAGCACAATCGATATTCAGATATCGCTGCATGTCTCTCAGTCGCCTGTCAGACGAAATACTCTAAAAAATTAATATATTACACAATACCCCTTCCCAACACAAGCCCTCCTCAGTACAATGCCAGTACTCCCCACTCCCCAAAATAAATAAATAAAGTGCCTTAGCACACTCTTACACCAAACTATGCACTTCTCAAATCACACGAAATTTAAATTAATTTGATTGATTAATTCCATTCCATTAATTTAATCAATTAATCAGATTTTCATCCATTTTAATTTTATCGGATTAAGATTAGCCGACTAAAAATTTTGATCGAATTAAGAATGGAGTAATGATTAATCCAATTAATTTATCCGATAATCCATCGATTAATCCCAACTAATCCCAGGTGGCCTAGGAACCATGCGCCTCTACTACTACTCTGGGTTTACCTATATTTTCTAGAATATTCTGTTCATTGTTGTACCCTCTCTCTCAGCATGTTTCGCGGTGAGAGGAATCTTCTAGATCTGGTAAGCGAGACTATTTAAGCCACGACGGGCTTCCGAGCAGACAGTTTAAGAGTTTGGAGGTTTGCGCGACCTTAAGCGCCAAACAATGTGTGCGAAGACAGCGAAACGACGAGCCTGCAGTGTGTCGAGTGGCGAGAGTAACCAGTGGAAGTGAAGTCTGCGAACTGGGATCATCGGTACAGTGAAGAGTTAGACTGATGGACGGGACTATTGAACTGGATGCGTGAATGTAAGACACGGGGATTGATGGGAATATACTGTTTGAATATGTGTTAATAATGAATGCGAGTGCAGTGACTTAATCGTTATAGAGACATTCATAAAGATTTAAATTAGATTAAAGATAGACATAAAATATTTCGCTTACTGAGAATAACAATAGCATAAGTGTAGATAGTTGGTTTAAGGTTTTAATTAATAGCTGACTGAATGAATTAAAAATCAAAAGTAGAATTATTTGGGGAGACTGGCGCAAGGGTTAAGGGACAGTGAAACGGTGGAACTGGTCATGCTGTGTCACTTCGCTTCCCTGGCGGCCATCTTGTCTGCCATATTTCATGTCGGTGCCCTTGACCTTGACCGTTGACCTAGAAACAGTGTCCTTTAACTTTTAAAACCCAAAATACCAAAATTTTATAAAAGATGTATAAACATTTATTAAAATATAATTAAAAAATAATTATTTAAAAATTATTAAATAATTATTATAATAAAATTATTATTAAAATCACTATTATTAAAAAATATTTTAAAAATTGATATTTAAAAATTTTATCTTAACAAACATACATTTCTGGACGTCCTCCCACCACCACGTCCAGTAGACTGACCCTCGCCAATTGTTATTGGCTGTTTAGTCGGTAAGCCTCCACCTCTCTTACACATACTCATTCTAGCATATGCAGCCATCTTCGTTTTTTTCGTTTGTCATTTGTTTATACATTGCTGGAGACCACCATATTGAATTTCATATGCTTACTTTTACATTACCTAGGCAGTTGCGATATTTATATGCTCGTAGACCATTGCCCGGAAATTACTCTAAATGCCGCGATGCGCCAAGGGTCCTAGTTCCCAGAATATTCTTGCGCATCCTTCTAAGCCGCTGGCTTCTCTAGAAAAAAAAAGGGGGAGCTATGACGCCAGACAGGTCAGCTGTCAATCATTCTCCCTTCTGCCAGCCGTCCGGAGCATACCGCCTGGGGATAGAGGAGGATAGTGGTAGGTTAGCCCCCCCCCCCCCCCGTGCGACACATGCGAGAGGTCATGCGCGTAACAATATGGAAAAGCCTCAAGCGCGGAACAGATCCTTTCGACTCAGCGCAGCTCAAGTCGAGTGGAGATTTTAAGGATGTCAAACTCTTTAATCTTCAGCATCCACGTGAGTAAGGTGGTACAAAGATTGTGTGTGTATTAAAAATAGAATGCAACGTGGAGGGCGACGTCACTACCACCTAATACTTTAAAAACATAAACAAATACGGCTGCCACCTGGCGGCGACATAGATTATTAATGCACTACACTTCAAGAAATTATTTGTAAATTTACCATATCAGTGTATACGTACGATGACAGAAGGCGAATGGTAAAATATTTTCCCATGCATGCATGGTAACGTTCCTACAGTTGCTCAGGAAAGAGTCATATGCGTGGGGATGCTCCCAAATTTGTATGGTAGCGATGCTAAACATTCCCACATTTTCAGCCCGACATGTAGTATTATTTCCATAACTGTATAGGTTAAAAATCCTCATTACATTTTAAGAAGTTTACAAGAAATTATTTTTACAGCGTCGCACCAACTAGGTGATATAAAAGTAAACATATGGAATCCAGGATGGCGGCATCCAACAATGTATAAAAAAAGACAAACGAAATACTAAGATGGCTGCATACGATAGAATGAGTATGGGCGACTAACGAGCCAATTGCAATTGGAAATTATTAGTCGCCTGCTGGACGTGGTGCTGGGGGTCCTTTGGAAACTAAAGTTTTTAAAATGAAATTTTAAATAATGGATTTTTAATAACAATATTTAATAATTATTATTAATAACACATTCTTAGAATTAAAAATAATCAAATAATTTAAAGACATTTTTAATAAGTAAAAAAAATGAAATTTTATAATTTTTTAGGTTTTCAAGGTCAAAAGTCACCACGGTCAAGGTCAAAGGTCAATTTCAAGGTGACCGACATCCAATATGGCTAACAAGATGGCCGTCGGGGACAGGAATGACAGAACATGAACACCACCGCTCCACCGTCCCCAGCCCTTTAGCGAAAGTTCCCCAAATCATTCCAGTTAATATGATAGGCGATTTATTGTAATAACAAGCTGTAAAAAATTCTTCTCGTGTTTGAATCCAGTTCCAGGACAAAAACAATGTTATGGTATTTATTTTTGACTTTTTGAAACACCAGCGTAACGAATATTACATTTTTTCCCCCGCGTAATCTCTTTTTATAGAAATCTATCAATTTATGGAAAGGATCTGTGAATTCACTGAAAGTTGTGTGAAATGTATGGGTATTCCGTAACTGGAAAATTAGAAAAATCTGCAGTTTTACGAATATTTTTGGATTTTTTCAGCATTAGTTTTTCGATATTTCACATAAATTGTTTCTAACAGTGTAGGACATAAATGTACTCGATGGCAGACACGTCGAGAAGTCGTTGCGCAGTCAACAGCCTGCAGATGAGCTGCAATGTGCCAGCAACATGAAACAGGTATTAATCTAACCAAACTCCACGTTACCAGTTCATTCTCTATCGCTTATTGAGAGAAACACTATTCAACAGTGTCGCTTATTTTCAACTGCTGAGGTGACATACGTAATTTATTATTAACAAAACGAAATGTACACAATGGCGTAGTAAATTATCATATACACTGCAATTTCTTGTCGCTTTATTGAGCGGGAAAAACTTTTTGACTAGCATGGCGTCTTTGCAAATTGCTATACACTTAGTTAAAGATGTGATATATATATATTTTTTAAAATCAAAACCGCATTAAATGTGGCACTGGACTTTCTATAAAACTGTTCCTATAGCGCAACCACCGTCAACGATAAACATTTTTAGTAAGCACAGCAGTGAACCTTGTAAATTTCTCAGTTCGTACAACTGTTTATTTGGCCAGTTGTGGAGGAAACCCTGTCAATGGTTGATATCCAAAAAGAAATATCCGATAATATGGGGCTCAGTCAACATTAAGACACGTTTTCTTTGGCAGCCAATGAACTAGTAATACCAGCTGCGTATATAAAGGACTTGAAACCAAGCCTGTTGCCAAATCGGTAAGTATGATCGCCAAATTTATAAGCATAGGTTAAATATAAATAAATCAAGTACGTTTCTAGTAAACAAATAAATTCATGGTTACGAGCAAATTAACAATTAAACGCGAGTGTGATAGAGCCTACTGTAATATAGGTCACGCCCAATGTTAGAACTGTGCAGTAATGAATTGGTAGTGAATTTCGGTACATCTCGAAGCCATGACCCTTTAGTTTACTACTCAGGCGCATAGTACGTTCATTTAAAGCACAAATAATCAAAGCATAGAAGAGTGCTGTACTATTCTGTTGTGTAAACACCATTAGCTGTTATTTTGTATTTGGTTGCTATTTGCTTTAAAATTACTTTTGTTACTTGAGTAGTCCCGTCAGCTCACAAATATATGTCCACAATTCATGTTTAATATTCTTAATAGCGTAAAGAGCTAGACAAACCTGAACTAAAAATATAGCTCTATGGTTTGAATAAATCACATGAATTTTTGTTTTGGTAATCTACTGCCTCTAACGATGGCGCAAGGATCAGACACCCAGAGGGAGAAAGAGGAGACTAAAATCAGTTGTGACTGTGGGCGGACAGAGAGAGGGAGCAATCTGTGACCGAGACAAGAACAAGAATTGTTCGACTGTGATAAAGGAAAAAGAGCACTTAGAGGGTGAAAGAGAGAGAGACAGAGAGACAGAGAGACAGAAGAGGGAGAGAGAATAAGAAGGGGGAAGGAAGCAAGTCGCAGCGAACAACCTACAATTTGTCGACACGCTGAGAAATAAGACTGCCTGAGATAGAGGAATAGAAAGGGACAGAGATAGATAGATAGAGAGAGAGAGCGAGAGAGAAAGAGCGAATACAGTGGTACTCTGATCTGGTTTTATTGTTACGAGGTGATTGTGACTCCAAACAACTTGAAACGTGCAATCAAACTTTGGTCTGCAACGCCTGTGCTGCGGTGAATTGTTGCACGAGTTCAAAATTATTGATATTGGTTCCACCCTTGTACATAAATCGTGATTAATATTTAATTGACGCCTCGTTGCATAATTTTTATACATCATTTCTAAATGTAACTCAATTTAGTTATTGTATGCATTAGTATAATATTAATGGCGCTAATTTATATGCACTAGTAGCAAGTGATTTCCCTTTTATTATCCTGAATTCTTTTCCTGAAACGGTAATTTTAGTGAACAGATCAAATCATCTCATCAAAATAACCAGAATATTTTTCATTTGTTTATAGTATTTGTTTATAATGGCCTTCCTTTATTTGTCATCTCATTTTGCTGATAGCTCGTACTATTATTTATTTCGCAGAGTGGTATTGTTTTATAAGTCTAGCACTGAAAGAACGCTGGCGAGACCGAGTGAACTTGTATTCTTCAGAATACTGTTTGTATTGTTTGTATTCTGAAGTGATGTGGAGGGTATCTTGTTTGTTTCTTTTGTAAACTTAACACAATTTGTTGTAAACCGGCTACAAGTCGAACGTTTCGTGTATAAATAAATAAAAAAGCTTGTGAAGAAACTTGGGGGTCGCCTCTGGCTCCACAGACATCACACAAAGGAACAACCGATGTGTTAAATACACTTTTACATGCACGTGTATCGTTGGACATTTATATTAAAGATTTTCTAGTCAGATAAGTAATACGATACACCTATCGCATTGTAACTGGAACATTTTGTTTACATTCTGATTATTAATTTCTAATTTAGCGATTGTTTTATATATATTGTAACCGGAACAATATACTGAAAATTTTTAGTTTAGTCTGCCGTCGTAGGGAATTATTTGGTTGATATATTTTACATTTATAATGTGTATAGGAAAATTTCCGGCTTTCGGTTGCAGTTGTGGACCCATCTTGTGGCAAATTTAAGTAAAGTTCATTCAGGGCATGGGAATGGATGCCCGTTTGGTTTCCTCTGAACCAGTCAAGTTGCTGATAATTTTGTTTGTAATAAAGTTGTACTATAGTCCATTAACTGTTTGTTTGGACCTTTGGAAACAAACCTTTAAAAAATCACCGAGTGTATTACATATTTAGATATTTACTAACAGGGTGGTTACGGAATCGATGAGTTGTCCTTTAGTGTAATTTTCTAGGCTTAATTTAGGCTCGTTTGTACGAGGCGGAAGAATTTTGTGGAAGTAGAACTTTAGCAGGGCTTCAGAAAAGTGTGAAGTAATTGTGAATGGATTATATTATTTTGAAAACTAACAGGGATAAGAGAATTATTTATGCAGTGAAATAAAACAGTTTTTTATATTTTATTAGAGATGCTATTGTACTAGCAGTCGTGTTCCCCATTCCCACTTTACATTCAAAGGTCAACAAAGAATCGCGACCTCTGTGGACTTACAGAAACCATCGAGTATCGAACTCTGGACTCCAGTAGCTACGACAGCGATTGGTCAAGCGTATTCTTGTAAATGGTTACATTTTCTTATTATTTTAATTATCAGTTATTCCGGCTTCGCTGCTGCTGTTGGTGCGATTTTCGGAAGTTATTTTTGCAGTTGTTGACTAAACATCCACAGATTGATAATTTTACAATTATATATTTAGCAGGATGTGCAAGTGTTGGGTTATTTGCCCGTGTCAAACTTTGATATTTATCGAACAGATTGAATGACCTGTTTTGTTTGTTATTTACAACAGCATTAAATTCTCCTTCTTTAGGTAAACTGGTAATTTACATCAAGCCCCAGGAATACTAAGCAGGAACTGCTCTTCGGTGTTTTATAGCAACCATCGCTGTTACAGAACCAGACTGCCTTCTGCTTATACACTGACATAACAAAAGTCATGGGATACCCATCTAATAATGTGTAAGACCCCCTCTAGCCCGAAGAAGTGCCGTAACTCGACGTGGCATTGACTCCACAAGTGGACGGAAGACCTCTGGAGAGATGTAAAGTCATGCTGTCTGAATAGCTGCCCAAAGTTCTCTGGTATTTCTAGGTGCAGGATCTTGGGTGCGAATGGCACTCTCCCCCACGTCCCATAAATGCTCAATTGAGTTCTTTTCAGGAGAATGTGCTTGCCCCTCCATTCGCAGGAACTCTCCAGAATGCTCTTCGCACCAATCCTGGACATCTGCAGCCCGATGAGACGGCGCATTAGACCTATCCTGTTAGAACATCCCATCATTGTCAGGAAATCTGAAGTCCATGAAAGGCGGCAAGTGGTCACCAAGGAGAGTTTTGTGACGGTTACCATTGAGTTTTGTGGGTACATGAACAAGTGGACCCAACCCATGCTATGTGATCATACCCAACGCCATTACAGAACCACCACCAGCCTGTACGGTGCCCTGTTGACAACTGGGATCCATGGCCTCATTGGTTTTACGCCATACCCGAACCCTGTCATCAGCCCGAAACAACCTACATCGTGACTCTTCGGACCAGGCCAAATGTTTCCAGTCCTCCACGGTCCAATTAGCAACCTCACGGGCCCAAGTGAGGCGTTGTGCCTGGTGTCGTGCGGTTAAGAGGGGAACTCTGGTGGGACTTCTGCTTCAATATTCCATGGAAGCTAATGCATGTTGCATAGATCTGCTAGATACACGTCTGACTCCTCCTACACTTAATGCGGCTGTGATTTGAGCAAGTGTTCCTTCTCTGTTAGCACGGACAATTCTACCCAACCTCAATCGGTCACGATCATCAAGTACCTTTGGATGGCCACTGCATTGTCCATGGCGGATCGTAATCCCTTGATTTTGATATTACCTGTACACACGTGACACCATGGATCGAGTAATATTGAAGGTCTCCACAACTTCTGAAATTGAATGTCCCATCCTTCTGGCACCTACAATCATGCCCCGTTCGAACTCTGATAACACACATCGTCTTGCCATGAGCATGTAAACAACAGTAGATCCGATTGACACGACCACTGTTCACAACTGAGACCAGTTTAGGCCGTGCAACGTCGTTCTGTAGCGGTGGCACCACTAGTAATTCAGTTACATAGTGCTACTCTATGAAGTCTACGTACGTCTACGCATGTGACTGTATTTAGATAAGAGCTGCAGTTATTCTGTTTAACAGCTTAATTAATTACCATGGAATAAACCGGAAGGAAGGGGTAGTAGAAATGAGCCGGTGCAGCTCTCACAACCTATAGACTGTTCATGGTAAAATTAGGACTACTGAGGCCCTAGTTACTTTTTCCTTTCAGCGATTTTTTTCCTTTAACTACATTTCTAATTAAATACTACCATGTTAGTAATAAATACAGTGTGTATATTCCACCGCACTCGGAAGTTAACTTCCAAGGCTCAAATAAAATATTCTTATTGTCTATTATTCGAAATGAGAGGGCTTTCAAAAGTGCTCACTTTATCTTGAATAGCCTATATCCGAGTAGACACTTGCCTCCAGATTGCCGAGTCAGGTGGCAGCCCATCAACGCATGTCTCGTCGCCGACTACGTCTTCTTATTCCGCCACAGGTCCTCTACTTATCTTTTGCTCCCACCCCTTCGGAGTATCGTCCTTCCTTCTTATTGGTTGACGCTAGATTATATTGGGAATAATGATGAAACGTTAATAACACCGCAATACAAGTTAATATATCGCTATTACACAGATATTAAAGTTAACATAAAATAAAACGAAATTTTGGCCAAAATACACATTTTTATATGTGAAAACACGACTGAAAATATTTTGTACTCGAAATTTATGAACCAAGTTGTAATAACAATAATAATTTTCTGTTCTGTGGTTTCCTTATAATGTTAGGATACGTGTAAAGACGGAAAAAAACCGATTTCAGTTTTTAATATTCCGGTTGGGTGATAGCAGTAACTATCAGATGCTCCATATAAATAAATAATAATGATTTCAGATTAGGCAAATTAAAAACATAAATATAAAAGTAATTTTGTCTCCTTTATGGAATTTTTTCTTCCACACAGTAAAATATTTTTGGACTTTCACAAGAAAAATATTTGGTAATCCACTAAGCAAGAAAATCTTTTAACTCCAAAAATGTTTCTGTAGTACATAGTGTTACGCGCTGCTGTCCGACACTGTCACGGTGGACCATCTTATCCTCCCCTCCCCACGCCGGGTCACCACTTGACCGCCCTTTCTGGGAAACTCGTGAATAATGGACAGGCGGTCGGGCTGTCGTACTGCTCGGCGCCTTGCATGCGTCACGGCCCCTCTCCCCTGCTGGAGGTTTCGACGGGTCTGGCGACGACGCAAGAATGTTCTTGTGAGAGTGGCTGGCGTCTCGACCCTCCGCGACGCATCACCGGTGTTGGGGAAGATTATAGGTAGCAGTCTAAGACACTATATATACTGCAGCAACCCAGCGGCCGGCAGTCTTTGACGGACGCCATCTGGCCGAGTGTGCGCGAGCGATGTGAGGTGTGGACGACGACAGGAGATTGCGGGACGACGGCGAGTGAGGTGTTCGCGGCTTGAATGGACGAGGGGGTGTGAAACCGACGAGTGAAGCCTACTGTGTGTGAGGGTGCTTGGAAAACTCTAGAACATTGTGCATGGCGGGGCATGGACTGAATTGAGGTGGGACTGAAAGGAAGTGTAATACGGATTTTACTGTAACTATTCAAACTGTCAATTTGGACACATATTTTATAGAATATCTGAATAAGTTGATACACTTTCTATTGGGACTGATCTTTAATTATTAATTTTAATTGATTTATTTGTGGTAGTTATAAATTGTATTAAATTGAGGTAATCAGTTGTGAACAATAAGTGATATCAATTTATTGTGAGAATTTGAGTTCAGAGAATTTTGCTGTAGTTATTGTAAATAAAATAAGGAAATTATAATTAATTCTTTTATTTAACTAAGACCTCCATCCCTTAACGAACATCCCCACTTAATCTCTGGAAAGAGAAATTGTAACAACATATATCCGCACAATTTACTGCAAAATATTAAAACCTTAAGGTTTGATTTTTTTTATAGGTGGTAACGAGTTGCGCTACTTAAGATATAATAAAGCGCTTACCATTGTTCATGTAGTTACATAGAGTGTAAAAGTGCATCATTGTTAGCTGTATAGATCATTTACATGTAAAAACAATAAATGTATTAATTCACACATAATACATATTTTACTACCATTAAGTCTAAAAAAAATTTCAACGATGAAACTTGTTTTAAAGTAACACCATATTATCTTGGCTCTACCTATTGGTCTCCAGCTGCGAGATTGCTGATAGTTCGGCGCGATCATGCTGAGTCAGACAGGCTCAATTATTCTTCAATTCGTCGCCAATATCCTGCGTTTGTTATTGCGTAGCAGCCTCCACTGTTTATTGAATCAGATTTTATAACGATAACTGGTCGCATTTCTGCATGTGCTGTAGGCAATGGTAACAAGCGTGCACGTATCCTACACTGCACTAATTCCTTCTGATAGTTAACTTAATCATCACTCGTAACCCGAGCACGAGAAACGGATCAGTTGACTTAGTTGGTTTGCCGTTAGTTATTCTTTTCGGGGAGCTAACGAAAAATACTAACAATTCGCGAGTATTTCTGCCAATTATAAAGGAAAAAAACAACGTGGGTAGGTTTTAAGGTTAAAACACTGTTCATGTAGGTAACTGCTTTGAGATGTCTTTCCACTAATTATACTAACCTAAATTTAATGCAGGCAGATAATATTTAATATAGTCAAAGTATTTTATTAATTTAAAAGGGTGGGTCTGTTGAAAAAACCGAAATGAAACAAAATTGTTTATCACTGTTGACCATAATGACTTTGAAAACCATAGTGACGATGGACTAGTCAGTGTTTGGGACATGCGCAGAATATGAAAATCAGTCTATTGGTGGTTCACGGTAAACTGAGCACTTTGGAAAGCCCTACTTAAGATGTACTTGTATGCACACAGTGTATTCCTACGCCATATATAAAACTAACATATGCCATAGGTCTAATCACTTTATTCATGCGTCGGTCATGTGCAACAGAAAGCAAAATAAATAATTTCAGTATTCACAGATGCTTAAATTCTAATTCAACGTTGAGAGGTAGAACTACTTTCCTTGCGTCGCTACAGTGGACTGGATTCACTCTTCATAGTGCCAAAAATCTTTCCTGACTCTCCTAATTGCAATAGTTACTTCATATTTGACACATTTATACATCACGTGAATAAAAACTAACTGAATTCACAATTTTGAGTAAATTCCAAAAGGATTGGAATTTGTGGGGAAGGGGGTGGGATTTGAAAATAACATAGGTGATTTTCGTACAATTTGTCACACCTTCATAGAAAACTAATGTTATCATCTGGTAACCGATAAGAAAATAATACAGAATCTCCATAAAACCCTTCAGTGTTATGGGTTAAATGATGTGCACCGCAAGAATTCATCAATAGGGTCCCCTTTTATCGTCATTATATTTTACTTTCTATATATATTATTAAATCCATTATTTTATATTCTAGTAATTTTTTATTTATATACTAAACAAACGAGCTATAGATATTCCCTTTAACAACTTATATATATTTCTTTTTTGACCTGTGGTATACATATGAATTATTTTTACATAAATAATTAAAATCTAAATCCTTATTTGTATGAGGTACAAGTAAAAATTTTAAACTTCGTATTCAACAGTTTATGAACATGTATTGATATTTATGCATGTTCCATTGGGTGAAGTTATAATTATAATACAAACATTAAAGTAATAGGCCCATAAAAAGAGAAAAACATCTACACGATAATTAAAAAATTGTACCAGACGATTCACTGTCACCTACGGATTCACCGGAAATGAGTAAATATTCCAAGTAGCTTCTAATTTCAGCGTAAAGTTCCCGAACAATCTTTGTCGGTTATTTGCGCACATATGAAATTACTGGATCTGATGATAATAAAAGCTGACAAAGCAAATCACTGACATATAAACTTCTACTTGATCATTTCTTACATCTTTATTTCTTGCTTCCTGAGCCTATTCAGACAACTGGTCCATTGGTAAAAGACAATGTTTCATGATAACTACACTATGCTGTAATAATTTATGCAAAGTCGGGGTTAGCTCATGCCAACTGTACAGTTTCTTATAGTACAACAAAGTTCCTTTACAATAAGAATCAAATTTGTCAATACTGACCTCGTGACCACTAGCCAGAACCAATAGTATGGCAGAAAACATTTTCATCAATTCCTGGTCAACCCCTGTTGCTTTGGATGCTGTAGCTGGTTAACAAAAAAAAAACCTTCGTGCAGAGTTTCTGTCAGTCGTGGAGTCAATACCTTGTTTTGGGTGATCGGGATTAATGTGCATTAATAGCTTCAACTTCTGTAAAATAACCTAGTTGCGCTGACGGACTTCGGGGTAATTTTTTTTTCGCCACGCCTTTTTGATTCAGAACCTGCAAAAAATGTCAACTTGGAATATTGCACCCACAAAAGTCATAACCCCTTATAACACTATTTGAATACTTACCTAATCTGTAGGAAATCGCCAAAAGGAATTCCAAAAATCTGATGTAGGCATGCAGCGGTGATATCCCATATTTAAGGGCGTCTTCGTTTATGGGTTTTGAAACTATCCACGACGAAGAGCCTTTCGCAGTCTGCTTACAAATGGGACACTGCAATGTAGAGGTGTCAGTCAAGGCACAGAGAACTTTACCATCAATCATTGTCAGCAGCATATTATATTTTATTTGTAATCCTCTCTTGAAATGACATAAATTGTTAATTTGATTTTGGATGCAATCCTCTTCTCCTTTATATATATATATATATATATATATATATATATATATATATATATATATATATACACACACACACACACACACACACACTCCTTAACGAACTGGAGCCCAATGGGCCGACAAAAACGCGTGGAGCTCGGTCGAGGATTATTCCACAGTCACCACCTTTCTCTTTCAAATCAAGTGGGACTAAAGAACTAAGAAAAACACTTTCGCCTCTAGTCTCCGTATTCTCTTCCCAAGCCTGCTCGTATGGAGATTACCCAGATGAGACATCGAAACCCCATTTACAAAGCAATGTAAATTCACCTTCAAGTTGGTTGTCCAATGTCTGTAATATTCGTATCAGTGTATGATAAAGTATATTTTGCAATAAACTCACAACCAATTTCTGAGCACTGAATATTGCCTGGATAGCATAGCTTCTTCGCTTCGATCAAATTTGAATAGGTGTGGTAAATATCCGCATTTCGCATCTTTGATGACAGTCTGATTAAATTGTATTATTGCTTCGATAATCTGGCTTCAATTAGTAGAGACAATACTTCTTCGGGAGAATAAGGAACGCATGTTTTTTCATGTGTTGCTGTCGGTAATTTCTGAAGTAAATTTTTTGAAGATGTTGGTGTACTGCCAGCCACAAGTTTTACTGCCGACACTCCAGCCCTGTGGCCTGTATCTGTTAGGCGAGAAGAGATCATTCTGACTGCTACAGGAGTAGTAACAGCGTCGGTGCACGTTTTATGATCCTTTTTTTGGTCCGCTCGCTCATCTCACTGTACGATTTTTGTGGCCGGCCACGATTATTGAGTATTTCTTTTCTTGCTTCACACTGTCCAGTGATTGAAAACGTGTGTTCAGGAAAATTCACAACGTTATCAAGCCATTCATAATACTTCCGTTCTAACGTTTTCCGATCGCAAGATTTTTTCCACCTTAATATAAAATTTTTATGTACTTTATCAACTTTAACTTCAGTGAGTCTTTGTGCTCATGTAAACCATAATTTGCCAAAGCACGAGCATAAAATTCGTCAAAGTCACTTGAATTAATTATGTCTCCTAAATGTCTTCTAGTTACCATGTTGATATCTGTCAAATAAAAACCGAGGTACTAAATCTAGTAATCTGGGTGCATTATACACATGTAATTTAGTGAACATTTTAGTTGTGGAGTTACGTAAATATGATTAAAGTTCTTGAAATTATAGCAGAACGTGTATATATGAGTTTCTTTAGAGGATACCATATTACTAATTATGAAATTATTAACTCTTTATATATATTAACGATAAATATGAGTGACAAGAAAAATTAACATAAGGCTAATCACCTGGAATGATACATCCGCAAGTACAGCAAAAGAGCGAGTGCACTCGACAGACTGTTGCTCTTCCCTTGCGACGTAGACACTGACTGCCTAATACTGATAAAGCTAAGGTTTCAACCTGGATGCGACAGCTCTCGTAGCCTTACATGTAATGGACCATGATTCACCGGAAATGTCTCTCCATCTGCACTTCCAAGGGATACAAAGGTGTTTACAAAAGTGTAGAGAGTTCTCGCTGTCGCCTTGTCTCACGAGCCTGCCGTAGCATCCTACTTAAATGTGATCTGTACCCCAAAGCCACAATTGACGCAACCAAACGTTAAATCCCTTGATTCTCTGATATTTTATCTACAGTATAAGCTGAGAAACTCCGTGAGCCTCGGTAATCCTCGAATTATTCAACTTGATTTACATCGAAATGTAAAGAAATAAAGATAGTTTTTAAAAATTATTTATACCTATTTTATTAGTAATAAATTACCACATTTTAAAATGCGGTTTTATGTTGAATTCAATGTAGTTTTTGAAAATACCAAAGATAAATTTATCGCAACTTCCAGAAATTGCTAAATTCTCATGTAAAATAAGCGAAAATTGTCAATAAATCCTAGTGTGACATGACTCTCCACAAATTCGTAACTTTGGTAAACACCTTGAACTTACTAGTTCACCAAAATTAAAAATATTTCTCTCATAGTTAGCCTATATATCCTGTAGAAGATGTAATTATTTCAGTCCAAAATAAAAATGTTCGATTTTTAGATTTTTAGCTCTATGGCGTCGTTACTAATTTTACTCAGCGCATCAGTCAGTGTGCGCGTTAGTGGGCAAGGGCATTGATATTTTTAAACGTTGATTCCGAAAGTCTTGAGGTAACAGTGAACAGCCTATACCTAGTCTTTTGGCTATGCTACGAATTAATTTGCAGTCCTTAACTGACTTGAGGATTCAGTTTTCGCCTTATTTGGCCTGATTTTCACTGATTCGGTTCAATTTTCCAACAGCCCGAGCTTGCGCAGACACGGAGAGTTGCTGTGCTACGCTCAGAAGAAATGATGCACGGCAAAAATACGTGGACATGAACAGGCGTCTGTTTCGCTCATTGCTGAAGCGGTGACGATTGGTGTTTAATAAGTGGACAACTACATATTTTCTCCAGACCAGAAATGAAGATTTTAATAATGCAACAAATAATTAATGTGCACTATTTGGAATACAGCTGTCGTATATTTCTGCCAACAAAGAAGGGATTTGGCATAGCATATTAAAAGCGCAAATACTATTGGTGATTGTGTTCGAAGTGTGATGGAATTAATACTGTATTAACTTATTTCTTGTATTTGATTTAGAGAACTTGATGTTTTCCTCGTTCATTACAAATTTCCATTTTTTTTTTTTTGCAGTTGGTGCAGTGTTTAAGTTGAATATTTTAGGTTTACGTGAGGTGTTTTTAGTTTAAAATAAATTTCGCAGACTTCTAATGATTTTCGAATTTCATTCCGTAGGCATTTTTGTTGTAATCACCAATCATCACCTCGCCTCTTCGATAGTTAGTGAAACAAGACACTTTCGTCTTCCATAAAAAATTCCCCTCCATTAATGTAGGAAATATTTTGTTGAAACCCTGTCACTGAAAATTAGTTTAATCTTGTGCACAAATTTTCTCATGGTAGCCAACGTGCTCATTTTGCTGAAGCACAGCCACCATTCTAACGGCAGCTATGTTGTGTGGCAAGGTTACATGTGTCGTCTACGCATACGAAACGAGAGCAATCCCACTTGTGCCGAGGTCATTCCGCATTTATATATACTTACTTGTTTAATATTTATATGACGTAATTATTTTGCATTTATATATTTACACTCTATTATTATTTATTAGTTAGGGTTGTTTTAGGGGGCTGGGTTGGTGGGTTTAATATGCCGCTGCTAAGCGCTCAAAGTTACGTAGTGCTGCCGCGGCTCGGCATATTTTAACATTGGCAGTGCCACCAACCTAAGATTTTTCCATAGATAACATGACATACTTTGAGTTTATGGCCCCCATCTTGGAGGTACTCTTAGTTTGTTCATATTTAATTCCATTACGGTGCAGCGCATGTGCAGCTCTTGTATTTAATCGGCCCCTTCTTGACGCCCACGCAGCACTGGTGCAGGTTTCAGACCTCACGAGGCACGGAATGTAATTTCCTTACAGTGCAGCATTCCGTACGTATACGAGAGCCAGAACAAGAAAGTGTTGGTGCCAAAGCGATCACCACAACCCGCCGAAGAAGGACTTGAGTGGCCGTAAAGCGACTGTAATCACTTGACCATGCCTGTTGCTGGTAAACTGGATGCGGTAAGCCGCCGATAAGCAAGACCTGGGCTGGCCGAGCCTCGGTGAAAATCAGCATTCTGCCAGCGAACCGGGGTCGGGAGGGGGGAGAGATACGTTCCTGTAGCGGGGCGCGCGAGGGCAAGTTGGTTTCTTGCCCCGTAGACCGAAGTGGTGGACTTGAGTTCCTGGTACTCGGCGCGAGCGAACACTAAAAAAAACTACTCCCACTGCAGCTCCCCCCTGATCTATACACTTCATCCTCTGAGAGCAGCGCTTTTGTGCCAAGTCACCCGGGCACGTCCGTGTTTGCCTAGCAAGAAGGGAACGGCAGCGATGGAAGCAATTAAAAGTATGGCTAAATGGGTGACGAGGAAGAGGTAGAGGATGAAATGGTAATGTGGCGTGGAGGGCAAAAAAAAAAAAAATCGCCTTGGCCGTTTCTACACTGTCAAATAGAGTCGCCCTTGAGCTCGACGAAACTTTTGGGAAGTACTGACTCGCTTGGACGTCCACCGATTTCTGACTGCAGGTGTGTTGCAATCAAGTGAGAGAATGTTGGTTCCACAATGTGCTTTTTGTTTTGAATGGAAAGCGCATATTTCTCGCGACAAGTTAAATACGTGATTATTGTCCGGTGGTATTAGCAAACACCGGCCACCAATCAAGAACGCAGTGTTTTTGTCACTGTACACTACACACGTGGAAGAAAGATGCGACTGAAAGCTTACCACGAATAGTTACAACACAGAAGTTTTTCAACACACAAACGATCGTTACGAGTTGATTATGTAAAAAGACCATACAAACGTTGAAAATTCGCGCGGAACAGCTTCGTTTATGTTGACGTACCAGTGTTTGTTTGACATGTACATATCGGAAAATCACAAGCCAGAAGATAGAATCGTTTGCACCTCAAGTAAAGTTGAAAATAGTTCTTCCATAAACCAGTCAATGAAAGGAAGAGAGCGTCTCGCGGGAACTGCGTACTGTCAAACGAAGACACGGAATTTTTCTCCTGTTACCATAATAATTGGTTTATTTCTACGTTTTAAAGCTATGAGGTGGAAGCTAATCCACAAACATAACCGGTCCTGAGGTGACTTTGAAAATACGCGGTCTGAAGATAAACGGAAGAAAGGCGACCAGTCTGAAGCGTAGTGTGCTAACCTGCTTAGCCGCTCGAGCGAGGAGAAACGTCGTAAACTTCTGCAGAGAACGTTCAGTTCGCCGCATTATTCATAGTAGACATACCTCACCAAGTCTTTCTGTCGGCTAAAGAACAGGTTTAGTTGGTTCACGGTTGAGTACCTCGAGAGCTAAGCTTTGTTCCTTCCTCCTGTACATTATGCGGCATACCCTTCCGCCTCACAGAAAAATTTATATTACCCTATTGACTTTTTTGCATGTTTTCAACAAGCGAAATTACAAAATTCTTAGAAGCACTGGTGTATTACTACTATAGGCTGTTCACGTTAAAATGAATACTTTCGAAAGCCTTGCTTAAGATCTACACTTGTATACACGTTGTGTATTTCTCCGCCTTATGTAAAATTAACATTACCATGGGCCTCATTACTTTATTCATACGTCAGTCAAATAAAACCGTGAAATTATTAAGAAAGCAAATAATTTACAAATCTGCTCATTTTTACACCAATGAATTAAAAAACAGAAAGCGAAATAAATTATTTTAAGTTATCACAAATGGTTACCTAACACTGTTTATTTGACATTAAGATATGGAACTACTTTCCATACATCGTTACCAACTTTACAACTTTACTGGGCGAATGTCACTCAGTATGCCCGTTAAAATATATGTAAGCAGGGGCAGTGACATTTTATAAGGTTCATTTCTAAAGTACTCACTTTATCGCGAACACCATTTACAAACATTTGTCACGCTATAAAAAATGTTTCAAAATATCGGCGAAAATTTTTACGTAAATTTATGTACAGTTAATGTACGGAAACACTGTCCAGTATGGCGAAAACAAGAGCTGATCTACGTAAATACAAAATACGGAACATCTCTGTTGTGTAGCTTTGAATTTCGGAAACGAACAATGGCGAGTTTACACGAAGCTTCCTTCGCTACTGGAAGCAGAATATTATCGTTTCTACGGCGATTATGAAGGATATCCACGCCACTTGACGTATTCTTTCGAACATCAAAAAATAGCACCAGGGGAAAAAAAAAACCTTAAGTCGTATTCCTTAATATTACATATATAATGCCCTACATTTCACGAGAACGTTCTAGTTGCGTGGTAAAAGTAATTGGCCACTGGAATTTTCATTCGTCATTTCGCTACAGAATGAAATGTTTTTATTTTTTTATACTTAGTAAAACGTACCATTTTTTTTTTTCGTGTTTTTACTGTAAGTACAGAAAAAACTTACCAGTAAATCTGCGGAGAAATTAATAAAACATATTTAACGCTGCATTATCCACCAATTTAAAAAGAGATTTGTAAGCATTTGTGTAATAATTTTATATGTATTTTATTAATTTATTGATGGGTAAAATATATAAATGTTCCTAGCTGGGAACACTGTAAATATTCTCCTTGCTGATAGAAATAATTTTATTCAAGTATTTAATACCAGTAAATTCAGAAAATGATTTATATGCACCGGATTGCACTCACGACTACTATATGTGTAAATGGGTGGGAAAACTGAACCGTTGAAAATGGATGATATGCAAAACAATATGCACTATGAGAAGAACTCGGTAGCTCACAATAATATTTACATTCTTTAAATAATCTGCGCTCAGCGAAAATTTTATTGCTATGATTGCTGGCCACAATTAACCGCCCATGCGCCTTCTACCTTAGCGGCTGCCAGCTGTCGGCATTAAGTGCTATCTTCAGCTGCTCGCCATGGGAACATAATAATGAGTAATTGAAAACGCGCCTTACTATCATAATATATTACTTTGCGTTTTCTAGGACATTCTTGCAATTTCCGAACAGAAAATAGCCATTGAATGTATGCGTCTACTGATCAAGGAGAACCCAGCCGAATGTGAAGTGACGGAAATGAGTCTAAGCTTACACTGCAAGAGAACGGAACACCTCTGACGAGAGATGGCTCCCTAGAGCAAGATTTTTCTGACGGCTCAACACTAGAGTTCTTTGCAAATCCTCAGAGAGGAGGAGGTTACAGACGGGCTGAAAGCGACGACTAAACCACAGAATTGTTCTCAATTTGAAGCCAACATAACTATGCGTAAGGCCATCCGGATTGTACGTCAGACTATGTGCAAATATGAGCAAAATTTTTATTTTCAAAAGTTGTTCGGAGAATTAATCATCTATGTTACATGGCATTATCTCACAACCGTCAGTTTTAAGCCCTAATAAAAATTTTCAGATGGTAAACTTAAGTGCGAAACACAATTTATAAGTCTAGATTAGTGACGTTTCTGCATAATTTAAATTTTTTACGCTACCTTTCTTTCGATAGCAATATAAATAAATTATTCGTAGTACCATTTTAAATGTCATTATTTTAATTATGCCAAGCATAAATTAGTTCTAAAATGTACTATTTTATGAGTGGTTGACGACAAAGACTTTAACGAACAGGTAAAAAGGCAACTTAAATTTCAAAGATTCCAAGACAAAATGTATTGACTCGAAACGACAAAACATATCTACAATATACTGGTCACCGGACACCCAGAAATGTAATCGTGGCCGTCCACACTCGTCAAACCAATGTAGAAAGAACTTGGGCGTTAAGTTCACGGGTATACTGTAGGAGGTATAGCCAGAAGTACTAACAAACGACTCGAGCGTAGTGATGGTGAATGGGACACGATCATTGGTACCTATACGATTGGGCATTCTGCCAGTGGAATTCGAAACTCCACGCAACTGTAGGTGACGTAGTTGCAAAACGGAAAAAATGTGGGTTTTAAAACAAGCCAACCCAGGCCCGGTAAGCAGTAAATTTTGCTATATCTGGATCGCCGAATCTTGAGACGTGTGGTGAAGTCAAACTGTAAGGCATTGTTACAAACGGATGCCAAAGACTTGCGAATGACATCAAGAAGTGATTTAAGTGTTCGTACCACCCATCGGGAGGTGATTGCATTTGGATTCCATGGACAAGGTACACCCCATAAGCATAATATCACTTCACAGATTGCCGCCAGTCATTTACAGTTATGTATAAACACGTTGGCATTGGACTCTTTAACCGTGTAAGTTCATCCTGAGAAATTATGAATCACTCCGAAAGTTGTGGTTATCCTATCGATGTGTGTGAGTGTGACGAATATTTTGTGTGTGTTACTTACAGGACTGTATTGTACACAATCTGAAGTTCGCTGGAGGTGGAATCGTGGCAAGACTTGACCCACTGGAGTCATGGATACCAAGGTGAATATCACTTAAACATTTCCGTACAACTCAGAGCTATCTTCTTCGTGGATTTTTTTTTAATTTGACCGATTTCATTTTCAGCGTAGCAGTACAATCGTACGCGAAGCAAATGCGATAACCGAGTGGTTTGCGGACACGGGAGTAGATGAACTCGAACGGCCGGCCCAGGGTTCTGCTTCTGGCCACAACTCCAATGAACAACTTTGGAATGAGTTGGAGCACCTGTTGAAAATCATACAAAACCGCTCACAAAACACAATATTGATGTTTATAATTCCGGCGTAGGAATTGCGTCAAATTATTCCAGAGAGCGACATCAAATAGGTGTAAAGTATTTCTCGAATGGTGGAAACTGTGATATCGATGGACGATGAACCTACAGCACACTGATATCATAGCATATACTGATTCGTACATCACGAGGATTATCTGGTGATAAATGATAGTAAAGTTTGTTACGTTTATGACTTAACTAACCCTTTGAACGTCTTAACTATTTTAAGCCAGTTACAAATTTTACTAAGAACAGTGACGATTAAAAATATATCTATAACATTTTTTAAAGTGAACTTTATATCGAGCTGTCACGTCTCGCGACCTGCATAGAGATGCTGAAGGTGGTGTGTAATCCAGTTTAGCACGTGGCTCACGTGATCACTGAACGATTCAGCTCAATTTCTGGGTCGTTGCCAACACATAATCTAAATATTGCCTAATGAGCATGCCATCTGAATAACCACGACTACCAATAATCCACGACAATTATATCGAATTATTATCGGCTGCTCGTGACTGAGTGCTTAGGAAAGCCCTGTTTATTATCTACATTTTCTGCACGTTTTGTATTTTTCCACCATATGTAAAATTAACTTTGCCATGGGCCCGATCTCTTAAGTCTTGTGTTGATCAAATGTAACTGTGAAGATGTTATGATAGTGTAAATATGTTAGTAAAGTTTTGTTTTATGGACATAAAACGTCCAGAAACGGAATCAAACATCAAAATGCTACATTTTCAATACTCCGCTAGAAAAGGAAACTTTTTCCTACATATTTGCCAACTATCGGCAGCATGAGCATGTTAAGTAAGACCGTTAAAATAGTAGAGGGAGAACGGGTTCGAGTGCGCATGCGAGTTGCGCAGTAGTCATTCTTAATATTCCAGCACTGAACTCCTTTTCTATAAAAAAAAACTATAAAAAACAAGTGGATAGGATTTGAGATTAGACCACTATTTCTGTAAGTAGTAAGTTCTTTGAGGTATTTGTACACTTCCTTTAACATAGTTTAAATTCATCTAGAATATATGACATTTAGTCCATAGTTTAGAGATAAAGACAGAGAGGAAATAGGTTTGTTGGTAATGCCTCATAAGGAATAGTTCTTATGCAAAATTGTATTACACTAAGTGCGCACGAGTGCGGTACGTTGAACCTCTGGTGTAATTGTCAAAGTTCTCTTAGTAGGGGGCGGAGTAATATCCGGGAAGTAGAATTTTAGGAGAACCCCAGAAAAGTTGGAAGTAACCGTGGATGGAGTACAACTGTTTAACTCATGCGAAAGCGTTGGTTAGTTGAAAACTCTAATACAAGCAAACTTGTTCATCACTATTGACCATGTGACTTTCACAGTGTACTGGCGAAGGGTGAGTCGGCGTTAAAGACGCGCAGGAGACGAAAGTAGGTCTACATCATTTTTATTCTATGGTTAATATATATGCAGGCAGCAGCAGATACGTTATCAAAGGTTGACTTTAAAAGTTCTCAACCATTCACAAATAGTTATACAGTACGTAATTTGTATGTTTTCCCTAAGTTGATTTTTTTTCTGGAGTTTGACGTTTCTATTTCAAGAATATCGTCAAATCGTATTGATGTCATCCTTTCGTAGATAGGACCACTGTTAGTGACGTTGACGGGCGTCTTAATTAAGAGGAAATCCTAAAAATATGTAAGTTTCATTCGGCACATTATAATAAACGTCCAACACTTTAAAGCAAATTAGTAATCTCCATCCGTGAAATATCAGCCACTGATAACCCATTTACTGTAGTAATCTGCTACCGACACACGAACTATCATTTCAGTGGCATATCAGTGCATCGGAGCCTTAAAAAGTTCTTGTTTTACTCTTGGTGACTAATCCTGAGACCTAAGTATACTTTGAAAATAGCAATACCTGCTCGGTATTTATAAGTGGAAGCTCATGGTACAAGGAAAAACGCCACATTAAACCTCAGTACAACGCCAGACGTCCGAGGGCGAGGACCTGCCATGCCATTCCCCAACCCCCCATCCACCACCCTAACAAGGAAATAAAAAGAAACATCCTTAGCACACTCTTGCACCAAAATATACTATTATCAATTCACACAAAATTCAAAAATTATAATTTTTTTGTTGATTGATCCAATTAATTAAATTTAATTAATCAATGAAAATAATAGTATCATATTAAGATCGGATGAAATATTTTTTCCATCGGATTAAGATCGGATTAACCTTAAATTCGATCAATAAATTTGATATCGAATTGATAATCCGATTAATCAAACGTGAAGTAGGACCGGCCCGCTTCAGCGATCTCTAGCACGGACGTCTTCCAGTATGCCAACCTCCGTGGCGCAGGTGGTCGCGGGCTAGTTAACGGCACTACAGGCTTCTTGTTCGAGCCCGGGTAAGTCCTGGGTGTCATTTTGTGTCCGTCCTGTCACTGCTATCTTAGTCACTGTTCATGAGAATTGTTACTGAGAATACTGACTCTGGTAATGAGTATTGTTAATTAGAGTGCGGTTAATCTGACAAGACGATAAGACCGGAATACTAAAACACAATGTAATAACTGCCTGACCTCACAGTCTGCAGTAACATTATGAAGTATTAATTTTGTTAGCTATTTTTGTGTCTTTTTTTAAGTTTTTCATATTTATTCCTGATGTTTTCCAGTTAATATATTTTTCTTGTTAGTGTGCTTTATTTATACACAGAACGGGTGATTAATAATAAGTCGTAATTCAATAATAATTTCGTGCGCATAATATCTATAAGCTGTTCACGATAAAGTGAGCACTTTTGAAATGAACCTTAGAAAAAAGTCACTGCCCCTGCCTGCACTGAGTGACATTCGCCCAGTAATGTTGGTTACGATGGATAGAAAGTAGGTCTAGTTCCATAGTTTATCGTCGAATAAAAAGTTTAGGTAACCATTTGTGATAAATTATTTCTTTCGCTTTCTGTTTTTTAATACATCGAATGTAAAAATGAGCAGATTTATTACGTATTTACTTTCCTAATCGTTTCACAGTTTCACTTGGCCGACGCAAGAATAAATAAAGCTGCGCAGTCCATGGCAATGCTATTTTTACATAAGGCGAAAAAATACACAACGTGCACACAATTAGATCTTAAACAGGGCATTCAAAAGTGCTAATTTTACCGCGAACAGCCTTTATACTTCTACTCGTAGGTGCATGCTGTTTGTCAAACGCTTCATGTAGAATTGGTTAAGTTTAAGGGAAAGCAATTTGCTTTAACTTTGCCATGTATTTAAAGTCAGTAATAAATGAATAAAGTGTTAGAGAAGGGGGGACAGAGAGAGAGAGAGAGAGAGAGGAGAGAGAGAGAGAGAGAGAGAGAGAGAGAGAGAGAGAGAAGCAGCAAGGTTCAGTCCGTAGTCTAAATTTGCTTGTATGGACCAGTTTCCGCAGCTTTAGTCTTCAAGTAGGAACGGACGGGAGATCTCGAAGCAGGTGACCATGTGACCATCCGTGGCCATGTAAAGCGAGGCGTTATCGCGAGGCGGGCACCAGTTTACTGGAGGCGTGAGGGCGTGAGGGCGTGAGGCGGTTACACGGGGATAATCCTCTCTCATTACCGACACCATTGTCCATTGTTGCCTCTAGATGACGCGGCACCGAGCGCGCCCATCCAGCAACCAGGAACAATGCAATGTGCCTGGAGTACGCGGTATTTGAGGCTGGTGGAGGGGAAAGAAGAAAGAGACAGAAGTGAGAGGGTAAGACCGGGCCACCATTGTTTGGACTAGCTTACCATCTACATATCTTCCCTACTATTGTTAGGGGATGGTCTCCACGTACTAACGAGGAAGGGTTACTTGCATTGCGCTTCAAAGCACGCATTGTAGAAAGACATCCTTATAACGGTTTACTAATTTTTTTGGTTTGGTAATTTGCACTTAACGAGAATGACTGGCAAGAAGGAGAAGATGGTTAATTCTAAACGACATTTTTTATTGTATGCAGAGTTCAGCTTGAGTAATTTATGTGAGCATAAATGAGTGCGTGAAAAGATTTGGGCGGCTCTTAACATGGAGATCTTAAGAGTCGATGAGGGTGAATCGAGGTGAGTATGAAGCAGCACCGGAATGCAAGGACGGGTAAACAGGAGAACCCCGAGAAAACTCGTCAACCAGCGGCATCGTCCGGCACGATTACCACGCGCGATGTGAGCATAACGAATAAACAGAGACAGAAACAGCCAGAGGAGGGTTGCGACGACCAGCCCACTGTGATACAGTTATTGCATCGAGTTCAAACATTTAGTGGTCGGTAAAAACAACCACTCCAATCTAAAGACTATGAATTGATCACACGCCTTTGTGCAAATTAAAAGATGTTCGCATGTGCGTATTCTTCTCACATCAAACAGGTGCTAAAGGCTGTTCACGATAAAGTGAGCACTTTTGATGTCAACCTTAGAAAAAGTCACTGTCTTTGCCTCCATTATTTTAACGGGCGCACTGAGTGAAATGCATCCAGTAAAGTTGGTGATGAAGGATAGGAAATAGTTCCATACCTTAACATCAAATAAATAGAGTAAGGTAACCATTTGTGCAAACTGAAATTATTTATTTTCATCTCTATTTAATGCGTCTGAATATAAGAATGGGCAGATTTGGAACATATTTACTTTTCTAATAATTTCGAGGTTTCACTTGACCGACGCATGAATAAAGTGTTCTTAAGCAGGGCTTTCGAAAGTGCTCATTTTTCCGTGAACAGCCTATAAATAATATACCTATGCGAGCGCAGTGTGGTGCAGGAGCAGGGAACACAACGCGCATCGCGTCGTAAAAATACGCGATGTACTAATATCTGACCAGAAAACGTCGGGCTCTGAGGCAATTATAAATATAGATCTGGAGAGAATATATGACTGGGTGAGCTGGGGCTTCACGGAAAGGCTTTGTGAGCAGAAATTTGATCGAGTTAGTAGGAGACTTTACTTGTTTAACCCGGAGCCAAGCATGACCGACTCAACGTCAAATTGGGCGATAAAAACGACAGATACAATATTTAAAAGAAAAAAACCTTGGGTACCAATATAGTGGACCAGTACTTATTAGACGAGACGTCTGTTTATAGGAATTGCCATTTTCTTCATCAGAACTAAATCGTAACGAAACCAGAATTTTTGAAACCGGCCCTAAATCTGACGTCTGTTTTAAATTGAAGGGCTTGGTGGAAGAAGGGCATACCCCACACATCTACTAAAATGAGATATATAAACAAAATACGATAACTTGCACCATCTAGTATGCAAATACATAAATTTGTTGCTGTGGGTAGGGACTGAGGAACAATGTAAGAACGCACTGTCTCCCATCTTAGTGAAAGAAGGGCTTTAACAACAGTGGTAGAGTGCATTGTTACAGATGTGGGATAGACCCTTCTGCAGGGAAGACCTTTAATAATTACTATTAATTTATCATATTTTCGAGAACTGTTGGTTGTTTGTGTACATCGGAGTAGAAGGAGCGAGGCAATTCTGGCCCACTTGTAGAATGACATGGATGGAGCGGATAATCCGTTGTTCGATTAACCGATTAATCGAAATGCTCATGCATATACATTAATCGAATAGTCGGTTAGTTGCTAATCGAATAGTCGTTTAGTTGCTGATTGATTAATCAAATTAATTAAAGAATTCTTTAATTAAATTGTTTTACAATATCAAATTTGTTTATTATTTCATTGGTGTTGAAAGGGTTATATTGGCAGAGCAGGATCGATGTGTCCTCTGTGACTTGCTTCAGTGGACTGACCAAAGTGGTGGGTTGTAATTGTTTATATATGAATTCATGTGGTGTAAGAGTGGTATAAGTAACATCTTTATTTGGAACTGATGTAATTCACACACGGTGGAAAGGGGGGCTGGGGTGGCATTCTGGCACACTAGACAAGTGTGGTGTGAATGGAGCGAGAGCCAGCGAGGCCATTCTGGTCCACTAGATTTACATTCAATTAGCCAACTTAAATAAGTAAAAATCACTAAATAGGTACTTTAATCGCATAATTACCACACGTAACATTACATCGAATTAATATAAACACGGGATATTAAAAATTACTTTAATAGTGCTATTACCAAACATGTTACAAATTCATTAAAACAACTTAATCAGATTACACCACACACAACAGAACGGAACACAAAGTTTATATTAATGTCGTAACAAAATATGAAGAACATTTAACAATATTTCTAACACCCGAATAAATGAATCGAAACAAGAGTTAACCACTCACATATTAAATTACACCAAACGATTTTCACATGTTCCAAATTATCACCCCCAAAGCCAGGTGTAACAAATTCACACTTCACAAATAAATAAAAACACACAACTTACAATCATAATTACAACTCACCATTACTCCAGATCCCCTGACAAATATCCCCTCACACACTGACACACACACACATGAAGTCACACTGACACACATAGTTCACCCTCATCGGCTCTGAAAAGCTGCATCAAGGAACACCTTACAAAAATGAATGATCACGCAAATGACTGTTTTAAAAACCTGTAAGTATAATCATTTCACAAATGCGTCTTTCGCTTGCTCATACGACCATCACAACACTCGCCCATTGCGAAAGCCTACAACAAAAGCCCTGTCGAATGTAAATTAATAATAATAAAAATGTTTCAATTAAATAAAAACCAAATAATTATACGAACACGCGAGAGAAAAAAGTAGTGTGTTATATATGAATTGGTTTCAATGCTCCAGGACTTGCAACCAGATTGGCTATTTGCTTGTAACAAAACTCTCCAAGGACCAAGCAGAATGCAAATGTCGCCCCTCCGACCACGCTGTCAACAGTGTAAAAGGAGTTGATTCAATATTTCACGTCTCAAGACACCCGGAGGAGTCGATAAGACGAGTTTGTTCCTCGCCTATCGTGACAAGCCTCCCATGCCGAATAATTTTCAAATGTCACAGCCCGAGTTAAATATAAAAGGAATTTATTTTTTACAATTAAAAATCTAGGAACTTAACAGATGTTCTTATAAGGTTATGTTAAAAATTTTGTTAAAATGAAGTTTAAAAAAAATTACAAAGTGCACATAATAACGTACTTTTCAAACCAAAGTACACAATTCAAACCCATATTTGTAAAACCCACATTCTAAAATATCACTCCGAGAAGTATAGTAACAAATATTATTTCAGCATAGACAAATACATCAAAATGGATTTCATTTTGTAAAACACACGTATTTTACTAAATACTATGTGAATCACCACTAACAAATCTGTAAAGGTTTTACAAAAATATGTAGATATCTTTGTTATATATAGCAAATATTTTAAGTATTGTAAACTTGTATTTAATATGTGTTTCCAGCAGCCAAAGTGTTCGGTATTGCGGTTTACCCCCTTACCAGATAATCAACATATTTTTCATAGGCTTTCTCAAGATTCTCCCATTTCCACAATCCTTTCCATTTATGTTAGTTTACATGGTAAAACTGTTTAAGAGACTTCTCTCAAAGTTTGATTTAGAAACAGGTTCATTTTTTTAAATATTTGTTTTAATTATGTGTAAAAGGTGTATTGCAGCATTTTGTTGCATTATACAGACTTATTGTATACCATCAATTTCAGCAAGTATTTGAAGAATAATCTCTTCACAGCCATAGCATTTTTTTCTTTTTTATGTTAAAATAAAAATTGTAAGTTTTTAATCGAGTTATTTATAAGTTTGTATTTCCTTGGAAACATCTTAAAATTTATATTTTGTGTTGTTATAACACAAAGTCGATACCAGCTAGTGAGTCTCACCATTCCTTAGCCTTGCTCTGTGGGGCAGGAGTTCGTTTACCTGAAGTTGTCCAAACCCACTTTCCCTTCCAACAACATTGCCCCCGTCTCCCCATTGTATGTTTTTCAAGTTCAGTTACCCTTTCAAACTCCCCCTCCATTCACAAGAGTATCTATAAATTCTCTCTCATTCCAGTAGTTTTCAGAGCTCATTAATTTTCATACTTGTTTGTGTAAAAAAAAACATTGCAACTTATCTAAAAATTACTTTAAAAAATGCGACAAAAGGAATTCAAACTACTAATCAACAAGTCACATTATTTCCTTCACCATTAAAATTTACTTTTTTAAGAAACCATCCTTAAATCTGAATTAACAACCTTTCACATATATTCACAACTTTCCACAAACTATTAAAAATAGTTACAACTTCGCAAACTTTGAAACTCTTCTGTAAAAAAAAAGAAAACATATGTCATCTCTAGAAAAAAAAACCTTTAAATTGTTTTTTTCAAACTTTGGATTTAAACATAAATGCCACCTTTTCGGGATGGGAGGACAAAAAACAGGCAAAGGTATGCCAGGAGGAGAAGGGTTTTGAATGGGAGAAGGAGCGAAAGGGCTGTAACAGATTATCAGCAGAGATGGTGTGAAGGCTGGGGGAGGTGGTGATTGTGCATCATTGAAAATGTTCAAATATTCAGCAAGCTCAGTAAATACAGATGGTTTAGGAAGAGGTAAATTTCTACAGTTCAAGTCTAAAGGCTCACAACATTTGCTCTTATTCTCGATATATTCGTGTTCGGATTTTGGAAGCTGCAAATCAAGAACTTCATCATACCTTAAACTGTGAGCTAAGATCATAAGATGTGTTGAAGGCACTGGAGGCACCAAGGCCATCCTCGGAGACTGCTCTGGAAGTACTGAGATTGTCATTGCTGAAGGTGCTGGGATTGTCATCGCTGTAGGTGCTGGCAGCGCTGATATTGTCATTGCTGGAGGTGCCGATATCATCATTGCTGGAGATGCCAATATCATCATTGCTGGAGGTGGCGAAATGTCATCACTGGAGCCGCCAGATCGTCATAACTGGAGATGCCGGAGTCATCATCTCTGGAGCCATCAAGACCATCCTCGCAGGTGCTGGAAGAGCTGGTGTCGCTGGAGATGGCACTGGAGGTGCCAAGACAGTCCTTGGAGGTGCTGCAATTACCTGTGTCGATGGAAATGCCTGTGTCGCTGGAGATGGTGCTGGAGGACTCAAGACCATCCTCAATGACATCAAGACCATCCTAAGAGGAGCTGGAAGTACTGGTGTCACAGGAGATGGCATTGGTGGCGTCATCTCTGGATGTACTGGAGGCCCCTAGATCGTCATCTATGGAGGTGCCGTTGTCTTTGGAGATGGTGTTGGAGATGCCAAGACTGTCCTTGGAGGTGCTGGAGGTGGCATCGGAGGTGCTGGAGGTGGCATCGGAGGTGCTGGTGGCATCAATTCTGGCACCAACTCTTACTCCATCAATGGAGTTAGCAGAGCAGCATCAATAAACGACTAGTCATACTCCATAGGTTCCATTTCAAGCGCTTGAGTAGACATTCCCACAAAATACTAGGCATAGAATGGCAACATTAAAAAAAAAGTAATATGTTCCACGAACACTGAAGTCAAACACTGGAGGGGTGTATAGGTTAAACCTCTATGTATACAAATTTTCAAACTCCCAGGTAAATCTGCATAAAGTGAGACACAAACCCTCCTCGCAGAACCCTCTACACAGAAATACACATCCCCTCCATACACATTTCCATATATTGACTCGTATTCTAACACCCAGAGCAAGAAAGGCATACCATTTTTGTTAAGCCTGGTCAACATGAAGGGGAAGGATGGGACATGTGTTCAGTGTTTGCTGTCTTTAGCCCTGCACAAGGCTTCCCCCACTCTCCTCCGCTAGAACTTTGTCGGTGCAATGGGTAGTGGACTGTGTAGGGAAGCATCCAATAATTTACAAATTCGCCTTTTGACCTAAAATGCCTCTGGGTAGCTGTACAATGCTTCCCTCACCCTGCTGTTCATCATTGACTCGCCTCTTTCGCACATTGTCTCCTTCCATGAGTCTGCTGTTCTCCCACGACTTGTTTGACGCAGTTCCGACAGCCTTGCTTTGCTTTGAACATCCCTAACTCTCAAAGCCATACATTCATGTCTAGATGCAACTCTCTTGCCACCGCCATGCGAAAACTGATCGTCACTCATTGGTCTCGCCATCTATATCATCTACCTACTTGACTCTACCCAGGAGACTTTCTACAAGAGCATCACCACCATGTTTTCTAAAAAGAAAAAAACACCTTATCATGGTTTAGTGTGCTATGGGAAAGACTCTCTTGTGCTGTAAAAGATTCTTTGTTTACACAAGACTTTAGTGCATAAAATATCAACGATCTTGCTGTGAAATTTGTTTGCGTGACTATCATTTATAACAGTAATAGTTTCTGATATGATCGAACAAAACAACGTGACACTCATTTGACTGAGCAAATGAAAATTACATTATTTGACCATGGAATACATACTAAATAAACATTTTTGTTAGGTTGATATGCTTGTTCAAAATATATATGTAAAAGTTGTTACACCCATAATTAAATACATGCCCCTCGCACAAACATTTTGTAAAGTTATGACCATACATTGATAAAGTAATATATTTGATGTAAGTGATGATTTACTCTTTTATTTAAGATATATATAGTCTATTTAGTATTAAATGAAAAAAGTTTCATTTTAAAATACAATTTATTATATTCCATTTTTTCAAACAAACTTAACATTTATTTACATATATAAAAATCACATTTCTTCTAAAAATATTAATTACATATATAAGCAATCTTCTTTATTCATTTAAGCAATATGCTTTGAAGTAGAGAAGTTCATATATGGAGATGAGGCTGAAGATATGTGACAGGGAGACAAACTTGTTATTCTTTCAAATTATGCAAAATGGTTTTATTCTAGATGAATTGTTGGTTCATTAACTGTCAGATTAAATGGCTCACACATTCTTGAAGTAGATGGAAATTTGATTCACTTGTTGAAGGTGGCTGAGCTGAATTTGTTATGACACAGAGTGTAGTGTTGCAGAAAAACAATTATCTGTGCATTGAAGTAAGTGAAGAGATTTTGCTGAACCTCGCAACCAAGGTCTTGAGAGCTACTGAGTGTGAATCAAGTAATGGAATAGCTCTGATTTACATATATTCTTATAGATATTAACTTGGTTTACTTCCAACTGGAGGCAAATGTTCAGTATTGGGAGATATGCTCATCCATTTTTGTAATTAGTTGTAAAGTCCACCTGCTTTGACAAGCACTAAATTTTTCAAGTCTGGTTGTTAAGTAAGTCTCTGTGGTAGAGTTGTAAATGTTATCAATATCTGTGGAATGTAGAATGGGGAGAGCTTAAGTTTGAAAGTAGAAGGTTTTTGTAGAGGATTCCTCTGCTGTGATGGATTTCAAATACTTACAGGATATATTTACACTAAGAGTTATTGGCCAGGGTGATGTAGTTAAATATAGCAGAGGCTTCCTAGACCTTGAAAAAATCTTTGCAAGTCTACATCAGTATCTGTTTGGTCGTTGCATATCCTTGCATCAGTCAATCTATCTGTAAAAGATGTGTTCAGTTTTAAATAATTGAGCTGAGGCAAACTAGAAAGCGAATTACTCCCTAGTCCTGAATAAATATAGCGATGTTTTGAAGGAAATACAGAGGGGAGTACAGGAAATTTCAACTGATGAGCTGTTTGAGGTGCTGCATGAGATGCTGCATGAGGATCTAACTGAGGAACTATCTGAGGAGCCTGAGGAGGTAACTGAGGAACCTGTGGAGCTATCTGAGAAGCCTGATTAGCTGTCTGAGGAGATAACTGAGGAGCTAACTGAGCATACGGTGCTGTTTGCATAGAATCAGTCTTGCTAGTTTTACAATGTCTCTTAAAATTATCGGCTCATGAAAACTGTCTCTGGCAGAAATTCCATTCAAAACTCACCACCAAACTGTTCATCCTCCAGGCCATTCATTTTCTGATGTCGTAAGTTCCTCAGAGCTGTAAATTCTGTACCCCAGAAGAAACACAGTAAAGCCACCATTGCTTCTGCACTGTTCCAAGTCTAGTATGGGACTGAAATGTGCCAACCTTTTATAGGTAAATTGTAGTAAGCAATTGGAGTACATTATTTGTTTGAAATGCACATTAACATATTAAAATACTTTCAAATATTTATTGTTAAATGTACATAACTAATATTACATTTTTAGAATATGGTGATATTACAATTAATGAATTTGTCAAGTCAGTAAAACACAAAAAAGTAGGCTAAAACCATTTATTTCACTACAAAAACTTATTGAAAACATTAGATGTTTACAGAAAGACACATTTACATAATTTATTCTCTTTGACAATATTTGTATTATTATATATTCTGATAAAATTGCGAATAAATTTCTTCGATAACAGACATTTTGTCTGCTCTCGTCAAGATATTAAGTCATTATTATTTTTCAGCCTCTAATTGATATCTTTGAAATGAAACAACCCACCGCACTGCTCTCCAAAATGATGTATTATTCCATTAGCCAAACAAGAGTAATTCACACAGCAAATTGTTACTTTCCAAAATATTTTCTAAATGGTTTACTCCAATGTGAAATTATCTTTGTAATATTCAGTTTACACTTGGATTTCTATATACATGAGCACATGAACTCATTGTTGCATTGATCCATCTTTAGAAAGTATTGGCTTGCACAAAACAAATACAGTTATATACTAATTTCCACTCATTCCAGATAATGCCATATCACTCATATAATATCCCTGGGTGATTCAGGGGGAGAATCATCATAACCTGTTTCCCCTGTCAGTTATCATTGATAATTTTTTGCATCGATTTAGAGTTCCCCTCTACAGAGAAGAAGTTCGATTTATAACCAGATGTTTTACATAATTGTTTGAACAAAGGACAATTGTATTATTTTGAATATCTGTTACTTTCCCATTCTCCACACCTTCAAAAAAATGTTTTTATCAAGACCACCTTCATATATTTCACAACTATTTAAATATCTTTTCAATATTCTCATACTCCATACACCCACTTTCCCGGTTTTAACCATGGTTGTGTTTGGTTAACCATCTATTTGTTTTCATGGATTTAGGAGTTAGATATTTCGAAGTGGAATGGTGGTTTGAAGCTGAATACTGTTGTGGGTTTTTTCCATGTCAGTAATAGCCAATTGTTAAATTATAATATTTTCTGGGGAATGAAATCCTTGCACATTGCAAAACATCGAATTAATAATATGTCTTGTTATTTACTGGCTCAAGTCATTATTTTCACCAGCTTATCTCTTACATTATAGCTCGCCAATCTATCATGAACTATCAACACATAAGCTCACATATTTGACAGAATTTTTTGTATTTGCAATCATTTCAATTCATGAATCAATTACACTATTGGTAATCATGTTGTATTGTTTGCTTACATCAATTGGTTATTGTGTCAGCTTGTTTGCTTACATCAAACATAAATAATGTTCCTCTAGTGTTAAATGATCCAGGTTCTAGGATCAGTGAGCTGATTTTGTTATAATACAATTCCTGGAACTTTGAGCACTAATCATAGCAAATAAGAAATTCTCCACTTCCAAAGCTTGCATTTAAATCTTTATAGGGAAAATCTTAACTGCTTGGAAACAGTTTAATATTTTTCGTATCACAATTATTGATTACTGATCTATATATATCAGCTTTAAAATTGTTTTGTCGATTTGTTTGAAAACAAAGAACAACAAATCATAATTTCTCAGATGAAAAATTTGATTTCACATTCCATACTATTTTTGTGATGTTGGTAGAGCTGGAAATGTTTCCAAAGCCTAAGATCTGAATGCAATATCTAGATTTTTTCCTTTTTCGATATATTTTAAAAACTTCACACTTTCACAAGTGTAAATTTCAATATGTGGCATTATCAATTCGACACTGTTTAGTTCAAATGTTACACCTTCCTCATTATTAGCCATGTCGTATATAGCAGTAAAATGCATGTTACCAAATAGAATAACTAATTCTTATTTAAAATTTAATATTACATGTTTATAGTCCTCAGCAAATCCAAGTACCATACTTAATGGTATAACAACTTTCGCATTTTCTGCCAGGATTTATTTGTAAAGTAAATTTTTAGCAATGCTCCACCTTGCCATAATCACTGTATAAAGATGATTTACAGTGTCGGAGAGATATTACTTAATCATGGAAGTAATTCCAAAATCCAGTGGTTAGTCCATTTCAACACCATTGAGCAGATATGCAACTCTAACGATTAAATCAAGTAATCTCTTTCTCACTATTCCTGTAGTTGCTGGATTAGTTACATCGGCTGTATTTTTAATTGTTCCTCAAAACCTTAAACTTGATTTCGATGGTAATGTGTAAATATTGGATTTTGTATAGCAGTTCTTATTTCCGATTGAAACGTATACAATCCTGCTCAGAATGGTTCATATACATGTATTTCCATATTGGTGATTGCATCATCATAACTTATTCGTTCTTCAACATCATGTATGTCTTCCATTTATATTAATGGTAATCCTAATTCCTTTAAAAACCTTTTGTTGCCATGTGTTAACTTTATAGGTATCTTGTTTGACATGATTGTATTATGCTTCTGTTTATGTCTTTTTATAGCTCCTTTCTTCAACATACATTTTTATAAACATAGTTTTTAAATGAAGTGCCGACTTTACAAGCATATTGACTTTTATACACTATACCCATTTTGATTGTAAGAAACTTGAAAAGTATGTGTTTATATAAATTTTTTTAATATAATTGAATGGTAATTTCTTTATTTTTAAAATTAATTAGTTCACCATCTTGATCGAAAATTGTTACAAATAATTCATTAACATGATTAACAATTACTGGAAGATATATCATTGTATTAGGTTTTTAATTATTTTGTATCCTGGAGCCACCACACACGTGAATTCATGTATTGTCTTTGTCAGTTTTCCATTCAAATACGATCTGACTACAATATTAACATTTATACAACATACATTAACCGACAATATATGAACTGTTTTGACGATTTGTGTTATTGATTAGCCGGATATACTCTCCTTTCATTACCTAACATATTTGCATTTTAATTGTCTTTTGTGAAATCGACATTGACATTACTATACATCATACTACTTAACATATTTGGATTTCCACATAATCGGAATTGTACATTTTCAGGTAATGTTGCTTTAATGAATGCTTCTAAGTGATCCAACACATAAGATCCTACTGGCATCACAATCTTATATGTTTATTCACTGTTGTTGAACATAAATGATTGATTGTCTATATCGATGTTTGGGATGCTATTGTAAGTAACGAATTCGATTATACTTGTTTGCCATTCTCCATATAACTCACAATTGCGATGCATTTACACATAGTATCAACATAATTGACTTATTACTAAATGGTTTTACTAATATGTTGACTTGTATATCCTAATTATACTCAAAAATCGTAAACATAAATGACCACAATTGACTGTATTTTGTAATTGTTCCATTTTGTAATTTAATTGTAATTGTGTGTTTTTCAAATAATTATGTATGTCAATTGGAGTACATAAATCGCCAAAATGGTCATAATACAATGTTTGATTTATGTTTTTTAAAAATGCAACCCAATCTTTTCCTTTGTTTGATACTAATCTAAATTAGCAATCAACCATTAGCAAATGTTTGGTTTCTTTGGTAATTCATCTCTCATATAATCAGTTCGGAAATAGGGAATATCTGGTTTCTTTACAAATATATTAATGTCTTTGTTAATGCATGTTTTGGAACACTGTTTAGGACTTTCTGTGTCTCTCCATGTTTTTAGTTTTTTCATCTTTGACTGACTTTATATGGTCTAAGTAACATTCCTTTATCACTTGATTTACTTGATTTAGCAAGAACTGAAATCCTACCATTAAAGCTCCAAGAGCTGGTAATGCAGGAAATATGAATGGTAATATTCCAACTTTCTTGGTTTTTCATTTAGTTTTGCATTTTATGACCATGACTCTTTTCACTTTTGCTCACATAATTTTGTCAACATCCCAGGCACCTAGCTTTTGGCCTTTACATGTAGACGGATTCTTCCATATATTTGTTGCTTCATCGGCTAGAATCATATGTGCTATATGTATTTCTTTCAAATCGTTTCTTCAGTAGTATACTATGTTGTGTTCTTTACAAGCTTTATCCAAAGTGTTTATTCCTTGATCATTCCATGCCAAATGTTTTGCAAGCTTAGTTCCAGGTTTGCAATAATTGTATTTTGGTAAATGAAATTCAAATAGTAATTTGTCAATCAATGTATTCAATACTCCGCATCCTTTTTTGTTATGTTTAGTAATGGCCATTGTTTTCAACTGAACACGAACCTATATAAAGACCTACATTTATAGTTTTACATTAGTATGTTATCTAATACTATAGAAATGAAGAATATAAAACAAAATGTCCATATAATAGTAATTGTAAATACGAAAGAAAATGTAATTGAACAGACTCATGGTACTCTTTTACCTCGAAATATATGTTTTATAATAAGCAGTCCTTCATGTGTAAAAATATGTGTAATTATGTCAATGTTGGAACATCCGAATTGACTTAAGTTTGAAAACTATATGGGTTTTCTAAAACACTTTAACAAGAAAATTATCAACAATTAGCATCTATTTTTCATTAATTGATGGAATGTGATTTTTCCCTTTTACAAATAAACAAGGTATTGTTCCTCCAATTGAAGCATTACATAATTATGTGTTTATATTTGACGATGTTTGGTGTGAACTGCAGGGTGATATACAGCAATACTTTCGTTTGGTAGACTTTCAAATTTCAATTGTTATTATGTATTGCAAAGTCATGCATGTATTCCAACACATAATTTCCACGATAATACAAATATGTTAATTGTTTTTAAAATGGACAATATGAATCTACAACATATTTACAGTCATCACATTTTGGGCGATACAACATTTACAAGATTTAAAATTATGTGTTTTTACTGTTGGTAAAACAAGTATTGTTTTCTGGTGATTATACCACCTCTTCCCCTATATAAAGGCATATATATTTTTGGATTTGACTGTTTTTATCTCCCAATGAAGAATAATGGGTATTAAGTATGGGCATAGCAGTGTAAAACACAATCATTACAATACCCGTTTAACAAGAAATTGTGGTGGAAATTGTGATTTGAATGGACATATATTATGTAATGTGGGTATGGGTGTGAAAAATAATGATGTGGTAAAAAACATTATGTGGAAGACTTAAACACCATTACACTAAAATTATTTAAATTACAATCAATCGATATACAATAGAAATTTATAAACATAATTGAAACTATTTTAAAAGTGTCTACTAGTATTTGTTATATTTTAAAATATTGGTAAATGTGATCACTGAATTGCAAAATATAGAAATGAGAACAAACGGACATTTGGAAAATGAAAAAATGTAATTAATGAAATTACAATTACAAAACAATTTGATACACAAATGGATAAAATGATGCTATATATATATATATATATATATATATATATATATATAAGTGTTGAATTGATAAATAAAATATATAATTTAGCTATGCAAACTGAAGTAAGAAAGAAAATGGATGAATTGAAATCTCGAATAAACTATTTTATTAACTATTTGAGGGTTAAAACTGTGAGTAAATTAGACATTCTTTTGAGTAAATTTGATAAGATTGAAAAACCACAAACTAATCGACCTAAAAACACCCGATAAAAACTATTGACTTAATTCTTATATAAGAAGTTGAAATTCATGAAAACAAAGAAAAATGTCTGACTACTTCAGAATTATATAAATTTATATATGTTTAAATGGCGAAATATTTACAAGCTAAATGTGCTCAAATGGAATAGGATGTTTTGAATGAACAAATATTAAAACCTGTTACAAGTAGAATGAATACATTACATTCTGTGCTAAATACATTTAATGAAACACCAGTCAACATTAAATTGGAAGAACCTATAAAGAAGAAAAGGTTGTCTCAATTAACACAATGTTATTTAGCTATAGAACAATTTTCACATATTCGTGATGTGTTTGGTGTATATTGTCATGGAAATATATGGCTTCTGTGAGATTCTATAATTAGATTTTTGCCTGAGATTATAATTGAAGTAGGTGATTACATAACTGATGATAGTGAAGTATTGTTTGAATTATTATATAAAAATGATCCGAATGGTAGTTCCGATACCGATTTGGAGAAATATAAGGATCTTTCTTGTTCGTTAAATAAATGCAAATAATCTTTTAGGTGACAATCATCTGAAACTTAAGCAATATTGTTGGAATTGGAATATGTAAAGATGAAATTGAGAACCAGTTTTCTCCTGTATATTCGAACAATCCTAATGAATCGGTCGACATATTAAAACTTCTCATTGCTTCGAGAGAGTCTGGGAATAATTCACATTCAAACAAAATTGTTTCTATCATTGAAGAGTTAAAAGAAGACTGCTATATTACATATGAAGTTTAGTAATATTGCTCAAGTGCTTTACACTCCTGCAAGGATTAGATATCCCAGAAGACCAGTTATTACTAAAGGGTTTTAAGATCTTACTCAAGTGGATTTGTGTGAAATTATATTGTTTTCCAAATACAATAAGGGATAAAAATATATTTTAACCACAATAGAAGTTTATTCAAAGTTTGTTTGGGGTAATCATTTGAAAAAGAAGATGAGCAACAGGTTCCCAATGCAATGAAGATTGTTTTGAAAGAGAGGAGGCCAAATTCGCTGGAAACCGATAGAGGATCTAAATTTTTTGTACAACACTTTGCATCTTATTAGGAGCTTAAAGCCAGTGATGAGGAATGATATAATAAATCGATTAAGCAATTAAAATACGAAGATTTCACATCGAAAGGCACCTATAGTTGGGTTGACATTTAGCCTGAAATACTTAAATTTTGTAATTCCAGATATCATAGAAATATCAAGATGGAAACATGAAAAAGTTATGGCTAGTAGTTTGATGAAAACTGTGTATAATAATGTTAAAGTTATTGACAAAAGAAAACTAAAGTTCAAAGTTGGTTAATTTATACATATCTCAAAGCAGAAAGGAATCTTTGAGAAAAAATTTACGGTGAATTGGTGGTACGTAATATTTGAAATTATAACAGTTAGAAATTAATTTCTCAGAGTGTATTAATTGAAACATATGTTGGTCAGCTCATAAGAGGTGTTTCTTATGAATATCTATTGCAAAAATAGGTTCTCAAAAAGAATATTTGATTGATAAAATCATTAAAATGAAAAATATATGGCTTTGGTTCGATGGAGTGGTTTCTCAAAAGCACACGACTCGTGGTTGAAGAATCAAGATCATTATTTTCTGAATTACAATTTTTTATACTAAATAAAAATATTTTAAATAATATTTGATGTGTTATTCATTTATTAAACCTATCGATATTGATGGGGAATGGACTTACAATTATTGTACATTCATTCCTATTGTTTGGGTGGTATACTATTACATTTAATTTATGATGTAATTCTTTGTATTCGATTAATATTTTCCGGTTTGTAAGGAGTGAAAATATTTGCTATGTTAATTTTAGTTTTCTCGTCTTAATGGCTGTAAACATTTTTCTACTCCTAACATGTAAATCAAAGAAACATTACAACACATGTCTTATAAAATCAATTTTTTGTTCATTTTCTTTTGTTTTTAACTAGAATGTAGTATGCACAGGTTTCAGAAGTAGTATTTATTCCAGATCACGTGCGTTGGAGTTATGTTATATTTTATAGGTGTGTTTGAGTGAGTTTTTTTTGTAAACACGAGGCTTAATGATGAGGGATTGGTACTCAGACGGATAGTATACAGTGCTGGGAGTCTCCAAACTAGCTATAGTTATCTTGTTAGCAGGATGGGTAAGGGGAAGGCATCTTCATTATTATCAATGTGATATGGAATTGATTTCTCTGCCCTGGTGGATAGGGCTGGGACAAGAGTACAGTTTTGGGAAAGGGAGTGTGTGATTAGTGAGGGCGACTGTGTGGATAGGTGCATGACAGTTTGGGAAGGGAAGATTGACAGATTGGTGTTTTGTTAGACTTTGGTCGCTGTCTGAAGCAGTTAGTTGAATAATGTATCGCTTTCTTGGCTGTGTGAGAGTTTGAGTTTATCCTTGCTGACAATGCTTTGGAGGAATTCGGGGCAGATAGGCAGGCAAATATGTGTGGTCTCGAGCAGTCTGAAGCATGAGTATTTGGAGTATTTTTCTTTTAACCTATGGTGGATAAATGAATGGTTGGTCGCGAAGGTTGCGAGAAGAGACAAGTGCCTGGCAGGTGACAGCGAGCACTGTATTGTCGGTCGCACGATTGACTTGATAGGGCGAGGAGTCCTTGGAAGTGCGGGGAGAGGGAAAGTGGCGGCCATAATTTTTGGGACCGTGTTTAACGGAGTTGTGCGCACTGGGAAAGGGAGGGCTTGTCAAAGGAATGTACAGTAGAAGTCTGCAGGGAAACTTCACCGGGTGTGTGGGGAATGGAGGGTGGGAAGTGCGAAGGCGAATTAATATATTGCCTTCTTGCTGATGCGACGTGAGACACTTGTCCTTGCCGACAGTGTCGGGGAGGAGTTGGGGTGAAACTGTGAAATGGGTGGTCGTGAGCAGTGTTAGAACTTGATGTAATTTCTTTGACTGTGTCGTGCGCGTGGAAGAGGATACGAGGCAGGTGGAGAAATTTCTTTCTCATGGGAGTCGATAGTTCTACCAGGCCTGCTTCGTCGGGTAACACAATGCATTGAACGTTTCCTAACCAATACAGTTCTCAATTCGTTTATTAAAGTCTCATGTGTTCAGATAATTATTACGTTTTTGTAATAACTTTATAGATTTGTTAATGGTGAATTGCATAATATTTAGTAAACATATCTATGTTTTACAAAATGAAATCCATTTTGATTTATTTGTTCTGTGCGGAACTAATATTCATTACTATATTTCTCGGAGTGAAATTTTATAATGTAGGTTTTACAAATATGGGTTCGAATTGTGCAATTTGGTTTGAAATGTACATATAAAATATAGTTTTTAGTATGGAAGACAGATTTTATTTGGATTATGTACACTTTATAATTTTTTTTAAAACTTTATTTTAACAATATTTTTAATGTAGCCTTATAAGAACATCAGTTAAGTTCGTAGCTGTTTAATTAACATATTGTAGGTTGCACTTCAGTAAATATGTTAATGGAATGTTGAGACTTGTTTTACAATTCCAGAAAAATAATATATAATGATTTTAGTCTGAATTGTGTTAATAGCATTGAACATTTTCGGAAATATTGTAAAAAAATAAATACCTTATATATTTAACTCAGGCTGTGACGTTTTAAAGTTATTTGGCATGGCAGGGTTGTCTCAACAGTCGAGGAGCAAACTCGCCCTATCGACACCTTTGACACTGCCGACAGCATGGTCGGAGGGGTGACTCTCGCATTCTGCTTGGTCGTAGAAGAGTTTAGTTACAAGCTAATAGTCGAGCTGTCTGCAAGGCCTGGAGCATTCAGACCGATTATTTTTGGTAGGTGTTCCTCGATGTGTGTTTTCAAAACCGATGAACCTGAACTACATGAGTTAGTGTGACTTTGCGTGTGTGTGTTAGTGTGGGAGGGGATAGTAGTCAGGGGATCTGGAGTAATGGTAAATTGTAATTGTGATTGTAAATTGTGTGTTTTATTGATTTCTGAAGCATGAATTTATTATACCTGGCTTAGTGGGCGATAAGTGAGTTGTAATTTTGAACGTGTGAAATTCGTTAGGTGTGATTTAATATGCACATGGTTAACACTTGTTTCGTGTCATTTATTAGGTGCATTTGAAATATTGTTAAATGTTCTTCATATTTTGTTATAATATTAGTTTAAAATTTGTGTTCAGTTTTGGCGTGTGCTGTGTAATCTGCTTAAGTTGTTTTAATGAATTTGTGACATGTTTAGTAATCACACAATTAAATTAATTTTTAATATCTTGTTTTTATATTAATTGAATTTAATGTTGCATGTGGTAATCGCATGATTAAAGTAACTTTCTATTGCTTCATACTTATTTCAGTTGGCTAATTGAACATAAATCATAGAGGGCGAGAATGCCCCCGCATGTTCTCATTCCATTCCACACCTCACTCGCCTAGTCGACCAGAATGCTCCTGGCTGTTCTTGCTCCATTCACACCTCACTCACCTAGTGGGCCAGAATGGCCTGCTAGCTCTCGCTCCACCCACACCTCAGTCTCCTAGTGGGCCAGTTTGCCCCCGTGTGTATGCGTTACACCAGCCATGTATAAAAATGTTACTTATACCACTCTTACAACATCAACTCATATATATAAAAATTTACAACCCAATCCTCTGGTCAGTCCACTCCAGCAAGTCACAGAGGACACATCGATCCTGCTGCACCAATATCACCCTTTAAAGAATAATAAAATAATATGATATTAAATATATATTTTAATTAAAGCATTCTTTAATTAATTCGACTAATTAATCAGCAACTAATCGACTATTCGATAAGCAACTTATCGAGTGTTCGATTAATCATTATGCATGTGCATTTCGATTAATAGACAATAGATTATCCACTCCACCCACATGCCATTCCACAAGTGGGCCAGAATGGCCTCGCTCCTACTACTAATTGGGTCGACCATGTCACGTGATAATGTTTCCAGACAGGCAAGCACAAACTTTTGCGGGGCTGGACACGGTACTCTCGTGTTCGCAATGTTCGAATTATGAGCAAATGAATATAACAGTACTATAAAACTATTGCGAATTAGTACTGATCGCAAGCGGCAAGAATTCCGTAACTCCGTATACTTAGGAATTTTTGGCCCTCCGTCTTCTCTTCTGTCTTCCTAAACATTTTACTTCTAATTGAAAATATTGACTGAATAAAATATTGTACAAAAAGTTATATATTATTTGATAAAACTGTTGAACGATGATTAAAATTATACAAATAATATAATTTCCTTACTGTTAACATATTTTAAAGATTTAGCTAGGATTCAATTAATCGACGATTAAGATTATTTGACTCATAACTATACTTTCTACTGCATTACAATCGTATCATTAGCGTCTTCAAAAATTTACTACTACGAAGTCGTTTAATTTATACACATAAAATCATTTTTTACTTCATAACGGGGCTCCCTTTAGCTCGTGGCCTGATATAGCCTTCGACTCCCCTCGCCGGTGCTGATTTATTTCGTGAGGAAATACCTGCAGAACTTGACCAGAGCAGATTAGAGTAGAAATGGTAGCGTGCTTGTAGAAATTTGTTACCGCTTATGCGCACCATAATAATTGTGTTCCCGGTAGGTTAATACATCTTCGTGGCTGTATTCGCTAAGGCGTAAAGCTCGAGAGGATAAGTTTCCAGCCCAACCTCAGGCTTGACAAAAATTTATGTTCTTCGAGTCAGCATCATGCGGTTCACGCAACACACTTCTGTCAGAAATTTTCGTCGTCATTGATGTCTCTGGGAACAGTGTCCGACATAAAATGCGAAGGATGCCTGTTTCACAGTACCGCCTTAAATAAGATAAAAATTATCTATATATCTGTATATACTTTACAAAATTACATACGTTAAAGTTATCCACTTGCGTGACATGCTAACACATCCGTATTCGGGTGAACTGCATTTTGGATGTGCGGTAATTTAATGCAGAGTACAACATCCCCTGCTAGAAATTGTCACTTAAATTTTCAAAATAACTGCTTTACATTTAAATTTAAATATAACATTTCTTTGTAAAATTAGAACTTTGTTTTGAAAGTACCTTCATAAAGGAACCATTATCCGCAAATCTATGAAAGGTCTTAACGTCTCGTCTACAGCGAGGTCATTAGAGACGGTACAAGTTGCACAGGGAAGAGTGACTGGCGAATAAAGCGGCCAAGGCCTTTGTTAGTGATCCATCCCAGCATTCGCCTGGAGTGACTTCGGAAAACCTTGGAAAACCGAAATCAGGATGGCTGGATCGGGAATCGAACCCGGGTCCTCCCGAATGTGAGCTCAGTGAGTAACCTCTGCGCCACCTCGCTCGGTAATTCTATGCAAGTTCCCGATTTATTATTACCGATTTTGTTTCACTCTCAGGCCACAGACTATGTAACAATACAAAGGCGAAAGAGCAGCTGATACCGCGAGCTCCAGCGGCACACGCCAGCAAAATGGCGTCACTGGCCAGCGACGTGGTGGGTCGTTGTTCGCCAATCAGCGTTACTGGTGTCATAGTCGCCAGCCGGAAGGAAGCTCAGCCAATAGGGAACCTCTTGCAGCTTGCGGTAGCCAATCAATGCTAGAGTTTCCCGCAGCCAATCAGAGCATGGGTACGCCGACATCAAGAAACCGCCACGCCGTTTCGTCTCTATGCACTTATCTACTCTGCGGCCAGGCTGGACGTGTTTCCAGATTTTTGAGCAACATCACCTGATTCATTGTTTTTGTTTTCAGACCACTGAATTGGTGAGCAACTTTTTTTTTTATCGACAACGCTCCTCTCTAGTAACATTATTTTATTACCTATTATTGTGTAATGAAAGAGATAAATGTGTGCTGCAGGTTCATTATGCTCGCTGCTGTTCACAGTAAAGTTAACACTATTTAAGGCCCTTTTCAATTATTCCTTTCATCCAATTTCCGTCTTCCTGCTGCTTTTTAATATAAACATTGCAATGTGACCAATAAACATAGTGTAAACATTTCACCACACTCAAAATATATTGCCTGTGGCTGCAATAAGATATATTTATTAGTGGTTAGTGCGTGTTGGGAGGGCCTTAAAAAGTGCTCACTTTACCTTGAACAGCCTATACCTCAGAGATTCTGTAATAACTTAATTTTCGTTCCTATAGGCCTATGGGTTTATTAGTGTAACAATTTTTGAAACAAATATTTGTAAACATATATCTCTCAGCAACATAATGTAGTTTTTTAAATTTTTTTATTAAACGTTTCTGCTAACGCTATACGCCAATGCCCACCTTAACATTCTCTGGCACGCGCGTTTAGCCTCTAAAGGCTTCACACGTGGCGCGACCAAGTACGACTGCTGCGTCCGGGCTCGTTACCCAGAAATCCAAGCGTGCGTACGTGACGTGGAGGCCATAAACGTCAAATGAATCTCTTTTTCTCTCCCCATGCGCCACCAAGGCCGGCGAAGGTAGTAGGAAGAAGGGTGACTGCAGGGCGGCGCAGCGTCCGGGACTGACATTCCAGCCATGAGTCAACGGAGAGGACGCGTTCTATATTCCTCCGCCGGACCTCCTCCTCCCAACTCCCCGTTCGAAATCAGTGTTCGGTCGAACCAGTTCCGGCCGAGCACGGCATAGCTGGGCGACTTCTCGGCCACGCCCCGCACGGCGCGGCCTGTGGCGTACACCGTCAACCACGGCGCTGCACTCGCGACGCCTACACTAGCGGCCTCAGCACCAACTGGTCGACAGCAATCGTTGTGCTTTGGAGACGTAATGAAACACAAGGCGAATGTAGCGATCACCAACTGCGCTGCGGTACGCCGCCGTACGCGTTTCGTTAAACTACTGAGCATATCGAAATTCTGTGACGTCACGTAATAAATGAATATACTGATAATAGTTACGTGAATTTTATTTAGTAATTTTGTCCAGGCAGACGTCAAAATTGCAGATTTCATTGAAAAATAGGCACTGTAAATAAGGTGTGGTAAAATGATATTAACTATTTAAATTTGTCGTTTATTAACTTACAGCTTACCGAACGCGACATCTGTTGGCGAGAAAAGTAAATACCTGCGCAACATCTGTTGTCCGTAAAAGGAAACTCGTGCAGCCAGTAACCATCCAACATTAACCTACAAGAATTGCTGCAAATATTTTATACGTATAACAGGCACATGCATCTTACGAATGATTCAAAGTGTTTTACATCATATTAGAGTGTATAATTTTTATTTCTTGATCAATTAGCTTAAAGTAAATTACTTGTACAGATTTTCACAGACAATCGTACTCGTGGTAAATAACACACTCCAAAGGCGATGTTGAGCTGCACGAAACGTAGGTTCGTACTCACATATTGCGATATCACCGCTGCGACGTCAGCAAACTCCGACTTTTGCGATACATTAACGAAATACGTGCTATTCGTACTCAGCTCGCTTCAGAGTGCACTACACACCGACAAATTTGCTCCTCAACGAACTGATGAGACGGAATGGGCCCGCAAGGCGGGGCCGGCACCACTGATTTAAGTCAGAGCACCACATGCCTGGATAAGAAGCCGGTTCACCAGACAACAATAACCCCTGTCTAGCGTAGTCGTACGCCTTCGTCGCCTTTACAAGGTGTTACTGAGACCCTACACTTTCACACACACCCGCAACACATATGTTTGTACATTCCGCGAATTACAGTCGCACTCACCAGTATAATGATGTTCTCGGACGAGCACCTTCAGGAAAGAAATAAAAATGGATATGTTAGTAGGGGAAATGGCCGATTCTGGTGCAAACGGCGTCGGCGCGTGGCATGTGGGATACGGTCGCCATCTTGGATTCACGTGACCTTGATATTGGCCGCCTTCTTGGATGACGTCTCCTTCCCGAATGACATCGCCATAATGTTTCCGGCCGCCACCTTGGATTCAACTATCATTATGCCTAGGGCAAACGGTGGTGGTGTGCGGCTCGCGGTGCGTGGCTCACGGCTGCGTTGTTCGGCTTGGAATCCTCCATCTTTAATTTAATTTCTTCATGCTCTATAATTCCACCTTGACATTACCATATAAGCTTTCATTTCTTCATGTTCTATCATTCCACCATGGCATCTGCCATCTTGGATATATATATGTGTGCGTGTGTGTGTGTATGTGTGTGTGTATATGTGTGTTAATTCCTTTATACAGACATGCAAAAAAAATTATATACAGACATTATATGATCTTCATACATAAATGTGCATTATTTAGTGATAATTGATGATTTGAGAATACAACTATCATGACTGGAATTGAAGCAGAGCCACCTCACCAACAAGTTATTTCCTTTGCACTTCAACACTTTCTCGACCAAATATGCGTTCGGATACTTGGTAACTTGAATTTCTTCGTTGTAGAAACCTCCTCTGATAGGTCTTCCTTCCATGTCTTCGAGATAGAATGTCCTTGGTTCGTAATCTCGAATCTTGACAATCTTATATATTTCAGTGCTCCAGTTTGGAGTGTAAGTTTTACAAAATTGTACCCTTCACTCGTAATATTCTGACATAGTCTCCGATCATTGCCTTAGGCATGGAAGTGTCCAATTTATTCTCATTCTCTGAGTTGTCCTTGACATCCACATGTCTCATTTTCGTGGTCCGATGTACTCTGTGATTATAGTTCGATATCAGAGACGTGGCAACATGTCCAGCCATTTGTAATTTCCTTGCAATTTAGAATTGTTTCCACATTTCATTCTTCAAAGTCCGATGAAAGCATTCCACCATGTTTGCCTTCATACCACTATGTGTAGAGTAGTGGTTTGTGCTATGCTTAGCCATCAGGGTCCAAAATGCAGTATTGTAGAATTATTTTCCGAGGTCTGTATGTAAATTTCTAGTCTGCCCTTTGTCTTGCAAAACTGAGTTCATGCATTAGATACATCTCTCGCATTTTTAGTCTTTACAGGCACTGCCCAAGCATACTTGCTGCAACAGTCAATGACATGTGTATAAGGTATCATTTCAACCAGATCTGCTTGATACAAGTCCCACAGACCAAACACTAGCACTTTGCGATGTGGATAAATTCGTCTTGCAGGCTTGTGCAACTCACTGGCAATATATGTGTGATTCATTCTATATGTCTGTCTTCATGCAATTCTTCGATGATGTTAGATATTTCATTAGCATGAGAATTATTCCCAGCTCGTCGAGAAGCAATTAGTAGATGTAATCTGTCGACAGTTTCACTAACATCGTTCCAAAAAATGTACTCTGGATGCCGACCATTTTCTATTTTTTACTTAGGTAGAGACCAAAACAAACTGCATCTCCAACATCAGGAAACATAAGTGAAATAATATCAAATTTGGGATGTGTGTCATCCTTATATTCATTACTGGCAGGATCATTGTCCTTCAAGTATGTGCTCGTACGTTTCAGCAGTCGTTTATACTGCTGCAGAGCACTGCGAGAGTATGCGGCAGGATTTTGTTTAAACAGTAGTTCATAAAGTCTTGTAGCCGAACAGACTACAACATTTCCAACTCGTACATCATCATTTGGCAGGAAAATATCTGTTTATTCCCCAAGAACCACTTTTTATTTTGTTTGTATGATTAATCGTAGATGTATATGATCTCAAATAATTATGAAATGATGGACTTAGTTTCTCCTTCTGTTCTTTTCTTCATTTCCATATAGACAGTGGCAGATCACCTTCATCTGTAGTAGTACATTTGAGTTTCTTCTGAGACTTTGGTTCGATGTCCGGTTTGGTATTCACTGCTACGACCATAGGAGGTGATGGTGCAGTTTTCATATTGTCGAGTTGCATGGTAATAGGTTTAAAGGCTTCTTCATTAGCCATGTCACGTTCCATTTTGACATGGATGGCTAATAAATATTTTGCACGAATGTTCTTAATCACTTTGTGTAAGTCACTGGCGACATCATACAATGTACTGAATGCAGAATATTTATGTTCCAGGTTTATATAATCTTCTTGCGAGGTAGCGAGTTCGAAACAGAAGTCAGAAGGTTTTAGATATTATCTGTAGTATTTTCTAATGTTATTAGATGTGGTAATAACTTTTCCAAAACAACATCACTGCTAGTTTTAAATAGTTCTTCTATTATTCCGTGTTGTCTGTCGATCAATGTTTCCGCATCAGTAGGGATAACACTTAGATTAACAGTCCTGTAATTTATACTAGCTGTTACATCATTACATGTTCTTTCCAGTACACTCTGTATTAAAGTAATCGAGTAGGCGTTCAGGGACTCGACATGAACATTGTTAACATCATCTTTGTCTTCTTTTGGATCAGCGACATTTTTAAGTCTCTTCCCCTCCGCACTGCAGTTTTCATCATCGGTAGGTGTTAAACAGCTTTCCATATTTCGTTTCAGGCCATTATGACCAAATTTAGAAATGACGTATCTCATCTCTCACTAATGATAAACTGATCAAATCCTCGTCTGTGCCTACCTTTAAGTAGGGGAAAATCCTTGACAAAAACCAGGAAACCATGCGGTTCTCTTCAACAAAATGCACACATATTCTTAAATTTTTTAAATAACATGTCTGTATTAACATGATCGGAATAAACATGGCACAAGTTTAAATCATCCATACAAAAAAAACCAACATGTTTGCATTGTCATGTAGTAATTGTTTTGGTATGCGGGAATACATTTGAAAATGGTAAAACGAATCCACTTCTATGTGTCTACCCATGCAGAAATATTATTGAACACATGACTGTTTCTCACAAGCCACATCGTCGAAAATAAATATGGAGTTTTGATCAAGCTTCACTTAGTGGCACAACAGCTTCATTGTCGCTGCATGGAAAATAACCTAGTCCTTCCACAGCCCGTACAATCATTCCAAACTCTGTGGTACTTTGGCTTTTGCAGAGATTTCGATTACAAGTACATGTTCTCGAACCGAAGACCATTGAGTTTCTCCAGCAAACTTAGCACCATACATGTTTTCCCACAACCTGATGGTCCTATGATTATACATCTTGCTTCCAGAGACATGGTTTCTTCTTTAGCAGGGATATTTATGGGAAGAGTAAAATCTTGCTTGACAATATGCATGTTGACACTACTATCATGCAGTGCACGTGGCTGTGATTGCACTATAACAATGCCACAAATTTTTGAATGCCTTTTCAAAATATCTCTCAGAATAAACTTATGTTGGCAGAATTCGCACCGAAATCTCAAACTCGAAGTCTTCAGTCTGCAGGTAGATGCTTCATGCCGCAGCACATTGCTCATGGCTGTAAATATTTTACCACAGAAGCGACAGTGGAGGTGCATCATTAGTACTTTATGTTCATACTGTTCTAAGTATAAAATGATACTGACTCAAAAAGTATATAAATGGTTGCTCTTATATAATTTGCTATCAGTACATTGTGATGTGATGGATCGTAGAGGTAAGATCGGACGTGGACTAGTGAACACGCTTATCAACAATTTACCTTTTGAAGCGCATTTTCCCGGACACAAGTTCTGTGGATCAGGTACAAAGCTTGCAAAATGCCTGGCACATGGTGACATTGGCGTGAACGATCTTGATAATGCTTGCAAGGAACACGATATCGCTTATGCATCCAGTAACAAATTAGAAGACAGGCACGCAGCTGATGCCATCCTTTCAGACAAAGCCACGAAAATAGTCAAGTCACCTCAAACAAAGTTTGGACAGCGAGCAGCCACTTGGGGTGTGTCCAAAATAATGACGACAAAAGTTAAACATGGAATGGGATTGCGAATGATGCAGCAACTCAACCAAAAGAAAAATAAAAGGAAGACACAAGGGAAAGGATGCAAAGGGAAGAAGAAAGGAGGCTTCCTGATGTTTCTCCTACCAGGACTTGCGGCACTAGGTGGTTTGATAGGTGGAGTAAGCGGAATTGCACGTCCAGTAAATACATAGAATAACCAAGGCAAAAAATTGCAAGAAGCTCTGCAGCACAATAAGCAAATGGAAGCTATTGCACATGGAGCAAAAAACAGCAAAGGACTGTTTCTAAGGCCATGCCCTACAGGAGGTGGAAAAAGAACCAAACGAAGGAAAGGAAAGAAGCGATCTTAAAGAAATTACATAACCGACCGCTTACTAGCCTAGACTTGAAGAAATGAGCACAAAAATTACTGTCGAATTATAACTACTGACTGAGTACTACAAGTACATGTTCTTCGAGGCAGCAATCCATGGTGGTGTATTTCAATGTATGAAAAGGATATGCAAAGCAAACAACAAGCACCTAACTGAAACGTTTGACTCCTCCCAGCCATCAGTATATTTGCAGTATGTCGACGCCAACAACCTCTATGGAAAAACAATGTCACTTCAACTCTCGAAATGTGACTTCCGATGGCGCGACACAGACATAGATGTGATGAATGTGGCTGATCACTCTAATACGGGATATATTTTAGAGGTAGATGTAGGATACCCGACCTCCCTGCACGAATAACATAAGGATTTGCTTTTTATACCAGTCAACAAGTGTCCTCCAGGCTCAAAACAGAAGAAACTACTTACAATGCTGGAAACCAAGACTCGCTATGTTGTTCACTATCGAAACTTGAAGCAGGTCTTGGTACATTGACTAAAACTGTAGAAAATACATCGTGTTCTGCAGTTCACCCAAACTCCCTTGTTGACACCCTGCATAGACTTAAATACCACGAAACGACAAGCTGCTCGCAACGACTTTGAACAAGATTTCTTCAAACTAGCGAATAACTCCACCTTTGGGAAGCTTATGGAGAATAAGCTAAAGAGACAAAGGATGGAATTGCTATGCGATGAGCGATGCATCAAGAAGGCCATTGCGAAACCCTCATTTAAGTACAGAACGATCTACATTGAATCAGTCGGGCTGGTGAAACTGGACAAAGAAGACATTATTTTCGATAAGCCAATCTATGCCGGTTTTGGTGTCCTGGATTGATCGAAGAGGTGATGAATGAATTCCACTACAGTGTCATGAAGAAGTACGGTAACAACAATCTTCACCTCGCTTACATGGACACAGATTCATTCATCTACAAAGTTGCAACATATGACTTTTATCACGACTTGTCCAGTGATCCCGTGTTCCTGGTCGAATTTGATACCAGCTGCTACCCCAACCTCTCACCCTTGCTACTCATCTACCAACAAAAAAGTCGGTGGTAAATTTAAAGACTAGTGCAATGGACTAGTGATAAACAATTTTGTAGGCCTGCGAGCTAAAATGTATTCGTTCAAATGTGGTGACAAAGAAGCAAAAAAGGTTAAAGGTGTACAAAAGTGTGTCGTGAATAAGATGATCACTTTTGAAGATTACCTCACTGTTATGGAGAAACAAACACCTATCAAATGAAAAGTGCATAATATAAGATATCGTCATCTTATACTTCATTCTGAGTGTTCTAATAAATTATCTCTAACTTGGATGGATGATAAGAGATTCTCATTGGATTATGGTGTACATACATTGCCTCACGGGTATGAAGAGGAACTGAACATGTGTCGCACATGAGATACTTGTATTAATAGCACACACACACACACACACACACACACATATATATATATATAATATATATATACACACATACACACTCACACACACTTAGATGTGTTGGTGTATGGTACAAATAGAAGACATTAGATTGCCAATACTTCTGTCATTGGCTGACAATTTGTTTATTTCTCCATCAAGACATTTCAAAATTTGTTATTTTAGTAGTACACCGTTGTAACCCTACCTGCACTACATCACTGTAGTGTTGCCGGTCCCCCGCCCGGATAAAATGGGGAAGGCAATGGAAGATATACAAAAATTATTTTATATGTACATTGCAAAATAGCTGACTCCTCAGTGGTGACTCCTCGGTGGTGACTCCTCAGTGGTGACTCTTCACTGCAGACCCCTCAATACAGCTGACCCCTCACTGCAGACTCCTCACCGTAGACTCCTCATCTGAGATTCCTTACAATTAAGAACAAATATATTAAATAAATCACGATCGGCTTTGCACTTGTATACCTTTGATGGTCTATGTGGAGATATACACATGCAAATGACATTGAATCTCTCTCATATGTGATACCATAAAAAAAATTAAATTAACCACAATCGATCCACCTAGCATACCATTAAGCCAAGATGGTGGCCAGTAATTAAATATACATTCCTAATGATGACTGTTGGGATAAACATAATTTAATATCTCACTTCTCCACATACCTTGATATGCAGGACAGAGGTCCAGCAGTTCGATCCTACCCTCCTCCTCCACCTTTTTTTAAAGTTCAGAAAAACAAAATAAAATTTGCATCACTCCTGGCAGCTAACGACGGAGCCACGGAGCCGCAAGCCTCCCTCCGCCGCTTGTCCTACATGTCAAGGCGGAATTAAAGAGCATGCATAAATGGGATCCAAGATGGCGGATGCTTAGACGGAATGATAGAGCATAGAGAGGAAATCCAAGATGGATTATGCCAAGGCAGAATGATAGAGTATGAAGAAATTAAATCCAAGCTGGAGGATGCCAAGGCGGAATGATAGAGCATTGTGTTGTTGTCCGTTTATAAAATTGGTTACCGAAACATTAATGTGGTCGTTGAAAAGCGTCAGCAAAAATCGCTGTAATCCGTCCTCTGTTTTTGATATTTATTTTTGTGTAAAACTGTGTTTTAAGATATAGCGACATTATTGTCTCTTTTACGAACAGATTGTTGCACTCAAACTCTACAGTCACCGGTCAAAATTCTGAAGAAACAGAACATACGCGAAGCTTGTTATATGCTGTTCTTCACCGCCATACAGTGCCTCCTTACGTGACCTCGAGGCGTTGCAAATATCTTACTAGGGAGGCGAGGTCCTATAGAGAAATAGCAACAAAACTAGGGATGGGAAAATTTCAGGACAAGATAGACGTCCAACACGTGTACACTGAAGTCACCTTTGCAATTGGATCACAGTTCATTAGACACGCCCTGGACGACTCTAAGCCAATAGCAGACTGGAAAGGAAACAAGTAGCGAATGCCATACTGTCAGGTGTGGCTACTCTCTGGGGCAGCAGCCAGTTAATAAACATCTAAGGCTCGAGTGTGTGGAATCTAGGCTACAGATAAGTGAACTCGCGAAATTTTCCTATCCCTAAACATAACGAATCGAGTTAGCTTTGAGCGATATCAAGATACAAATCACTGCAAGAAATTGAACAAAGAAACCAGTCAAGAATTAATTGAATATCGAAAAACTGAATGAAATTATCACAAATGATAACCAGCGCTGGAAGGAACATTTGCCACATGTTGTCAGTTCTCGACATGCATATGTAACGGAAACCTGTCGCCCAGTCTGGGTGTATTATACGCAAGTCGGACTTCCTAGAAGTAGATGGGTTCAACAACTTTCGTATGGAGACGAAACGGATTATATGAGCGTTAAATTATGAAAGCTGATAATGATAACTACATCTGTGATAGTTGAAATAAACGTTTTGAAAAGAGCTGGAGGAAATTCTTCATGAACTGTGTACTACAGGACATGTTTTAATATGTAATTCCAATGCCTTACACGTCCATGGCTAGTGAACTACCGGCCGATCTCATATCACGATCCAATATGTGGAATGTTCCCGTTTTCCTCCTGTGTTTAATGCATATACGTGAGTGAATTAATGTTTGTACGTATACATATATAATTGTGGATACATTAGACTGTTATTAATGATCAGGATCTGTGGCAATACAAGATTTTCAAGTGCTTTAAGTAAGGCACTTTGTAGTCACGCCCCAATTTTTTCTTTTAAAAAATCGTGTCGAAGCCATCCCCTACGCCGACCGCGGACATTGACTTGAGAGCGTCGAGAGTGGAAAACAATCGAGGGCGATTTCTGGAGCGGAGAATTCGGCTGCAAGCAAGAAGCCGGAGATGTTGGACGCCGCGTGCTTGTCCTCTGGGCGGCTTTCTTTATGACACGACAGCCAGTCCCCTTGTTGGGGAGGGGCGGGGAGCAGCCCCGTCTACTGGCGGACATGCATTATTCATATACGTAAGCGTGAAGGTTAGTAAGTGGTGGTGGAGTGGAGGATGAAAGATGGTGGGGGGAGTTATAGGAAGAAGTGGAGGGGGCGCAGAGCAGTCAGTGGCCGGCCGGGGGGAAGGAATCGCGTCCAAGCACGACGTCGTATCCAGGCCGCGCCATCTGGAGCAATTAGCGACTTCCATGGCCTCGCCCACGCCGTTGCGACGAACCCGCTTTCAGAAATATGCTCGGCGGGTGAGTTCCCCTCCGGAACGATACCAACCCCGCCCTTGTTTCCCTTCCCTCTTTCGAAACGCTCTAAAGGTCCCGGCTTCGAGCGCCATGGAGAAACCCGTGCCACCACATGTCCTCGAGTTTACCGTCCCTTCTCGTTACAGCTGAGTGGCGCCTCTTCAAACGCGTGCTAAGGCTTGATATAGGATGTCTCGGCTATCTGAGCACGTTTCGAAAATGCCACTGCACCCACCTGCATTTATTTTACAGCGGTATACTGACAAGCAAGCGCTCAGTAAAGTTGGTAACTACGGTACGGGAAGAAAGAACTTCCGTGTATTAACATTGTATTGAAAGAGTCAGGTAAACATTTGGGAAAACTGAAATTATTTCTTTTCCTTTTTGTATTTTGAATGCATATAACTAAATATAAGAATAAACACATTCGAAAAATATTACCTTTCCTAATAATTTCACAATTTCACTTGACCGCCGCACAAATAAATTGGCCAGTCCGGCCTATTACAATGTTAATTTTACATACTGTGAAAGAATAAGTAAGTTGGATGTTAGGCAGGGCGTGCAGAAGTTCTAAATTTGCCGTGAACGGCCGTTAATAGCGGAAATGACTAGTATGCAAAGGCAGTGGCACAGAATACTTACAGCCTTAAGGGACCTGCCTACCTCTAGCTGTTTTCCGCGTACGAGGCCGAGAAGCCCGGGCTGCGAGTGTCAAGTGCGTCATCGCCACCAAAGACTGTACCAACGTTGCACAAGCTGAAACAGCCGCTTGAACTGCAGACTCCAGCCGCACACGCCAGCAACGTGGAGCGCCGTTCGGCCTGGTAGTTAGTGTACTTGTCCAACTGGCAACTCAGCCAACAGGAGACCTCTCGCAGCACGCAGTTATAGCCAATCAGAGCCAAGGCGCGTTCCAGAGCCTCGCGCACACATTCAGCCCGTGGGTGAGGCCACATCGAAGGTACAGCCACGCCATTACTTCTCCGACCCTCTGCGGCAGTGGATGGTTATGAGGCAAGCAGTAACAGTTCGAAATCAGTGCCCCCAAAGTTACTAGCCTGAAACTTTCGTTGCGCTCAAAACTGGCGCTAGCTATAAGTCACTAGTAATAAAGTAGTTTGTAATAATTGTCCTTACATTTACCTAACCATTAATTAGGCGTGTTAGTAAATAACGGATTTTTGAGTGTTTCTCTTGTACATCCTTGGTCGCTAATATACACTTAGAAAAATAAAATGGAAACGTTCATCTCGTAGGTAAATTATTAAATTCGTTTGGTAACTGCGCTCAACATTTGTGAACTTGCAAACTGGTGCAACGTAATGGAGATTGCGTGAACGTTCTTAATGAATATTTTACTATAAATTAAAACACATATTGATTTTGAAACTACTCTTGCTGTTTGGCGAAAAGAAGTATTGGAATATATCACGGAACAGCAAAAAATTAATAAGTGTTGAGAATATCTATATTATCATACTGGACTCTTAAATTGTGGACACTTATACGACACATACAGGTAAGCGTGTGGAGGGTGGTGGTTAAGGATGTACATTTTTTTTCGCATGTCACTTATTGTACCAAAAATCTGTTTTTGTTTATTATTTTTTCACTATGCAGTTGCTGCCAACCTTTACAGTGCCATACTGATTAAACGAGACAAGGGCATCCACGAGGAGGAATATGAAAAACTGCATTGTACTGATAAAGGAATAAAAAAAAACAATGTAGCTGAAGAAAGGAATGACAAATTGTAGGCCAAGTGTAACGTATGTGAATAACTGTACACTCATTAAAAAGGGGTGCACATACTTAATGATAACATAGGTAGGTATTAAACTGGCCAGCCAAAGATTGTTCTTTCTATACTTCAAAATGCCATCTGCCAAAATGTATGTATTATTTTTTGTTTAGTTTAATTGCCATGTTATTAACGTGTAATTAACCTCTTTCATATATGTCGAATAACTATAACACTAAATATCCTGCTTCCCTAGAAGGAAACACTTCAATACCTCACAATGAGACTGGAAGCATGATTAGGCCTAAGAAGTAGGGGTGGGCTGGTTTCAGATACAAAGGGATGCCACCTTTATTGATATCAAAGGGTTAAATTGATCGAAAGGGTTAATTAAATTGAAAATGTTAAATTTTATCGAAAGGGTTAAATGTACTGAAAGGGTTCATTTTTACTAAGGGCCAATTTTTTTTGGGTGGGGAGCAGCTCTGATGGATGTTGTCAGCATGAGAACTGGCATTCGAGTGAGCTGTGACGTGTTGGGGACAGTATATGTGTATATATATATGGTGAGTTTTGTGCAAGAGTGGCATAAGTATTTTTTTAAGGGGATATTGCTCGTAGATGATAGATAGGCGATTTTTCGTTAATTAAACAGAAAGAGACATACAGTTAACACACGAGAGAAATAATTTCAGTGAGTTCTACCTATGAGTAAATTACAAGAAGGACTCATCGAATCGCACATTTAAAAAGATCACAACTATGTAAATAACATCTGGTGTCAACAAATGCTAAACTATCACAATTACGTAACTCTCCAGTATGAAACTAGTTAACGAATGAAAAAATGTTGGAATAAATTAAACAGCATTCTTCCTAAACACAAGATATATGAAAAATGTGACACTACTTGACGCTCATCGCACATACCTGACATGATTTTTAAATATGTCCGTCTACCTGTAACTGGTGAGGAATTTTAGAAACGGAATCCACACGTGAAAAGAAATTAATTTATTAGCACGCGTAAAAAATAAAACGTTTAATATATAGCCATTCTCTCGGGAGGTCACTGCAGCACTGACTTGGATATAGCACTTGTGTCAACTTATAAGCCGTGTTGAGAGCAAACATAAGAAACGTTTGATTATAGACTGAGGTGAAAAACTCGGAAATTTTAATGAAAATACAAAACGAATGTTTCCAAATTAAATAAATGGCTAACGAATACAATTACATGAAAATGATTAAACATATAATGAAATCGCACGAAGAGCTCACCCAAAGCACACCCGTCCGCCTCGGAGGCTGGTGAATGAATGAGTGGAGGGTATGACAAGCACCGACTTATAATCTGTTATATACGTGGAACGCAGCTGAGTTGAAATTTACGACTGACAGAACCTATTTTCCTACCAAGTTAGTATTAACGACGTGCAATTCAAGCAGCGAAATGCACAGACAACGATATTTAGCACTTCCAGTTAAAAGGGACAAATCAAGATATCCAAACTCGCATTTTGTATTATACGATTTAAAAATTTAACAGACACAATAGCGCATGCCTCCCTCTCATTTGTACACGTACCTTAAGTATTAAATTTTAAAATCATGTTTGCTATTTGATGAGTCCTTCGTGCAATTTATTCATAGGTAGAACTCGCTGAAATGATTTATCTCGTGTTTTAACTATACGTATCTTTCTGTTTAATTAACAAAAATCACCTATCTACTGTCTACGAGCAATTTACCCTCCAAAAAATACTTATATGCCACACTTGCACAAAACTCACCACATATATATACCTTGTCCCCAACACGTCACACCTCAATCGAATGCCAGCCGTCGTGCTGACAACATCTACCAGAGCTTCTCCCCACCCCAAAAAAGAAAGAAAGAAAATTGGCCCTCAGTAAACTCTTGCAACAAACACAAAAATAAAAATGAACCATTTCAATACATTTAACCCTTTCAACAAAATGGAACCCTTTCAATTTAATTAACCCATCAAATCAATTTGAGTAACCCTTTCAATCAATTTAACCCTTTGACTTCAATTAAGGTTTCGTCCCTTTGTATCTGAAACCGGCCCGCCCCTATTACTGGGTTATCCAAAATTTCGCAGTGTTGTATAGGTACCGGTTAGAACACACAGATTTCCATCGCATTTTTTAAAGTCTGTGATGAATATCCTTGATGATAAAGCAGCATCATAAGTCACCACGTGAAATAATGACAGCTACAAAACGCAATTGGAGTTCTTCCGTTTGTGTGACGGATTGCTGCTCGGACACCATTGTTAAACATTTGGTCGCGGCAGTCCTTTCAGATTACATATCCGGACAAAAATGGCAGAATTCTCATACAAAAACTGGCACGTCTACACTAAAATAAAAATTAAAATAAGCATCGTTCATTTGCAAGGCGTATTCAAATGAAACCCTTTCGATGCACGTCACGTGATGAAACTAACATATTAAATTTAGGACGCAGAAGCTTAAATTGTAGCTGCATGTGTGGCTCAAGCGAAGTGTTTCCAAAGTCTCCACGGACTTCGTGACATTAAGTACATGGGAAATTTCTGGTATGGCACCTAACAGCTGGCCCAGACAGCTGGATCAGCGAACGACATTCAGTTTCCAATGGCTGAGGGATGCAACCTAGTATGATTCATCGGAGAATGGCCGCTGATTTCGGAGAAAACAACATTCCGAAGATGACTGTTACTGATTGGTCACGAATGTTCACGAATTTGCCGCGACGGCAGAGCCCACGAAGTTCCTACAGCCCAGATTTGTCGGCATGTTGATGAAATTTATAAAGAGACGGAGATTCGTCACCGACGAGGCCGTAAAGGTTGTACTTGAGAACTGGTTCTACAACAGAAATCTTCCATCGCGGACGGACTTCTCTGCCTATACCTCGGCAGTGAAATACCCCCCCCCCCCCCCGAACTCCGCGAGTGACTTGTTCTGAGAAACATTGTTTGTATAGAGTGATTAACTACTATCCCGTCTACTCGTGTTTAGTCTTTCCTTTCTTCCTCGTTCAATGGTCACACGCATTATTACACGAATCATATCGTGAATTAATTTGTCTCCTGGAATGATGACCAATAGGTACCTGAGGTGCAGCCCTAAATAGTGGCTTACTATTATGCTCTCGAGCGCGTTTATATATATATATATATATATATATTATATATATATATATATATATATATATATATATATATTGGCGAACTTCTTCATATATTGTGTTTATTAGCTCTTTTCTTTTTAGAGTTCTTGCAGTTAAAGAACTTTTATTTCTCGGCTGATAGGTATCACATTAGGGAATTTTCCATCATTCACTGCAAAACGCATATCCGAGTATTTCTTGAGTGCCAAGTTATGTTGAGACATGACCGCATGAAAGATGCACTCGAACACGACCTTCGAGTTTTGAACTAAGTTATTCATAAGTTGCATTTCTGAATTCACACTAAATTCCACTGCATTTAGGTTTGATATTGAGCAAGGTCTTTTTTGTGTTCTTTCAAGTGGTCACGCATGCGCTTGTAACCACAAAATAAGTTGTTTCCAGATTTGAGTTTTTTTTTCTCTCCACATTTTGCAAACAAATAAATCCATTTTTTTTTTTAACTTCTCAACGTTATGTAGCATTTTTATGGTACATTGCTTTGAAATATGCGATGTGCATCTAACGAAAACATTATTCCTTCCATTTCTTGGAATCTCAATAAATATGTGCATTTATTAAACCTGTAAACTTTAGTTCATTGTATTGGATCACTCTGATTGATAACAACGATTTATGGCCGGTTGCACCAACACTGCAGAAAATCTTAGTTCAGATGAACTGAGTTCATGCACGAACCTCGTAAATAACCTCATTATAGTATATTTGTGTTGCACCAAGCTGAACTAGGTTCAAGGGGTCTCAGATCTTGTGATATCAAGATTGTTACTTCCGGTCTGCAGCGATAGTATGTTACACGTAATATCATTGGCTGGAATCTATGACGTCATGGACTTTGGAGTAAATTATATTTTTCACTGGTACAATTATTCTTTGCAGGTTGGCATCAATGAAAAATATAAGCACTGTTCTTTTTGCCTCGCGAGTCGCGGAGGCAGTTGGATATGAGAGTCTAGAATGTTACAATAATTATATTGTTTGTGATAGCCACTTTTCCAACGACTGCAGAAGGATTGGGATGAAGAGGCTTAACAAGCTTCCTTTGCCAACACTACATCTGAAAAGTAAGTGCATTGTAAATTTTATGTACACTACGAAGATATCTTTCATGAAGCCCGCGCGTGTCTTTGTATAGGCAATTCATGGCAAAACGTATTTTTGAAACCCTCTCATTTGGAATAATTGCCAAAAAATATATGTTATTTTAGGCTTAAACGTTATTTTCCGAACGTCGTGGAATATATATATATACTGTGTTTATTATGTACATGGCAATACTTATTTTAAAATGTAATTGATGGATAAATGATGCCCGAAAGAAAAAAAGTAACCACGGCCTCAAAAGTGCTCATTTTACCGTGAACAGCCTTATATTACCACAGCTCAATTTTAGATTCAGATTCTAGTATAAATTTTGCCCTGCCCTACTATGTAACTATGTAATGCACTAAGGTGATATAAGCTTGAGTGTGGTCTTGTAAAGAAATGACTCTGATCACACACAACACATATATCTTCCCTTCTGTTCCACCTGTGATATTGTTGTAAGCCTAATTCGATATTTTTTTTAATGAATATATTTTACTGCAGGTTTCTCAAATATCAATACTAGAGCCAGAGTGTGGTAGCAGAATTATGTTGTACACTTAACCTAGGCCTACTGATATTTCACTGCAAACGCATGGAGCCCATATGTATATATTATTGTTCCATATGGAGGGTGTAGAAAATTTGAATGACCTTACTTGATTGTGATATGCTAGGGGGAATAGTATGCACTGGGCTATGAAGATTAGGGAATGCAGAAGTTATAATCACAAAAAATAATGTACAAATTTGGACTCCATTTTAAGTGCAAGAATTAATTAAGTTGTAAAATGTTTAATTTTCTAATAATTTCAGTTTCACTTGACCAAAATATGAGGCCCATGGCAATGCTAATTTTACACATGGTTAAAGAATACACAATTTACAGAAAGTAGATCTTAAGAAGGTCTTTCAAAAGAGCCTATTATACTGTGAACAACATATAGCATGGTTTTTGTTAGGTTCAGTGCCAATAATTATCAAAGTGTGTGTAATTTTCTTTAAAATTTAACAAAGACTGCGGATATTCAAAACCTATGTAACTTCTTGTTTCGCTAGGTGCTTGGCTGTAAAATGGGAGATATGAATTTATTGAAATTGGCAACTGTATATTTAAAATAAGTTCACCATCACCATAGCTCTGATCAATGTGGTTATTACATTTATTTAAACACAAATATGTGTAAAATTTACATTTATGTAAACAAAAATAGTTGAATTAGGCTTATAACAATATCAGAGATGGAACAGAAGGGAAGGATAAGTGTTGTTTGCAATCTGTCTTTTCTTTACAAGCTTACTCGAGCTGCATAGAAGGGTAGGCTACAATTAATCCAAGAATCTGAACCTAAAAATGATCTGTAGTATAAACTATACATATTATGTGTATGTGTATGTATAAAACGAAATATACATTTCATGAGATATATCTTGGACATAAAATCAAAGTGTACATTAAATTTACAATGCACTTACTTTTCAGATGTATTGTTGGCAAAGAAAGCCTATAGGCCTCTCCGTTACAAGACTTCTGCAATCGTTGTAAAAGTGGTTATAGCATACAAAAAATATCCAATATTTATAGATTGTCTAAGCCAAGAAGTTTCTCATCTGCTACTCTCTTCACCCATAGCAAAATAAAACATTACTTATAAACTGGGAGTCTGTGGCATACTGTATGTCACATAAACACACCCAATAACACAGTATTCCCAATTAGGCATCCTTATTGAATCAAAATTAACCTGAAAATACGAAACTCACCAAACCAAAACAATATGTCTTCAATTAAGTACATTATGTTCCAATATGTCCCATTTTGTTGATTACCCATGGTGTTTATTACATGTATTTTGAAATAATATAGTCAATTCATTCCTCCAATTGAAAAAAATAAAATTAATATGTCTAAAAATTTTTTTTTAGTTACAAGTATTATAGCACACCGATATTGCACTGCACACAGCATTTACATAAATTTAAATTTAAATATAAATTTGAGTGGAAGTTGGTAGTATCAATTTAAACTTCCCGCCTGTGCGCTTATAGTTCCAGTGCGCTCTTACCAAGCGATAGTAGTAACACGGGACAGAGAAAGTGCTAGAACTTTCCCTTATGTAAGTATTTGTGTTCTATGGCTGTAGTTATTTACCTCGATTTGAGTGGAAATATAATAATAATTGTTTCTTGGCTTTGTATAATTGTTGGAATTAACATTAAACATTGTTGGTTCTTGGCTTTGGCAGTTGTAACTTTAGTAGAAGAAAGTATGAGAATAATTGAGAGCAGAAAAAACTGATGCGCAGTCTTGGAAAGACAACGAATTAGCGTGGCAAACAATTGCTGCTGACTTCAATTCGCAGAACATCGTTCACAGAACTGCAAATCAGTTAGAAGACCTGTTACAATAACGCATATGCACAATTGTCCCAATGACACCAGGATAGCCTGCAATCTCATAAAAAGTTTTGCAGTATAGTACGCTGTTCTCGTCTACAGGCTGGCATTTTAAAAACACCATTAGCTAAAAGTGCAAACTGGTGTTTTAACCTGTGTACTATTCTACAGTCTGTGGACTTGCGTATACTTGCCCTAGATCGCTACATACAATCAAAAACGAACAGAGCAAAAAATCTAAGTGCCAACATTAATTGATTGAAGGAAGAAGCAATCCTATTCCAGTTGCTATCAAAACTTAAATTGTTTTCGATTTTATGTAGCAATTACAAAGTAGTCTGTTTCGAAAGACCTAACAGCATCTTCAATTTCTCATCATATAGGTCTTGGAAAAGATTCTGTCTCCTCGTATACTGTCTTGGCTTAGATACTTCATGAGGAAAATGTTGTTCAAAAACACTATCCATTTTTTCAACTTCATGTTCTAGTTTATTTTCTGAAGAATACAGCGTGATAAAAATAGTTAGATATAAGTAACAAACACGATACATGTTGAAACATTTGTATGTTACACCGAACTCGACAATGCATCTGCTAATTCTGTTGCCTTCGTAATAAAAATACAAACTAAGCAAAATTAAGAGCCTTCCTTACAAAAAAATCTTTATTTTACGACATTGACGTAAACTTTATCATGGACATAACCTTCAAAATAATACAGACAATAGATAAACAACAACTTTAACCAAGATCATTTGCTTTGAACCATCGGATCTGGCGGTTCATGTACAACGAAAAAAACGAACCTAGTTCAAGGCGTGAAATGCGTTGGTGCAACGCTTCATATACACTGATCTTAGTTCAAACACACAATGAACCTGGATCACGTTTGTGAACTCGAATGGTGCAACCGGGCATTAGGGTATGTCTCTTTTTCAACTAGTTCAAGCTTCTTTGAATGGTTCAGCTCAGTGCGTTCATGTGCACTGTTAGAAAAAATTGTCCGTAAAATCACGGAAGATACCACTTACAAATTATCCAGACATCTCCGTTAAATTGCGGTCTCTTCATTCATTTAAATAACGTTCTCCCCGTAAATTACACATACATTTCTGTGAGTTCACGAAACGTGTCCACAAACTTGAAAGTTAAATTTTTTTCTAACCTTACCTTTATAGAATTTGGTAACAAAAACAACGTTTTACTTACGTTATGTGGTTGTTTCACTGTGTATAAAAATTACTATATAAAGTTTTAAAAGTGTTGTCCGGTAGCGGGATTGGAACTCGGATAATTATTTTGATAGTCCGAAACATTATCTACTCACCTACCAGGCTTATACATTAAATAGTTTTTTAAATATGAAATTTATATAATTGTATGCATGTACTTTTTAGTTTCTAGTTATGTTGTTAGTGTATATGCGATTTTTTATTTTAGTTTACAGGAGTAAGAAAAAGAGTTCAATTTTCAGCACGTATTTCACTTTATAAAACACAGAAATTAAAATAAGTTTAAATATCTCGTCATGTAGTGGGATTTGAGCACAAATCGTAAAGTTTAAGACCAATAACTCGAACCACTCACCCAACACACCATTACACAAAGTATGTAGTAAATACGGGTTTTACAAGAAAGTGACGAACGTGCCTGGTTTAGTTTCAAGTCGTGATATTTACGGAGCTCATTTCCGTTATTCGTCATTACCGAGTGCTTTTCTGTGAATTAACTCAACATCTCCGCAAAACTTTCCATAAATATACAGAAATTTCGAACGGTGTATTTAAATATTGGCCATTTGCCGGAACACCTACTGAAGAGGGCCATTGCCCCCACTAATGTCACTACACCCTAAATCTGATGCACTGAGAATTTCATTGTTTCAATCCGTCAAAAGCACCTGACTGATTCGGCAATCACTTCAGTGAATTTAACTGATTAATCAGTGAAGAAATTCCACTTTACCTTCACTTATTGATTCAGTGACATTTTCCACTGATTCATCAGTCACTTTTTTTCACTGTTTTTTTCAGCAATTTGTTTTTTGACTGATGGATCAGTTAGACAGCGTGTTAAAAAAGGCCGCCAAACAACGAGTAAAAATGTTCGTTATACAACGTCAATTAAGTGAAATAACAACGAATAAACTAATAAACCCAATACAAAATATTTTCTAAAATGTGCTTCGTCTTTCGAAACACCATTTTATGAGGTAACAAAAACATTCAATCTTTCATTCCGTTTTTGACGTTTTTCATTTCGTTTACAGTTAATCATCACAGCTCTATGTTTAAGGTTTAAACTACATATAATATGTTATAGCAAGTGCATTCATAGCTCAGGTGGTAAGGTAACGGTCTCGAAGTGAGTTCGGCAGGGTTTGTGGGTTCTATCCCGGCCTCTCCCGGAGGCCTTTCACTTCTCTTAATTGGTAAATTATGCAATATAAATAGTAAACTATTGTCAATATGTTTACTTCTCGTAATTATTTGGCCAAATTCTATATAAGAAATATTTAATTCGCCGCTGCATTTGGCCGCCACTTATTCAGTCGTTAAAATTGTTTCATATTACTAATCCATTCAGTGAAATTTTTTCACTGAAACAATCATTGGTTTTCCACTGATTCGGATTTATAGTGTAGGGACGTGTAAATATATGTACATATTCATAAATACATATAAAATTTTCAAAAATTTTTAATTTTTCTATATGGCCACTAAAGTTTGTACCACGCGTACGTGATTTCCAACCCCAACAACTGTACGCTTTTTGGGAAATGCAGAGGCATACGTAAGTTATCCTTTACTTTGATTGATTATCCTGTGCTTTTATTTTGGTCTTTGGCTTTCCGTTGTCGGACCACATTATTTTTTCCATTTTTTTTGCATGTGACCACATAAGCGGATTGTCATTTCTATCTATTTGTTACCATTTGGTGACTGCCCTTGGTGCTTGTGGCATGGATGTAATGCGGTTAACTGCCATCAACCACGGTTCCCCACACATCAAGATGATTATAATTCTATGTGCTATGCCTTATCTAGTGGCACTTATTACTACTAATAAATGTGTACTGCATTAGAACTCCTTTCATCAGCGTTGGCTAAGGAAGCGTGAAGATTGAGGGAGGGGAGGGACTAAAAACTTAATATATTCGTCGCATGCAGTCGATAGGAGAAAAAATTTAAACTTTCGGCACATGATATAACTGTACTATCCTGTGTCAACGTTGGCACGCAATGTATTATTTCACTAACAGAGGATAAACAACTTGCATTAAAGCAGCACGTTCCTCTTGGCTGCTAAACGACATTTTTAAAATACAATTTTTGTCAAAAAAAAAAAAGCACCATTGTCTCTTCAAGTTGTTTTATCTCGCAGGAACTTTACCCGAAAACCGATTTTAGCGATAAAACCCCGATTTAGACATAAAGAATGTCGCTATTTTCTTAATGCATATGCTAAGACACCTGAAGGATAATTTAGTGGTTGGTGATTGCTGCCCTTTCTTCAAGGAAAGTTAAGGGTACTGAATATAACTTAGTTTGACGTGGCTGCTTAAAAATTGCAGGCTATAAAATCTGTAGTCTACCCTCAGCAGAGCTAAGGGTACTATATCGCACATTTTGATAGAATTGCGTAAATAATATGGGATACAATTAGCAATCTTCGAGGATAGTTAAGGATACTAAATATAGCGTAATTTGATGTAGGTGCTCAAGAATTGTACGCTGTCAGGTAACTAGTGCTGTAAAAAGCGTAAAGGCAGTCCACGTTAACCATTTTTTTAACTGTGAATTTGATAACTTACCATATATCCTCCCAAATTTTCGATTTAGTAATGTATTTATTTCCAATATCTATTGAATATGCATTTCCTCAATTACGTAATTTTTGTTTACAGAGTTTTACGTCGTAGTTTGCTTTATTTTATACCGAAAACGAATTTATTTGTAAAAACTCCATTTTCATGTCAGCTGAGCATCGATGGTGTTTCAATTATAATTTCGAAATACTGCAGTATTTCTAACTAAAAATATTAAAACTACAAAGAAAACATAAAACAACAGGAACACACATGGCAATTTTTTTTGTGGACAGAACCGAAATATTTTTTTGCTATGAAAATGTTTTGTTACTTTACAATAAAAATCTTGGAAACCTGTTGTATCAGTACATTTACAAGAGTAACACCTGTACTACTGTATACAAATCATGGCAGAAACACTGATATTCAGTAAACTGCTGTAATTATTCAGGAGCTCAAGTAAGATTTGTACTAATGTCCAATAATACATCGCTTCCGAGAATACACTTCCCGCGAGGGCCACTTCTTACTTGGGACGACAGGGCAAAGTGCGTGTTGAATGGTTTGACGAGAATGTGTCCCCCTGTTATGGGTTTGCAAAATTAATTTTGTAACAGTACAGGTCAGGGTTTGTAAATTTCTGTGATCTTAGCTGCGATAGTACAGATATGTACTTTTCAAGAAATGTTCAGAATTATTTCTTAGTGCATATTTTGTATTTATATGTACAAAGTTTCTCTATACCTACAGCTAAATGTAAAAAGTGTGTTACAAAATAAGAGTACATTCACGTAGCTGCCTTTGATTAAATAATACGAGACAAAAATAAGCAACAGACTACAACGATAAAGAACATAAAAACAGCCCGAAAAATTCGACAGCTGTAGGCAGCGTTCATTTATCCGTGTATGTACTAGTAATATATTTTATGCGGGACCAATATACCCGTTGTAATTATGTGTCACACTAAATGCAGGATGAGTAGAAAAGAATACCCCAACTTTGTGAAGGACTATAATATCGAAACCAAACAACCTACGACCTTGGTTGACCAATCAAATGAACCGTGGAAGCATGACGTTTGTTTACCATCTCTTCATAAATGTTCAATATGACAACCATGAGCGGCCCGAACGACATCCACGCAATACTCAAACTCGTTCCACACTCTTGTCAGCATGTCCGGTGTTACGGTTTGGATGGCGTCCGTAATTATCGTTTTGAGGTCGTCAATGTTAGCCGGCAATGATGGACGAAACACTTGAGCCTTTACGTACCCCCATAGAAAAAGGACGCACAAGGTAAGATCCGGGTTTCTTGGGGGCCAGTGATGAAGAGCCTGGTCACCAACTGCTCCACGACCAATCCAGCGTTGCGGCAACATCTCGCTCAGGTATCCGCGAACAGCAAGGTGTCAGTGGGGTGCGCACCATCCTGCTGGAAGATGAAGTCCCCTGGCGCTTCTTCTAACTGAGGAAACAACCACTCTGCAAGCATGTACAAATAAGGAATTCCAGTAACAGTGGGCTCGTGAAAAAAGGGCCGAAAACCATGTCTTTGGATACAAAGCAAAACACGTTCACTTTGGGGAAAGCGACGTTCCTACAAATGGCAAGGTGAACCGGCACAACGTGCGGATATGGGGTCAGTAACATCCACATGAAACTACCGAATTCGAGCGCGCTTCCCCCAGTGAGAATGTGTTATGTGCTGTACCCAAAGTGAACCGTTTTCGGCCCTTTCTTTTTCCACAAGCCCACTGTTACTAGAATCCTTTATTTGGACATGCTTATAGACTGGTGGCTTGTTTTCTCAGTTAGAAGAGACGGCGGGGGACTTAATTTTCCAGCGGCTCGTGGTGGTCACATTAAACATTTACGAAGATATGGTAAACCAACTTCCCGCTTCCGCGGTTCATTTGATTGGTCAACGAAGGTTGTATGTTATTTGGTTTTGATATTATAGACATTCAAAGTTGGGGTAATCTTTTATACTCATCCTGTATACTTCTGCCACGAGCTCAGTAAAGGGCTGCTGTTATTCTCTTTTGAAGGTAAAATACCGCTTAAAGATTAAATTATTGAACGTGGTGAACGGATGCAGCTGTGTCGTAGTGATTAGCATACTTGCTTCTTATGTAGAGGATACGAGTTCAATTTCCCGTTACTTCACTGGGGGTTCTCCACGTCGTAGTTGGGTAGAGATGTGCTGGAATATGCCTCACATACTGTGTTCTGTGCAATCAAGACTGACCTACAATTTTTATAACATAAAAACTACTGTGTCTAATCAATCAGACTACTTTGTAGAAGTCCAAACAATACCTCGTGATTTCGAAGGAAAATAATTTACGAATAACTGCACACTTCGTTGTAATTCTACATGATATCCGTCGATAGAGTGCAGTATCTTTTATACAAATACTGAATATGCCCGATATCCTTTCTAAGCAATTTCTTGCAAAGTTTACAATGGTTTATTTATAGTGTTACCTAAAATATTTTTTGGCGACTAATTTCCAAACTTTTTTATAAGGGAGTACAAAAAAAATTTTACATTGCAGCTTCGTAATTTGAGCAATGGCTCTATGAACAAGCGGATATGTTTGGCACGTTTGATGAGGCACGAAATCATGGGAGCTATAAGGTTGGCCGTGATACGTGTAGTAGGTGCCCCATCGTCTCTACACGCAAACCACAGGATTACGTACGTCCTGTTATGCACAATAAGATTATGCCAAGCGTTGAAACTTATTGGTACACAGTGTGTAGTAAAGTTACAATGTAAAGGCTGGTCACGATAAAGTGAGCACTTTTGAAATCAACCTTATAAAAAAGTCACTCCCCTACCTGCATGTATTTTAACAGGTGAAAGGAGTGTCATGCACCCAGTAAAGTTGGTAACGATGAATGGAAAGTACTTCCATATCTTAACGTCGAATAAAAAGTGACAGGTAACCATTGGTGATAACTTTAATTACTTTTCACTTGATGTATTTTTAATGCATCTAACTGTAAAAATGAGCAGATCTGCAAAACATTTTCAGTTGCAATAATTTTTCAGTTGCACTTGACCGACGCATGAATGAAGTGACGAAGCCCATGGCGATGTTCATTATTCATAAGGTGGAAGAATACACAACGTTAATACACGTAGATCTTAGGCAGGGCTTTCAAAAGTGCTCATTTTACCGTGAAAAGTCTATAAGTAAATATACATAGGTGCAACGGCGTGGTGGTTCCTGTGATGTTGGTGTACCCACTCGTTGATAGCACACTCGATGCTCTTGTGTTTGGGTAGCGCATGTGGCGAAACACTTCCTATTGGCTGGACTGCCAGCTGGCGAGTGAGTTACCAAGACAGTGATCGGCCAACGGAGTCCCGACATGTCGCTGTTCTGTGGCGCCATTTTGCCGGAGTTTGCTGCTCAAGTTCTCGGAATAAACAGCTTTTTCGCCTCTTTGTACCCTGTGGCAAAGTTCTCTATGGTCTCCTATTCAAGAGTGAGTGAGTGAAGAGATTTGTGCGGTTCTATAGCGAGGTCTTGAGATCCGATGAGGGTGATTGAGGTGAGAATGGAGCAGCGCCGGAATGGACGGGCGGGAGAAACGGGAGGTCCCTCAGAAAATGCGAAAATCCGGGAGAACCAGGCCGGGGATTGAACCCAATTCGCCTTGGTGGGAGGCGGGCAGGCTAACCACTCAGCCACCGTGGCCTCTCCTACTCAAGTTACCTAGATATTTACGTGGTATATTTTAATGTAAAGCAGCCTGAAAATACCGTTTCTGCCTTCAGAACAATGTTCGCAATGTGCGAGATGTGTTTTGAAGTATTTCTAAGTTTACGTTGCGTTATATATGCGAAATGCGAACATGTGTAGTAATTTCTTCTTTCTTTGTCTTATTTTTGTAAAGCAGGGTTTTAGCACAGTGTGAAAACGGTTCACGATAAAGTGAGCACTTTTGAAATGAACCTTAGAAAAAAGTCACTGCCCCTTCCTGCGCATATTTTAACGTGCGCACTGAGTAACGCGCGCCCAGTGAAGTTGGTAACTAAGAATGGAAAGTAGTTCCATATCTTAACGTCGAATAAAATGTGTTAGGTAACCATTTGTGATAACTTAAATAATTTCTTTCCCTGTATGATTTTTTAATATATAGAAGTGTAAAAATTTCTTAATAATTTTAGAGTTTCACTTGACCGACGTATGAATAAAGTGTTGAGGCCTGTGGAAATGTTAATTTTACATAATGCGAAAGAGTACACAACGTGTATTGAAGTAGATCTCAAGCAGGGCTTTCAAAAGTGCTCATTTTACCGTGAACAGCCTATAACGCAGTGTATGGAGCAGCAAGTGTATCGGACGGCAGAAGAGCTCTTCAATATTGTCGGGTCGCCTGCCGATCCAGCAAAGCGTAACCTCCAAGCTCGCCGGACCATATTCGTCCGCCAGGAGCAAAGGATCGTTGCAGAGGCTGTGCCTAGCAACTGGCCTGGTAACCGTCCCGTCGTCTTGTTATGGCCAGCCTTGCTAGAGCAAGCAGGAGGATAAAAAAAAAAAAGGCGACATCCTATATTCGGTCGCGCGCGGCCGCCGTATACGTCTCGCTGCATCCATTGTTCTCGGCAACTAAAAGGCGTTTACTGCATATTTGAATAAGCTGGTGCGGCGTTCGCTTTGAAGGGCTCCCCGCTCCAGAGTACTAAAAATACGCAGGGTAAGCCACATACATTCATATACACGGGCATTGTATCTCACACCTCAAGTAAGATAAAAAAGAAATTGTTGGTAAGCTGTGGGTCTAGATCGTAACTATTTCCTTCCAAAAAATATGGAAATACGGTATATGGCGAAACAACTTGACGATGCAAAATGCTTGAAAGTAAAGATTATAACTGTGGTGCGTCGTGCTGTGAGAACATAGATAAACTCTATCCATTGTCCGTGCTGATCCTAACAACAATCTGCGTATTTAAGTTAAAAAAATATATGCGATAAATTTGCTTAGGAACGTTACAAGATTGTAGGTAAAACAGGCGGCTAATTTTTTTTTAGGAATACCTGTTAGCACAAATGACTTTTGTGAGCATATGTGTAACATGCATAGGCCTACCTTCACGTATTAATAACATAATAAGGAAAATGAAAGAAAATTAATTTGAAACACTGCCATTTCACAGGACAATAGGCAAAGATGAGAGAAATATGTTATTTGACAACCATTTTGAAGAAGTCTGCAAAAACTAGTGTATACATTAGACGAATAGGGTTATAACATCACCATAGTTGAGGTCAAATGTGTGGAGCTGGTCGTTGTATAGAATTCGAAAGGCATGGTGATGTTTTTAGTTGCTAATACATTCCTTTAAGTGATTTTAACTGTGAAGATGATAGATATAGACTGTTCACAGTAAAATGAGCACTTTCGAAAGCTCTGATTAAGATATACTTGTATGCAGGTTGTGTATTATTCCGCCTTATGCAAAATTAACATTACCATGGGCTTCATCACTTTAGTCACGTGTCAGTCAAGTGAAACTGTGAAATTATACGAAAAGCAAATATTTTAAAAATCTGCTTAATTTGACACTTCGATACGCTAAAAAAAACAGAAAGCGCAAGAAATAGTTTAAGTTATCTCAGATGGTTATGTAATACTTTCCTCTCCATCGTTACCATCTTTATTGGTCGCATGCCACTTAGTGCGCCCGTTAATATAAATGCAGGTAGGGACAGCGACTTTTTTCTAAGGTTGATTTAAAAATTGTGAAGAAACCACGAATAAACTATATTGTCCTGTTTACTCTTCACCCGAGTAGAAAAGTTATTTGTTTATTTGTCGTAAGGCTATAACGCGCCGCTATTAAACAGTGCCTGAAGATGTGTGGCAAATATGATTGTTACAAGTTGATGAACAATAACTAGGGACACCCGAATTTCGCGAAATGATTTCTGCACGTGCTAGATTTCAACACCGTACGGCGTACCAGCAATTTTCTTTTGCTTATTGGCGGCTTGTGTTTGTGAGAAGACATTTTCTAGCTTGTTTGGCCAATCAGAATTAGGCTACTACGCTACTGTGCATCTGTGATTCGCAGACAGGCATGCGACACGTCTAGCACCTAGATCATCCAATGACGAAAGTAGATCTGAGCTAAAGTGTTATGAAATACAACTGGTCGCGAAATATTTTCGCGAAATTCGGGTGTCCCTAACTATAACGCAACCTGAAGGACAAATGTGAGTGAAATACTTGTGCAAAAATAAATTTCTTCGTTTATGTCTACTCGTACACTTACGAGAAAAAAAAATCGGTTACAACCATTCAACAAGTAGGAATCTCGGGGGCATATGGAGCAGGCCTATCTGTCGTAAACATGAAAAAAAAAGTAAGAGTTTATAAGAAAGTTCTAACAGAATATTAATTTTATTTGAAAGATAACATTCAACTGGAACTCGGGAAAGCGTCAACTAAAATACAATATGTGTGATGCTGTGTGCGTGTGTGTATATATATATATATATATTTGTATGCGAGTTGTGTATTCCTCCGCCTTATGCAACATTTATATTGTCAAGGGTCTCATCACTTTATTTATGCGTCGGTCAAGTAAAACTGTGAAATTATTACGAAAGTAATATTCTATAAATTTGCTCTATTTTATGCTTTGATGCATTAAAAGAACAGTAAGCGGAGGAAATAATTTACGACATCACAAATGGTTACGTTACACCTTTTATTTGACGTTAAGATATGGAACTACTTTCCATCCATCGTTACCAACTTTACTGGGCGAATGTCACTCAGTGCGCATTAATATATATATATATATATTATATATATATATATATATATATATATATATTTTATATATATATATATATGTGTGTGTGTGTGTGTGTGTGTGTGTGTGTGTGTGTGTGTGTGTGTGTGTGTGTGTGTGTGTGTGTGCGCGCGCGTGCGTGTGGTATGTAATCTACTGGACACGGTATTGTTTTTAAAAGGTTCTAATTTTATCAAAAGAAGTAAACACTGTGTAATGAGTATAAGGCCACAAAAAATACGGTTATCAAATAGAAAGCATAACTGATAATAATATTATTTCAATTTATCTTTTGGAACTACCACTGGTCACACTATCTAATAGTGATATGTTGGAACTGTTTACTTTGAATGCCTATGGGCTATTAGTGACGTTCTGCAAGTCCCGAAGCCTACTGATTACGCGTTGTGTAATTTGTGCGTGTTTTAGCGTATACTGCTGTTACTGACCTCAAAGATTCTAGCACCAAAATTTACTGCTGTAAATTCGTTTGTAGCCTAACGTCAATATCATCCAAGTAGCCGGAATTAATATTTTGTAAGAAAAATTTTAAATCCATTAACTCCACACCCATAAATAATCTCAGAAACACATCACACACAACAGTCAATTTAAATAAAAATTTTTGTTCGACGCACTTACTTTAATTCAGCGATTCCGGTATGGTCGTTTTATCTTACACACACCGTGAAAAAGCAATAGCTACCATAAATATTTTTCACCGCATAATGATTATCGTATACCTACTACATGATTGACTCGAGTTTTTTTTTGTTTAAATTTTTTGACGTGATACATAATTAATTGTTGGATTTTACTTAGACCTGCAAGTTGCAGGAAATTCTTAAATTTACCGCTTGTAAAAATTTAAATAAGTGCATATGCGACTTGGGCTAGTGTTGATATTATATAACTTCATTACCAGAAGTTATTTCATAGGTCAATTATTCCGTAGTTACATGTCAAAATCTCACTCCTACTGCTTGCCATCAAACTTGTAATGGAAACTTAAGAAAAAGATCCAATAGTTACATATATTTTCCAGTAACAAATCAATACGAAACTGGATTAAATAGAATGAACATAAATGTACACAAGGTTTCATAGCCAACATCATACTGTGGCGAGTTACATCGTTGAGCTATTATGAGGGAAATAAAAATGGAATGGATCTGCTATGAATTGCTTATTTGATCCAGTACACTTGCCTGCAAGATACTTATATGAACGAAAAGCTGTAAATTATGTTGAGGGAAAGCTGTATGTTTCAACAGCCCTCCCCAGTTTACAGCTGCTTGTCACCTATCAGCAGTGTGTGTGTGTGTGAAGAAGACCAGACAAGACAGAATGATGTGGCTAGGGGAGCCTATTTGCCGGTTCCTGCTTGATCGACAACTCACACATAGCGATGAATAACGCCTTCGAGAAGGTCGGGGATTATCTCCCCTTTCAAGAAACGTCTCGATACTGAATTAGAACGTCTCTTTGCGTGGAATAATCTAGAACATTAACTCAGGTATAAATACACCCATTTACACAGCCAAAACATTTTTGTGGAATGCTATAAAATGTGGTATTTGGAGTATGTTCCTAATGAACCATCAAAGAGAAGAAGCGGATTTGGGAGGACTTCACGAGGGGCTGGCATAATATATGTTTTCCTTTTTTCAGTTTTTTTTTCAGGCATTTTGTAAGTATGTCACTACAAAGAATCTCGCTTTTAACCTTAGCAAAGAAACTGTTACATAGATGAGGTACGTGGTAAGAAACGAAAATTCGAAATACGACATTGAAAGTGATTTAAATGAAGATTGTATAATTTTTTTTAAAATACAAAATAGCTACGAAAAAAATATAACATAACAGTCCACCAAAGTACTTGATCATTTAACTGAGTTTTTATAGGAATGACATAGAGATGAAAATAATATTTACTCAAGATACTACCAACACTCGCTTAAATGTTGCTGCATTTGCTGTGCGTTTCAAGGAAACTGAATAAAATCTTAATGACTGCGGATTTCAAGACACTTTCTAAGACAATCCTAATTTTCTTTGGTATTTATCGACCATCGAGAGACACTTTGACTTTGCTTGCGTTTTAGTACGTTGGTGTTTTTCCAAATCCTGGGAGTCACAAAGACACTTTCTTTCTGCTCGCACCAGTCCTGCGACTGCTGCTCGCAGGACGTCTACTCGGGAACTGCCTCAGCTGGGAGGACCGGCTCCTGGGACTCGCCCTCGTGGTAACTACCCTGCTGCTGGCCCTCCTGGGACTTGCCCTACTCCTGGGACTGGTCCTCCTGGTAACTGCCCTGCTGCTAGTCCACCTGGGACTGGCCCTCCTGGGACTGGCCCTACTCCTGGGACTGGCCCTCCTGGTAACTACCCTGCTGGTGGCCCTCCTGGTAACTGCCCTGCTGCTAGTCCACCTGGGACTGGCCCTCCTGGGACTAGTCCTACTCCTGGGACTGGCCCTCCTCGTAACTACCCTGCTGCTGGCCCTCCTGGTAACTGCCCTGCTGCTAGTCCACCTGGGACTGGCCCTCCTGGGACCGGCCCTACTCCTGGGACTGGCCCTGGTAACTGCCCTGTTGCTAGTCCACCTGGAACTGGCTCTCCTGGGACTGGCCCTACTCCTGGGACTGGCCCTCCTGGTAACTGCCCTGCTGCTAGTCCACCTGGGACTGGCCCTCCTGGGACTGGTCCTCTTCGTGACGCCTCCGCGGCGATGTCCCGCGGACTCGGGCCGGCTACTCACCTTCGGCGACAGCATTGCGACCTTGTACTTGTTGTCCTTGCATGCGACCAGGCCCCACTCCACCAGTCTGTCCAGAGTCGTATGAATGTCCTGAGGCGCGGTCGAGGTGATTAACTTGGCGATTTCTTCGAGGGTGGCTCCTTTTGGTAGTTTCAGGTCGACGATTGCCTCCAGAACGTCTTTGGCCTTCAGTTCTGCCATCTCAGTGTCTGCAAAAAGTGCAGAATAACGTGAACATAATTTGTAACTATCTGACGAATTATTTTCTTAAAATTGTGTTGCATAATACATCTAGGAGACTAGGAACATGAAAATATTTACTTGTTTTGGGTACTCTATTATTTAAACTCGGTGGGGAATATACTCTTCTGTTTTACGAAATGTCTTGTGGTTCAAAAATTTATTTCGTATAGAGCTATGTTACAATATCTCATGTAACAAAGTCAAAATTTGTTTATAATAATACTGCGATGAAAGACCAAACTGAACAAGTTGAATAAAAAATTGCGTAAGCAATACATTTTTAACGCTTTCTGTGACAAAATCATTCTTAAGCAAGTATTCTTATTTACAATCTATTTTATTGGCCATACTGAAACAATTACCACGTAGAATTTATTTTTATCAAGCAAACCTAATAATTGGCTATCGTACACTTTTCAGCAGCAGACAATGTGTGTTTAGAAATAACAGTTTCAGGTAAAACTTTTTTTATTGGACTTATAATAAAATCATTTAATACCATAGAGAAAACACAGGCCTATAAATAAAATGAAATATTACGAGAAGTTGACTGCAATTCGAAGACGACGTATTTTGAGCGAATTATAATGACGATTATCTACCTAACAACGACCCGCTTGATTTGAAGCGAATCTCGGTTTTTAGTGTGTTAAACTGACGTAACCGACATAAATAAATCAACGAAGAAACATAACCAATATAAACTAATCAAGTTTGTAAGCGGTATCAGATCATATTTCGTGGCCGATAGCGTATCTGATGGTACGTTCACACTTACAGCATGGTATTATATTTCCTGAAGTGTCTTGTAATCTATGTAGCAGCGTGTCCAAGAAACGGTTATGATCAACGCCCATGTCTACAACGTCACACCCGCGTTGTTCTTTCGTTTGTTTCAGCATCCATAAGGAAAACAATTGTTTATTGCAAATTGACATTATCACTCTAAATGGCGTTGATAACATGTGTAAACAGTCCTTGTAAATGACGTAAAAATTATTTTAAAACACAAGACATTGTACTTCTAATATTACTTTACAACATAACTTTAGGTAAAATGTATACCATTTAAAAGTAAAAATGAAAGGCCCTTTATGGTATACATGCACATTTGTCGGCGTGTTCTTTTCCAGGAACTCAATCTTTAGTAACCACCTTACACTGAAGAAAAATCCCTACAAACTGTGTTTCGATATTCCAAGTGAATGTCCAGGAGAGGATTTTCCTAGTTAGAAAATTTCTGTAGTTTTATCATTTATACGGACAGCTAACTAACTGTATTTATATTAGTTATCACACTTTTCAGGAATAGTATATGGTTTTTGATACAAAAGAAGACAAGGGAATAATTTCTTACCGCTGAAAAAATTTGGTTGTACTACAGTAAGAATAAACTGAAATCTCATACTTCCGGAACATTCCAAAATTCCAACGTTGGTTTTTGTATTAATGAAACCCAATTACTTCACAGACAACGAAAAGTAAACTTTCGCTGATAACAAAACTTACTTTAAAGCTGCAAAATATTTTAGTATTATAATTTCCGTATGTGAAACATCGATGAAAAGTATACTTAGGGTGGGTAACATAATTTTATGGTGGAATAATAGTTCAAAATCATTGATGGGAAATTTTCCCAAACCCGAAGCTTTGTTCCTAAGACAATAAAAGCTTCAGGTATAAAAATATCGTCAAAAATAATTATTTAGAAAACTGATCTGTTTTGCGCACAACTCGATGGAGATAATGTCTTGTAGCACAAGAGCCAAATGCTAGTCATTTAATTCACGAACCATTAGTTATCTAGGTACTCGTAAAATATTAAGTTTTTATCTTCCGCAATGCAGTAAGTGCAATACACACGTAATGGTGGTGGAATAAATTGTATTTCGGAAGGAGAGAACATTCTATAACAGCCACCCAAGCTCGCCTCATATGTTCCACAAACCTTTACTGGGCCAAAAATTCAAGTCCACATCCAAGAACATAAATGTTGTGTTTCAGCCACCAAAAATTACGGCTCATCAAATTTGTTACTTGTAATATTTTAGCTAATGTCACGAGAGAAGCAAACTTATTCAGTGTCAGTGTTAGAAATTAATTGTACTAACTACATATTTTCTCCTGTAAATAATAAAACTGGAAATAACTGACTTTGTACGTTGCGGTAGTTCTACATTCTTCACACAAGCATTACCAAAGTTTTCATCATAATATTAAATAATTGTAATTGCAATACATAAAAATAAATATTAAAAAAAATAGGCGCGTAAGATATTTGATTTAAGTACTTACGACTAATGTAAATTTTACAAATTTATTTCTGAATTAAACTGCGTCGTGTGGTGAAATTCAAGAAATCGGAGACAAGACAATATAAAATAACAACGATGTCTAATAAAACAATTAAAGACAAGGAGAATACAAGATGGTCTCTTTGGAATGTGCAATTAAAACTTCTGTGGTAATCATGGTATGCGCTCTAAACCTGAATTATTGATTTCAATCAGTAGAATTATTTTAATGAATCTTACACGCGGAAAGCCCTGAGGTTTTACTTCCAAGCTAGTGCAATTCACTATGAATCACTAGAAATCAGTGAATAATTGTAGTTAAAATAATCAGTAGAATATACTGATTCAAGTGGAGCAGTTTCAACCTTAGACTAAAGATGAGGTAGACCGCCTATTCGTGTTCTGTGGGTGTACCCAACATTGACCTACCCCAATCATACACAACTGTCAAAGTAACATAATCAACACTGACGAACATGTTGTTTATATATTAATTTTCTATAGACAAGCACTTTTAAATGAATAAGAAAATTTACTGATTTGAGTTTAATCTAACGGCATTCCTAATTGGTTAGAAAATGTATACATACATATCAAAGCACTTGTTTACTAAACAGTGTTCTAACTCCAAACTACGCCATTTTTGCTAGTCGCATTGGCAGGAAAACAGTTCACTGCTGGAACACAGAGATTAGTTGTGCGCAAACAGCGAGATCGGTCTAATTCATCTTTAGGCAATGTTTTATAATCCTCAGTCAAATTCGCTGATTCGGATCACTTTTAACAGTTTCGATTTTAGAGTGTAGAATAAGCAAATTCAGTAGTTCTGGACTATTTTTCATAGGGTATAATCGAATTATAAAGACTCGCAAGATCATAGTTATTATTTATGGTTTTAATATGTTAGTATAAAATACTTTCGGAGGAATATATCGTTGTTAGTTATTTTAGCAGAAAATACGCAAAAATAAAAAAAAACTTTTTACGAAAAAGCTGACTTTTGGTAGAGACGTTTGCAAGGTCTCTTGAAGAAAATACTAAAAGTCCCTATCGATCCGACTTGAGCTAACATTGCCATCCTGAAAACATTGCGCCCAAAATAAGTTTTCTGTCAATAACTCTTTAACAGTCGGTCGTGGAGAGAACTGTGGTAAACTAAAATTAGTCCACACAAAATGATTTACGAAAATGGTTCTGAGTACGTTCTTCGACGAGTGTACACAACTATTCGAGAGCTCTCTGAGGACACATTATCGTACACCTTGCTATTGCTTTGATCAATTTACGTGAATTTGACATTTCCGAAGAAGAGAAAGGAAATGTAAATGAACTTTCGAAAATCTTTAGTTATAGAACCATTTCTTCCTGAGAACATAGAAAATTCAACATTATCAAGTTTGGAAAGTAAAATTGAGCACCATCTGTCAAGTGTCAGAAGGCAAGGCCCTACATATTCATTGTGAATGCAGTACTTTCACTCAGTGAACCAACCCAGTAAAAACATTCATCATAGTTGAACATTCATGTGACTGGGAACTACATTTCAACAGAGTTCAGTTCATGAGCCCTTTATTTCCATGCAGCTGGGCATTTTGAATATACCCATATCTGCCATTTGTACCTCCACTCAAAGACATGTATAGACTTGTGCACAGGAGTACGAAAATTTTACAAGAAGGGAATTTTTCACTGTCAGAATATCAGAGAAATGCTGGTCTGGTTTGTGGACGGATTTAACACTGGAACACTCATGAGGATTATGGAAAGATGTGGTCTTACTTCAGGTCGTAGTTCAAAAGAAAGTGTACTAGACAAGTAGGTATAGGCTATTAACGGTTAAAAAATCACTTTTGAAAGCCCTGCTTAAGATCTACTTGTATGCACATTGTGTATTCTACCGCCTTATGTAAAATTAGCACTGGAAAGAGCCTCATCACTTTATCCATGCGTCGGTACAGTGAAACGGTGAAATTATAAGAAAAGTAAATATTTTACAAACATGAACATTTTTTTGAAGTGTTAAAACAATACAGAAAGCGAAAGAAATAATTTAAGGTATCACAAATTGGTTACCTAAAACTTTTTATTCAACGTTAAGAAAGGGAACAACTTTCCACACATCATTACTAACTTTAATGGGCGCATGTCACTCAGTGCGCCCGTTAAAATATATGCAGGCACGAGCAGTGACTCTTTTCTAAGGTTGATTTCAAAAGAGCTCACTTTACCGTGAACAGCCTTTACTAGGAACGCAAGCAACTTTTGAAATTTGCTCTGCTGTGAAGGATTATGCCTCTGTGTATGCATACACGGGTGAACAACATGTTGATCTGAGGACCTCCCGCGCATTTCAAGACATGATGCAGACACAGCCAAATATTTAAACTTGTTTGAGGCACATCCACCTTTTTCAAACATATAAAATCTTGTCTTTACGAAGGGACTCATAGGTTATAGCACTATGAACTGTTATGATGATTTTACTATGGATACATTTTGTGCAAAATAAATTATTGGCAGTAATTTATCAGTTTTCAAGCCAGATTTTTGAAAACGTAAAAAAGCTACGGGCGAACTATTGCGATACATATTGTAATCGGTGATTTGATTCAATGACATTAGGACTACTGTTAAAATTCTTACTTTAAATATCCTTAATGGCGATTTTTTAAAATCCACTAACAACCGTTGACTTCACTTAAAGTTAGCAGTTGCCAATGGTAAACCTAGAAAAAGAGATATCTGAAGAAAATATTTTATTTATTTATTTACCAAGCCTCCTTGTTATTCCAGTGGGGTGTGCGAGTTGTTAATACTTAAGTTTTCTAAATTTTCGTTTTGTACATCGATACTTACATCTGGTTTGCTATATATTGTTATTATATGTACATTTTTCTTTTGCCATTTTACATGTTATGTAAGTGAATTATATATTCATTTATTTATCTTGTCTTCAGCATATAAGATAAATATGAGGCTACCAGTGACTCTCCTTTAAAATATTGTTTAGTTACGAGATTATAAATTTCAGTTCATCTGTAGCTACTGGGATGCTCTTCCAAAGAAAAAAAATTGATTCTTTAATACATAAAGCTTTAAGTAGTTGTTAAATTTCTTAGTTGGAAATGTCTTCAACAGCTTTTCATAGTTTGTTTTTTAGCTTGGCACCATTATAGTGATATTTATGCAAACGTTTTTCTGTGGGATATTATATGAATTGTTCTGCCATTTTGTATGGTCACTGTGGAAGTTACTCCTAAGTTATAATTCAGTGTTACGCATTACGTATAAAACTGTTTGGTGGAGATGCAAGCAAGAAGATGTTAAAAGGCATAATTTTAAAAATAAAGGCGTGTAATACCTAGAGACCCGAGAAATTCGCGAGTGCAATGACCTGTAGATAGACTTCACGGTCTTATATACTCTCATACAGATATCAAATATTTATTGGTTGATTGTTGTCGTAGTAAAAGACGGTGGTTGGGCACACAATTTATTGCATATTTGTTATTGACTCATTTATCACCAGGAGGTGCCAAACAACACGTCGACCAATTACAACAGTAATCTCGACGTAAAAGTGTGTGAACTCCAATTTGTCTATAAATGAACCCGAGAAATCCTCAGGTCTCCAGTAATACCACAATTTTATTGATTTTTTAATTATTCCTAGTATTTTTCTGCGATTTTGATACTTTCACACATTGAGGCGAGTTTCCTCCAAAAATAATATAGCGTGTATCAAAAAGATTAGTCGGATTTCACAAGGCAATAACTTTTACATGCATACTCATAAAACGTTCTGATAAATTTTAAAATACGTATGAGAGTACAAAGTTACAATTAACCTTTTCACAAATGTTCAATGTACCTCCCACCAGACGCACGGCATAGGTACGTCTAAACGGTAGTGAAACTCGCCCCATACTCGTGCGAGCATGTGATTCGTTAACGGAGCCACTAGTGTTGCTAAGCGGCGTCGCAGTTCACCCAAAGTTGTTGGAAGGGGAGGCACGTAGACAGAGTCTTTCACAAACCTGCACAAGAAAAAATCATATACGCTGAGATCAGGTGACCTTGGAGGCCAGTGGTGCATTGCGCGATCCTTAAGCCCCTCACGGCCGATCCATCGTTCAGGAAGCTCATAGATGAGAAATTCTCTGACTTGCAGGTGCCAGTGTGGTGGTGCTCCGTCCTGTTGACAAATCAAACTATCAGAATGTTCTCGTAATTGTGGAAACAGCCAGATTTACAACATGTCAAGATATGGCATTCTCGTAACGGTGTTTTCAGCAAAAAAAGTACGGACTGTAGATACACATTCTCTCGGGAAACGGCGCAGAAAACCTTCAGCTTTGGAGTGTCTCCCTCATGCTCGACTATGGTATTTCGCCGCTGTGTTCCCCCTATTCGTACATTGTGGCGGTGCATTTTTCCACTAAATAGAACATGGCCTCATCGCTGAACACCAAACGTGAACAAAAGTCGTCATTGTCCAGCTCCATTTCCAGAATGATTGTATAAAACTCGAGACGACGCTGTTTGACTCCGTCACGAAGGGCTTCTAGAACTTAAATCCTGTATGGTTTGAAAAACAATCGTCGCTACAAAACACGCCAGACACTCATATGAGAGATGTCCAGTTCTCAGCTGCCACGACGAGTGGACTTAGTGCAAAACTCTGCCGGATGCTCTCTACGTCTTGTTCAGGCACACCTGGGAGACCTGTGGACGTCCCCTTACATAAAAACCGTTCTCTTGAACTGCTCGTACCTCTGTCGGATACTCTGCGCAGTAGGAGATGCATCGCAATACTGTTGAAGAAAATCACTGAGGACATTTATAACTGACTCACACTTGTTGAAGCGGAGAGCGCAAAACGCTTTTTGTTGCTGTGTTATCGCCATCCCGAGGCATACTGAACGAGAGCGCTAGCAGCACCAGCTGTAGCGCCACCAGGGCGACACCTACCGGCAACCAGATGAACCGGTGACGTGCAACATGCCCTAAGGGAAACTTTACGTTTCGATGTGTATTTTACAGTTTTCCGCGAGGCCCTATCTTCATTCATGTATAAGTTATAACATTGTAAAATCGGATGATTCTTTTAGTTGCATACTGTACCATATTTGATAATTTATTGCGCATTGAAAAAACAGAACAATATCAATACTCTGTGATTAGGAAGCATAACGTAAACGTATGCATAGTGTACCCATTCTCCCTATCTTCAGAGGGCGAGTTTTCTCTGGTTTTGGTTTTATTTTTTCTGATTCCGTTTAGTTTTCAGAATTATATTTTAGTGTACTATGTAAAAACTTGCCTCAATGCTTACCTTATTCTCACAGGTTGTTCAAAAAATACATGCGATGTAAATACTTATGCCAAGATATTTATGATCATGTTAGTAACAATAATATTGTATAGAATACAGAGAAAGTAAAAGTTCTTGTTTTACAAAAAGAAATTTAGTAGAATATTATTTTTAATATTCCAATACCGTTACAAACAGTGACAACTGCAAAAATAGGTATTCAGAATTCGACACAGTAAATTACTTTTTTTTCTCCCATTGAAAGAACCTCAGAACTGGAAATAGTCGCAGATTCGAACTATCGACATATTTGCAATTCTGTAACAAATAACTTATTAATACAAAATTAATTACGAAAAAGGGTTTTTTATAATTTTTTCCATAACAGCCAATTGCTTATTATTATTATTTTTTAATACTTCTGGTATACATTCATATTTTATGCAGTCAAACCATCTTACAACAGAAAAACACCTGGCATAGTTTGCTGAAATAAAAATTTTTATCGTTACGCATTATTTTTTGTTTTATACATAAATGGTACTCTTCTTTTTAGCAAACACTTTCTTTACACTTGTTTTGTTTTCAGTAAAGAAATTTTGCTATATAACAAAGGAAAAGGCTACATGATACTAAAATTTTACTTCTGTGCATGTCAGTTTTAGAATGAAAATGTTACGTCGTATAAAGCGGGAAGATGAGATTACTATTGTAAGAACAGCTGACTCGTACACAATGCACACAACAATATAGAACACGAGACACTAAACGTAATGCAAAATAAAGATAGACAGAGAGAACGGGGTTCTGTATGCCTCTGTGTCTATGAGGATGACGTTGCGATAGCTGTAGTACGTGTAACGAATTTTCTGGGTAAAGTGCCAACCCTAGCTGCGCAGTCACGATCGTCCAAATTGAGTACTAAATTAGAATGCTTATTGAATACAAGAATTATTGCCCTTTTAACTCCTTGATAACATAAAACGTGTGAGATCTGGAAATTAGATTCACTTAAGTGAAGCTTAAAGACAGTCTGACGAGTTACTTTTGCCTGGCCCCATCCAGGCTGTAAGTAGGAATGCACGCAAACACCTTACATTATAATCTGAAGTAACATGTACTATTTGTACATCCAGCAACACAGCAGTCTGGTAGTAAAAATACTTGGGGACAGAATAAACCCATACAGAAACGGGAACACTAGGAGAAAAACTTGCTACTACTACGAAATGACAATAATGGGCTACTGTATTTGAAAATAAAAGTCTGGAGGTTTAATTATGCTCAGAATAACTTGACTTTTCCCAGAAAAATAAAATAATTCATCCAGATGGCAATACAAATTAGCAGGTTACCTGTGGCTTCGAAAATATCAACTATATATTTTAAATATTTCTGCTTTGGGTAGTGGCCTTTGAAACACTAGTGCCCTGGTGATGGTTAAGAATTGAAATACTTGAAAATGTTCAGAAATCACGCGAAAATTCTTTAATACTATTAAAAAATAATTTGTTTTATTAAAACGTTTGCAATCAGCTAGCGGCAAAGCAAGGTTTCAGTTCAGGTTCGCCGTAGTAAATGTCGGAAAGTTGAGTACGTATGAAAAACAAGGCAGTGTGAACATTTTCTAGAAGGTTGAATTAACGATGTTAGGCGAAAAACTTTATTTGTAATTTATTAGCTGGAATTAGTGTTCAAACGTAGAATTTCGATGATCTTGAAGTTCCCGACGATCATGTCCACCGACGGGGCATCTCTCCGGGGGCGCAGAACCCTGGGTGATGTCTTCCCTACATGTAAGATGTTACGAATGGACATTAGTATAAAATCCTCGTACGAATCCGGCCACACACATTCAAAGTTAACCAGGACGCCAGAGATTGCGTCCAGCATTACGAAAAGGACCAGCAACTATGAAAACCCTTCCACCAACAAGGGAAAGAGGCCAGCTATGTCTAAACTCTATATAACGTGCCTATATAGGCCATCACAAGGCGTGGCTCATCGCCTTTCCACGTCCGTCCAGCTTCAGGGAAGGACCGGAGAATGAGTGTGTTCGGTCGTCGCTAATCTCTCTACAAGATGACGCAGCCTCCGGCATCAAGTTTCAGGTGGCGACAGTCCATAGTTGATAATAATTAAACAGGCATGAGTTAACCATAATAATAATAATAATAATGTAGTTCAATATATTATATCAGTTCTAGAGGCTCCTCCGTTGCATTTAATATTACAGTGTATTGTATTGTTTGTGCCTAATATTATAATTAACCCCCCTCAGTTACAGTAATGCTCTACCATCTCATTTAGCAGTCAGCTACGTCCCCAAAACCTATCTTGTGTGGAGTAGCATAAAATGTTACTTCATAACATTTTGCGGAAGCACCAGTCTTACCCACCCTCTAGCTACGAGCTCATCTACCATCCTCCCCCTTAATTTTAATTAACTTCCCCCCTCCCCGAACTAAATTATGGAATATTAATATTAAAAGTTTTCATTCACGTCCATTTCAACTTTGTTTAGAGTCCTGTAGCAATAGTATTAACATAATGTACTCTTTAACTTATATTTTTCATTATTTAAAAATAATAATTAAGTTTTACAGCCCGATATCTGCAACTTACATGAAATGAGTTGAAATCTCATTTATAATCGATAGCACATTTTGCAGAATTTAGTATGAACCGCGACTGCATAATTTCAGTATGAAACGAGAGTATCTAATATTACAATTATATATTTGTGATGCATTTTACCTTAGAAATATTATTTTAATAAATTTTAACACAGATATAGACGACCTGTTTGCGCTGCTCTTAGAATTCTCATTAAAGTGTGACATTAAATTATAATAATGTGAAAAGTGTCAATAAATGTATTTATTAGTATGGCTAATTTAATTAATATTATATAGTACATGTTAATTTCGTGAGATATTATAATGCGGAGTCGATGATATAGCATTTCATGGCAGTTTTTAGCAGTTGCCATAAACTGAAGAAGGATTTAATAGTTATAGATGAGTGTAAAATTTAATATTACAATAGTATTAGACTAAGAGCGCTTCTTTGGGACATCACGTAAGGCGCGATCCAGTTGCGCGCAGTTACTTGTGGGTGCTTCCTCCCATCCCTCCCCCCTCCATCCTCTTCATGGTCGTCTCTGACACGCGCCTCTCCTCAGCATGTTCGGCTACACGGCCCTGCACTCTCCTCCTCCCCCTCACGACCATTTAGTCACTCTTAGCACTTCAGCACATTCATGCGATCCACTTGTGACAGTGTTGCGAAAATAACATGCCAAGCGTGCTTCGCAATGACTCCTCCACATGTTCTACACGCAGTCACAGTTTAGATTGAAGTGTACAATAGTTTGAATTTTGCACACTTCCCACACCTTGTTGACGTGTAGACACAGGGTAGAACGAAGTCCGTTGGGTTCAAATAGCTTTCTAATCTCTCTCCTCTCATCTCTGTTCGCAGACTGCTGAACTCCAACACGAGAAAGCTAAATTGTGTGAAATGTTCAAAGGTGTTTGCGGGATGGGAGTTATGCCCAGGACATATCCATTTCCGACTGCTTTTGTGCATGGGCAGTTTATCTACATTTCACATAGTTGAGTGAGTCCTTACAGCCAGGAGGTCAACTATTTGTCGTTTCAAATGAGCTGTGAGACAACTCCCTCTTAGGCCCTTGGCGGCGGGGTGAACCGTTCAGGTGGGTTTTTATTTGTGCTTACTAGGCGTGACAGAGGTCAGGTAGCAGGGCGCAACTTGGCGATGCACACGAGTGTACCGGTTGTCCCGACCTCGCCTGGTGTAAGTCATGTGTACCGAATTTCCCCAACCCCGTGTGCCAATCTTTGTGTGGAAATGCTCTTAGGTACAATTTAATTATAATTCCCTCCCACTTTGTATGTCTCCTCTACTAGCTATTCCGATTATCGCCTAGAGCCCCGAATTGTACAATGTGTTATTATTATTATTATTATTATTATTATTATTATCATTATTATTATTATTATTATATACATACATACATGTAGTCGTTCATTTTACAAATAAATTATTAATTAAAATTTTAGAAGGGCGCACACAGGGTCATTGTATTGATTGTTTTCAAAGAATAAGAACTTTATATACAAAAAATGAATTATATCACAATTTATAGCTGTTTAACAGCTTCATTAAAATTGTTTAATTAATAAATTTAATTTAAATATAATCATATTTTAACAATTCGATATTTCCCCCGAGAAATGAAAAATAACTTTCTGATAAGAAATAATTTAATATATGTCTCAACAGAAAACCACTCCACAGCGGAAAAACCCTCAGAAAAATTGCACACAGCCATATAAATGTAATAGATTCAAAATTGGAACAAATTCAGAAATATTTATTTGGATTAAGATTTAAACCGAGTATTTAAACAAAACAAACTATGTATGTATGTATGATTGCTAATAAATATATTATAAGTTTCAGGGCAGCAGTGTCGACATATCTCCGTAGAAGTCCTTCCGGAAGGCACCAACAACCCACAACAGAGGAGCTGACAACTTCACGAGAGCCCCACAGGCGACGTCAGCTCGAGCAGAGATGTCACGAACATTCAAGGCCACTATGTGTCTCGTCTGGTACTACGGTCTCAGCATTCCCCCTCAACCCAACTCAAGTGTAGTAAGTATATTTTCTCCAGTGATCCGGCGACAAATTCAATTTTACACAGACACAAGACACAGTGACTCCCTCAAGGTCACACCAACACTTGATACAAACATCAAGTGGTCAATAGCTGTGCAACATGTGGCTTGCCAACAGTTGACTGACGAGATGTGGTTAACTTATGGCAAACCAGAAGCATAAGTCCACACATACACATACGCACAGCTATCAGAATATCTGGGTAATAACACACACACACATATATATATTATATATATATATATATATATATATATATATATATATATATATATATATATATATATATATATATATATATATATATATATATATATATATATAATATATATATATATATTATATATATATATATATATATATATATATATATATATATATATTATATATATGTATATATATATATATATATATATATATATATATATATATATATATATATATATATATATATATATATATAGACGTGTGTGTTATCTTGTCTGTCCCAGCTTCGTGGCTATAACAGACATTTAGAACTTGTTCTACTGTTGCGGCGTTGAGTCTGGGAGTGACAGAGATGGAGTATGAGGGAGAGAGATAGTAGATGTCACTATGGCAACGTTGCGGCGACTTCGACATGCAGCCGCCACGAAAATGGACTAGCGCTACGTGATGTTCAACCCAAGAACTACAGCGTATTACCTACGGGAGTGGTCAGAAACTTTAACCTGCGAAAGTCCACTCTAGGCATTTATTTACTCAATGCTTGTAGTAAAGGTGGCGGACGTTGTCTTCAAGCAGTAAGTATTCGTGGGTCGCTGTTTCTCCTGGGGCCATATGCTGCAGTTTTCAGCCGTGTGCGAGTAGCTAGTCGAGTGATGTTTTGCCGAACGGGACACTGTTTCGGTATGCTGGAACCACTCGGGTCTGCTGCCGTGCGACTTGAGCGCTCAGAATGGAAGCCGAGTAGTTGGAACCGAGTGACTTGGCTATCTCGCATGCCACTGCACGCTGGAAATAATAGGTACTTCAGGGTTTTCGGCAGCTCTTACTGCTTCAAATACAAACACAATCTGTCAGACTGCAACGAACAATCACTATAGGCCTACATATTTTTATTAATACGAGAGTATCTTTATTTATCAAGCGCGTGATAAATGTCTTTGTTGTTCATTTAATTTAATTTATTAATTGTAAAATGTAAGTAGAAGAAGTTAAAGAATTAGAATAATTTAAACATATATTAATCAATGAATTGGTAAGATCCTAAAAATAAGTAGCTTACAGGATATAGTCCAAAGTATTAAAAATTTTATCTCATCCACTCTGCTTCATTATAATGTTTTGGTTATATCAGTTAGCTTATTCGCCATTTTATTCAATATGAATGTGCTTTACTTCATTTTATTTCGAGTATTTAATTAAATTTAATTGTTCACGCAATTTTTTTTGCTCAGACATATTTATTGCCAATTTTACTTAAGTTCTTGGTATATTTTCCATGTCCAAATTTCCATGTTTGTTAATGTATGATATGTCGCGTTACTCCGGTCTTAATATCTTTCCCGTAAAACTTTTCCCGGGGTTATTAACATGCATGTTGATTAGGCATATAGTAATTAATATTGTTCAATAAATTTATCTGGTTTCACTATTTTTCCGTTTGATAATTGAAGAAATTATGGTTATTGTTTGTGTACTGATGTCTTCAATTTGATTCAGCGTAAGTGAAAATATTGCATTTAATTCAAACAATATTTAAATATTACCACATTTGGATAATTATTGTGTGTAAATGTGTTTCAACCATTAGTCACTGATCATTGAGACGTGTTGACACAATCGTTTATGTGTATACGGCACACATAAATATATTTTTTTGCTAAAATTACTCAAACTTAGATACGTTACTATGGCTGCATTTGAAGTCATTATTAGAATAGTGATTATCACAGTATTGAATTTCACTGATTTATAAATTACCTGTATGTCTCACTTCAGAACGTCGTCTTAGCGAACAATGGCTGGTATTTATAAACAGGGATAATTTTACAAAAATATTGTCTCTTATCGATAACAGCAAATGTATAGTAATCATTTGGAAGTTTAATATAATAACACGTGGAACTATAACTTGCTTTTTAAATCAGTCATCATGAAGCAAAATGAATTTGCCGTGCTTTTACTAGGGCCACTTATTAGGAAGCAATATCTTCGCATTTTACACTTATTTATTTTTATACTAAATTACCGTTTAAGATATTTTGTGTTTAGTGCTGGCTAATAATTCTTCTAACAATGATTTATGTTGATTTTAAATAAGACAAGCTAGTTTTCACATAAAGTACAATTATTTTTGTAAATTATTTAAATATTGCTTAAGTTGACTTGAATCCGGTCTCATATTTTCTTATTTCCGATTGAACAGTTTTTATGATTTTCCACAGCAAGGGCTGTATCTATACATTGCGTGGGGAAGTATTTGTGGCATCGCAAGCTCTAATAATACAATATTCTAGAAGCTATTCGTTTCTCTCACAAACGAAACTGTTTCACATAATATTCTGTCATCTGCCATTTGCAAGTGGTAAAAACAGAATTTTCATCCTCAGAAGACTGTACACGAGCGTAACACTGAAATTAACATATTTCAATTAGCTAAGAATAACTATAAATGTAATAAATAACCTTAAGAACGAAGATCAAAGACATTACACGATGCTTAAGTTATAGCGAATAACTTTCAACTGTTACTGTAAGGTGAGTTTTGTTTCCTATTCTATCCCTCGTTTAATATTACACATTGTGCATAAATATCAGCAAGAAACGTCTTTCGTTATTATATTGACTATACAACTGAACTAATAAAGATGTATAAATTGAAAAAAAAAAAAAATGTCACCTAGAGCAGAGTCGAACCATTGCACTCCGATTTATAAGCTACAACACTAACCACTCGTAAACCTCTACTGCGATGAGGTCGAAAGCTACGTACTGTAAATAATGCTATCTCATTTTTGTACCGTTTCATTCCAGTAACATAGTGAAGTACTTTTAATGCATATTAACACGTTTTATTACCAAAACATGATTTTGATATGAAGGATCTGTTGTACGACGTAAATTCTCTTCCATTTCTCACCTTTATAATCTTTAGAATTGTACATTAAAACAGCAAGGTGGAGCGCCTACAACACGGACGCTTGCCATGTTGGAATTCGCATACAACAACGCTGGCTCGAATCGAATGGTCAACATGTATGCGAGAGGTCTTCGCTTCAGCATAGCAAATCTCGCACACATGAAGCTGTATGCGGGTTCACCACTCTACTCGGCTCGAATGGTCTAAGGAAGCCAAACGATTCTCCTTCCATTATGTAACTCCAGGTTTCGATTCTTACCTGCGGACCCCAAAGTGCTTTCAGTTTGATGGAAGATACACTGTTAAACAATGCACACGCAACCAAAGACATTAGGGGATTTAATTCGCTCATTCATCATGCTGCAAATTATTGTAACAATAACTTCCTAAACATTATCATCACATCCATATAAAAATGTTATTTATGTTGACTCTGGGATACCGTAAACAGCAATAAGAAAAACCAAACTCTCTTGAAGTCAAATAATAAATCAAGATTGACTTACGATTACACAAAATAACCTCTGTCACGGGAGCTGGCTCGCTAACCACTTCGCCAGTACTTTCGTGAGACGTTTTAAATTTTATTACAATTGCTGCAGACTTGATCAAACAAAAAAAAAAAGAAAAAACCTAGTTAATCGGCTGTGCTCTTCCGCAAAGTATACGTTATTGTTTTTAGCACACTTATCACATTTTTATGCCAGCGTGATGTAACACTGATTATGCGAAATAGATTTTGATGCGACCCTTATTGCATAAATTAACGTTAATGTCATGTGATCAGAAACTCGAGAAAAGTCACATCTCCTCTCTCACACTGGCTGCCTGACTAATATGGCAACTGCCCAAGGCTACGTCCTACTGTGGAACACTTTTCATAAAAAAAAACAAAGTCGTGGATACATTAACATTTTATACGTAGACATATTTGTCACTGGCCCACCTTATCTATTCCCTCTTGTCACCTTAATCTCAACCTCTGTTACTCAATTTTTAAACTGAATAGGAAAGCGACAAATTACAAACTTCAAATCGAAAAAAAAAAAAATCCTGCATACAGTGAATTGCGACGCCCCTCTAGCACTGCACAGTCAGTCTGTACTTGCGAGAAGGTACACTCTAAAAAACTTTTTGTACTTTTACAAGAAAAATCCTTGGAAACACAGTTGCCAAGAAAATCCTTTGTAAAACTACAAAAGGTTTTCTTGTAAAATCTGCAAAACATTTCTTTGTAATATTAAAAATTATAGCCTTTTATTAGAACTGACATTATTGAGAAGTGTACATAAAATGACTTTTTTTATTCTAAAAACAAATGTGACTAAAAAAAAAAAAATTATTACAAATCGCCACCACGAGGATCAGAAGTCAGATTCTTTGCAATACAAGCCCGCACCTTTAACCACAAGTCCAAATAGGTTTATTTTCATTGTAAATATAAGGCAAGTACATACAAAGAACAGGTACATTTATTTATTTTTAAGAGTTCAGTTATTGAGTAAAGCGATTTGGACTTTTCTTAAAAACAGGGTATTAAGAGCCAGTTTAAGAGTTCTGTGTAGCTAGGAAACACTAACAAATAATGAATAACACGGTCACATTTTATAGAAATTGTCGTTTCATTACATTTATTTGAGTTGTTTTAAGTGCTTTACGTAATTCAGACTTGTAATACAATTCTTTTTGCACGCAGGTACACTTTACATCACCAATAGTTTTTGCACAAACAGCTACCATACAGTTTTAAGTTGTTGAGTGTCCGCCATTTTGCTGAAGCTCGTGGATACGGCTCAGTATAATACAAACATTTCCTAAGGCCTATTACAAACATGGACCTTGTTGTTTTACGAGTAGCTTTACAAGAAAAATCTTTTTACTGTTACGAACATTTGTAAAATTACAAAGAATTTCTCAGTAGATTTTTACAAAAAAATTTTTAGAGTGTTGGATATGAAGGTATTCAGCAGACATGTCTCACTTTACAACTCGTTATTACAGGAGTCAATAATTCTACTTTGAGCATCGTGACGACTGTGCCACAGTGAGATCTTCAAGACTGATCACATCTATCCCTACTCCAAATGAGTGGGCATGGCCTGGCTGTTGCCACGCCAACAAGTTGCTGCCCCATCCCCAAAAATAATTAGGTGAAGAGAGTGGGGAGAACCACGGATACGTCTCATAATAATAATAATAATACGTATGGTGGAGTGCGCTCAGCGGCGAAGGTAGATCCCTCGCTGCCCGTAAGGCGAGGATTCTTGGGCGGAACCCGGAGAAGCCTATCATTATTTAGAGCCATCGTTACCAATACGGAAAATGTTATTTTTTCAGAAGAGTTGTTTGGCAAATTTATGGCTGTACAGTCCGTGCGACCAACGGCATGGAAATTATTACATGCAAATGACAAAGTTTTGGTATACTCATCAGTTTTTTAAAACTGTTTCTACATTGAGTAAAAAGCAAGTGTACTACTTGTGAACGGTTTAAACGATTAATTATGAAAGGTTAATTTAATTCGTACTATTAGCCCTATTTTAAGTATAACGTTTGTCATTTTCGAAGAAGTGAAGTGAAATGGAAATATGATAGTTTGTGTTACCATTTAGCTGATATCAGAAAAGTTTTTTTGTTGTTTGCGTTTGCTACGAAACTTGAAAGGCTTAACAATACTTTTTTTTATAATGGATTGTGCGAAGTACATAGTTTTATATATCATTTACGCATTTATGTTTAATGTAAAAATAAAATGAAAACTATTAGTGTGTGATAACAGTAAGGCTTTATGAACAATTAAAGTGTTTCACACCTTCTATTACGTATGAATGAAAATGTCCCAGTGTATATATTCAGAGAGATTCTCAATCAAACCGGAAAATTTTGGGGCGTGATTCCCGACGGCAAGGAATATCGAAAACATGTAAACAACTTATGGCCTAACACTATTCTGAAAGTACTATGATGGAATGCATTTATTTCCAATAAATCCAAATCTTTGTAAGTTGGAAGATGTGGGTATGTATTCTGTATTGTTATATTATGTTTAGCAGGAATATAACTGTTTACTACTGACAGCAACCCTCGTCCGAGTGATAACAGGGGACACCACCCTGTTTGTGTTGTAAAACAGGTGTTCGTAATGAATTACCGCTGGTGAGTACGCTGATAAAAATTCTAAATGCCAAAGGCAACAAAAAAGCTCCGTTGTTCTAACAACTTTGGCCAGGCCGTTTTCGAGTTAACAGCATACAAAGTTGAAAGGATGAGTGAGAATTAGCAAGTTTATGTTAACGGAAATGTTGTGATCAGTAGGGAAATGTTACAGTTTGAATAAAAGATCTTATAGATATGTATTGGCTACCCTGCTTAGGCCCGGTTGCTCTAACATCTTCCCCGATCCGAGATTGAATGATCCTAGTTCTGAACCAGGATCCAGTTTGATCTTGGTTACAATGTAAAAGTGTTGCACCAACGAAATTTCATGATTTTTGATCTCCGATTCGTCAATCTTGGTTCCAAAGTAAGAGATCGAGATTAAGTATGGACAAATTTTGCTACTGGTTCGTAATATATGACGTCATGAAAGTAGGCGTATTTTTCACTATAGATAGAACTATAAGTGCGATGCTTTATCTGTTTTAGTTGAATTATTGTTGTACGAATTTTACTTAACAATATTCAAGTGCGTATAATGTTGGATTAATTTTCCAAGAAAACAATCGAACGTAGTTCTATCTGCTAGCTTATTTTCAAAGTACATTTGTCGACGATGGCTGCTGATCTCGGATCGAAATGAACTTCATCTCGATCTCCAGTCCAGTTCTGAACTCGAATGGTGCAATAGTTTTCTGTGTCGATCTTAGATCCGATCTCGGATCGAGTTTCGAACCACCATGGTACAACGGGGCATTAGAGTAAAGCACGGACGACGGAATACAACGGTAGGAGGAACTCGGGTTCCCAGAGGAAATATACTAACCTCCGGCAACATCCGCCACATATTTCTATGCGAAGAAGTGAGGTGCTGGATCCGCCGGAGTGGAAAGCCGGCGAGCTAAATTGCATGGTCACTGTGACCTCTATATATCTACCAACGTGAGTTATTATGGCCTTCCTTTCCCTCAGCTGCGCTCTTGTCAGACGCGACGTGAAGCCTCCAGCCAATAACAGCGAAACATTAATTACGGTAAGTATCTCAAGGATAAGGCGAGGAGCTACCACTGGTACTGTAATTAACAGACGGTAATTAGACAACGACTCCTATTACATGAAACACGAAGGACATGCATGCAGCACCTGCAGACTACCTAACAAAGAAACAATCTCTGCCGTTAATGACAGTGGGTATATAGATACAAGGCAGAAGGGGCCGTGAATGACGTATGGTGACTGTCGATTCTGATTTATTATTGAAGTAAATGCTTTTCATGTTGAAGTGTACGCATGGTTGTACTCTACTCCATGTTCTATGGGGTTGTATGATGGCAACACTGTCACTTGCGTGCAAGTAGTAATTAACACTGCAACAGCAGGGTGTCAAACGCAAGACATTTTCGTGAGTTTTATTACTGTCTCTACAAAGGAACCCAAAACGTGAAATTCTCTGTAGCAATCATTTAATTCACGACCCTGGGTATTACAGAAGCCGACATAAGGTAGCGAAACAGTTGAGTTATGATAGCGTAAAACAGTTGCTGCATTAATTAAGCAAAACCTTCCTATTCCTCTGAGTGGCCCGCCGCAACTTTCCAATATAACATTTGGCATGTCATGCGAACACAAATAAAATGGCCCTCAGCTGCTCGCGAGATGTCTATGTATACTGATCACAAACATTTTACTGATCAGTGACTTTTAAGGGGGGCACTGAGATTTTTTTAGTGATTTATTTACGGCTATTTGTGATACTAATTGGTTTGCATAAACTTGTCAAGTGTATTCTATTGTCTTGCGTCTGTAGTTCTCTTATGATACAAATTTTCCGCAATATTTTTCAGATGTGATAATAGTGTAGGTTTTTCAGAATATTGTTTGAAATTTGTAGGAAAAAATATCACATGTTACTAGGGATCATAAGGTCCCAGGACACGAGTATCTTGGATCCGGTATCGTACTAATCAATAATGATTATAGTGTGGCCCGCAGCACGAATTTGAGATCTTGAGTTGGCCCCAACTGAAAAAGTATTCCTACTACTGCTTTAGGGGATATGTAAAGACTTTAGAATATACCTGAAAATAAACAAGTAATTTGTCATTTAAACAGAACGAACTTTGAAATAATAGGTTAAACATAATATTTTAGTTAATTTTTTAGGGCTTTTTAACGTCCCCCCCACCCCAGTTTTAGGCTTGAATGCTTAGCAGGGGATGGCTTACAGACAAACTTATAACCTAACTTAAATTAAAACCCATGCCTTACCCCAGATCCGAACCCAGAGCCTCCCACATCCCAGATCGGTGGCGCACCAACCGACTGCAACACGAGACGTTGACCATTTTCTGTTTATATTCATTTCTCCCAGAAAAACCTTTCAATATAATTTTACAAATTAACTTGGCTTTTGAAGACACTGAGATTATGTAATTTGCACCACAATGTTTGACAACCTACAGAGATACGTTGGAGCCAACTTACCAACGACGTAATTATTACAGCGTGGTAAGGTTTCTTCTGCTCACGTTGAGAAAATCTCGGCATTATTTGAAGACTGGAACAGGAAAAGTTCCACGAATTCGTAAGTTAAAATTTCCCATGTTCCAAGCCTTACAACCTGGAAAACGCTAGGAGGGCCCCCCAATAGTACAAGACCGCGTCGACAGATGCCACTGGGATGAATGCGCCGAACGGGTTGAAGAATAATAGCAAAATTTAGACGTGGTTGTCGTGAAAGAAGACTAGTTTTGCTGCAAACTTTAGATAAGCCAAGTTATGTTGCGAACTCCACACTAAATTAGGAAACGTTTGCAGACGACCGTATATTTTACACTCCGTTTACTTAAGGAGAGTGGGAATTTTCGCATTATATACCGTTTCCCGGGAGTAGGTTGCCACATTAGGAAAATCCATTTTATCTTATTTTGTTTCATTTTGATATAAGGACGATTTCGAAATCCACTATATCATTTCAACGACGTAAATATCTGTGCAACCCGTATATGACTCTGTATTACATGCTGCATGCGGTTAATCAGCGTTTATGAACGCTCTGTTTAAGATTTACTTTGCTGTACATGTTGTAATCTACCGCAATAGATTTTTCACTGTATTCGTGCGACGTTAAAGTTTAGCTGCGAAGTTATAGAAACGTAAATATGATAGTAATATGACAACTCTTACTCGTATGCGCACAAAACAAACAGAAACTGCACAAAATAAATTCACTGTTCACAAATTTCAAAGTAACACATTTAAAACCACGCCTGTAATGCCATGCTACCAACTTTACTGGGAACACAACATTTAGTAGAACCGTTAAAATATATGCATTTAAGGGCGGGATTTTATTTTCAAAAGTTGATTATAAACGTGCTCGTTTAACCGCTGACCAGCTTTACAAACTCCTCTCTATTATATTTGTAAGGCCGCTGCTGGAAGTCCCATAGCTAGAAGCAGCACTTTAAAATTTATGCGCACCATTTCAGTTTTTGCAAAAGTGCTTGTCATTGCCACCTTAATAGCACTCGTGAAAACTAAACTACTTTTAAAATTATCATTTTATCTTTCCTTACACATCCTCAGTTAAAGAGCAACTAAGTAAAGAGGCAACACTCCTACGCATTGGGCCGAGTCGTTATTTCATATCAAAAAATGTAAACATCTCACAAATACACTACCAACCTAAGAATTTAAAATTGCAGTGGAAAATAAAAATTTTACACGCAAAAATTAGGTCATTTCAACTTGTCAAGGTTGGACTAGCTTTTATTAACACAATAAATACAGAATGTGTTAATTTCATTGTAATGCGGCGTTCCCAGTAATTTCGCGATTTTGCTGGGTTTTTTCCCTTTATTTTCGTGTGAAATTGGAGAGAATTTTCGCGCCTCCAGTTATTGGTTTCTGTGCAGCTGTGAACGCGACAGTGTTCTCGACTGCTTGTTCAACTGTCAGCGTCGCGAGTGAAGGAAACGAAGGCACACAAACAATTCTCGCTCTCTCCCCTTCTACCCAACGATATTACCTAACCTCCACCACAGCTGAGCAAACGTCGACTAGCCGAGCCTCTACAGATGAACGCAGCTCCAGGCACGCTATATTTTGCGTGCAGTAGTTGTCCATCGGGCAGCTTCAACGAGCGGACGCGTGTAAGGGCGGCGTGTTTGTGGCGAGGTCAGGAATGTTGGCCGGGCCCGTGGACAGCCCTGGCATGTCGCGGGGAACGAGGCGGCTGTCAGGAGCGGCTTGATTCGCCCTTCAGCAAGTTGCTTGACGGGGACGTTCTCTCGGGTGTCGACCAGACCGCACGTGCTGCACTGCTGACTAGTGTAGCGGTCCCCTTCGCCGCCGCCGACACGACACCGCTGCAACTACACGGTTATACGCTGCTCACGGTCAAGTGAGCACTTTTGAAGTCTCCGTCATTATTTATCTTTCAGCTTTTCTTTAGCTTTGAACCACCATTTAAACATAAATATTGCCATGTAAGTAATAAGCACTGTGTGTTTGTTCCACCGCACTCAAAAGTTGACGTCTAAGGCTAAAATAAAAAATATTTTTTGACTATTAATCCACATGAGAGGGCATTCAAAAGTGCTCACTTTCCCGTGAATAGTCTGTAAGGCTAAACTAAGCACTTCTGAACGCCCTGCTTAAGATCTACTTGCTTGCACATAGTGTATTCTCTCACGATATGGAGCATTAACATTGCCACGGGCCTCATCACTTGATTAGTGCGTCGGTCAAGGGCAACTGTAAAATTATTAGGAAAGCAAATATTTTAAAGGTGTTTTTATTCTCTCACTTATGTGCATAAAACAAACTAATAGAAAATATTTAGTTCCTCACGTATGTTTAATTAACCCTTTTAGTTTAATCTTACGACATGGAAATACTTTCCGTCTGTCGTCATCTTTACTGGCCGCCAGACAGTCGAATGTTCTCATTAAAATATACCCAGGTAGAGGCAATAACATTTGTCAAAGGTTGATTTCAAAAGTGTTTTCACTTTACCGTGAACAGCCTTTAACTGTATTGTGCGCCGTATAAAGTTAGCAAACTACCTGCTCGCGGTGGCGCAGAAAATTCGAACATGAATATTTATTGTGCGAGTACAGGTGGCTCCGCTTCAACTCCGGCGCGCTGATCGATCTGCAGCCTACCTTCTGTGCTATACCTATAGGCTGTTTACTGTACAATGAGCACTTTTTAAGCCCTGCTTAAGATCTACTTGTATGCAAATTGTGTATTTTCCCGCCTTGTGTAAAATTAGGCCTCATCACTTCATTCACGCGTCTGTCAGGTGAAACTGTGAAATTACTAGAAAATAAAATATTAAAAAAATCTGGTAGTTTTTATGCTTCGAAGCATAAAAAAAAAAACAGAAAGCGAAAGCAACAATTTAAATTATAACAAATGGTTACCTGACACTTTTCATTCAACGGTGAGATCTGGAACTATTATCCCTAAATCGTTTCCAACTTTACTGGCCGCATGTCACTTAGTGCGCCCGTTAAAATATATGCAGGTAGGGGCAGTGACTTTTTCCCAAGGTTGATTTCAAAAGTGCTCACTTTACCGTGAACAGTCTCTAAGTAAACGACTGAGTTTGAGAATACAGAGGTAAAAGCGCCACTGCTACCGCGAACTGCAGCCGCACATTCCAGGAAAATGGCGGCGTTTGCCAGCACAATCTTGAAACGCCGTTCGCCAATCAACGCCTGGTAAGCTGCTCGTCAGTAGGTGGCCCAACCAATAACGAACCCTCCGCAGCATGCAGTAGCCAATCAAGATACGTTGACGGACCAAAGAACCTCGCACAGCCATTAAGAGAATAGGCACGGCGACATCAAAAGAAATGCCATGCAATTTATTCTCTATGTACTTGTCTGTTCGAAGCTTAAACTTACATTTAGAAGTCAGAAATACATCTGTGTCTTACCCGGGATTCGTACCCGGACTTTAGTAGTCCGAATAGAGGCGCTTTAGATACATTCACCGCGAAGATAAGTTCTGTACGAAGTTCAGGACTCCAAACTGCATCAACTGAAAATATATTAGCACTTTTTCACAAGTGTCTGACGATTTAGCTTCTCCATTTGCGAATATTGTACTTTTTGCTACAACCAGACAAAACATATTTGGCATTTAGTTTTGCGAGCCGTTAGGGCGCAAAAATTTTGCTTAGTTAATCTGAAATCGGTAGCGTTAGACTGCGGTTTAACAGCCCGCGTCACCTGCCATATTGAATTTTTTATTTATTTCTTCCTGATTAAAATTTGGGAGAATTTATTGAAATACAAAACAGAAGCTTAGTCAACTACCCTAGCCGTCATTACGGAGATAATATATGAACTGTTAATATATACTCATGCAACAATTAACTTAATACAAAGTTATATACAAATCCATTGTCGCATTTTAATGACAACCGTGAAAAACATATTAACACAATTAGGTACGAAAATTTGCACAAATTCATGAAATGTAACGCTTCTATAATGAAACATTTTCAGTAATAACCCTGACTCTTCTGTCACGACACTAAAGCGAATAGGTCTAATTCTTGTACATGAGATGATACAGTCTCTTAATTGCCCGCACAAATAACCACGTACTTGCTCTCACCAGTTACGTATTGCAAAATAACTTGTTGGAGAATGGAAACTATTTGGGAAGCTGTTATTGATGGTCTGTCAAGCTGAAAATAGTTATTTTCAGATTATGATTTTTAAATCAACTAAACGGAATTTATTTTGCGAGTGACATACTATTATTAAAGTCTATTCACGATAAAGTGAGCACTTTAAGAAATGAACCTTAAAAAAAAGTCACTGCTCCTGCATGCATATATTTTATTTGGCGCACTGAGTGACATTTGTCCAGTAAAGTTGGTAACGATGAATGGAATGTAGTTCCATATCTTAATATCAAATGAAAAGAGTCAGGTAACCATTTGTGATAACTTAAAATGAATTATTTCACTTTATGTTTTTTTTTTAAATGCATCGAAGGGTAAAAATGAGCGGATTTGTAAAGTATTTACTTTCTTAATAATTTCACAGTTTCATTTGACCGACGTATGAATAAAGTGACGAGGCCCATAGAAATGTTAATTCTACACAAGAGGCGGAGTAATACACAACGTGTATACAAGTAGAACATAAGCAGGGCTTTCGAAAGTGTTCATTTCACCGTGAACAGCCTATACCACCCGCGTACAGCGGACCTATTATGAGCAAAAGGGCATCTGTATTGCACACAGATCAGCCCTGCTATTTGCTCAGAACATAAGATTTATATTCTTCATGGGGCCGTGGTGGTTTAGTGGTCAGACTACTCGCCTCTTACCAAGACGAGCCGGGTTCAATTCCTGGCTGGGGCTCTCAGATTTTTGCACGCAGGAAACAAAGTGGACATTGCCGTTTGCTAGCGGAACATCTTCGTAGTGGGGGCGGGCTGGTTATACTTCACCTGGGATTAATTGATGGATTATCGACTTGATTGATTGGATCAATGCATAACCCGATCTTAATCCAATCAGAATGTTTTAATCAAAAATGTTTAAGTGAAAGCGTTAAATTTATTGAAAGGGACAAATGAATTGAAAGGATTAATTTGTAATAGGATTAATTTTTTCTTTCTTTCTTTTTGGGAGGAGGAGGGGCATAGGAGGAGCTCTGTAAGATGTTGATGGTGTGGTGTCTTGGAAGCGATGATCAGAGTGGTGGGTTGGAATGGTTTAGAGTTGAGTGCAAGAGTGGGCTGAGGCTTATTTTTTATGATTTTTCTAATTTTGAGGTGTTTGTAGGGATGTTGGTGGTTGATAGGCGATTTTTACAAATATATTTAACACACAAGAGCAGTTCAGAATGCCTAAACGATTTATAATGGTGGGCTAAGTGTAAATCTTATGTTTTTTATGGGAAATTGCTTATAGATGGTAGATAAGCGACTTTGAAAGATGTGATTTACATGTTAATTTATCTGTTTTTCGAATTCAATTAAATGTTAGAGAAATTCAGAGTATTCTACATATGAATAAATTACATGTATCGAATTGAAAATTCGAGATGGTTATGTAAGTAATAATAAGTGCAATTACGTTAGTCTTAACTATAATGTGAGAGAGTATTAAAGATAACATCAGTCTCGAGCTTAGAAATATAAGTTACACGATAGAGAATTTTAACTATATGAATAACATGAGTGACAAATGCAAACTCACTAAATGAAATCCAGCGAGTCAATATGAATAAATAACATGATTCAGCCTGGAGAATATCTTTTGGAAAAAAAACTCTGAATGCAATTTAAACCATACGAAATCGCATACCTGAAATATAAAATAAGTCCGTTCGAAGTATGGATGATAGCCCTTGCGTCGTGCTGTGAGTAGATATATGTAGCACGTCTGATAGACAACTGTGTTTAAATTACAGTAAATTTTTATGAAATTCACTGCACTTGTTAACACAAATCGTATTTTGTCTACTGAACACAGAAATCAATTACTTTTCACAAACACAGTATATCGATCCAAAAAGAAAATACAAGTTAACACACAAAAATTTTTATTTTCCCGATAAAATACTTTTATATTGCATCGCTGCAATCGCTAGAGATGGTCCGTAGTTGAGCTAACCCGTGTTCGTAAACTCATCGACTGCCAAGCATTGAAGAATGCCTGAATGTGGCCCTGACTGGGATAGCTGAGGTCACTTTGCTCCCTGCACCCCCTCCCTGACCTTGGCCGGAGTGCGACTTTGGGCTGCCCACAATTGTAAAATGTTTTTGGTAATTTCTCAAGATGGCATCATCTGATTAGTTGCGAGCACATTGGGAGAACCTAGCCTGCCCCACTCCCACCCTAGCCTTCACCCCTCAGAACTGGCCCGACTCCATGATGCCAGCCACCCCAACCATATCTCCTCTGCGATGTCATGAGGGTCAGTCACCTAGGCTGCCTATGAATGTCAATTGTCGCAACTGATTGAAGATGGTGACAACTGACTACTTGCGTGCACATCGGGAGTAGGCACCCTATCCCACCCTACCGTCCACCATTTGTCTTCAGAGAAGCTCCGACTTCACAATGCCAACAACACCCTCCCACCTACACCCCCTCAGAACCGGCTCTTCTCCAAAGGAACGTGTCCACTACCACCTCATACTCCCGAAGGTGACTTTTTCTGAAGCCCTCTGCTATCGATCGAGCCTGGAGCTCGCAAAAAACAGCTTTATGAATCTTAGCTTCAGCCCTGGGAATGCTTTTTCGTATTTTTTGTGATTTAGCATCCCTGCAGTATCTGTTTCACGGCAAAGCACCCACCCCGCTAGAGTATTCAGAACATGTTTTTTCTACTGTTGGCTCCACTGCCTCACATCGCCAACCCTCTGAATCCATGCCCCAAGAGATTTAGTCTCTCTCTCCCCTCAACCTTACACAACAGCTAGACTACATGAGCAGTGACAAAAATATTACCAGTCCCTGAAATAAAGTTTGCAATATAAGCCCCATATTTAAAATTCAATCAACAAGTTTATATTTCAATCAAGCAAACTATGATTTGTAAAATCACACAGAAACACAAGTATTATTTTACAAGTATTCAAAGAAGATACATTTTATTCATTAATTAAGAAATGTTTTCTACAAGCAGTCATTCGTTAAGAAATGTTTTACTATCAATTCGACGTATAAGAGAGAAAAAAATTTTGGGAGAGATTTTCATGGCTCTTAATAACGATGTCTTAAGAGCAGATGAGGGTGAAGTGGGAAGTGCCAAGCTGTGCATGCATGAGACTAGGGAAAAGAGACATATCTGATAAAAACCCTTGTATCAACAGCAATGTCTAACATGACAGCCACACATTGCAAAATAATTTATTTTTTGTGTTATGTCTCTCCCAGGGAGGCGAGCGTGTTAACCAACATGTTCCCTCTCTCTTTATGTCTAACCAAAAACTTTCCAACAGCAAAAGTGTATTCCATATAACATAAAATGTATATATTGGAATTTATTTAATATTTTGAGTTTCTGACGCGTGTTTAATGAAACGCTATAAATACAGGTCGAAACCATGTTTTTTCGGAGTTGGAAAATAGCGATCTCAACATTATTCGTACTTTTTTTTTTACTTAAATAGGTCCACATTCTTGTAAATTTTAGGGAAAATATATTGGTATTATTACATACCTTGAGTTGAATTTTATTTATAAAATAGTTTAAATATATAATGTTTATATTCTTCTCCATTCATCATTGTGCTGTATCTTGAACAGAAACTCTTGTAATCTGTGTATATGTAAAATGAAATATTTTTAAAAATGTTGCTGGACTGTGTTCAGTGCAGACATAGATTGAAGGCAAGGAGAACCAAGGTATTATTTTTTCTACCTGCCACTGTGAAGGTATTCGAGTCTCACTTTCAATATGTCACCTGGGATGTCACAAAAGTTAGCTGGCAGATCGTCGTGTCCTGTTCCAACTTTCAATTTGAATAATCGGAGTGCACCAAGGTCCTCTCAATGTACTAATCTGCTGCCTCATTCCTTTGCAAAACTTAATCCATTCATTCAGCTATGTTTGATTTTCTCCATAACTTTTTTTAATTTCCCCTCAACCCTTCAAAGTCTATGCAAGTATTGTAAGTTGAGAAAAGTATCTTTTCTTCTTCTTGAAAGTAAGACAAAAATTAATAAATTTAAATACAAGTCATCAGCTTACCAATATTGATAGATATATACTCATAGCGTTGTTTTCTCATTTTAAATAAGATATTATTGAAAATAGTTGGTGACATAAGGAATTAAAAAAAGAATCAGTCACACTATTTGTTTTCAACTTGAAAGAAAATATTTTATTAAAAAATTCATAATAATTTTCAAGACAATAAATTATACATCATGACATTAAACATACTAAATCACAATTTTAAATGAAATACAATAATTTTTAACATTGCTTTCTGAAAAATACCACAACTTAAAATCATTACTTCATATCAAATCACAAACTTAAATGAAATACAAACATTGTTTAGCATTAACTTCTTACAAACATTACATACCAAAATATAATTTTTTTTGTTCATCAAGTTGACATTTACATGTATAGGCCAAACATGTTTTTTTAACCAAAAAACCTCCAACTTACATCATTAAAACTGTAAAAAATAATCATACCATATCTTGATACAACTTCAAATATATTCAAATTCTCTAACATTTACATACACAATCTAAACATGCTTTTCAAACAAAAAAAATCTCCTTCTTAGGTCATTAAAACTGTAAAAAATAATTGCACCATATCCTGGTATGACTTCAAAGATATTCGATTACTCTAACATTGACATGTATAGGCCAAACAGGCTTTTCAACCATAAAAAACTCCACTGTTCACAATTATGATGTCAAAAGGTGTTTAGAGTATAAAAAAATTCCATCATTATATGATTGAAATACTAATGTTTCTTAAACTATCCATCATGAATGATTTTTCTTTAAAAATCGTTACAAGTGAATGATTTTTCTTTGAAAATCGCTAGGACTCAATAATTTTTCTTTAAAATCGTTAGACCTGAATTATTTTTCAATAAGTCTTGAAAGAAAATTATCAAACTGAATGATTTTTTTTAAATCGTTGGACCTGCATGATTTTTCATTAAAATTGTTACGACTGAATGATTTTTCATTAAAATTGTTATGACTGAATGATTTTTCATTAAAATCATCACAAATCAATGACATTTCTTTATAAATTGTTACAACTAAATGATTTTTCTTTAAAATCGTAACAAATCAATAAAATTTATTTTAAAATATTGTTAGAACCTCATATTTTCAATCATTTAGCTGTAAAAACTTTTCACCCTGTTACAAGTAAAACATCATTACAATATTTAATAAATGAAAAAAATTGTGAAATAATACAGCAAAAGGAAACATTCATAACTGAAAATGTGAATTTTTCAATACAATTTACATCTAGGCTTAAGACCAAGCTTAATTTGCATTTCTTAACTGGAATAACAACTATTGGTCAAGGAGGTGAAGGAGGTTAGGAGATTGGGCTATAAATTATTGAATAAAGGTGGATGAGGAGAAATTAATTTATCTCGCGGTGTTTCAGGTGACAATATTTCAATAGATGTTTGACTTGGAGCAGGTGATACAACAAAATTTAAATTTAAAAATTCGTTTAATTCCTACAACAAATTTTTCCTTGGTAAATATAGCTTTCAGAAAGACGTTAAGAGAGGGACACATTAAATATAATGGTTTACAACAGAGGTAAATCTTCGGTGCTCACCTGTTTTTTTCTTTCTTAAGTCAAAACTCCAAAATCTGTAGGTTGGAGCACCGTGGTAGACGCTTCTACAAACTTGGAAGATTTGGATGCAGTGGTTGATGCTGCTGTGGACACTCTCACAGACCTTGGCACCATTGTGGATGGTGCTGCAAACTTGGAAGATGTGGATGCAGTAGCTGTGGACACACTCGTAGGCATTGGCACTGTGGTAGATGGTGCTGCAAACTTGAAGATGTGGACGCAGCAGCTGTGGACACACTTGTAGACATTGGCACTGTGACAGACAGTGCTGCAAACTAGGAAGATGTGGACACAATAGCTGATGGTGCTGTGGACACACTCTTAGATGGTGATAATGATGACATCACTGGTTGCAATGTGAAGTTATACTCCTCTTCCTCTAAAGAAGTTAAGAAACTGCTTACTAAATTATCCGAACCATTGATTAGTCTATTGAAATACTCCCAATCAAAATTATGAAGCTCTTTGTTAAAATCTTGCGTGGATAAGCCGAAACAGTAGTCTTCATACAACAGAGAAATCGCAAAAGTGAACGGAGCTGACAAACAACTGGGAAATTGGAAGGGGCGTAGAGGCTGCAGCTCTATTTATAAAAAATTCAAATTCCCAGGTAAAATGTTCGAGAAGCCTGATTTCTCCCCTCCAACCAGAAGTCAGAAGTTGAAACACCCATTCCCCTCTCTTCACGCAACTCCGAAATTCAAATATCGCCAAACCAGCACCCCAACATCGGAGATAAACCTCTCTGCTAAGTTTCTTGCTCGAAGACATGAATAACATTTATTTATCAGTAAAAATAACTTCTCAATCATAACAAATAAATAAAGTGTATTTAATAACCCTGCAAAACAATTAGCAATATATTTAATAAAATTATATATAAATTATATAAAAAAGTAACATTATCCATAAAACCATGAGATATAATCCTTTTTTAAGCTTCTCTAAGATTACTTTAAACTTTTAAAGGAAATATTAATTTTCATATTTGCATTATATCTTATATAAATCAAGAAATGTGATAAAATCTAATTTAGTAAATATGTTCCCGGTTTTCTTAATCTGTATATTGATAATAATTTTAATGTCAAACATATACGGATATTTTTTCCATTAATATGTCCGAAAGTGTTTTCAATTTGGTTAAAATTCAATTTTATATGATATTTCCATCGAATTTTTTTTTTATATGTGTTACTATGCGAGAGTAAAAACTTGTTTTCGTAAATATTTGTTCATTTTTATATAAAACTTTTGTTTTTTTTTCTTCTGTATATTTTCCTCTGTAATGGAATTTGCAATGTGAATATTAATTTTTTATCAATTAGAGTATCAAATATTTTTGCTCGAGAGATTTCAAACAGCTAGGAAGATATTTTGACTGTGGTAGTTGTGATGATTGAAAAACTCATTGACCTGAAATGCCCTCCCCTTCAGGGACTTGGATGTCCATGGTCGCTTCCTTCATGAAAAACTAGGCGCTGGGGTTGTCTCCAGCATATAATAAAAACAGAATGCGTTCTGCGGGGATTTGTTGGACACTGACTGCTAACCTCTGAAATCTTTGTTTCTGTAGTTGGTACTATTGAAATTTAACCTTGAAGGAATGGTCACTGCTAAGACATCAGATCTCTAAATGTTACAGTTTTTTGAGATATAAAATTTAGAAGCTAGTATAAATTAGAAAGTTAATAATATAAGAAATATTCCACGCAAATTATTTTAAGTTTAAACATCATATAAAATTGAGCATACCTATGTTTTCTATGTGCATAAACAGATTGATATATTTTTAATATGTGATTTTTTCTTTATTATTTTTATGTTTACATGATTACAATCATACCTAAACAATACTTGAACCCAGCTTATTACAACCAAGAGGTATGAGGGGTGATAAAAATTATATTGCTATTTATGGAAAAGCGGCTAGACTGCGTTCTTCCAGATTTTTTCCTCTCTGCGGAGAAAATATTTTTATTATTAAAAGAATTACAGTTTTAAAAAAGGTTTAGGGTAGATAAATTTTAAGAAAAGTATTCATTTCATATCATATTTATTTACAAAATATCTACAAACACAGTCTGTTCCAAAATTTATGTACAACATTTTAACACAAGTAAGTAGAAAAATTTTGCTCCAATACAAATACAAATTACACATACTTATTTCAACACAATCACATACAAGACATTCCAAAACACTATCAAGTAGAACTTGCTCCAAACACTAGCATGCTAAACAAACACAAGCTGTTTAAAAAAAAGTTCGTAAAACTATTTATCTCCGAAACAAATTCGAAATTGTTTACTCCAACGTGCTAATAACTTGCTGATATACAATTTACATTTTGATTTCTGTATGCATGAGCATGTGATTACATTGTCTTGATGATCCATATTTACGAAGTAGTGGATTATATGTAAGCAAATACTTTTTATAGTAAATTGCATTCATCCTAAATAATGGCATACGACTCAACTAATATCCACAGGTGATTTGGGACCATAGAATCGTCAGAGTCTGTTTCACACCATCAGTCCTCTTTGCCCAACTTAACATTAATTTTAAGTTTTCCTCTGCAGAGAAAAATGTTGAATTATATCCATATGTTTTACATAATTGTTTGAATGAAGGGTAGTTGTATTATTTTTGAATATACTTCCCTGTTACACACACTTTAGAAAACAAGTTTTTGCTCAACTCAACCTACATATATTTCACAATTATTTAGGAAATTTTTGCAAATATCTACAATGTTCTCATACTCTATAAATCCACTCTCCCATTTTAAACCAAGGCGTTGGTTAGTAATCCATCTATTCATTTTCTTGTATTTAGGAGTTAGACATTCCCAGTCAAACTGTGATTTGTAGCTGAATACAGTAGTTTGTTCTTCCATATCAGTGATAGCTAATTATTCAATGCTAAATATTTTCTCTGCAGGCTGAAATCCTTGCATATTGTAAAACATCTCAGCCATGGTTTGTCGCCTACTGACTCAATTCATTATTTTCAATAGCTTATCTCTAACATTGTAACTTGCTAATCTGTTGTGAATTATAAGAGCATAAGCTTGTGTATTTGCTGGAAATTGTGTATTTGCAATAATTTCAATTCGTGAATCAATCACGCCATTGGTAATTCTGTCATCTTGCTTACTGAGATCAAACACAAACAACGTTCCTCTGGTTTTAAATGATCTGGGTTATATGATTGGTGAACTAATTTTGCTATAATATGTATCCTGAATCTTTGAGTACATATCATACAAAACAAGGAATTCCCCATTGACAAAATTCATATTTAAATACACAGGTGTAAGCTTGACTGTTTAACTATAGTTTAATATTTTCCACATATCAATTATCGAATACTTTTCAATCTGCTTTTAAATTGTTTTGTCGATTTGTTTGAAAACAAATGACAACATATCTCAGTTTTTCTGACGAAAAACTTTATTTCACAATCCAAATGACTTTTGGTTTCTTTGGTAAATTGTCTCTTATATACACCCCTCAGAAATAGGGAATATCCAGTTTCTTTACAAATACATTAATATCTTTGTGTGTTAATGCACGTTTTGGAAAACTATTTAGAATTACTAATTGGTGAAACCCCTCTGAGGATTGACCCAAGAGCTTAGGAATGGAATGATTGCTCCTTTCTTGGATTTTCGTTTGGTTGTGCGTTTTAAGCCCATGCCTCTCTTCACCTTCTAACGCATAACTTTATCAACACCCAGGCTGCAAACTTTTCACCTGTAGATGTACATGGATTCTTCCTTATATTTGCTGCTTTATCGGCTATAATTGTATGTGCTATATGACTTTATTTCAAATCGTTTGTACGATCGTAAATTATATAGTGTTCCTACATGCATTATCCAAAGAGTTTATTCCTTGATCGTTACTTGCCAAATGTCTTGCAAGTTTAGTTCCTGGTCTGCAATAATTGTACTTTGGTAAATGTAATTCAAATGGTAATTGATTAATTAATGTATTTAATACACCACATCCCATTTTGATACGTTTAGTACGAGGCATTTTTTTCAACTGAATGCTAGCCTATATATGTTTATAGTTTTATGTTAGTTCATGATGGAATACTGTATAATTGTGTAAAAAGGAAGGTTGAAAAACTAAATGTACATCTGCTGGTAATTGTAAATAGGAAAGTAAACGCAATCGAACAGAAACATGGTATTCTTTTACCATCAAATATACGCTGTTTTACAAGTGGTCCTTCTTCATGTGGAAAAACTTGTGTTATTATGTCGTTGTTGGAGCATCCCAATGGACTTAAATTTGAAAATGTATATGTGTTTTCTAAAACAAAGCAACAAGAGAATTATCAATGGTCAGCAAACATTTTATGAACTGAAGGAATGTGATATTTCACTTTTAAAATTAAAGAAGATATAGTGCCCCCGAATGAAGCATTACCCAAATCCGTATTTATCTTTGACGATGTTTAGTGTGAGCTGCAGGGTGAAATACAGAAATACTTTAGTTTTGGCCGACATTTAAAGGTTGATTTTTTTAAATCTATCGCAAAGTTATGTACGTATACCAAAACATAATTTACACGATAATGAAAATATGGTAAATGTGTTTAAAATGGATAATATGAATCTGCAAAATATTTACAATAATCATGTTTTAGGCGATATGACATTTACAAATTTTAAAGACATAAGTATTTACTTTTCGAATGAAAAATATGGGCTTTTGGTGATTATACCATCACTTCCCCTATATATGACTGATTTTGACAGTTTTTTACTTCCAGGCGAAGAACAGTGAGTATTTAAAAGTTTGGACATAGCAATATAAAACGTAATCATTACAACAGCTGTATAACCAGAAATCACATTGGGAATTGTGATTTGAATGGACACATATTACATAATATGGGCATGGCTGTGAAATATAGCTATGTGATAAATAGGCATTATGTGGAAGACTGAAACACTATTACGCTTAATGTATTAAAAGCCCAATGAAACAATATTCAAAATAAATTAATAAAGTTGATGGATTTGAATGATAATATTCATAAAACACGAGTGTAATTGCAAACATTTTAACCAACATTTACACTGATTTGCAGAGTAATGAAATAAGAATATAAGAATTTTTAAATGGATTTAGTAAGAATTTTAACGATATGACAAACATAGTTTTTACAGCTTAACTTATTTAAATGCAATAAAATTGAAGAGTTGTAATTAATGAAGTGGTAAACACTACTATTGCAAATCAACTTGAAACACAAATGCAACAAATGAAATAATGCAATATATAAGAAATGAATTGATTAATAAAAGATCTGGTTTAGTTATGCAATCAGATTTGAGAAAACAAAATAATGATTTGGAAACATGAAACTATGATTTTATTAATGTTTTGAAAGCTAAAACTTTAACAAAATTAGATGTTTTATGTAAAATCGATAAGATTGAAAAAGCTCAAAGTAAACAAACTACTACAACAGTTAGAAAACCAATGACTAAATTAATATAAATAGAGTTAATTTAATATACCATAATAAAACATGTCTGTCTCTGTTTCGGATTCACATAACATTATATCTGCTGTGAAAGAGAACTATTTCCAGTATGGAACGTGATGTTTAAAACAAAGAAATATTTAAACCTGTTATGACTAGAATGGATACATTGCATTCTGTGTTGAATAAACCTAATGAAGCAGCTTGCGAATTAAATTGGAAAATGAAGCTTTAACAAAGAAAAAGTAATCACTTTCTCAATTAATGCGATGTTATTTAGCTTAAAAACTATTTACGTCTACGCGCGATACGATATTTGGTATTTATCGACATGAAAACAATTAGTTGTTGGGAGATTCGTTAGGAAAATTTTTGCCTGAGAATAAAATTAAAATAGGTGATTACATAACTGATGTCAGTCAAGGATTATTTGAATAATTGTTTAAAAACTTTCCCAATGTTTATTCTGACACTGATTTTCAGAAATATAAATAACTTATACATCGAACAAATGTTAATATTCGTTCAGGAGATGAAAACGATCCGAAAATACATCTAATAGGAGATATGGTACCACCTGTATATTGGAACAATCCTAATGAATAGGTCTATATATTTAAACTTCTCATTGCTTCGAGAGAGTCTGGGAATAAGTCGCATACGAACGAAATAGTTTCTATTATTGAAGAGTTAACAGAAGATGGTTATATAACAAATGAAGTTGAGTAAGATTGCTCAAGAGCATCATGCTCCTGCAAGGATATGATATCCAAGAAGAAGAGTTATAACTCATGGTTTAAATGATATTTTTCAAGCCGATTTGTGTGTAATGAAATTTCTTTCAAAATACAATAAGGTATACAGGTATATTTTAACCATAATAGACATTTATTCGAAATTTGATTGTGTAAGACATCTGAAAAAAACAAAACTGGGAAACAGGTTACAGATTCAATGAAGATTATTTTGAAACAGAGAAAGATTAATTCGCTCCAAACTAACAGAGGAACTGAATTTTTTCTTCACCATTCCTGAAACTAATGACTGAATATGGTATTAATCACTATGCAATGTATTCGGAGCTTAATGCCAGTGCTGTGGAACATTACAACAGATCGATTAAGAAGTTAATTTATAAACATTTCACATCGAGGGAGACTTAAAATGAATTGATGTTTTGCCTGAAATTGTACATTTTATAATTACAGATATATTAGAACTATCAAGTGGCTCCCAAAGAAGTTACAGTTAATAGTTTGATGAAAACTATTTATAATAATGTAAAAGTCATCGACGAAAGGAAACCAAAGTTCAACGTTGGGGAATTTATACGTATCTCGAGCAGGAAGGGATCTTTGATAAAAAAAATTACAATGAATTGGCCTTTTGAAATATTAAAAATTATTTCGATTAGACAAACATATCTCAGAATGTATTACTTAGAAACATATGCTGGAGAACCAATAAAAGGTGAATTTTACGAACATGAATTGCAACAAGTTAGTTCTCCAAATGAATATTTGGTTGATAAAATCATTAATAGGAAGAAAGATATGTCCTTGGTTCGATGGAGAGGATTCTCAAAAGCACACAACTCCTGGGTTAAGAATCAAGATCTTAAAAGATTGTAATACATTGTTTGTAAAAATTTCTGATACTAAGTAAAAGATTTTTAATTATATTTGATGAGTTATTTGATTTACTACACCTTTGGCTGGGGATTGGATGTAACATTTATAGTGTAATCAACCCCTTATTCATTGGATTAACGATGGAGTGATAATCCAATGTGATTAATTCCTTTTAATTGTGATGTCATTCATCGTTAGTTTATCGGAATACTTTTCTGGGTTTCATAATTGTTTGTGTTAGGTTATATTTATTTGCTTGTAATGATACAGATCTTGGAAATTGATTAGTTTTAAGAGAAGAAAATACTACTCCCCATTCCAAAAAACTTTTTGATGGCGTGTCTTAGGATGAAATTTTTTGAAGGTGTAGAAATTTTACAGTGTAAGATTAAAAAACTTTTTATATATAAAGTTTTTCTCTCACAAAAGTAATGTTTATAGTGTAGATAAACTGAAATGCATTATCGTAAACATAGTCTGCTTGCTTTTTACAAAATGCAAAACCTTTGTGCTGAGAAAAATAAGCGAGGTGAGACAAGTCGCAAAGCACGGTGTTTAGTGTCAATGAACTGCTGTCAGGGAAACGCACATCATGGAGTGATGTTTGCTTGGTGTGGTGGAGGAGTGGAGGGACTGGGTAAGTTCACCCTCCTAGTCCTATTGTATAGGTGGCAGCGGCAAACATCAGACTCTGCATGAAGGGAAAATTATCGGGCGGAAGAAAGCGGGAAGGCATCAATAGTGGCAATAGCTTGCGCAGGCTACAGCATATTTCTGACACATTCCCTCACCGGATAGGCCACCCGCTTGCGACTTGGTCCAGCCCGGCGCTTCTCGCCTCGTTTCCCCCTCATCAGCTCTCGAAATCTAAATTTCGCCCGCTCCTGCATACACTCAATTCTCGGCTATACACTACTTGGTACTGTACACAAGGTTTTAAAATAACTCGTCCTAGTATCTTTTGTAAAAACACACCGCTGTTGTCGACTCCCTTTCCCAAATAAAGTTTGGAACTCATTTTTACTCAACATAAAATAATAAACTTTAGCAAGAATATATTTTCCTATACGACAGTATAGTCAAATTTTTAGTGTCACAGTGAAGTGTACATGTGAAATACGTATTTTTGTCTGCTAGACGAATAAATATACGTCGGATGGAACCTGAAACATATTTCCAATATGGTTGTTCAGCGTATGTTTTCAATGGTTAAAAATAAAGTTTAACTTAAGTATTTGCTAACAACGTAATAGCCAAAGCCTGAATAAAAATATGTGTTTGAAAATCGGTGTTCTTTCAATTTTTAAAATCTTAGCATGTTAAAATTATGTCTTATAGCTGGTTTGATATAAAAATTAATCAGTGATTAGTTGAAAGTTGTTGGAAAACTATATAAAATTTGCTGTAAATGGTACGAAGTTTAAAAGGTCTTGTAAGTTTACAGGATTAAACCTCAATTTTCAAATATAAATGGTTTATATTTTTAATATAATTTATGGTGTGTTGAAAACATTTGGAATGTATTTTTTAGTGATGAGGACAAATAAAGTTTTATTGGTGGGAGATCTGAAATTTTATTTAGCTGGGAATGCGCAGGGATCTTGCCTTCCAAAATATTGGAGAAAGCTTAAGTGTCTCAGTGAAAATAACAGTTGGTAGAGGAGAGGGGAAATAGCCTAGGTCAGTTCAAAATGCAGTGCTGCCTCCCAAGGTAAACCGTCACTTTGACCTTGAAGCAAGCTCCATTCATAACTGAGGAAGTGCTCCGGGGGTGAAGGGCCGACAAGCTGAAGCAGCGGAGCCAACAATAGAAAAGACACTTTCTGAATATTGTAGTGGGGGAGCGGTATGTAGCCTTGTTCTTGGAGAAGAACTCGCTTTTCGCACAAATACAGCTTCGGGTGTAGGTGAGAGGGGGTGGTTGACATTGTGGAATCAGAGCAGCTCTGAAGATGAGGTTAGAGGTTTGGGTCTGCCTACAAGCAAGCGGAACTCGATGGCAGTTGTCGCCATCTTGAAACAGTTGCGACAATTGACATTCACAGGCAGCCTGTGTGACTGACCCCCAAGACCTTGTGAGGAGGGGTGGTAGGGGTGGCTGGCATCGTGGATTCGGGCTGGTTCTGAGGGTAGTGATCCAGGGTGGAGGCGGTGGCAGACTGGGTTCTCCCGATGTGCACACATTTAATTTGATGACGCCATCTTGAGAAATTACCGAAAACATCGTGGGCAGCCTGGGTCGCACTCTGGCGAGGGACAGGGAGGGGTTGAAGGGAGCGATGCAACCTCAGCAATCCCAGTCGGTGCCACATGCAATCGTTCTTCAACACTTGTGGAAGACATACGTGTACAGGTTTCCCTCTTGTCTTCACCGCACCTCTAGAGACTTGGCAGCGGACCAGCTTACGAATGCAGGTTAGCTCAACTACGGACCATATCTAGTGATAGCCGCAATTTAATATAAAAGTAATTTATTAGAAAAATATAAATTTTTGTGTTAACTTATTTTTTTCTTTTCGGATTGATATACTGTGTTTGTGGTAAGTAATTGATTTCTGTGTTCGGTAGACAAAAATACCATTTGTGTTAACAAGTACAGTGAATTTCATAGAAATTTACTGTAATTTAAACACAGTTGCCTATCAGACATGCTACACCTATCTACTCACAGCTTGATGTAAGTGCTACTCATTAATACTTCGAATGGACATATTTTAATATTTCAGGTACGTGATTGTGTCTGGTTTAAATCGTATTTAGATTGTTTTTGCTATAAGATATAATTCTCCAGGCTGAATCATGTCATTTATTCATACTAACTAGCTGGATATCGTTTAGTGAGTTTGCACTTGTCTCTCATGTTATTGATGTAGTTAATATTCTCTCTCGTGTAAATAATATTTCTAAGCTCGAGACTGACGTTATGTTTAAGACTCACTCACATTACGTTTAAGGCTCATGTTATTGCACTTATTATTATTCACATAGTCGTTTGAAATTTGCTATTCGATGCATAGAATTTATTCATATGTATAACACTCTGAATCTCTCAAACTTTTAATTGCATTCGGAAAACATATATATTAACATGTAAATGATATCTTTGAAAGTCTCCTATCTACCATCTACGAGCAATATCCCACCAAAAAAATATAATTTACACTTAGGCTACTATTAGAATACATTTAAACACTCTAAATTTCTCTCGTGTGTGAAATATATTCGTAAAAATTGAATATCTATCAACAACATCCCCACAAACACCTCAAAATTAGAAAAAATATACAAATTTGCCTTAGTCCACTTTTACACTCAACTCTACGCCCATATAAGACATTGCAACCCACCACTCTGGTCAGTCGCCTGTAGAACACCACACTGTCAACTTCTTACAGAGCTCCTGTTACTCCCCTCTACCCACCCAGAAAGAAAGAATGAAAGATAAATAAATTTATCCTATTATAAATTAACCCTTTCAATCCATTTATCCCTTTCAATAGATTTAACCATTTCAATTCAACCCTTTTTCATTAAAATATTCTGATCGGATTAAGATCGGATTAATGATTAATCCAATTAATAAAATCGATAATCCATCAACTAATCCCAATTAATCCCAGGTGAAGTAGATCCGGCCCACATCTACTACTCATCTTGTATCCTACCAGTTTCCCCTGCTCTTGTATCTCGCCGCTGCTCTATTTTAACCTTACTTACCCCTCAGCGTCGCCGGAGACCTCCTTATTAAAGCAGACCAAAAACCTCTCAAATTAACCTCCACGTTTCAAGTGTTTTGGCATCTTGGTATTTCGCTCTTCTCTTGGCTGCAAGTCAGTCAAAGTAAAACCTTTATATTCTCTTGTTTAGAGTGAGTATTCAACGCCTAACGAACTATCTTTATGAACGAGGGCTGTCCCGAAAATTTGTGGCTTATTGCACTTCTGCGATTCTATGGCGCTCGTTATAGTATATGGCATACTAGCCGATTCGCGGGTTTTTGTTTTGTTGAGTATAAAGTTTAACCACAGCGTGTTACACACTGGCGGATGAGAATGATATGCCGTTAATAACAATATAAATTACCTGCGTTAAATGTTCTGCCAGGTTACGTAAAAGTGGTCTGAAAACGTTTGACATGATCAAGAAGAAGCAATGGGCAGTTCGACTGTATTAAATGATGGAAGCACTTTAAAGAAGGCCAAATCATCGTGCAGAATCATCCGATAAGTGGGCGTCAAGCAACTTCTGTGTTTATAGGTTGTACACGGTACAGTGAGCTCTTTTGACGCCCCAGTTTCTTTTAATATTAGTCAATTTTAGCCTACTTTCCCAAGGTAAGAATGGCTTATGAGATCACGTTCCTGAATATGCCTGTGTGTGCATGTGTGTATGTATGTGTGCCTGTGCGCGTGTGTCTTCCCTTCTTCAATTTTTAAACGCGTTAACCGAATTTAACCAAACTCGGTACACAAAATTTGCACCAAATAGGAAACCTGACATTTTTATTTTTCGAACATGCCGGATACTTACTTTCAAAATGGTGGCCATTTTAAAATTTCGGGTGATATGTCATATCTTGGAAACCATTCAACCGACTTAAACTAAATGTGCAAGAATTTAATTAAGAGGCTAATATTGTTGGTCCGCCATTTTGGAAGATAGTGCCACATGAAAAAATTAATCTTTTACGTAATATCTCGAAAACTACTCAACCACTTTTCGCCAAATTTGGCATGTAAGTAATACTATGACAGGATGGGTAAATATAAGTAATTGTACTTAATTAGACACTTGTTTTCAAATTGGCGGCCACACAAGAATGTTAGTTTTATTTGGCATAACTACCGTACTGTTTCACCACCCTTGTTCAATATTTTGTAACATAACGCTGCATGAATTAATAAAGTTTTTGTATAATAACTCAGAAAACAATTTACAGATTACTACCGAATTTGGCAAACAAGTAGTACTGCAGCAGTTGAAATGTACATATACGTTTCAAGTATATCAGAAAATTTTATTCAAAAATGGTGGCCATCTAGCTGTTTTAGCATAGTATGTTATATATTCGAAACCATTCAATCAATTCCAACTTAACTTTGTGTGCTGGGAATATATGTAATAAACATTAAATGGGTCTACACGGAGCCTCTTTTGTCCTCTATTTTGTAAGATAGCGTCATACGAATAAATAATTCTTTTGTTATATTTTGGGAAAAAATTGACCACTTCCTAGCAAATACGGTAAACAAGTAGTCCTGCGGTAGGTATCGTTAACTTACATGTCAGAGACTTATTTTCTAGATGGCGGTAATATAGTTATTTTAGTTTGATATGTTAAATCGTCGAAACCATGTAAATAATTTTACTAAAACTGTCTATGCTAGGTGTAACCATTAATTCGGTCCACATGAAATTTTTTCCCCGCCATTTTGTAAAATAGTATCACATAGAAAATTAAAATTTTGTGGTATATTCGAACAAAGTCGATTTCTACTAAATTTGGTAAAGAAGTAGCACTATGGCAGGCCACGTAAACTGGTAAACTTTGATACGGTCAAACACACATGTTTTCAAAATGAAGCCATTTAAACATTTTAGCTCAAATTTTTTATCTACGTAACTGCAAAAAAATATTTCAACATAACTTTGTACGCTGACAGTATCAGTGATACCCATCAAAATTATCTATCCAAAGCCTCATTTCTCCGCCATTTTTGAAGATATTCCCACATGATGTAATACAGTTTTTACGCCGTATCTCGGAAAACAATCAAACGATATATTTCAAATTTGGTGAGGAAATTTTACTGTGGTAGGCCATATTAATTTACGTTATAAGAGTGTAAGACTCTTTTTACCTGAGTGGCGTCGATACAAACATTTTAGCTTAGTGTACTGTATCTTTGAAACTATGTAACATATTTAAATTCAACTTTGTATATTGTAACTATAACAATCATGGAAAGTGCCAATGAATAAACTTTTTGTTGTCCATTTATGAAGATCGTCACATGAAAAATGGAGGTTTTATGCCATATATTGAGGATCAATCAGCTGATTCATACCAAGATTTCATGCAAGTATTACTACAGTAGGGTATGTAAATTATGTATCATATGCGGCAGGCATGTTAATGTTTTAATGGGGTTCATATAATTTATTTAGATTAATTTGTTATATCTACGAAATGTTCCAACATAATTCAACTTAATTTTGTTTGGAAACAGTAATAATTAGAAACATAATTTATTCATTGATATCTTCTTTTGCCGGTTTTTTTGCAAAGAATTGCCAGGTGTGTAAAATGAACATTTTGCCATATTTCCGGAATGATACAACAAATTTTCACAACATTTTGCATACCTACAGAAGGTCATGTGAAGTTACACGAATTAAATGGTGTCAGACACTGACATTCAAAATGGCGGCCATTTAAATATTTGGATGTGTTTGGCATATATTTATTTTGTTTTAATTGTATACTGACAGAATGTAATATACACATAGTATAAGGGAAATCTTTTAGACAGTTTTTTAAGATAGCAACTTCTGAGAAAATAAGGTTTTTATGCCTCATCTCTGGTACCAATCAACCGATTTCCAACAAATGTTTCACACGCGTAGCGATATGGAATGCCGTTTAAACTTATGTATTTTTAGTGGTGCATAAAATTATTTTCAAAATGATGGCTATGTAAATATGCCAGGTAAGTGAACCCTATCATTCGAAATATTATACTAATTACATCCGAAGTTAATGCTACGAATCTTACCTCCATGATGCACTTGATTGCAAGCTAGCTTTACTAAACAGTTTGTCTGAATTCGAATGCCGGGTAAGGCACTCGTGTATTTTGTTTTAATTGTCTTTGTACTGTTTCACATGTTTCTATTTTCATCTCTAATAATATTGCTGCCAATAAGACATTAACACCTACCTATCATATGAGCATTTAAGTTCACTAAAATTGATTTGCACCCATTTAGAGGAAAGTATGCTCATTAGTTCTCAGTAATTACTTGTATATCCTTTAATAACCTGTTTATATAAATATTACCAGGTAAGTAATAAACGCAGTGTGTATATTCTACCGCACTCGGAAGTTAACTTCTAAGGCTAAAATAAAACATATTTATTGACTATCATTCAAAATTATAAGTCTTTCAAAAGTGCTCACTTTACCGTGAATAGTCTATAGTATTGCTATGACGGAGGTAGTGTATCAAGAGGAACCCAGACACGAAGAATAAATGTAATACCAAAATGACAACATTGACAAGTGTAAAAAGTGATTCTTCTAGTCATGCTCTTGCTCTTCAACGCCACTCACACGCCAACTTCTCAGAGCTACACATTGTTAAAAATAATATTTCTCATTGGTAAAATTCACGATTCGCCACTGAATACAATTTTATATTCAGCTATTTAAAATTGTGAATCAGTAGTCTGGAAGCGGAAGATTTATAGCGAGTATAGGACGAAAAAAAAAAAAAAAAAATTAATGGAGAGGATGAAAAATACTACTGCGGTTATTTCGCTGTTTCTTATTTGCAAAATCTGCGTAATTCTTGGAAAAAAAAAAAAAAAAAAAACCGGACGTATATTACCTTGCTTCCATAAACAAAAGGATCTATTTAATTTGTAAGTCAACATTATTTTAATAATTTTTCCAAGTCCGCGCAAAGTTACAAATGCCTATATATATACTTAAATTTTCTAGGAACATGTCCTACATTCTTCTTTCGCCAAATTAAACAATCCAGAGAAAATATTTAAATAAGGAACTTGATATAGAAGTGAGAAACCTCAAAAGACCTCTTCATGCAGTGTTCGCAAAACATTATTTGGATAAGCTTGCAGAGGTCAGTGGGGATGTTTACGTAACAACGGATATTTTTTCTGGAGCGTCAACAATGCTAGAGAAGTTTTGTCTGCAGCGGTCGCAGCAATGAGTAGGCCTGGAAGGGATGTATGTCGCGTGGCCTGCAATATGGTAGAGACTGGGTGGGGGTCGACTGGGGTGGTACCCGCATGGAGGCAGCAGTGCAGACTGTGTAGGGTTCGCTACATTGCAGGGCCCATTATCCCTCCAGCCCTCGTTCCCCGGCATGGTTTATACAACCAGCTTCCCTCCACTCCTCACAATCACTTCACCCTTCACCAAGTACTCACCTTTGTCAACACATCACAAGCAGTTGCCGTGCGATGCTCCACGGAGTCGAGAGCACAGCCCCATCGTGGGAGGACAACCCGGAACCCACACGACAGCTTAGATCAGTGGCTTCCTGTAGGATTGAGGGAACGTAGCGAGGGAACGCCACTTTAAATATCTTATTTGTTGAATATTCATCTCATTTTGGTTATTAAAATTTTATAATGGGCAATAAAACAAACGTTATCGAAATATACTAGGGTGCTGGTCAACGAAAAATGCACTTTTCATATTTGTTCGAAATGTTCTTCATCGTGAAGATTCTAAATGCGAGAACCATTTCTTCGCAGAAAAAAACTTTATGGCAAATATCTTACACCATATTCTATCGAAATAGAAATTTTACTGTTTTTGGGACTTAACGAATTCACTTACCGAAATGAGAACGCCAAAACTGAAATAAGATACCGCGAAATACTTTACGGAGCCTTTATAAAATCAAGCTGTGGAATGTCTTTTAAATTAAAAAAAAAAAAAAAAAATGCTTTAAATGAGGTAATTTTTGCTTAATTATTTGATTCGTAGCAAACCGTGATTTTTTTTGTAAGATAAGTTTGGCTAAGCTTACTTAAAAATTAAATGGGACCCGACTTTTAAGTCTCCCGAGTTAAGTTTTGTGTAGAGTATTTCGTTGTTATTTTATTTTTACGTCACAAAACAATAAAATAGTGATGTTGATTGACACGCCATAATTCAAAAGCAACGCCGTCTAAGATTTTTTATTCACAGGAAAGAGTAGCTATAAGTAGTGTTTATAAGATAAACTATGTTTCGTATAAGTGTAAAAGTAATGCATTTTTTGGGGACAAACATTCTTAAGGCCGTTGGTAACGAAAAATTTACTTTATATTGATACCACATTCTGCTCAGTTTATAGATATAGTCAGTAATTACTTCCATTACAGAAAAATTTGAGTGCATAATTTTGGCATAGGCCTAAAATACATGTCAAAATAAGAATTTTACTGTTTTAGAAATTCACAAATAATGAAAACCAACCGACGTACATAAATGAGACAATCCACGTTGAAAGAATATGCCAAGAACTCAACGTCATGGCATCTATAAAGTCGCGCAAGGAAATTTTTTCGAAATTTAAAAAAAATTGCTGAACATAATAATATTCTACCATATATCCGATTTGTCACTGCCCCGACATTTTTGTATCATAACTTATGCCAAGCATACTTTTAAATAATTTAAAACAAGACCTTTAATTCGCTATTTTAGAATTTTCGGGAAACAGATTCGTTCATTTTATTTGTAATTTACAAAAACAGAAGAATTTTTATTTTGACGTGTTATTTTGCAAAAAGCTTGTGATTAAAAAAATTATCTAAGGAAATATTAGTTACAGATAATGTCTACAAGTTGAACAGCATATAGCCACAATTTTAAATAACCTTTTTTTTTCGTGGCTAAGAACTCGAGTATATATTCAGTTATGGTAATTAACACAACGAAAATATTTCACCGCGCTCGAAAGTTATTTTTGCTTGCGTATTAATGTTGTGATTATTTAACTTTTTATTCGAAGAACAGTAAACGGTTTTGTTCCATAGATCTTGTCTATGGAAAAGTCTCACTCTGCGCGGATTTACCGAAACATAAAAATATATTTGTTTTAAATTGTACCAAATTTGTTTATGTAGAATTCTTCAATAAAACAAGCTCATAATTTTAACCGAAATATATATCCCCGAATTTTCGCATGTGGGAATCGTGACAGACGATGTCACCGGTCGTCGGGTTTTCTCGGGGATCTCCCGTTTACCCCACCCCACATTCCGGCCCTGCTCCATACCCACCTCGCTTCACCCTCATTGTCATTTTGAAAGCTCCTATTTAAAATTTATTTAAGAAACGACTTTTTTCAGTGAATATAATGTTCGATTTTATTAAGTTTAGGTAATCTCATTTCTTTTTATTTTAAAGCATTTGTTTCGGCATTATTACTGAGTTTGGGGTTTATATATATATATTTTTTTTTTTTTCAAAAAAATTTGGCTTTTTAAAAATCGTCAACTATAGACTGTAACAAATGTTGCTTCAGACTGTTCACGGTAAAGTGAGGTCTTTTGAGGCCCTGGTCACTTTTTTCTTATCAACCATTTTTTATCATCCCACCTATTTTTAAAATAAGTATTGTCATGTTAATAAATAAAAATGAATATTAGTCCAATGGAGAGGGCTTCAAAAAGGGCTCACTTTACCACTTTACTGTGAATAGCCTATATATATATATATATATATATGCGATAGTTCAAATATTTTGTGAATAAACGTAAACACGTAAAAATATATTAAGTAATTCAAATCCCGTTCTTAATTTTATTGTTAGAGAATACGCGGACTGATTCACATTCCCGTAAGCCTCAATTCAACGTAAAAATGAATGCGGCTCCACGCAAGTATGAATGAAACAATACATTCTGATCAATACAGTTTCGGTCATGTGAATTTCCTCATTCTTACGGTGGCATGTATACAATAACATTCTGTCGCCGTTCACGTTACTAAGCGAATAGCCTGTCATAAAAATAAACGGATACACTTACCGAATATTCCATAAAACTTGACATTACACGTAAAAAATTACCTCCGCAGGTCTTGTTGATAGATGTGATGATGAATGACTTGTTACTCAGTCCATCGTGACTTTTAGACAGCCCATGAACGTAAAATCCGCGACGCATCAAAGGCTACCGAAACGACGTAATTGTGCAACAGTTCCTCGTTGCCATCCGCTGTAGGAAGGCGAGAGTTAAACACAGCGCCGAGTCCTGAGCCCGAGAAGAAAATTTCCCACACTCGAAAACCCTCGACCCCGACGGGAACCCAGCCAAATAACAGCTGGGTCCAACAGTACCGTGAACATTGTAAAACAGTTGGTCGTTGAGAAACACATGTACCTTAGATTTTTCGACAAAGAAATTTTTTTGTGGAATTAGGTATACATTTTTTTATACGTTAATTGCTCGCAATTTTAAATTCTGTTATGTATACTACTGACAAAATGATCTTATCAGAGACATTTACAAGAAAAATTTTAAGTTCTCGCATGAATTGCCTCAGAGTGACAGAAATATTTTTCCTTACTGTCGCAAACAAGTTTATATTAGAGCGGCCCGTAGCATATATCATATGTAAACAACACAGAGTAGAATTTTTTATTTTTCAGTTTTTAACCGGTTACTATTTTGAAGTGCAGATTATGTAATGATTAAGCTAGTTTTACGAAATAATTCCAAACATTTACGAGAATCGACCTTGTTTCACAGTTTTGAAACGATGGTGTTTAATACGTATATGACGTATTCGTGTACGCGCGTACATGCACTATGCGTATAGGCTATTCACGGTAAAGTGAACACTTTTTAAGGCCCTGCTAAATTTTTCCTTTTAATTAATTTCTTCCTTTCCGCCACTTTTTAATGCAAATATTGCAATATGACCTATGAACACAGCGTTTGCATTTCATCACTCTCAAAAATGAACGTCTAAGATTGCAATAAAATATATTTATTAGGTTTTAATGCCTTTTGGAAGGGCTTAAAAAGTGCTCACTTTACCGTGAACAGCCTATACATGTGTGTATGGTAGAGTTCTTTATTATTATAGACGAGTCAGCCGAATCTTACCAACGGAGATTGAAAGTTCGATGGTGAAACGCGGAGCACTATTTTTTCAAAATATAACTGACGATGTGGTCTAGTTAGGGCCTTCCTGCGATAAAGAGTGAATGAAGAGTTGGGTGGATCTTCAAATGAGCGAGATGGGTATGGAGCTGCGCCGGAGTGTGGGGGCGGGGGGCGGGGAACGGAGGATCCCCCAGAAAACCCGACGACCAGCGGCATCGGCTGTCACGATTCCCACATGATAAAATCCAGGGCCGACACTGCCGGGAATCGAACCCGGTTAGCCTTGGTGGGAGGTGAGTAGGCTAACCACTACACCACCGCGTCCCTCTACGATAAAGAAAATTTACTTGGATTGGAACATTACTAATGTATGTTTAAAATGTCTGTCTCGAGCTCGCTTCCGGGCAGAATCCGTACATCACCACACATCGTAAACGTCCGCTCTAGAAGGGCGTATCTCTTCTTTTCTGAAAACTTCAAAGTAAAAAAAAAAAAAATACTTATTTTATGTTTGTACCAAAACAGTGTTCAAATTTTTGTGAATATTACATGTGATGTAATTACAATAAGAAAAAATGTCTTTCACTCCACTACATTTTTTTATGTAGGTAACTAAATGTCAGAATCACAATACACTAAAAAAACTAATTCACTTTCAGAAAAATATCTTTCTTGTGATATTTAAATAATTCGGACGAGCAGAGTTAATGAATTAGAGGGTAATTTTCGCTTTTGATGTATGGCTATTTAAATATTTATAAAATATCCTTGGCTGAGCACATTTCGAAATGAATTAAAATAATAGGTCTAGTTTTAGCTTCTCGTATTTCATTGTTGTATATGGTTTGGCATAGATACGACCTGTGCCGTTTTCTGTCACTGCAGAGCGATCCTAGAAGGAATCTCGAGTAAGAAAACTTGTTTTTATATTGTTTCTGTCACGCGTTGTAAAATCGTCACCACGTGTGAATCCATCTAAAAATTGAGATGTGTAATATCTCAGAATAATTGTGTGCTGGTGCAGTTGTGGTCAAACAATCGATACCGCTTATTGCGGCGAGTATTTGTTTCCCCGTCTCAATATGTCTTGCACATTTATGGCACCTGCTGATATTTGCAAAAAGTAAGGAGCGGATAGTAAAATACTATAGTCCATTCCCGGTTGGAAGCGTCTTATGTAAATCAACCTTTGAAAAAACACTATAGGCATAACATGTCAACCTGTTTTTTTCAATAACATGTATTCCACAAATATATAACACTGTGGTTAACTTTAGAGTACTGTATTATTGAATAAATGAAATTTTATCTTAATATCTTATATAACTTGTAATATTTATTTCTTTTTAAATATGAATTAACAACAGCGAGAGCAGCGACTTGTTGGCAACGGCCGGTAAGAAATAGTTCACAGTTAAAATATTATTTTAACCTAGTTTTTTAGTATACTATTTGTAATTTAAACAGTGCCTATTAAAATGTTTAAATATTTAGGTAGTCCCGATGGCAACATATCTCATTTTTACAGTTTAAAATAATAGCGGAAAATATCGTGAGTAGGCCGTAATGGTACAGTGTTGTTTTATCGAGCGAGAGCAACTTTGAAACAACTGTCTGCTGAGCGAGGCTTGTCGCTCTCTCTCTCTCTCTCTCTCTCTCTCTCTCTCTCTCTCTCTCTCTCTCTCTGTCTTTGTCTCTTTCACACTCGGGAAGTTTCACTTAGCTAGTACGCGGTCAAATTGTACATGTTTTCAATTGTAGCATAATTCATACTTATTACAGCAAAATAATGATTCTTGAATTTGTAATTTACAACTGAAAAGAGATTTTAATGTTTGAATACTTATTTTAACATATTTAGATATGATGGCGAGGCAGAAACAAAGTGAAGTTGGCAGACGTGGCGAGCCATGTCATGGCGTGTTGCTGTTTTACCAAACGAAGCGTAAATTATACTTACTCCGAAAAATACTTCAAGTTATCACATCACGTTTGTAGACGTTGTGTTTTTTAAACCAACTTTAGCAAGCTACGTCGTTGTGATAAATCTGTGTTTCCGCGGCAGTAATAAATCTACTGTTACGGTGTGTTTCGTTAACTGCTGCGTGTGAAATAGCGTGGCGTGGCTGTGTGGTGATTGTTACGCTGAATCTCTGTGTGTGTGCATGATTTCAAATATTTGATGTGAACTATTTATACGTTGTAAATGTGAACTGTTTTTATGACGAAGTTATTTATTTACATCCACGTATGTTTATTTATCACAACGTTGTACCTTTGCCCTGGGTGTTTGAAACACAGTCGTGTAACGTGATTTACCACCAATTCCAACAAAATAACTAACCCCAGCCTCAATAAATTTCAATAAATCTAATACACAGTAAGTAGCAATACATATAAATATGACTGGAATAAAAGTTACGGTAAGCTTTTTTGAGCGCTTGTTCACCGCTATATTTTAAGATTCTATAACAACAAATGAGCGACACGAGGTGCGTGCTTGATTTTAATGTCGCTTTTTCGCTGGACTGTCTATTCCTTCGTTATTCGAACTGAGACAGTCCTTTTAAAGAAATAACCCAACACATATCAATAACAAAAAGTTAAATACTACAATTTTTTATCTCGCAGTTGTAACAGTGTTTAACACAGTCGCGGCAAAATATTAACGTGCATTACGTGTAATGTGCTATATCGTAGAAAACAAATATGTTAATGTAACGTAACCGCAAGAACTATCGTTAATTCAGGCATTTTTAAAACGTCATAAAGCTGGCCTAAATAATGTTATAGGCCTAAACTGTGAATATTAGTACGAAATGGTAAACATACATTTCAGAGCAATAATGTAGCTTTCTTATTCGAACGAAATGCTGATTCCGAGTTTTGTTCTTTACTTCAGAACACTTTAACCATGAGTGTCAGTCCTACGAAAGTCATATTTCTGCCGCATTTGGTCGCCTAGCGAACGGGACTTCACACCTCCGCGCTGCAATTTATCGTTCGTGAATTTTTTGCGAAAAAATCTGAGTGCAAACACGAGTTTCCGATTTCAGTGTCCTATGTAAACAACCTCAATTTTTTTTTTAGTGTGATTGACTGTTGTGGGCATGATGGCCATTTTTCCTGACCACAGGGAGTTAATGACTTGGCTACTTGCGTGATAATGCACACTCACAACTACCCTGCGCAAAGAAAGCATTCTCCCGATATCAAAATGTTATACTAAGTAGCCTCTGGAATTTCGAAGTACATTTAGTCGCGGAATATCACAGGCTTACCAGAAAGCACTGTAAACTGAGCACTTTTGAAAGCCCTCCTTAAGATCTACTTGTACGCATATTTTGTATTACTCCGCCGAATATAAGATTAAATTTGCAATAGGCCTGGTTGCTTTATTCAAGCGTCGGTCAAGTAAAATAGTGAAACTTGTAGAAAACTAATATTTTACAAATCTGGTAATTTTTACATTTGATGCATTAAAAATGACCGAAAGCGAAATAAATAATTTAAATTATCACAGATGGTTACCTAATACTATTATTCGACGGTAAAAGATGGAACTAATTTCCCTCCATCGTTATCAACTTTACTGGGTGCATGTCACTCAGTGCGCCCGTTAAAATATATGTAGATAGGAGTAGTGGCTTATATCTACCAGGTTGATTCCAAAACTGCTCACTTTATTGTGAACTGCCTTTACATAGAAATGTCAGTTGTAAGCAGTTAGCCTAAACAAATACATTTTTTAAATTATGTATCATAGCCTATTCACAGTTTCTTCACACTTTTGGACCCAAACTTTTGTAAACGCACCCCATGTATAACGTGCTTGGTTGTTTTTTAACTACGTCATTTATTGCAGGCGTTTTGTAGGCACATTTATGATGGTATAAAAGCATCTTATTTTTGGTTAAATTGCACGTCTAGTAATATTTTATCCAAAACAAATAATATTTCATTAATAATTAGTATGAATAGTAACAACAGAGAGAAAATAGGTGTGTTGGTAATGTCTAGTAAGAAATAATTCTTATACAAAATATTATTACACCGAATGTGCACGAATGGGGCATTGTCCCTCTGGTGTAATTTTATAGGCTTGGCTAAGCTACGTTTGCATGAGGCGGCAAAATATCTTGTAAGTAGAACTTCAGCAGGGCTACAGAAAAGTTGCAAGTTAAAGTGAATGGACTAGTGTATGTATTAATATTGATTTATTAACTATGTACTTGGTTTCCAGAATAATGTCACTTTATTCCGTGTAAAAAGAAGTTTCAATAATAGATAAAACAAAGTGGTGAGGGTTGGTGAAAGCTCTTTAGTCCCTTGCCCCCTTGAAAACTCGCCCGCACATGCTCTAGTGATTCGTACCCGCAACATGTTTCTGATATCACCGAAAGGAATGATGCTCGAGGAGTGGAGGTTGGTACTGGTCCGCCCGCAGTGAAGACACAGAGGGTCGGCGCCATGGAGGTGTTAGTCTATGGAGTGGAAGCCGAGACACGAAAGTGAAGCCGAAAATGAAAGACTAGGAGAGGGCTAGTAGTGGCAAAAAGGTGCAAGTTTTACATTGTTTACTATGTAACTTTTTCCACTCATAATATGGCGGCTGACGTGAACAATCGGTCTGCGCATGCGCAGTTGAAAGAAGTCGGGCAAGGCATCAGCTTCACTTGATAAACGTGGAGAAGATAGGCTGTTACCACTCCATCGTCTATTACCTCCATGGTCGGCGCACCCTCGACTCGTCGTGTGGTGGCGGACGCCACAGTTGCCAACCCCGCGAGCGGAGAGTGAGTTTCCCACGCTCGGCTCGTAATGTAAAACCTCCGGTCGTGGCGGGCGGTCGCGCGCCAGAGGGGAGGTCACGTGTCGCGCACGCGCGTCGAGGCAGGCGTCGCGTGCGCAGCCCAGCTGCGCGCTGGTAACACCCCCCCCCCCCCTCGCGATACTCCAGCACAAACATGACATGCGCTCGTGACTCACCGCACTGGCACCAGCATTCACCATCCTCACCGCGGCCCGATTACGATTATTACTAGTTGCATCCTGTTGCTGCACCTCAAGTGAAATTACTTCGTTCACTTCGCCACACAAACCACAGGTGCAAACTGACCGGCAGAATTACAGGCTGTTCGTCAATCATTATAACATTTTCACTTGTTTATAAAACACACTTAAAAATAAAAATATAAAATAAACAACAGAGATGAAAAAACATATGTTGAAATATAACAATTTTTTTTAATGTTAAGACGTGCTTAATAACAATATCATTTTACAAGAAAAGTTGTTATGCTTTATAATTAAAGAAATGCGAAACCTGTTTTTTGTGTGTTATTGCATAAAGACACTGGCGTAGCTTATACCAGTTTCTTTTATGTACATTATATTATTACCGCAAATTAGATAACTGGTGTCTGAAAGGGGGCCCGGGGTGGCTGAGCGGTTAGCCTGCTCGCCTCCCACCAAGGCGAATCGGGTTCAATCCCCGGACTTACGCATGTGGGAATCGCGCCGGACGATGCCGCTGGTCGTTGGGTTTTTTCGAGGATCTCCCGTTTCCACTCACTTCAATCACCCTCACCGGCTCACAAGACCTCGCTGTTAAAAGCCGCCCAAATCTATTCACTCAATCTCTGGTGTCTGAAAATAATCAAGGTTATGAAATTTGACTATGTAAAAACTATGGAACCGTATTTATATCCTGTACACGACTTTGCAATTCGTATATACAAACTGAATGACATTTAAAACATATAAAATTGGATATTATTGCTTTTTAACATGTTCAAAGCACATCAACTAAACTCCGTCTCAACTACGAAGGCTAGATTTTGATAGTTGGATGACAGGATGAACCACCAACAGTGTCACAGCAAATGACACCATTTGTAGTGCCTGCTATCAGAAGATTCCTAACGTGTTTGGCAGCAGTTGCTGAAAATAGTATGCCTAAATAATTTACCAATTTTAAAGTCCCAATCAAAACAAAAAAAAAACAATTTTTGTTATTCAATAACAAAATAAATTACTAAAATAGTATTCGGTAATACTTCGTACTTACATTTAAACTTTTGTGAATTTTTAATATGAATGCAACACTACGTCCTACCTTAGACTGTTGTAAACAAAACTCCATTGCCCAAACGACGGCATGTTGATGATTTCTTTTTCCCGAACAAATGTGCCCTTTAGTGTTTCATTATTTTAAATATTGTTTTAATTGCGAACTAGAGGGACCATTTACTAATTTCACTGCAATCTTATTCTCGGAGCATTATTAATAATTTAATATAATTTTCGCGTAACAGTAGTGAAACTTTTCGGCATTGTGGTCAATCTTTTTCTCCGCATGGGATGATCTATATTTGTAACAAAATAATAATAAAAGTTCCTTTATGAATCGTCCACAGAACAAACACATACACACACACACGAAAACCACGAAAACGTTTTCCTTGTAACTAAAGTGCCAGTTATTTGAAGCGCACAATGGATATGTTAAGTTATATTTTCGACCAGTATAACATTTTAATTATAATATGTGCTTTGAATTTGTACTCTAATGGTCCCAGGTAAAAGCGCTAACTTCATTCAAGGTGAATTATTTTTGGTTGAGTATATTTATTACAGGCTAACACACAATCGAAGTACTGTATATATATATATATATATATATATATATATATATATATATATATATATATATATATATATATATATATATATATATATACATATACATATATATAATTAGCTACTGTTGCGCCTAAACTCCATCTAGAGGTATTCCATTGTCCATTTATGCGCACTTAGTGTCTACAATTCTATTACCATGAATTATTTTTAGGGCCATTATAAAATATATTTTATAGGCTAGGCTTATACAAGTGTCCAGTGTTTCTGTTTGGGTATCACAGATTTGCATTTTGGGGAAAACACTGCTTATATACGCTAATCGAAGTGCGTGAAAAGAAAACTGCTTTTTTTTTTTTTTTTTTTTTTTTTTCGTTGTTAATCTAATATATTGTGCAAAATTCGTGTGAATTGTCACGTCTTGAGCCTGTAGTACAGTATAAAGAAGTCGAGGTGAGGTTTAACTGATTTGTATTCGTCGAGTTACTAGGTGTATTTTCGGCGTACAAAACTTGTTTTATTATTTCAATAAAGTCAAATGCAAGCATTTGTAATACTTATGAAATCAAATATAAAACAAAGTATCCACGAAGTTGGTTAGAGACTAAACTTCAAGCATTGCGCCCTTTTGCTGCAGCATTTAACTTTTTTCTGATAACACTTGTCAAAGAAAAACAAACACAAGCAAGGTACTAAATAGGCTTATTTACTTTTGTTAGGGCACTGATTATGATGATGATTCAACAAGAATAGAATATAACATTAAAATTTGAAACAAGTACAACAAAACCGCAATACAGAAAACCTTGGCAAAATGAAGTATAAAGATATTACTGACAATTATACTGTAAATTAAAGGTTATACTTAGAAGGAAAATATATTTTGCGAATGAAGAGAGTAGTACGATTTGGATGATTCTATGACAAGGGGGTGGGGAAGCGAAGACAGAACCGACCACCACCACGAGATTTCTCTTTTTCTCTCAAAATTTCCCTTTTACACTCAAAATTGACTTTTATTTTGTTAAAATTTCCCTTTCTTCATTAACGATTTCTTTTTCCCCTCAAAATTTCCCCTTTTTCTCTCAGAAAGCACCGATCACCCATGTGCAAATAACGATCCCTCCATTTGCAAAAACGATCCATTAGAAGGATTTGGGGGATGGTTTTTGAGGGCAGACATTGGCGGCCATATTGGTTTTATAGGCATGGGGTTTGCAAAGCAAAAATCTGTATTTATTACCCGATTTTAAAGATTCTATTCCTTAGTTAAAAAATTGTACCGAAATTGTATATCGAGTATTGTGGGAACATGCAAAAGACTCTCATTCATTTACATTTTTCTTCACCATCTTGTTTCCATTCACAATCTTAGGTTTTATTTATCTAAACAGAAGAATACACCATGGAGTAATGGTTAGCATATTGGGCTGTCAATGCAAGCGATGTAAGTTCTCCCCCCTCTCCTATAATGGTAGGCATAAGATTTTCATGTTGAATAACGTTTTTAATAGTGAAGTAAAGGAGATTAAACAAAGAGAAGTTATTATTGATAATAAAAGTGAATTTTTTTTTTTGAAATTGTGTTAGACATATGGCGAAAGCATAGCTAACCATCAGTATGCCATCTTATGGCTGTAAAATGGTACATAAATGGGCCATTGCTGTTGTAAGCACATGGGCCATGCTTGGGCCGTCTGTGTTCACCACACCTGGGCCAGTTATGGGCAGAGTATGGCTAGTTAGTGGTGCCACTTCAGAACATGCAATGGCGCCAGATGCATGCCAGCTGTTGGCCAACGTTTTGTCGGCTTGGCATCTGACTGTAAACGATCGATGGTCCATATGTGATTTTCTACATGGGTTATAATTCCTTCTTGATTTAGTCACCACGATTTAATCATCTACGCTCTATCCACCATATAAAAGCGTATTCACAATCTGCCATTCTACCTTGATTTAGCAGCCTGCTGATTACTCGGTTCCCTCGAACCACCAGGTTGGATTACAAGACTTCCACAATCCTTGATTATGCCATATGGTCTTGACCTTTAGCCATCGAAATATGCAATTTAGTTCGTCATTTGTGTTTATTATAAAATAGTTGTGTATTAGAGCAACAAATGTCATGTAAAAATTTATGAAGGACCTATTTTCTCCATATACTGCACTGAAGCAGGACTGGCCAAGCATACTTCAACAGCATACTTCCAAGCCTATTACATCCAACCTGCTTAGAATATCACAATATTAATCCACTTCCGTTTTTTGTGCACTTCATTTCAACATATACTCTTTTTTTTATTGCATATTATTGATTGTGCCAACACAATAAATATTGATGCATTAACTTTCAAACATTCATGACACACAACCTCATTTTATTTTTTGATCATGCTCATCTAGAGTAACCTCGTGTAGTGACAGATCTGAAAACCAAAGCTATCATATTCTTTATATCAGGTATTAGGCATGCTAGGTCAAGGTACAACAATACCAGCTAGAAATATCAATTTTTTAACATAAATATTTTTACATATTTCAGACTACAAACATAAAAAAAACATAATCATTACATACTCTGTACCATTCACGAAGTGTCTTTCCAACAACATGCTCATTTCCACGCAATTAATACAATCTGCTAATAATATCTCATTGGAGCCTATGCTAGCAATCTTTCAACCGGAACTCTTGGCCATATATATTCTTCTTCTTCCTAATCACAAAGTTTTTCTTTTAAGGTCTTTACAGCCTGTGGAAAGCTATCAACAGTGTACAATGTTTCATTCGCAGTCTTAAATGCTCGCTGGCTGATTTCTTCATCCAAAGTTTGAGAATTTTTATTCGTATACTCCAGCCAAATATTATATTTTATGGGACGTTCTTCGAATTATTCTGTTTAATGATTGATTATCCTTTACTCAATGTGCTCCATGTATGTACATATGATTCCTGTACCTATAAATTTACTTCCAATTGCATAATATTTTAAAATACCCTTGTATACTAATTTTTTTTTTTTTTTTTTTAGGTATAATCCATTTGAAGTGGTTTTGCCAACAGCAAGTACATGGCGTTTCTTAGCTGCAGGATCTCGATCTTTACAGTTCTCACTATGTATCTTTTGCTTATCACCTCGTTTGAACAGGCGTTTGCACTTGACACATCGTTGCATGGCAGAGGAAGGTCCCTTCACACAAGTGGTTTGTCATTCTTCCTTGCACCTTGGCTGTGTAGGCAAATAAATTGTCACAGTAACAGCAATGAAGCCTTGACGAAATCATCGATGTCGGCTCTGATGTAGACGACCCATCTGAAGAAGCCGATGGTGCTGTTGCCAGTAGATAGATGATGGGGCTTCTGGTACACTGACATGGGGCAGAGGACCTGAGGAATGGCGGCCGTTATGTATCCACCATCTTGGATTACCCTGATATTGACCTCTTGCCCACCATATTGTTTTGCATTGGCCATTTTGTTTCAAGAATGTTCCAGTTCAAGCTCTGTCATTTTGCCTTGGTATTTCATGCTCTGTCATTCCAGGCTGCTAACTTGTTTCTAGAAATTTCAAGTTTCTTCTTTGGCTGAAAGATCATTGATTTGAAAATTAATACTTAAATATTTCTTCTGTACGCCAATCACTGGAAGTGCGCAATCAATGATACGGCAGAAAAGGTACATATTGAAATGAAATGCACAAAAATTAAAGTGGATTAATATTGTAATATAATCTAAGCAGGTTGGATGTAACAGATTTGAAAGTGTGCTGTTGATGTGGTAGAAATTTGACCCTCAGTCTTGGAGGGAGGGGAGGGCGAAGCTTTAGTCAGGCCAGGCCAGTCCTGCTTCAGTGAGGTTATATGGCGAAGAGAGGTCCTTTATAAATTTCTACATGACTGGTGTTGCTCTGATACACCACAATTATTATTCTAGTAAGCACAAATGACGAGCTAAATTGAATATTTCGATGGCTAAAGGTCAAGACCATATGTTATAATTAAAGATTGTGGAAGTGTTGTATTCCAAAATGGTGGTTCGAGGAGACTGAGTAATCAGCGGGCTGCTAAATCGAGGTGGAATGGCAGAGCATGGATACAATGTAAGACACTGGGTGGAGCGCGAATATTAAACCGTGGTGACTATATCAAGAAAGAATGATACAGAATAAAAGGAAGGTTGTGAAGAAAAATGAAATAAAAGTTGGCGGGCATGGCTTGACAGAGCATGAGAGAACATTAGTTTCAGCAATTCGCTGGGTGGATAACAAAATGAAATACAAGATAATGGATGGAACAAGATGGCGACTGGAAATGTAGTAACTTATTAAGAGACTTTTGCATGTTTCCGTATTACTCTATATAAAATTTCGGTAGAAATTAATAAATTAATAAATGATTTTTATTAAAAAAAATTCTAATTTGGATAAATAACACAGATATTTGCTTTGACGTTTACTAAGCATATAAAACCAATATGGCCGCCACTGTTCTGCCATCGAAAACGATCCCCCCAAATCCTTCCAATGTAATGGTACTTCAAGTGTGGGATCGTTATTTCGTACATGGCGGGATCGGTGCGTTTTCACAAACAAAAAGGAAAGTTTTGAAGGGGAAAAGGAACATTATGATATAAAGACAAATCTTAAGTGAAAATAGTCGTTTTTAAGGTAAATGAGGAAAAATTCGAGGGAAAAAGAAAATTCCCAAGTTGCGACGGTCGTCTGCGACTTCGCTCCCCCATCCCCTTGACCACGAGTAATCCAAATCCCACTATTGAAGAGATACAAATAAAATGAGCGATCATTAAAAGATCCAGCTCCAGCCCAGTTTCCAGCCTTTTTCCACCTCTGCATTCACCAATTAGAGCAAATGGAATTTCTTAGGAGATTTCTGTACGTGCGTAAATCGTATTACATATATTACTAAACTAAAACTAATTTAAATAATACACACTCTCTGTCATGGCAACGAGGCTATGTCAGGAACAATTATTTAAAACGTTTCTGCTGTAATGGGGCAAATTATATTACCTGGTATAAAGATTAGAACACAGAATTATGATGCACTTACGTAAATAACACTGAATATATTTTACTTCCTGAATTAAATTTGATCTTATATAAGAGTTTTTAAATTTAGGTTTTTGTAAGTGCACATTGTGTATGCAGCAATTTTTAGTGTCAGAACAGCTGAATCGGAGGGATACATAATCAAAACAACACTATTACTACAATCTTAAAACTTTCGAAATCTGTCCTCTTCGTAGCTGTGATGGACTTTACATTTATAGTACTCTGCAGTACGAAGTCACTATCCTGTGTCGCACAGTGCTGCGACACAGGATAGTGACTCGACAACTGACAGCGCCGTGTATCGCTGATGACGTAACGGTGACTGAAAGAGTCTGTATTGCCGCCGGCGCATGCTCCGGCGATGTCGCCGTGTTGCGAGCGATGACCATGAAGCAACCAATTGAAGCGAAGCTTTTTTTCGTAAAGTATGCGAAATGCTCAGCTGTCTACCTGCCGCAGTCAACGTGTGGAATCGCAAGGCTGTAATTCCCACTTGATTGCAGCGATTCTAGCAGCTGCCGTCGTGTTGTCATCTTTGATTGCAATTTGTGAAGTGAGTCATCAGTTCCAACCATCTCTTTTCTCGTTTTTTATGTTAGAAAGTACCGAATCTGACATTTAGTTCCTTAGTGTTAGTAATTGTGTACCGCTGTTGACATTAAAAATACAGTTACTTACAGTTTTGCTTGCAGTGATTATAAAAATCCTAATCAGTTATTCCCGTTTATTAAGATATTGCAGCTATTGTACTTTTTGTTGTTTACTAGGCGGGAGAAATAGTAGTGGTCTGTATCGTTAAGTTAAATAAATTTACTTATATAAATCAAGAGCGTATTAGTAATTAACAACGAAATAAATAGAAACATGATTAAGATTTTTTGAACGTGTAGGCTTACTATGTTACGCACATAGCCGAGATATGTGTGAGATGTATTTTCACCAGAGTCCGAAAAAATTTGAGAAGACAGAAAAATTAACACAACTAATAAATATTATTTACATACAAAAATCAAATTGTGTAACTTCTGTAGATCAAAGTCTGTAGCTGAATATTTCTTATTTAAAGCAAGTAATGATCACAATGCTCACCGCTAAGTTTGCAGTGAACAACGAGATGTAGTTCCACGTTTCAACGTCTTACTAGTCGTGAAGTTAAAAAGTTGTGTCACCTGCATTGCAGTTAATTTTCGTCTGCATTTTAGAATAAATATTGGCGTGACTGTAACACATTTATGTTTTTAACTATTCTGCATCATCACTTACTTGACGCAGCATTCAAGTTACGGTGTTAACCGTTCTTTTTTCTGTCTAGGTTCCCGAGTCAACAAAACAGCGTTTCACAACCAGTGTGATTATAAGGGCAGTTCCTAGATCCTATCATAAAGTATTCATTAACGTAATAAATGTAGTTTTTATTTATGTTCTAAGTGAAGTGGCAGTTTTCTACACTGCTTTATACTGCATTTTAGCATACCTTCTTGTCTACGAAATTCTTGGAATTTCACGTAATATATTGAGCTGGGAAATGTGCTGTCTATAAGCAATTCAAGTCGGTATGAAATTTAATTCTACAAAAACTTGAAGAAACTTCGGATGAGTGCGTTGTGTGATATTGGCAACATGTGTACCAATTTTGAAACGCAGGAAATTCATTTCAAAGTTTTTAAATTAGCAAACCATTTTCCTTCATTGTACTCATAATGTTGTTGAACATACTTCTTGGATAATTAAACAATGTTCTAAGACACATTGTATTGTGCATGAAAGAATAAATACACCGTATTCTTTAAAAGAGTGATTTTCTTATGGGTCTAACGAGTATAACGTGGGAGAATATCAGCTGTACACACTTTTTAAACGTGAAATTTTGAAACTACGTGGCGTTGTTTTTATAACGGGAGAGAGAATCATGTCTGTAGGCTGTTCGCGGTAGAATGGGCACTTCTGAAAGCCCTGCTTAAGATCTACTTGTATACACGTTGTGTATTCCTCGGTCTCATGTAAAATTAACATTGCCATGGGCCTCATCACTTTATTCATTCGTTGGTCAAATTAAACTGTGAAATGAATAGGAAAATAAATGCTTTACAAATATGCTCATTTTTACACTTCGATGCATTAAAAAACAGAAAGTGAAAAAGCGTTTTATGCTTGCGTTTAAGTCTTTCTATACTTCCTTTTGACATACTTTTTAATAGAACCGCCTACTTTACGTCCGTATTGGGTGTTATACACAATACCCATTTTGACTGCAATGCGCATAGAATGTAACTGTTTATATAGCTTTTTTACATGTAAACGGACGATCATTTCTTAATTTCTGAAATTAATAATTTTCCCGTCTGGATCGACAATTGTAACAACTATTTCATCAACATGATTCACTATTACTGGAAGATGTATCAGTGTATTCGGTTTTCCAATTATTTTAATATCAGGGGCCGGCCCCACGGAATCCGCGAGCTGAGCCACCATGGGTGAAGTAGGTAACCGTACGAATTAGTATTTACGGTGCCATGTCGTCTGGGAACTTCGGCACGTGCTCGCTCACGCCTATCGGTGCTCTCTCGCACATCCCGACATGCGCAAATATGACGAAAGTAAAATACAAAATAAAAAACTTAAGACTCTAGACTTATGATTTAAGACTTAAGACTTAGGCGTAAGGCTTCAAACCATATATCCGAATGCTGGGCAAAGAAATACACCACCAAACAAAATTTCAAGAAAGGGGGCTTTAGCCCAAAAATGGGGAGGGGGAGGAGGGGAGGCTTTAAAATCATATCACGTTATGCGGGGCAATGAAATACACTATTATACCAAATTTCAAGAAAATCGGCCGAAAAATGTGCCTTCCAGAGGCTGAGGGGTTTAGACCCAAAAAGGGGAAGGGAGAGGAGAGTCGAAAACCATATCAAGTTATGCGCGGCAAAGAACTATACCACCCATCAAAATTCCAGGGCCTGGGGGGCAAAACCTTCCTCAAAAAAAGGGAGGAGGGGGGAAAGTAAATATAAAGGTATCTATTCCCCGCGAGCACTATCGATCCCCCTCTAGTCTCGTCTGGTCCACCCCCCCCCCTCCGTTGTTCTCTTCGTTTGCCCGTAAAGCGTTTGACGCAGCAAATTTTCGTTCTTGAATATAGTAGTATAAGATGATCGTAAATAATTGGTTGTCCATATCAATCTTTGGTATGCTGTTGTAAGTAACGAATTCTATTAGACTTATTTGCCATTCTCCATCTCTCCAACGCAGGGAAAAATACAGCACGCAATTGCGATGAATTTCTACTTAATATCAACGTTATTGATATATTACTAACGTGTTTAATATTGAATTACTTATATCCTTTTTATAGTTAAAAAAAACGTACACATGAATGTCCACTATAGATTGTATTTGGTAATTGTAGTCTATTTGCGTGTTTTTAAAATAATTACGCAATTCAATTAGAGGACGTAATCACCAAAACTGTCGTAATACGATGATATATTTACGTTTTTAATTAATGCTACCCAATGTGTTCCTTCGTTTTGTTTCGAATATAAATTAACAATCATACATTCACGGAGATTTGGTTTCTTTGGTAAATCGTCTCTCATATACACACCTCGGAAATAGGGAATATCCATTTTCTTTACAAATACATTAATGTCTTTCTTTGTTAATGCACGTTTTCTGCATTTTTTTTCTCCATGTTTGGAGTTTTTTCGTCCTTGTCCAACTTTATAGGGTTTCAATTACATTCCTTTACCTTTTGATTTAACTACTCTACTGATAGCCGAAACTCCTCCGAGAATTTATCTAAGAGCTGTTAATGCTGAAAATAGGAACGGAATAATTCCACCTTTCTTTGTTTTTCATTTGGTTTTACATGACTTTTGTAAACTTTACACGCATGACTTTGTCAACAACCCAGACACCTAGCTTTTCACCTGTATATGCAGACGGAATCTTCCTTATATTTGCTGCTTTATCGGCTAGAATTGTATCCGCTTTATGTCTTTCTTTCAAATCGTGTGTTCGATCGTAAACTATATCGTGTTCTTTACAAGCGTTTTCCAGAGAGTTTATTCCTTCATCGTTCTGTGCCAGACGTTTTGCAAGTTTAGTACCAGGCCCGCAATAATTGTATTTCGGTGAATGCAAATCAAATGGTAATTTATTAATCAATGCATTCAATACTCCGCGTCCTTATTTGATACGTTTTCAACTGAACGAAAGCCTATAGATAGACCTGTATTTATATTTTTACATTAGTACGTTATGTTACGTAATACTGTATAAATGAAGGTTATAAAACAAAATGTACATCTTCCTGTAATTGTAACTACGACAGAAAACGTAATTGAACAGAAACATAGTACTCTTTTACCCTCAAATGTACGTTGTATAATAAGCTGTCCTTCTTCATGTGGAAAAACGTGTGTTATTATGTCGCTGTTGGAACATCCAAATGGACTTCAATTTGAAAACGTATATGTGTTTTCTAAAACAATACAACAAGAGAAATATCAACGATTAGTTAGTATTTTATCACTAATTGAAGTAATGCGACATTTCCCTTTTACAAATAAAGAAAATATCGTGCCTCCGAATGAAGCATTACCCAATTCCGTATTTATTTTTGACGATGTTTGGTGTGAACAGCAGGGTGAAATGCAGCAATATTTGAGTTTTGGTCGACATTCAAACGTTGATTGTTTTTATCTATCACAAAGTTACGCATGTATTCCAAAACATAAATTGCGTGATAATGCAAATATGATAATTGTGTTTAAAATGGACAGTATGAACTTGCAATATATTTACAATGACCATGTTTTAAGCGATATGACATTTACAAAATTTAAAAATACGTGTTTTTACTGTTGGAAAAACAAATACAGTTTTTTGGTGATTATAACAACGCTTCCCCTATATAAAGGCAGATATAGGTCTGAATTTGACAGTTTTTTACTTCCCGAGCAAGAATAATGAGTACTTCAAAGTTTGGACATAATGGTATAAAATGCGATCATTACAATAATTGTCTAACCAAAAATCGCGTTGGGAATTGTGATCTGAATGGACATCTATTACATAATGTGGGTATGGCTGGGAAAGATACTGATGCGGTAACGTGGAAGACTTAAACACCATCATGCTAAACGTGTTTAAATCGCAATCGAGCGATATTCAAGAGAAATTAACAAAGTTAGTTGATGGGAATGATATTGTTTATAAAAACACAAGTGTAATTGAAAACATTTTAACCAATATTAGTAATGATTTACAGAGTAATGAACTTAGAATAGAAGAACGTTTAAATTGTTTTAGTAAAGACTTTAATGATATGACAATCATAACATTTACAACACAACTTGCAGAAATGAAAGATAGTTTAAAAGTTGTAATAAATTAAGTGGTAAGCGCTACTATTACAAAACAACTTGAAACACGAATGGAAGAAATAATGAAATATATAAGTGATGAACTGATTAATAAAACATATGGTTTAGTTACCCAAACATATCTGAGCAAACAAAATAATGATTTGGAAACATGATTAACTTATTTTATTAATGATTAGAGAGTTAAAACTACAACTATATTAGATGATGTTTTAAATAAAGTCCATAAGATTGAAAAAGCATAAACAAATCGATCTAGTGTAGTAGTTAGTCTACCTACTGCAGCAGTTCGAAAAGCAACGACTCAATTCATGTATAAATAGCTGAAATATAATGCAATATAATCAAACATGCCTGCCTCTGCTTCGGAATAACATAACGTCATATCTGCTGTGAAGGAAAAATATTTACAAGCCGAACGAGCCCGTATGGAATGGGATGTTTTAAACGAAGAAATATTTAAACCTGTTATGAGTAGAATGGATGTGTTATATTCTGTTTTGAATTCGCCCAATGAAAGACCTTTGGAAATTAAATCGGAAGAAGAGGAACATTTCAAGAAAAAAAAAGCAACCCTTTTCTCATTTAATATGTCGTTATTTAGATTTAAAAAACACTTCACCTATGCACTATACGACATTTGGTGTACATCAAAATGGAAACACATGGTTTCTGGGAGATTCAGTAGTTACATTTTTGTCTGACAATAGAATTAAACTAGGCGATTACATAAATGATGTGAGTCAAGGTTTGTTTGATCTATTATTTAAAACCATTCGAAATGGATATTCCGACACCAATTCCGAAAAAAATATTAAGAACTTATTCGTCGTACGAATGCAAATAACCATTAAGGAGATGAAAATAATCTGAAACTACATTTAATAGTAGATATTGTTGGAAGTGAAATATATAAAGATGAAATTGACAACTAGTTTTCTCCTGTATATTGGAACAATCCTAATGAGTTCGTCGATAGATTAAACTTCTCATCGCTTCGAGAGAATCTGGTAATAATTCACATACAAACGAAATTGTTTCTATTATCGAGGAGCTGAAAGAAGTGGCTATATTACGAATGAAGTTTAGTAATATTTCTCAAGAACTCATGCTCCAGCCAGGATAAGATATCCTAGAAGAAGAGTTATTACTAAAGGGTTAAATGATCTTTTTCAAGCCGATTTGTGTGAAATGACATTGCTTTCCAAATATAATAAGGGATACATATATATTTAAACCATAATGGACGTTTATTCCAAATGTGGTTGGGCTATACCAGTGAAAAACAAAACTGGGAAACATATTGGTGATGCAATGAAGACAGTTTTGAAAGAGAGAACCCAAATTCGCTCCAACTCGACAGAGGAACCGAATTTTTTCTACACCATTCTGGAAACTAATGACAGATTATGGTATTAATCACTATGCGACTTATTCAGACCTTAAACACAGTGTTGTGGAACAATACAACAAATCGATTACAGAGTTAATATATAAACATTTCACATCGAAAAGGACTTGGAAATGGGTTGATATTTTACCTCAAATACATAAATTTTATAATTCCAGATATCACAGAAGTATCAAGATGGTGCCCAAATAAGTTACTCACAATAATTAATAAAACCCATTTATAATAATGTTAAAGTCATTGATGAGAAAAACAGAAAGGAATCTTTGAGAAAAAATTTACAGTTATTTGGTCTTATGAAATATTTAAAATTATTTCAATTAGCCAGTCACATCCCAGAATATATAAATAGAAACCTATGATGGACTGTCCATAGAGGCAGGTTTTTCGAACATGAACTGAAAAAAGTTAGTTCTCCAAATGAATATTTGATTGATAAAATCATTTAAAGGAAAAAATATATGTTCTTGGTTCGATGAAATGTAATACCATAATTGTAAAATGATTATACTAAATAAAAATGTTTTAAATAATATTTGATGTGTTATTTGATTTAATAAACCTGTCATTATCAATGGTGTTTGGATGGACAATTTAATGTGCAATCAATCTGGTTGTTGATTGGATTATGGTTTAAGTGGTAATCTGCTGCATTTATTTCCTTTTATTATTATATTTACTGGAAAATTATTTCAGTTAAAAACATTTATAATAGAATTACTCCTTTTAATTGAGATGATTATATAGTTTTCCAAAGTTATTTATTTCATCACTTCTATTTTACCAGAAAAAAATAGTTTTTTTTTAGGGGAAACTTAAATTTTTTTACGCACAATGTGTAGGACAAAGGAAAGGGCTTATTGATCCTGCATTAACGACCAGATACAAAAAATAAATAGAAATGAGAGGGGAGGACAATCCATGAGAAAAGAGAAAACCTAAGTCGGTGCTCAAAACATCAGTTTCATTTAGTATCCTTTAAACAATAGTAAAGGGTTAGAATATCCTATATGCAGGATTGGCATTCAATGTTATTATTATATAATCTAATGCTATGAAGGAAATGAAAGTTTAACACTGGAAGAAATTAAATTATATTTCTAATAATTTCATCAAAGATTTATAAAAAGTTTTCACTATGTGATTCGAGAGTCGATAGATTTCGATAGAAGAGGTGATAAAAAAATTATTAATCACGTTAGCTAAAATGTTTCGAATTCGATAAATTGAAATTCCGCAAAGACATTTACAGATCTACGGATGTTAGGTATTTTTATAATATAGCTTTTAATGTTGAGGGGATATATTTTTTTAACAGCAGGAGTTGGCTAGCAAATTTTATTTAGCTGGAAGTAAGACATGCTCTGGGTTGGAAAAACAGTTTTCTCGATGGGTCGGTCTCCAGGCGATAGTGAAAGTTTGTAAGACAGATGGCGGAGGGGAGCTAGCCAGGTAGGGTCAGTTGAAAATTTGTGGGTAGTTTTGAAACAAATAAACATTATGAAGAGCCCAACTGCAGTTTAATTTATATATTCATAGGGACATTTTTGCTCCATTGTAGATCGTTAGTTATTTTCATACAGGATACTCACCTAGTTTTGTTCATTTGAAATTTTTATTTCAATTAATTTATCTGGTGTTTAACATTACAGGTTTAACTGCATTCGGAAACAGTCGTCGTCTATTTAATCGTTTACACTTAAGTTCTTGACACTCAGGCACAAAACCCAACACATATATATCCCTTCCCCAACACATCACACCTCAGTCGAGTGCCGGTGTCGTGCTATCAACATCTAACAGAGCTGCTCCCCACCCCCCCCCCCCAAAAAAAAAAAATAAATAAATAAATAAAGTGCCTTAGCACACATTTACATAAAACTATACACTTATCGGATTAAGATCGGATTAATCATTAAACCGTTTAAACTGATACCAAAGGGTTAATCCAATTAATAAATGTGACACCCCCTTTGAGTTAGAACCCGTGCGCCTCTGCTACTTAAGCCGATGACACTATATTTCATGAAACTGCACCCACACATTTAATGTAGAATGTGATGTTTCTCACAAATATATACCTTGAATGTTAGTCATGGAAGATAGTACTTACTGTTTCATAGGTCCTATATCGGCTCTTCTGGAAGATTTTGTAACATTGTTTAAACGATTTCTCAATATTCAAGGAATGTTTAACGTGTATCACAAAACATTTTCATGGCGTTAGGTATTGTTTAAAAACGAATGACATGTACGTGCCGAGGTAAAAGACGGTACATTGGATGCTGGGAAATCACGTACTAAATAACATAAGCACATTTATTAAAGCTCTCAGAATTGCAACACGTGTTACAAATACAACAAAATACACTCATCCGAAGTTTCCTCAAGTTTATTCAAGGTTTAAAATTTAATACCGTTTACAATTGCACGAAGTAGCCCATTTTTCAGATCGGCATATTATGTCAAATGTTGAAATGCAGCAGAAAGAAGGAAATTACAAACTCACTTCACTCAGAACTTGAATAAAATTGTTTCGTTCACTGCATTAATGAACTATTTAATTCAGGGGTTATTAAATTACACTTAAAATCACGCGTATCGTGAAAAACACATTAGTTGACACAGGAGTGCGGATAAAAATAAAACAAAGCAAAATACTGACCCAGCAAACATCAGCCAAGAAGATGCGAAGAGTTAGAAACATAATTGTGTTTAATCACACCAACTTCTATTCTTATTTGGAGACAGCAGAAAGAAAGTGAACTGCAGGTGATAAGAAATTTGTAACTGTACATATAGCAACTACTTCTCGTAGTTCACTGCCAACTTAAATATGAGTACTGCGGTCATTGCTTACATTAAAATACATGCAGTTACGGGCAGTGATTTTTTCAAAGGTTGGTTTTAAAAGTGTTTTCATACTTTATAGTGCATAGCTTTCATAAATATTCTTAATTGATACCTATACAATTTTAAATCGCAAATTTAATTTTATTTGATGATTAGAAAATTTAATTAATGAGTTTTAAGTGTAATATCTGGCCTCGGTATTTTTTAGTCACCAATAACTTTATTTTTACGCTTGTGATAATACAATATTACCATATACTGTTGGTATAATATAGTGTTAAGCATCTTTTTCTAAATTGCTGCATTAAATATTTTTGTATCTCACTTATATGATGTTAATTTGTTCGCGCGCGTAAACGTCTATACCTAAACAAAATATAAATATTCACTTTTTCCCATTATCTAAAAGACAGAGTTTTGGCAGCCGACGTCCCGTGGCGCAGTCGGCTGATGCGTCGCCGGTCTGGGGTGCAAGAGGTTCTGGGTTCGAATCCTAGGTAAGGCGTGGTTGTTAGTTTAAGTTAGGTCATAACTTAGTTTGTAAGCCGTCCCTTGGTAAGACTTAAGGCATATCACAGGGGGACGTTAATAAGCCCTTCCCAATACAATACAATACAACGGAGTTATGATCATGTGTAGGGACGAATCTAATTCGTAAAATTCATTCTAAAGACATGCGAGCACGGACTGTATGTGACGCGACTACACAGTGTTACGTGCACAAATCAGCATTTGAGTGTCCTGTAAACAAATCTTAATTCAGTTGAGATCTCGCTAGTTACTCGCCATACAGTTGACTAGCTAGGCAAGCGCGTCTCTAATGTGTACAGCTGACGTTCTCAAGATATATATTTTTTTTTTACTTCGATCTACTGTATTTTAACCATTTTCTATTCTAAACTTTGACTCAGTTTTCAGCTGTGAGTACAAAATTGAGCAAATCTTATGAATATAATAAAATGGCATACCCCGTCACTAATGCAAACTAACTATATGCCCATGTGGCCCATAAACCCAGTTTGAATAAGAATAAACTGACGCAAAATCAGGCAATAAAGTTCAGGTAAGGCGAAATAAATAGTGTCTCGGATTAGAGCATACCAAACTTATTTCGCAAAACAAAATGTAACTTGCCTAGCGTCTGATACAATTCTTAATCGTGGGAAGTAGATATCAACTCCGTATTACCTCACATAACTGACATCTGTCTCACCTCTGGTAGCCAACAGAATTAAAAATACTTCAGCGACAGGGATACTGTAAAACCAGACTGGTCTCGCCCTGTCGTGTTTGGGAAGGTAGCGGGAACAACCCCGAATGGTAGCCTCGCTTAAAAACAAGCGGCATTTTCAAAGGATAAAAAAGCGGGATAAGCGAGGGCAAAAAAATAATATTGGAAACAGTTAAGAGAGGGAGCGAGTGGAATGGAAAAAAAAAACCCTAATAAGGGGAGCTGCAGGGGAAGTAGAAGTCATCCCGAGGCACGAAGAGCCGATGTCCGCGGGCCAATCAGCATGCTCGCGGCGCTAGGGACCACAATGGACGATCACGTGCCGCCGCCACTCGCCCCTCGGCGGGCACAATGGTGTCGTCGAGGGAGGCGCGCGCGCCGAGACTAATAACGTATGGACCTGCGCAGCCGTAATGAAATATTCCTCCAGAGACACGTGCCCACGGCACGTGTGCTGCGCAGGCGCAGCTGCTCGCCCCGCCTACGCTCTGCCCCCCCCCCCCTCCTTGGCGAGCTCAGCGAAACTACAAGGATCACGCAAAGCCGGATTTCTGCCTTCTGGTCCGTGTACTTGGTCCTCAGCTGTCGCCTACTAGTCGCCGGTGACATAAGGACTGTTCACGATAAAGTAAGCACTTTTGAAATCAACCTGAGAAAAATGTCACTGCTCCTGCCTGTCTCAATGAGTGACATGCGCCCAGTAAAGTTGGTAACGATGGATTGAAAGTAGTTCCATAAACAAACTTCGAATAAAAAGTGTAAGGTAACTATTTGTGATAACTTAATTAATTTCATTCGCTTTCTGTGTTCTTTTTTTTTACTACACCAAAGTGTAAAAATGAACAGATTTGTAAAATATTTACTTTTCTAATAATTTCACATTTTCACTTGAGCGACGCTTGAATACAGTGATGAGGTCCCATGGCAATGTTAACTTTACATAAGGCGGAAGAATACACAATGTGCGTACAAGTAGATCTTCAGCAGGGCTTTCAAAAGTATTAATTTTACCATGAACAGCCTATATTTGTGTCTCACGAACGAGACTGCACTTCCTCTGATGGCCTGCAATCAGTCTTGTGTACAGCTGTTTCCACGGCAAAAAGGTTTTCAGTTTCTAGCTGTGCAAATTGACCGTCAGCTGAGTATGTTTGTGTGAACGTGTTCTGAAACACGGGAAGACACCATTTTACAGACAGAAACAGGACTGCCTTCAACAAAGTGCACTCATGCGTGGAACAGACTATATAATAAAGTTAGGTAATTCCGTGATACTAAGACTTTTCTGTTACTGTTCCGAAAATATTAGGCTATGGTTATTTGTCTTTGTTTCATGAGATAGAGGGACTCTTCACGTACAATTCCACACAAAGATCAGTTATTGATTAACAAAATTTGGTAATAAAAGTAGGTAGCTTCGTGATATTCTAGTTACTCCGTGATAGTATGGTGTTTCTCACAAAATGTATTATTTGATCGTGAAAAATATTTTTTTAATGCCATGAGATTGTAGGCTACATATCATAGAAATGAAGGCCTGGTATATCTGACAGACTATAACGAAATATACGTTGCACAACATAATTCACAAATGGTAAAAATATTCAAATTTTGATAATAAATTTCAGCAAACAATATTTTTGCGCATATCTGAAGAGAAAGGGTTGAGTCCTGCAGCTTCAGGAACTCTATACTCCACATTTCTGACCTGGTTAACTGTAAGCCCAAAGCCTAACGACTACATTGTTTTTATGAAGTTCCGTATCATAAGTTCAATTTCAGGTGCCACAACAAAATGCTTTCCAATTTTTGCAATTGTTGCACTATCTGGATCTGCTAGAAATTTTTTGCAATAATCCTTAAGTGTACTCCACAGGATACTAAAACGTTTACTAGCCTTCTACACTGTCCTCTATTAATTATTCACTGATGTGAAGTTAGTTTCGAATATTTAATGTTTTTTTTTATTTGAGAGTCCTTAAACGTGCAACTTAATTACAGGTTTGAAGTGCAAAGTGCGTTGTTTCAATGGCTTTATCATGAAATCCATTAGCCGTCCCGTCAATCTAGATGCATATTTTATCACTCAAACAAGGAGTTATTGAGGTGCTGTAGTTCTATACATGTGCAATTAAGGGTTTTTTAATTTAAGAGGCTTTAAACAAGCAACATTATTACAGGTTTGGGGTACAAAGTGCGATGGTTGTATGCCTATAGAAAATAGTTGACAAGACAAATTCAAATCTGGGATTCAAAGCTAACTTCACTTCAGTTCATCCTTTACCAACCGCAATGCTTCATTCAGGTTTTCAGACGTGTAGGAGCGTCCTGGTTTATTCCGCTTCGGCAGCATGTCAACACGAAGCGTTAAGGAAACAACCCAAAACCCAAGAAAACCATCACATTGCTAAGCTCACACACCTTAAACACGTGACACTACGTCCGTGTCAATTTTAAATGTAATTTATACGTATCTAACCTTTAACTGGTGTTAATATTAAATTTCTACACCGAAAGTTTGTTTCTGAGAAATAAAATTGTCCACTACTGTTTTCATGGCCAGTAACTTTCCCGTCCGTGTTACTCCGCGGAGCGAATAAATTCGTATTATGGAGTGTGTGGGTTTAATAGACTCCTGGATGCTTCTTCCATCATCCGGAAAAATCTTAAAACAGCTGGAGTTCAAGCTACGGCGTGAAAGAGAGAATTCTCTCTATCACGGAGTTACTTGATATCACGGAGTTAACTTTACATAGTCGAGGCTCGCAATCTTTGGACCTGCCTAAACCGGCAGTGACCTCGGAGAATACGCGAGCACCGAGATTGCATAACAAAGCTGGACCCTCTGCAGTTAAGACATAGTCAGTTCATGGTTACTTCCAACTTTCCCGAAGCCCTGCTTAAGTTCTACTTCCAGGTTATTCCTTCGCCTCATACAAACAAAGCTTAGTAATTTTGTCCAAAGGGATAGCACACCGCATTCTTGCGCACTCTGTGTAACTATTTTTCTTACTAGGCATTACCAACGCATCTATTTTCTCACTGTTATTACCAATTAGCAATTATAAATATTCAATTAAAGCTAACACGTTTAGTGAAACCCCCAATTCAGGATAAAACAACACATTATGTAATTTTACCCATTGCATATATGTAATTTTGCCCTGACAACAGTTGTTTTCTTTGGAAATCCTGTATTGTTTCTAGCGAAACGAAATCGTATTGATGTAACTAATATTAAGTAACCTATTTTCTACTTTTTCTCTCAGTCATATACGACAATGTTATAAATACATCTTAAAAATAACTACAAGTGAAATTAACCCCAACTTTTTTTAAAGTTTACAATACTGCCATTTCATCTTTCGTTTATGGAGTAAGAAATAAACAACCCTGCCAGCTGCCATTAACACAGTAAATAACACTGCGGCCAACCATAAAACACTTAAAGGTGTTGCGACATTTGCTCCTAGTGTGAGTTTCGTTTAGCACTCACTGTATCATTTTATCCGAGTATGTGATTATAGGCCAATTTCCCGTACTTCTGGTGTTAACACAACTATAAAACGCTGGTAAAACACGACAGGAAATAACCAGTAATGTCATACATGGAGTGATTTTTCATTGGTTTGATCCAAGAGTGTGCAGAAATCGAGAATATACAATTTTTCTAACCCGCCATTTTGCAGTCCTGGAAATTTTCCATAACCAGTTTATTTTATAAGAAAATATTTTAAAGAAGACTATTACAGATTTAGTTATACAGGCCCATTAGGGCCTGTGTATAATTATGCACAATTAACATAATATAAAACATAATCTAAAGAAGGAATAAATTTTAACGAATTCTCAACTACCGTAGAAACACGTTAAGAATTGGGTGAAAAAATACGTTATAACTCGTAAAACACGATGATGCTATAATGATGAACTGACAAAAATTTAAGTACACCAGGCGTTTTTTTTAGGGGCTAACTCAGAGTTATTTTTCTCGAAGAGCTTTGAGGACAGATTGTAGTGAGTTGCAGTGCTCATAAATTTGAATATCGTATTCATAACTTTGTCATAAAATCCCGAGTCATACAGCCTGGGAAAGTATGAAACCCAATGAGGGCTTTTCATATCGTCCAGATATGATATCAAATACCTAGCATAGTTTTGCATTGATTTGCAAAATTTCCATGGCGTAGTTTATATCAGTGCAGATACTTACAAAGACTAGTCTCCAGTCCATTTGCTTATGCCAGAAATAATGTCCATTACATTCTAAAATGTCAGGAAAACGTTCTCATGTCATCACTAAAATCACTTGTCTGGATCTGGAGTTTGTTTACATGCTCTTCTTGGTCATATTTTAGAGAATTGTGGGAAGTTTCAAGAGCATTCATTCACAGAGGGCGCGCTATTTAAAGTTTGTAAAGACGTACTGGACATTTGTGGCATTTTCTGCTTATACAATACAGACGGAATATTCAAATACTAGCCTACACTACATGGTATAGTAACATCCTTCTTTCCCAGAGGCCGCGGTGGCTAAGCGGTTAGCCTGCTCGCCTCCCACCAAGGCGAACCGGCTGGGCTATCCCCAGACTTTCGCTTGTGGGAATCATGCCGGACGATGCCGTTGGTCGGTGGGCTTTCTCGGGGATCTTCAGTTTTCCCCGCCCTTTCACTCCGGCGCTGCTCCACACCTCGCTGTTAAGAGCCGGCCAAATCTCTTCACTCATTCCATTTTCCCTGCCACAACAGCCCATTTTCCAATAACTACTGCCATAGATAAATGAAGGTGAAAAGTCCCAACATGAGAAATTTTAGGGTAATTAATTGTAATTTTTGTGCCGCGGTTGGCATAACAGCTAGAGCGATCGCCTGCTACCAAGGTGAACTGGGTTCGATGACCGGGGAAGACATTCCTGGATTTTCGCATGTGGGACTCGTGTTGGACGATGCCGCTTGTCGGCTGGTTTTCTCGGGACTCTCACGTTTCCTTTGATATTGCATTTATACGCAGCTCCGTATCCACCTCGCTTATCCCTCGTCGAGTTTCAAAACCTCGTTGTTAAGAGTCGCCTTAACCTTTTCACTTCACAAATTCTTCTTTTCCCACAGAGCTCGAAAAGCTTTGGCATACGAGGTTTCACGAATTACGGCAATTACAATGGACAGTTTTAATCTGTGCTATATTTAGATAGCTATTTTCGATGGTTCGTACATTGCCAAAACATCGGTTGGAGAATGGTCCACTGTATCAAGATATCATATTTTTTCTTTTATTATTACAACCTGTTTTTTATCATATTATTATAAGTGATCTAGCATTGTTAAGGACTGTTTGGCCTTATTTAGATGTTTCTTGATAATGACCACAGTGTGTTAATTATTTTAAATATTTTTGTATCGTTCTTCATAGTTTGATTACTAACCTGCATCACAATGTAGCACACCTGGATCTATTCTGGATGGGAGATAAACATATGACAAATCTTCCTGCTTCTTATAGTTATCAAGACTTTGATTTATTCTTCTTCGTGTTCAGTTCTACACCTCTGTTTTCGATAAGGGTCGTAGACATCGAGCCTTTTACAACCGACAGGTTGTGATTTACGTTCCGATTCCAGATGAAGTTCATTCCAGGTCATCAGCACTGTTATAATATCATAAGAACCACAGAGTCTGAAATTTCTGCTGGTGTAAAATGAGGTCAAATAACAACATTGCTTTCTAGCAGAGTTAATTCTAGACTCTGCTAAAAGGCAATGTTGTTATTTCACAATGTTTACATTATGCAACTCAACAGTATCCAGCTCTTCCAAAATTTGTAGCTGATTCCACAGCCCCGTTTATTTACTAGTCGAAGGGCAGTGGTATTTACGGTTAAACCTTTTATCACAGCTCCAAAGAGTACATACCTACACTATTTGAAATATGTATACCTATAACACAGTTCACCATATCTTGTACTAATGATAACAGGCGACAAAATTGTCTGGAGGACTTAATTGTGGTATTTGTAGTAGGGGCGCGCGGGTACTACTTCACTTGGTATTAATTCAGATTAATCGATGGATTATCATTTTTGATTGAAAGGGTTAATTCTTTATCCGATTTAAATCCGATGAAAAATTGATAGGTTTAAATTTAATGAAAGTGTTAAATGGAATGAAAAGGTTAATTTTTAATCCGATCAATATTTTTCTTGATTTTATTGTTGCATATAGTTTTACTTCTTTATTTTTTTTTGGGTTGGGGGAGCAGGAGCTCTGTATGATGTTGATGGTGTGGTGTTCTAGAGGTGACTGACCAAAGAGGTGGGTTGCAATGTGTTATATAGGTTTTGAGTTTAGTGCAAGAGTGTGCTAAAGGTCATTTATTTTATATTTCTAATTTTGATGTGTTTGTAGGGATGTTGGTGGTAGATAAGCGACTTTTACAAATATATTTAACACATGAGAGAAATTCAGAGTCTTTAAACGAGTTTTGAGTATGAATAAATCACATGAGAGAGAGGCAAGTATAACTACCTGGTCTCATAAAGAAACAAGTGCAATTAGGTGACTCTCCAGTATGGAATTAAATGTAATGTGAGTCTCGAGCTTAGAAATATAATTTACACAAGAGAGTTTTTTAACTACGTGAATAATATCTGGTGTCGACAAGCGCTAACTCACTAAACAATGACAATTATGTCAATGTGAAATTAACGATCTACAGCAAAATGTCCCTATAAATTAAGTGAACACAATAACCAGATATATATGATGCCTCTCGCACAAACCTTACACGTCCACCTGCCTGTGAGACTGGCGAGGAGGAACGTAATCCACATGCAAAAATAAATTAATTGATTTACACGCATAATAAATTTGCACCTCTCTCAAAACATGTCTGTCCGGCTGCGAGCTCAGTGAAGCACTGAGTCGAACTTACATCGATAGCCTGACAATATATATGTGAAGCACATTAAGAGGTTGACAAACGACTAAGGTTATATCTACTCGGAAATAGATAGTAATACGATTTATGTGACAAATGGGTAAAAACTATGTTTACGATGCACATTCTAATTATATAAATTAGAATATTTGAATTTTAACAGACAATAGAAAAATACACAGTGAAATGGCAGCAGGAGCTCCCCGACAGCACATCTGTCCACCTCGGAGGTCACTCGATCAATGAGTGTAACGTATGAGGCGCGGTTGCTTATATATGTGAAGTGTGACCGATAGGTAACAGAGTTGAAATTTACGACTGATAGAACCTATTTGCCTGCTATTAATTATTTGATTCGTCCTACAAGATATGAATGCATAAAAGTGAATTATTTTTAAAAAATAATGTACGTACAACAATTTTTCTGTAATGTAAGGTAAATAGAGCGCACTTATTAATGCAAACGCGAGTTGAAAATCATACCAAGTTTCGTCTATCGAACACAGAAACTGCGTTTACATGGTAAATGCACTATTACACAAAAATTTATATATTTGTTAAAATAAATTTTAAAAAAGTTTCCCAATCAAATAATTTTATTTTAAAACACATATATTATTAAACGTTAATCACGCCTACCACACTCCGAATTCTAGTGAAGTCGATAGATCCAGTCTATGCAGAGTGAAGATTGGAGAAGTACTAAGATGGGGGAAGCCATCGAGAAACCTCCATGTTGCTCTGCCCAAGGCCAACTACTCCAGGCCTCCTTACACCCCCACCTCCAACCATAGCCAAATCGCGTTAGCGGGGAAATGCTCAGTCCACGCACCCTAGCCCTTGTCAATGACAGTGTCTTTGGCGATCTGTCCCATCCTTTCCACCCTCCAACACAGAGTTTGTTTCCAAAGCTCCGGGACACGCACCCTGGTATCGTTCCAATACTGCAAGTACCTGCTTAGCGACAAACACCCCCTCCGCCCACACTGCCCAAGAACTGGCTCTTCCAATGCTGCGCTTATACCTGCCATCCTCAAGATCAGAAATTTTTTTCCTGGTTGACTGCCTCTGTTATTAGAGGGTGCTACGCCCTCCCCTTACAGCACTCAAGTGATGTGTTTTTGGGATACCTCTGGAACTGTCTGTTCCACTCCCTCACCCCCAGGGCATTGCCTTGGCTATGGACAGAGGCTTGCTTCAAGGTCAAAGTGACAGTTGCCCTAGGGAGGTAATAGCGGATTTTGAACTGACCTGAGCTATTTCCTCTTATCTCTACAAACTGTTATTTTCGCTCGGACATTGAAGCTTGCCCCTATATCTTGAGGCATAAGAGGTTGATGTATTCCCAGCTAATTAAAAAATTTCACAATTCCTTCCGTTAGAATTTTATTTTCCTCATCTCTAAGAAATACGTTCAAAATATCTTCAGCACACAGTAAATTCGATTAAAAATATAAACTGTTTTGCACAAAAAATATTTTCCCCCATCTTCCAACAACTTTTAACCAATGCAAAAGCGAATATCTATTCTGAGAAGTTAAATATATAATGATATACAAGAAATTAATTAATGATAGAAAAATCTTACCCCAAATGATTTGTTTCAAAATAATCTACCTTAATCGATAGGTCAGAATCTTGCAAGTAGAAGAATTTATGTTTGTGACACAGTTGAATTATATATTTTTATCTTAAAATACTTAAAATATATAAATTTTTGTGTTTGTTTCCTTAACCAAACATAATCGTGTTGCATCTTGCAACTTTATTTCAGGGATATAAAATTTAACCGGCAAAAGTTATGACATTTTATTTAGCTGGGAATAAGCAAGGTTTTTGCACGATTTTGGTTCAGCAGTGAGGACGGGCTATGTGGACAGGCCACCTCTCGAGATATCTGAAAAAAATGCGATGCGGAGGTTGGGGGGGATTCATGGCCTTGAAGAAGATCTGGCTTCTCAGATGAAGACAGCTTCTCGAGTAGGGGTAGGAGGGATGGTTTGGGTTCTTCACCTGTTGCCATGTCCCTCTGGACAGGGGTGGAGGATAGGGGATGATTACTGCCGAGCAGGGGCGATGTGAAGCTCTCTTGCCAGATGTCACCATATTACCTGAATGGGAAAAATTGACAAATGGTGAAGATGGGTTAATGGCCCCAGGACACTTCGCTCTGGTGAGGGGTGGAGGTAGGAGGTGGGGATGGGGTGCAGATCCTTGGGAGCCATCTGCACCCCTGTATCCAGTCGCTGCCATCTTACCTCAGTTCCAAAAAATTGACTATCGAGGGCAGAGGGGTGAGTCACCCCAGGAAACATCGCTCTGGCAAGAGGTGGAGGTGGGATTGTACAGAGGTCTGAAGCAGTTGGCCTTGGGCAGTGCGATGCGGAGGTTTCTCGAGGGCTTCTGCCATCTTAGTACTCCGCCAATCCTCATGCTGCATAGATGCAACACTGGATCTCTCGACTTCACCCGGCTTTGGAGTGTGGTATGTACGATTAATGTTTTATAATATATGTGTTTTAATATAAAACAATTTGATCTGGAATTTTTTTAAAATTTATTGGGAAGAAAAGGAATTGCTCCTGTGATAGTGCGTTTATCATGTTAACTTTGTTACTAGTGTTTGGTAGGTGAAACTTGTTTGATTTTCAACTTGCATTTGTGTTTAACAAATGTGCTCTATTTACCACACTGTACGGAAAGAAATGTGTTGTATGTACATAGTTTTTTAAATAATTCACTTATATACATTTACGTAGTTGTAGGATGAAGCAAATTGTTAAGCATAGGCTAATTTCAACTCTCTTGCCTATCGGCCACACTACACGTATATAAGCAGGCACACCTCATATGATACACACATTCATCGAAGTGACCTCTGCGATGGATGGATGTATTGTTGGGGAGCTCCTGCTGCCATTTCACTACGTGTTTTTCTATTGTGTCCATTTTAAATTTCAACTAGTCTAATTTATATATTAGTATGTGCACCGTAAACATAATTTTTATGCATTTGTCGCATAAATCGCATTCACATCTATTTCCGAGTAGCTATAACCTTAGTTGTTTGTAAGCCTCCGAATGCACTCCACTAAATATATTGTCAGATTCACCGAGCTCACAGCTGAATAGATGTGTTTTGGGAGAGGTGCAATTTTACTATGCTTGTTAATCAATTAATTAATTTTTATGTGTGGGTTACGTTCCTCCTTACCAGTGTCACAGGCAGACGGATGTGTAAGGTATGTGCGAGAGGCATCATATAAACTTTTTTTTTCAGTTCATTTATAGGGCAATTTTGTTGTAGATCATTAATTACACACTCATGTAATTGTCATCATCTAGTGAGTTTGCACTTGTCGACACCAGATGTTATTCACATGAATAACATTCTCTCTTGTGCAAATTATATTTCTAAGCTCGAACCTCACATTACAAGTAATTCCATACTGGAGAGTCACCTAATTGCATTTGTTTCTTTATGAGATGAGGTAGTTATACTTCTCTGTCTTGTATAATATATTCATACGTAGAACTCGTTTAAAGACTCTGAATTTCTCTTGTGTGTTAAATATATTTGTAAATATCGCCTATCTACCACCAACATCCCTAAAAAAACATAAAAATTAGAAAAATAAAAAATGACCTTTAGCACACTCTTGCACTAATCTCAAAACCTATATAACACATTGCAACCCACCTCTCTGGTCAGTTGCTTTCAGGACACCACACCATCAACATCAACATCATACAGAGCTCATGATCCCCCAACCGAAGATAAGAAAGAAGTACAACTATACACAACAACAAAATCAAAAGAAAAAATTGATTGGATTAGAAACTAACCCTCTCAATAAATTTAACCCTTTCATTCAGTTTAACCCGTTCAATTCTTAAAATCGGATTAAGCATTAACCCTTCCAATCAAAAATTATAATCCATCAATTAATCTCAATTAGTCTCAAGTGAAGTAGGACCCTTCCGCCCTTACTACTGGGATTAACCTTTAAATTATCTCTTGGTTATTATATAATATATTTGCAAACTTCTTCAACAGGCAAATATTTCTCCATCGGTAACATTTTAAAGTGTAGTTTTAACTTGTTTTATTTTACATTCAATACGTCTGGGCCCTAAACCTCTATTTTTACGTAATGTAAACGGCCGCGAAAACCTTAGATCTACATTATTGTTTTATATTACTGTGTGAGTCCTTGGTTGCTTCTTTTTTTTTTTTTCAATACAGAACTTAATTATACTCATCATGCAGAAATTTCTCCAGATTTTTTACAGAGAAATTTTTTCTGTAACACATTCTTCTAATTTAAATATAGTTTGAAATGCCAGCATATCCTCGTTGCTTGAACAAAGTATAATTATTCAGCCATTTTATTTGTTATAGTCCTATATGAGTAAATTGCTTTTAGTCAACTTGTAACCATTCAAGACCTTTAACAGAAAACTGACTCCATTCATGGGACAAAGCTTAGTCAAAGGAATTTGTTTATTTGAGTACATTTTGACATACATTTATTACAGTTTTACATATTGCATCTTTGTTTGTATCATAAACACATGGATGGGTTTTCCTTTCTTCTTCCCTATGATGATGAAGAACATGACCGAAATCATAACGATATTCTTTCTGATAAACTACATTACTCGACACAAGACATGTTTGCAGTAGTCTTGAAATATACATATTTTTACCCTACTCAATATGTTAAATTAGGTTATTTTTATGGATACATAAATGTTTAAAGTAGAGACTTGGTGAATAACCTCACTGGTTAGAGATATTTCGAATATTTTTCTTTACTGCAGCAAATACATTGTTTTGGAAGTGTAAATTTTGCTCCATACTAATTATTGTCCTTCTAAATATTTTCGGAGCTTATGTGTACTTTTTCGGTGTCAGATTTCCTATTAAATATTTAAAATTTATTTTATTTATTTTTCTTTAACATTCTGTGGTAGAATATAGATGAATCAGCAGGAAATCATCGCCGAAACGAATCCCCTCCTCCAGATTCTGAAACCTCCGTTATGTTTAATTTAGACGCCGCATTTTCGGGAAATCACATCTTACGTGTAACGACGTCGATTATTTCCTTACATAAAGTTAGCAGTTTTTGAATATCTTCTGCTGTTATCAGTTTTCATTTCCTGGCATGTTCACCATTAACCTGAAACAAAAAAGAGAATTTAGTATAAATTTATCGTGGTTATAAAAATGTGCAAACAAATTATACAAATTTAATAATGGTAATTATTCCACTTACATGTATTCTACCTCTATTCCATTACGGAACTTTTTCCGTAAGTTTTCAGAAAGGAATATGCCAGATGTATTTAATAAATAACAAAATTGAATATTGTCAAGTTTGTACGCTTTGTAACTGAATAGTTTCAACTCTAAAGGCCAACAAATCTTCATGAATATATTTGTAATTAATTTGACATTAAATAAGTAGTATTATTATTTCTATCTCTAAAAAAAAAAAGAAGGCCGGATTAATGATGGTTTGGCGCCCACATTAGCATTACTAGAACTTATGATGAGTAATATATGACTTCCCAAGTAGTTCGGGGCCCACTGTATTCTTCGTTAAATAATACATAGGCTATACAACTTTACCTTTAAGAAGGATTAGGCCCTACCAAATTGGTTTCTTAGCATTTTCGCAAAAACCTGCAGCATAGATTTTTTTTATCGAACTTTGCCGAACGACAGGACACATAACAATCTTCTGTACATTTTATGAAGTTAGCATTACTTGACTACAGCGACTAGTTTAAGGTTGAAGAAAAGTCACTGCCAATGGAGCACTGCACCCGACTAAAACGGCGTGAAGAATTCATAAAAAAAAGTAGTACAGACACCATAAAAATCGTCATAAAAGTGTGATTTTGGCTGTATATGTTAGCTGAATGTATATATTTTACAAAATTATAAAATATTTTATTTAAACATACTTTCTAAATGTAAAAAACTTATCGATTTTAACAGTCTGTATTTTTAACAACATTTAAGCGCATCTCCATTGTGCGTGCTTCAGAAAACAGAATTGGCAAGAAAATCTTTGTCATGGAATATCGTCATAATATTTATTATGATTGTGTGTAAGAAAATTGTAATAATAATGTAGGGAATAATTGTTATGATTATTTTTATGTGCGTCAATCTGTCACAAACATTTTTGGCTGAAACTGACGTAAATAAAGTCAGTTATAAAATTGATATGATACATTATTACCTACTATAATTTCATTACACATGATCAAAGTATATATTATGACGATCTTTCTTGAAGATTTCCTTGCAAATTCTGCTTTCCGAAGCATCTAGAATGGAAATGCGCTTAAATGTGGTTTAAAATACAGATTATTTTAATCGATTAATTTTTCACATTCAATAAGTATATTTTAGTAAATTATTATATAATGTTACAAAAACTATATATTATTCTTTCATATATAGCATAAATCGCACTTCTCTGACATGTTTAATGGTGTCTGTACTACTTTTTTTCTCAGTTCTTCATGTTGTATAGTCGGTGGGAATGCTCCATAGGGAGTGGCTTTACTTCAACTTTAACTTCTGTTGCTGCCCGCAAGGAAAAATCATGTACTTTTTCCCAGATATTACTAGTTAAAATTTAATAAAGACAGTGAAAACATAACCTCTTGATAAACCGTAAGAAGCTATTATTTATGCTGTGTCGTACGAAAAATTTCGATAAATGAACTTAAATGTCAGTTATGAAGGAAAATGGATAAATCCAAGACGACGGAGACTGATCCGCTTTAACTGTTTCGTATGGTGAAACTAGTGCTACTATTCCTCGTATTGTAATATGAAATTATTTAAAACTGTTTATTTAAAAGTTTTTTTAGCAACAGGATTATAAAGCTGCCGATTTTGATTTACGGGTTGGCATATACGTAATCTACAACACAAACTGAATGAAATGATGACCAGCGTGTCTTTACCGAATCAGTGGGTACTGTTTACTTAAAAATCGGTGAATTAGCGACAGTCCAACCTCTAGCGAAAATGACTTAGTAGTAAAAAGAAAATCTGCGATATCTGGATCGTACGTTTTTTGTTTCCCAGGAGCAGGTGTTTTAAAATATCGCTTACAACTGGTTGGGTTAGGCTCTTAAGCTTTCTTATGTTAGAACGTAATTTGCTTTATCTAGAGTCTTCACATCTGCATTTGGCGAACATAAAAAAAGTCAGCAATCTTCTCTTATATACGCTTCACGGTCAACTGAACAGAGCACTTCTGGAGGCCCTACCTACATTCTTTTTTTCCCCAGTGTGTATCATTCCGCCGCACTCACAAATTAACACTGCCGTGGACGTAATGTCTGGTATACACGCATCAGTGAAGCGAAAACGTGAACATTTTCGAAACATAAATTTTAAATACTGTGCAGATTCTCACTCTAATGGCAGTTGTTATCCGTCATCCTCAGTTCCTTTCTCAAGATTCATTCCGACTGCAGTGAGTTGAAGGAAATATTCTTTAGAGAGCAGCAAACCCACTAACTCACTACTTGAAACACGATGCGCTTCTCTAACGTTATCCTTAAATGGATATTCTCAGGAAAAGTACTGAACATATGTTGTACGACTGCTTTATTATTAATGCGGTGGAATTATTTAATTTAATTTCGAAAAAAACCATTTCCGTAAAATACTGACAAATTAATCTACACAAGCCAAAATTGTAATGTAAGGTATCACGTTCACATTTTACAGCTGCTGTCATGTATATATTCTTTGTTACCAACAACCCTCATGTCATATACAGTCCAAAAAAAGAGCTACGAAGAATATGTGCCAGTGGTTGATAATTAGTGTAATCGAAATGCTATACCTTGATAGGCAGTTGAACTAGACACATCTTGCACGTTGAGAAATGAAACGGTGGTCACCTCGTCTGATGGAATAGTGCCCATCTACCCATGACTAGGATGTCGTAAGACCTAATACTGACATAAGTGGGAACAAGCAAGATCTCAGTGCATTTGATCGTGGCCAGATGGTTGGGGCCAGACGTCTGGGGCACTCCATCTCTTACGTCATACAGGCTCTGAGATTTACACGGGTCATCGTGTCAACAGTGTACCATGATTTTATGGAGTTGGATAAAACCATCTGCGACAGGAACAATTGTAGTGTATATATGACAGGAATCGCCGTCGACGAGCTCAGTTGGTGACAATGGATAGAAAGGCCACAGTACAGCAGATCATTCGCATATTCAGTGCTGGACCACAACGACCTGTGCGCAGCCATACAAGGCTGAACCATATCCTCGCTATGGGTTACAGAAGCCTCCGTCCCACTGGGGCACCCCAGCTCGCCTACGTCACAAGACTCAACGATTAACGTGGGCACGGGAACAGCTCCATCGGACCATCTACACATAGAAAAAAGTAGTCTGGACGGATGCGGTGCACGTTGGTAAGCATTGATAGCAGAGTACGAGTGCGTCGCCATGCACATAAAGCGATGGATTTCTCGTTCAGGATACACTTCAGGCCGATGGCGGTGGTAGTGATATCCTCGTATGGAGACTGTTCACACGGGATGAAATTGGTTCCCTGAAACACGTGCACTCATTTCTGCGCCTACAGCACCCTGCATGAGATCTGTACTCACAGTAACACTGTACACAAGCCCGCCACTCCCGAGTTGTGACCGAGTGGTTGGATGAACAATCCTTGGACTTGAAGTTCTTTGCTTAGTCTCCGAAGTCACCCGGCCTCAGTCCTGCCAAACATATCTGGGATCTTGTCGAGAGGTATGTGCGCGCCATGGATCCTGCTCCGAACGATCTCCATGCATCGTGAGAGGCTGTGCAACGGTCATGGACCAGTATGGCTCCCGACTACTTCCACTGCCTTGTGGAGTCCATGTCACTCCACATCACCACCGTCATCAGGATGAGAGGGCGCGCTACACGCTATTAGGCAGGTATCTCTAATTCAACTGCTCATGAGTGTACAGACAGAATCACCCAGTGACATTATATAAGTCACACACAGTGCATTGAGTGATTCCTCTTTTAGTATGAAACTTTCATCTCTTTACGGAAAAGTGCTGGTAAAATAATTCTCTAGAACTCTCCGTGAAATGGACAAGAAATTTTTTTTTTATATAGTAACTATCTTCCCTTCAATTTCACCGAATTTTCCAAGAATTTGCAGAACCTCTAAGCAAATTCGCTAATGATATTTTCGGTATTTCCAATTAAAAAAAATAGATTATAGAAAAAGCCGAACATTTTCTTTATGCAAGTGTTTTATTGAGAAGGAAAATATTGCATTTTTCTATATTTTATTCTGGAGCAAGTTTGGACATTAATCAATAGTTTCAGAACACACGACTCTTACTAATATTTATGTGATAAGTATGGATGTAAATATATAACTTTTGCAAATGTCATATACATACCAATTTCAGTAATGTTTTAGTGTTTTAAGTGTTACAAACTATCACAGGTGACTAACGCTACTTTATGATATTTTAAGGAATAGGTATATCTATTCAAACTGCCACAGAAACAATAATTTCCTTGTTACAGTGACGAAGAAATCTTTGTGTACAATATTGGCATTGTTCATTTAGGAAATACGAAGAAATAGGAACTACATAAACGTTCCCTATTTTGTATTTACGAAGCTCGGCCCCGGTTTTCTACGGTATGGTCGCCCTTCCGTAGGTTAACTGCACATTTCCGTAAACACTTCCCTGAATATATGGAAAATATTTAAGTTTTGTTATAGTCACTAACACGCATGTGCTTTCTCTAAGTTGCCTCACTGACATTACACACGTTTCGCTCTCAGTATTAGCCCCTGTATAGCTCGCATTTACCGTAGGTCAAAACCAAATGCTCTCTAACGTAGGTTTAAAAAACGCTCTATAATTACAATTACTATTCACTACTGGCAGATATGTGCGTTTATTGGCGCACTGAAAGTATTAATCCCAATACAAACGTGTACATGATGAGAAGTCAGTTCTGTACACGGCACAAAGTCACCATCAATGCATTGTGGCCAGTGCCGTTTGTTAGTAACTCATGCTGTATACGATTTGTTAGCTTCGTTTCAGCCCCACAGAAGTTTTCCATTGGTTCTGAGATTAAAAGAAATGTTTCACCAGAATTTTCAAATTGTTCAATAATCTTGGTGCTCTTGGTGCAATGGTTAAGCTTACATTCTAAACTCTATAATGAAACGTGACATTGTTGTGTGTCAAATTTTAGGCGAACTCATAGTTAATTCTATTGCAATGTTGAGTGCAGTTGTCAAAGATTGTTAATATTTATTCACGTATAAAGTTTTCAGGCACAGTTCTTTTGATGTGATAAAGAATGCGAAAATAGTGTTCCGTAAAGAGAAAAATTTCTTTTAATTCATATTTCTGTCATCTTGTAAGTGTTTTTTATTTCCGGAAGAACGCTGACAGTGAGAAATTTGAGCCTTGTGGGTTTGTGGGTGATAAAGCATTTTAGATCTCCTTCCTTAAGATTATACATTCTGCCCCTGTAGAAATAAACACAACCATTGACATACTGACAAGTGTCGATGAAGTTGATTACGTGATAATGTGAAATTGTTAGAAATACAAACATGTTGTAATAACATAATTTCTTACTCTACTGTATATGAACCTAAATAAATCTATTTCAGATTCTGTTAATTTTGAAAACAATACTTTTCGCAGTTCGCTGCCAGCATTAGTTACATAAGAGTATAAAACGTGTCCCTGAATGTATGTGACGAACTCTGTGAGGCAATTTTACTCGTAAATGTGAGATAGAAGATATTATAAAACTCATAGCTTACAGTTAATACCGATGGAAGTATGCATCCATTAAAAATAGGTTTTGTAATTAATTTTTTGAAAAACATATCAGAAATTACATGAGATTAAACAAAATTTTAATATATAGTTTTTTGTCGATAAAATATCTTAAACCTCAGAATATCTAGTTCGTAAAATCACTCAATTTTATAATCTAAATTGGGTCTGCCAGATTTTGACAAAAAAAAAAAAACACATTCTAAACCCTATATTTTCTCCGGTTTTGAAGCTTGAAGTTAACATGTACACATGAACAAATTAGGTAACCTAATGTGAAACAGTCAGGTTGAACTTTTACTTAAACGAGTGTACAAATTTTCAAACGGTGGAGTGACACGCCTGCTTGGGTAGGCAACACATTAGCCACCGTGAATGTGTACGTGGTAGTTGAGTGAGTGAAGAGATTTGGACGGCTCTTAACCCTTTCAGGACGGCACAAACTTACTGCCACTGAAGACAAGGTTGACGTGAACTACCTATGTTGCCCACTACAGCAATATTAATTGTGTTTGTCCCGTTATTTTCGAGTTACCATCTTCCTATTGGTTCTGGCTACACCGGACGCTCGCTGTACTCTTAAACGTTTATTACTGGCTGGCCGTCGGCCAATGAATTCGCGCCTTGTCTGTGTACCAATCAAAGTGTCGCGACAGATGTGACACGTGGTACAGTCCCTCGTGGTCATTGGAGAAATTATAAAAAAGAACAATTTAAATCTAACGAAATGAAATGTTGACTACTTGTAATTTATTACTTAGATTCCGGTAAACTCGAGCGGAATAGTAAAACTATAAAAATGTGCATTTTGTCTTCAAGAGCAAAGGAATTTCCGTATAAATATGGCACCGTTTATATACGTGCATACTCCTCAAAGGGTTAATATCGAGGTCTTGAGAGCCGGTGAGGATGAAGCGGGTGAGTATGGAGCAGCGCCGGAATAAAGGGGCGAGGGAAACGGAAATTCCCAAGAAAACCCGCCAACCAGCGGTACACTTCCTACATAAAAAATACGGGGCGACACCGCCGGGAATCGAACCCGGTTCGCCTTGGTGGGAGGCGAGTAGTCTAACCACTACACAACCGAGGCCCCATGTGACAGTTTGTTGCGACGATTGGGGATAACATATATCAAGTGACCTGACAATTACAGTTCGTAGAATTATTTGCAAACAAATTATTTTTTAAATTGCAATTGTATACAGTAGAACAATTATGTTATTATTACATTTAACATTATAAAAACTTGTTTAGCCCAATCAGAAATGTATCCTACCAATTATTTATTTTGTGCAATGTGTGTATCTTGTAGTAAACATTTCGATCGGTAACAGACATGAGATTTGTATAGGTACTTTCGTTTCTATCCTCACAACAGAGTACCACAAACTTAAGTCAAAATTGTATCAATCCCAGTATGATGCTTCCTGCAGAGATGACGTGTTTTATGTCGGCCGCAAAAAGTTTTTCCCCTGTATGTAGGCAACCAGATCGGTTGAACTGATGTGCCTGGACGCAAGGGAGGAGTGGAGTCAGGGCACGACAGGTTACCAGGAGATGATGCGCCACTCAGCTCTTCACACAAAAGTGACTGTAGTTTACCCTAGTGATTTCGTAAACATACAGGGCAGCAGTCCAACTGAATAGTTTTGCTCTCTCCCCGTGTGTCTGATGTTTATTTCATACATGTTTGCAGTTCCTCATATTTCATACAACAGAGGTTATTCGGAAGTCCAAGTAAGAAATTACTGAATGCAAATCAATCATACAGTTCAACCAACGGGTGATAAACGATACAATTGTTGTCTCCATTTAATTTTACGTTGGCAGCTCTGAGATATTAATATCTATAAAATGCCACATTTTTACCACAGTATGGACTCTGCCGTTAATGAACTTCAAATGGATACAGTGATATTTATTATTATTATTGATAATATTACCTACCATGTTAAGTGTCTTATTATTACTGAAATGACGCAGATATGTATATTTATGAGCCAATTCTATGTCATCACGTAGCTGGGTGAGAATATCGATGGCTTGGAATGAAAACATTGTATGTCAAGAAGTAAACATTTTATAGGAAACACAAAAACTGTTTATTTTAAATGGGTGTATCAAAAGTAATAATATCTAGCACTAAAAAAAAAAAAAAAAAATGATGGTCATGCACGTATCCTACTTACTACATTTACTCAAAATTCCACCTTTAAATAAGATAATTTTTATGACTTACGTACTCTTCTAATGTATAAAATTATGATACATGTGGTTTTCTTTATTAGTTTTGATATACTGGTATTTCTTACTTTAACATGTTTTTAGATATGTGGTGTGTGTGCTTAAAGAATGATCATTATTAACTGTACTAAAGATAAGTTACTTTAATAATGACAATTTTACGAGTAAAAAATCATCATGTTATGACATAAAAGATTATAATGATAAAAGGAATTCATCAACAGAATACCAAAACATATTATTAGTAAATGAAGAAAATGAGGTGGTGCCAAAACAAAAGCTGCCCATTACGTCTATAATGACAACAAAAAGTAAAGAGAAATCTTACAAGATTTAGGTCTTTGCCATTAAAGCTTCATTAATTTTTACATAAAAACAATATTTAATAATATCTAAGATTTTTAGACTTTACATATATGAGCATAAGACTTGCAGTCTTATGTAAAGGAAGAATTCTATTTACCCTCACTGACACTTTACAGATTATATATATGAACACACAAAGGTGGATTACCTTTACACACTTTTCGCCCATAATATGAAAAAGTAGTGGAGCAGATTGTCACAAAAATTATGAATATCACTTGGTAAAACAGCTTTTAATACCTGAAGATGTTTACATTTTATAACATCAAGTGGTATTTTCTAGCAGTACAATGACTCCACAACTGTACCACCCTAAGCTTTCCTAACACTTCTAGCAAGTAGAGACAAATCTTCTCTAATATTTTATTTAACAATTACAGAACCATCTGGAGTGTACTGAATAGCTTTGAGGTAAGTAACAACAGCGTGTCCTTTCTTCGTGCTGGGGCGGATTGAAGACACAAATGTAATATTATTACATCTCTTGAGAAAGTCATGACTAAGGTATTTTACCTTGTATGGCGTCGGTTTTAGGAGGCCATCCGACCAACTTTAACATAGTCCGTAGGGGAATAAATTTCACGGTTTCTAAGTTTCCTTTCAATACTCTCATGCATGGAGTCAAACTCCATTTGGGCGTGCCCCTTTTCAAGGAACTTATCAGTGATTTGTATGTCGCTTGTACAGTATGCCTGAAATACAACAGAAGTCAAGATTGCATTCCTGTTTTGGGCTGTGCAATCGTCACTGTAGAAAATGAGCTCAGTGGAGATAAAGTAGCAGAGAACGCTTGCAAGTTAATCTGCATTCACACCTCCTTCGGTTTCATCCCATAAATAGCAGGACGCATCTCCATTTTTCAGATCAAAAAGGATGAATTTGTGTTGGCCACCAGGCTCACATCACCTCCACAGAGTAGACCTTAAGCTAGCCAGTAGCGTCACACAAGAAATGGGAAGCCCAGCGGATACAAGCTGGAACGACGTGTGTGCAGTATTGAGGTTAGTTCAAGTAAGAGCGAGGGCTGAACTAGCATTCAGCTCAGCATAACAAAACCCAATAAAATATTGTTGTTCATTACAAGGCTTATGATAATAACACAAAACACTTTTATTATGCAAAGAATTTAAGTGTCCATAATATCTAAGGCTCTGGATATTAATTACCAGTAATAATCTAAAATAAAATAAAAAGATTTACTTCGGAAGGACACCTCTGATTTATTAAAATTTTCTCTTTAGTTGTCAAGGACACCTTGACTAATTGAAGGTTAACACATCAATCAATAAGTTTCTTGAAGGATTCTTGGCCTAATGTTTAATCGATAATTAAATTAAGAAGAGATAGGAAAGTTCATGGCCGAATAGCTGCAAAAAATTTTTCCGGTTCCAAAAGATGGGTTTTCAAAGTTGAAGTTTAGATGTTAGTAAATTTCACGAATAAAATGTAGTATCAATGACCTGATTGTACAATTCAGGCTTCGCCCGCAGACCGCAGCCGGGACGATCCTGGATGGGCGGAAAATTACATCCGAAAAGGGATATCTTACCTCATTGCGAGGCACAAGGAAAGCACACAAAGCTGTATGTTCAGGGCGGTAGTCGCCGACCACTGGTAACAACATTTACACGCACAATAAAGATTTCCCGCCGAGATAAAATGTAACAAACATTAACGGAATAATTAATTAATAAACCGAACTCACCAGATGCGGTCAAAAATTTGAAACTACCACATAATAGTGAAAAACAGAAGTGGAGGAAATTAAATCAAAATATCCTATATGACAACAAGTCGGAGAAGAAGGAAGTGATGACATTCGGAAATCGTCATGGCCAAGAATCTATTCAGGAAATCGTACTATCGATATAACACATTGTAAGTTATTTTCTAGCAGAATGTGACATCTTATAACACTTAAAATTTTCAAGAAAAAGGTGAAATCGGTTAGAAATCCTTATTATACATAACGAATTGCTATTGTTTTTTTTTCTATACAGCATGCATTTATAAAGTTTTCACGTACAACTAATTAATTTTTTAAGAGCAATGACAATATGGTTAGCAACAACATTTTGCCGAATAGGAAAATGTTCTCTAGTTTAGAGCGTTTACCAGAGAACAAGAAATGTAACCAGTGAAACAAAAGGCACCCAAAGATGATTATGCTTGACTTAATTATATTATTAATCATAGTATTAGATAATGACGAAATGCCAAATTTCGTTAGCTCATTTTCGAACACATCGAAAGTTGAAGTTCTCTGACAGATTTTACAGAAATATATAAAATATTAATGAAACAATAAATCTAGCTGAATTACACAAATATATAGGAATAATAATATTGTATCACTACCTGGATACATGTACGCAACATTAACGAAATGCAAATACTTAATGAAGTTAAGTACACTTACATGACAAATTGACAAAAGGGGAAAACTGACAGCTGGAACTGAATGCTAAAGTTTTGCAACTTAGACCTACGAAAATTCATTCCAAAAAGGAATATATTACGAAAGTCACAAAAACATTAAAAATAAAAGCGTGTGCCCCCAAAACGGCACAGATAGTGAACTTTAAGCTTTGTTCTGTAGTATAGTGCTGGAGGTTTTAACGAAGGACTCAACAGGGCAGCCTGCGAAATGCATGGACATCTATTCAGTAGCTTCCACCCTCCTTTACTTCACACATTTTCGATCAACAAGCTACTGTACTGCAATTTTTCTCTCATTTCAGTCTAAACTCCAGAAATGATCAAAGTTGGCCATTCTTTCTTCCTCTGTGACGTGTTACACATTGTGATGTCGACCTTTTTTTTTTTTTTTTTTTTTTACTGACGCAAAGACAGCGAGGCTTTATTTCCTTTCTAAGGTTTTTTACATGGTAAACTGCTCTTCCTTTTTCATTTTTCCTTTTACTTTCATATTCTACTCCGTCCATTATTGTTATTTTATTTTCTCAAGTGTCCCTGTTTATTTCTCATATTTTCCCCTTTCCGTTCTCATCCTTTTACCAGGCAATTCTTTACAATGGTTTACAAGTTCATCCTTCCCTCTCCATTGCTCTGATGAAGATCGTGGAGTGTTGTCATTACTATCTTCTACTTCCACATCTTCATCTTCTTCTTGAACTGTATCAAAATCAACCATAATTTCTCCACACTCTCTTACTTCTTTAACTCCATGTTTTCCACTAGAGTTCTCGACATTATCGATATTATCCTGTACCATGCTTAATATACGGAAAATAATTTTCTCATCTCCTTTTTTAACTAATGATATTGGACAGGTTTCTTCTGGAACTAGCAAATTGAGATGTCATAATTTTTTTTCAAATTACCTATGTTATTCGAAGATATGTTTTTCTATATTCTTTCTGGTTTACTTGTAGTTCGTTCTGTCCATATCCAAGGGCAACTTCACAAGCTAGGCTCCCCGCTAATTAATGTAACCTGGATACAAATATTAGTTGTAAATATAACATTACTGTTATTTACCAGATTTACCATTGCTATTGTCGGCACACAACTAAATAATTATTTTATTCATGGTATTCAAAAAACAACATTATTTAATACTAACCACTAAATCAGCTTGCAGAATTAACGATGACAACCTCGTAAGTATTGCTATATCACAGAGGGATTGTAATGGTTGACGATAGGGATTGGTGAAAAAAAATCTGTACGTGAGATACACGGTTTTCTCGCTATCATAAGACCATAGTTTTCATTGTTACTTCTAAGATGCACAATCTCAATAAATCTAAATTGATTCAAAATAACAAGTGAGATTACAAATAAATAAAAGACATAAGTGCGACAATATATTGTGCAAATCAAAAGATGTTACTAAACTGGTAAAATACAGGATGAAGCCCCTAAGGCAGTCCACCTGATAAACACTGCCAATTTACGTGATAGAAGAAAATGTTTTAGACAAATGTGACAGTGAAAATTTCCCCGTACGTGGAAGGGTACAGAAAATACAAAGGTTAACTTCATTAATTGAAATGGAATTACAATATTTATTAACACCCCTCGACAGAGCGTAGGAAGATGTATTAAATACGATAACATTTGCTGGTCATTCAAGATCGCTGAAGGTCAGTTACGAGGCAATCTGCGACGTCGCACGGAACAATGGGCCGGACGTAGCGTCGTCCTGTAGCGACTGTAGTCGTCCTGTAGCTGCGTTTGTTGAAACAAACTCCAGCTTCAGGCTACGCTTCCTTTGTTATTTTGTTATGACATCAGGTGTTTAAATTGATGACCTTGTGCATTGATACATACTGTAAAGGGATTCTGAGTGTACAATACCGCATATCGAATTTCATCTGGACTTATCGCAGAACAAGCTCGTGTTATACGGCATTTCATGTGTTCGGGAGTCGTCGGTGATCTTTGTAGACCTGTTGATTTAATGTTCCCCACAGATAAACGTCCATGGGCGTTAAGTATGGGGAATGTACAGGCCATTTCTTGTTTCCAGACCAACCGATCCAACGACTACCGAAGGTTCTGTTACGAACCGTTGTGATTCTCTGTGCAGAATGAGCGTGATATCCGTCTTGTTGGTATCAAATTGATTTCCTTATGTCTAATGGGATGTCTTCCAATAATTGCGGCTGCCCATGGTTTGTAAATGACGCTTCATCGGCAAACGCAATTTTTGATAGAAACGTGCTATCGGTTTGTATGTAGTTTTTGTAGACACCATTTGGAAAACTGTACCAGATGTCGAAAGTCATTTCCATGTAGCTGTTGACGAAGTGAAATGTGGAAAGGATGACATTTGTTGACTATAAAAATTTTTCTCGTAAACTTCCTAAACTCTAATGGAAGTTTTTAACCTATACAGTGTATGGTAATAATACTATACATCAAGCTGCAGATACAGGAATGTTTAGCAGCGCTACTATACAAAGTTGGGAACTTCCCTATGCATTTGACTGTTTCCTGGGCAAATCTAGCAACCCTACAATGTACGTATAGAGGAAAACATTACCGTTCCTGCTTTTTTACTAAGCGTATACACTGGTCTGGTAAATTTCCGAATAATTTCTTAGAGTGTTGCTATGTAATATTTGAAGAGTACTTCGTTGACTGATCCCACTTTCACGTTCAAGCTGCCTCGAGCTGTCATGTGTATTGTGCGCTACTGCAGCTATGTTGTTAATTGCATTTCGTTCGACAGTTGCCGTGTCTCGCCGTTGGTGTCTTTTCTTTTCCACGATTCCAGTTCCTTGAAATGTGTTTATTATTTTCGCAAAGACAGATCGTGTTGGTGTGGCACGATCAGGATATCTCTCAGCATACAATTGCACTGCTGCTCTACTGCTACGGGGATATTCGCCATAAATGAAAACCATACCAACTCTTTCGGCTGTCGTATGCATTGTGCCAGTTCGAATAACGTCACTAAGACGTTGTCTGATCGCTACAACAGTACAGCACAGACTAATGGCCCATTGTCCCATGCGGCGGCTCAGTTTGCTTCGTCATTGACCTTCAGAGATCTTGAATGACCGACAAATGTCATCGTATTTGTTACATCTTCATACGCACCTTCGAGGGGTATTTATATAAATTATCATTCCATTTCAAGTAACGAAGTTGACCTTTGTATCTTCTGTACCCTTCCACGTACAGTAAAATGGTCACTATCACGTTCTTAGCGCCTTGGACCCAAGCGACTTTTGTCTGAAATGTTATCTTCTACCACTGAAATTGGTAGTGTTTTTCAGGTGGCCTGCCTTAGGTGTCTCAACCTGTATAATCCGAGAATATGTTTAACAAAGCTCGAAACACAGCATATTACACTAATTCTTCTTCTAACATGGTCACACGAAAACATATGAGGTTTGTTTATACTTGAATAGAATACCGCACAATCACACTAAACATTTTGACTCACTTTAGCAAGTGGAGTATAGAGTTTTCTCACGAAAAAGGGATACAACCCCAAAAACTACAAAAACTGAGATACGTGTTTTTCGTTCTAAGCCATCGAAATGAGTCTTAAACGACACAGAAAAAATAGTCTTGTGGTGCCAACAAAAACTTTTTGCCGTTCCAGTATTTAGTGGAAACTACAAAATTACGCTTGTGGTACCGACCTCCCGTGGCGCAGTCGGTTGGTGCGCCACCGATCTGGGGTGCAGGAGGCTCTGGATTCGAATCCCGGGTAAGGCATAGGTGTTAATATAAGTTAGGTTATTAGTTAGTCTGTAAGCCGTCCCCTGCTAAGCTTTCCAGCATAAAACCGGGGGACGTTAAAAAGCCCTAGACAATACAATACAATACAAAAGACGCTTGTGGTCACCAATACATTCAGTGTGTTTGGAGATAATAATGAGCTCGTTAGTTTCAGAGAAAACCAGTATTGTACTGATTAGTGTGGTTCTCAAAGGTATTAGCAGGTTGTGGGCTTCTGTAAGTAGCTATAATAGTCTAACAACATTTAAAGTCATCATGAATGGGATTCGAACCTTGCACCTCTCAACTGCGAGCTCAGGGTGTTACCATTACGCTACCTTGCTCGACGTTAAAGTTTTCTCTTTAGCAAGTATATAACAGAAATCTAATAAGTGGCATACACGGCAAGGCTTGTACACTTCACCTCATGGAAAGTTCATTTTCTGGAATCATTTACGTACTTGGAATAAAGGAATGATATAATCCGTTCATAAGTACTTAAGAATATCAATCATGAATTAGTTCGTAACCTGGTGAAAAGAACCGAACACAGAATAATATGGTTTCGTGGCAAGACAGAAGGTGACTACTTCGAATATGCCAGAGCGCATGCGCAGAATATAATGGATGTAGTTTTGCAGTCGCAGAAACATGTTTTATTGTGGTTAACAATAATTCTGTTGCTGCCAACTAAATATTTCGTGGCAGCCAATAAACGTTTTTTCAATAAACAAGTAAGTTATGTTAGTGAGTACTAAGTAGCTATAGCGCTAGTCAGTCTACGTGTTATTGGGCACCACAATCTGTTTTTACCAGCGACAAAATTTCGCCTTGGAAAGCGTCAACTAAACAGTTCTTTCAGACAGTAACAAATCTTTTTTTCAGTGAACAATAATATTTGTTTACGTTAATTTGTTGGGAAATATATATAAATCTTTAATAATATAATAGAAAACGTAATTGCAACACAAACATTTATTAAGGTCAAATATTTCAATTAGTACACTAATCGTAGGAACAAAATAACAATCTATAACTTCACGTGGTTCAGCGGAAATAAATCCTTCAAGACAATTTACAAATGCTACTAAATAAATTAGGGTAACGACTCTCATGGGTTGAGGTGGTTCTATTTGTTGGTTCATCGTTTGTCCTTATCAAACATTCAATATTTTGTGCTATTTATTTTAAGCTTTCTTCTTATCCATGCAATTTGAATCGTGGAAATCGCTCGATTAGGTTTTATACTACATTAATTTTAAATTCGTGTTGTGTTTTCGTGTGGGGATGATTGCAGAGTTACCAGGATTCCAGCTCCCATTTAATCTGCGAGTGACAAAGGTGCTACCTACCCACACAGGCGTGCCGTTACATTCCGTGGGAATTTCTACACTGATTTGGGTACAGTTGGTCTGACGTCTTATTAAGTGTACTCTGTGTGTTGTGAACATGTATACTTCAAACATCAAAGCCGGAATAAAGATAGGGTTTATAAAGTCTATAATCTGGCAACCCCCATTTAATTTACGACGGGGGACGTATTCAAAGATACGTTGTGTATAGACTGTACAAGGTAATATGAGAAGTTTCGTAATCAACCTGGGGTAAAAATAACTGTCCTTACCTACATATGTGCTGCCGTACATTCAAGCATGTAATTTCCAAGTTAAGTTGGCAGCGAATTAAGTAAAATAGTTCTAAACCTTCCCGTTGTATTGAGAGTGCAATAATTAAGTTTATGTTCACTATAGTACACGATTTTTTTTGTTTTACGCTCATTAGATTACGAATCAGTGCCTGATCTAGATATTTACTACGGGAGGAGGTGGTACCCTTCCTAGGGCAGGAATTACGATGACTTCGCGTTACACGTGCCTCGGGTCACGCTATGCTTTCACGTCTATGTAAATCGTAGTCTTTTTGGGTTGTATGTATATTATTATGCTGTACGTAAGCACATAACCTTTGTGTAGGACCTACTGAATAAAATTGTCTGGTGTAAGAATTGTTGCTTTTCAGAATGAAAACAGAAATAATTCAAGTTATACGCACGTGTTTGTTTCTTTTTATTGACGTGGATGGAATGGGTTGCGAAAATATGGCGTTCGTGAAATATACAAACTTTGAAAACAACTAGGAGGTAGCCGTAACCTCCAGAAAGAAATGTCTCTGGGAGATGTACATATGTTTTTCGATGTTGGGAAATTAAAATTTATTAGCATTTTTACGCCTCTGAAATAATAATTATTAAAATGTGGCAATGAAAAGCTGCTTAAATATTTATGAACTAAAAAGAATTATCCTTAACTAAATTTTATTACTCTTTCGTCCTCATTTCCGGGAGAAATGTATTAATTAAAAGTGTAAGTAGATTACATCACAGAAATGAAAACAAACCCTCGAAAATGTAAGATAATACAACATCGTTGGGATTGCGATTGGCCAGCGAGATCACGCGGCGCAGGCACGTATCACGTAGCAGTTACACGTTGACAAGCTTCTCCACCACGTGCGCGTTACGTGAAATGAAGGATAACTGACTGTCTTATTCCTCAGTTACAATTTGGACTGGATGCCTTCTCACGGAGCAAACATGAAGAGAGTTAATTGTATGGACTGTTCACGGTAAAGAGAGCACTTTTGAGGCCCTAGTTACTTTTTCCTTTCAGCTATTATTTATTCGTTAGCTACCTTTCTCAATAAATATTGCCACGTAAGTAATAAATACAGTGTTTTATATTCCACCGCACTCAGTAGTTAACGTCTAAGGATACAATAACCTATGTTTATTGGATATTATTCCAAATGAGATGGCTTTCAGAAGTGCTCACTTTACCGTGAACAGCCTATAGCTAGTGATGAAGCACTTCAATCACGAACTTCAGCGCCAGTCAAATCTGATACGCCACTTTTCTTTTCTCGGGCCACGGTAAGATAAGTGAAACTGACACTTTATTTAAGCGTACACTAACTTCATAATAGAATAACATATGTAATTACTTTACAAACTTATATATTTACGTTTTTTTTTCAACGCCACTGAGCAGTGCCTCAGCATATACAAAATTAAAAAATTTAATGGCTCATAGTGTTGCAAAGATGGCAAACTCTCAAGTGCCGTTTTTACCACAGTAAGAGTTAAAAGTTAATCAAGTTTTAAAATTAACTAACAGGCCTGCCTGCGCTAAAAACTACGCACTGACTTAAAGATTTATTTCAATCTCAAGTAAGCAGTACAGTCAGCTTGTAGGTGTTCCTGAGATTGCGTAGGCGCCAGAAGATGGGAACCGATTCAAGGCCGTTAAACTTCGCACATGTTGTCGAAGGAAGCCTGTTGTCGAAGGAAGCCTGTTGTCGAAGGAAGCCTGTTGTCGAAGGAAGCCTGTTGTCGAAGGAAGTCTGTTGTCGAAGGAAGCCTGTTGTCGAAGGAAGTCTGTTGTCGAAGGAAGCCTGTTGTCGAAGGAAGCCTGTTGTCGAAGGAAGCCTGTTGTCGAAGGAAGTCTGTTGTCGAAGGAAGCCTGTTGTTGTGTTCGTTTTGAGTTGTTCTCGCCGTATCGTCTACGCACACACCTGTTGTATCCGTTCTGATTCGTCTGTGACGTCTTCGGCCGTGTCTCAGTTGGCCCAGAGAGCGCTCTCTCGTGCTCTCGCTCTCGCGACGACGTCATTATGACGTCATAGAGAGTGCTCTCTGGTCGTCTCAATTCATCTGAGAGAGCGTGAAAGAGTGAGAGCACAGAGAGAGCACGAAGTTGTATACTCTCTGGCGCTCTTTCGCAGGCGCCATATTTGTTTGCATTATGTCCGTGTTTGAATAAGGACATAACACACTTTCTGTGCCAAAACCACTTTGCATTTTATCTGCAAGTGGATAATTCCAACTGTTTTAAACAGCGAAATGACATACGCAATATGTATTTATAAAAATATAAAATACGGATTTCTGACTCCGTCTCTTTTTTTTTGTCACTTTGATGTGACATGACGGTGAAATATAAAACAAAAATAATATTATTATATGCGCTTATGATTATTCTGGTAGTGCTATAATTATTTGTGAATTATTTTGAGCACACATAAATTACTTCCAATAGCTATGAGCACGATTTAAGCTTAACATGATTTCTTGTCTTTTGGCATCAGCTGTTTGCCTGACGTCGGAGACAAACGAGAGAGTGTTGTCTTAATTCACACAGCGAGAGTACGAGAGAGCGCGAAGCAGTGCTCTCGCCAGGATGTGCGAAAGAGTGCTCTCTCTCTCGAGAGAGAGTATTCTTTAAATTGAGACACGGCCTTAGTTGTTTCGCATGTTCGTTTCGCTATTTTCTAATTACTCCATCCTCGTCATTGTTGGTTACTTTTTACAGATGTTCTTGTTTCGTCACCCCCCCCCCCCCCCTCCTGACGGACTGGATTGACTCTGAGGAAATTTTTGTGCGCCATTCACTAATTTGTTGACAACAGCCAGAATTTCCTTGTTGTTTAATTTTAATTTTGTTATCTTTGTGTCCAAGTGTTTTTGTGTTGTTATTGTTGTTTTCGTGCCTTTACAGCAAAGTGTTGTCTTTGTGTCCAAGTGTTTTTGTGTTGTTATTGTTGTTTTCGTGCCATTTACAGCAAAGTGTTGTATTAGTAGCGTGTGTTCAAATGTATGTGTGAGTAAAGCTATAGTTTCTTCTGAACGCGTGCAGTTTACGCTAAAGGCTGTTCACGATAAAGTGAGCACTTTTTAAATCAACATTATAAAAAAATCACTCCTCCTACCTGCATATATTTTAACGGCCGCACTGAGTGACATGCGCCCAGTATAGTTGTAAACGATGGATGGGAAGTAGTTCCGTATCTTAACGTCAAATAAAAGTGTTAGGTAACCATTTCTAAAAAACTTAAATAATTTCTTTCGCTTCCTGTTTTCTTTTTAACGCATCGAAGTGTATGAATGGGCAAATTTGTCAAAAATAATTCCTCTAATAATTTCACATTTTAACTTGACCGACGCATGAATAAAGTAATGAGGCCCATGGCATATAATAAGGCGGAAGAATATATAACGTGTATGCAAGTAGATCTTAAGCAGGGCTTTCAAAAGTGCTCACGTTACCGTGAATTGCCTATACATACGAAGTTGCATACGAACGAGAGGCAGCAGTGGCGTTGCCGTACTTATATTTCCGAGTACCTATAGTCTATTCGCAGTTTCCTCACACATTTTGAATCTAACCTTTGGAAAATTACCCCATGTATGACGTGTTTGGTCGTTTACTAAATATGTCATTTATCACAAGCGTTTATATATTAAAAACAGTGAGAAAACACGTGTGTTGGTAGCCTAATAAGAAATAGTTCCCATGCAAAATATTATTACAACTGAGTGCGCACGAATTCGGTGCGTTGTCATTTGGTGTAATTGACTAGACTTTTTTAAGTTTAGTTTGTACGAGGCGGAGGCATATCCTGGAAGTAGATCTTCAGCAGGGCTTCAGAACTGAGTGAAGTAACCGTGAATGCATTATAGCGCGGGCGGACGGGCTTGTTTCTCCCGCGCGCGCAGCAGCCCGGATGAAGACGTCTTTCATGTGGCACGCCGCCGGCGGCGGGGTACTGGCGGGAGAAATGAAGTGCGGAGCGAGATCGTGAGAGTGTAAGGGCCTGGTGGAACGACGTTGTGTGAGAGGAGTGGAGAAGTGACTGGAGAAAGAGAGCAGTAAGTATCTGTCAGTGGCAGAGGGCGGGGCGCTGGTCGTTTTTGTTTGCTCTCGTTGCGGGGAGACGGCCGTCCTTGTGTGCGCGCGAGGCTTTATAAATCCCCGGCCAGTGCTCAGCTGACTGCGAAGATATTTCACCGCCGCGGCTCAGCACTGCCTGCACTGCCGTACGTTACGGCTTCTCTACTGACGGCGCCGCACGACTTTATACCCACACACACATGAACTTACACCGCTATCGCAGTTACTTCCAACTTTTCTGAAGCCCTGCCCAAAGTTCATACTTCCAGGATATTTATCCACCTCATGCAAATAAATGCTTAACCGAGTCTAGGAAATTACACCAAAGGGACAGCGCGCAGCATTCCTTTGCACTAAGTGTAAAAATATTTTTAACAAAAACTATTTCTTATTAGATATCACCACTAGGCATCCTGTACCTGAAGCACGAACTGCTTGAGATACAGGACATATTTTGAAAGGAACCAAACACATCCTACATAGGACTATTTTTCAAAGATTTATTCAAAAAGTGTGAAACAAAACAGCGAATAGACTATACACACATACACACGCCCTGCTGGTACTATACAGCCTGTCTCACAACGACTTCACCAGTAGTCTAGTACTATGGTGTACAGTTACTTGCATAGCTAACTATTTTCTGTTGATGTATTTGGTAGATCGGCAGTCAGGTGCGTGTGGTTATGTAAATCCATATGTGGCGCGGAGAAACACCGCTGTATCCTTGGAAACAGCTGTGGACAGCACTTCCTTCAGAACTGTCAAAAACTGCAATCGTCTGTGTGACAGACTATAACTATTCCCTTCACATTAACTCTACTACTGTCGACAGTATACGCTGTAAACTTTATGCTTAATCTCAGTCATTACAGTATATATTTTGCTTTTTTTTTTTGCATAGACCTTATGTTGTAGTTTTTTTGTTAGTTATTTTTATTACATAGCTGTTGATACGAAATTAAATAAGTATGCGAATTTTGAGTGTTTAATTAGCCATTTATAATCTGGACGTAGGCTTTCTATTTGAACATGACAATTTAAATGTCAATTTCTTATTTGTTATCTCACTGGCTTCTGTATTGTATGTCTTCTTTGTGGCTCTTAATTCTAAGGGCTGTCGTGACCTGACTCTCGGGATTTGTAGCGCCCTTACTACCGTGTGAAAGTTTTGGGACTACAGCGCTGAATTAACTCGTTAATTCTATGTAAATATATTGTGAATCCTTTCAGGAATAGTTGTCCATACAGTCCTACAGTCTGTTCATGGTTTCTTCACGCTTTTTGTATCAAACCTTTGAAATATCACCCTATATATGACGGGTTTGGTTGTTTCCTGAATATATGACGTATCACACGCGTCTTATACTTCTGTTTAAAAAAATATATATTATTTGAGGTAATATTTAAATTTCAGTTTTATTTCATTTTTAAATTATAATGTTTCATTTATAATGAATACGAGCCAAAACAGTGATAAAATACGTGTGATGGCAATGCCTAGTAAGACAAAGTTCTTATACAATATATTATTAAACAGAGTGCGCACGTATCCGGTGCGCTGTCTCTCTGGTGCAATTTCCTAAACTTAGTTAGGCTTCGTTTGCATGAGGCGGATGAATATCCTGGAAGTATAAAATAAGCATGGCTTTAAACATATTGTAAGTAACCCTGAATGGACAATGTGAAACGTTGCACTGGAAGTGTATTTGATTGTCTACACTGTACAGAGCAGAAAACAGCGTCATACTAGGTGGTCCCTTATGTATGGGTAACATCCGTAGTTCTTGATACTGCTTCCCGCAGTGCCAGAAACAGCTACTGTGAACACCATCAAATACAAATGCGTGTCTACTGAACCGATGCATGGCAAAGCTTTATGCCCATATTTCTACAATTACAAATAAAAAATAATTGTTTCTTGCAAAGCTTTAAAGTATACATTTATCTATGGCTGAAAGAGTTATAATACAAAAATAAAATATGATAAAAAATGTATTTTACATTTGCCTTGAGAAAATAAATAAATACCAACTCCCCCGATCGAGGAATTTTGGTAAACCACCTATAAATCTTCACGGGGCCATATACCGGAAACAACGAATACATCACGGTTTGTTGGATATATTACATAAAATTAGGAACTTTTTGTTCCAACTATGACTTCTCAGTTTATTGGATCATTTCTATAACGAACAGGTTCCTACCTTGGTTTTGAAGTGGTGAACACTGAAAATTGTGTTCAAATTTCGTTTCTGCCACTAGATATTGTTATAACATTTTCGCGGTATATTTGTCAAGTAAACAAGTAAATACCTCAAAAATAGTTCTGCGCCACCGTAATTTCTGAGTAACTCGGTTGCACACGGCCCAATAGAATGTATGGGATGAAATTAAAACCGTACAGAATACTATGTCGGTCTCGATGAATGTATTTTTTGTAAAGCGCTTACTGTCCCAGAGAACATCCGTTACGTGCAACCAATTACAGATGGCGCCAAACGTTTTTTGAGGCGTGTCAATTCCTGCATACCATATCTCTTGTATTACTATACTATGATACTTAAATTAGTTTTTAGAGTAAAAGAAACACTTTCAGATACTTATGGGAACATTGCATTTCATTATACATCAAATACTGCAATAATGATAGAAGTCAGAGGGAATAATTCCATAACAGTTAGTACGTATTTTCTGCTATAATAGATTACACGATTACAGTCATTGAAATAAAGAATAGCAATCTAGGGTCCATTAAAAAATATTATAAATATATTGCCTTATTTAGTTAGTAAGATTTATCAAAGGATTGAGAAAGACAACAGTTTAATATAAAACGCCCCTCAATAACGTACTCTAGGAAGTAAATTACCTGACTTTCATTGCAACTATAGACCTAAATTTTGGTTTCAGCAACTTGTTGAGTTTAACCAAGTCACTAGAAAAAACACGTCACACAAAATTTTCTCTTGACGAAAAAATATTACCTTACCGTGGTGGGTAGGCATAGCGAATAGTATTCTGTATTATAATTTCAAGAACGAAGTTGTAAGTTCGAAGTTCAAAACTTAGGCAGATATTTATCCTGATTCAATAGTGGTTGTATAACCGGAGATTTTTACTGTAGCTTGAAATTATTTTATTGTAAGACCTGGTCACACGAATTCGGCCTCTCATACAGTAACTTAAAATGACAGGTAACAGCCATACGATATTCTGAATTGAGGTTATATCTGAGTTTAAATTTGGCCTGCTGTAAGTATTCTTGAACTATGACATCACCGAACGACCTGACTGACCTAACGAACTCTTTCAGCGTAGCAGATATCCTGGCCTTCATCTCAACTGCGAAATATAACGGTGAAAGTTTTCGTCAGTTCGACGGGAAGGTTGAATTCGTGTAAACGGATAAGTAATCAAACGTGGTTGCACATTATATCTATTTCGTAATGTTATATTATTAGAAGCTCAGCTCCATCGTGAAGCAGATTAATATTCTCTCCCCCCCTCTCCCCAAACCAGCCAAAATAAATAATTTCCTTTTCATGAAAGAGTATATTTGAAAATGTCTAGGTTGTGTTGAAAAAAATACGCTTTTAAATTTCAAAATTTAAATTATACATGTATAGACTATATAAAATATTACTGCAGGATATCATCGTAGAGTATATAAGTAGCCCTAAGCAGAGATAAAATGGCGTTAAGGTTTCTTTGATGTGAACGTACGTATTCTCTGATTGGCTGCGTTAGGCTCTGCGAATAAGGGCCTTTTTTCTAATTTACTACTGCAAGAGGAGATATTCTCTTTATTTGCTTGGATGCCATCTGGCAAGTAGGTCACCCGCAGGCATTGATTGTTGAACGATGTCCCATCATTTTGCCAGCTAGTTGAGCCATTTTGCTGGCGTGTGCGGTTGAGAAAATGTAGCGGGGCGTGATGCAGGCTCCACACAGCATACACAAGTGGAATAGCATCACTGGGTCGGCGACGTGTCACAGCTCCGATCGCCGATCAGCACTTGGTATATCGTTAAAAAAATTTCCTGCAATTTACGGAAACGTACTGGTAGAAATTGCTCCAGAAGTGTTGGTGAAATCACGGGCGCAGTGATTTTCAAAAACGGACTTTCCGCAAATAGCACAGTACTTTTTTGAATTCATGGATGCTGTCCATGAATTTCCTTGTTGGTTTATTGTACGCCCAGTTGTAAAAATGATATAATAGTAAAATCTTTAATTTTCGTTATGTGGGTGATCTATTGTGTATTAACACGATATTTAGAAAAGTTAAAAATAGGTTATCCAACCCTATTCACCTTGGCTGAAGGCGGGTACTCTGATCACTATACGCGACAACCGCACCCGTATAGACCTACATAATATGTAACAAATATGATATATGTAATAATGCATATTATGTAACAAACATAGCACGTCACATGATATAACGACATGAATAGTTTACTTCATTAGAGATCAGCAATTTTATTTAATTGTAAATAAAATTTGCTCTTTTTTCTTTCTTTAAAGCCTCATTCACCAACATTTCATTAACTATTGTTCATTTTGCATTCAACACTGCAGATCTTTTTCAGTTGACAGTAGCGCCACTTTTGATATTCTTTCCTGTTGTTGCATGTTGCAGCTGTACGTATCTATTATTTTCTATGCTAATTTATTTTTCTTCGGAGACACTTAGTCGCAGGTAAATTCTTATAGTTAGTATGAGTTTAACCACTATTTAATTCACTGTTTCTTTCAAATGCAGTTTAGTATTAAGATATATTTCAAAAGTTTTTCTGCAGGAAGTAAAGAGATTTGGGCGGCTCTTAACAGCGAGGTCTTGAGAGCCCATGTAGGTGAAGTATGGTATGCAGCAGCGCCGAAATGAAGGCGAGGGGAAATGTGAGATCCCCGAGAAAACCAGTGGTATCGTCTGGCACGATTCCCACTTGCAAAAAACCGGAGTGAACCGGCCTGGGTGGGACGCGAGCAGTCTAACCGCTCGAGCATCGTGGTCCTTTTTCCTGGATTAAAACACCTTTATTTGAAGTCGGTGTACGCATCGACATAATTTATCTTATCTAACGTAAAAGAAACAAAATCCGGTTTATAAAACAAGCAGTACAAAGAGTAGATTGTCTCTGTGGCTGACTGATGCCAGGCTGAGGGTTCTGGTCCATTCCGGGCAGTATAGGTACTCTGCGAGACTCACGCCCTATCTTACAGACAGACTGTAACCATATACACGTCACTGCAAAGGAAATCACTTTATAATACATCAAAACCTGAAGAAAATAAACATAAAACTGATACTGCCAATGTCGCGCAATTAGGACTGTTTTTAACGTAAGAAACAGTTTTATTTATTGCACACAATCAGCCTCGCAAAGAAACCAGCTGTGCGTGTGTAGCAAGGGCCTTGCCCGAACTTAGCCGATCGGTTCAAGAACTTACCCGATCCGCTTCCCACGCAATGCCATGGCAACCGTGACAAAAGGCGAAGATTAAACGTGAAATAAAAGAAACGAAAACCCAGGAAAGTATATGTAAACGAAATGTGACCGTAGAAAGTTCCGGTGAGTGAAGTGAAGATTGTCGCCCGCAGAAACTGAGAGCGAACTGCTTGGGACTGAAACCAATAGTCCAGAAATATTGCCGTGTAAGTAGTGCTTATATAGCACTTTTTGAATACACGCCATTGCTCTAGGGACGTGTAATATGGGGATGATAAGCACAGGTATAACCACAGACCTTGTCACCAGCGAGGAGCGATTTGGCGAGTGTTATAGACGGCGGCGCATAGTAAGTGTTGCTGGTGATACGCACAACTAGCGTGTTTATTGGTAAGGGGGAGACAGCGACTTGAGTGATAGAAGCAACTGCGGGGGATGACTGGGTTGCTGCTGCAGTGTCTATGATCCGCTAAGACGAAGGAGCGTATATGGGAGGCGTTCTCGAGAGACTAACAATTGGTGATCTCTAAAATTTACAGGATGTTTGAATTTGCACTGTGGTTACTATGACTATTTCTATTAATAAATATACTTATGTGTTACGATATAGATTGTTTATTTTAAAAATTGATCACTGCCTTTGCAGTGAGAACTGTAGTATAGTTAAGAGATAACATACTGTGATGTAGTTGCACAGATAATTTATTTTAATGCTCTAAATACTGTTACTTTCTTGCTGCTCTTCATAGCTTCTCTCGCCCCTTAATTCTCGCAAGACCGACGGACCGTTTGAAGGTCAGGCGAGCTTTAAACCAAGAAGCTCTTCGAGATTTACAAAGGCTAGCCGCTGGGTACCGCCGCGATAAGCCTATCGTAACTCGCGTGCTCCTGATCGTCAACGGATTGAATTTATGCGATTATCCTTGAAATAATGTTCTTGTTAATCGCACTTGCTTATCTTAGCGAGACTCGAGGTGCGGAGAATCTTCCAGAACGGGCAAGCTCTACATAAAGCGGCGACGGGCCTCCGAGCCGACGCGATTTGTGAGTTTGGAGAGTTGGGAGGGTTGCGCGACCTTGAGTGCCAACCAGGTGTGCGAATACAGCGAAGTGACGAGCCAGTAGAGCGACAAGCGCCGGCGGGAGTGGAGTCTGCGGATAGCGAGTCTGGTGGGTGAGACTATTGAACTGGATGTGTGAGTGTAAGACATTTGGAATGATGGCAATAGACAGACTAAACATGTGTACATAATGACTATGAATTAATATACTGTTACCAATATAGAGACGATGAGAAGAACTTTAATTAGAATTGAGATAGACATTAAATATCGCGCTTACCGTGAATGACAAGAGTAATGGTGACAGTTTAACGTTGTAAATAATAACTGCACGAATTAATGAATAATCAAATTTAGTTCTTTTATTTTTATTAAGACCTCCATCCCTCACTAAACACGGATACGCCCTTCTGACAGCTTGTAACTGGGAAACACAATTCATCTCCTTTAATTAGTTAAGACACACGTCGTTTTATGAATCTGACCGTACCAAGTGTAGACCTATCAACACAATTTGCGACTTATAACATCGAAAATCAAATTGAACGGACCAGGTTATTGCTAAATATTTATAACAGTTCAAGTAATAGAACGACCGGGATATAACGGAATTCAGAATTTTTAAGGGATAGGTTTACTATACATTTGGACAAAATCATATTTAAAAATGCGCTTAGGCTATTTTCAAACCTGTACTTGGATATCACATATTTGTATTCTCCAATAGGTCTTCAGAATTACACATTAATTCTTCACTAATGGAACCACGACTGCCTCACTTGGTTAGTCCCTAGCATCGCACTTCTGAGGTCCACTGTTCGCTCTCAGCCATCGGTGAGCGGGCCATTTTCCGACCGGGAAGAAGCGTGGTTCTCACTTGGAGAGTGTGACGGACACTGCCGTGGTGTGAGGGTTTTCTCGGGGCTCTTTCGTTTCCTACCACGTCTGCATTCCGCTGCGTATCCACCCTCAGCTCGTCTCACTTCATTCATTCTTCAAGCTAGCTGGAGTGTCAAGTCTGGTAGGGCATAAGTCACTCTGTCTTAGGCGGGAATCACATATGACCTGACATCCTTGGCTGTGGGACACCAATGTGAAGAAGAGGAAACGGGGTAATGTATCGGAATGAAATCAGAATAATTTGGGAGCGCTAATGCGTATAGGAATAGCACAGTATAGGTGTCGCTTTTGCTGTAAATTTAGCGTAGGTTGTAAGAACGAACAGTTTATGATGCTAGGATATAGAAATAATTTTACCTTCACAGTTGCGCTAAGAAATTCAGTTTAAATGGGTGTACCACTTGGGTAATTTAAGTTTATTAAAAAATTTTTTATTATGTTACAATAAAAAAAGTTATGTATATATATATATATATATATATATATATATATATATATATATAATGGATTTCTTCCCCTGATCTTTAGCGTGCGTGCTAGAGCAGAACAACGCTCGCGGGCAGTATTAACTTTGCAGGGTCATTAACATTCTCAGTCGCATGATCTTCGCCAGTCTATCAGAACATTTTCATGTGTGAGAGATGGAGATGTGGATATAAAGAGGTAGAAAAGAAACACACTGAACGAATATCAGCCGCCTTAAAAGGAATGCCGGAGAGCCTTATGGAAGTGGCTCCCAAATGTATTCCGTGGACACAGCAACATTTAAATTGAATACTGTTGGGAAGCGACAACGGGAAAAGAAAGACAGCTGAATAGAGGAGGCCGTTAAAAAAGGAAAGGTTAAAGGAGCGTGCGAAAGTGGTTTTGATAAGTTAAAACGACATCTTCCTTGGATCCCATGGCTCCAAGCCGCCACTTAGGGTGCGCGTACCCGGCACTCCATCACCTGTATAGTGTGTTTCGGAAAGAGCTACCCACACCTCGTCTCAGATGGTACATTTGACATTCTAAAGATGTTCAGCTCATACTTTTCAAAGGTCATACGTTCATTTGACATTCTAAAGAACATGTTCAGCTCATACTTTTCAAAGGTCGTACGTTCATTTGACACTCTAAAGATGTTCAGCTCATACTTTTCAAAGGTCATACGTTCATTTGACATTCTAAAGAAGATGTTCAGCTCATACTTTTCAAAGGTCATACGTTCATTTGACATTCTAAAGATGTTCAGCTCATACTTTTCAAAGGTCATACGTTCCACGACAATTTTTGGTTGTCTATTTATATATTATTACTTCCATTATTCTCAAAATTAACCCACAGTCGAATAACCTGAATAGATACTCACCATCCAAAATACGCATATTAAATAACATACCACGGTTACGTGTCCCTGGATGTTTTCAACAATTGTTTCTATGTGTCAAAATGTCTACGCAGTAAATTTAAAGGGACGGAGCAAAGCTAACTTCAAGAGTTAAACTAACCTTAATTACTTATAGTCTGCACGACAATATTTACGAAGCATTATAACAAATGTTTAATCTCCCCCATCATATTTTTGCACATAAGTGCCTTGGAGTCACAAAGCAGAAGATCCGCTTAAAGTGGATGACAGTATGGCACAGCACAGACGATACGTCGCACATTTTCGATGTGGAAAAAAGTCTCAAAAACCATTCACGATGGTGTAAATTGACGTTTTTATCAACGGTGCAGAATTTTTTACGACTGTATTGCTAAGGAAGTAGAAAAAGCTTCGGAATAAAACCAAGATGCTGCGCGGCTTTGCATAAATTAATACTAAGTCTTATTGTATCGTTACACCGAGAAGTGAAACACTAACCTAAATCATAAAAAAATCTACTTCGCGCATATAACACTTCAAAAACACTAAATAAAGCACTACTTTCCAAATCCTGTCTCTAGTTTCTACTGATAGAAAAACTGCCTATCGGTTTTAGTTATTTAAAAAAATACGGCATAAAAACACTTACAAGTATGAAGAATCTATTCCAATAGTTCCATTGTTATTGCCGACAAAGAATCAAGAATATAAATAAATACTATCGTACCTCTATTTTTTTTATCAGAATTCGTTTTTATAATGGCATTTTACCCCAGACACTATACTTTAAAATAAACAACATCTGAGTTGTTTACGACAGTGCTATATTCGCGGGAAAACTAATCTCTTAACCACTTAACGTGCATAAAAAATTAAATCGTTATGAGATTACGTTTTATTGAAATAATTATCTTCAAAGCTACAGCAAATAATAAAAAGGAAGCCACACAAATCTGCGGTATTCTGATGGCTTCAGGTAGAAACCACTCGATATTTCCCTCGTGATGCGGGTGCCAGGGTCGCACTTCTCGTTCCCGCTCTGCTGAGCCTCAGGCGCGCGGGCCCCTTAACGTTATATTATCCAATTCTTTGGCATTTGGTTATCTGAGAGAGGTTTCGAAAAATGTCCCCTTAATGCAGTTTTTAGTTGACTAATCATTACAATTTTCAAAATATAACACTCAAATTCCGACACAAGAGTGTTGTAGGCAGGTTCAAAATGTTGAATTAGAGGCGAAGCACGGCATACTGTATTTGTGTTAGAAGCTACGAAAGAAACAAAAACAACCTTTCCTCTACAGTTTACAGTGTAAACTATTTATTAAATGAATGTTAACAGTTTTGCTTGAATGAACAAAAATATATTTAAGACAAGTGTGACACTATTTACAACAAAATTCAGGGTGACAATACTTTCACACCTGTTTATAAATCGCGCTCATATTGAATCAGTATGTTCTGGACACCATTCAGATATCATTAAATGTAATTTTATCGAAAAAAAAAAAACATCTAGGAGCAAAGCCTAGTATAATGCAGAATTCGGGAAGTTATGACTTTTGAGTACCATAATGATTTTACAACTAATAACTGCATTAAGGGGGCACTTTTCGAAAGATTTTCCAGATAACCAAATAAAATAAATGTGAAACATGACCTTAAAACCGCTCAGAGCCATTTTTTTGGTTCATTTTGAAAATACTTTATAGTTCCGTGACGTGTCATCAATGATAACTTGATAAAAGTAAATAATCACTTATGAAACGACATGCATCATGTTTCTTAGGCTAAAAATTAGACTGTAATTTTATAATCATTATTCCTAAACATTAAAAAAAGTTATTTTAACACAAAGTTTGGTTTCAGCTAGAGTGTTTTTGGAAGCCAGTGGATTGTCACATTAAAAGTTCGTTGAAATCGGACCATTTGTTCACTGAGAAAAATGTTTTGTTGAATCAAACAAAGTTTGTTTGACGCAACCAAATTAATTGTTTGTGTATGAGCAATGAAATATTTCGTCGGTGTAACCAAATTATTTTGTTTTTCCCATTTGATTGCCCCAAACAAAGATTTGGTTGGTGCAAGTGAAGATTTGTTTAGCTCCACGTGCATTAAACACTTTCGGTTGGTTTATATATATATATATATCTGTGTGTGTGTGTGTGTGTGTGTGTGTGAGTCTAACCAACATTCGATACTAAATAACTTGCGTCCGAGCACGACGCCTCCTCAGCAAAAGCAACTACGTATATAGAATTGGAATGTTTTTAAACACATACATTTCAAATACTGAGCAACGTACCTACGTAAATAAATATTTCCAGTTTTACAGCTTTTCTTTTTAGTATTTTGTTGAACTTGTTTTATTAGGATGCATATGCAATTATTAAGTATCTGTAAATGCCCTAACAGACACTGTTACTATTCTAATTGTCACAAAAATGCAAACGAATTCTCAAGATGTATTTTTGAACGAACGCAAACAAAGGAGTTGCCAAACAAATATATGCAGTTGATTCAACATATCATTTTGTTGAGAGTCTAATCTATTTTGGCACAACACAGAGGTTTTATTTATTTAAATGTATATTTTGTTAGATGAACAAAACAATATTTGTTGCTATTCAAGTTTCGTTTACTCAACAAAATATTATCTCGGGGGCACTAAATATATTTTTGGCCATATACAAAGAAATATTTTATTGGCATTCCTCTCAGTATTGGTTCACTTGGGGCAAGGGTTTTATTTTTGTCTATTTTAACTTACTAATTTTTCTCGAAAGTTAAAATTGTAGTAAGGCGAAATGTTCGTCATTAAAATTTGATGACGTTGACAATTATTTTGTGTGATCTTTGAATGAATGGTACTATGAGGGTGAATGACTAGATAGGGAATTTTGGACATTCGCCATTGCGATGAAGTTGTATTTCATGGAAAAACATAGGTAACATATTATTTAAGTATTTTTTCGTGCTCAGTCTTCTTTTTCCATGTCAGACATCTGAATTGTAATGGCCACCGTCCAAAAATTTCTATCTAATAATTTTTGTGTTTAGCCTAACGTGTTAAAGTTTTCAGACCCCATTCATTAATGGTTCCTGGTGTCGCAAAGAAGTACAATTTTGGTATGTACTGTATTTAACCGGAAATAGCGCATATTTAGTTAAATTAAAAATGAGCTGTAGGCTTTGTGTACGCTTGTATTTGAAGGAACCATTCATAACATACACAAGCAGCGCAGTTTATGAGTAGGTTACCCAAAAGGAAAAACTCTTGGTCATTTAGCCTCGCAGAGCACAGTACCAACCAAAATCACCTTCCTATGCGCTGTGTACATATTTGTATACACTGGATCTAAATGAGTTTTTTTTTTTCCAATACGAAATTTTTGCGACTATACCAGATGTTCGGAAACTACCTGCCGAAATTCAAACCACAGTATCTGTGGGCGAACAGAAACAAGAAACTCTAGTCACAGAAGGTTCGCGGTGACGCGACATACAGCCAGCGCCTGTGCATAGGCAACCATGACTACACAAGCTAACCTACCACAGCGGTGACGCCTGTGTGTGGGAGAGTGGCAACCCATCCGACCTACAGGCGGCGCCGATTGCCGCGTGCAGTATCGCCCGTGGATCAGTTCGCCTTTGTGTCATGCAACTTGTTGCTCACGCAGGTACGTACGGCTGCGGACACACGGCGTCGTTTGCCGAAATTCAACTTCTATTTAAACATACCGAATGGCCTTGCCGAACATTTTGTGACTAGGATTTCTTGTTTCTGTTCGCCCACAGATGATGTGGTTTGAATTTCGACAGGTAGTTTCCGAACATCTTGTTTATAACTTGGGTCTGCAATCGCTTGGAATGAGGATGGAAAGCCACTAGAGAAAACTGACCCGCAGAGCAGACTGCGTGGCTGGAACTCACGACCTTCCGCGTGCGAGTCAGAGAGACAGTCGCATGGCCAGACTAGCTCGGCGAAATACAGCATCTGACAGCCGTAGCACACGGCCTCAACCACAAGTCTTCACTAGAGCGTGGTGGAAACGTAGACTGAGGATGAGTAGATCGCTTATTCGTCTTCTGCGCATGTACTCAACATTGAGTTACCCCAAATTAACACAGCTGTCAAAGTCACATGATCCACAATGATGATCGTGTTTGTTTATACCTTAATTTTTAAATGACAGGCACTGTTATACGAATAAAATACTGTTACCAATTTGAATTGCATTACAAATTGGCTACAAAATATTTGAAAATTTTGTTTACAAATCAGTTTTCTAACCTAAACTCCAAGATGTGTTGGCAGAAAAGCAGTTTAATGTTGGGACAAGGGGAATTGTTGTGCGCATCCAGCGAAATCGGTCTCCCTCATCTTTAGTGCATGGGCGGAACTGCCGAACGTACGAGTGCCGTGACAATCCCCGGTCAGGAGACGGCGACCTTGCACGACAGCCATTGCGCTGGCTGATGCGTCCAATTGGGAATAACCGTCCCGAGTAGGGTTACCAACTTTTACAGTTTTGCCATAACGGATACTTCGGACAACGTATCACGCTGCTACTGAACCCAATAAAATGACGAAAAATGATTTTTACAAATTTTTTTAACTGCTATGTGTAATGTTCAAAAAATGAGCACTATACACCAGTCAAAATTTTCGCTCAACATAATAAAACAACAAAATGTTAATTTCAAATATACCCATGATTCAGTGTGATTTTAATTCCTGATTTAATCAATCGTCTTTAAAACAGACGATACCAACACACACTGTAAGACAAAATACACATGTATTGTACACATCTCGTTAAGTGCTTCTTCCAACAACAGCACATGTCGAATGCCACCTTTCGGCGTTAGTTGTAAATATCTGTGACCATTAGGTTGAACTATCAGAGTAAACGTACCTTGTGATCGCGGAAGTGGAAAATACTGAAAGAGAGTTTTTTTAACATTACGTTTCTCTTCAAAGAAGTCCGAGATACGGGATCCCGTCCATTCGGGATAATTCTTTCCGCCCCAGAATACGATAAATCCCGTCTACAATATGACACAGTTGGCAACCCTAATTCTCATTACTACACCCTGCAAACTTCCACCAAAGTTCACTGTTGTTAATGACCGATGTACTGCAGTTTACACTTTGTGCCGCAAATAAATGCTAGTGATTGACATATTTCAATTACTGAGAAAATCTCTTTAAAATTATAATCGCATTTTAAGGGCGCTTTTCTTAAGGACCGATCACATTTAATATAGTGTACAACCATCACTACACACGTAACATTTTAGTGTAATTTTACGAGTGGGCGTAAAACTGTTGGTTATAGTGATTTTTTTAACCTTTGCTACACCTCGTGACTGGGTGGCGCCTTAGCAGCTATAAGAAAGAAGACGCAGTTTCCTACCTTACAGACTTACGCGCCAAATATGGAAAAGTTCGTTTAACTACCATCATCAACTGACTTGAACGAGCTAAAGGCGATGACGCAAACAAGAACGCATTATAAAACACTTAATTGACGACGAGATAATCACATCCACCAAACCACTTAGGAGCCCGTAAATACATCGACTTGATTCACGTGTCAATTTCAAGATAAAATTAATATATTGTAGTCCTATGGACACCAGAAATTTGTCTTTGACTAAGCTATATATGAATTGATCGACCTATTTTTTTAAGTTTACATTACCGGCTGATAATTCTTCAAAATGCGAAGAATGCTCCACAAACTAAGTATCTAATACCTGAACGCCTTTGAGGTCTATGATATCCGTACCTTAGTGCAGTCTACATATGTACAGAAGCAGGCTAGGAGTACATTAGAATCAATTTAAGTTGCATTTTATTAACATTTTTAGGACATGTGATTTATTTAAAAAAATTCTGGTTGAAATTATTTTTAGTAAGTATTGATAATGATTTGAAGTGTTAACGAGGGTTGTAAAAAAATTACTTCTCGAAAATCATGATTAAAAGTTATAAAATTAACGTGGGATATTGTTTTGCCTTTATGAAGGTATAGATTTAAATTGTAAATTTTGGGGTATGTTTGTATAAAAATGATAACATGCCTTGTAATGTTAACATACATCGGTAAATATGCGTAAAATTTTCCGTGCACATCTACGTAAATATTTAACTATTATATCTGAAATTTTTTTGCACTACGTAACTACGCCATCTTCAGAGTCTATACCGTAATTTTGCATCTCTAGAAGGTTGGAAATAGTGATGCTAACCTGTAAATTTAGGCCTATACATATAAAGTTTTAGCAGTTACAGCAGTAGAGCACAAAATGTTTAAGGTTGAAGTAAAGAAAATATCTATGGAGCACTGCACCTGACTATACAATGGGAAGAACTCATATTACAGACACCATACAAATAGTCAGAAAAGTGCTATTTATGGCGTATGTGAAAAAAGAATGTGTTTATTTGGCAACATTATAAAATATTTTACTAAAATATACTTTTTAAATGTAAAAAAATATTTGATCAAAATAGTCTGTGTTTTTTTTTACCAAATTTTAGCGCATTCCCATTCTGAATGCTTCAGAAAGAAGGATTTGTAAGAAAATCATCATGATGTTTACTATGATCATGTGTTGGAAAATTGTAATAATGTAGGAAATAATTTTTATGATTATTTTTATGTGCGTCCGTTTGTCATAAACATTTATGGCTGAAACTTACTTAAATAAATTTAACTATAAAATTGATATGATACGCGGGACTTGCATTTCTACTGTGCGTAAATATGATTTGCATTAGAACTTAGCTTTATTCATTCGTAAGCATCGAAATCCACAGCAAATTTTTCTGAAGGTAATACTTGGTTTAGTGGTGATTTATGAAGACCCGGTTGAAAACAGTCGCCCGTGCCAAGGCACTCCTCTACCGATTATCCTCATTTTATGAGAGTAACGTGTACGGGCGCATGCTGGAGTCTGAGCGGAAAAAAACGAGATCTGGTGAGTGGGAGCGAGCACGTGATTGGCTCAGCCACTACAGACTCGTGGACGGCTGGTCGGACAGGTTTCAGATGTTCTTGTAACAGGCCGTCTCAAGTTTAAAATGGCGCCAGAATAATTTGTGGATTTTGCTAGCGGCCTAGAACTGCGCCCTCGAAGCTTCCAAAACAGAGGAGCTGCCTGCTATTTCGCTGACATTATTTGCCTCGTTAGCTGTGCACATATTATAGTTTATTCACGGTTTCTTCGCACTTTTCAAATCAAACATTAAAAAAATTAACATGTATGACGTGTTTGATTGTTTCCTAAAGGTCGTGAACCACAAGTGTTTTATACTTTTGTTAACATAAAATAATATTATTTGGTTATATTGAACTTTCACTTAAATTGTATCTATACATTATAATGTTTCATTAAAAATAATATAAATAAAAACAGACCGAAAATATGAGTGTTGGAAACTTCCTGTAAGAAATAGTTGTTATGCGTTGTCTGTGCATTGTCTCTTTGATGAAATTATCTAGGCTCAGTTAAGCTGTGTTCGCACGAGGCGCAGCAATATCCGGAGAGCAGAACCTAAGCAGGGCTTCAGTAACTTTGGAGGTAACCGTAAATTGACTATAATTGTATTCTCGCTAAAATAAACAGGAAGGGGAGGGTGCCTGTAAATTATTAATGCTAATTGTGCCTGATTTAGTCCGGGGGTTAGCTGACACCACCTTGTATTTCATTCTAGAAGCAAACCACTTTGCTCAGACATTCCTTAAGTATTGTAGGTTGACTTAAGAAGAGGAGCCACGACCAATTTCCACGTGGGTAAAATACACATCTGGAAAAAAGATAGAGAATTTTTTTTATTTTATAAATTCATTTTTTTATCCTTTTCTCACCAAAAAAATTATGAAAGCCAATTATTTTGGTACTAATGAATGCATATCGTCAATTTAAATCAATTAAACCTGTTTGGAACAGATGCGACATTTTGAAAAGGCATGCAGAGTTACCAACTTACAAACTTACACAGCAAATACATGTACGATAACATTTGGAATATGTAAATGTGTAAATGTGAGTGCAAGACTCAGGCAATAAATAAAACACTTGTTCTTTTCTATTTGGAGGTAAAAAACATTAATCAAGCTTTCTATATGAAGAAATGCTAATAATGTCCCTGCCATAATTTTCAGTCTTCTATATTCAGTCCATCAACAATGCTGAAATAAAACCATCTCAATTAATTTACACTATCTATACCATTACTTTTAAATATACATAATATTTATCAGCATTTACATTACTCCTGTTCATTGCACTCCCCATTACAAGTGCATAGTGCTGTACAGGGCAAGATAGATTTCTAGCGCTTGCAGCGGGCTGTAGAACAAGCCTGCCTGTACCCACATTTAAGCAGTTCTGCGAGGGACTCGGCTGCACGTGGCAAAGAAATCCACACTGGCTCCCAGATTTCTCCACATTTCTTCCATCCGCAATCAGAAGGATTTGGCGCCTTCATCGTAGGAGTAGTAGCATGACTGCAAATAAACCCTCCTTGATAGGCAGCACGCGAGCGTGAAGAGAAAGTGCATCCTTTGTCGGAGGAATGCATGAAGCTTGCGTCCTTTTTTAGCGAAAAAAGTAATTCGCGCCGAATTGACAGTGGTATCACTGCTGTACCTGTCATACACGAGTACTACAAACTTATCTATAGAGTATACATCGCCCCTGTGATGTTATCATGTAACAGTTCCAGAAAGGCAGATGTAGCTTCTGGGAAGCTGCTTTCTTTTCTTTTCCAAAGAATGGAGAAACCACATCGCACGCAGAGAAGGCATGAAAAACTGGCAATGCACTAGACATTTGTGGTCCAAGTGATCTGACTATGGTGTATGCAGCAATGAACTTACGGTTTTTCCCAGTACCACGAGATACCCAGATTTCTGGCTCTCCGGCAGGTTGCTAGGCAGCAGCAATAGCAAGGACGAGATCATCGGTAAAGGTTGTTTACGATAAAGTGAGCACTTTTGAAATGAACGTTAGAAAAAAGTCTCTGCCAAAGCGTGCATATTCTTCAACGGGCGAACTGAGCGACAAGCGCCCGTTCAAGTTGGTAACGATAGATGGAAAGTAGTTCGATATCTTAATGTCGAATAAAAAGTGTTAAGAAACCATTTGTAAAAATTTAAATTATTTATTTCGCTTTCTATTTTTTCAATGCATCAGTATGTAAAAATTAGCCGATTTTAAAATGTTTACTTTTCTAATAATTTCACATTTTCCTTTGAAAAACGCATGAGTGAAGTGAAGAGGCCCTTGAAAATGTTAATATTACATAAGGCGGAAGCATACACAACGTGCATACAAATAGATCTTAAGCAGGGCTTTCAAAAGTGCTCATTTTACGGTGAACAGCCTATATCAACTATTCGTAACAGGATTACTTGGCAACCACGAGCTACTGCATCTGATGCATGAAGTATGAGCCTTGCATCGGCTTCCTAATAGTCACATGGACAAAGATTTAATATGGCTTCCCTATTACAAGATGACAGAAGTAGTATAGAAAAAAGGCTTGACACGCAAGGGATTGGGGAGTCGGAGCCGTAAACGCCCGGCCGCTATCTTGTTACATCACCCGACCGTTGACCTTGATCTTGGACCCGTGACCTAAGACCCCAAAACCCAAAAAAATGCAGAAAAATTCTAAAAAAATTAGTAAAAAAAATTTTAATTAAAAATTGCTTAAAAAATTAAAAAAATCGTTTTAAAAATGCATAAAAAGTTATAAAAAAATTAATTAAAATTTGTTTCAAAATTTAAAAAAATCGTTAAAATTTAGTTTTATAAAATTCTTTGTAAAAATCTCTTAATTAAAAAATCTTTAAGCCCAGTGGCCATTTTTCCCTTTTTCCCCTCGAAATTTTCCTTTTTTTTTCCCTCAAAATTTCCTTCAATCATTTTTTATTAAAAAATTCGTTTTAAAAATCTCTTAATTAAAAAGTCTTTAACCCCGGCGTCCATTTTCCCTTTTTTCCGTCGAAATGTAATTTTCTTCCTAAAATTTACCTGAAGAAAATTTTTTATTAAAAAATTCGTTTAGAAATTTGTTTATTAAAAAGTCGTTAACCCTGGTGGCCTATTTACCCCTTTCCCCCCAAATTTCCCTTTTTCCCTAAAAATTTCCCTTAAGAAATTTTTCATTAAAAATTTGTTGAGAAAAAATTTTAATTCAAAAAACCTACATTTATGCGGTCTCCCGCCCCACCACCAATTACTCATCTCTGTTCGAATCCACCAGACAACTGACTCCCTCGTCTCCACTGCCCTCACAAAAGCTATACTCATTCCCCCATCTTGATTTTTTGCATTTATCTTTTGTTTACATATTACTGGAGGCAGCCATCTTTGTGTATATGTTACTGGAGTACGCCATATTTGTGTATATGTTACCGGAGGAGGCCATATTTGTTTTTTCGTAGATTATTTGTTTATATATGTTACTGGAGGCGGCCATATTTGTTTTCTTGGTACATGATTTATTTATACATGTTACTGGATTCTGCTATATTGGGAGGCAGCCATCTTACTAGGTGCAGTCCTCCATGTTTTTTATTGTAATTTTTTTTATAGTTTGTATTTCACCTTTGTGCGACAACCCGATTATGTCACCTGTTATAGGCCTGTATCGAATGGTGACATTGACCATTCCTGCAAAGTACTTAAGTTTATTTGATATTTTCTATTCTTATATATAAAGCGGGAAAGATTTTTTGAAATAAAACACAGGAAATCCTTTCTTACATATAGATTATTGTAAACATAATAAAATTGTATACAAGTATTATTACTCTTCTTCGACATTCACGGCTCGATGTCCGCCTCAGCGAACCAGGAATTGTAGTGGGCAGGGAAACCCCATCACTTGATGTAGGCCCTTCCATTACGCCATTTCAGCACATTTTCCACCAAATATACGTCTGGAAACTTCATGGGCCGGATCTCCTCATTGTAGGAACCGTTATGGATGGGTACATTGTTCAGATGTTCGAGATAGTAGGTCCTCAGAGCATAGTTATGTATACGTCGCACACGAAACAGTTCGGGGCTCCAATTCGTTGTGAACCCTTTCTCGAAGACACCTTTCTGTTTGGCGATGCGCACCTGGTCACCGATCTTGGCTTTAGGCTTGTGTGGGTCCTTCCTTATCGGAATAGCATACACAGTCCGAACCAGGGAGATGTCCTTGGCATCTTTGGGTTTCATGCGAGTGGTCGAGTGCACTGTAGAATTGTACTCGAGAATGAGTTTCGGCAGTAGCTCAAGCCACTTGTAGCTACCATTTGCTGTGAAATACTTCCAAATCTTTCCCTCCAGAGTCCTGGTGAACCTCTCGACAATTGAAGCTTTGAGATTACTGTATGTGGAATAATGATTTATGTTATGTCTCTTCATCAGGGCCTTCAGCTTTTCGTTGTAGAATTCCTTGCCCTGGTCGGTTTGCAAATTGGTGGTGATGTGTCTTTTGCTGAACACATCTGCGATGGCCTCGGTGATGTCAAATGCATTCTTCGAGTAAATCGGGTTTGCCCAGGCGAATTTCCTACAGGTGTCGATGACTGTCAACATGTATTTTTAGCCTTTGTTTTGATTTGAGCAAACGGTATCATCTCGACGAGGTCTGCTTTAAACAGATAATCTATTTCACAAAACATGACCTTGTGATGGCGGTAGTCTTATCTGGCAGCCGCATGCAGTTCATTGGCAATACCCAATCGATTCATCGTATGTAGCCCGCCTCCTTAAGTCTTCTATGATTGAAACTATCTCGGTGTGGGAGTAACTTCCAGCACTTTGCGAAACAAGCAGTAGCTGTAGCCTATCGACCTGCTCGTTCGGATCATCCCCAAAACACCTAATCAATGTTCTTGCCTTCATCTATGTTCTTGAAACCTTCACCGCTTTTCAGTGTTAGGATGTTGAAGAGGTCTGCGAGAATTATGATTTTTTCGTGATCTTCATCCTTATATATACCGGTCTCGAGATTGTTGTCTTGATAAAGTGCGTGCGTGAGTTCGAGCAAAATATAGTATTCCAGCAGGTGAGATTCTGTAAAACCCTGGGGCTTCTTGCGAAATAAAAGTTCGTGTAGGCCAGTGGTTCCAGTTACCATGTAACTGCCAACTCGGATGCTTTCACCTGGTACAAACTATATTTCATCAGCACCGAGGAACCATTTATCATTATGCCTGTATACGCCGTACGTCATATCATTATTACGAGATGTGTACATTCGTAGGTACAGTCGAGCCAAAGCATTAGATTACAGGGCTCTCTTCCATACTTTCTTCTCCTGTGGCAAATCTGCACCCGATCCATCATCCTGATCTGACTGTACTTCATCATGCTTTCGCTTCTGCAAAGGCTTATCGGCATTGTCGATTTCGGACTTTACAGCTACGGGTGCCTCACAGCTCTCCCTGAGTACATTGAGATGATGAGTAATGGGCTTAAAAATTTCTTCATTTATATGGTCGCGTGAAGTTTTGGCTCTCTTGGCGAGCAAATATTTTGAGTGGACAGACTGAATCACTTGATGTTGTTCGCTGGAAATGTCAGCCATCATACTGAATAAAAATTCTCACTGCCGCTCTCTTTTATAGGTTTAATTGTGAGTCTCCTCCAACATGCTCCATCTTTGCTCCGAGCTCAAACAGGTAGCTTCGAAAGAATGCGTTTTGTTTGACCAACATTCTGCGCAGTTCCGAAGTAATGCCATTACCATTTTCGAGGACGAAATGTTTAGTAGCAGCGTCCCCAGATCATTCGAATTCACCAATGTTTCGAATTATTATTCTACCAGCATCACAAGTTCCATCATCCCCTGGAACGAGACAACCGCCATCGTTGTCTTTATGATGGCGTATCTTGAGGATACTCTCCCCGAATATCGAAATGCTGTAACTCATTCTCTATGGCTGGCGATGAACTGATCGAACCCGCGTCTGTACCTCCCATTATATAGGGGCCAGTCTTTACGATCGTCAAAAAAACCGTATTTGTCATTCCAGCACAAAGCACACGTACGTTTGAAATCTGATAGCGTCATGTCCGTATTTACATGATCGTCGTAAACGTAATGTAAATTAGTGTCGTCCATGCGAAACAACACCAACACATTAGCATTATCGCGAAGCATCTGTTTGGGTATGCACGAATAAGTCTGGTCGAGGAACACGCAGTCCACGCATGTATGCCGTCCCATCCTAAAGTTTTCTTGAATGCAAGTATGCTTCTCGCAGGCAATGTCGTTAAAGACAAATATCGAGTTTCGCAGTGCTTCGTTCGGAGATACGACGGCTTCGTTATCGCTGCATGGGAAATAACCCATGCCTTCCACGGCCTGCAGTACTCGTGCCAATCGTCAGTATTTCGGTTGCTGGAGTGATTTGGAGTATAGGTAAACATTGTCGAACCGGAGACCATTATTTTCTTCCGGTAGTCTCAGTAGGACGCATGTGTTCCTACAATTTGATGGTCCCACGATGATGCACCTTACTGTATTCGAAAATAGACTTCCATGTCACGATTCGTGGGAGATAGCTTCGTCGTCAGCATGAATGCGTATGGGTAGAGTTGCATCTTGTTTAATTATCTGTATACTGTTTTCGTCTGCTTGGTTTATACCAGACATTGGCGGAGGAGGAGGGAGTGAAGGAGGAAGGAGAGGGGGAAAAGTAGGAGAAGGAGGAGGAGGAGGAAGCATATTCCAGCCTCTTGACAACATAAAGAACATTTTATAATATCTCTTCGAGTTATCACGCCAAGTAAACTGTCCCTGGGAGAAATCACACTGAAATGTCATATTGCAAATTGTCATACGTCCGTACTGTTCCAACTCTAGAATGATACTAAAACGAAAATGTATCAAAGGGCTGTATTTATACTTTTTCTTTCAGTTCACCACGATGCCTCGAAGAGGCAAGACCGTAGCCAGAACCGGGGTCGTCGATACGCAGATCAACAATCTACCATTCAAGCTGCGCATTCCCAGATACAGGTACTGTGAGCGAGGAACCAAGCTAGCTAAAAGGCTGTCACACGAGAAAGGCATAAGCGCCCTGGACGAGGCGTGAGAGCAGCACGACATAGCCTATTCCCAGCACAAGGATCTGCAAGCCAGACACCGGGCAGACAAGATACTTGCCCAGAAGGTGGACAAAATATGAAAATAATTAGATACCATGCTCGGCGAAAATATAGCAGCGTGCGGTGTTTCCAACTCGATTCATGCCAAAGTGAAGGTGGTCGTGGGTGATAAGAGCAAAAGAAAGACACAAGTGAAAAGAAAATCATTTATAAAAAGAAGAGAAGCAGCCAATTCTAAGAAAATATTTACCGGTGGATATCGCAGCCCTTGGAGGCCTAATCGGAGCCACGAGTGGTGTCGCCCGAGCCGTCAACACAGCATCGAACAAACGGAAGCAGTTGATCGAGGCACAAAGACACACTGCACGTATAGAAGCTATAGCGCTGGGTGAAAAGAAACGGGCAAGGCCTCTACCTAAGACCATGCCCAGTAGGAGGCGGAAGTGTGCGAAAACGACACAGCAGGAAGAAACAATAATGAAATCTCTACCGAAACGAGCACTCACGAATGCGGATTTCGAACTGTTGGCACACAAATTGAAAATACTTCATTTTCGCGGAGTGTTTATGAGAGACGGTTTGCCCCCAAAACCGAAGAGAGAAGAGTGCGCCGTAATTAATCTGGATATGACAGTACGGCTCAGCACGCACTGGGTAGCCTACATAAAAAAGGGCAAACACTGAATGATAGTGTTGGGAATTTGCGTCCTCCACCCGAATTGCACGAGTACCTGAAAAATTATAATCTAACTTACAATTACGAAATGGAGCACCTGCCTAACACGTGGAACTGCGGACATTTGTGCCTTTACTTCCTGATTCGCTCGTATACGTAATTGTATAAAAAGCCTATACACCGCAAGGAAACCATCAGTCATGTCTATAACACTTACCTTGAGAGGTCGTAGCTCCGAGTTGCGTGTGGTATGTTTTCCGCCACTCGACCTGGAGGGGGAATGGAGCATAGGCCTTGTCGATTTTCAAACTTACAAAGCAATACCGAACATTGATGAAAAAACTGCAGCTGTACCTCGCAAAAAGTGGTAATGTTTCTTATGAAGTTTCGCTGCCTGTTGGCTCTTATAAATAGACGATAGTGCAAGGTACATTGTAGATTCGCTGTCCCCCGATACTGAATTCAAACATCGACGAAAATAATTAGCAATGGAATTCTTCACCTGATCGATTGCATCACCTACTTTCTCAACGGTGCCGAGGTGGACCAGTCGCGAGGAGTGGGCATAACCTCAACGATAAAAAATTACCTTCCGCTCACGCCGAATGAGCTGCCTGCAGCCAAGATGGCAGGCTGGGGATTCGAAGATAGCTACCGTGTTCTCATTTATGCCGAAAGAAGGTTCGAAATATGTTTTCCGCTCTCCATACTATTGGAATTTGCTGATGACTACAAACGAATCATCTTCAATTCGAAGCAGGAGCTGGTGATAATGGTCACCAATATGCATTTGGATACCATAGTTGGCACGGGAGGAAACCTGGAGGCAATGGACTAGAACCTACAGCTTATCGAATGGATGCTGCCTCATGTGCAGTTGAGCACTGCAGAACGAATACACATGTTGCGGAATGTGGAAGATGGTAAAAACATCGATGTGACTTTCAGGTCGTCGAGTCTGGAGACATACCCCTGATTGCCAGCAAGCCAGCGCATTAATTGGATGGTGAAGACCTGCTTTGTTTCTATAAACCGAGGTACTTCATTTTTGGGCTGAGGACCGGAAGATAGCACAATGTAAGTGTGAGCTGTTCGCAGTTCGACACATGCCAAATAGAAAATGTCAAAATATTTTTGAATGGCAAAAGCTGCCCTTACGTGAACATGAACACGAACTTTGTAAATGGTCAGTACCTGTTGGCATATCAGATTTACGTTCAATTCAAAACTGCATATTATGGACGCACCCAATCCCCGATATTGAGCCCTGATATCAAGAGTTTGGCACCGCTCATGGTATTCCATTTGAGTTAACAGGATGAGCATATTACCTCCAATTTGATCGACTGCAGGAACAAATTAACTACACATGGAAATATTCCTGCCAACTCGTATGCATTTTCCCTGATACTTCACGACCGGCCTGTATCTTACAATTGCCAAGAAACCATAACAGTTTACTCGTCTTCGAGAATCACCAGCTTCAAGTGGTGGGGTTTCCCTGCCTGCTACAATTCCTGGGTCGCCAAGGCGGACATCGAGCGGTGAACCTCGAAGAAAATTAATAAACCTGTTGATATTTTACTATGTGTACAATAATCTTCATATAAAAAGGATATCCTGTGTTTTATTAAAAAAGAACCATTCCTGCTTTTTATATAAGAACAAAAATTATAAATCAATTTAAGTACTTTGCAGGAATGGTCAATGTCACCATTCAGTACAGTCCTATATCAGGTGACATAATCGGGTTGTCGCACAAAGGTGAGACACGAACTATAAAACAAATGACAATAAAAAACATGGAGGACTACACCTAGCAAGGTGGCAGCGTCCTGTAACATATATAAACAAATGATGTACGAAAAAAATTAATATGGCCAAATCCAGTAACATATACACAAAGATGGCGACCTCCAGTAACATATTAACAAAGATGGCTGCCTCCAGTAGCATGTAAACAAATGAAAAATGCAAAAAATCAAGATGGCGGAATGAGTATATGTGAGGGGAGTGGAGGCGAGGGAGTCAGTTGTCTGCTGGAACCGAACAGTGGTGAGTAATTGGTGGTGCAGGGGGAGACCTCAGGAAATGTGTTTTAATTAAAAAATTTTAAATTACTTTTTAATAAAAAAATTTCTTGAGGAAAATTTTGAGGGAAAATGGAAATTTCGAGGGGAAAATAGGGGAAATGGCCTCCGGGGTTAAAGACTTTTTGATAAACAAATTTTTAAAACAAAATTAATATAAATATTCTTGTGGAAAATTTTCTGGGAAAAAAGGGAACAATTGCCTCCGGGGTTAAAGACTTTTAAATAAACAAATTTTTTAAACAAATTTAATAAAAAAAAATTCTCGAGGTAAATATTTAGGGGGAAAAGGGGAAAATGGCCGCCGGGTTTAAAGACTTTAAAATGAAGATATTTTTTTAACAAATTTTTTAATATAAATTTTTTTGAGGGAAATTTTGGGGAAAAAAGGAAAACTTTATGAGGAAAAAAGGGAAGAATGGCTGCCGGGTTTAAAGATTTTTAATAAGAGATTTTTTTACACAAAATTTTATAAAAATAAATTTTTTAGGAATTTTTTTAATAACAAAATCTAATTAAATTTTTAATAATATGCATTTTTTTATTTTTAAATAGATTTTTTTAATTTTGTAACCAAGATTTAAAAAAATTGTTATTAATTTTTTAGAATATTTTCTCAATTTTTTTGGATTTTCGGGGTTAGAGGTCACAAGGGTCAAGGTCAAGGTCACATTTCAAAGTAAAGGGCAACCAAGATGGCGGTTGGGTGACGTAACAAGATGGCGGCTGGGCGGCTACGGCTCCGAATCCCCATTCCCTTGCGTGTCAAGCCCATTTTCTATACTACTGACAGAACATCTGTATTTACAGTGGTGTATTAACTCTTGCTCATTCTTTGCAATGCACAGTGTGTGATTAGCCAACTAATGGAAAAGTTCTGTCTTGTTTTGAAGATCCCTCAAGAAATTGGACGAATTTTGGCATTTTCGTATTTGGAGCAACATGTGTATCTAGCCCATATAACATCCATGCGCTCCACGTTCTCTGGCTGCTGTCATCTTCAAGTAAGGCTGATAAGCATCTGTGATGCAATCCTGAAAAGTCCTACTTGATCTAGGATTCAGCATGTTGACTACAGCCGCACCATCAAGAAGAAGTGCTTTCACAGTTGGGCCAGCTTCAGCTGTTGTGTCTTGCCATACAGTTCCAAAGCAATACACACTAGAACTGGCATATCCTTCCTGGCATCATGCCGATGTGGTGCTGCACTTTCCTTATTAGGTCTTTTTACAGCGTGGAAATGGAGAAATTGAGCAATAGTTGATATAGCTGGATCTTCCATTGTACCATCGTTATCAGTAGCCAATCCTGCGAGAATCATTTTCACAAGAGCTATAATGATTCTGGAACTGCCGCCTTACTGCTTCTTTTGACATATCATGCCATTCCCAAGAAGAACGACCACATATATCTCTCCTGACAGTTTCAGCAGCTTTTGCAAGTTACATCCCTTCTGTAACGTAGTTAGTTTTGAAAGATTCTCTTACCATATTGCCAACATCCTTTGTGAAGCTACGAAACTGTCTTGACCTGAAGTTCCTTGAGCTTCCAGGTGAGGACAAGCCTTCAAACTACGATCTCTCAACCTAGTTGAATGAACGTCACTATCCAAACCAAGCTCCTTCATTCCTTCTGCATATGTTCTTGCTAAGTCTGCTACTTTAAAGACAGGATACCCAATATCGCAACATGATTCTCTTTGTTTTTCCATGTATGATATGAGACCAGCCATGAAGCTGTCCTCTATCCAACAAATTTATGTTCTTATCTTACAAAAAAGGACTGCCTTCGGTAATAGTAAGCAGATAGACAGCTTAGGCTATACTATACATCGATAGAAATAAGATCAGGATCACCAGAAAACTTGATTATCATAGTACTGTCATTCCTTTCTGCTGCATATTTTTGTAGTTTAAGGCTAGTAGACAAATAAGCCAATTTCATCAATTTATCTTTTTTTTGCGCCCATTTTCTGACAAAATATGCAATTTCCTGGTTTGTGTGGAGGCTTCTCTCTGCGTGTTTTCACGGGCGATGATTGTTGACCTTCACTTTCTTCCCTTGATGTTCTCTTTTTCGCCCTGCTAAGCTTGGATCTACCATATTTTAGGCTACAACTTTTGTGCCAGCAAGCATTATGAGAAGTAAGTGTACTACCAATCCCAGCACCATCATCTAATAACCTAATATCAATATTAGTTGGCATGCAGCCAAGGTCATAAAACTCTACAATTTATTTAGCGAAATTAGCATATATCTGTGCCTCATCTACCCTTTGACTACGTTCTGGACATCTCAGATTTTATTTAGTGGTTTTCTGCCACAAAATACATTTGTCCCAGTCTAATTCAAGGTATATATTTGAATCGAAATGGTCTTGTGGTTGCTGTGTTAAATCTACGTTGGCAAATTTTCTAAGCATCGTAGAAGTTAAATCTGTATTTCATAGTCTCACCGCCATCCGGCACTTCAAAGCACCAGCAAATCTGCAACAGAATAATTTACAGTAAATTATTACAGTGCACATTATCATCTATGAACAAACTGCCGTGATTTCTGGTTGTAGAAATCAAACCACTTGTTGTACCACTAAATTATCACAAAATCAATGCACAAGGGAGTTTAATAATATGTCAAATGTTAAATTGGTTTAGTAAAGGGCTTAATAGGTGCGGGATCACTGAGCGTATTGATTGGTACCAAAACGATTGTCCTAAGTCTCTTAGGTTGGGAGATAAGAAGAAAATATTATATTTTTATGTAACATATACATGATAAAGTTTTCACAGCTGTGTATTCCACCCACATGGAAAGTGGTCTTGGCTCCGCTTCTTAAATCAACCTACAACCCTTAGAGAACGTCTGTGCAAAGAGGCTTACTTCTAGAATGAAATGCAAGGTTCCCTCCATTTTGTGCGCTTATTAGGAAATTATTCTTAATTTCGTAGGCACGTGCATGATCTGCTGCAGAGCGGAGCTCACTCGCGCGTCATTGCGCAGTCGACAAGGTTTCGCAGGGAAACGTATGGTAGGGTGTTGTCGTCACATTCTGCGTCGCCGCGCTGTCGTTATGATCTCCGTTTCTGCGGCCAGCCAGGCAAACTGAAATGTTACGTGTCTTGGGCAGTGCGCTGTTATTAGCTGGCTGGCCTTGGTAGCACGCGCGTGTTTACCACTTTCGGATTAGTATAAACTTTCCGGTCCATTTCTAGTGACCTCTCTGTCGACGAGATGTTAAGCCATACTACCTACCATAGACTTATAGGCTGTTCACGGTAAAATGAGCGCTTTTGAGAGTCCTGCTTAAGATCTACTTGTATGCACATTCTTCCGCCTTATGCCAAATTAACATTGTCATGTGCCTCGTCACTTTATTCATGCGTCAGTCACTTGCAACTGTGAAAATATTACAAAAGTAAATGTTTTGCAAATCTGCTCATTTTTACACTTCGATGCATAAACAAAAGATAGTGAATGAAATAGTTTAAGTTTTCACAAATGGTTACCTGACACTTCTTATTCGACGTGAAGATATGAAACTACTTTCTAGTCATCGTTACTAACTTTACTGGGCGCATGTCACTCAGTTCGTTCGTTAATAGCTATATATATATATATATAGGTAGGGATAGTGACTTTTTTCTAATGTTGATTTCAGAAGGGCTCACTTTGTCGTGAACCGCCTTTACCCGTATTTCAATTCCACTGAAGAACATGAATTCCACATGAAATTTCTTCTTGTAGCCCCCATGAGTGCAAACATTCGGTCGCGAGTGTGTTTTACAAGAGGGCTCGCGCATCGCGCTAAGGGATTATTGGACGTCAATTACCGTTTGGTCATGTGTGGGTTGTCTACCGTCGTCGTATTTGTATTTATATATACACAAACAAAACTCAGCACTACGATCGGTTTGCAATTTGTTGTCTACAATAATTACAACCACCTTCACAGATACATGCTACATATTCAGCAACGAATGTAATGTAGACAATTAAATACTCTAATTATTGTATATTAAGTACTACGAGAATTTAATTGATTCTAAAAGTGTCTGTGGGTATACATGATAAAACACAGTACCAAGACATTAATAGTAATGTTATTTCTGAAAATCAATCAGTATAACATAAAATACGGCAGTAGTAAAGATAAATGAGCAGATTGTTGCGGTTGTTTATTTGATACAACGTTCTATTTCCATGTCGTCTAGATCTGCTGGATAGAGCCAGTTTAGCAAGCCATATCGAAGGAGAAAGAATAACGTATTTGTTTACAAAATTATGAGATAGACCCCTTATCGGATTGAAACATTATGTTACGAATGGGAGTGACGGAATTTAAGACGAGTTTAGAATTCTAATTACAAGTATGACATATTTCATTTGGTATAGTTGAATCACGATAACTTCGGCCTTTTCTGAAGCCCTGCTAAATTTCTACTTTTGGTTACTGATAACGTATCCTTCCGCTACACGTAAACATAAGCTCTGCCATGTGACCTCTACTTTTATAACTGTGAAATGCGTTGGTTGCTGTTTACAGCTGTTCAAAGAATTATGTCATATTGCAGAAACCATTTTCTACGAATGTTCACAATTTATTTAGGCCTATTACAATATTTAGGTCAGCTTTATAACTATTTGTGCATGTTACACATAATACACATAAATATTTTTCCACGGCGTATTTGTTACAACTGTGGCGGAAACAACAGTAGTATTTAACCTGTTGTTATTAATATGTGTTTGGAATAAAAATTAAAACGAGGAGACAACCAGTCCAACAAAACGACAGAGTAAATTTGGGCAAGGTCGTTTATTTATTGTACGTAGCATCGACAAAAGTAAAAGATATTGGGGAACATGCAAATACATAGGCCTACCGTAACATTTATTCCGCTAATATTTACATGCATTGGTACTTACTGGTTTGTAGGCTTATTTGATTATTTATTTAAATTTATCTGGCTGGGCTTAGTATTTTGTTGGGATTGTTGTAGACATTCAAATCACTGAAACGTAAGCTCGTTACACAACTGTTTTTTAAACACCTAGCGCAAAGGTACAACGTTGTGAAAAACAGACGTGAATGTAAATAATGAACTTCGTCATAACATCAGTTCATGGTTAAAACGTATACATTTTTCACATATTTGAAATCCACACGCAACTGGCCTAAGTAACGATTACAACGCAGCCACCACGCCCTTTCATACGCAATGATCACAACACATTTCACTCTGCCGTGGAAACATATATTTATCACAACATTGTACCTTGCCTAGGATGTTTAAAAAACACGAGCCGTATAAATATTTTCGTAAGTTTGTCCTATTTATTCAACAATTTTACTAAATTCAACCAAACTTTTTATGCTTATAGTATATATTAGAACCATCGTATACAGACCTTTTTTTGTGGAATTTTGTAACAGCACGAAATAAGAAAAAAAGGTTTTTACGTCATGTCTCAGACCAATCAACCGATTTCGACCAAATTCTTCACACAAGTAGCGCTACGGTAGGCCATGTAAACAAATGTTTTTTGAGTTGCCCAGATACTTTTTTTTTTTTTTCCAAATGACGGCCCTGTGATTATTTAAGGTTAGCGAAAAGGCCGACTGTCATTTAAAAAATATTAGGACGATTAACATCCGAAATTAATTCTCCGAATTCTACCTTTGTAATGCAGTTGATTGCACGCTGGCTTATGGTACGAAGTTTTCTGTTGTCCAGTCCCGGGTAAGGTACGTGTGTATTTGTAATTTTCTCACTACTGCTGCATTTGTTTCTGGTTTCGTCTCTAATGACATTGCTGTCAACGCGACTTCAAGGTAGACCTACCATTTTACCTTTCAAGAACTTCATTAGGAATTATTTGCGTCTATGTAAAGGAAAGTGTAGGCTCATTAGTTATATCAGTAACTTATTGTACAAAGTTTTAATTTGTTAGTCCTTAAATTAAAATCAATAATCAAAATGAGATCCTCTCGCACGCTTTACCATCTAAGCTCCCTCGTAAAAATATCAACATCTTAAATAACATTTAACACCAAGGCAAACCGGGTTCAATCCCCGGCTGGGTCACTCCCGGATGTTCACAAGTGGGAATGGTATCGGACGATGCCGCTGGTTGGCGGGTTTTCTCGGGGATATCCCACTTCCGCCGCCCTTGAATTCCGCCACTCCTCCTTTCTCACCTCATTCCACCCTGACCGACACTCAAGACCTCGTTGTTAAGAACCGCCCATATCTCTCTCGATTGTTTACTCATATCAATAACATTTCAAAGTATCGAGTATATAATATGTTTATTATAAAGGCTCATGAATGTAATATGTTGCAGCTAAAATAATCAATTACCGTACAGGATTATTCTGATCTCTAAGTCTAAACGCAGTGGAGTGATAATGTTTGCAGAGTGAGAACTAAACAATACGATTTATAACCTGTTACGATTATTTAGGGAAGTACGCGTTTTTGGAAACTAAGATTTTCAAATGTTATTATTCCAGGCTTTTATGAACTACCTGGGATGTAACAACAAATTACTACACATAACTTTTATGAATTGGGATATGTATTCTGTAAAAGTCTGGTAGCCAAAGCCAATTCCTTTACCAAAATAATATCGGCTTCCATGTTAATATCGTACGAAACTTTGAAAACCTGGATTGGCTATGAATTCACGTTTTTATAAACAAAAATGATTGCGTTGACACAGCAGTCGCAGGCGAAAGGTTCTCGAGAAAAACAATCACAATTCTTGGAATGGGGATATTTGTTTGCCTGCAAGCTATGCAACATGGTATGTATTGTTTTGTTTTCGTATCAGAAGGGGATGATATCAACCACAAAACTGTCAGAAATATCAGATTTACACTCTGTAAATCATAGTCATATTCACTAAATTGTTGTTACATCACGAGTTTCTAATTATTTTGAAATACGGTCATTTGAATTTATCTCTTTATAAGCGACGTATAACTTCTTTAAATTACCTTGGTTGTGTAAAAGATCATAGTTTTCTGTCTATTTTTGTGTAAGTGTTGACCTACCACACAGAGTTTTCAAGTTGAGCGATTCTTGTCCTCCATAACTTAATTCCCAATTAAAAAATTTAGAACCCAATCTTGTCAAGGCACAGGGGAAAATCTTAACAGTTATTTCGGAACCCGTCTTAATTTTTCTGCAGTTACTCGTTCCACTTATAAAAGTAGTCAAAAGTTACCCATTCTTTAATAATTTTTTTCCCAACATGGGAAAATACTAATATAACTGAAACGGCATAAACTTCAACAATGTTTTTAAGCACGATAGTTCTCTATATCACGTCTAGTTTTGATTTTTAATTCCCGCTCATAAAGTCTGATTACGAATTGTAAATAAATCCAAGGAGAGTGATATTCCTCTCCCTCCAGCTGGAGTAAAGTTCAGTCCCGTACATTGTGACGATGTCAGGTGTTGCACTACCTCCTGAGAGCAATGTTATTACTAGCGCACTGCCTGTCAGGGAATAATAAATTTAAGTAATTTAGCGTGCGATACGAAGGCGCTGCGAGTCACGCCAGGTCCATTTACCGGGATGGAAAGTAATTAACAGACAAAGCGCCTACCAACTCTGGGAGGTCCTATTAGTGTGAGAGAAACAACGTTCGTAGAACTATAGGTGCAGGATCTCGCATAGCCTATCAAATATCTATTACGGCTATAACGCGTCTCACGGCAGCTTTTGTTTGACCTGTAGAAAAAATAAAACAAGACGCCGAGAAACTCAAACTGTATGTATTTAGGATATTTCGGATCGTGACAGACACTCCATTGTCGGCGTAGTACGAAAGTGGTTTTAATCACCTTGTTATTCAACCTAAAGTCAACTCCTCTTTCACCAAACTCGTCCTGGATTAGAGAACATACACACTCAACAACAATGGTTGTTGTTAACATAGACGTTTACTACATTCCTGATAATGATGGAACTTTGTTTCTAATTTTTTGTTTTCTTAATATTTACCCACAACAACCATTGCGACATTATTAAATTCTAATGGTTTTGTGTTCTAATGTGTAAAACTTTGTAGTTTTATTAATGTCCTTCCGAAATTATTCTTCCTTGTTTTCATTCTGTGCTCATTCATTAATTTCAAGCTCTAAAACAATGTTTTATCTTTTACGAAAGTGGTTTTGGGCCTAATACTTAGGCGACGACGGATTAATTGATTTAATAGGTGCTTTTATGAATATTCGTAGTTTTGATTTAGTTTAAAAGCGTATAGTTTTAGAGTTAGTATAATCGCAAATATTCAGATAAATGTAAAAATAAATCTTCAGAATAAACAATTTAATGTAAAACTGGCGCAAGATATTTATTTTGAGTATTATAGTATACTAGCTTCTACCCGCTGCTTCGAGCGCGGCCCCACTATCCGCTGCTCTACCCTCTGGGCTACTGTGGCCCCACTATAGGATTCTCTACCCACTGAGCTACTGCGGCTCTTGGGAAGGAATGTAAGACAGCCCGTTGACAAATAAGAAAGGAGAAAATTTTAACAAAGCTTTTATATGCAGTAATCTAAGAAAAGTTTATTCCAGTACCTATGTACATCCCTAATAATCATTTTTTGGAATTTTGTTTGAGATATATTTCTGGGATAAAAAGTAGCCTATGTCACTCTCTGAACCTCCAACTATATCTGTATAAAAATTCACGTCGATCCATTTCTTCATTTTGACGTGAAAGAAGGACAAACAAACGAACAAACAAAGAAACACACTTTCGCATTTATATAGTAGTAAGGATTGTAATATAGAAACTTCATGTGATATGAAGGAATGATGTAACAAAGGTTATTAATGTGTTTTTTTTTCTTTTTTCCCAGCGCTACTTGTCATCGGTAAGGTAAAAAGTCAAAAGTCTGGAATCAAGGCTGGAAGTTCTCTACTAGCCGTGGCCCAAAGTATGTTAAAGATATAAAATTAAAAGTTAACTTACAAATTCAGATGTTACGAAAAGTCAGCTTGGCAGATCGAAGCATTTTTCCAAATTTTTTTCATACTCGCCGAAACTTATTTCATGGTTACTTCTCCAACCGTTCTCGAATGATGTGAAAGAATTTCCCAGATTACACTCAAGTTTCCCAAATTTTCTCACCCGCAACGAATAGCATACAGAGTGTGCAAGTTTGGCCACTGCGTGTTATGCAGCGCAAGATATGCTGCTGTGGGTTACGTCGACTGTGGATTCGGCTACTGCGTGCTGGATTAGTAACGGGTTCTACTTTTGCAGATTACGTCGAGACATTCTTCCACTCGTCGCCTGATTCACCCGCGCTGTGTAATCCTGCAGAGTTACGTTGGCCCAGCACCTGGTTATATATATATATATATATATATATATATATATATATATATATATATATATATATATATATATATAATATGAAGAAGGAAAGTTTGGCACTAAAAATAAAAAAAATTGGGGACGCACAGCACCCCCCTCCCTTTCGAGAACAGGGGGCTGCTACTCCCCTTAGTATATATTCCAGTCCTTCCTCTTTCAATCCCGACCCATCCCGTCACCCTGCTCTAACCATCCCGGTGAAGATCGTTTGACGCAGGGAATAGGTTTTGCAGTTCCCGATTTTAGTTCACACGTCGTTTCCGCTGGACATGTGCTAGGAACTTGCCATTTGGTATTGAGACATCCCTGAAGCAGGCCCGGATACAAGGGGTAAGGACCCCCCCCCCCCCAAAAAAAAAACCTTAAATGGTTTTTACGTCACGGAAAAAGTTTGTGATTTTGCCATAAAGCTGATCGCATTTTAACGTTTCTTGAACAGTTAATAGTAATGCTGCATAACCTATATTTATTTGAGAGCAATCTCTTAATATTTTATCACTGTTGTTTATTAACATGAGAACAGCGAATGCCACCAGCACACAAGGCGGAAGAATGAGCTACTACACTACGCGACACAATATTGATAGTATTTGTAGAATACTCTTTGTACGTTCCTGCGCAGGCGTGATGAATTCCGTAACTCATACTTGCAACTAACTGGTACATTTGCACGGCACATCTGAGTAAGTCGCAACTAGGGATGAGTTAAGCTGTTATGTTTCGTTAACAGTTGTAACTACAGCAGTTACAAAAAATTTACTAACTATTTCAATTTAAACATGTATTTTTTAACTGTTTAATGCAGTACGTTCACATTGAAGGGTGGTTTATCAAATGCAAATAAAATAATTATTAACTTTTAAATAATTATATATTTTCCCAAGACAAAACTTGAATGTTTCATGTTGTATCGTTTGAAAACCAAACGATGTGGTTTGCAACGACTATCTCTAGGTTGTTGGTGTAATCTGTTTTATTGACACAAGATAATCGCTTATAAAGTTTACCTAATAACTGTATTAAAACGATGCATCGCAATAAAAACAATCACATTATTTACAGTTTGTGTTTTTGATTAATCTAGAAACGACACATAACTTTTCACTTCGTGTTCTCCTAAATAGTCAACATTAACCCGAAAACATACTATTGTGCTCTTAGATTTAAAAGATTGCCTACATAAATAATTTTAGGATTTTTTGAATTTCAGAGCCTGAGATGGTGAAAATTTGCTAAGAATAGTATAAGAAAACTTGAATTTGTGGTGTATATATATAATATATAAAAAATTAATTGTATCAGAGGTTTTTTTTTAATTTTTGCATAATTAGTGTAGCGTGTAAACTGGGGTGTGAACAGATTTAAATTATTATATAAGTAAACTTGTTGTAATGGTGTTGTGGTGTTCAATCTGCCTTCCACACTAATGCACATGGGCCAAGCTAGCTTAGAGAAGATAATTTCGAGATGACTCTTTCCAGAAATAGTTTCACCAGGGAACTTAAACCACAACTTTTATGCTAAATACCAAATTCTTACCAGGATGATAGTCTTACACCAACTCAGTAGAAGGCTAGAATACCAAACGGACATAGCACTTTATTCAAACTCAATAGCTTAGCATGCACAGATTCGGGAGTAACTAACTACAAGGAACGAGTCCAGAAGAAGATTGAAATATCGAATCTTTAATAAAAACTGCTTGGATCTGGCCAATATTAGACATTCAGTTGTTTAAAAAATAATTAATTTCGATAGCAGTATTATTAATAATCTTCTGGTAGCATGGATGTATCTTAAGTGGCCGTAACGGAAGCAAGACGCCCTGTGAGTTGGTACGAAACATAATTTGATAAGGTCTTAGCCCTTTTTTAAGTAATAAATAAATAAATAAAATATTTTTTAAAAAGAATATCTATTAATTTAAGCTCACACTAAGTAAACTAGGAGCAGGGCTAATAATTTCGGATATTGATTTGTAAAATAAAGTTCAAACACCGGCATCTTATGGCAGGAAAAATCGGCGTCCATCTTATTTAAATTTCTTACTGACTTAATACTTGTAGATCGGGGTGTCTCACATGATGAATCTGCGTCATGCAGATGGGGTAAAGTCATGGACTGCGGTGATTCTCTTCCGGACGAACATTTTTCCTTAATATTCTAGCAAATTTGTTATGGTATAGCGAGATACAGTTCAAAAATGGTACCACTCGGCTTGTCGCGGAAGGCTATCTAAATTGAATTAAATCGAGCACTACTAGCTCCTCAGGCCCTTTTCTTCTCTTGCCTCTTTTCGAGGACTGCCTTAATATCTAAATTAAAAACAGGGCCATAACACTCGTTTCTCCCCGCCTAACATCGTAGTTGAACTCCCTCTTCTCCTTTCTAACAATAACTTAGCTTCTAAGTGACGCTACGCAACGACCAATCACAAGGCGGCTGGTTCCTCGCGCAATCAATAGTTTGCATTGCCCAAGGCAACGGGCCTCAGTCTCCAACAATTATGGCTGTCAAGCAAATACCACATAACAATAAACAATTAATACTCTTAGTATACATAAATCATTTAAGCTCAATATTCTTAATGCAAAAATAAAGACAAGTAATTAATTTGAGACAGGTGGAAATTAGCATGTCCCAACAATAACTGAAAAATAAAATATCAGCAGTAATAAATTATCATACGTTTTAATAAAACGTCTTGATTTGCATGTGATTATTTAACGTCCCATTTGCATACTGATAGTGCAAAACGCAGCCGTTACAGAGGCCCCACCAACATTTTGAGGCACACGTAAACATGGATCTAAAAGATTTTCACTACAGTGATGGCTGTGTTTAATCTTCAATGTCAAAAAGTTTTAAATCATCCCAGTAATTTTTTAATCACACAAAAATAAATCCACTTGTTAAGTATCAATCATTATTACAATGAAGTCCGACTTTCATCAGAACGTAGCATTACATGTAATATAACCAACCAAATAATATATGTATACAACAATATACCTTAAAGCATTAAAATAGTATTAACAATATATGCATTATCATAAACCATGTTTAACAGATTACATTTATATTTCAGATATAATTTCTCTCTCCCAAGAGTCTATTCTTAATATTTTTACTGGCAGTTTCATCAATTATACTTCCTTTTGGTCGTGTCGATTGTTGACATAGGTCAGCGACCGATTCTTCTCGTTCCTCTTCGGGCATCATCGTGTCGACTAGAATGTCTCCGCTCGTAGCTCCGTAGGTGTTCCTTTCTCGCTTCGCCTCTTCCGTGGCTGTTGAAAATTTTAGTGTACAGGTTTCTTATTACGGTGACGGTCCGCGATATCTTTGGCAAGCGAATAGCTTTATCAACAGTGGCATCTCTCAAATTATGGCTATTGTAGTACCACGGGTACTCCGCAACAAACTGATGGCAGCGTTTTGGATAGTTACTCCAGACGGCTGTAACTGAACCCACTTCGAAGGGTTATAGGTTTATAGGTTGTAGGTGATAGGTGTTAGGTCGCTGAAAACAGTGTTAGGTTTTCTCCGACGAATTGAAATTTAGTTGTTTTGTTTTATTCGCACATTGTGTTATGAATGCGAATAGTGAAGTTGTAATTGATATGAGCAATGTTACTGAGTGGGACTTTTTAACGTGTCCTGAAGCGTTTAGGATCGTGCGCATTTCAGTTGACGAATCTAATACGATAGTTCGTGAAAGAGGAGATTTTCAGGATTATAACGAACACGTGTACTGTAGGAAATCATATCGGTTTAATGTTGGGTATGTCCACGGACCTATGAATGACAGAGTAACTGCTTGTCACGTAGATTTGGAAGATATAACCCCGCACACTTGAGCTAGAGTTGAATATTGCAGAAATTATCAGGATTCAGCACCACTTCTTTGCTGTATTTTGCAAAAGCACTAAAGCGTTATGCTAAGACGCTTATTATTTTTTTAGAGGCAAGAAGGGAGGGTAGTAGAGTTTACAGTTTTGACAATCTACGTAGCTTTAACTAGTAGTACTGAGGCATTGAAGAGTTTAGAAGAATGTTCATATAAATTGATACAGAAATTTTTTCAGAAGCACACATCTTTTGACTTGTCTCAAGTAGAGCCATTTCGTGCTAAGTTGAAAGCATTAACTACAGGTTCAGGACTGGAAATAGCTGTCAAGGGAAAACCAAAGTGATCTTTTCCGACTCCCGCATATAAAGTATACGAGTACGAAAATTCTTCTGGTCGGGTAGTGTTGGAAATTGAAATTCGTATAGTGAAGAGATTCATACCTCGAGATCGTGCTTATCCAGTTTTCGAGATAGAAAGGCTTGACCCAGTTGCGAACACAGATCCTTCGATTTCGCAAGACGCGAACGTAAAACGTGAGCAAGCGTCTATTAGTTCTTCACGTGCGGAACATATTGCCATTCCTAAGAGAGAAAATTTGAACACGATTCATGAAACTAAACCTACAAGTAGTAGTACATATTACGATACTCCAAAGAAACGGACTCACGATCGTAAGACTTGGATTCCTCTTTCAGAATTGAATGAATAAAATTTTACAAGTTGTAATAGCGCCATTATAGTTGACATGGAGGACGAAAGACGTCGTCAACTAGACCACGCGATACCAGCACAAGCTCAAGTACCAGCTCAAGTTAAAGCTTTGGCGGTTATTTCATTAGTAGAAAAATGGACTGGCGAAAAAGGTTCGTTACTGTTACACTACTTTCTATAAAGCATAGAAAGCGCAGTAAGCCTTGGAAATCTTTCAGATAAGTACAAAATAAAATTAGCAAAAATGAATTTGAAAGGTTTAGCGTCGCGTTTTGTTTCAACATGTCCTACATTAAGAGGGGACATAACATTTAAAATGTTGAAAGATGAGTTGAACTACAGATTCAAGGAAAATCAGTCGTTGCAAATTCATTATTACATGCTGCACAATGTTAGGCAGAATCATAATGAGGATGTGCAGACATTTGCAGATAGATGTCGTAAATTATGTGAGAAAACAGTCTAGCATTTAAATGAGCCTGAGAAACAGGAAATTTTGAACCAGGAGGCTGAAAAGAGGTTATTAACAGCTTTCACTGACGGGTTACAAGGTAACGTAGGTCAGCAGTTGAGATTTAAGATACCACAAACCATGGAAGAAGCTGAACGCATGGCTATAGCGTTAGAGGTTACAGAGGCGCATTAGGAACGCAAAACAAAATTTGATGATCCTCAGAGGAGGAGAAAGGTGTATAACATAGTCTCCCAGCAAACAAGTGTGGCACGGGGTAACGCGAGAAGTAGCGAAAATACTTCTTTTAGTGGGAGTTTTGGAAGAAGTTATAACTCATGTTCGTGGTTCGACTGATGTCAGTAACAGTAGAAAGAGTCTATCGGGAGCAGGTGTTTCTCTCAAGAACATGAGTTACAGACAAGAACAAGGTAATAACTGCAATATTAGATGTTTTAATTGCTGACGTTTTGGGCACATGATCAGAGAATGCCGAAGTTTGGGAACCCCACAATGAGCCCAAGTACCTAGGAACGTTGGGCACGGCATTAGAGAAACTAGCGAGAATGTAGGTAGTAATCATCCAAACGCGAGAAGCCGAGTGTCAGCCCTGAGCACCGCACGGCGGTAATTACAGTTGTAGGGGGAAAAGATACCATAGAATAAGTTCTTGTGGAGGGTCAGTCTCATTCATTCTTAATCGATACAGGGTCCGATATATCTCTCGTTCGACCTAGAATCAACAGGAATATTATCGATGAATCTCAGGAGTGAAAGGCGTAACTGGATACTCTCTCCATATCGCAGGTACTCAGTATGAAGAGTTATGGGTAAATGGTTAATGTTACCCATATTGGTTTTTTGTGTGCGCATCAGAGCTTCCTTTCGAGGAAATACTTGGAACCGATTTTCTCCGCTATTATGATGCCAGAATCGACTTGAAAGAACTGACATTGTATCTCAAAAATACTTCTGATTTAGATACATATAATTCAATAACTTGCATAATTGAGAAAGAGCAGTGGAAACAATCTGAGAGCCTGGCCATCTCTGAACTTGTATCCGGATATGTGAACGGTAATCAATACAATGAAGTGAATATTACACAGCACACGATTTTGCCACCAAAATCGGAGACAATGATAAATGTTGCTTTTCACACTGCGGGTTGGGACACTGACTCGAAATTGCTTCTTATCGAACCAACATTGACGAATGTACCGGGCATCCGTGTGCCAAGGGCAATATGCAACTTAATTCCTACCGGTAAGAGCAGTACTACTAGAGACTCTATAGGGACATGTAATAGATTCAGTGAGACAAATCTGGAGGACGGGGTGAACGACCATCAGGGTGTCTGTGTAGTTGAAAAGAAGGCACTTATGAGGGTGAGTGACCAGTGTGTTATCCCTTTTGTTTCCGGTCAAAGGGATGCGTCCCAGTGTTTCGTTCCTCATCATCGCGATCACATCAAAGGGGGCAAGAGGATATGGTGTCCTAGTCGCGCGGAAGATGCAGGAGCGACATGTGAAGTAGGTTACTAATGAGATGCTCGTCGTGCCAAAGGGTACGGTAATAGGATTTACCACACTTGTCAGTGACGTTGCTGGAGTACTATGCGCAAATAGCGTTCCCCGAATATCTGAGAGAAGACTAATAAGTTTTGGGTCGGAACAATGTGATTTAGTGTCGCCACAAGCAGGACCACGGGAGAAAATCCTCGCAGATGTCCCTAGAAACAAAGATAAAAAGTGTTCGCTTCCAGGCTCCGAAGCAGTAATCCCCTCGAGTTGTGTTAGCCATAAAGTGAGTGAATTAGTTAGTGAGGTCACGGAATAGGACAAATTTTGACGCTGTCTCCCAAAATCCGCCGAGATAGTGTATGCCGAGCAGAGGCAGTTCCGATTCCAAATGAAAACCCCGAGTCCTGTCGTAAAAGTTTGAATTGTCGTAAAAGTTTAATAATTGTCGTAGTAAATGTCGTGATAAAAAATTGAAGTGTCGAGATAATTTGAGATGTCAGAGTATTGTAAAAAGTAGTAAAAACAGAGAAGTTAACTTTGAAAATACGCACGTAAATGAAAAATCGGTACCGGTGTTAAATTATCCACGTAAAATGAGAATAAATGAGCCGAATAATGTACAGACTCAAGATAGTCGGAGTTGTGAAACTCGCATGGAAAATACGTGTAAATCGTCGAATGGAGAGAATAAAATGTTAAATGTGCCAAATTGTTTAGTGACTCAAGGTAGTCAGAGTTTTGATACTCACACGGCTAAAAATAGCGAATCAGTGAAGAAGAAGGGTAAAATGTTACCAGAACTACCTAAAGATTAATTTATAGAGGTAGAGAAAATTGTTAAAGATAAACTGAAACATTTGAGTAAGAGTGATTTTAATATAATGTTCCCAGTGTTAATGAAGTTTGCGTATATATTTCAAGTGGAAGATAGTTCGAATTTCGGGTGCACAAATTTATTGAAACATAAGATAGATACAGGAGAGGCCAGACCAATAAAGCAGAATCCATATAGAGTACCGCATGCATTGAAACCAGTAATTGTAGAGCAAATGAATGACATGCTAGATAAAAATATTATTTCAGAGAATAAATCACCTTGGTAGATTCCCGTAGTGATGGTGAAACAGAAAAATAAAGACGGTTCTTTTAAAATGAGATTTTGTATAGATTTCCGTCAGTTAAACAAAGTTACGAAGCAGGATCCTTATCCAATTTCGAATGTCACGGAGACGTTAGATTCCTTGCACGGTTCGAAATATTTTTCAACATTTGACTTAGCGAATGGCTGCTTCCAAATTGATTTAGAAGAAATTGATAGGGAGAAAACGAGTTTTGCTACAATCATGGGGAAATATGAATTTAATAGACTCCCGTTTGGACTGTGTACTGCCCCAGCTACATTTGAGAGGTTAATGGAGAATTATGTTCTAACAGGTTTGTTAGGTGATCAGTGTTTAGTATACCTTGATGACATTATAATATTTAGTAGTACTGTGATAGAACATGCCGAGCGCATGAGTACAGTTTTGTAAAGACTAGAGGAAGCTAATTTGCGAATCCAGCGTAGAACACTTAGGGCATGTTGTAAGTTCAAAAGGCGTAGAACCAAATCAGAACAATTTACAAGCAATTAAAGAAATCCCCAGACCTAAAAATGTCACAGAAGTTCTCCCTGTGGTAGGTTTATTTCAGTTATATAGCAAATTCGTACATAATTCCGCAGACATTGCGAGACCATTGACGAAATTAACTAAGAAAGATGAACCACTCATTTGGGGAGCAGAACAAGAGGAAGCTTAAAAAATGTTAAGAGAAAAATTAATTTCATATCCGATTCTTGTATATCCAGATTTTTCACAACCATTTACTGTGAGTACAGATGCTAGTAATTACGCTGTAGGCGCTGTCCTGTCTCAGATGAGGAACGGACAAGATGAACCGATCGCGTATACCAGTAGACAATTAAACTCAGCAGAAAGGAATTACAGTACAACAGAAAAATAATTGTGCATTTTAGTTTTTGCCACAAAACAGTTCAGAGCATATTTGTACGGACGTATATTTACCGTTATTACTGATCATGCTTTATTAAGCTTGTTATTGAATTTGAAAGACCCTAGTTCGAGACTCAATCGATGGGCACTTCGTTTAGCAGAGTTTGATTTTGAAGTAGTCCATAAACTGGGCAAGAAACACGCGAATGCAGATTGTTTGTCGCGAATGGTAAATGCGATAAATTCAGAAGATTTAACTAGAGAAGTAATTAAGAAAGAACAGAGGGAAGATGAAACATGTCTAAGTATAATTACTACGGCAGATAACGGAAATTTCTGTATTGATAGGGAAGGCATCCTATACAAACGCTAAGAGGACAACATTTTAGTAGTTTTTACAATGTCGCTCGTGACCAGAGTAATTAGTCATCACCATGTCACACCATTTCCTGCTCACCAAGGCGTTAAGCGAACTCAAAATCGTCTCAAATCTTTGTACTGGTGGCCAGCATTGAATGAAGATGTAGATGAATATATTGTGAGGTGCGATTATTGTCTTAGGAGAAAATGTATGAACATGAGGGGAGCACTGTTAGGTTCTTTACCGCAAGTAAATTCCCCATTTCTGTTGATATCTCTAGATATTTTAGGTCCCTTACCGAAGAGTGAGAAAGGGAATAAAAATGTGTTGATATTTATTGATTATTTTACAAGATACTGTGAAGCGATACCAATTCCCGATCAAACTGCAGAGACAGTAGCGAAACATTTTGTCCAGCAGATCATTTTAAGGCATGGTTGGCCTCAAAGCCAGCTGACAGATCAAGGGAGAAATTTTGTGTCTAGGTTGATGTTAGAGACGTGCAAAGTGTAAAAATTAAGATGTTACAGACGACCCCTTTCAGACCACAATGTAACGGGCGTGTTGAGAGACTTCATCGAACCCTAGCGGACATGATATCTCATTACGTATATGAATACGGTAGTAATTGGGAAGAATATTTGCCATATGCAGTGCACGCATATAGGACGGTTCCTCATTCAGAAACGGGTTACAGCCCACATTATTTGTTGTATGGGAAAGACGTTAGGCTACCCCCTTTAGGTGAATTGAGTGGTCAGCCAAGGAACACGTAGAAATATTGAGTAATAAGTTAAGAGAAGCACACGAAGTAGCTAGGAAAAGGAATAAAGTAGCTTTTGAGAGACAAAAAGAGTATTATGACAAGAAGTCGAAATCACCAGATATTGAGGTAGGTGATTACGCGTTTCTACACATGCCAAGTGTTAAGAAAGGCAGAGTATCCAAGTTTCATAAGTTTTGGTCTGGACCTCATAAAATTTTGAGAAAACTGAGCTCAGTCACATTTGAAGTATTATTAGACAAGAAAAAAGTTATTGTGCACAGTAATAGATTAAAGTTGTCTGAAAATTCTATAGAGCCAAGGAGCTCGTGTCTAGGCCGTGACATAATGTGTAAGGAAAAAGCCCCGCAGATTATTGACGAAGTAGAAACAGTTGAGAAATTTTGCGATGGTGAAAGTGATCAAGAATTAAGTGCGGAAAATATTGAAGAAAATATAGGCTCAAAGTCACGCCCAATTTTAGCAGACATAACAGAGTTAGCAGAATTAGGTGAAGTAGAGGAAATATGTGTTGAATGCCCTAGGGACGACAGCATCTTCGATGATAGTGAGTGTTATTATAATGTAGAAACTGACGACGTGTGGGAACCGTCGCGTTAATTAAAAGGAAATATTCGTGAGTAAATAGGTGGATCTAGTGTCAGGTATAATTTGCGTTCAAATGTAAGAAACCCCTCAGTGGAAGAGGAGGAAGCAGAAATAAGAGATGCTGACCCTCAGAGTATAATGTAACGTAGAATTTAATTATAATTACGAGTTCAATGCGAAAAACTAAATAAGAGGTATTTTGGTTTGCATTGCAGATCACACCATAGGTGCTGGCGTGACTCTGGTCCAAGAAATGAAGAAATGGACGTCGTATTTACATGAGACAGATGTACAATAGTGCTAGACATACCCATAACAATATTGAAGAGTATTAATAAGGAATTTTGGAACCAACTGAACATAATTAAAGGGATGCAGTTTTCTGGAAACCAAGAGATTGAAAAACCACATTCAGAGACAGATGTTCTCGATAGACTGATTGCAGAATTAGAGGAGGAAGTAAATGAATTGACTTTGATACTACCCAGAAACTCGTCTCACGAAAAGAGAGGTTTGATAGATACAGGTGGTAGTATTCTGAAATGTTTATTTGGTACACTTACGAATGACGATTAAGTCCATATTCACCAAGCCACTAGTGAGTTGGGGACGAGACAAGAAAAATTGATTCGTATAGTTGAGAAACAATTAACTTTCGTGAAAGGGATGGATGCCAGAGTAGAGAACAACTCGAAGGACGTAGGCATTTAGCAAAACAGTTAGCGAATGTAATAAAAACATTGAACCACATGACTACTTGGAATACTTTAACAGCCTCAATGATTGAAAGAAATCACAGATTAACAATTAGCAATCTAGGGGAAACACTAAAATACAGTAGTTTTCTGAGAAAATTAGAATTAACTCTTCAGTCTTATAAACAAGAGGTAACGAAATAAAACTGGCATTGGATATCTTAGCGACTGGTAGGTTACTCACTTCATTATTGACTCCAGGAAATTTGTCAGAAATTATTCGAGATATTGCTCTTAAATTACCCACGGACTGCAATTTGATAGCAGGAACTGATTTAGATCAGGTTTACAATTATTATGAAGTAACAACGGTACATGCACTTGGTTCAATTGATAGTATACAGTTGATAATTGAGTTTCCTTTGAGATCCGCGAATAGGTATTTCACAATTTATAAAGCTGGCCCTTTTACCATGTTTGGGAGAAATTTAGAGAGATACATTCAGATAGTGCCAGTTGCACCTTATATCACGCTGTCAGAGAACAGGCAGTTATATGCGTTAATGTCTGAAACAGACATGAGTCAATGTAAAAGTGTGAATAATATAGTATGTCCAGCTAACGTCCCGATGTTTTCCGTAAAGGTTCAGAATTGTCTAGTGAATGTAATATTGTCACAACCTGGTCACGATTACAAAATGCGTAAAAGAGAAGTTCTGGGTAACTCTTTCGTACCAGTGTATATTAGATCAGTAGATGGCGATAGTTGGATTTATTCAGTACCGGGAAAGATGAAAGTTACTAAACTGTGTCCTTATGATAAGAGTGAAGCTCGCGTGGTGGAGGAGTGGATCTCGGCGCAGGGAGTCATGTCCCAGGTAAGTAGTTGTCTGATAATTAATGAGAGAATTGAGGCGTTGCCACACAGTAACAAGGTAACACATATGAAATACAAAGTGAATAGCGTCAAGTTCTCTCCAGTTCTGTCCTTATTAACAAATAGTGATCAAGTGTTCGTTGCATCCATGAAAACTGACTTCAATACTAGTCTGTCAGAGCTATATACAGAATAAGATGTAGAATTGAATCATTTCATGTCGGGCATTCATGATTTAAAACATAGAAAGGTTCTGAGTCAACACATCGAACGCCACAGTCAGTACTTGGTGGGGTTCGTTATGATGGGATGTCTGGTACTCGTCATCTGGTTCCTGAAATGGTGCCTGTGTGAGACACTGACCAGGTGTTCACGCGCCTGCCTCCCACGTCGGAAGGTAGCTGAGAACACAGAGCCTGCCCAACTTCCCGAGGATCAAGCAGATGCCCTGGAGATGTGTGCTGGTTCGAGCACAGTTCCAGCCCCGCAGCCGACCTCGAGGATGACAGCCACTACTTGCTTAAAGAATTCCATCATACGTCGAAGTGATTAAATGTTGATGCCCAGAGGCAAAAATTAAAGTAGAGTCAGTGAAAAGCAGAGTATGGTGTGCGGAATTTTGAAAATCTAATGCTACAGCAAGTATTATTACACTAGGAATCCGATATTCCAGAGAGCAACAAACAAAATGTCCTAATGTGTTTATTCACTTGTTTGATTGTAATGCAATGATTGATTGATTTTTGAAGATAATTTAACTCAAGTATGAAAACAATTTTAACTATTGTAAGTTTAATCAATGAACACGAAATACATTGTGTTTTGAACATATATATAGTCCACAAATTGATATTTCTTTGTTCAATTACTCCACGAACATTACAAATAAATGATGATCGAACTATTTATAGTCTTGGTACGCAAGACAGAGCTGTAATAAATATTTGTAAAAAGTGTTGATGTTTAATGTTATCCAGTATGTATATTGTGTACGAGATTTGTTTCAGCTGCACTTTGGAAAATTACAAAGGCGAACTTAAATAATGAGGAAGGTGACACGATACTCCCCATTTTGAGTTCAGTTAATTTTCAAGTTATTTGATGGTATAGTAATTATACAATTCCCTTTTATTAACTTTAATAATTCAGTTGACCGCGAGTATGAAAGCAATTTCATAAAGTTTCAAGGAAGAAGACTCCTGTATCAAAATCGCTGCTATACCAATGGCTGTTAGTTGGTCAACCGGAAACCTGAATTTCCATTGCTGGCGAGTCCACACCCTGTTGTTTCTGATAGAGCAGTTACACTACCAGACTCTATACTTCAAACAGATTCACTTTGATGACCAACTCACATATAGCGTCAGCCACTTATCTTTCTAAAGTTTTGCTCAGCCCGAACAAAACTTTTCTAAAAGAGGGAGTGATGTAGTGCCGCGGCCACTCCACCGGCTTTCCAGTTCAGAGAGAGAACATTTTAGTGGAGTATTTTCGCAACTTATCAGGTTCTGCGGTGCCTGCGACAGGAAGCTGTATCCGCTCTAGTATTGCCTGCGGTGATTTCAGCACCGCGTGACTGCGATTGCTAGCCACTTTTGATGGCAAATACGTCCCGTTTTCACGATATTTTCGGCCCATGACTCCTGGAATCACGCGCTGTATCACACGCTATTTTCCCGTCACATGATTTCAATACCACACTTTGGGGCCGTGTGCAAAGTTCCATTTCATTGGTTAACGCCCTAACCTTGCTCTCTCATTGGTGGGCGACTCTTCTCGCCCTGACTTCTCATTGGGGAGAAACTGCTAATGCGCGACGTCTTGGTGGAGGGAGACTTCTCCCCACTACACTCATGTTGCTTTATTATGCCAGGCACGGCCTGAAGAAGAGAGACTTCAGCAGAGGACACCAGAGACTGCACATCACCGCCTTGGACGACTCGCCTGAACTGCGCTGAGACTCCACTCTCCTACATCACCGTGGTTAAAGAATGAATTTGCTTCTATTAACGTTCATATTTTATATTAACAATTCCCATGTCGTCTTCCGCCACATCGCCAAGTAAGTAGATGAATAATTAAAAGTGTAACCATTTCAGTGTTTGATTTAATTAAAAGTGTTAAATTGACTTAGATAATTTCTTATTGAGTGTTTGTGCTCAGCCCTAGACCGCTCGGGCATCACACTATCATTGGATTACATAGTCTTTTTCTAGATCATATGCTCTCAAGAACGGAGCATATTTACCTAGTTTCGTCTTGGCTGATCGTTTATTTGCCGTGAAATTCAAGCGTGCGTCTGTTGAAAGTTCTTGCTTCTACAGAACCGCCGTGTTCGTGTGCAATTTTAAATTGTGTCTTTAGTGCAGTGGATAATGTTTATTTGTAGTGATTTCAGTTCTCAACGTGTGTGTAACAGTGTGATATTATGCGTGCGTGTTAGAGAGCACTAAGATCTTGATGTTCTCGTTTCTAGTTCATACGAGTGTAGCACCGAACTATGGTGAAGTCCATAACACGCGCCCATTACATTTTCACTCGGCGTTCAAAATCACTGAACGTTCAAAAACAAGTCACACTTGTACGGGCTTAAATTACTCTTACTTCGTTACAGCTCACATTCATCATAATAAAGTACAGTGACGGGTACTTATTAAAGTCAACAATGCAATTGAGATAATATTTACATAAGTAATTTTGCACTGCCACGTACACAACTTTCATTTCACCTATCCCAGGTGACATGAAGAGATATTCAGAAGACAACAAAATCATCAACAAGATAACAATGCAGAAAATCATATGAAGACAGCATATTCAAATCATAACATGTAGACGAACTATATACAACACTCCAAAATATTCAATATCAGATGAACGTAAACTATATACAACAATACATCTAATCATAGACCATCAATCATCATAGGAGAGAAATACACTCACGTCTTTGGAGTAGATAGTTAATAAAATGATACGTCTGTCGTCATCATAATGCAGTAGATTGGAAGATCGACAACCTCCACTACAGAAAAATAAACTCCACGGAAAATCCACCATTTAAACCATATCAGCAATAAGGGATGGAATCCCCCTTTCTTTCACGTACGAGAGGACCTAGATTACTGTAAGTACATTAATATGTAAGACTTCACTGTGTAGGAAGTGTGGAGGGTGTTATTTTCGCAGTGTCACCTTTATATGAGTGTAGGCGTTACTTTATTAACTGCAGAGCGTACGAGCAGCTTATCGTCAATGGGTTTACGTCTCCATTTAGCAAGCTTATTTTCTGACGGCGTAGCAAATAACAATAATCTTCGTCGCGACGACGGCGCATGCCACGTATCACGTGGAGCTTAAAAAATACATTTAACATATTATAACTGCGTCACGTCGCTGGATTGCGGCACTACCATTCGCATACACTTCAGCACGTACATCTGACGTAATCACTTCATAACCCCATAATTAATCATAATAGCACCCAAATAAAATTATTTTTAATGCTGGACTCTGAGCTTATCTGAAGCCTCTTGCTACAATGTCACGTCATAAAGGCCATATTCTTATGTTATATAAACTTTTACATGGAAATCAGCGGAGTTACATATGCTTGTAAAGCTGCCAAAATAAAATTACCCACTAACTCTGCTGTGGTAGGATCCTTCAACTCCTAACAATTTTCATTATTAACACGTGATATCTCGTAAGGTCCCTCGTAAAGCTGTAAAAGCTTGTTGGTTATGTACAACCACTGCTTACTGACAGTTCATGCACGTGTAAGGACCAACTGTCCTGACGGAAAACCCATAATTTTCGATAACTTCTTCTTACTATTCCTTCGTCCAGCGGCCAAAATCAGTCTTCTCTTCACGTAGTGTAGCATCTCTTTCCTTCTCTCTCCTGCAGACGTGGTGACTTCTCCTTTGGTGAACGGCTGCGAGGGCAGTTCATTAAGACCAAACACATCTGATCTCGTACCTGTCTTGTGTTGGTGAACTACCGTTGGTGCTTGGGTAGTTATTGTAAACGTGCTGCTGTTGCGTACCCTGTCGATCATCTCTAGAATTGTTGTGCGATCCTGCCCTATCTGGCAACGGTCCTCTCTGTTGCGCATCGCTATTTCTTCTGCCCTCTTCGGACTCGTAACCGTCCGAAGCCGTTGGTGATCTTCTCCCGTCGTGTTCTCCTCAGCGTCTTGAATTCTTCCGGCCATAGTAGTATCTTCTTCCGCTTGGGTAGTTTTGGCCTCTTTGCTGAAAGTGTTGCCGTGGAACTGAATACGGTTGCGAGTAATGCCACTGGAAATTGTTTACTCGTGGTCCCTCATCAGATCTGTACTGTAGTGGACGGTATGGCAGATGCGACTGGTCAGTGTATAATGGTGGCGACTTGTCAACATGATTTTTTCTGTTGCCGTCCCTATTAAACTGTGACCTTTGCAGTCTTTCGATTCGGTCAAACTCCAGCAATCCCTCACGAAATGATGCCAAGTTCTGATCTATTCTGCGGGACCAATGTGTCTGGTAATTGGTGCAAGATCATTGAGGCGAACTCTTCATCACTGACTGGTGGCGTAAGATGCCTGGACTTATCATACACCTCAGACAGGTATTCCTCTAATGCTTTTCCCTTTTCTGGATAGAACCGTTCGGCGTGCAGTTTCGCTCGTAGATTTCCTTGAATTATTTTATTCCAGAATTGTTCTAGAAATCTGGATCGGAACTCTGAATTAGTGTTAATAGAGTTTTTTTTACCACTTCCCGCCAATACTGTGCAGTAGATTTTAATGAAAATTTAAGGTATCTCAAAATGTCTGGATCACTTAATGGAAATAAACTTGAATATTCTTCCAACTCTGATAAGTATTCCACAGGGCTTACCCCTGCTTTCACTTTAAATGTAGGCAGCTGTTCTGTCAAAAGTTTAGCCGGGTGGTGCAAACGTGTAGGTGCTTGGTTTGCGATCTGCGCACTACTGGCATTATTTACTGCATTAGCCGGTAGGGATGAGTCGGAAGATTGCGTGTTTATCTCTTCTGTAACTACGCGTGTTTGTGTGATAAACTGACCAGCTGTAGGTTGGGCAGCGTGTCAACTATCTGACTCAAGTTTTCTATCCTCTCTTCGACTTGTGATACGTGCGTAGTAAGTTGTTTCTACCTACTCATGATGGTTCCTTTCACTCTGACAAAGTTTGTTTTCCAGGTGATGGTCAAACGACTCAATGTGACCTTCTACTAACTCGTTAACATAACCTGGATTTACATGCGATTCAGGCTTGATTTTTAGTGTTTTCACCTTGGTTTCAAATTCTCAGAGGTCAGCCGCGGTCCGTTCTCCTTCATCTCTGGTCAACATAACCTCTTTGTTTACAGTGGCTAATACTTCCTGCATGCTACCGAATTGAATTTCAAAATTAGCCGAAACCCCTGAAATGTGTTCTGTCAGCTCACTACGTGTGGCATTAATTTTCCCAGCGAGGTTAGTAATTTCGTGCCACGTATTTTCGTTACTGCTCACGATTTCCTGTTTCACATTTTTATTCCGTTCGTCTATTTTACTTGAGAAGTTTAGTCATTCCACTCGTGAAATAAGCCATCATAGTTTCCATTCGTATTTCGCAGTTTCATGACTACTCGTGAATTTAGACATCAAAGTTTGTAATACAATTCTTATGCCTTGGGAATACTGATCCGGTGTAGTGTTTCCCTGGCTCGCTCTAGCTGAAATATTTTGCTGTTCAGTGTCAGTTACGGACACTTGTGCTGTCCGCCCCTCCATTGTCAACTCCGGTGAGTTGGTAGCCCCCTCAAAATGTATGTGTGTAATTTCCGTGACGTCTTCCATATATGTAATGTATTCCAGCCTTTTGTAATTTGTTGGTGTGATCTCTCTAAGATCGTACTTAGTACGCTCTCACCTACTTATTCACCCAGATTAAAAATGTTGTTTTGTCTACTACTGTGTTTTACTTTTTCGAGTTCTTGTAGCGTGGGCAAACAAACCATGCGCTCCGACGTTGAGTCGACAAATTATGCACATAGTGTTTGTTGAACTAACGGGTTTTATGCTCTCGGGTTTGTGTGAGCGTACATACATCATGACCCGACGTTGAGTGGTCAATTATGTAGCGTGTGAAGTGAGGATGAACAGATTTAAATTATTATATAAGTAAACTTGTTGTAATGGTGTTGTGGTGTTCAATCTGCCTTCCACACTAATGCACATGGGCCAAGCTAGCTTAGAGAAGATAATTTCGAGATGACTCTTTCCAGAAATAGTTTCACCAGTGAACCTAAACCACAACTTTTATGCTAAATACCAAATTCTTACCAGGATGATAGTCTTACACCAACTCAGTAGAAGGCTAGAATACCAAACGGACATAGCACTTTATTCAAACTCAATAGCTTAGCATGCACAGATTCGGGAGTAACTAACTACAAGGAACGAGTCCAGAAGAAGATTGAAATATCGAATCTTTAATAAAAACTGCTTGGATCTGGCCAATATTAGACATTCAGTTGTTTAAAAAATAATTAATTTCGATAGCAGTATTATTAATAATCTTCTGGTAGCATGGATGTAGCTTAAGTGGCCGTAACGGAAGCAAGACGCCCTGTGAGTTGGTACGAAACATAATTTGATAAGGTCTTAGCCCTTTTTTAAGTAATAAATAAATAAATAAAATATTTTTTAAAAAGAATATCTATTAATTTAAGCTCACACTAAGTAAACTAGGAGCAGGGCTAGTAATTTCGGGTATTGATTTGTAAAATAAAGTTCAAACACCGGCATCTTATGACAGGAAAAATGGCGTCTGCTTTAAGCTACTTTCCAAAACTAAAATTGGCGTCCATTTAATTTTAATTTCTTACTGACTTTATACTTGTAGATCGGGGTGTCTCACATGATGAATCTGCGTCATGCAGATCGGGTACAGTCATGGAATACGGTGATTCTCTTCCGGACGAACATTTTTCCTTAATATTCTAGCCAACGGGCTATGGTACAGCGAGATATAGTCCAAACAAGGTACCACTCGGAATGTCGCTGAAGACTATCTAAACTAAATTAAATCGAGCACTAGCAGCGCCTCAGACTCTATTCTTCTCTTGCCGGCACCCAGCAATCGTCTCTTGATCTGGAAAAATATGTAAAATCACTCGTGGACTGTCCTAATATCTAAATTTAAAATCCTATCAGGGTTTAAAATCCTCTGTTTCCAACAATCATTGCTGTCAACCAAATGTCACATAACAATACATTGGCTGCCCCGATCACATTGGGGCCACCAATCATAAGTGGCCCGCAAACGGGAAGAGTATAAGGCTCCGGGTTTGATACAGATACCTTTGTAAAACGATTCACTGAAAAAATTATATCATTAAAATATTAAATATTTTAATAGTTGTATATTCGATGTTTAGGTTAAAAAAACTGCTTAAATAGCACCAATTTGCACTTTAAAATCAAACTTTTCCCGGGAGGACCACCGGACCCCCGCTTTTAATTATGACCACTGCGCCAACACAATTATGTTACGACACCACGCCTCCTTAAATAAAAGTCTAGATCCGCTTCTACCCTGAAGGGAGAGTTATACCTAACCTAAGGAATTCGGAAGTTTTTAAGGGGGTATTCTTTTTCGTTTCCCAGTATTTCCGAAATGGTTCAACCTACAACATTCAAACTTTAAAATATCTGTCTCTAATGACCTCGCTGTCGACTAGACGTTAAACCCAACTACCTACCTATCCACCAAGTAAGGAATAGCCCTAACCTAATGTAACATACAATAAACTGGCATTAACCAATCCATATCAAGATTGGGATACGAAACTACGTACTCGCTGTTACTTAGCAGGTATTACTACCGTGTTACCATTTAAAATGGGCTCATTATATTGAGTGTTCGTGTTTATCAGCCTAATATCGCCTATTTTAAGTACTAGTACAGGCAGGCAGTTTTTCTAGTGTAGTGTTTTATTCAGAGGTTTTGACGCAGTATAAGTGAAAACTAGATTTTGAAAATTTCAGGATTTTAAAATGCCATGATATTTTGCCCTCTTTGATTTGTCTTTTATTCAAATTTATTCTTGATACTACCCTCCATTCCTCTTTTTCTCCCACAATCATCGTGGGGTCTATATAGCCGCACTCGCAATTTTTCCAGCTCAACAGGATATAATTTAAAATACATCATCATAAGGCTCATCACCATCTCTCCAACAAGGAAGAAAGTATTTTCGGCTGCATCCAAGATCTTAAATATTTTAATGAAACCATGTACATAACAGTCTAATCAAAAATGACACCGCAACGCACAGTTTGAATGCTGAGACATCAACCCCTCATATTAGGACCGTTATGCATTGTATTACACAATTTGTGTCTACGGTCTCTAGCATGCGCATCATGGGATGACAATCAAAGTGAAAACACTCACGACAAAATTACGACTGACTAAATTTTACTTATAATATCTATTAGTATTATGTGACGAGTATATATGATTATCCACATAATGCAGACTGTAATATAACGAGATACCATGATGACTTAAAACAAAATGTTACTAACAATAAGATAATCAAAGAGAGAACTTAATAAATAAATTGGTTAAAGAAATTTAAGAGTACAAGACGTCTTAACTATTTCACATCCACTTTGCACTTACAGTTTCAGGTGCTACAAACAAGAAAATTCTTGGTAAGGGCTCTACTTGAGGAGACATAATATTTGATTCATTGTCACAACCATTGCGCCGTAAGTTCCGTGTTCGGCTATAGCACATTGTACAATTCTCAACCTGTAACAGCTGTGCGGTTGCTGTTTCAGCGACCTGCAGAGAAGAACATTGGTCATTTAGTAATGCAGTTTATCACGGCGCTGGCCAGGATGTCTCCAATCTTGAATTTGGTGGTCGTCTGTATTCAGAAAGAACCTTGATTACTCACTGAACGATACTCTTGCCAATCTGCAAGTTGCCATACTGCCTGGTCCCAGCAGGATGTCACCCGTGCTCGGCGATGAACAGGTGGTAATGGCAGACGTAAAGAACCCCGTGACGACAGATCTCACTCTGCTAGATGCCTGGATATGGTACCGGTGAACAAAGTCGTATTCCCAACTGCTGTGACATGACCCTGGATGGTGCACAGCGACGCCCGTGGATTGATTACAGGCTCTCGCACGATGGAACGATTCTCCCTCCTGGTGGTCCGCCTGTGTCGACCCGAGCCTTCTCGACGGGCGTGTGTACCCTCCTGTTCCCAATGCGTCAACGCCGGCTCACTGTGTAGGTATAACGGTTCAAGTGGCGAGCAAATGGTCCGAAATGTCCAACCTGCCTCTCGGAGGCCGACGATGCAGCCTCTCTCAAACTCATCCAGCTGGGCAAAGGCTTGTCGAATGTACCGTCAGGACATGCTGCGTATTCACTGAACTTGGGCTCTGTGGCTCACGCTGCTACTAAGGCCTTATCTGGTGTCTTGCAGCTATGAGTGATGGAGGGACATGTATGCCCCCTAGTGGCACATCTACGCAAGCAAGCTGTATTGAACGCAAATGGGACACATGTCTGGCTACGATACTGTGTGGCAGCCTTCGTTGTATTCGCGAGATTTGTACATGGCGATCATTTATTTTTACAAGTGATTGTAGTTTTTACAATATTTAAAATAAATTTGTGGTTCTGTGGGACTCTCAGCGGATATACCGTCCTTGACAGTCACGTTAAACCGTTAGTATTTACACGTTTGGAAATTCTTTTCCGTGACAAATCCTCAGCCGAAATCGTTGGTAATATTCAGGCAAACAAAACATTAAAATTTTTGTACGAGGTTGTGGACAGAATAAGTTTTTCCCGCTTCCATTACTAATATAAATGTGTGATTACGTGAGGTAAGATATATCATTAACTTGCTTATTTGTCTGAATGTTAGTATAGTAGGCCTACTTTTGCCATTCATGGGATAAGTGATTAACTGGTTTAGAAACACACATGTAAATTTTTTTTTACTCTACCGAGCCAGAATCAGCAACTGCTAGCTTCTTCTTTCCTCCCCCCACCCCCACAAAAAGGCTAGGGGCTGCAACGGTACTGATATCTGACTGTGCACAACGCCAACAATAATTTGCTTAAAAGTGGACTAAAGTGATTAATGAAGGTCGTTATCCACCCTCGAAATTGGGAAAGTAAAGCATTTAGTTAAATGTTTTGGGAAGCTTTAGAAATGAAAAAAAAAAATTCACTCCATGTATCAATAAACTATTATGAGCCTCTGAAATGGTAATCGTGAAGAACATCCGCAACAAACTCAAACTGGCAACAAAATCTACTTGATTTACTCTGCAAAGCGAGTATGCTGTAAGCAAGTGTGATACATGTCGGCCTATTTTTATGGAGCTATGGTCTTAAGGCAATTTTTTTTTAAAAACGAAGCGCAGTTATTTCGTCATCCACTTTTCGAAGGGAACGACTGAGGAATCGACAGCCTTTGTACTTTGAGACACAGTTGGCCCGAGTCGGCGCGCTCATAGAAGCCTCTGAAGCCCGTGAAGATGAAAGCTTCCGTTTTTCAGTCAATTTCCTAGGAAGAGGGCACTCTTCGGTCCCCCCCCCCCCTTCACCCGCACCACCCAGCGCTGTAAACAAACTGCTCCATGTCATTACTCTCGCGGTACAGTCGCAGCTAGCACCGCCGGCACGCTCTTCTAGGAGAGTGGCGCTCTAAAAGTGGTTTATCCAACACTTAAATTCTCGCGCGTCACATTTTTTAGCTACACAATCACAAACTATAGCGTTAATGTTCTGCTAGGACTGTTAGGTGAACGCAAGGAAAAGTTACACAAGCACTTTCTGAAGCTAGACTCTAAGCATACACAACATAGTTTTCCAAGCACTTTAAATTTAACTAATTACAGTTTGATCGTCTCGGGTACCAACAAATCATAATAAAATTACTCAATTTTTTTACATATTTATTATATTTACATTTGTTTACAACCATGAACGTAGGTAAACGCCAAAAATGTTAAACGAAAGAAAAGCAACAATTTTACTTAGTGCAAGGACCTGATAGATAAGCGATGTATATTTTTTTACACACTGTGATAAGCGCATACATTGATCACTATTCATTGAGCGTGTGTGTGTGTGTTATATATATATATATATACACATACTACAGAAAGAGTTTTATTTAATAAAAATAGTCGACCTCCCGTGGCGCAGTCGGTTGGTGCGCCACCGATCTGGGGTGCAGGAGGCTCTGGATTCGAATCCCGGGTAAGGCATAGGTGTTAATATAAGTTAGGTTATTAGTTAGTCTCTAAGCCGTCCCTTGCTAAGCTTTCAAGCATAAAACCGGGGGACGTTAAAAAGCATTTTACAATACAATTTAAGAGAAATATTTGAACGTACCCTTCAGTTTCTGTAAAAAATATACCTATTACAATTAAATTCACCATAGCTAAAATCGCATGTATGTCTTCGTTCGTTAACAAATATTTAGTGTTATATGCGAGGTTAGATGTCACCTCTTGTGTTCACTAATACTCAGTGATGGTTTACTTAAATGTCTGAGTGAAACCTAGTACTATCTGTCAGTTTGTACTGTACACGACGTCCTTGGGCGGTAATAAATCCCTACTCACGCCACCGCTCGCAAACCCGTGGCTCTCTCCCTCCTGCCACAGCTGAATTTTGTCGTCCGCCAAGACACATGTTCACGGCAAAATGAGCACTTTTGGTAGCCCTTCATAAGATCTACTTGCAAGCTGTGTATTATTCCACCTTATGTAAAATTAACATTGCCATGGTTCTCGTCACTTTATCCATGCGTCGGTCAAGTAAAACTGTGACATTATTAGAAAAGTAAATATTTTACAAATCTGGTAATTTTTACACTTCAACACACATAAAAAAAAAAAAAAAAAAATAGAAATCGAAAGAAATAATTCAAGTTATCACAAATGGACACCTAACACTTTTATTCGACGTTAAGAAACGGAACTACTTTCCATCCATTGTTACCAACTTTACTGGGCACATGTCACTCAGTGCGCCCGATAATTTATATGCAGGTAGGGACAGTGACTGTTTTCTAGGGTTGATTTCAAACGTGCTCACTTTATAGTGAACAGCATTTATACCTCGACACACACACACACTCTCTCTGACTATATATATATATATATATATATATATATATATATATATATATATATATATATATATATATATATATTATATATATATATATATATATATATATATATATATCAAAGACATTCGCTGGTTTGTGGTGGACCTGCAGAGAGAATATGTCATGCAGAGCGTACCCAAGAAAAAAGGAACAGGGATCCAATCGGTTAGTGTTCTCGCTCTAGCATTCATTCCATTTAGAAGTCGGCCATGTTGAGTACGGCAGCAGCCATGTTGGATGTTGCAACGACCTTAACTTCCGCATGAACTTGAAACAAAAAATAAAAGAAAAAAGTAAAGAAATAAAAATAATAAAAATTACAAATCACGATAAAGTCTTAATATCCAGTCGAACTGCCCTATGTATTCGGCAGTTTACCTATGTGAAAAACAGATGTGATGTAGATTTTTATAAATAAATGGTATTTAGTCCATACAAAATCCTCAATAATTTTTATTATAGCGTTTACACCAAATAAATATTAAATGAAATTGCCATATTTGATTAAACAGCAAAATTATCCGATTAGAAGGATTTATTAAAAATTCATAGTAAATGGGACGGCTTGCCCTTCCATATTGGCCTCCTTGACAACCAATCACAGGCTGAACCCACTGATACCATCTATATAAGAGCCTCGTCCAACCCTGAGCTTTCAGGTTATGTTAGGTTAACCTGAAAGTTAAGGGTTGGACGAGGCTCTTATATAAATGGTATCAGTGGGTTCAGCCAGTGATTGATTGTCCAGGAGGCCAATATGGAAGGGCGACCTTTCCCATTTACTATGCAATTTTAAAAAATTGCAATGTACCGCGAGACGTTGGTTCTAGAAACCAACCAGACGTGGCTCCAGCCCGGAAGCCAAGACAGCCATAGTGACAATGGCTGTGAAAGACTGCATACGTGTAATCATAGTAAAGTTGTATAGCAAGTGTTGCGGATCCCTGCCAAAGTATTTCTACCTTTTTTTGCTAATATGCTGAGTGTCCCAGACCTACTGTACCAACTCTTTTTCTCAAAAATGGTGGATCCGAGCTTTTTCCGGTAAAATGATTTGTCGGCAAACCCTTAAGGACGAATTGAATGGTGAACACTACAGATTCTAGAATCTGCGGTAAATAGAGGAAATTAAGGTAACTTCAATATTTCAAATAGGTAGGTGGTACAATAGTAGTATCGTTGAATAGAGCTTGCGAATCTGAACATCTTTTGTCTGGAAAGTTTTATGGTATATTTCACCGTTTTGAAAATATCGAAATATTCTCTGTCTGGCCCGTCCTATATCGCATCGACCTACGCCACACCAGCCCAAACGAGGCTAGCGGGAACTGTTGACGCTAGATAGCAGTACTTGCATTTCCCCTTTGTGCCATTCATAATGTCGAATAAGAGGCATTTTGGTGGTGCGTACACTGTGGAAGGTTTCTAGCGTAGTTTTTACTTAGTTTCTGTTATTCGTGCAGTAATGTCGTATTCAAACGAAGAGGCATTTGACATGCTTATGGTGCTCGGCGAATGTCGCCAGAAATACCGACAAGCAGAGCGCGTTTATGCAGGGAGGTATCAAGATCGCTCATGCCGGTCACATTTTTTTCAGCGATTGGAAGCACGGGTTCGCAATAGAGGCCAGGTGCAACCGACATGCATTCGTAACAATCAAATCAGAAGACGTGTTACAGACGATACAAGTGCAGATATTCTTGCTGCAAATAAATCTAGACCAACATATTTCTACTCGAAGAATAACATGGGATTCTAGGGTGAGCGGAATTGCCATCTGGAGAATCCTACACGACGGTGGTTTACATCCCCACCACATTCATGTCCATCAGGCATTAAGCGAAGATGATTTCCAGACAAGAATATCCTTCTGCAACTGGTTTTTAATTCAAAATCTGGACTTCCCGACTATCGTACTGTGGACAGATGAGGCCACTTTGAAATATATCGGGGATGTAAATATCAACAATGCTCACTATTGGTCAGCAGAAAACCCTCATTGGTTACGTCAGCAAGACAACCAGCACATTTGGAGCCTAAATACCTGGTGTGGACTCATCCTTGATCAAGTTATCGGACCTTATTTTCTTGATGAACACCTAAATGGTGACCGGTTCTCTGGATTTCTGCAATACGCACTGCCTGAAATTCTAGAAGATGTGCCATTAGCAACGCGGTTGTTAATGTGGCTGCAACAAGATGTATGCCTGGCCCATTATTCCTTGGTGGCCAGGCGTACTTTAAATCATAGTTTACCTGGTCGGTGGATTGGGAGAGGGGGGCCAGTGACTTGGCCACCACGGTCGCCAGACTTAATCCCCCTTGTTTATGTTTTTTGGGGACGCATTAAAAACATTGTGTATCAACAGTGTCCTACAACAAGAGATGAATTGAAAGACCGGAATCGAGTAGCATGCCAGCAGCAGAGATACTTCGGGGTACACAAAGTACACGACGACGGGCATGAATGTTATTAGAACAGGGCGGAAAACATTTCCAAGACCTATTACAGTGAAGAGAAAACAAGCAAATATGTTCTTTTGTAATAATTTCTAAAGAAAACATTATTTTTAATGAATTTTTGTACTATTAAATTGCACACATTGCGATTATTTCAAACTGTAAGTGTGAGAAAAAGTTTGTTTCCTTACTAGGCCTACAACATCACAGTGATATTGTTACGTACATCATCTCTTCAGTGACAGGAAGATTTTTGATATCATCGGATTGGCGGCAAGTCCAAAAAAAAAACGCTTTACAGACAGCAAATGTTCAGTTTTGAGAGCTCTGTTCAACGATACTAATTATGTACCTCCTTCCTATTTGAAATCCTGAAGCTACCTTCGTTTCCTCTAGTTTACCGCAGATTATAGACACTAGTGTTCACCATTCAAGTCACAGAAAAAGCTCGGATTCACCGTTTTCGAGATAAAGGGCTGGTACGGTAGGTCTGAGATAACCGGCATATGCATCTGTATAAATGTTTACTTAATCACATGTTTTGTATTAAAATAAAAATAAATATATATGACTTAATTTTTTTATTTTTAAGTTTATGGTGAAATATTATGTACAATACCATTGTGCTGTGCGACTTTGTAAAAGTAATAATGGCTATATCATGTGACCAAACAATTGGGCTAGCAATTTATCAACCTTAATTAATGTTACGATCTTTTTAGTTACACTCTTGAAATGTGGAATGTAACAGGAAAGCACAAGCCCAAACAAGCATATAGGTCTATGCCTAGTTTGTCCTGAAGCCACATCATTTCCGAACTTTTGCGAAAGAATCGCCATATAAAGTCTTCGTAACCCGAAAAGACCGATTTATGCATGCCACCCAAAGCTATATTAGTAGTAGTAGTAGGAATATGGGAAGTTGGTGACAAGGGGATGGGGGATAGGATTAGGATTCGGGGGAGCCGCAATCTTGTTACATCACCATCCACCATCTTGGATGTCATTGACCTTGACCATGACCTTTGACCCGAGACCTTGACCTGGACCCCGAGGACCTTTGACACACAAAACCTTTAAAAAATTCCGAAAACTCCTCAAAAAATACCGAAAAATTCTAAAAAAGTCTAAAAAAAAAAAATGAATTATTAAAAATTACTGAAAAAAATTTAAAGAATTATTAAAAGGATCCTTAGAAATGACTTTTTTTTTCTTTCAGAAATGCTGACAAGGATCAGTGGCTCCATTGACTGGGATCAGTGACTCCGAGCCAGGTGACAATAATCAGGCTCACTGACCTCTGACTGTGACTTTGACCTTCGACCTTAAAAATGCAGAAATCCGATAAAATCAAAAAAAATCGCAAAGAAATAAAAAATCGTCAAAAAAATTTATTAAAAATATTATTTTTAAAAACTTAATTAAAAATCGTTTTATAAATTTACTAAAAATATTATTTTTTAAATACCTAAATTAAAATCTTTTAAGAATTAAAAATATCGTTTAAAAATATATATTTTTTAAATTCTACTGAAAATTTTTTTAAATTAAAATGTGTTGAACGCTGGCGGTCATTTTCACATTTTCCCCTCGAAATTTCCCTTTTCCCTTAAAAAATTTCCCTTAAAAAATTAATTTAAAATCCAATTTACAATCTTCCATTTCCTGAGGTCCCCCTCGCACCACCATTAGTTACATTCGTTCCATCCCTAGCAGACAACTGACTCCCTCGCCTCCACTCCCTTCAACTATGCTCATTCCGTCATATTGATTTTTTCGTTCGTCATTTGTTTATACGTTACTGGAAACCGGCATCTTGGTTTATATGTTACTGTAGGCTGCCATATTTGTATTTTTTTCGTTCGTCATTTGTTTATACATTATTGGAGGCCACCATCTTGGTAGACGACCACCATTTTGGTATACAACACCCATCTGCCATATCGAAAGCCAATGACCATGACCTTGACCCCATGAACTTGAATGATCTTGAAAATGAAAAACTCAAGAAATAATACACACAAGTCAACAAACATAATACATTACAGACTACTACCACCATGTTAAATGCAGACTACCTCAATCTTAACCCCATGACCTCGAATGACCTCGAAAATAAAAAATGAGAAAAATGCATAAAAGTCAGAAAGCATAATACATTACAGACTACTACTGCCATAGTAGATGCAGACTACCTAGACCTTGATTCCATGAACTTGAATGACCTTGTAAATGCACAATATCCTAATAAATTTAAAATAAATTCACAAAAAATTCCAAAAAGTTCATAAAAATATTATTTAAATTATTAACAAAATTAATTAAAAATAAATTTTAAAGAACTCGCATTTCCGAATGCCCCCCAGCACCACCATTAGTCACACTCGTTCCATCCCCAGCAGACTACTGACTCCCTCGTCTCCACTCCTCCCACCTATACTCACTCCGCCATCTTGATTTTTTGATTGCCATTTGTTTACATGCTACTTCTCTCGACTGCCATCTTGCTAGGTGCAGTCCTCCATGTTTTATTGCCATTTGTTCTATAGTTTGCATATCACGTTCGCGCGACAGCCATATATGATTTCATGTGTTTACATCACCTATGTATGACCAGGTGACAGCCATATTTGTGTATGTGTTTAAAGTATAGGTTGTGCTGTTGACACCCGCCAATATTTTTCATTGGCTAATTAGTGTTTAGTCGGTAAGCCTCCGCCCCCTTCGTTCCTTCAATTACACTCTTTACTTCGACTCCCTCCATATTAGATTCTATTCTCAACACATATATAGTATCGATTAGGCCACCTGCTATCGACATATACCGAATGGTGACACTGACCATTCCTACAAAGCACGTAAACTACCATATTTCATGGTTTTTTGTTTTATTCTTAAATTACTATTTTTCATTTGAAATAATTTATTATATAAAGTAGAAGGTTTTTTTTAAAATATAATAGGATGTATTTAATAAATATATTTTTATTTGCAAAATTTTATATACAAATATTTCTTTGCGATGATTTCTTGAGAGGCAAGAGGAGGTAATCGCATTATTTCGTATGAGGTTGTTATGCACTCGTTCTTAGCTCCAGATGATTTATCGAATAGAGTGTCCAGCCAGAAACCTTCATCATCATTTCTTCTTCCTCGCGACATATCTTTTGTATGTTACCTTCTACGCGCTTTTCGATATAGTATACATTATAGTAAGGTAGGCCTACATTAGAAGTCTTTAATGTCCTCTTCTTGATAACTTCGTCCAATGGTTCCAGTTTTGTACAATTGCATTCTAGCCATATATTATATTTTAGAGGCCCTTGCTTTTCAATCACTTCTGTGAGTTGGTTTATTAATTTTTTTTCATACTTGTCGTGATTGGCCAGCTGCTATCACGTGATAACATGGTGATTAGCTGGTTGGTTTTCGCAATTCGATTGGTCCAATGTCAATATGATGCCATTGGTCTTGCATACTCGTATATAAGCAGCAGGGAGGTTAACTGAGAGTCTTAGTTTGACAGCAGCTCCCGTGAAAGGTGGATCGTCTTGGCTAGCTTGTGCCTCTTCGCATCAATGACTTATTTTGCATCTGCGATGTCTTCAGGTACTCCAGAGCTAATGGTAGCTACAGCAGCACCAGCGACTTCTTCGGGTGGGTCACCTACAGCAGTTCAGCCATCAGCATCGCGAATCAAGACAATAGTGTCAACACTTCGATGCATGTACTGTGAGGAAGCCTTTGCGACTAGCAGCAATGTTAGACGACACGAAAAGCATCAATGTAAGATGAATTCGCTCCTCGTGGCATATAAGCGTGAGAAGTGTCTTCGTATGTTTGCTCGTACTGACAAACTAAACCAACATTCTAAAATATGTAAAGGACTTGTTCCTCCGCCAGCACAACAAAAATACGTATTGTCGCCGCCACAAACCACTGATGGACTTCCAAGTACTGCTTTGTGCAATGGTGATGTAAACATGTCATCGCTGCGTTGTGCAGTAAGTGAGGATGTGTATGTGGATGGTACGGACAATTCGCTGTCGATATCGGCTCGATCGTGCTGCTACTGTGGTAAGAGGTACAGTTAAAGAAGCAATGCGCGTAGTCACGAAGAAGACACGATGGCCTTATTTGACTATTAGCTGTTGCAAATGTGAACATAAGTTAATGTGTTATGGAGTAAAAGAGATTGAAAAACAAGGGCATCTAAAATATAATATATGGCTAGAATGCAATTATACAAAACCAGAACCTTTGGACGAAGGTATGAACAAGAGGACATTCAAGACTTCTAATGTAGGTCTACCTGTATATAATGTATACGATATCGAAAAGATTGTAGAAGATAATATACAAAAGGTATTGACGTGAGGAAGAAGAAATGATGATGAATGGTTCGGGCTGGACACTCGATTCGGTAAATAATATGGAGCTAAGAACGAGTGCATACCAACCTCTTACGAAATAATGTGATTATCTCCTCTTGCCTTTGAAGATTTCATCGCAAAGAAATGTTTGTATGTAAAATTTTGTAAATATAATTTTTTTTATTAAATATGTCGTATTTGATTTTTTTTATAAAGAACGCCTTCCACTTTATATAATAAAACTATTTCAATTAAAAAATACATGCATTTAAGAATAAAAACAAATAAACACTTAAATATGGTGGAATGGCCAATGTCACCATTCGGTACAGGCAGATAGCAGGTGGCATAATTGATACTACATATGTGTTGAGAATAGAATCTAATATGTAGGGAGTCGAACTAAAGTGAGTAATTAATGGAACGGAGGTGGTGGAGGCTTGTTGACTAAACACTAATTAGCCAATGAAAAATATTGGCGGGTGTCAACAGCTCAACCTATACTTTAAACACAAACACAAATATGGCTGTCATCTGGTCATGCACAGGTAATGTAAACATGTTAAATATAATATGGCTGTCGCACGAATGTGAGATGCAAACTATAAAACAATTGACAGTAAAAAAACATGGAGGGCCGCACTTAGCAAGATGGCTGCCTCCCAGCATAGCAGCCTCCAATAACATATATAAACAAATGATATACGTATAAAAAATATGGTAGTCGAACAAAGGTGACTGATACAGTAACATAAACAAAGATGGCAGTCGAGCGAATTCGAGAGCCAATCTCCAGAAGCATGTAAACTTATGACAAACAAAAAATCAAGATGGCCGAATGAGTAAATGTGAGGGGAGTGGAGGCGAAGGAGTCAGTCGTCTACTGGGGATGGGGCGCATGTAACTAATTAGTGATGCGGGGGGAGAGCTTAGGAAATGTATGTTTTTTAGTTAAATTTTTTAAGGGAATTTTTTTAGGGAAAAAGGGAAATCTCGAGGGGGGAAAAGAAAAAATGACCGCCTGGTTTAATTAAGAAATTTTTTTAACAAAAGTTTTAAAAAATACATTTTTAAAAGATATTTAAAATTTTTAAAACTATTTAAAAATACTTTTCTAATGATAAATTTTTTTATAAAATTTTAATTTTTTTCTAATTTTCAAGGTCAAGGTCAAAGGTCAATGGTCAAAGGTCAATTGTCCTGATCCAGGTCGCTTGGCTCGGAGTAACTGATACCAGTCACCAGAGTTGCTTATCCATGTCAGCATTTCTGGAAACAATTGGTCATTTCTGAGGATCCTTTTAATATCGTTAAAAAAATATATTTTTTAAATTTGTAATATTACATTTTTTGGAATTTTTAAATGTTTTTTTTAGAATTTTTTGGAAATTTTTTAAAGTTTTTTTCAAGTGTTTTGAGGTCAAACGTCTTCGGGTTCAAGGTCAAGATCTCGGGTCAAAGGTCAAGGTCAGTAACATCCAATATGGCGGACGCTGACGTAACAAGACGGCTGCTCCCCCGAATCCTAACCCTATCCCCGATCCCCTTGTCCCCAGCTTCCCATTTCCTACTACTTATATTACAAGCTTTGTTCGTTAAACACTATCTGAATATATTTATTCTAACATTTCAGTAAAGCTAGCTTACCAATACCAAGTCAGTTTTGTGAGGATGCTTTAATATCTTCAGTTATAAACATATTCGCCAAAGCCACTGCCAGTCATTACTAACACACAAACCATGCGAAACTAATCTCCCTAAAAACGAATCACATCGCCAATCAAGTCGCATGTCTCGAAACATTTCATACATCGCGGATGGCGCTGCAAGTCTAAACATTTCACAAATAACGTATAGAATCGTGAAAAGTTGTGATGATCCAAACGTTGACACATAGCACAGAGCAAAGCAGATCGCAATGCTAATTGTAAGTCATATTGCGAATCGAGTCGTGGGTCTCTAAATAAATCTCATGTCACTTATCACATTGCGAAAAAGTGCTGATGTTTGAAACATCTCACGAAGCACTTTGCGAAGAACGCGAAACACACCACACAAAGTCAATAATATAGTGACTCTCCTCACGAAACATATAGTCAATAGCAAATTATATCGTGAAGTTAGCTGCGAGCCTTTAACACTTTGCGTACGGAGTATTACATATTGAAAAAGTAGCTGTGATCAAAATGTGCTCTCAAAGAAATTATTCGTAAAATTACCTTATCAATGAATTCGAATAGTGAAAACGTGTGAATGGTAAACTATTTTTCCATACATTTATGGTAGCATTCCTTCATTAGCTCACGAAACAGTCAAATGCAAGGAAGTCCCCAACTTTGTACAGTAGCAACGCTCGCCATTCCTATATTTGCAGTCTTAGATGTGGTATTATTTCCATACAATGAATAGGTTAAAAACTTCCATTCCAGTTTAGGAATTTTTACTAGAAAATATTTTACAGTACATCTCGAAACACATCGTATTTCAAGTCGCGAAGAATTTCGTGGCATCCCTTAGCCATCGCAAATCACCTAGCTAATCGAGTCGCGATTATCGAAATCTGACAGACTCATCGCGAGTTATGTCAGGAACCAAGTCGCAATTCACGAATCATACCGCGAAGAATGTTGCAATTGAGTTTATTCAATGCAGGCCATAGGCTAATCAGTAAAGACAACCATTCCGTAGTTCAATTCATGTTAGGTATGACGAAGTAAGTTAGTAAGATTTTTCGATATGTATATGTCGCCATTCTGCATATATTGGTTACTGAATGTGGAGCATGGGTTCGAATACCAAACAAGGTTATGTACGGCGCATTGGGTCAGTAGTATTGTCCGAGAGGTCTAAATCGCCATCGTGTGTTCAGTAGATCTAGAAGTTGAAATGTGGGTTCGTATTTCGCGCCAAATACCATGTTAAACAATAAATAATAATTGCATGAAAAACTCATAATCGTAGGCACACTAAGCTGAAGATGGGAAGCGCATGACAAGTTATGCAACATGCCGGGAACTAAAATATGTTAGGAGCCAGGTTTCAAATCAGCTATTGGTAGTCTCTATAGCTATAATTGTATCACATGCTACATGGCTAATGGTATTACAGCAAAAGACTTTGCCAAGTCTCCGAAAAACTCTGAAGACGTTGCCAGGCCACTGTCTGAATGCAGAATCCTAATCAAAGATCAAACACAGAAAATCACCATATACTTAATGATAAAAATTTTGGAAGGACATCGAGGAAATCTATGTAACCTCATTCCTTTGCACAATTAGACCCCTGTTTTGCTGTAATCATATGTATTCCAACACTAGTTGATGTTGCTCTAGCAAGATACTTTGCTTTCGCTCGCCGAGTGTTAAAACCCCATTCTGATAGGGAAATTTTTAAGAATATTTGAATAATTCATAATATTAGTTAATTTTATAAACCCTAGAACATCAGATGATCTTCACTTAGACTTTGAAGAAGCCAAATACCACTGAACACAGGATGTCTACATACCAATGATTCAACCTTTCGATATATGATTAATGTTGTTTGGAAACAGTTGCTTGGTGAAGTCTCGAGACTTAATGCTGGAGAATGCCCCATCAGCATGCTCGTGAGTGTGCCCCGACCGATGACATCGCACACTATGATCGGCCGAACTGATGGCTCCCTCACCGACATCGCCGATGACTAAAGACGAGTTTCCCCTTTGTGAAGCACTTCGCGAGCCAACCGTCTGTTGTACGAAACATTTCTGATGTCGCTGTAGCACGGAACCTCGCTCATGCTCACTGAAGACCTTTTACCATACTGATTTTTAATTTTATAATATTGGGCCACACTGAGAAAATTCTTACATATCCCTCGCACGAGCATGTCACTTTTAAAGACATCAAGGGCACTCCATCACTGTCTGACGTTACTTTGGCAAATTTCTTTACCTAATATCACAACAGGTTCGTACTCCGCTCAGGGGAAGAAAAATTGTTTAAAAATTTGGAAAAGTCCATAATCTCAGAACAATCAGAAAACCTCAGATTCGTTTGTGATATATGACATCTTGAAGCCCAAAAACGTTGATAACTATGAGCTATTGTACACGTACACAGACAGATTCCAGTACCTAGTTTCAACCTGAGGCTTCTGCATAATGCTCGTGGACTTTCGTTTATTCGCCGAGTTGAGTGTTGGACGTTCTCGAAAGTAGGCAAGTACATAGTTATGATTACTAAGCCTACAAGCATATTAGGCTGACACAAAAATCCTCTTATATGTAATGTAACCTTGACCTTGAAACAGAGAAAGCCATTTTATGGTTAAAGGAAATTCATGACACCTCGGGGGCGAACTTAGAGGTGAAGCCTCCTCTTCAGCGAGTCACCTATTGTTACTGTGTCATCTTTATAGACTATTCATGTTAAAGTGAACACTTTTGAAAGCCCTCTCAACTGGAATAACAGTCAATAATAATATATTTTATTGTAGCCTCAGACGTTATCTTCCAAGTGCCGTTGAATATACACCCCGTTTATTATATGCATGTCAATATTTATTTAAAAAGGTGGTTAAAAGATAAAAAAATGTGCTGAAAAGAAAAAGAAACTAGGACTTCAAAAGTGCTCACTTTTCCGTGAACAACCTATACTGCCGCTGTTTGCAGTCACGACTGTGAATCTCGCGTGTTTCATGTAGACAAAGTTGCTTTTATTGGTCAAGTAACTCCACGAAACATTGTAATAACCGCGTGTTAATACATGTCGTCGTTGCGGATGACACTAAAGGCACTTTGGCGTATGCCTCTTTACTTTGAACTTCAGGAAGAAAGTGTTAGGTCGGCGTGAAATGCTCCACTATTCTCTCAGTCTTCTGAATTTTACAAGATTCCTATAAAGAATAAGCATATTTTTCGTACAGCGTAGCGCAGTGCCTCCGCCTAAGGACTACTACATGATGAAATTCACAATTATCTACATGCCAGGGTACAGCCTAGCTAGTAAAATTAAGGCTTCTAGCCTATTCGCGATTTCTTCACATTTCTTGAAACAAACCTTTGAAAAATCACCCCTTGTATGACGTGTTTGGTTTTCTCATAGATATGTTTTTTTTATCACAAGCGTTTTATACTTCTGTTAACATAAAAATACCTTATTGGTGGTGAAATTAAATTATAACTCATACTATATCTACCAAATACAATATTTAATTTGTAATTACTGTGAATAAAACCCGGAGAAAATAGGTATGTTGGTAAAGCCTAATAAGAAATAGTCCTTACGCAAAATATTATTACACAGTAATATTCTATATTTAGTTAAGGTTTGCGTGCATGGGAAGTAGTAATATCTTCGAAGTAGAACTTAAACAGGGCTTCTGAGAAGTTCGAAGTAACCGCGAATGGACTCTATTTACAGAGTACTGGCACTTACTAGGATACATCACGATGTCCTTTTCAGCAATATTTTCATCAGAGAATTCGTGTGTCATGGAAAAAGTAATGTGAAATCAATCACTTTGTCAGAGTGCATTTGTATGTGGATCGGTATAGCGTGCGTACTCTTGTGTATTTATTCCCCATCACTCGGAAACGCGTCTCCCTACTTTTCATACTAATAATATTTCTCAACCTATAACGTAATTTCCGGCAATTTTTCTTTACTGAATGTTACTTGTTGTTACAAAACTCCGTAGGCCAAAATTATTTAAACCGTTACACTTTTAAAAATTCTAATTAATTTTTTGCAAGTCTCATATAACTAAATGAAAAAAATTTTAAAATGAAATTACCGTACGTAACCTGAATACTATCGATGAGAATAAACACAAACAGTTGGGAATAGAATGCAATCGGTAAAGAATGAGCAACTAAGTCAAGGAAAACCTGTGAAACAGGCCTATTATAGGAAAATTTCAAGTTCCGCATGTTTACCGAGGATACGGTTAATGAGTATGGTTTAAGATTCTGATCATAAGTGAATTTCATTGTTTCCCTAAATCTGAGTTTACAATGGTTCTTACGTCATTAATTCCAAGCAATGATTCAGATTTAGAGTTTGGAAAACGTAAAACATTAGAAATTATCTTCATATTTATACGCTCCTTGCGTATTCCATGTTTAGGTTTGTACGTACATCTGGCGAAGGTATCTATATAATCATAATAAAATAATGTACAATTGCCACATTTCTACAATAGTATATATATATATATATATATATATATATATATATATATATATATATATATATATGGTAAGTGTGTTACTGGGATTCAATTGCGTACCAGACACTTGCATTGCTTTTTTATTTTCAGATCTGCATAACACCAATCTCTGGTAAATATGTTTTCTTAAGATATCGGCAAGTGAATATTAGTACATATTTCGAACGTAAATATGAAAAAGTATGATTGTATGAATTTTGGTAACTTCTGTAATCTCGTAAGAGTGCTTACGTAAAAAAAAATACTTGCGGAGTTGATCTGCTCTCTTTCACAGCCTCCCACATCTCAGTATAAGTAACCATTATAGGACCAATGTCATAAAAATAAATGTTTTGTTTCGGTTTCTTGACGATCTGACAGATATGGACACACAGATATCTTGTAGAATATCCTGACCCCCTAACACGTGAATTTATTCACATCCAATGCAGTTGGCCAGTCATACTAGTGAAGTATGCAGTAACCGTGACGGCACAATATATCGGATGCCAGTCACGTATCTCGTAATTACCAAGTAATTTTGTAACCGTTCTGCTTAACAGTGCGTGTCGCTGTCGCATTATTTTGCTGGCCAGCTGACATATTAGCCAGCATTTTATACGGTTCACTTTATTATAAACTACCCAAATTACGCAAAGTTATTGGAATACATGTTTGTTTGGACATTAATATTTTTCTATCACGCACTGATTTTTGAATGAGCTATACTTTTTATCCTAACACTACACAATAATATCTTTTTATTTGGGTGGAGCAGGTGGAAAGGGTGTTTTGTTGAACGATTCAAGGTTGCGGATTGAGTTGGTTTATGACGTTCATTTTATAAAAGTTATTTTGATGGACCTCACGCGATTGAAAATTACAGCTATTTTTATAATTAATTTCAGCTTCTAAAGTTACTAAACATTAGCTGAGATTGGTTACTAATGATTCATAACACTTCGACACAGGTAATGGAAACCTGTTCAGGTTGAATTTATCAACTTCTTTTCTAAGGCACATTTCATATTTTAATTCAAAAGGCCGCTCCAAAAAAAGTCATACAACAAAAATAATCTGAGTAAACTTTGACATCTCGTGGATATGTTATATTTTTGCGCAAAGTCTGAAAGACTTCCATCTCCCCAGTTAAATGAATTTCGAATCCACATGTGTCGTATAGGACTATACTATGCCAAAGACATGGGGGAGACACTTTATAGCTACCATCTACCGAATGGCTATTGTGATGAGATATTTACGACTTTGATGACATTCGTGCTCATTTTAAAAGGGAAAAGGATTTAAATTATTTATCTATTTTAAAATGGTTGGTTGCTTTCTATTCTAGTTAACTTTACATGTTACTGTAGACACGAGTCATTCTCACGGCTACGTGGTGTGAACTGTTCTGAAGCCCTGCTGAAAATATACTTTCAGGATATCCCACCTCCTCGTGCAAATGAAGCTTCATTAAGTCTTGGAAAACTACGCCAAAAGAACATCGCACCGCATTTGCGCGCCTTACGTTTAGTAACATTTTGCGCGAAAACTATTTTTTACTAGGCATTTTCAACACACGTATTTCCTCTTTGATTTTATTCATATTAAATCAAAATCAGATTTTGTAATTTATAAATGAAATATAAATAAAAATTATGTTTAGCAAAATATAAGATACTTTCGTATTAAGAAAGAAATATAAAACGCGTGTGATACGTTTCAAATAATGCAAACAACCAAATACGTCATACATTGCGTGATTTTTCAAACACTCTAAGACGTTATTTGCAAAATTTACCTTATCAGTGTATACGTATAGTGACAAAGCGCGAATGGTATAGTTCTTCCCCCATACATCCTAGCAGCGTTTCTATATTTGCTTATAAAAGAGAGCTTATAAAAATTAGCAGCTTTGTACAGTAGAGACGCTACTATTATATATATATTATATATGCATTCCTATATTTTCAGCTTGATATGTGGCATTATTTCCATGCCAATGCATAGGTTTAAAAACTTCTATTAGAGTTTAGGAAATTAACCAGAATTTTTTTTACAGCGAAGGCTTGTATCTAAATAAGTGAAGATCCCGCGACAGACTATAGTGACGCTGCTTAAACTTTGGAAAACAAAGGACTCGGTTTACAACTCTGGGTTTGAAAAAAAAAAGTGTGTCTATATATATATATATATATATATATATATATATATATATATATATATTTATATTTATATATACACACACATATACACGTTGAATTGAGTATCTTCAACCAGTCGTGATATGCTTAACACTACTGACTTACGTTAATATATATAAAATATTTACGATATTTGAAACAGAAAATACCACAGAGAAGGAAGTCACATTGCAGTACACGTTTTACTGTAGTTTGACTGAGGTTGACAAATCCCAACCGGTCGAAGTATTCTTATTTTACAGGTAAAGGCTGTTCGCAATAACGTGGGCACTTTTGAAATCAACCTTAGAAAAAAATCGCTGCCCCTACTTGCATATATTTAAACGGGTGCACCGAGTGACATTCGCCCAGTAAAGTTGGCAACGATGGAGGGAAAGCTGTTCCATTTCTATAACACCGAATATAAAGTGTTAGGTAAACATTTGTGAGAACTTCAATAATTTCGTTCGCTTTCTGTTTTTTTTTTTTTTTTTTTTTAATGCAGCATGTGTAAAAATAGCAGGTTTGTAAAATATTTACTTTTCTAATAATATCACTTTTTCACTTGACCGACGCATAAATAAAGTGATGAGGCCCATGGCAATGTTAATTTTACATAAGGCGGAATAATACACAATGTGCATACAAGTAGCTACCAAGCAGGACTTTCGAACGTGCTCAGTTTATCGTGAATAGCCTATAGCAGTATCTACATATGAAATGTTCCTGTACTTGGCATGTACTGTACTGTCGAGCTTCCACTTTATCTTCTGTGATCTCATGCGCCAGCGTGTGCACCCATAGACTAACGATCAGGTAGACTGCTTATTCGTCTTCTGCGAGTGTATCCAACATTGGCCTACCCCAGACAACACAACAGTCAAAATTGGATGGTCAACAGTGATGAACGAGTTTGTTTATATCTCCATTTTAAGAAGACAAGCACTTTTATTTCAATAAAATACTTTCCCAAATTTGAATTTAACCAAACAGAACTTCAAATTGGTTAGAGGAAGTATGCACACATCTCAAAGCACCTGTTTACGTAGTAGTTTTCTAACCACAAATCCAATCCACGCCGTTTTTGATAGTCGTATTGGCAGCAAAGCAGTTCAATTTTGGGACACGGAAACTGGTTGTGCACAGCCAGCGAGATTGGTCTACCTCATCTTTAAGCAGGCTTCACGCGATGCAAGATGAGTGCCAAACTTACGCGAGATGCCGACCTTTGCACGAAAATTTCTTGCACAAGTTTGTATGCAAGGCACATCTTGCACGAAATGAGGAGATAGAGTTGGTCCAATTTTTTTCGTGCAAGGCGCTGCAAGTTGCGATCATATTGGTCCTTGTATGCTGGTCATGTGACCGATTGTAACATCAACCATAGAGTAAAAGATAATCATAAACTTAGGAGTACGAGGAGGAATACCGGGAAATAAAACATTGCGGGAAAATAACTTTAAAACGTAAATTGGAGTTCAGACAGTTTGCTGAGAATAAAATGAAAACAATATTTTCGAGGGATAGTTTGGAAACCAATACCTTGTTGGAGTAAGCAACTTCATATTTTGAATTATAATTTCATGGCTGCTTGGTACTAACCAGGGCTATAAACTAAATTTGATGCGACACAGTAATCATCTTATTTATCTGCGTGTGAACTCGTTTAGCACGAAATTTTGTTGGCATTCTCGTACGAAGAATTCCGTAGGAAGTCTTACGCGAATTGCATCTTGCATCGTGTGAATCCAGTTTCAGTCTGTGGTGCAACCAGGATGAAAGGAGGCATTGGATTGTCCTGATCTTTCTCCAAGAATTTGCGGTCGCGATGTCCCGCAATGCCATCTGCCTCACCACCCTCCCTCCCTCCCTCCTTCCAACACAACACGGTGTTGGAGTAACGGGACCACAGCACCCAATGCGTGGCCCGGCCCGCTGTTTGCAAAGGCGAACAAGAATGCCGCCTATGGCGACGGTCCTTCGGCGCTCGTCGTAGTGCAGGTGCCTCGCTGCTGCTCCCACGCAATCCTCAAAGGATTGTCTGTTTCCGGTCCTGAGATCACTGGGCGTGCTTCCGCCAGAGCGCCCCAATTCCTTTATCTCATTGTCGGGCCACTACTCCACTACTTCTGACTTCCCTGCTAAATGCCGGGTTATTACCGATGCGAGATTGTTATGCTCCCCTTACAAATTCATCGGGCCGTCCCTTCAACAAACGAGAATCCCTTTATTTACCACACGAATAGAGGATTGAAGAGGTTTCCAGTGACATGTAATGAAATGTCGAGATTCAGGGACATGTGAATCGTGACAATGCAGTTCCCGCGACATCCTCATTCCGTTATTCTTAACTGTGCTGAGATATTATCCACAGTTTGCTGCATTGAACCCGGTTAGGGTGGCTTTAACCATCAGCTGGTAAAAATATCGTTCGTCAAACAATGGTTCCCGGGTGAACTACACAGTGGCGGTTGTTATATTGTCAAAAGTAGATTAATAATTCCTCTGTCAAGTTGACCTCACGATACTGGATGACTGTGCCTCTCTCTGGAACACTGTAAAAACATTATAGTAAAGGCGGCTTGGGCACATGCACCAGATACTTTCTTAACAGGTGTACAGTCTTTCAGTTGGCAGCTCTGAGACGTTCAGTGATAGCCCTATCAATTTATGATGTAATATTAAATGTAAAGGTGTGCTGCATGTCACGGTAATATTTTTAATATCTCTAAGGCCTACTTAATTTTTACCGTCGAAATGAATGTGAAAAACGCCCGTTTTTACCAAGAGTCATTACTGGGAAGTATAAAAAAATAAATCACTTTCTTTACCGAAGATCTGCTTATCGTAAGGGGCGAAGACAGACGACACTTCAACGGCTACTCAAAAGCCAAAATATTTCATTTTTATTCTGAGAAAATCTGATAGCTTCGTAGCATTATATCTTTTCTTTTATTTTGAGGAAATTTGTTGGTTTCGAGGCATCACATAAATAATAACGAAAATACCAAATAATTTGAAAAATATTGATAATCGTTTTTAACAGAAAATTTTTCACTTTAAATATTTATTTCTAAAAATTTAGAAAAGTTAGTTTAATACGAAGTTTGTTTCAACTATGTTTCTTGAACATACATGGATGGTATGTTACTAATTCTTTGAAATCTGACATTTGTCCACTTGCGGTGAGGGGTTAACATCCGGATATTATGATTTTATATGTAATCTCAATAGTTAAAATTGAAGTACTTGCGAACTGTGTAATACATTTCCAAGCAAATATTCTTAATGGCATTCTGATGGCACGTAAAATTATTTTGCGCTGTAGCGTAGCGTAATTGCTTGATCAATTTTTATATTTGTAAAACCAAAATATATATGAAATTTTTTTATTATTTGTTTATTCGTTTTTGAAAAGTAATTTTCCGCCATTTTCATACTTCTATTAGAACGGAATATTATGTATTGTGCTAAAAATTGAGAAAATAGTTTTTGACACTTGAACGCCCTTAAGGACAGTAACAAGGAATGAAAATGTGTTAGTTTTGACAGGTAATTTTATTATATTACAAAATTACCATGTATTAGCGTCACAATATTTAATGCAAAACATGGGTGGAAACAGGGATATTATTCGACGGGGATATGTGTCATGTTTTTGATACTCTCTTGGCTTGGTTCCAAATAACGATGCTCTTAAAGATCACTCTAGACAGAGAAACTTTTTATATGTTTGTGGCTCAAATTTCGCTCTAAACATACACGGCTTATATCCTGGATTTTAAATGGGCCTTTTGTTCATTATCCCTTCCCCGAACATACGTTTTTGTAAGACCGTATTGTGCCTGTCAGTGGCAATATAAGTGCTAAAATTGTCAACTTCACCGCAGCTGAATACAGAATCAAGTAGTGAGTTCAGTACGTTAGCAAGGCCGTTGTTAGTGTTATTCCGTATTTTAAGGAACATCTTTTGTTGTCATACATCATTGTTTCTCTTGATATAATTTTCAAGTTAATATGAAAAATACACGAGGTTAAGTCGAATGTTATCCTGTTCTTATTTCCTCTAGAAATCAACCATACCTACCGTTGATATAAAAAAAAAAAAAAATTCAAAACCTCGATTAAATCAAAGGTAACTACAAAATTTTGAGAGCCTTGATGAAATGCTTAATAATACATTTTCACAATTCTTAAAGGATTTAAAGTTAACCTAAAAATTATCGGAATGTATTGTGGTGAATGGTAACCTGCAAAGCTGGCGGAATTGTTTCTAGAATATATGTTAAAATTGCAGGAGATGAACTCTCTGAAATCAAATGCATTATTCGATGAAATGTTGACCAGAGATCCATGTAAAATTGCCTTTCATTTAGATAACTACTTTGCGGATAAGCAGGATAACAGAACAATGCCGATAAAACGCTGTTGCTTATTCCTCACGAAAAGAAAGTGAACCTATTTTAAAGTAAAAAAAAAAACCATATAGATCTTCGAATGTATAGCTGAAGTACCAGTTTATTTGAGATATTAACAGTTCGTATGATGTATGAGAATACAAATCTGGGTTGTGTGTAACTGGGAAAAAATTTGTTGCAACCCCTGTGGTACCTGTTATTGCCTTCAAAGTATTTCATGAAAGTAGCTTTCGTCGCCACTCCCACATGGCAATGAATTTTGTCACGCGAAACTATAATTATCACATAAAACATCAATCAAAACTTTAAGAAAACTGTTTCCTACTATTCGCAGAAAATTGAGATTTTGTAGTTTTCGGGAAACTCGAACATACGCTTTAAAGCAAGAAGTGAGTTGTCTGGCAGGAAGGCAATTATTAATCTCACTCGATGTGATACGTGCGTCTCTCTGCAAATTAATTTCTTGAAACATTCGCAGGTTGATTACACGGATCTGGAATGCAAATTGAATTACTCATGAGAGGTACTTTTACATCAATGTAGGTGTCAATTATAAATTAAAAACTCTGTAATGAAACGATAATTGGAGTCACTGCTTACAAGAACTATTGGTTTCAAGAACATCGTCATATTTGTGGTGTGTAAGAAGGCGCGTGTATTATAAACATTCAACTGATTTAGCGCATACGGCAAGTTAGGTACTTTGTCTATGTTATTCTTCGATTGATTATAAACTAGGTTAGGTGGACTGTTACGTTCGTTAAATCTTGATTGCAGCGACGAGTGTACGACACTAACAATGCTATTCGAATAAGTGAAGAGATTTGGGCGGCTCATAACAGCGAGGTCTTGAGAGCCGATGAGGGTGATTGAAGTGAATATGGAGCCGCGCCGGAATGAAGGGGCGGGGGAAACGGGAGATCCCTGAGAAAACTCGCCGACCAACGGTAACGTCCGGCACGATTCCCAAGTGCGAAAATTCGGGAGCGAACATCCCAGAAATCGAACCCAGTTCGCTTTGGCAGGAGACAGCGCTCTAACCGATACACCACCGCGCCCCCCAAGTAAGTTGTGAGTTATCTGTCGCTGATTGACGAAGGGCGTTTCAACACGCTGCTGACAAGTAACGTTGCCTTTCTGGCATGAACGACAAGAATTCGGGTTAGAAAGGGCAGTTTCGCTTTTGTATACTTATGTATTCTGTGTCCCCGTGTTTCCTAATACATTGGTGCTGGAAAGAGTAATATCGAGAGAGAGAGAGAGAGAGAGAGAGAGAGAGAGAGAGAGAGAGAAGGGGCGGGGAGAGAGGACGCCAAATGTAAAAAAAAAAAAAACAAGATTTTCCCCTTCAATTTGGTTGCATGCGTTCAATGTAATTTAATGAATTTTTTTTAATCCGCCCATTTACGAGAGTTATAACATCTCTCATTTGATTACTACAGCAAACGTTTCGCCGTTCTCAAAAATGAGTGATGCGCTTTATATTATCCATATGTTTGTATTACAATCATTAAATTTTTTAGGTCTTTGGTTTCTTATCAGTACAAATATTTTCTAAAAAAAAAATGCATATAAAAATTTAATTACCGCTATAAATATGACATGGCATGTATAATTTTAGTTACGTATATATTTATATTTATATAATAAAGCACGCGATGGAAGAAAACAATGAGAGATACTAGGGAATAAGAATATGGCTGTGTGAACACTAACTCGTGCTGTGTCGGGGTTTTCGCTCTGGATGTCCCTGCGCGGTCTTTTCTCGACGGCTGTGAAGAGACGTGCACACGGCGCAGTGGGGCTGTGCCCTCGTGAAAGGGTGTCTCGAGTAGAGACGACAGACAGCCACCCTCGTGCCCGCGAGGAGGTTTATCGACAGGTGGCGTGATCGTGGATCCACACGGACGTGTCCTCCCTCAGGACCCCCACCAGTATGTATACCTTACACGGATCACAATGCCGCGGCCGACCGAGCCTCAAGCTCCGTGTGGAATGACACTTGTATTGAGCGGCGCCGTTACCTATCACTGCGCCCTTGTGCTACCCACAATGCGCGCTGCTTGCAGTAATCGTATCAGCCTATTGTGCGCTGCTCTCAGCTTGCACTAGGAAGTAGAACGCAAGAGGGCGCGACAATAATCTTACCCCTATCATGCCGAGGCTATTATATTCGGACTATTTTATTTAACTGCGCCTTTCACGTGGACTCATTTAATTGTATGGTTCATAGTTCGCACACAAAGTAGGTTAAGTAGAAAAATAAATGTGCTCAAAATACACTCATTTGTAAAAATAAAAAAAACATTGCTTACCCTGAAGTCACCATCGCAAGGGTCCGTTAGTAGGTACATGCACAGGACATAGTAGTATATCAAAATATTGTACTACACCAAACATGTATTGCAGGGGACCAACACTTGCAGGATGCACTTAGTTTGGTTTTGGACCACACTCACTAAGAAAAAACAGGTGCCGATATGGAACCACATGGAGTCATTAAGACGTATGAAGTTATCTTGAGGAAGATCCTGCCACAGCTAAGGCAACTGAGCTTCCAAATCCACCGGAGTTGCTGCTAGCCGAAGTTGCCATCCAATCTGGTCCCAAACGTTTTCGATGGGCGGGAGGACTGAAGAATTTGATGGTCAGGGAATCGTGTTGAAATCACGAAGGCAGGCGAGAGATTTCCGTGATATGTGAAGCTGGGCATTATCCTGCTGGGAAATGGGATTGTCAAGTCTGTAACAGGAAGGTGAGCGCACATGGTCGTAGAATTACCTGGGTTCCTTCAACAACCACCAGTGGGCGCGGGAATCGTAGGAAATAACATTACACACCACGACACCTTTCGTTAGGCTATACGATGAAGCATGGATCATGGCGTCGGCCAGGACGTTTATGGAATCGAATTCGGCGGTCTTCTGTATGTAGACAGAATCGTGGTTCGTCGCTGAACACCACTCGTCTCCATTCCGCAATCTACGATTGCTGCCCGTTTCCGGTCGGCGATGCTCAGGTCAGCATGGCAGACGTCGTAAAGAATGCCACGATGGTAGATCCCGCTCTGATAACCACCTGGTGCTACTGGTGGACACAGGCATACCGCTAGCTGTCATGTCATGGAAGTGCCTACAGCCTGTCACACGATGAAATGGTCCTTCCTACTGGTAGAGTTCACCCGAGCATTCTAGATGGGTGTCTGTGCCCTCCTGTTCCCACTTTCACCCAACAGTGACTCACAGTGTAGGCAGAACGGTTCAAGTGGCGAGTAATGCGCCGATACGTCCAACCTGTGACTCACACTGCTACTGAGGCCTTATTTGGTGTCTTGTAGCTATGAATGATGGAGGGACACGTATACCCCCTAGTGGAACATCCACGCAAGCAAACCGCATTGAAAGCTAATTGCACACATGCCGGGCTATGGCGATACTGTGTTGCAGCCTTCGTTGTACTCGCGCGATTCGTTGATGGTGATCAATTTTTTTTCCTGCAACCGAGTTAGTGATATTTTTCGAGTGGCGAAACAACGTCTCGCAACTTGGCATGCCTTTGTACGCACCCCGAAGGGGTTTGGGAATGATGTGAGGCCGAACTTCAAGCCCGCGTCTTTAAGATATGTTGTTTTTGTTATAAATTCCTTTTTGGTCCAATCTAAACCAAAATTCAGGAACGTCTATGACACTGAAGCGAAGACATTGTTTGTAAGTCTCAGAAATACATTATAGCAATTCATTAGAGATTGGATACTGCATATCAACGCATCTCGGTTAACAAAAATCATTTTGGGCGCCCATTTACTCTCAATCTGGCGATCTTCGCTAAATTTACAGAGGGGCAATGTCTACACTGCCCTCCCCCTCCCCCCCGGCTCATTCATAGTTGTTACGCCACTGTTTCTGGTCAAGTTCATTTCTCCAGTACAAGAACAAACCAACATGGTATGAAGAATTCTCTGTTTTCACCCGGTTGTGGGCAGCGAAAGGATGGAAAACGACAGAAATGGGCGTCGTATATTCGGCGATTTTAATCAGTATTGGGAACGTTATTATATTTTATAGAAATGGAAATTTGGCTGGATTGTTGACTTCGAAAAAAAAAGTTAGAATGTTTGTTAGCAAAAGTGTCTATAAGCATGTGTCCTCCAAAACCTTTTGTTATAAACCATGGATCCATTACAAACGTATGCTAGTAAAACAAATCCACGTTTTGTTTCTGATCACCAAAAGCACCTTCCTTATTCATTACCTGGGGTCGTCTCGTTGGTATGAGGATGAAAGCTTGTATGTTGGTTATATATATATGGAGAAAATTTAGTCTGCACTGAACAGTGAGGTATTGGGTGCCTGCGAGATGGAGTTCAGTGAGTGAGTGAATGAGTAAAGATATTTGGGCGGCTCTTAACAGCGAGGTATTGAGAGTTGATGAGGGCGAAGTGAGGTAAGAATGTAGCAGCGCCGGAATGAGTTGTGGAGGGGGGGGGGGGGGTTGAAGAAAACCCGCCTACCAGTTGCATAGTCAGGCCCGTATTAATAGTAGTGTATCAGCACTTGAAACTAGTTTTGAGAACAGATTTTGTTAAATAAACACATCTTAAGATTAGATTTGAGACTTTTGAAGAATAAATTCCGAGCGTGTTTACACGATTGCATGTACTGAGATTAGTTTTTACGATTCAATAGTCCACTATAGAGACTACCCATTATTTATAGTCAATGAAACTAGTTTCTAGAGAGACAAAATCTCGTTTCAAGTAATTGATGTATACAGGTCACTTGAGACTCGAATGTGTGCACTGTTTTAGATTATGTTTCATATATTTGGTTATAGTTGAAAACGAATATGGATTTGCCTTGTAATGTGCGTGAAAATACGTAGATACGTTTTTGCGATCAATGCAATAACGATTATTATAACGAAAAACACAATACACGACTGATTTTACAATCGCATTTGCGTCACTTTTATTTGAAAAATGTAACACTGCATAGCAGCAATAAATTAATGTTGATAATTATTTTTTTGTTGGAAGCATAGTATACGACAAAATTACTTCTAATTCCATGTATCCGTGCATCCGAAGTAAAGGATGCTAATGATTGTTAAATATTATTTTGCGTTTCTAAAATATTGTTACGTGCAGCAACAGGCATGCTAGCCTGATTGTGGTAGCACATAAATATTGCGAAGAAGTGGAGTGAAGCCTTGAGCGCTTCTAAACAAACCCCGCCAGGCAGGCTGAGTGCGCCAGATATTACAGCTATTACAGCTGGAAACGCAGCGAACGAGGCTTTTGTCGTCGTGACACTGCGCCAGCAAGACGTCTGGAGATGGAGGCGTGCCGTCCGCTGACATGCGTCTATTCTTCAGCCTACGGCGTCATGGACAAGGTGACGTCGGACCATAGTAAACTAGTCAGAGTGGCTTTTATATGTACACAAGTTAGCTAATGACAAATCATGAATATCTAACTAACACAATGTAACCAATAAGTTTAACGAGAGCTCCTCCAATTTAACGAGTAACTAGCATTCTGCAACGAGTTTTAAAACATATTGTTACGAGATGCAATTTGATAGTGATTTAAATACGAAGACGATAGTGAATATATTGGAGTTCACCACTGAGTAAACCTTACCCCAACATGTACGTTTAATATCAAATATAATTTACCATATTAATGTCACGCGCTTTTAAAAATGTAACAATTGTTAACATTTATAGCTACCTAGCGATGACTTTCAAAAACTACGTTTATTTTACAAACCAATTTCATATCTAAAATAAATACATTCTATCTCTAAAGATTATTACTTCAATGTACGGCTATATTCCACCCTACTTGTTGTTATAGAGCATGTCAAAGAGTATAACCCGAACTATAAACGAATGTTAATGTTTATTCAGCCCTGTGTAATATTTAATATTTAACACGTATATCAGCACAACATCGAATGTAGCTGCAGACAAATGCGCATCGACAGCAAAAAAAAAAAAGTCTCAATTTCTGCTTCAAAGGGCCCTTTTGCAAGGCTAGATAAAAAAAAAAGCGTATCACACAATCTAATATCACTTGAGAAGAGAAACTTGAAACTAATTTCAGTTAAGTACGACTCGAGAACTGGCTATTAATTCGCGCGTCTCGAGAATAGAAATTCGTCTCAAGATTGTATCACCTAATACGATCTCAAGACGAGATATGAGAAACGACTATTAACACGGCCCTCAGTATGTGTCGGCCGTCGGGTTGTCACCTCTGGACATCGACTCACCTTGGAGAACACAACTGCCAACACCGCGCAGCTATCTGTCTGTCTGCCTGTCTCTCTCTCTTCTTTGTTGTCGAGTGTCCTCGCACGCTATCCATGTCGATCCTGCCGTACTGACCTTCATATTTTACAATTATAGGCTGTTCGCGATAAAAAGAGCACTTTTGAAAGCCCTGCTTAAAATCTGCTTGCATGCACGTTGTGTATTCATCCACCTTATGTAATATTAACATTGTCATGGCCCTCATCACTTCATTCATGCGTCGGCCAAGTGAAACCGTACAATTTTAGAAAGTAAATATTTTTCAGATCTGCTCATTTTCACACTTCGATGCATTAAAAAAAAAATACAGAAAGCGAAATAAATAATTTAAGTCTTCACAAATTAACACTTCTTATTAGACATTTAGATATGGAGCTACTTTCCATCCGTCGTTACCAACTTTACTTGGCGCATGTCATTCAGTGCGCCCGATAAAATATATTCAGGTCGGGGCAGTGACTTTTTTTCTAAGGTTGATTTAAAAAGAGCTCACTTTATCGTGAACAGCATTTATCAATTTTGTCAGCGTCCTGTTGCAGATAGTCATATACTAGCGGAATTATTTACCTAACATTCTAAACTTATTTTTGTAATTGCAGCATTTCCCCCGTAGCTGTGCTCCCTGGGAGTACCAAATGTTTAAACAGATAAAAATAGTGTTATATAAAAAAAATGCTTAATTTAAGTCTCTGCCATCATTTTTGTTGTGAAAATCTTGCGAAAGCTGTTTACTTGAAGTCGATATCTCTAGAAATAAAAGAATGCCTACGATCGGCATTTTCCGTATGTGAAAGCCAAGAGGACCAACGGTCTTAAAGTCTATATTTGATTGTGAGTAAAAAATTATAGTGGCTCTTAACAGCAAGATGTTGAGAGTTGATGGAGGTGATAATGGAACAGCGCCGGAAAGGGAAGGACAGGGGAAATAGGCGATCCCCGAGAAAACCCACCGACCAGCGGCATCGTCCGGCACGATTCCCACTTCCAAAAACCCGGGGGTGGCCAGGCCGGGGATTGAACCCGGTTCACCTTGGTGGGAGACGAGCAGGCTAACCGTTCAATCACCGCGGCCCCACTATATGTGATATTCGTAGCTCATTTTAGGAGACGGTAAGATCCGGGCTCTGGACCGGCAACGTCACGTGTCGATGTCAACTCCGTTGTGATTTTGACTATAGAACAATCTAGACCACAGTGCTTCTCCTAATTATTATTATTATTTTTAGTTGTAAACCTTCCTGCCATTACAGACAGGTAATTAGCTTCCATTAATTTAAAAGTTCACTTATTCCTGTAAGGCGTCGGAACTATGCGCTGTACACAGTTAATGCAGCAATTTTGAACGCTCTGCTTATGATATCTTTATTTGCTCATTTTCTATTTTCCGCTTTATGTGAAATTAATATTGCCACGGCCCGTTCACTTTTTTCATGCGGTAGTCAAGTGGAAATTTTAACATGTTTGGAACATAATGTGTCTTGTTTGCATTAAACGAACAGAAACAAAATAGTATATATTCAGCATTCAGCATTCACAAATGTAAACATCACACTTTTAAATTGACGTTGAGATTTTGCCTCATTCGCTGCCAACTTTAACGCGAGCATCTTAATCAGTGCATACGCTAAAAGGATTGCAGATATGGACGGTGAATTTTTTTCAAAGGTTGATTTCAAAAGTGGTTGGTTAAGGCCACTGGCCACCAACAAATGTGTTATTTTGTTTTTACACCACAAACTGTAAAACGTTTACACATTAGCAGTGATTATTATTTCCCCGAGTAAAAAGTAGCGCAAATTTTTCGCATAAATGCATGACAAAATCACAATTTTACTGATTTAGAAATGTACAAATAATGAAAACTATCTTACGGACAGAAATAAGAGAATTCAATTTGAAAGCATTTGCCAAGAGCAACTTCAAGACGTATTTAATATTGTACAACGAAATGTTTTAAAACAATTTCCAAAAATTATCGAAATTAAGGAATTTTTTGCATACTTTTTATTTGTGGTTGGACCAAAATTTTTTTTAAATGAATTATGCTAAACATACCTTAAATTGAATTTAGGCGATATATTTCAGTTACCCTTTGTAATATCCTACAAAAAGGGGGTTGTTTATCTTATTTGGACATTAAAAAAAAAATTTTGACTTTCGCGTGTCATTTTGCAGAGATCATTCGATCTAAACAAATATATCTAAGGAAAAGATACAGTAGTTACAGGTAATGTCTACAAGTTGAGAATTATGTTGTACAAGTATGTATAAGATAACAAATTTGTCCGTGGTCACCGACTTGAACAGTAAACAGCACGTACACACACATTTTTATTGCTAAAGGCTGTTTACGGTTAAGTGAGCACTTTTGAAACGAACCTTAGGAAAATTTCACTGCCCTGAACGCATATATTTCAATGGGCACACTCGGTGACATTTGCCCAATAAAGTTGGTAACGATAGATGGAAAATAGTTATATACTTTAACGTCGAATAAAAGGGTCAGGTAACTATCTGTGATAATTTAAATTATTTCCTTCGCTTTCTGTTTGTTTAATGTATGGAAATGTGAAAATGAGTTTAACTTGGCCGATGGATGAATAAAGTGATGAGGCCCATGGTAATGTTAATTTTACATAAGGCGGAAGATTACCTAACGTGCATACAAGTAAATCAAAAGTAAGCTTTCAAAAGTGTTTATTTTACTGTGAACAGCCTATAACGTTAGTGGTCACACACGCTTCTGCGCGTTGTCAGCTCGACTTAGGATAGTCACGTGCATTGATGATGGTGGAGGAGAGGAGAGGGATTGTTATTTGTAGCCAGCAACTTTACTACTCGTGTTGGCATTACATGAGGCCAGAGACGTTTTACTGCTAATGAATACTGTTCGCCCCCGGGGCCGCTATTACATGCAATCGTCTGCGCACGGCGCTGTGTGGGCGCACCATCAGATCGTATTCAGCATGCGTGCTCGGCCGCGCGCGCCGCCTTGGTAAGCGAATTTCAGTCGCTAGGCCGCCCTTATTTACACCGTCTTCCTCGCCTTGCCTCTGTGTTCTCGTTCGCAGATGCTGTCTATCACTTTCCTCCTCTATGGAAGGAAACACGGCATTGAGCAAAGTAATACATTAGAGTGGCCATGGGATAGGAAAAAGTCTGACCAGTTTTATGTGTTAGTTCCGCGAATGATCCAGAGGAGAGCTAGTGTTCTCGACGACTTCATCCGCGCAGTTTTACCAGATCCGCAGCCGGTAAAAGTATGTCATAACCCTGGCCTCAGCTCACCCACATGTTCGTTCAAGTTCTGCCAAAGGCGAACCTGTCAAACGCGAGTTACCAGCATTCGCTGTAGCTGTAAATACCCAACTAATTACTTATTAATGGCGACCATGGCGTGTGTTTCGTTTCTGTCTTAGAATTAGGTGTTTGCGGAAATATGCAGCGACATCAACTACTGTTTGGTTTTATTTACTTCTGCAAAAATGAATTGTCATAAATAACGGTCATTGCTTTTAATTATAATCTATTATTTTACTATTGTTTAGGTGTTCATGATAAAATACGAGTACTGTTAGCACTTACAATTACAAACGTCATATTAATTATGAATGGTGTCATACACCATAATAAACTTTTCGTTGCTTTCTTATGTGGAAGGAAATGGACAGGAAATAATCCTTACTACTATATAAACGCGAAAGTGTGTTTGTTTGTTTGTCCTTCTTTTACGTCAAAATGGAGTAACGGATCGACGTGATTTCTTGTACAGAGACCCAGACGGTGACATAGGCTACTTTTTATCCTGGGAAAATATCTCAAACGGTTCCAAAAAATGATAATTAGGGATGTACATAGGTACTCGATTAAACTTTCCTTAGGATTACTGCATAAAAAAACATTGTTAAAAAAATTCCATCATTTCTCCCTTCCTTTTTGCCTATGTGCTGTCTTATATTCTTTCCCAAGAGCCGCAGTAGCTCAGTGGGTAGAGAACCCTATAGTGGGGCCTCATTAGCTCAGTGGGTAGAGAACCAATTAATGGGGCAGCAGTAGCTCAGTGGGTTAAAGAACCAAATAGTGGAGCCGCAGTAGCTCAGTGGATAGAGAACCAAACAGTGGAGTCGCAGTATCTCAGTGGGTAGAGAACACAATAGTTGGGCCACAGTAGCTCAGTGGGTAGAGAACACAATAGTGGGGCCGCAGTAGCTCAGTGGGTAGAGATTAAAATAGTGGGGCCGCAGTATATCAGTGGGTAGAGAGCCCAGTAGTGGGGCCGCAGTAGCCAAGAAGCTAGAAAACCCAATAGTGGGGCCGCAGTAGGTCAGTGGCTAGAGAACCCAATAGTGGGGCCGTAGTAGGTAAGGGGCTAGAGAAGCCAATACAAAAAGTGTCTAGATCAATTCAAAGTCCTAAATATCATGCTAAAATAAAAAATGTGCTAAGCGATAGCAAGATGTAATTTAATAATTCGATTAAACCTGAAAGAAGAAATATTACCATTTAAAACATAAAACCTTAATGAAACTATGGTGACCTTAATTTTAATAACTTAAAAAAAAAAATCAAATCATGCGGACGAAGACGCACGGGTCAACTAGTCTTAAAATAGTTCTGTGTTCATAATCGGTGTTTGTCTACTGACTGACAAAGAAATTCATATATCCCTATAATCACGCAAGCGAAGCCGCGGGAAAAAGCTAGTTAACTATAAATTCAATGCCACTCCCTGTTTATAACAAATCACGAAGAAAACTGGTTATGGTTGTCCCGGATCTTCTAGATCATTAAATGTTAAAGAGGATACGATATTACGAACTTTATTCAGTGGCGTTTCTCGAAAGTAAATGCCTGCGTTCCACTCTTTATAAACATAAACATTAGGAATAACAATTATGAACTACACTTGTATCGATTTTCGAAATAGTAGCTTATGGGCTGTAAGGACAAGAGACGTACACGCATTCATTTCCCGTGTACGTGCGTATGTTATTTCCCCAGACATGCAAAACATTTACTCAAACCTAACGGATGTTTGTTTTAAAGCGAAAATACAACTGCTGTGTCTGTAAGATCCACGTTTACAATAATGATATGCATTAGTGAATATTGTTTGAAAAGTTGGCAGCTGTGTGTGTTTACATTTACACGAGTTTAACACAGCACCCATCGTATATTGTACAATGGAATCTCGGACTCATAACAGTGCGAAAAACGTTGACACAGAAGTGTTTATCAGTAATGTTAACACTAACGAACGCATAAAAACTAGACATAACAAAGAGACTCACAATATTCTACTTCAGACTAGGTACATTAAATAATATAACTATTTCTACACTAAACATCGGTCGAATGCAATGACTCGGTGCCAATCACTAGTTGTCTAGCTAAGGCCGTGTCCGTAAGGGCAAATTCGTTATTTTGTAATTTTGTCTTTTCGTAGGTTTCAATCTGGACATTGTTCGACAGTCACTTGTTTAGCACTCGTGGCAACACATTGTAACATTAACAGTGACAATTTGTTTTATATGAATTAAATGCTTTAAATGGACACAATATTTCTACGATCATTACTGTAATGCTGCGAGTGTGTTAATAAACAAGACAATAATATAATATCCAATAACGACATAGTAAAACATGTGTTGCAAAATATATAAAAAAGTACAACAATTACTTGCTTTTTAAAACATGTCTAGTGTATTTTATGAACAGTAATTTGTTTAAAAAAAAAGAAAGTTTTGAGTGTGCATTCGCGCATGTGTTTTGAATGTCAAAATCAACATGGCACTGATTTTGTCATTTTGTACTTTTGCTAACATCCCATATATACATTATACGAAATATCAATTTACCAATTACGTCACAATATTTGTATACCATATCGTGTCACATGATCATTTTGTCAACACAATCTGCCATTTCGGACACGCCCTACGTTCACAATACGAAACCTAATACATTTGGAATTATGCAATAGGTGCTTCTCTGTCATACAGAAACACGTATTCTGTATTTGCAGTTGTCCATTAATGTTTTAGTTCTTAATTCCAGTGAATTTATACAGGCGGCAAGCCTGTCATGTTTACTGTTGTTCCTAACAACACCTCGTAAAAAACAACCATATTGAAGCAGATCGTACTTCAAAGCCGACGTTTGCTATTAGAGAAGCTTATTATTTGTAAACAAATATAATCGTCAACATGTGCACATACACGTCTTTGTCGCATTGTTTTATACTTACATTACTGTAAATAACAGTTTCCCGCCAATAACACCGACTGCTCTGTAGTGATTTGTCGTAGCCTCAAAATTTTTTCTAAAGATATAAAATACAAGTATTTATTTCAATGCTTAAGGAAATCCCACCAACGCACACCATTTGATAAGGTTCCACCGGGAACCAAAACATAAGAGAACACACATTTGTTTCCTCCGCACACGTCTTAACGCATAATATAATGCTTAAATAATTCTTTTGTAAATCCAGCCTTACTTCAGACTTCGCAGCTTACGCTGCATTACGGTGTGCTGGTGTGTATAAACGCAGTCAAATCAATATATTTCTCTGTTCCTAGTGTACAGCTGTTACTAAGAATAACATACATATTATTAAATATCTTGACTGTGTCAAAAGTTTTTTTGTGTATTCTTAAACGTCTGTCGTCTCCTAGCCTACAAATGGATAAAGACAACAATATACGAACACTATGTACAAATTGGAATGATTTGTAACAGTAGGGCATTCTTGTGTGTTAAATTTGTGGCATATTTACATAATTATAATTTACTTTTCCTAAAGTAGTTATGTTCTGTGTGCCCCATATTTTGTAGAATGAATAAAAACTTTTTTCGTTAACTACTACTCATTTTGTTTGCACGATTATACTATACTAACAAAATATTTTCGATAACATGTATGATCATCTTCATAACAAGGAGTGTTAATTCATACAGCAAGTGTAGATTCGATTCATATATTGTAGGTATTTTCTCCTTTTTATTAGCATTCCCCTACCACATAACAATGTCAATTGCAATATGTTAGTATAATACTAGCAGTATACAGTGTATCATATTTTAAAACAGTTTTTATTTCTATATTTAAAAAGTATTTAAGAAGTTTCTGGTGCCTAAATACTACGAGAGGCGTGAGTCGTTTAAAAGAAGCCTTACATGATGCCCAATTTCTGCTATTTTCTGTTATACTCATGGGCACAACAGAAGGCATACAAGTTTCTATAGCAGAACGGAAGAAAGAACGCATCCATTCATACCCACACGTTATCTAAAATGCTAATAAAAACTTGTAAATGGCAGGCAACAACTCGCAGGGGACAGGGGTACAAATGCAACAAAATGTTATATGTAGGTGCTTTGTGGTGCATCCAACAGGTACGAAGATGATTTATTTTTTCTCCTGAAGACTGGATTGGTTTAGATTTTAACGTACGAGTACTATTAAGGTATGGAAAATGGTATGAGTAACGGCACTGCTTATGTATGGATAGCAAGGTACTGTATTAACATGTATGTACGACGGACATTTATACCACTCATTAAAACATTGGCATATTATTTAAACAAGGGCGTAGCTAGGAATATACTCTAAGAAAAAGAGTGGTAAAAAGGGGGAGGGGGAGAGATTTTATATTTATATTTTTGAACAAAATACAAAACCTGTATTATTACAATCTTATAGTTACATAATTATTTATAATCAATGGCTTCATGTACAGATATGGAACCACACAATGCTATACACATTCTTCATGTTCAAGGAAGAGCACATATTCCTTGAATTAACATAAAATAAAACTTGTCATTTTGTTTTCAAAAATTTAATTTTTATTTTGTTGATGGAGTGGTGGAGGGATATGTCCCAATATATCACCCCCCCCTTTTTTTTCAAGGCTACGCCCGTGTTTTTAAGTGTATATCTTTAATTAGTATAATAATCAATCTTCTGCTCTCCGTAATTAAACACGCTTTTACGGTTATACGGCCCAAAGAAGACAGAACTATTACAATATTAAACTTAAGGTTGTCATGTGTGCCTGTTATAATTACTCACGCTATACAACTCCAATTATCAACTTTAGAAAACAATCGATGTGATTAGCAAACAACCACTTCCCGTCGACTGTATTGTGCTGGTACTTGCGTATTATTACTTTTAGACAAGGATATTCTGGAAATAAACATTTTCTAACAATAAAAATAGTTATAAACAGCCATAATGTGTCACAAAAGAAAACTCGGGACCCGTCGGAGATTTGAACTCTAAAACTTGCAATTATGTGGCATAGACCTGCGCAGTAAACCACTGGGCTACACAAACCACTTCCGTTGCACACGTGTGATAAGATAATATATGGAACATGAATCCACAGTTATCGCGTATTTTACAAAGTTGTGTTTATTCTTTTATTATGACCGCATGAGTAATATGCAACGTTTCCCGTTACTTATGCGTACCATATGTTTCATTTTGTTCATACATATGTTTTACAGAACTTGTAATCTTTTCGTAAACGGATATATACTAGGTGAGAAAGGAACTCGGGTGTCCGCCATCTCGTCTGTCCCGGCGTGTGGGTATAGCAACACTTTCTACTGTTGTGGCTTTGTGCTTGCTGGTAGGGGGGGGGGGGGGATGGAGTATGAGCGAGAGAGAGAGAGGGTAGATGCTAATGTAGCAACGCCGCTGACATTCCCCACGCACACGCCACGAAAATGGACTAGCGTGGCGTGGTGTTCATCCTTCGAACTACAGCTGGAGTGGTCAGAAAATTTAATCTGGGGAAGTCCACTCCAGGTATATCTTTACTCAATGACCATGACCACAGTCTGCGGAAGGTAGATTAGTTTGCAGCATGACTCCCCCGTTCAAATGTTTTCGTCTAAACATACCGAGTCGGTTTCACAATACCTCTATCTAATTATTTTTTTTTAAATTAAAGACTGGTTAGCAACTTACGTGTTGGTTAGCAACACATTCTATTTATCAATATATGGTTAAGCATATCCAACGTTTGATTTCCTATAACCAATGGTTACCTTAAGCAAGTGAAGAGATTTGGGCGGCTCTTAACTGCGAAGTATTGAGAGCCATTGAGGGTGATTGAGATGAGTATGGACCAGCGCCGGAATAAAGGGTCGGGATAAACGGGATATCCCCGAGAAAACTCGCCAACCAGAGGCATCGTCCGGCACGATTCCCACATGTGAAAATTCGGAAGTGACTCGGTCGGGAATTGAACCCGGTTGGTCTTGGTGGGAGGCGAGCAGTCTAACCGCTCAGCCACTACGACCCGAGGTTACCTTAAGATAGAGTGGATTCCAGCCCAGCAATGCACCCGATTGTGCAACATGTGAAGTTCACTACAAAATAGTACAACATTTATGATTAATATACCCTAATATTTTAATATTTAAGTCTGTAGTGCGTATGACTGTGTAGAACAGTGAATGAGAGTCTTGTTGTGTAAGTGTGTACTGCGGGTTAGAATATTATATACTATTCACGGTAAAGTGAGCACTTTTGAAAGCCCTCTCACTTGGAATAATGGCCAATAAATGTATTTTATTTTAGCCTTACGTGTTAACTTCTGAATGTAGAGAAATATACACACTGTATTCATTACTTGTATGGTAATATTTATTTAAAAACTGTCTTTAAATAACAAAAAATGGCTGAAGGGAAAAATTAGCTATGGCCTCAAAAGTGCTCACTTTGCCGTGAACAGTTAATACTCGTTTATTCAAGTTTTTATTATGACTTTGTTTCGAAGGAAATACATGTTTACGAAATTAATTTTTTACTTTGATATTTTCCCCGTAATTGCAAAATAAAATAATTTTTTTTCACTTTGAGATGTTTTTATGTATCTGACTTTCGATCCTGTATCGTAATGCTATACAATGGAAGAAGAAAACATTGGTATGCTGATAATACTATTATTCCATGTTGATTTGTTAATTTTTCTTAGCACATACTAGTCAACTGCACACACCTACGCACTGGTTGTACGGACTGGTTTAATTTTTTTAGGCCAAAATTGCTTTTATAATGATGATAATTATTGTATTTTAGTGCTAAATATGAAGGAAAATACATTTAAAAAATGGTTAAGACTTTATTCAGCTAGACGAAGTTGAACTTGCACTCTTGTGAACACCAAGTTACATTGTTACCACTGAACTGCCGAAAGTAGGATTTGTACTGAAATTATGTTTGAAAGTATTAACATCATGTCTGGTAGAAATCTGTTTCAGAGAAGGGTTTTCATTGACACAGAAATTCTAAAGGCCTTGCTTTAGCTTAAAATTGATGTTTTATGATTATATTTCCTTTGAAATATTATTCACGGAACATTTCGTCTATCAAGTCAGCATATTTTTGCTTCAAATATTGGCAGAACCGGGCTTAAAAGTATTTTTTTGTGGGTCGTAAACTTTATCTAACTTTCGCTTTCATTTAACATTAGCAAACCTGTATTATTTTTAGTTCACCTTGTTTCGTTTTTACGTTAATACGTCTTTAATCCTACTCTAAGCCCGGACTAAAAGTTAGTTCGTTCTAAAGCAAAATTATCCCCGGTCTATTAATAATACGGCCTTCTGAATACCAAAAAATTTGGTCGAAGGATGACTTTCCTTAGTCCGGATTAGAAACGTCTATGAATAATCTCCTAAGAGTCTATTTCTAATTGATGTTTATGCCTATTTCCATTCTAAATGCTTCAAAAAACACATTTTGTAAAAAAAAAATGCAAGACCGTTATAATAAGACCCTGATTGTATGTAATAAAGTAAGTACTAATGTGAACAAATATTTTCAAGAATTAAATTTATGCACGTCCATTTCAGTTATAAAAATAACTTCGGTGGCTGAAAGAAATTAATCGCTAAAAATATTTCAAAAAAATTATCTTTTTTTTTTGTTACTTAAGTACAAAATAACTAGTATGGTGATCTTTCTTGGTGAAAGTTTATTTTTAGCGATTTTAAAACACCAGAAATTAAAACATGCTTAAATTTTGACTAGAAATGAGGTTTTATTATTTGATAATATCAAACATTTAACTCATTATTACCCAGCGTACCTACACAGTTGTGTACATTACGCACGTGTAGGTAATTTTTGGTCTGTACAGCACACTGCGAAGGTCAATGATCAATGGTCTTAAAGGCTGTTCACGATAAAGTGAGCACTTTAGAAATGAACTTTAAAAAAAAAGTCACTGCCGCTGCATGCGTATATTTTAATGGGCTCACTGAGTGACATTCACCCAGTAAAGTTGGTAACGATGGATGGAAAGTAGTTCCATATCTTAACGTCGAATAAAAAGTATTAAGTAACCATTTGTGATAACTTAAAATCATTTCTTTCGCTTCCTGTTATTTAATGCATCGAAATGTAAAAATTAGCAGATTTGTAAAATATTTACTTACTTAACGATTTAATAGTTTCAATTGACCGACGCATGAATAAAGTGATGAAGCTCATGGCAATATTAATTTTACATACAGCGGAAGAATACACAACGAATATACAAAGGTTGGGGCATAAGTCATGGCAACTATGTGGTAGTGTGAGAATACCGGTGCGTGTGGATAATGTGAAATAGACACATGACAGGACAAGGTAAACACCACGTGTATGGGCAATAAAGACCACGCCAACAATCGTACACGACCTCGCTGAAACGCTCCTACCCACGCCGCGACTGTCCGGTATGGCAGGGCATTATTCCCAACAGCTCCTAACAATTCCCTGTGACATTCTCTGGCAGTTCTCCCACGGAGAACGGCTATTTTGATGTACGAGTGCTGCTCAACACGGGGCTACATCCACCTGTGCCGGACAACTGATTTCACATTGATCTCTGCGCTCGCACAGGCCATCCCTGCGCCATTTGACATTGTCAACACGCACTAGGACCACCTGTATTCCCCACGACACATACCATTACGTACACCTATAACAGTTCGTCATAAAATTTAATAATTGCCATGACTGATGCCCCAACACCCGTACAAGTAGATCTTAAGTAGGACTTTCAAAAATGCAAATTTTTTCGTGGACAGCCTATATATATGTAGGCAAATGATTCGTAAACCGTCTTACTGGTCTAGGTCATAATTGGTTAATATAACTGTAGCCGGACACATAGACGACAGATCATTGGCTGTGACAACGACAGAAGTATTATTCCGACTTAAGTACAGCACACATCATAAAATTTTGTGTTTGCAACAGCTGAAAGCGTAAATTAAAGTGGGTCAGAAAGCGTTTAGTAAGTAAAAACTACGAAAAAAATGGTTTACGTTAAAAACATACTATGCTCTCCAATTTTATATGCAACTTAAATCGTAATTTTCTGATAGTATTATAGTCTATTCGCAGTTTATTCACCCTTTTTGAATCAAACCTTTGAAAAATTACACTATATAAGACGTGTTTGGTTGTTTCCTAAATATGCCCTGTATCACAAGCGTTTATACTGCTGTTAACTTAAAAGTACCTTATTTTTAGTTAAATTGAACTTTTCCTTATATTTTATATAAAAATTATAACCCTTTTTATTTATAACTAATTATCAATAGATACAGTGACAAAAGGGTGTGTTGGTACTGCCTAGTAATTTTCTAAGCTTTGTTTGTATGAAGCGAAGGAATATCTTGCAAGTAAAATTATAGCAGGGTTTCAGAAAAGTTGGACGTAATCGCGAATGAAGTATAGCTCTGTATGTTGATAGTTCGGTGCAGATCTCCATTGGAAGACATTCTACTTGTACCCTAAACACAAGAATATGTTGCGATTACTGGGCTAACCAGAATACTTACAACAATTATGGTGCTCATTTTGAGCTAATGTAAGGCTATGATGGTGTATTGCTTCTCTCCGAGCGTGGTGGCACTGGGGTAACTCGCTGGACTCGCATTCGGCAGAACTCGGTTTCGATTCCTGGTCCGTTTTTGTTTTACATGGTTTTTCGAAATCACTCGAGACGAATGCTGGGATGGATTCTTAACAAAGGCCACGGCAGATTCCTTCCCATTCCTTCCCCAATCCCCCTTACCTGTGCAACTTGCTCCGTCTCTAATGAGCTCATTGTCGACGAGATGTTAAGCCCAATTACTTATGTACCTAAATTTGTTTGTAATGTTAGCAAATGGCTTATCACTGAAACAATTGAATATTTCCTGTTATTTAACAAACTGTATACATGTGTTATAGTTTGCTTTCGTCACGGCTGTGCGTATTGAGCTAACAAGGCTTCTGATACCCTGAAGTTCGTAAGTGATCGCAAAGAATTTATCCGAGTGAGAAACGTGAAAATCAACGATAATAACATAAACGAGCTTACAGGCTACAAGTAAGAGGGTGGGGTTTATGCAGAGTATAACACTGACACAGACAGTCGCATGCGTATAAGCAAATTAACATCACTTTAATGTTAACCTGTATGGGAAATATTTTTAGCTGTGTAATTTCAAGAATGGGATATCTGCAGCATTTTAAACAATATGGTTATACACACTGAAAAATTGGGAAGGTTTTATATGCCAATGTATCTTCGATAACATTAAACCTTAATTTTAGCCAAATTTTACACATGAGTGAGACGTAATGCACGTTTAAAAACATTGTATCGATGTTGAAAGAAGGAAAAAGTGGTTTTACAACTCGCCTACACTTCATAATCAGTCAAATTTATTAAGTGACCTGTTACGTGTTAATATAGACTGACGTAAAACCAAGCGAACTTGATTACTAATAAATGTTTTTTTACGTCTTTGAACAAGAAATTTAGTTTCTTGTCCATACGTTTTAGAACGTTTTCTCTTTTGGTCGCATTAACTTTGTAAAGGCTGTTCACGATAAAGTGAGCACTTCTGAAATCAACCTTAGGAAAAAGTCACTGGCCCTACCTGCATAGGTAAATGATTTAACGGCCCCCCTGATTGACTCGCGCCCAGTAAACTTGGCAACCATGGATGGTAAGCAGTTACGTTACTTAACGTTGAATAAAAAGTGTTAGGTAACCATATCTGATAATTAAAAATATTAATTCGCTTTTTGTGTTTTTTTTTTTATAATGCATATATGTGTACAAATGATGAGCAGATTTGTAAAATATTGACTTTTCTAATAGTTTCAGAGTTTCACTTGACCGACGCTTGAATAAAGTGATGAATCCCACGACAATGTTAATATTACATAAGGCGGAAGAATACACAATGTGCATGCAAGTAGATGTTAAGCAGAGCTTACTCATTTTACCGTGAACAGCCTATAATCCCCCTGTATTCTCACCTAACAAGTTTCAAAATTCCTAATCCTATGCGTGCAGTGCGCAGCTTACATGCGGCCGTTTCTGTAGCGGGGGTTTAAGTCCAACTTCAAGAAGTGTGCAGCCCTTAGGATCCACTTGTCGCACATACGTTTTCTCTTTCTTTATTCGCGATTAACCACCAGCCGACTTCTGTCGGTGTAATTTTGACACAACCGGTATTATAGAGGAGTGGCACAATGTATCGTAAGGATATGGCGAGGGGAAGGGAGAAGTTACCGAAAACCTGCCAGTAGTAGGCAACGTCCGCCACGATCTATGGGTGAGAGATTCGGGCGGCTCTCAACATCGGGGACTTGCCCAGAGGCGAAGTCCCGGACAAGAAACTCGCGGCGATGCAGTATGGGTCGCCGCGGTAGGAGACAACCGAGTATAAGCCACTCACGCTCACTTCACACTTTTCCGAAGCTCTTCTAAAGTTCAACTTCCAGGGTATTCCTCCGCCCCATGCAAACAAAGCTCAACCTAGTCTAGAAAATTACACCAAAAGACAGCGCGCCGCATTCGTGTGCACTCACTTCAATAATATTTTACTTAATAACTATTTCTCATTAGGCATTACAAATACACCTATTATATTTCTGTTTTTATGTTGATTGTATATGAAATATAATTATTTATATATAAAATATAAGTGAAAGGTATGTTTAAACAAAAATAATACACATTAATAATAACACAAGTATAAAACACCTATGATACATGACATATTTAGGAGACAACCAAGTACTTCATACATGGGGTGATTTTTCAAAGGTATCCTTCAAAAAATGTCAAGAAACCGCGAATAGACTACACTTCGTTATAGCCTATTCATGGTAAAATGAGCACTTTTGAAACCCCTGCTTAAGGTCTACATGTATGCACTTTGTGTATTCTTCCCTTCTTATGCAAAATTTACATTGTCATGGGCCTCGTCCCTTTATTCATGCGTCAGTCAAGTGCAACTGTGAAATTATTACAAAAGAAAATATTTTGCAAATCTGCTCATTTTTATACTTCGATGAATTAAAAAAAAAACAGAAAGTGAAAGAAATCATTTAGGTTATCACAAATGGTTACCTGGCACTTTTCGTTCAACGTTAAGATATGGAACTACATCCCATTCATCGTTACCAAGTTTACTGTGCGCGTGTCACTCAGTGCGCCCGCCCGTTAAATTATTTGCATGTAGGGACAGTGACTTTTATCTAAGGTTGATTTCAAAAGTGCTTACTTCATCGTGAACAGTCTTTAGTGACATGTCTTCTCGATCTTACCGTATAGTGCGAATAGTGCCACTGTTTTCAAACTGTGATCTGTGGCTTTGTCCTCGGTGGTCCGCGAAATAAATTTTATAATCCAATTTATTAATTTGTTCGAACGTTTCTATCACTAAATTGATTAATATCAATATTTTTCGTCATGATAGTGCCGAGTATTCGGTGATAGTTAATTTTAATGAGTAGTTAAATCGTCTTTCCTACGTTTTCTTAGTAGAATGGAAGAAGCCCTGATGAAATGGTTCATGTTAGGTTGAAACTTATATGTAGAATGGTCCATGTTATGTTCGACACACTATAGCTAGTGGTCCATGGTGGACGAAAGTTTGAGAACTTCAGGTATAGTGGATTAACAAAATCGTCGACTGCCGGATCTAAGCTGTTACACAAGTTTTGATTGGAACAGCGCAAACATGGTACACCGAAAGATGTCAGCAGCAATAAAAATCAATTTGTTTAGTTGAACCTGTTTATTTAATGTCGCCACAGACGTCATGAAGGTTGTCCCAGGGACGACTTCTCCGTGCGATGGTGGCCTGGACAAACAGGATAAAGCCGAGAACCGGCAGAATAACAGCCCACCGAACAGTTATTCTAAAGTCCAAATACAAGTGTGACGCAACCATATTTCTACGCGCAAATCATCTTAGTTGTCCCTCAAAACAACAGGTGAAAAATTTATGATAATTGATGCGTTGGTACATACTATGCCGAAAGAAGTGATACCAATCCGTGAAATATTAGTGGAAATCATTTAAGGAAATGTTACAGGCTGACCAATCTGTCGAATGCACGGAGAATCATACCACGACGTGGCGTTCATTGTCAAGTCTTGAGATACGATATATGTCGTGCATTATTATTTTATTTTAACGTGTGTTTGGAATGCGGACTGGCATTTTGCATACAGTAAATTACATGAATTTGTTTGTAAATATTAGAAGAAATATTTTTATTTATAAATGTTAAATACATTGCACATTCGTAAGGAGATCGCTCTACTCTGTGCACCCTTAACGCTGCATAAGAAAATTACAGTGTTAAACGAACAGCAATAGTTTCGTCACGTAAAAATATTTCATTCTTGGGTAATAAATGTGTGTTGTGCATTCAAACCGCTGCGCAGTGCTCATAGGCCTAGATATCCGCCATTTTAAAACGCCTAGAAGTGAAATTTTAATCAGCGAAATTTAACTGCTGTTGTTATCAGAATGCATTTTGTAACTTATTTTAAGTGGAGACATTTTCAATGGACACAACCGAATTGTCTGCATTTCCCCTTTTTTAGATTTAGAATATATCTGAGCACTTTTGAAAGCCGTGCTGATTCCTTGGTTACTGCGCTTCATTCCGCCATGTATAAAAATAATTTTATTTTTGATATAATAATTGACTTATACATGGCGCAGTTAAGTTACGCCTCTTCTTTTGGAAAACACACAGACATTTGTGTGTGTTTATCATACGGCGATTTTCACTCTAAAGAGCATAAAACAAAAGCTAAAGCAGTTTCCAGTGATTTCACATTCAAACATATTTAATGAAGTTAAAACTTTTGAAATAATTTCGTTATGTTGCAGTTGAGTTAGATTCAGAAATTCTTTGGACTTTCTCTATTGCGAAAGGTAATTAGAAAACCGCAAAAAAAAAAAAACTACTCCTTGCAATAATAAAAATTTAATATATGCCAAGAAACAGCTGACAAAATGTTACCAAAAAATTCAAAGACAAAATAAAAATGCGTTATTTTTACAAAAATGTGTATAAATAAAATTAAAATACACTGTAATGTATATATATAAGATTTTTATTTTGCGTATTTATTTTGACTCGAATTCTTGCGAAGTTATGACTCAAATTTATTTGTATACGCTAATCTTTAATTGGTGCGTGTGTATTGTGTTTTGGTTTTAGTCGCTTTTCTCGTCACCATATCCGAAAAAGGAGATATTTACACAAATATCTGCACCCAGTTTTTATGAAGACCTTAAAACAATTTTTTTTTTTTTTTTTAATTCATATACGCTGCCAACAATTACCCCAGTCTGCGATTGTGTTGAAATATACGCAGCGCGGGAATGCTTTTCAATACTTTATTCGAAAAGTGTTCACTTAACTGTGAACCAAGTATGGTTGTAATGACCGCAGTATCACAATCACTGGAATAATAAATGTACAGAATCGGTCTCGACATTATCGAACGTGAAGAAGACGGCGTAACTTTCTTTCTCTGTCGTTGCCTTCATATTTCTCAGCCAATTACACGCAGGCAAAGAAAGGCCCGTCGTTTTTCTTTCTTTCCCCCCCCCCCCCCCTTTTCCAAACGTCACGTGACTTGCCACTGTGATTGCTCCAATGCTCGCGCGAGGCCGGTTGACGATATATAGCCCTCGCCACGCTCGGGCGTAGAAGAGCAACAATGGCTTGTAATAGCTCGCCTTCTTCCTTTTCTCGTCCTGGTTCCGTCGTCGACGGCCTGGGCCGCGCAGGACCCCGCCTATTTTAATTAAACATGGCGAAGACGCTTTTTATTCTGCAAGGCCGGGGCAGGTGGGTTGGACGGGCGCCGCACAAGAATTCATCAGGGATTTTGTGCATTCAGAGCGAAGCGGCCTACAAGGTCCGCGGGCTTAAACGGATTTATCTTAGGTTGCGATACACGTGGCTGTATCTAAAGAATTGCTGCGGAACGGTCCCATGTTCGCATTCAGAGCGAAGCGGCCTACAAGGTCCGAGGGCTTAAACGGATTTATCTTAGGTTGCGATACACGTGGCTGTATCTAAAGAATTGCTGCGGAACGGTCCCATGTTCGCATTCAGAGCGAAGCGGCCTATAAGGTCCGCGGGCTTAAACGGATTTATCTTACGTTGCGATACACGTGGCTGTATCTAAATAATTGCTGCGGAACGGTCCCATGTTCGCATTCATTATTTTGGAGGGAGGGGGGGGGGTGCAGTAGTCTTTGGTTAATAACGGGAAGGAGGTCCGCAAACAGCCAATCAACCAACAATGCTAATTCAAGCAGGTAAGAAGTCACTCCGCTGGGAAAAATTTCACGCGATTTTATTTGTGCTGTTTTGTTGTATTATGTACAGGTTTTCTAATGCGTGCTTTATATTACTTTATATTGAGTTTAAAAGAGGTTAATATTATTATATTTATTTGTTTTTCGCTACTGTACACCGTTCTTTTCTTAGTTGCCAGTTTCTTCTTTCTAAAAAAAGAATGGAACTTCCTGTTCAAAATCAGTAATACATTAAATCGCCGGTCATGATTGTGAATGACTTTTTCATGTATAGGCCTACGCGTATTTGCATCCCACCTCTGTTAGGCGTTAATTCTGGCGAAGATCTGTAGTACAAGTCCGTACTTACTCTATCACTCGAATACGTTTCTGTCGAAAAAACTTTCGTGTAGATATGGTTAAAACGTATTCTGTAGTTTTACCTTTGTACGCCATTGCCGGTGTAAATGTGAACCACCAAACATCCTTAGAACTTAGGCAGAATAAAGACCATAAGCTATTATACGTTTCTAACTAAAGTACCGGATGCGATACTTCAATACCATCACGAAATCAGTTGAAAAAGAACTAGGCTGCATACACTTTGAAGACTTGTAACAAATGCCATATAAGAAATATTTGCGCTACTTTTTTTCATTGTGGAGTATATGTACATAAATATTTCAACAATTTCGAAAGCCGAAAATGATCATAAGGAAAATCAAAGTACCTACATAAAATTATGTTGATTCAATTCTTTTGCATTACTACAAAATGTGTAAAAGGAAACTACATTTGATAAACACTTAAAAAATTATTAAGTGATATAATTGTTAATTTTGTTAAATTTTTATTCCATCAACAAATCCCATATTTTTTCTGCAGTTTCTTCCGATAGGTTTCTATACTGATTATCGTTCAAAATTTTACATAATTTTTGCCCAATGCGTGCAGGTGAGGATTATTCAATGCTGCTTCTGCATTTATGATTTTTCCATGTCTATTCTTTACATCTGTCAACAGGTTTTGCTTGAAACGTAGAAAAGCAGCCAAGAAATAACAACGAATAGTCAGTATTCATCAAAATTGTCATCCATTTTCTGAAAAGAACTTAATCGAATGTATCAGAAGTTTCGCTTTTAAAATATCTGCATTAGTTAGTTTCCATCTGTAGCGCTACATTTCTACCAATGATTCATAAGGCTCTGAAATCCGTCTGTTAGAAACGTTGCTCCCGAGAAGCAAGGTTTTACAGTAAGTCACTATCTGCGTCATATCTGTTTCCGAATATCCTGTCTGTCAGATACACGGCAAAAATAAATTGATTGCAAACTCTTATTCATGGTAAATTTTTCATACTGTATACACGCTAAAAACTTCCTTTACAGCTGAGGAAGTTTACTAGAACTTTTTCACTGTGTAGACGGTAAAATATAGTCGTTTGATTGTGGCAAGTCCGGGAAATATGGATAATGTGAGATTTTATGGTATCGCAAATCATTTTGTCACTTACGGTTTCATATCTTTTATTGCCAAGATTAGATGACGCTTCTTACAGACCAATGGTCATAATTGGTGGCGCATTTAATCAGTTTATGCAGAGTATAAGACCGCGGCAATGGTTTTACCGAGAGGAAGAACTTGTAATGGACAACACGCACTGCCTTTACCACACTAACTTCGAACGTCGTACAGGATCTATCTCTCATCAAACTTCCTGGTACGATCGAATAAGGCTCATCGTATGTAATGATACCAGCGAGATATTGTAAATGTCTAATTTGTTCTTCGATACGGGGTATTCTTCCCTCTCACCTTGATTTCCTTATTTGCGGTTTATTTTTGAAAAAGATTGAAACTGGAAACATTAAGCTGTAAGACAAACTACCTGATAGTGGTGCACGTATTTGCCTAATGTCTCCCCTTGACCTGCGTCCTTACCCCCCTCATCTTTGTGACTTTGGCTTGAATCCACTGTACACAGATTAGTCAACTCTTCGCGATGTTTGGATTTTAGCTCTGATTTTGTAATGTGAAGCATTACTTATCAAGCTTCATCCAACTCCTACCCTCCAGTCTAACACAAGAGACCCTGAAGATGTCTGCTGGAAGGTACGGCGAAACGTCTATTCGTGAAACCAGCCAGACGCAGCTCCAGCCCTGACGCCAAAGTAACCAGCCTGAAAATATTCGTGAAAGAATTCAGTCTTTATTATAGGTGTTTGAGGAATTTTGTGTTTATTTATTATTAACTCGATATTTGAAAGAAGTTTAAACTCATTTCTAAGAAATATATTAATATTCAACAGTATACAATTTTCATTGTATATGATATAAAATATACTATATATTTACATAGTCTATTACAAATTTATTCTCTCGTGATATCTTAAATTTTCCAAAATTTACTATTTGACTGATACGCCCAATATTTGGCTATACGACTTAGAAAACTCTTACAAAAGTCGCATTTAAAGGGGTCGAATAATGTGATCAGATAATGAGCGATGGGTATTTTAAAACACAAAAAAAAAAAAAACACATTTTCTTCTTAATGTTGTTGAAATTTTATATATATTCTCAGTAGTTGAATAGTCAAGTCATTGTCTGGGGTAGCAGGGTAGCCTACGTAAATTAAATGTGGTAGCATTTCTCGATGCGGCTAACAGCCCAGTAAATAAAGGCTTAATGTCGGAAATAATCAGGTAAAGCTGAATTTTGGCCATTTGTTACAGCACTACCATAGAATTCATTTCCCAAAAGTCTCCGCCCCTCCCCTCGGTGCTTCCAACAACATTACACGCATTCAATCTTTACATTTGTAGTCCTTTGGTTATAGACCACTATGTACGTGTGTGTGTATATATGTGTATATATATACACATTATGTATATATATACACACTACGTATTATATATATATATATATATATATAATATATATTATATATATATATATATATATATATATATATATATTATATATTATATATATATATATATACACACGTATTTCTTACCATTACGGCAAAACCACTCGCATTAGCAAAAATTATATATATATATATATATATATATATATATAATTTTATATATTTTTTATTTATATATATATAATTTTTGCTAATGTGAGTGGTTTTGCCGTAATGGTAAGAAATACGTGTCAAATCGTGACTTTTATCATGCGATGTGAATAGTTGTCATATTTCATTGTAAACACTTTAAAATGATACCATGTTTACAACACTTTGACCGATGAGTTCGCCTCCAGGTGACAGGGAAGTGAGGCATGTGTCAACCTACATGAAAGCCCCTACCCCTCTTCGCTAAACAGGCAACCTTGGTAATGATCACCGTAAATATCAGTTTTCATGTAGCTGATAAAGTTGCTGCACGTGAATTGTGATTTGTTTTTAACTGAGGGTTGTTTTGTTTGTGTCGATCGTCAAGTGCTGGTAAAACTCTTTAGCGATTTTTTTAAAAATATTAATGATATTTTTTGGTAACTGGTACACAATCCCTTTTAATTCAGTCTCTCTTTAGCAAATTTTTATCATTAATTAACTACTGTTTCGTTTTAATGCTATATTATGTCATCAAAACAATGTCCGCGTATTAAAGTAACCCCTTTACACGTGCCTGATTGCAGCAATGTTCCAATTTCTTCAAGATTTGGTGATACGATTTAGCAATTTGCGTTTGATAATCTTTCAATTGGAATACCTCAAAATTCATTCGTTTTGCAACTTGCTCTGCCGCCTTGTGCACGACAAAGCAGCTTACACATGGTTTTCATTTCAATCGATAAGTGTTTTTTTTTTTACATTAAATACCAAAATAATAATTATTCTTTTTACTGTGCAGAGTCTCAAATAAAGAAATATGCAAGGATGTACTTCATTATAATTACGAAGTGTTTACACAAATATAATTTAAGTCATCCATAATGTTGGCTTATTACTAACTTCATGCAGTAACCTGTCTTAATAGCTGTAAAATTTATTCGCATTTACCCATGCCGTTTTATAAAAAATGATATATAAACATTAAATAAAATAATTAAAACTAAAATATTAAATACCACTACGGCAAGAGCAACGCGATATTATGGTAATTTGGGGATTTGGTTACGAACATATTGGTTTATAACTAAATGATTACAAATCTGAAGTTTTTTGGAAAAAAAAAAAAAGGGGGGGGAGTGTATCTGGTAGAAGTGTTGTGGGGAGGGGCGGCACTGTTGGGAAAGGACACCTCTGGTAGTGATCCAGCAACTGACCAAAATTATGTTATCACCTAATTATTTCCGACATTCACTCTCCCCCCTCCCCCCCCCCACTTACTGATCAACAGTGAACACAAAACGAGATCTCATGAATGACAGTCAAGCATGCGCACCTCATCGCCCCTTTTCGCAAACAGCCAGAACGTGGCAAATAAAAAATATTGCTTTAATAATTCTAATGGCATTCTCGAGGAACCATTAATTATTTTTATTTTTTGATGTCTCAGCAGTCAGAGCACATAAAATATTTGGAGGCTGCATGACAAGCTGACAGCCAGGGTTCATTCCACCGCGGAATTCAAATGCAACCGAGAGCGAACTGCATGAAGCGTGGCATGGCGTCTGCTGTCTTCTCCGAGGGCAAGGGTTGTTCCACGTGTCATTACCAGAGAAATAAGCGCCCTGTAATTAATTTCCGTGCTGCACGAGGATTGTCGTGCTAATTAACTGCCGCGATTCTCCCCCGGGCTGCACTTCGGCCAGACATGGCGATTAATATCCCGCCATGAGTACAAAAAAGATGGGAAATTACTTCCTGGCTGCGCTCTCCTCGCGTTCCGTGTTGTGCGATGTGCTGTCTGTAGGGCGTATTTGAATTACGTACGTCGAGTGTTAAGAGTAACGTAAACGGAGGATTTAGTTAACGTTCTTGAACATAATTCAAGTATGATCAGTTTAAATTAACCTATTCATTCGTCACGTAAAATACTTCATTTCGCGTACTATACAAGTACTTAAACGTATTAAATGACAACGTTTGTCGAAATTGTAACAACTTATATTACTGTTCATTTTTAGCATACTTTCCAAAGGGAATATAGGCTTATGGAATCACCCAAATGTCTGTGTCTGGAATGCATGTCCCCCCCCCCCCCCACCACACCATCACCAAATAACTTTTAAACCTGTTAACCGAATTTAATCTAACTCGGTCCAAAAGTAGTATATAGCAAGTTCACCCAAATTTTATATTTTCCATCATGCAAGATGTTTATTTTCGAAATGGCGGCAATTTTAAATTTTGGGTATTATGTTATACCTCAGGAACCATCTAACCAATTTAAACCAAATTTGGTATGTTGATAGCGAGTGATGTAAGAATTGAATTTATTAAGCGACAATGCGATAACTCTCCTACACAAACCAAGACCGTCAACATTATATTTGCCCTGCTCTCTGCCTTCATTGTATCTATTTTGCCTGGTGGCAAACTCCACATATCCAAAAGTGTGAGCGGTAGCTATCTGGATAAAAACAATTTTGCCAGGAGGAATACAGTAGCACTATGCTGCACTGAATTGAGAGCCAAGGCTAGCGATGCCAGAGACTCATCCCAACTACAATGGTCATGACTGTGGAAAATTGTAAGCGCAATCTTAATATTATTGTTGAACCCTCTCAACAATATTTGGGCAGGGATAGTATGGGCTTGTGTTTACAGGTTTGATTGCCCAAGCAAAACATATTTCACTGAAATTCTGAAATTGAAGTAGGGGGCATTACCAGAAATAATTAAGTCAGGATCGCCAAAGATATTTCACACATAATTTACAAGAGTCTTGCAAATGTTTCATATCTCTTATGTATATTAGGTACCATCATAAACTTGGTAAACCCACCAACTGCTACCAAAATACAATTATGGCCATTTCGAGGTCTAGCCAATGGCCCGAACTCATCTATGAAGAGGCACTTCCAGGGTCTCGTCGGTAGTTCCACAAAGTAAAGTCCTATCTTGTTATGCAATGGCTGTTTCGCCATCTAACATTCAATGCACCGTTTTAAATCATTCTCAATGTTCTCATTGAACGCAGGCCTGAAATAGTCTCGTTTCACCAAGTATTTAGTCTTTGTGATCCCTAGGTGGCCTATCTCTGAGTCTTGGAAATATCTTAAAATCATCGGACGGATCTTCTCTCGCACATATTCCCTTTTGTGCCCATTCCGCCATACAAAGTACATAATACCCTTATTGACACAATGCACACTTGTATTTCCAGCAGTAACATTAGTCTAAGGTGCTTACATTCCTCGTCCTGTTCCTGGCACTCCACTATTATAATACGTTATTCAGGAATATTTTTTATTACAAAATTCTGCTTCTCACCAAGAATATTTGCAGGTTCAAACTCGCTGGGATCGTACATACAGGATAAACAATCGGCCATGACATTCTAGTTTCCCTTCTAGTGGATGATCCTTAAATCTGAACCTCGTAAACCACATGATCCAGCAACCGATCTTTCCTTTTTGGCAATGTGGAAAAATAGTCAAGTGAGAGCTTAACTATCAGTAATTAAATAAAACTCGGAGTGTTTCAGATATGTGCTAAAGCATTCCACCCCAAAAATACACACTAGTGCTTCCTTCTCAAACATCCTGTACTACTGTACTGCTCAGCTCCTGATAGGATATGGCTGTAATAGGTTATGAGCTTAAAACCAACACCAAGATCCTGAAGAAGGATGGCTCCAACCACCAATGCTGAGGCATCATTGTACAGAATGAATCTTTTACTAACATCGGGAAGGGCCAACACCTGGGGATGGAAAATGGCATACTTCAAATCTCTAAAGATCTCATCCTACTCTTGCACCAAACAAAAGGTTGCCCTTTTTTCTTAATTTATTTAAGGCCGTGCACAGTATAGCACAATCTTCTACAAACCTGGCAAGGTACCCTAGCATCCCTATCAACCTTATAATCCCATAATTCCTAGGCCTAGGGAAGTTCAATATCGAGGCAATCCCATACCCAATTATGAATCCAAGAAATTTAATCTCAGACTTCGCCCAAGCCAACTTTTCAGAGTTAACTGTACAATCAGATTTGCTTTACTTACTGAGAACAGCCTTAATATGCTTAACATGATCCTGTCCCATATCTGAATATATGTAGATGTCATCTAAAGAAAATGAGAACATATTTAAAGTGGAATTCCTCCAATACTTTGTGCAAAATCCTCGACGAACATTGCTCCCCTCCCCCCATACAATTTACACCAAAGGGAACTCTTTCCCATTGTAAATGCGAGCACACTGGTGATAAGCGGAGTTCAAATCCATTATTTAAAAAAAATTGGCCTGCCCATTGTTTTGAAATATAGTTTCTATGAAGAGGAGCAGGAACTGGTCGAATTTTACCTTCTCATATAAAATTCTGTAGTCCACTACGAGACGATATTGGCCTTGATCCTTATTTTTTGCTAGGAAGGCGGAAGCAGAATATGGCGATACAGAAGGAGCAATTAACTTTTTGTTCTTAAATCAGCAATTATATCACTAAACGCTTTTTATTTAGACGGAAAGAAATGATAGGGGACACATCTTATTGGTTTCTCATCACTGATTTTTATTTCTTTTGGCATGAGGTCACAAGTCCCTTGCCCTTTGGTAATCACATCATCAAATTCCTCCAGGTTTTCACGCAAATCTTCCTTACAGTCTTCATCCCCAGTTAGGTTATTATCAAATTGGATACCAGTAAATCTTTTATCTTACTTCTCGCTCTCAAACGACACTTAAACTAACTTACATAACAAATTTGGACGGAATCTTACAAGTAGTTTCCGAGATATAACTTAAATGCTTAATTTTTTTCATGCGGTAGCTACCGAAATTTAAGACCATTAACAATATCCTTCTCAAGATACAATGCTTTCATGATGCACTGTCAACAAAACATATTTAGTTTCAGTTGGTTAAAGACATGACAGTGCTCGGCGTAGTTCGATGCCCTTACCAAGAACTATATGTGTACCAAGTTTGGAGAAATTTGGTTCACAGGTTCAGAAGTTTTTAAAAGGAGACGGGGACACACACAGAGAAACACACACACATGTACAAACCTAGAGACAGAAAATGCTCTCGTAAGCCTAATTTTTCTTTCGTAACGAGGGCTAAAATACGGAAAGAAATTTTTACATATCGCTTTTTTTTTATAAATCCGAATTAAATTCCGGCACGTGATTCGTTACTTTTCGTTGATTGTCTCAACAGAAATACGACGACTTCGATCTGTATTTTTTGAACTTAAGGTATATGTTATGGAGATTTTAAAAATAATTCTCTACCTGTGCTTCAAGAAATGAAAATACAACTTTGAAACATGTCATTAAACAACCTGTTATTAATGCTATTCGTTAATAAGCTAAAACTTTTAATTCGAAACCCGAAATCTGACTTATGACGGAAATTTAGTAAATATTTTAATTTTTTATTTTTATTTAAAATATTTTAACTTCTTTCTTATATAAACTTCATGTAATGTTTTAGCAACTTATTTAGATTTGAACAGAATACTAGGTTTTATAGTAAATAGTACATTTTTTCGGAATATTTTCTGATTTAAAAGAACGGAAATTTTCCTCTATTTTTGAAGGTGACTATACAAACGGGATGTAATTTTACAGTTCACTTTCAAAAGTCAAGGTCAAAATATCTGGTAATGGCTGCCTTCCAACCGAAATAAGGAAGAATGAAATACTTTCTGCTTCTCGGTCTAAAACCTGAGATTGACCTAGTAAATAAAAACAGCTTAACGCAATACAAAATTAATATAATTCAGTGTAAAGTGTTCCGTACACTAGGAAATAACAGCCAGCAATTTTCTTCCAGAAGTATACAGTTTAAAATGTCGCGTGTTCCACACGTAATTAGGACGCATTTCTTCTTCAGTTTGCCTTGTGGCAGCATCTGCCTTGAAGCACAGCTGTGACCGCCGAAAGCGGATCTTGAACGACCATCAAAGCATGTCGGTGAAATACTCGTGACTACGATACGGACCCTTGCGTCATCGGATATCGCCGTAATAATTTTTCAGCGTTTGGGAGAATCACCCTGGGCATACACATTTTTTTTGTCCTTCTCAGAGGCCGCTTTGAGATCATTTTCTTCTTCAGTTGACTTTCATAACTCGCCCGGCAACTCCTATTAGTCTAAACGTTAAATGGTAATTTCAGCAGACGACTCGATATAGGCCTACACTGCGTCTCTACTCTGAAACAACCAGTAGGTAATGCGCCGGTGGAAACATTATCCCACTTCATCCAATATTGTAATTTCATGAATTTTTAATGATAAAATTTTACATAACATGTTTTTTCATGTCGCATGGAACTTTTGTTGGGGATGGTCGCCCGCTTCATCCAAAATACCTATTTTTTTATTTATTACATGCAGCATGACTCGTAGAAAACGCTTTGAAAGTTGCGTAATGTTGTCGCAATACACCGACCTTGAGTCAACCGTTCGATACTGATGCCCAGGAATGCGATGACCATTTCAAACGAAATGTATACTTGTTGAATGGTGAGGCTGCCATTGCATTCCATGTCACAGCTTAAGTGAAAACTTCATTTAGTGCCTTTTCAATGCTCTGGACCCTGTAATTAGAATATCGTGATGAACAAATGAGCTTGACTCACGCGAGTATGATTTAGCCACACTGATGCACTAATAATAGTAATAATAATAACAGGATATTGGGTTAGTGCTCTTTAAAATAAGGATTCATTTGATGTGCTATAGCCTTCCAGGCCAGCGATTTTCGGAGCGAAATTCTTGTATGAAAAGTGTACCCGATATTGCCTCATGTAAATTATTTTTGAGTGTTTGCTTTTCCCGACCAATATTTTATTCATTCGTAAGTCCACATATTTTCACCATACGCGTTCTTCACGCTTATCAGTTACGACATATCGGTTGCTCAGTCATCATGACAGGTGACTCCACCGAAGACCTGCGTCGCTCCATTATTGTCGACCTCGTATTGGGCAGAAATAGGCAGATGCTTTTAGCGTAACTTATTCAAAATGTCACCACTTACGTGGGGATGTGTTTGTAGACACTTCTCCAGCTTTGTATTTAAGTTGGGAGCGCGTTCACTTTAATGGACTGGCAGGTATTTTATCGTCGCTGGCAACAAGTTGCACTAGTTATTCAGCATCGGCAAGCAATCTCGCAACCTCGTGGAAACGCAAAAACGAACTGTAATATATTCGATTGTGCGATCACGTGGACACTTTCGTGTAAATATCTCGAAGTGCCAGCGACGACATCGCGAGTTCTAAATCGTGGTCTCTCAGTCTTTCAGGAATAGTTCTGGAAAACTTTTCACAGTCGTGAAGCTCTGGCGTTAAGGTCGTCACTGACACATACATAAAACAACTTCCTGCTCAGAATGGAAGTAAAATCCCGAACAAACCACATGCATCGTACTATTTTACTACAGTCAATAGTGTGATCATTAAATATATCAGAGTTTGAGCTTATATTAGTGCAGAATTTCCAAATGATCACATTTCGGAATTATTCATCAAAACTTCTTTTTTCCGGACAAGTGAGAGGGATTTATACCATGTAATTTTTTTTTCTGTTGTGTACGGCGAATCCATTTATGTTCATAGCCCATGTCTTTTAACTTATTCTTTATGACATTTTCTTTCTGTCCGAGGCACCTCGCCTGGACCATGTCAATAAGTGCTTGGATTTTGCTTTCGAACTACAGGATAGGCTGTTCACGGTAAACTGAGCACTTTTGAAAGCCCTGCTTAAGATCTACTTATATGCACGTTGTGTATTCTTCCATCTTATGTAAAATTAATATTGCCACGGGCCTCATCACTTTATTCACGCGTCCGTTAAGTGAAACTGTGAAATTATCAGACAAGTAAATATTTTACAAAAATGCTAATTTTTACACTTCGATGTATTAAAAATAACAGAAAGCAAAGGAAATTATTTAAGTTACCACAAATGGTTACCTGACATTTTTTATTTGACGTTATATGGTACTACTTTCCCTCCATCGTTGCCAACTTTACTGGGCGCATTTCACTCAGCGCGCGCGTTAAAATGTACGAAGCTAGGAGCAGTGAGATTTTTCAAAGGTTGATTTCAAAAATTCTAACTTTATGGTGAACAATCTTTAACACTAATTCTTCGTCCAGTTGAAAACTTCGGAATCAGTGGTTTAGCGTTCGCGATGTAACAGATACCTTGCAACGTTGCTGATGGAATATTCTTTTTTTAAATTTATCTAGCAGCAAAGAGAAACTTCCGAGGTTTGTGAGGTTTACCTAGAGTGTTCGTGTTTCCTCCTTCGTATTGGCTCCACCGCTGCTCCATCCCCATCTCGCCTCATACATTCTCCCGGCTGGCCGGAGCGACAGGCCTGTACTTCAGGCAAGGCAGTCGGCCCTACTCGGCGCCAGACTTCTCACATACATGGCGACTGCCTGTGACAGGACCACCAGGGAGGTTTTACATATAGTATCAAAGAGGATATCCTCGCAGTTTGCACGCTAGCGTGTAGCACGAGTGATGTTACCTATGAAATCCTGTGTATGATATTTGTGGCAGGGAGTACCTTTCCAGGTGTTAGTTTAGGTTAAGTTCAGTGTGGAAACAATATCTCCTACCAGTTAACTGAAAAGAGTCTTAGAAGTGATGGCATTAATTACTTCAATTAACTTATATTAAAATTAGTAAAAGATCAAAAATCTTAAGCACCGGAAAAAAAAACATTAGTTCGTGAAAACAATCGAGTATACGTAGTGTAGATAAGTTGAATTGTTACAAATCATTCTTGAAAATGTCATAAGACGTCGCCATTTATTTAATTCAAAGTAATCATTAGTAAACACTAATTTTAAAAATTATGTGTGTTTTTAAAATTATTATTTTGCCAAATTAGTTTCCACATTACTGAACAGCATTTGGTTTCACATCATTTACTAATGTGGAATAAAATACATATTTTTTATATTAGTATGTTTGAAGCTGACGTTTGAAAACATTGCGATATTATGTTCTTTCTACAATTGAAAAAAATTGCCATATATGTGTGCGTTTAATTTGTTGAATAGAATTATCATTTTGTATATTTTTATTTTTCTTCCAAGGAGTACAGGGCACTTTTATCTTCATTTCAGGCCAAGTAGTTATTTGTAGTCAGACTTCTGCCACGATTATAATCATACCATGGTAATTGTAGGGGTGAATATAGTACATACTAAAAACTATTTGGGGAAGTATTTATAATCAAATACTGCTAACATTAACATTTACTTTTCTTCGTGTGACCGATGATAGGGTGAACTGATTGAACTGATATGTGATTAACAATACAGAAGCAAATTATTTTCAGCCATGCAGAAAGTTTTTGAGCGATATCAAGTTGCAACTGACAAACTGCTTTACCTCAGAATACAAATGTTTTTGAATGACTTTTAATGCAGTTTACCAAGTAATGTAGCGCATTAACGTTATTTATTAATCGAGCTCGTTTAACTTGGGGTATCTATACACCTAAACCAGTTTTTATGAGTGGGTAAGTACTTTTTTTCAATGTCTGAAGTTTATTACGTGAACACACACCACATACCAAAGTAAATCATGGAAAATAACAGTCCTAATTAAGTGTAACCGTTAATTTCGAGATTAACTTTATCGCGGGATCTGTTCACAAAAAAAATATTGCTACGCCCCTGATGATGAATTTGAACGTGTAAGAACCACTACCGAAGTCTGTTAAATTTCGCTTCTGTCCGGAGGAAAAGGAGAAGACAAATTACGAAGCGTATAACCTGAAAGAAGTGACTCAGAGAGCAAGAAAATTATGGACACAGGCGTATTCCAGAGAAAGAGGGGGTAGTTATGGTCGGGTTGTGCTCTTACCTTTATCACTCGTTACTGGCTGTACACTGCCGGCGGCAGCTCAACTGCGACTGTAAAACGTGATTGGTTCTTGCCACGTCCGTGCTTTGCTGGTAGCCTCGGGCTCGCGCTACGAAAGAGTGGCCGACGCTAGGAAGAGTTTCGCAAAGAAGTGGCCGCTGCGTGGAAAAAATGGAAGCCCACTGCAACGTTTCTATACAGGTTTAATTTTTTTCCTTATATTTTTCGACCCGATATTTTTTTTTTTTCGGTTAAATTATTCTTTATCCGACGCATCCTTTGAACGCAGTGCTTAATGTTGCCGTGCAAGTCACGATGACGCGAGAAGAAGTTAAAATAAAAATAAGTATTTTAAATTGCACAATTTTAGTGATTATCCTTACTAATATAATAAATGGGAAATTGTGTTTGTTTGTTCTTCTTTCACGTCAATCGACGTGATTTTTTTCACAGATATAGTTAAATGGTCAGAGAGTGACATACGCTACTTTTTATTCCTGGAAAATACCTCATTCCTTCAGGAAAAATTCTTATTTTAAATAGGTACTAGATTAAGCTTTTCTTAGGATTGATTACTGCATTAAAAAGGATTGTTAAAAAAATACTCGTCATTTATCCTTTCTTTTTTGTCCATGGGTTGTAAACCTTTCCTTCCAAACTGCCATAGTTGCCCAGTGGCTAGAGTTATTCCAAGTGGGGCTGTAGTGACCCAGTGGATTGATATATATCAAGTGGGGCCGCAGTAGCTCAGTGGCTAAAGCACCCAATAAGGGGGCCGCGGAAGCTCAATGGTTAGAGAACCATCTAAGGTTGCCGCAGAAGCTCAGGGGATAGAGAACCCAATAGTGGGGCCGCAGCTGGTCAGGGGCTAAAGCACCCAATAGTGGGGCCGCAGTTGGTCAGGGGCTAGAGCACTAATAGTGGGGCCGCAGTAGCTCAGTGGGTAGAGAACCCAATAGTGCGGCCGCAGAAACTCAGTTGGTAGAGAACCCAATAGTGGGGCTGCAGCTGGTCAGGGGCTAAAGCACCCAATAGTGGGGCCGCAGTTGGTCAGGGGCTAGAGCACTAATAGTGGGGCCGCAGTAGCTCAGTGGGTAGAGAACCCAATAGTGCGGCCGCAGAAACTCAGTTGGTAGAGAACCCAATAGTGGGGCTGCAGCTGGTCAGGGGCTAGAGCACCCAATAGTGGGGCCGCAGTTGGTCAGGGGCTAGAGCACTAATAGTGGGGCCGCAGTAGCTCAGTGGATAGAGAACCCAATAGTGCGGCCGCAGAAACTCAGTGGGTAGAGAACCCAATAGCGGGGTCGCAGTAGCTCAGTGGGTAGAGAGCCCAATAGTGGATTTGTGTCAAAAAAAGGTAAAAGCAGGTAAAAGCTAGTTTATTATAAACATAACTTTATCAATACGTCTTCAAGCCATTGTGTAGTTTTCCATCCTCGGTATGCGGATAGTGTCTTGCCGATAAAACCACTTCGTTTCACGGCTAAAAAAATACTTCCGTGTATATCGGTATGGTACGGAGCATAAGTTAACATGAGTATACGAAATGCTAGAGATATCATGTGGTTTATAACGCTCGGGCCCATGACGAACAATTAATTTACGTTCATCACTTGATAGAAGTTGCCTATTTACTCTTTTATTCTGGTAGCAAGTTGGACGTCTTCTAGTCTTCTTACATGCTAAACTAATATAAACTTAGCCTACATCCAAAAACGACGTACCTGATTAATATGAACCACTGCAGAGTAGGCTTTCCTCAAACAGAATATTTGTTTTATGCGTATCGTAATGACTATTATAACCTTGAATTGTTATTAAAACAGTTCAGCAGACGTCTTTGTGGTATGTTAGTTACACTGTAAAGAAAATTTGGGCAACCGCTGGTGTCAGGCCCGTTCATAGGCACTCACTCATCCCAAGCCAGGGTACAGTAAAAGGGTAATTTCGATTAAACTAATTTTAATACCATAGTGCCATACTTGGTCGCCATTTCGGAACCGAAACCATTAGGATTTTAAAACTAGTAACTTAGTCTATTGCGAATATTTTCGTACTTCAACAAATTCCACCCACATATAATGCACAATAAGATTCTTCTAATTTCATATTTGATATATTATTATAGTATTCAAAAAATTTAAGTGATTTTAAATTATTGTTTGTAACGCTAGGTTCATAAAACCATTCATTTTTTTAAATGTAGCATTTTCCTCACCCTTTCCCCGCAACGAGATGGACAAAATGAGAAAAAAACCCTAATGTAACATCTTAACGGTAACTTATAAAACCTCGAATAAAAACATATTACTATACTTCGTAGTTTTCTTGAGCTTTAGTGAACTTGGCAAAGAACATTTATTCTGGATTTAATAATGACATTTTGTGGAGAGGACATGTGTATGGCCTTGTGTGTTCTGGGTTTGTCAATCACCGAAATGCAATGGTGCTGAAATAATAGTGATTGTTTACGTAAGAAAAAAAAGCTCTTTGTATGACAAGCTGCTACTATGGTTCTCCCATAAACACTCCAAGAAAATATCCGCAATTAATTTATGAGTAGTAGGATTAAAAGAGATCTGGCACAGGATTAAGGAGTCGAAACCAGGAGCCACCAGCCAACTCGATTGACATCACAGGCGGAGATAGAGCTCGGCGGTCGGCTCTACGACTTACTCTACCCAAGACTGACTCCACCTAAAACTGACTCCACCTAAGACTGACCCCGCCCAATCTGGCTCCACCCAAAACTTGATCAACCCAAGACTGGCTACAACCGAGAATGATACCGCCCAAGACAGACTCCTGCCGACAACTGCTCCTACCATATTGCCTAGAACAATGAACAGGACCAACCTGCAAAGCCAATCATCCATACCAACGGACGATTACGACCAATCTCGAAACAAGTCGCATAATACTGTTGCGAAGTGATTTTCCCGGGTTTAGTTTCTGTTAGATGCCCTTAATTTCTCTTCGAAGCTCTTTATTTTTTGTTTTGATGTGTTAGGTTAGTTTATTATTTTTTTTGGTATGGGTTAAAATAATTTTTTTAAATTGAAGATATAAGGTTCAGTCGTTTGTTGTCGCTTTGGTTAGGTTTGGCCCTCTTTTTTGTTCAAATGCGACTCACTTTTTTTGTTTTAGTAATGATTAAATATATAATTTTTTTCGAGTTTTGATTATAAATCGAAAGAATCATTCCTCTTTTGTTTTAGTGATAGGGTACTTAAGACATATTTAACCTTAACTTAATAGTCGTGGTCTTGTTTGGATTGTAACTTGTACTGCCTTTTCAAAGTGTTATAATGTTTTTTATATTATTGAGAAGCCCTTTATTTTTTTATGTTTTGTTAAGGTCTTATAATTTATTTTGTTCGGATGACTTTAAATTATTTTATAAGAATGCTCAGTTTGTCATCCCAGAAATAGTCCTTAGGTTTGCTGTTTGGTAGTAGAGGCTTCTGGAGAGCTGGTGCTGGAACTGTTTTTCAAACTTCCCGAGCTGAGCTCAGCCTCAGCACATTTCTGTGCCGGCTGTAACTTTGCATGTTTACATTCACTGCTTCGTCGCTGTAGTTTGCGATTATCATTTACGTGAAATGTTTTGAGTCGCTCTGTGTTGGCTACGTAAGTTCCAGGAGATGCTCTGGCGGTGAGTTTCGGCATCGGCAGCTGTGTTTGTAGGCAGTCAGGGGCAGGGAGAAGGTTTCGTATTGTGGCCAGCAGACAAAATGTAGGGCACTCAGGGAACAAGGGAAGTGAATTGGTGCTGAACACGTGTTTATGAGCTGTTACACGTTTACGCGGACTATTCCGATTGGCTGACGCCCGTATGGCGAGAGGAATGAGGCCCGATTAGGTGAGGCATTGCGTTGTTTTTTAGAGGGGAGTCTTCGTCTGGAGTCGTAACTGAAAGGACGCATGGAAGCATCAAAGTCGGGAAGGCGTAGACAAAGGCTGCGAGGTTCGAGTGAAGCAGGCTGGAGGAGTCTGGGCTGGACGTCTGATATGTAGAACTTTAATATAAGTAACCTTTTTTTTTTCGTAGTTGTAGTTTGATGTAAATTATAGTTAAGGGCTCCAGTGGGCAGCATAAAGTTCATGTTTGTTTCAGGAGTTAAAAGCTTAGAAGTTTCTTTGAAATTTACTGTAACATCGGTGAGAAAGAAGGAACTTTTATGTTGATTTTTTTGAGTATGTAATGCTTATAGTTGATGCCGACATAAGATTGGCTATGTTTGGTTGTTAGGTAAGGGTCTATATTGCAGTTAATGTAAGTGAATCTGTCGAGATGTTTTATTTTGGCTAACAGACGTCTTCGTCCCATCATAGATTAGTGAGCCGATAATCTTGAAGTCTAAATGGGAAACTGTATAAAAGATAATACCTTTATGGTACAGAAAACAGCTGTGATCAGTTACTAAATGATGAAATTTGGAAATGAACAGTCAAATATAAAATTAGCTGCTAAATTTGTAATGAATTCAGAAAAAGACGTTTTATTTGTACTGTTTTGTAATTACTTTCAGAAACATTAGTTTTGTCCATTATTATTTTTATTCCAAAATTAAATCAATTTTTAATATCTTTATTTATTTATTTTGAAACCAAGCTTTAATGTTCAAAATTGTAAAACGTATTTATAAATGATTGTTATTAATTATATATATATATTGAGAATTTATTTTTGAAATAATTAATTTATAGAAATACCCCTCATTACTTTTATTTAGTAGTTATTAGTGAAAAATCCCCTTTTATTAATGGATCTTTTTAGATTAATTTTATTTTTTATTTTTTATTACAAATTCTATTTCATTTACACGCCCGAACTGCCTGCTACGAGAACCCACATTTCGACCTCTTGTACGCCAAGTGAGGGCTTTATGATGTCTGAGGTTTTCTCTACAGTAAGATGGAGTATTTGATTAGTTTTTGGGCATCTGTGCGGCCCTTGCTAACTGCCCAGTGTTGAAGCTACACCCCCTAGGTTTTTATTGCTAAGATGAAGCGAGTTGTGTTTAGCTGATCAGGTCGAGATGTTAATTTCTCTTATTATTTTTAATTTATGGAGGTTAATTGACGAAGTGCGAGAGTCACAAGATGTTAATAGATGCGATTTGCCTTTCCATTCCAAACCCCATTTGCCTGGCTGTTAATTTATTGACGATGCCGGGAAATAGTAGAACTTTTGTTTACAAGAGTTTTTGAAATGAGATGTCAACAACCCCTCCCCCCTCCGTCATCCAGTGTTTCCTTTCACTGCAGCTAGATTCAAAATTTCACTATTTCTCCGATGATTATTCTACTCTTTTTTTACCCCCGCTACAATACTTATTCATTCCTAACCTCTTCTTGCAAAAGTCCGTAAAACCTCGCAAAAACTTCGCAAAAAATCTATATAACATCTCGCCTCGATCATGTAGCGAATCGAGTAGTCTATATCGGAAATTACGAGAGTGCTTCGCGAGCCATGTCGTGAACCAATGAGCGAACCACATGACATTCCTTAATATATGTCGTGAACAATGCCATGAAATGATGTGGACTACGAAATATTACTCAAAGAATTTCATAGACCATGTCTCTAACCAAGATACGAGCTGCAAAAAGAATCTTAAAGAATTACACGAGCCATGTCATGATGCCATGTTTCACGAGACTCGGTTGTCCATTGGGTGAACAAATTCTCTTCCACGAAAAAAAAAAAAACACGAGACCTCAGCTTCGTCTCCGACGAAGATGCAGTGGAGACATCGCCATCATCATCACCTTTCGGCTAACTGACCCTCGTCACACATTGCTTCGAGACTATTTTCGAGCTAAAATCTTGGTTAGTGGCATGGTCCATGACATTATTTGAGGAATATTTTGTAGTTCTCATCAAGGTTCGCAGTATTTTTCATGGTATACTTAAGGGATGCTAGGTGGTTCGCCCATTGTTTCACAACATGGGTCGCGAAGCAGTTCACATAATTTCCGAGACTCACTACTCGATTCGCTGCATCGTCGAGGCGAATGAGTTGTTTATGGATTTTTTTGCGAAGTTTTTGTGAGGTTACACGAAGTTTTGCTTGAAGATGTTAGAAATTAGAATAGGTATTATGCGATTTGTTTCGAGATTGCTCAACATCGTCTGTTGACATGGATGATTGGTATTGATGATTGGTCTTGCTGGTTGGTTTCGTTCATTGTTCTAGACAGTTTAGTAGGAATTGGTTTCAGCACGATTATGTCTTGGATGGTGTCATTCTCGGGGGTAGTCAGTCTGTGGAGTCAGTCATGGGTGGAGCCAATCTTGTGTGGAGCCAGTCTTGTTGTGGAGCCAGTTTTGGGTGAAGTCAGTCTTAGCTGGAATCAGTCGATGACCAATATTGTTGGGTAGTGTGATCATTGGGTCGTTGGCCTTGAAGGCTGATACGGTTATATAGCATGGCTAATTAGTAATATACAGTCTGTCCGGTTAGTCGGTCTGTTTTGTTAGTTTGTCTGGGCAGCTGGTAATTGCCATTTGGTTTCATAAGCTGTGGATGAGATGATTTGCGACATTTTTGTAAACTTTGGCAAAGATTTGCGATGAATTTGATAGGTTTTGGAGTGAAGAGGTTGTTACATCCCTTTAGGACGTAGCAGGACTAAAGGAAAGCAAGGAGAAGGACATATATCTATTAAAAAAATCAAAAAAGCATGGACACAATAATTCCAAAATCAATACAGGTATATTGAAACCAATCTAAACATTATCACCAAGAACAACAACTTTGCAACTAGTTTGAAAAATATCAATTACCTTTGTAACCAACCAGAATAAACAATTGTGAAATCCCATTATAAAAGGTGAAATGACTCCCTGAGTAAATCTAGCACCATTACAACTTTAAAATTAAAGTACGCCTGATGATTCACTAAAAAGTACAACCTGGAATACTAATTTCAAGAATACCATTGGGAAGTAGCAAAAACCCCCATTACTCTTGACGATGAGCATAAATGCACACCATAACAAATCATCTAAACTCCTCGACATTAAAATTCTTTTGGAAAATCTAATTCCAGGATACCATTCCCACAGTACGCCAAAAAAAGGACGAATCCACCTCTTACAAACATTCCCATAAAATAACATATTGAAAATTCACACAGTCAAAACAGTGAAGAAACACTTCCCTACAAAAATCCATATAACAAAAATCGCTTAAAAAACACACTACTAAAAGGGAAACTCTACCCCTCTAATAAATTATGAATGCTAAAATAAATATTCTATATGATCACACTCATTTCAAATGATGCTCGAAGATATGACGATTTGTTGCCAGCATATTGTAATAAATTTGTTTGTTTTTCTTGTATGTTTTTTCTTTGTTTCTTATCTACAAGAACATGACTGTTCCAGTAACTATTTGAACACGTTCGTCATATGTTTTTTGCATATATTTTTTTTAGGCTATCCCACACCACCTTCAAGTTGTCTGCTGTCCTGTACTGATCACAAGATTTACAACTGAAACTATACGCAATCGTTTGCCACTGTTTCGCTTTATTTTGTTTTGTCACAACATCAGTTCGTTTATTTTCAATGGTATTAAAATGTTCTGTTACTTACTATAACAAAATGTGTTTTTCATGGCATGAAAAATTTCTGCGTCGCTGTTTACGACCACAATACCTTAACGACTTGCCATACTTTTTCAAAATGATTTCTCCGTACAAGCTCAAAGCAAAATCTCTAATGTTTATCAAGAGAAAATCGCGATTAAGTCACATTATCGAGATAACTTTAACGAGATATTCTTTCCGGCTATTCAATCTAATGAAACACGCTCAACATGATCGAGATTAAAATCGAAGTTAAACCTCTAATCTGGATAAAAGTATCTCGATATTCCGAAAAGTTAATCTTCGTTGGTGAAACCGGCCCTAACACACGCACACAAGCGGTTTTACACATACACACCAACACCAATCCCGTTTATTATAATTTGCACTTACACACAAAACATATCAGCAAATTGGATTCGTCATCCTTTACTACCTTTGTTAATATAGTAAATTATTATGCAATGATACAAAAAATTACAAATAAGTATTACAAATAAGTATTCACAGATAATATAAAACAGAGCTGCATCTTATATATTTATATTACTTACAGTATAAAGTTATATTAAATATTTACTTCACAAAAACAATTAAGATGAACAAAATATTGTAAAAACAAATGTCAACATAATTTGGAAAATAAATTCGAAGCCATTATATTTAAATTAGGGGCCTCCAAAATACACTACAGTAATCGAAGAAAAAATATTTAATATATTTTAAACAGGCCTATCAAATCTGACCAGAAAAATAAGGCTTTAATATATTCTACAAACTGATGAAAATAACAAAATTTTAACAGTGATAATTTCATAAAAACTTAATTTGATCATTGTATGATTTTCAGACTTATTCGCAAATATTCAATATGGCACAGAATTGCACACACAAACACACACACACACACACATATATATAACTCATATATTGAGTAGTACTCATATATATATGAGTACTACTCAAGTGTAATATTTTACAATAATTGTTATGAAGTTATATATATGTATAACTTATATATGTATATAACTTCATAATAATTATTGTAAAATATTACACTTGAGTAGTACTCATATTACATGAAAATGCGTCTAACATGCTGAAGCCCCGAAGTACGAAGTGGTGTAGACATGATCTATCGTCGGCCAGCCCGCGCAACTCGATGAGGAACACTGCACACTTGCTCAGGCTGGGGCGAACATTTATACGCGAAAACGCTGCTCGGGAAGGTTAAGGAGGCGGCGGGAATAGCGGAGAGGCATATGGAAGGTGCCAGAGTGTGCGAGGCTGAACTCGTTGCCAGTAGTAGCCACCAGACAGCGCTCTACCGCGCCAGGAGCACCGCGCACCTCTCTTCAGTATAGCTCAGTGCTCGGAAGCGTTCAGACGTGCGCCACCCCCTTAGAGGGGGGGGGGGGGCGAAGAAAAACAAAGTACCTTTTCTGCAGCAAAAATATTGCCTCTTTACATAGTAACCCCTCTTCAAACAAAATTACAGTTTATTAAGCTGGGCTACAAATACAGTCGTGGCTAATAACAAAGCAGACTTACGAAGTTCATTAATTTCATGTACTTCGGTAAACACACCAACACCATAATAGCAGCATTTAATCGTACTCCAGAAAATCTTAGGCATCACACACTTCACCAGCTGGCGGGACGAAAAATAATCGTTCAAGTAGGACAGTTTTTCGGCAGGTCAGGAGTACTCACAAAATTGATTGATTTTGCAAACTGACACACGTGTCAGTCTGGAAGCAGGGCTTCAAGGTTAACTAAGAGATTCGTATTAGGCGAATTTTTATCGAGGTTGGTCGTCATCATCTGTTGGTATAGGTGGGTGGTACGGCCGGTTGGTCTTGTCCATAGTTCTAGCTAGTTTTGCAGTAATTGGTCTCAATATGAGCCAGTCTTGGGAGGAGTGAGTACTGGGTGGAGTATGTACTGGGTAGTGTCATTCTTGGTTGGTGGCAGTTTTGGATGGTGTCATTCTTGGTTAGTCTCATTATTGGTTGATGTCCCATCTTGGGTGGTCTTGTTCTTGAGTGTTGTCATTATTCGGTTGTGCCATTCTTGGGTAGAGTCAGTCTTGGGTGTAATCAATCTTGGGTGTAATAAATCTTGGGTGTAATCAGTCTTGGGTGTAATCTATCTTGCGTGTAATCAGTTTTGGGTGTAATCATCTCGGATGTAATTAGTCTTGGATGGAGTCAGTCTTGGGTGGAGTCTGTCTTGGGTTGAGCCAATTTTGGGTCGATTCAGCCTTAGGTGTAATCAGTTGTTGGCTAGTATTTTTGGTCGGTATGGTTGGTCGGCGTGGTTAGTCGATATGGTTCCTTTGGTATAGCCAACAAGTAATGGTCAGTATTATGGTCTGAGTCAATCGTGAGGGATGGCGAGGGGCTGCTGAGGCAGGGGAAATGTCAATTATACATAATGGTTGGGTGGAAGGGATCGAACTATAGTGAGTAATTGGAGCTGGATTAATTAATTGTAGTGTGAGGAGGAGGTGCATAGAATGGTGATAGTTAGGGATTGGCATCGAACTTTATAGAGTAATCACATTAGGTATAGCAGCTGATTGGTGAGGGCAGATTGTAACAGACTAATCAGTCGAACTATAGTGAGTAAATGTAGTGCTGAGCACTAGTTGGAGTTAGAGAAAGGAGTCGTGTGTCGGCGGATTGATGAGGGATTGGGGTTCGGACAGTGAGTGGGTTAGACGATTGTGTGGTTGGTTGGTGGTGAGGGTGGATGGTGAGGAGGATGACCTATGGTAAGTAAATTGTGAGAGTGTTACGCTATAGGAGTTAATGATGAAGGGGCGGCGAGTCGAGTGGTGGATTGATGGCATGTGTGGATTTTGTGGGGTTCAAGCTGCGGTGAGTAAATAGCGAGGGAAGTGGAGCTAATGAGAAGTGTGGTGATGGTGTTAGTTGAAAGGGAGGGGAGAGGGTATATGTGTTATGTAAAGTCAATAATTCTTTTTGGATCGGCAGATTGATCGGCAATATAGCTAATGAAATATAAACGTGGGGATTCAGTGAGTGAAGAGATTTGGGTGGCTCTTAGCATCGAGGTCTTGAGAGCCGACGAGGGCGAAGCGAGGCGAGTATGGAGCAATGCTGGAATGTAAGGGCATGAAACAGTGGCGTTGCAATTACCCACGTAGCAAAATATAGTTGGCCACAAGTGCAGATCTGATTGTGAACAAGTAGCCCACATGCTGCATCCACAGGCAGTCAAGAAGCGGAATGCACCCACAGATGCATATGGAAAACATGATGAATGATAACTATGGTATGATGTGTTTATGCGTGGCCCACATATGGATATTTAACTGTCAGCAGATGTCTGGCAAAACCAGAGATCCCCGTATATACTGTCGGCTGATGTCTGGCAAATCAAGAGTTGCCCATAAGTCAACCACGAGTGGGCCACTTCTTGATGAACTGTCGCCTGATGCCTGGCAAAACAAGAGTTGCCCATAAGTCAACCACAAGCGGGCCACTCTTTGGCAAACATCACCTGCACATTCTCTACATTCTCTAAGATGCCTGTAGGTGTTTCACCGATGTTTGCTTGTGGACCACATACGAAATTCTGTCAGTAATTTTGTGATAAGTGACCCGTAATTGGCCACATGACGATGCCCAACTGTCAGAATTGGACCTATCTACCACATGAGGGTTTTATATGGGAAAATGATATTATTTTCATGCTCTTTGGGATACATCTGCCACATGTTCTCCACGTGTTCTAAGATGCTACTGAATGATTCACTGATGTCTGCCTGTGGGCCATACATTAAATTCTGTCAATCATGTTGTGTTTAATGGCCCACATCAAAAATACTTCCCAAGCAAATATTGTTCACGTGGTCTTATTGTGTACCACATAAGAAAACATTTACAGTCATGTGGGCGAACATGTACCACATGTGCCAACAGTTGGCCAATTCTCATCTGCTTGTTTGCTACTTGGGAGCATCTCATCACAACTGATGCGAATACTCTGTCAAGCTTCAGCTATGTACCGTGTTCACAGGCTCTGCTGTCAACTCATAAGAAACAGTTTATTAGTACAATATCCTCTCAAAACAATAACATACTATTAGGGAAATTATATACCTAAAATAGGGCGTTAAACATTATAAATTGCATTCCTGATTAGAATTCTTTTTTTTTTAATTAGTGCACTGAAATGCAATAATTTTCAAAATTTTCTTAAAAAATTTTTTTTCATTTGTTTCTAATTGAAATTACATTGTAGAAGAGTTCACTGCGGTTTTCTTGAAATTGGAAGGTATGTTTAAAATTCATTTAGTATTCAGCAACTTCGAATAATTCTATATATTACTTTTATATAAGTAATCCTGCAATTTCACCTCTGCATTACTTTTATCTCATACTTGCATTTATTTCTGTGTGCTCGAAAATACAAAGAAATAGCTGTAATTTAATTATAATGATTAATTCATGCATATTTTTAATATTTCTGAGTATTTTTGAGAAACTCGATCACCGGAAGTATTACTGTTGCACTTCTAATAATACGACTTGGATCAAGTAGCATACTTGATATTGTATGTGTTATTTAATTTGTCACATAAAGTCCCTGGAGCAGTTAAATGATAGAATGTTGCACTTTTTGTATGGATACCATTGATTGTGAGTTATAGTGATGTATTCTGTACAAACAAGTTATGACACTGTTACTGCATAAATATGGTTAGGGTCGTTAATTTGTTCTATGAAAATATCCTTGCAGAAACGAAAATAATTTTAGTTTAGGAATTGCATACAACACAGAAGCCTGCCTATTCTGCAACGAGTTTAGACTTTTATCACTGCGTTTTCTAAACTCAGTGAAATTACAGTATAATCACAGCAAATAATGCAGCACTCATGAACTCGCCAGGTCAAAGTAAGCTGCGTCCCGTATCTCTGAGCTAGTGCTGCCTGGCTTCCTTTATCTAGGTCAGCTGGCTTCCAAACGAGACAGAAAGGACTCTCTAGCGGGTCACCACTCCGCCAGAGACCAAAAGTGCTCCTCGTCTCCACATGAGGAACCAAATTCGACCCAATGGCAAGCAACTTCTATCTGCTGTATGCACCTGAGTTCGCCTGCGCACTCCCATTTGCAGGAGAAGTGAGTCTGGCTCTAGCAACTCTTCCATTTCGTAAGAACCCTTCTAGTAACACATAGTATTTCCACTCTTGCAGATGATAGTACCATAATGTTGGATAAACCTTGGAACACAGTTCCTGGTTAACCCAAAGACTTACATTCTGGCTGTGTGCAGTATTTACATCCCAACAAAACTTAAGAAGTAAACAGTGACAAGCAGGCAGAGATAATAAAAGAAAATAGGAAAATTGCAGAGAAGTGTGTAGTACAAGAAACATAAATCGTTAAACTACAGGCTTGTGTAACATGTAGGCTTAGCTAAGTTGCGCGCATCTCTCAAACACTCTGTGTGTGTCTCTCTGTGTGTGTGTGCAAGAGTGCTGATGTGCACTTGCACAGAATTGTCGACACAGTATTTCCGAATGCACCTGCCTGCGACTTGCTTGTGTTGAGTACCCAAATGGCAGTGAGTTAATGAATACTATGTAAACTTAAATTCATGTAAACATATCTTGAGAACGAACGAGAAAACATTGTATTTCACGATTTCTTAGTGAAGGGGCTTATTACTGTAGGAAGCACAGATATTAATCAGGTAAAAAGCAGATCATTACATTATTTAAACAAGTAACTACCTAGAAACTCGTTGGGACCATTTAAAAAGTGCATTGACTTATATGCTTAAGGAATGAAAATCATTTGAGTTACTCAGTTGTGAAAATCGAAATATTCAACTTTGTTAATAAATTCATTTGAACTTAATATCCAGCACACTGTGTCAATGAAGCAAATCATTATTAAGTAACCACGTTGCTGTCACTCTATAAAATAACCGAGAATATCGTTTTATAATTTAATAAACTGGGGATATTTGAAGAAGGATTACATGACAACCAGTATTTAGAAAAGGAAATTAGATGTGTTTAGCTTTTAATTACGGTATCAACTTTGAACACGAAGCAGAGTTATTTTATTATTTACAATAATTACTGTCAAAAGAAAGTGAGGGTGGGTGGGGAATTTAGTTGGGTGGGGGGGAATTTAGTTGGGGTGGCAGCATTTCACTTGGCTGCAAGAGGTGGATAATTTAAGGCGCCTCCACCAGTTGTTTTGATTTTAATAATCTATTCTAGTGTCTAAGTAATGTCTATTATATTATTTACGATAGAACTGAAGTTAATTATGAAGATATAGTAGGTATTTAATTGAACTATTATGATACTATAAATATAAGTTATTGGCGAGGGAGGTCCTAATAAATTGCAGTATCTGACTAACCTGAATGATACAGTCGCTGGAGGCGACGAGCGGCATGCCAAGCTGCATCTTGTTGGCTCCATCTCAGCGTGTGTCCACAAACAGACAGAATGACACACCCTATACAAAGTGTTTCCAAGTATAATATAGTTTCTGGTAGAGTAATTGTCCCAAATGCCGTGCCTCATGTAAAGGAGCTCAGCTGGAGCTTGGCTGATATGTTTGATAAACTATTGTTGTTGTAATGTGTTTTGGATTCTTCGCTTGGCCTGGATACCGACGCGTCGCTGTAGTTCGCTAGGCTTGTCCGCCTTTACTGAATCATAACATTATGCACTTAAGCGAACACTGGCATATTACTTACATACATATTTACGTTTTTAACAATTTCCCAGTTACATATTATTGGCGCATGATTAAAGTTATCGGGTCTCCGACAAAGTTAATTTTACGTATGGCGGAAGAATACAAAATGAGCAATAAAGCAAATCCCAAGTAGGGATTTTAAAAATGCTCAGGTCATCACAAACCGCCTGTATAAGGTACGGGTTCAATCCCATTGTGGTATTTTATGGAATTTTTAAATAAATCCTTTAATAAGGTTGTACATAATCTACTGGAGATAGACAAATTGAAAAATGTAGTTGGTCGAGTCAGATGTTGCCAGTATCGAAATTAATTAAACCCAGAGTCTTAGCCAAATACTGTCCCAGGTGTGTTTCTGGTCTTCGTGGCTCAGTTTTCTGGAACATCAGCCTCTGGTTATACGTTCGAGTCTCGAGGAAGGTACTGATGTGTGTGGCTTTTTGTTCTTAATGTTATAGGATAATTTTATTTATCTTAACTAACTTTGAAATATTAATTTTCCGCTATTAACGGGGGCGTAAGAAATCATCTTAAGTATCCATTAAAAAAAATACTCGGGCAAGGGAGTTCATCATTAGCGAAGAAACTTCTAAAATGTACAACACAGAATAACTAAGTTGATATAATGCTAAATGTTTCAATTGAACATTAGTGAACGACCTTTTCAAGAACAGATGTCCATAAAATGTGTCTTAGCATGGCCGCATTTTAAAAATTTATTTATTTATATAGATTTTTTGTCAATAATGTGGCAGAGATATATAGTTCATTGACAAAAGGAAGGAATACTCTCTTACACAACCTGCACCATGTCTACTCTCTCGACGTAGATTATACTTTATAAGGTGTGGTTAGGGATCACTGATTTTGATCGATACGTGAAGCGGCATGTTGGAAATAAATAGTGAATATAGTTTATTCGCTGTTTCCTCACTCTTTTTGAATCTAACCTCTGAAAATTCACTTCATGTATGATGTGTTCGGTTATTTCCTAAATATATGTGTCACAAGCGTTTTATACTTCTGTTAACGAAATATTACCTTATTTTTTCGTTAGTTTAACCTTCATTAATATTATATTTATAAAATATAATATTTCATCCGTAGTTAATATGAAAAAAAAATGCAGTGAGAAAATAGGCGTTTTTGCAATGCCTAGTAAGAAGTAGTTATCATGCATAACGTTATTACACTGAGTGCGCACGAATGCGGTGCGTTGTCCCTTTGGTGCTATTTTATAGACTTGCATAAGTTTTGGTTGCATTAGGCGGCGGGATATACTGGAAGTAGAACATTAGCAGGGCTTCAGAAATGTCGGAAGTAACCGTGAATCGTTTATACTTACGGACAGGATTTCGCGAAACTATTTATGGCCATGCTAGACTTCAATATCCTAGGTCACAACCACAACTTCCTATGGTTATTGGCCGCGTGTTTACGTGAGAAGACATGTTCCTATTTGACTGGGCCAATAGTAATAAAGTACTCCGATAGTGAACGTCCATGATTCGCGGACCGACACTTGAGGCACGTGGCATATGAAATCATCCGACCATGAATGTGCATATGAACAAAAGTGTGTTGGAGTACAACAGGTCTTGAAACACCTGTTCCTAATTAGAATCAGTTATAGGCTGTTCACGGTAATATGAGCACTTTTGAAAGCCCTGCTAAAGATCTATTTGTATGTACGTTGTGTGTTCTTCCGTCTTATGTAAAAGTATCATAAAAAAAACTGAAAGTTATAGAAATAATTTACGTTATCACAAATGGTTACCAAACACTTTTTATTCGACGTTACGATATGGAACTACTTTCCCCTCCATCGTTACCAACTTCACTGGGCGCATGTCACTCAGTGCGCCAGTTAAATATACACAAGTAGGAGCAACGACTTTTTTCTATGGTTGATTTCAAAAGTGTTCACTTTATCGTGAACAGCCTTTAATTGAGAATACTTTTCTCGCGGTTGTTATCCAGGTGATATGCCGTGTTACTGACTGCTAAAAGCGTCCGGATGACGGCAGTTGTAAGTCGCAGGTGCAGGCTGGCGGAGGCCGCAGGAAAGGCGTGCCGACCGCCCGTCCTGCGACTACTCCTCCGAGCCGGCGGCCAACTCGAGCGGCGCACGAGCCGGGGCCGTACAATCAGTCGCGAATAACGTCCCGCAGACATCGTAATTGTCGCGCGCCCACCTCGCTCGCTGCCAACCTAGGGCGAGCCCCGCCGCCCGCGTTACACGAGAACGCTTTCATATATAGGCTGTTCACGATAAAGTGAGCACTTTTTGAGGCCCTCGCAACAGGCATTAACCACTAATAAATATATCTTATTGCAGCCTCAGGCATTAAATTTTGATGTCGGTGAAATATATACACTGTGTTTATTAGTCACATTGCAATGCTTATATTAAAAAGCAGCAGGAAGATAGAAATTGGATGAAAGGAAAAATATTGAAGGGCCTTAAAAAGTGCTCACTTTACCCTGAACAGCCTATAACTACAGTAAGTATAGCTACGGAAGTGACGTCGCAAGTGCTGTCCGAACTGCAAGTGAAGTATGTAAGTATACAAGTAAACGAAGTTGTATACTTCTCGCATACTTGCGAAATATGTGCCGCCATTTTGAGAAGTAGTTTGTAGGTTACAATTGATTTACGACATAATTATTTGATTTAAAGTTTAATAGGGCAACATTACTACTTCGTAGACATAGAATGTTGAACTGAGTAAATAATTATCGTTAGTTTGACATTAAAAAAAAGGTCTAAGCAATAAATTTGCATTAGGCCTATGTTCCTGACCTACAGACGCTAAGATAAAAAAAAGAAGAAATCCAAACTGCATGTAAATCAAATTAAAATATTATTTAATACTTTATTTAACCCCTAAAACCTTCGGCAATTATCAAATTCTTAGCCGGAATACGTAAACATTTAAAGTGGTTAGCTGGCTAATAACTGACACCGAAGCCAACAAAACTGCCAGTCCGAATTCATCAAATTTGGTGCCAAGGGTAAGTGAAGTATGCAAGGACGCAAGTACACAAGTATATACTCGAGTTCGGACACGGCCTGAGTTCCCGTGATGCAATAACCTAATGTTTTGCTTGCTCTGCACGTGTGTGCGGCACTTGTCTTTCGACCAGTGAACAACGAGCTAAATGCTCGATATATTGGCATAAAACATTCATTTTAAAGATGTGTAGGAAAATTCCACAAATCAGATTAGCCGCATGGAAGACTCTCGAGCTATTGGGCACTGATGCCTTGCTGTGTAAAGTCCCGTGTCATATAAACCGTTCACGGTAAGTTGAACACTTTTGAAAGCCCTACTTAAGATCTACTTGTATGCACGTTGTGTATTCTCCCGCTTTATGTGGGATTAACATTGTCATGAGCATCATCACTATTCTTGCGTCGGTCAAGATAAACTGTTAAATTATTTAAAACAGTAAATATTTTACAAATCCGCTAATTTTTACACTTCGATGGATTAAAAAATAACAGAAAGCGAAAGAAATAATTTCAATTACCAGAAATGGTTACCTAACACTCTTTATTCGACGTTAAGATATGGAACTACTTTCTATACAACGCTAGCAACTTTACTGGGTGAATGTCACACAGTGCACTCATTATGCATGCAGGGGCATTGACTTTTCCCTAAGGTTCATTTAAAAAGTGCTCACTTTATCGTGAACAGCCTTTAAGTAGTTCTCACTCATATGCAATGTTTCCACCATCGTGTCCACGGCGGATGAACCATGTATTGCAAAACTTTAAGCCAAGCACGTCAGCGATATGTGAGAGCGTCGTCCACCAATAAGCTCCTGGACACCAACTCCCCAGACGGCAGCCTAATCAATAGGAAATATTGCATAACGTGCAGCAGCCAAAATACTCGATGCCTGTTTACACAGCTTCTCGCGTGGCCAATGAGCGATTGAGAACGCTTACATGAAAAGTGCTGTCAAGCCATTTCGCTACTGAGTAGGTGCTTAACTATTTTGTGGCATGGGCGAAATTTCCACTTTACCTGCTAGTTTTTAAGCTCACGCATAAGCCGCTAACGTTTGGTTGTCGGTTAATTTCGAGTATGGAAAAATCTTTTGCATGAGAACGTGTATATTAAATTATTGTGAAGGGGGGAGGAAGGGGGGAGATTTTAATTGCAGTGACTGTACTCGTCTCTTGCTCAACCAATCACACACGACTGAAAATTGACTTAAGGCGTACGCCTGGCTGGAAGCACATATTTTACGTGTCCAAAACCTAAAATCGCGGGATGCCTAAGGACGACCCAGGTGCACACATCGTACACCTTATCGCCTCTATGTGCAGGGTGCAAAATTGGCGTGCAATCTGTACATGGCTACTCGCCTCTTGAGATTCGCAACGGTCATTTCATGGTGTGAAAATAACAGACGAAATTGTGCCGCACTTATCTCGTCGACTGCTCGGGGAATTTATTTGGAAACGATAGATAAAAAATAGTTCCATATATTAAAGTCAAATTTAAAGTATTAGGTTACCATTTGTAACAAAGTTAATTACTTATTTCGTTTTGTGTTTTTTTTTCTCATGTAGTTGTAGGAGTGTAAAAAAAGAGCAGATTTGTGAAACATTAATTTTTTAAATAAATTCAAAGGTTTATTTGATACACGCATGAATAAAGTGATGGGGTCCATGGCAGTGATAATTTTACAAAAGGCGGAAGAATACAAAACTTGCATACAAGTAGATACTAAGCAGGGCTTTCACAAGTGCTCATTTTATCGTGAACAGCCTTTAGCCCCTCGTCAGCGACCGATGACGTGTTGCACACGAATGATATTTATGGCCGGTGCTGTTCACAGCAGGAATCATTTTCCAATGTTTGGAGTGTCTTCCTATAATCCATTCTCGGTTACTTCACTTTTTTCTGAAGCTCTTCTTATGTTCTACTTCCAGGATATTCCTCCGCCTCGTGCGAACTAAGCTGAATTATGTCTTGAAAATTACACCACAGGACAACAGTGCGCAATCAGTTGTTATAATATTTCGCATGAGAACTATTTCTTACTAGGCGCTACCATCACACATATTTACTCACTGTTCTTATTCATATCTATTATAAATTATAGATAAAATGTACGTAAAACTTTAATTTAACGAAAACTAATGCACATATGTTAACAAAGGTATAAAACGCTTGTTATACATGCCATAATTAAAAAAACAAAAACTAAACACGTAATACATTGGGTGATTTTTCAAATATTTTAATGATCCAAAAAGTGCAAAGAAACCGCGAATAGATTACAGTGTATAATCTGAGTTACGAAAGTTTCAGCGGCTCTCGTTGACAAATGATTAGCGCTAGTAGAGGCTGTTCACTGTAAAATGATCACTTTTGAAAACCCTGCTGTATATATACTTCTAAGCACATTGTGTATTCTTCCACTATACGTAAAATTAACATTACCGGGAGCCTTACCAATTTATTCATGCGTTAGACAAGAGAAACACTGAAATTATTAGGAAAATAAATATTTTACAAATTTACTCATTCTTACAGTTATGTGTATTAAAAAATCAGAAAGATAATTAGCTCATACTAGTATTCCCGGATGTTCACCTTGCACTTTATACCCAACGTTAAGACATGGGACTACTTTCACTCCATCGTTACCAACTTTACACGCTGCATGCCACTCAGTGTAGCCGTTAAGATGTATGCAGCTACGGGCAGTGACTTTTTCAAACGTTGATTTCAAAAGTGCTCAGTTAACCGTGAACAGCGTATACTGGCTATTCACGGTAAAAATTAACCTTTTATAAAGCCCTGCTTAAGATCTGCTTGTGTGCACGTTGTGTATTGTTCGACTTTATGTATGTTTAACATTGCCATGGGCTTCATAACTTTATTCACGCGTCGTTCAAGTGAAACTGTAAAATTATTAGGAAAGTAAATATTTAACAAATTTGTTCAGTTTTTTTTTAATTCGATGCATTAAAAAATAAAACAGAGAGTGAAAGAAATAATTTAAGTTACCAGAAATGGTTACCGTAAACTTTTTATTCGACGTTAAGATACGGGACTACTTCCCATTCTATTGTTACCAACTTTACTGGGCGTATGCTATTCATGGCGCCCGTTAAAATACATGTAGGTAGGAGCAGTGATTTTTTTTCAAAGGTTGATTTCAAAAGGGCTAACTTTATCGTGAACAGTTTATATCAGCAAGTACGCAGCACATTGTTCAATGACACGCCAAAAATAGCACGCGGCTGCAACACTTGAGCTCGTAAATGAATGCGGGAACAAATGACTCAACGTCTCGTTGACAGCCTCTACACTAGAGACGGCTCTAGTTTCTCGGCCTGTGTCGAGGAACCGTGCCACCATTCTCCAGGAGTGATTTCGGAAAATCACGGAAAACCGAAATCAAAACGGCCGCACCGGATCCTTCCTAGTGCAAATAGTTTTTTTTTATCACTTCATCAATTCGCACGGCTCCCATCCTCAGTGATGTAAAAGAGCATTACATTTTCTTACATTTAATGTCGTATTGTTTTAAAAATAAAACAAGCGACAGACGGACATAAAGAAAAGAATATTCAACGTGAGAAACGAATCTTTAAACAACGTGTGTATATGAACGAGCGAACAAATATCGAAACTAGCTACGCCTTTTGTAACAAAAGTACTTTTACACAAATCCTGACTTCACGTTTTAGACCTGTAGAACGGAAATGAGTTTATTGAACGTGTATTATCGCGTGAGAAGACCGTAAACACTTTGTGGTGCGCGGAATTGCACATTGTGTCAAACTAGGGCGCGGCAGGTTCTGCTTGATTTGCAGGCAATACACGTTCGGCGAGTTGCTGGATGCAATGAAACAATAAAATGCTTTTTATCCTCTTTCTAGCAGTTCAAGGTTTCAAAGACACATATGACATTCAGCAGCGATAGTTAAGTTTTCCTCCTGCTGTAACTACATAGCAATATACACGCGAATAAAAACTCCAGTCGACCAGTCAATAAAGTAAAAAAAAAATAGCAATATAAAGGTTTCGGTTTGCTATAGCCATTAAAACACATGCCTATCGACTTTCTAGCCACATAGCGTTGGCATTTATTTGTTGAGAAAGATTGAGATATTAGGGCTGATTTTAACGAGGTTTGAATAACATTTATAAGTAAAAACCCAAAAAACGTGTGCTACTTTAAGATTTGCAGTCATATTAATTTTCACCTGTGGATTTTGGTGGACGGCAGTAGAATTATTATACCGATTCGGGCACAAGGACACAGGGCACAGGGCACCAGGCCAGGCGCCGACTGACCGCCATTATGGAATTTCTCTTTTTGACTTCAAAATTTCCCTTTTTCCCCTTCAAAATTGACTAAATTTCCCTAAAATTTCACCTTTTTCCTTAACAATTTTCCCTTTTTTCTAAAATTTGCCTGTTTTTGTCAGAGCAGGAGAGGAGGATTCGTGACGTCGACCTTGATCCCGTTTACCTTGAATTTCCTAGAACCCAAAAAAATTATAACAATGTATTAAAAGTTTATTTAAAATTATTACAAATTATTGAAAAAACTCACAAAAACTCAATGCCAGCCCAGAGCAGGTAAGCAGGATTCGTAACTCCGAGCCACGAAAGCAGGACTTAGGTCCTTTGACCTTAACATTGACCCTGTGATCTTGAATGTTCTTTAAAATCAAAACTCGAGAAAAACAATAAAAGTCAGCAAGCATATTACATTACTGTCTATTGTCAATGTATTGGATACAGGTGACCTTGATCTTGACCCCATTACCACGAATGGCCTTGAAAATACTCGAGAAAAATTTATAAAAGTCAGCAAGCATATTATGTCACTGACTACTACGACCATATTGGATGCAGGTGACTTTGACCTTAACCCCGTGACCTTGAATTACGTTGAAGACAAAAACTCGAGAAAAATTCATGTCAGCAAACATATTAAATTACTACTACCAACATATTGGATGCAGGTGAGCTTGACCTTGACCCCGTTAACATTTAACCCCAATTTTTTTTTTAATCCCAAAAATTCCAAAAAAAATTCCCGAAAATCATTTTTTAAATCACTACATAATTTATTTTTAAAAACTTCCATTTCCGGAGGTTTCCTCAGAACCACACCCAGCAGACGACTAACTTCCTCACCTCCCACTCCCTTCACCTGTAGTCAGTCTATCGTATGCCACCATCTTTGATTTTTTTGTATGTCATTTGTTTATACAATGCTGGAGGCTGCCATCTTGGTTTTTCATACGTCATTTGTTTATACAATACTGTAGTTTGTTTCTCACCTTCGTTCGACTGCTATATTGGATCTTCAGTGTTGGATTTCATATGTTTTCATCACCTAGGTGGCACTAGTGTATTAATTCACCCGTCACATTGAAGATTCCTGAAAAATACATAAATTGCAATACTTATTTTTTCGTTCAGTTCTTAAATGAGAGTATTTTTATTTTAAATAATTTATATATAAAGCAGAGGGGTTTTCATAAAATAAATAAAACGCAACTTATGTAAAATATATTTTTATTTAAAAAATATTACATATATCTAAAAATTTATTTGTGATGATTTTTTCGAAGACAAGAAGAGGACATCACTTTATTTCGTAAGAGGTTGGTATGCACTCGTTCTCAGCCGCAGACGACTCACCGAATCGAGTGTTCAACCCAAACCCTTCATCATTATTTATTCTTCCTCGCAAAATACCTTATATATAATATATATATATATATATTATCATCTACACTCTTTTCGATGTCATGTACATTATAAATTGGTAAATTCTGGATCTTGAATAAGTTTCTGCAATATTCATCCTCGTTCGGTTCTGGTTTAGAGTAGATACATTTCAGCCATAATTATATTATAGAGGCCCTTGTTTTTCAATCTCTTCTGTAAGTTGGATTATGAAATGCTGTTTCATACTTGACAAGAACGAGCAAACATCTTTCAACGACGCTGCCAGATTCAGAGCAATGTAATCTTTCAGAAGGGCCCTGCATGCAGATTGCATCAGAAAAAATCTATTGGCATTACGTTTTCCTATAACATGGACAGATTTATTGTTTTATATGCTGGCAATATGCTTCACGGCACTATTTTTCCTTATAGTTCTTTGTATTTCAACTCTTAAATTCACGACCACAATTATGACAGACAATAGTCAAATAAGCCCATCCTCTCTTCTTTGTGCATTTAACACTCTTCACGTGCGTTCACACATTGCTTCTTTTACTGTAGGTCTCCCTACAGTAGCGATACGATCGACCCGATATATACAGCGAATTGTCCATGCCGTACGCATGCCCATCCTTACTTAACGATGGTAGTACCATTGCATCATTACTTAGTGTACAAGGTAGCGATGGCATGTTTACATAATTACTGCACACAACAGTACTGGTAAGTCCATCACAGGTTTGTGATGACGACATAACTTCTATTTGTTTTGCTGGTGGAGGAATAAGTCCTTTACATATTTTCGAATGTCTGTATTGGGTGTCAGTACGAGCAAAGAGACGAAGGCACTTCTCACACCTATATCCCATTAGGAGCGCGTTCATCTTACATTGATGCTTTTCGTGTCGCCAAACATTGCTGCTGTTGTGACGGTCATGCCACCACACACAGGACGAGGTCTTTGTCTCAACTGCTTCATGAATGTAGGTGTTTTAAGATGGAAACCAGCTGAGAGCCCCCCCCCCCCAAATGATGTCGAAAAAGGGATTTGGGTTGGTTCCAGTGAAAAGGTTTGAAAATATTCGTTGCCTTGCGTATATATATCAACCTCAAATCATTTACAATATTTTCCTCCCAATATCACATTGAAAAAACTTTATATAAAAATATACTTTTCCCACTGATTACATTTGGTATAAAAAGTTAGTACCAAAAGTAATTCTGTTTAAAACTTCCCCCAAACTCTAAATTTTTACAAAATTACATCTCTTTCCAGCTATATGCAGGCTACATAAAGCCATAAATATATTCTTAACTAAAATGGCAGGAAGGACCCCCCCCCCCCTTTTTTTCAAAATGTTGACGGAACAGCAGTTCCTGCCCAAGTGAAAACCCTGTGCTGTCTCCCCGAACATGGGCAAGACACCTGTCTTTATATTTTATTTGAAATCATCTAGAACATTACAAAATGATCTTCGCTCCGTCGATATCCAGAAGTCCTGGAAGGGTACCCTGCTGGTACGTGACTGGCTGGCTGGCGTCACGTGGTCGAGGTGTCGTACGAGGGAGAGGAAGGCAGTTATAGTTTTCGTGGGCGGCACCGGCCCCGCAGCGCCCATACTTGCAGACCAGCAGGCCTGCCCAGCGGACGTGAGGTGTGGAGCTCGTCAAACACACCCCCGTCGCAGTAAAGGTAAGCCGTCCTAAACGGCCAACATTTTCTCAATTTCATATGGCACCGTCGGTTTAGATTTCGTTCGATGTGCAGGGATAGCCGTCACACTGTTTGCAAAGGTTTTATCACAGTGCATGCATCGAAGTCTTGACACTGTTGGCTTGGGTCGCGATACCGACGGAGCTGCTGTAGGAGACCCATCCCATGAAGTCGATGGTGCTGTCAACGTCATGCCTGAAATCATCGATGGTTGCACTGCTGTAGGTGACCCACCCGAAGAGGTCGATGGCACTGCTGGTACCACTCCCGAAGAAGTCGATGACAGTGCTGGTACTACTCCCGAAGAAGTCGATGACACTGCCATAGCTACCATTAGCTGTGGAGTGCCCGCAGACAAAGCAGATGCGGAACAAGACTTAGATGTGATAATGTAGAAGCTAGCCGAGACGATCCACCTTTCACGTTAGCCGTTATCAAACTAAGTCTCTCAGCTGACTTCCCTACTGCTTATTATATACGAGTATGCAAGCCCTATGACATCATATTAACTTTGAACCAATCGTACTACACTACTAATACATTGTTTGGACACCAACCAGCCAATCACCGAGTTGCCACGTGATTGCAGTAGTGAGTGAAATTGGGAATACCACTAGAATCCTAATGGCAACACCCGCAAAGCCAAGTATTTCAGTAAGTTTTATAAGCTTTTAAAGCTAATTAATCTGTAGTTAAATTATTTAAATCAAAACGAAATAAAACAGTTATTTTACTAAAACCTTGGAGATAGTGACCACAGCCACAAACGTTGTAAGTCAAAGCATTTATTATAAGAGGAAATTCCAATCAGTGGCGTGTGGTGAACTGTTGCAAGGTAAGCTGGCGTTAGCTCTGTGCTGTACTCTTTAACTTGCTAGTCTACACTTCCACCACTCAGACGTAGCTCGGTAGCTGACGTCACATTACTCATGTAATGGGTCCCTTGCTGTTCGCTTGTTAATGGTCGGAATACATTCAGTTTCCCTAGGTTACATTGTGCCTACTGTCTCCTACTGCGTGCAACGAGAATGTACAGTAGTGAGCAAGCACCAGCTTACCTTGCAACACTTCACCACACACCGCTGCTTCCACTACATTTGGAATTCTTTAGAATATATTTTTAATAGTTCTTTATTTGTCAACGAATTTCCAATAAGGCGGTAAACGAACATGAATGAAAGCGTTCAGTCACCAATATTTTACTATCCATTTTAAAAATAATATCTGAGTTATGGTTGTAGAAACTGTTTAAGCTTTGTACAATTTCTTGTAATATTTTACTATGTAAATTTTCTATAACATCCTAGTAGGCAACCACATAACACCACCACGATGGCTCTTTTATTTGAAACTTCTAAATGTGGTTCTTTGATAACTACAAAATGGCGAGAAAGTATTTACAGTAGAAAATTAGTTTTTAAGATAATTGTGGCATTGCGCCATTATTTTCTGTATTAATATAAAAAGAGCGAGTAACGTCATGTCTACAATGCATTATCGAAACACTTTTTATTTTAAAAAAAAAAGCGCTAACATATGTGGTCAAACATTTGGCTGTAAGAGCAGTGAATTAAAAAAAAAAATTGTAATTATACGTTGTTAGGGTTTTGTAGAGAGCATGCAATTATGTTTATATTAAACTATATGAAAATCAGCTACATGTATGTTTTGGGACACTGACATATGTTTATTTTCCATATATTTTGATAAATCTTAATTTTTCAACCCCATTGTAGTACAATCACGTAGGCTAATATTAAAATTGTAAACCACTCATCCATTTTTTTTTTTTACTCTCTGATATTTTTCTACAGTATTATGAGATATGATATGTCATTACGTAAATATTTAAATGTTAAACTTATATGAACATTTTGGTTTTCAGTAATTATATTTCAATTTTTAAAATTTTGTTCTTTCTTTTCTTTCATTATTTTAATTGTATTTAATGTTTTTATCAGTTAATTTTATTTTTTCTACCGGAAGTAGCTCTCCATCTTATGTTAACTAAGGAAATAGATGCCAGAAGTCGATGCTTCTGGGGAGGGGCTTTGAATGACGATCAGCAAGAGATTTGCTGGGATTTCATCTCAGAAATCCCCAGCACCAGCATAAGGCTATAATTTTATAATGGTCCCAGAAGTTCTAGTTGAGGTTTCATAGCCAACCGTGTATAAGAAGAGGGCTGAGCCCCAGATATTAGGCTTATATTTTTAGTGATTCCAGCTGACGCGACGTCGTGACGCCGCTCAGCGAAGCGCCGGCGCCATGTTCCAGGGTGTAAGATTGGCCTACACTCAGGTGACGCTATGGTCATTGTAAAGTTTAAGGGCCATGGAAAATAAGTGGTAGCACGGTACGATCGGTTGTCCCCACTGGAGGTTCTCTCTGGTGACCGATAATTGTGGTTGGACTCGTGCTGACAGTGGTTAACTCCGCAGGCTGGGGAAGGTCTGGAGAGATTCCCACTCTTGTGAAGAGACCGGGTGGTGAACGGCAACCTGCTCTGGTTGTACCCTGGAGAGGCACTAGGGGTGTGGGTAGAACCCCGGTCAGATCACACACTTAGTCTATATGTGCGAGGGTCTCAGAGCCTCTGTGGTAGAGGGGTCAAGAATGTGCGGATGTGCCATGTTTGGGCTTACAATATGACCAACGGTCGCATTAATCCTGGTTTCCTTGTGGTGAGAGGTCGCGATTCCTCTTCCCTGCCTATTGGGAGGCCGAAGCGCGGTAGGGCCAAACCGGCTAAGAGCGCTGCGATAAAATACTAAAGTACAATGACCGAGAGGTCTTACTGTATGTAAAGTTTAAGGCGTACACCAGGTGATGTTATGTGTTATATTTCAATTCACCAAAGCGTCTACTATGTTGCGTGAGAGTTTAGAAGAAACTATTAAAGTTTAATTGCAAGTTGTAAGGGTATAAACCAGTGGTCCAGCTTTTACCGCTGAGTTAAGAGCCGGAGCAAATATTTTTAAGAACCTGAGATAACTTTCGTCATATAATTTTGAATTCTATTAAAACTTGTTTAAATACTACAACTATTTTGGTGGGAAGAACGTACACATTTTAACAGATTGCAGAGTAGTGAGAACTTATTAGCATTTACCTGCGATTGTAGCTCAGTCAAATTTGCGTAATTTAAAGACACATGAGGAGAACTATTTCTGGACTTAAATATTTTGACTTTCTTTATTTCAATTTCAAATTAACTCAGCATTTATTATTTTATTTTCTTAATTGATTTTATATTACAAACTGCGAGGACGGTAGTATTTTCTCCAGCACACACAATCATATTTGCAGTATAAGTAATACGTTATAAGTCGACTTAAACTCAAATTTTAAGATGTCTTCACATTCTTAATTACTTCATTTACAGACAAGTCATTTCAATTTTCTATTATCATTACTTTTCTTTTTCAATATTTGCTGTTAATAAAATATATTAAATTTATCTACATGTTTCATTCCATAACGTTGCAAGTGTGTTGGGCTTGAGTGCCATCGTTGTAAAATTAAGGTATAAAGCTCCAAACACGTGTGTTAAACACATCACACCTATTTCACTATCTCATACCAAACATATTATCATTAATATTATATACAAATTATTACAACTCCGTATGTGGGGTATAACATGTCCCGTCGTTATTAAATATTTTTACTATTCATTTTTTGCTAATATACAGCCAATTTATACTAGAAAACCATTACAACATATACCGGAGCGTAGGTGGTTATGTAATAACATTCTATTAAATTGAAAGTGCGGTCTTATAAATTAAAAGGCATTACCGCGGCTGGTAAGGCGGTTAAATTATCATAAATATAAATGTCAATATAGGCCGTAACAAATCAAGAAATTCTACAATCGTTTATAACTATAAACAGTGAAGGATATGCGTTACGGAACAGCGTACATGTTATTTCGAATACTGAAATGAATTCGTATGCATACGAACTCTAATGATACAAATCGCCTATATATGCGCCTTTTTTCGAACTCCGCATACTCACCAAGAGTCCACATTTTGCACTTGATGAACTGAACCCATTCTTTCACTTCGATATCATCGCAAAGCTTAGAACCACAAAAAATGCATATTACATTATTTATGCAATCAGTTTGAGATTCTCTTGTGAGGTTTTTTTTTTTTTGGTGGAATCAATCAATTACACTTAACTGGTTTACTAGATAAACAGACTGTGGCTTCTTGAAAAATGTGGCGTGGCTGTGTTTGGGACACGGCTGTTTGTTTTGCTTGAATACGAATACGTTGACGCGCTCGGACGCATTGATGTTATTTTTTACGTTCCCGGCACCGCTTCACTCTATCATATGGGGTTTTATGACTATTACTGGATTGCTTTTGAGATGCTCTTTCCAACCGTATACGATTTATATATTTCAACTGGCTTTTTGACGACTATAGGCCGACATTGTGTTCAATTTTCTTAATTTTTTTTTAGATTGAACTCATACAATTTAACCATAACCACGCCACACAAATGTTTTTATACGCACAATCGATCGATCTTGACGAGATATGTCGATTGACACATAAACGAGCGTCGTAGCTTCTCCTATTCAAAAGTTATATAACGTGGAAGTTACGAGACGCGGCGAAACGAACGCAAAATTGCGGGGCCCTCTCATAACGCCGTGCGCAATGCTTCGAAGTCCTCACTCAACGTAATACATTCTTTGATCCTTTGGCAATCAAAATGTGTAATTTAATTTCGAACGTAGACGATAGATTAGGAGCTGCAATGCCAAACTTTATCCCGCGATTTTGTTATCGGATTTTCTGGATTGCCTCACACTATGGTTGCAAATTTAAAGACGTATTCACGTCAAAACATAATACTATTTGACTTCTCACAGTGGTGTCCATCCATGACCAACTTCTGTTGGGTTAGTCTTGGTAATTAAATATTCAAACCACTTTTCCGATGTGTTGTGCTGAGTCCAACCAGATGGATGACAGGCAGAAATATAGCGCGATGGTGCTCCTCTCATAAGTGCATACTCATGTTGGTTCTAGGAAAAATAATCATAGGAGGAACAAATGTGTCCGCTGCCCTCATACAGGCAACCGCTGTAGTAAAGGAACCTCGTCATGCAGATGTCAGTGTTCTAATTCGACGTCCTCTCTCGTGACGTATAACGTGGCGAATCTTGCTCTGAATTTTATTATTGGTAGGTATTAAAATGAAGCAGCCGTGAGGACCTAAAACTGACAAAATGTTAACATGACAGAAAAGGTCTGACGTAATACACTATTCCTGATTTACAATTTGAACTGGAAAAGCGCTTGAACCATAAGGGGAAAAAAATAATATAGTCACATACAGTAAATTGAATGGAGTTGTGGAATACTAGTTGAATGTAGTATTTATTCTATAATCCCTGCCGTATTTAAAATTCTGCGAACACGCCATATAATGCCACATATACGCTCAAACATGTATTGTAATTATTTTTTTTTAAACGTTCCATCAATGCTCCATTTTATAACTCGTAACGTTTTAAATAACCTATAAAACAAATATCATAAAAAATACAGAAAACACACTTTCTCTGGCGCACAAAATTAAAAATTACCCTCTTCAACAATATTTTCTATGCCAATACAAATTCATACGATGATCCCGTTTAAGGGGTTTTGGGCCCAATAGGGGCCGGATCCTACTTTTGGCCTGCACATTGTTTATAGTATAAGTTGGGTACCGAAAGGCACCCCTGCCAAATTTTCTACAGGTCCATCAAACGATGTAAAATTATTGCAATATATGTATAACAAACCCAATCGAAATATGTTGCCATGGGCTATTCTACAGATATATAACTGGAGCAAACTAAGCTAAACTAAACATATATTTTAGAGTTCGGGTTAGGGTTATTCTTGGGACATGCTCAATACACTTTGGACCCTTCCTCCAGTTATCAAATGCTTTGAGAGATCCAAGTCCACTACAGGGCTTTTCCAGAGGCAATACTCCTAAGGAAGCTTGCATTATTAATTTAATTAAAAGTTAAACTTAACAAGGCTTATTAAAATTGAGAATTAATTATATACTTGCATAAAAAAAGTTATCAAAGTAATTATAAAAATTATTTACAACCAGCTTAAATTAAATTATTTATAATGAATAATCCTACACGATACTCGAGAAGAAGTATTTTCACAGTAAGTTTTCTACAGGCATTTAGTAACTAAACAATTTATAAGTAAAGATTTTCCAGCGCGCGCGATCAAGGGGCCCGTCATTAACAGCGACACTGAAAGAAAAGAGAATAATTGCTGTTACACTACGGGTCCTCAGGAAGTTACTTTATGACTAACTTACTTAGGTACAAAGTATGGCTGTCACTTAATCACTTAACATCTTCCGGCATCTGTTGCGTGCCAGCCCTTCACAACAGGGTTGAAGCTTCATTCAAATGGAGGTTCACTGGTGCCGTGCTGCTACATCGTGCTTGACTGGAACTCCGGACTCCCTCCCTACACACTCCCTTAGTATATACGATATTCACGGTCAGTTAACGCACTTTCGAACTCAACCTCTGGTGAAGGTCACTGCCCCATACCTGCATATACTTCAACGTGCACATGGACAGGCATGCACCCAGCAATGCTGGTAAAGGCTATTCAATATAAAGTGAGCACTTTTAAAAATAAACCTTAGAAAAAAGTCACTTGCATATGTTTTAATATACGCATTGAGTAACACGCGCCCAGCAAAGTTGGTAACGATTGAAGGGAAGTAGTTCCATATCTTAACGTCGAATAAAAAGTGTTAGGTAACCATTTGTGATAATTTAAATTTTTTCCTACACTTTCTGTCCTTTTTAATTTCTCACTGTGTAAAAATGATCATATTTATCAAATTTTTACTTTTCTAATAATTTCGCAGTTTCACATGACCGACGCGTGAATAAAGTGATGAGGCACATGACAATGTTAATGTTTCATAAGGAGGAAGATTACACAACGTGTGTACAAGTAGATCATAAGCAGGGCTTTCAAAAGTGCTCATTTTACCGTGAACAGCCTGTAACGACGAATGGAAAGTAGATCCACTTACTAAAGTTGAATTAAAAGTGATATATAATTATTTGTGAAAACTGATTTTTTTTTTTATTTTTTTTTTATTTTTTTTTTCCGCTTTCTGTATTTTTAGTGCGTTTTAATGTAGGAACTAGCAAATAAGTCTCATTTTACTGTTCTAATAAATTCACAGTTTCACTTTACCGACGTATAAATAAATTGTCCAGGCAATGTTGATTATTGTACACGTGGTGCAAAAACACACAATGAGCATACAGGTAGATCTTAAGTAGGGCTTTCAAAAGTGTTTAGTTTATTGGGAACAACCTATACCTATATATCTCTCTCGCTCTCTCTATCTTTCTCTCTTCATCGATATTATTTCTGGAGGCTCTATTTGTTCACGAATTTAAAACAGCTACTGTCGCAGAAATACGGCGTACTTCGCCAGCCGCCATCAGAAACCGCCAGGGGTTCTCGAACAATTCACAGACTCTGGCAGTCCGGAAGACATGCCTGCCGCAGCCCATACTGCGTGGCTCCTCCCAGGTTCCCAACTAGAGAATTGCGACCAAACTGTCCTGAAAAGACCGACATAAATTTTGAAGTATAAGTCGAAAAAAAAAAAAAAAAAACATGGCAGTATTATGAAGTTCAAATTCACTTCTTGATTTTATATTTCTGCAATTCACGCACAGCGAGACTTTACTATAGCTTTTAAGGTTTCACTTCACATTTTATGGAGACATCTTGCGTTCTCATGTCATATTTTCCGTTTTAGAGTAATTATTTAGAATTTCTGTTATCATAAAATTTACTCTATGCAAGTTCTTTAATGTTTTGAATTTTTACTTGTAAAATGGCATTAACGTATTGAAGCTTAAAAATTCATATTATGCTACTAGTTGATACCGGCGAACGTTGTTCCGCCTCTTTCACGTTCTCTTTAACTTCTCAATGCGTCCTCTCTATTACGTCTGGTACGTCGACCGATGTTTGACCGTGGTATCGTTGGCATTTTTCTCTTTTAGATCAACAAACATTTCCTGCAAGTATGAGCAAAACTGGCCCATAAATATAGATGTTAGGCTCCAGCGCCACCTATCGGAATGAAACATAACTAAAAACCTTACTCGCCACCTCAATAACATATGGTGTGGATATGGTCTCAATTGTCTAGTGATGATGCTAGTCAGTGATGATGCGGTTTAGTCACGAACAAAGGATTTTATATATAAGGATTTTTTTTCAAACGTTTACGTCCATATTTCGGACTTCATGTGTTAGGCCTACTCCAGAGTAAGGTAAATAGTTAAACATTTATAGAAGCATTTTCTAAAATTTTCTTTGCAAAAACTTAATTGAACAGAAAATGAATCCGGGTTAGAGGATAATGCCGAGCCTTAATAATTCGCCTTAAATATTTCCTACCAAAAATAATTCTGAAACTGGCCATTTGAACCATTTTTGCATTTATAAAGTAGACACGAGATACTGAAACTAGTGTTAAGACGTGAAAGTTATCTCTGGCGAACAAAACTTAAAAGTGAGTGAATAGATTTGGGCGGCTCTTAACAGTGAGGTTTTGAGAGCTGATGAGGGTGATTGAAGTGAATATGGAGCGGCGCCGTTACGACGGTGCGGGGGGGGGGGGGGGGTTGATCCCCGAGAAAACCCGCCGCTCAGCGGCATCGTTCGGCATGATTCTCACTTGCGTAAATCCGGTGACCCGGCCGGGGATTGAGCCTGGTTCGCCTTGGTGGGAGGCGAGCGAGCTAATTGCTCAGCCACCGCGGCTGCAACAAAACTGAAAAGTAGTGTGTAGTTGAGTGAAGCTCCACTCGGCATCCAGCGGCCTTGGAAGGCGGCGCGCGGCCTGAACAAAAGAGGGTAGTTATTCTCCGCACGTTGTCCGCGCCGGGCTGTGCTAGGCGGCGACTCGTAATGACCTGCGGTCCATTGTGCGTCGCGCTGCTTTAGAAACAAGAGCGCTCAGAGTAACGAAGCGACGTCGTTGGGTGCTGCGATGGTGCGTTTCAACAGTTGGTCGCCACTGTACTCGTAGCTTTAGAAAAATCTGGCCGCATTCTCGGTTTTATTGGCGAACGATACCGCACCAAACAAAGATGCTAGAGGAATTTATAAAATTCCATTCGCAGAGTACAAATTTATTTTCTAAAAGGACTATAGTTTAATTTTTCGTTCTTATATAGGCTGTTTACGGTAGTGAGCACATTATATCTTATTTTAGCCTGAGGCGTTATCTTGCGAGTTTAGTGGAATATACACACTATGTTTATTACTTACACAGAAATAATCATTTTAAAAGGTGGTTAAAGGATAAATCATGGCTGATAGGAAAACGTAACTAGGGCCTCAAAAGTGCTCACTTTACCGTGAACAGCCTATAGCTCTTTGTCTGAACACTTGCGGAAGAAAGATAATTTTTACTTCCCTTAGACTGACGTAGTGGTATGTACTGTCGTTTATCTTTAAGCAACAACTGAGCACTTTCAGTGATTGCAAAACTGCACAGTTTTCGCTGCAACAAAAAAAAAAAAAACTGAAAATATCCCAATATAGTTTAAATTTTGCGAATGGTTAGAGATTAAAATTTCGGGTTATAGAACTGCGCTCTCCTGATAATTTCACAGTTTCACTTGACCGACGCTTGAATAAAGTGCTGAGGCCCGTGGAAACGTTAATTTTACATAAGGCGGAAGAAGACACAACGTGCCTACAAGTAGATCTTAAGCAGGGCTTTCAAAAGTGCTCATTTTACCGTGAACAGCCAGTACACGCAGTGCGAACAAAACTTCCTCTCGGCCTCAAACGCGGAAGAAAGCTCAAGGTAGCTGCCCAGATCTCTCCACCCCACTCCGACGCCATCTGGTCGAGCTCAGCGGAGCTGATGAAATTGACGTGCAGTTCGCGCCGGCGAGCCGGAACGGAAGGAGGGGTCGGTGTGCGGAAACTACGCCACGCGCGTCGTCGTCCCGTAACCCGAGAACAGCCCCTCGGTGCCTTGTCCCTTGCGGCGCGTAAACGTTTTAGTTGCGCTCAGCTGCACCGCCTCGGGAGGGACCTTGCTGACGACCCCGAGTCCACGAGACCCGCGGGCAACCCTCCTTACCCTAACGTAATCGGTGGGCAATCCGATACTCGAGGGCCTGCCCAGGTAATGTATTCAGAGTTCGGTTTCCAGTGCTGATTATCACGCCATGACCTCGCCGTCAGTTCGAACGCACGGACCCTTCTTCGTCAGTAGGACTGTGTTCGACACGTGGCTCGGCCGTCAAGCGTGAATCAGATGTTCCCTCGTTGCCATAGCTGTCATTAAATCGTTTCGTAAATCTGCGAAGTAAACAACTTGTCATGGAACTGCAATTGTATGAACACTACATGGTTGTTTGGCAGATGTGGCGTGAACAACAGCTGCATCCATTTCATCTGCGAGATGTGCAAAGAAGCACTCTAACTGAACTACTGTCCTTGTCGGGTTGAGTTTTATTAATTTTACCTGCAGAGATGCTCCAAGGAACCTAGTTTTGGATAGTCTGTATTCGTTCACCGACGAAGCACCATTTACTCCAGTTGGAGTAGTCGATTTTCACAACCAACACCTTTGGGCAGATGACAACCCTCACACAATCATCATCCGTTCCCACCAGCAAAGATTTGCTGTCAAAAAGTGGGAAGGTATTGCTAGAGATAATGTGACAGGGGCCGTACATGCTGCCATTACGTCTCAATGGTAACCTGTATCTGCGGTTCCTGAAGAACACTTTGCCTGAGCTCCACGAAGACGTTCCTCTTGATATTTGACGTAGACTGGGCTTTCAACACGATGGTGAAACTCCTTACTTCTCTCGTGGCGTCCGAGGACATTTGGACCTCAGATTCGGTGAACAACGAATTGGCCGCAGTCGACCCATTGCATTGTTCTCCTAAATTCATTCCACTTGAATTTATTGTGTGGCGACTCTTGAAGAACCTGGTGTATGGAACTCTTAACTGAATTGGAGGAAGAGATCGTCGCTCAGGTACTTCAGCACATTCCTGGTGTTCTTGAACTTGTACGACAGCCAATCGCATGTCGTGGAAGAGCTTGTGTTGAAGCAGGAAGTAGCATTTTTGAACATTTCTTGTAAAGGATTGCACTTATAATGAAATGTAATGGTTTCACTCTTATTCTCAGTCACTTAAAAATGTGCCTCTGTTATCAATTACCAACCTATGGTTACTTATTCAAACATACTGTATCTCTTTTGGCCTCTTCTAATATCCATAAGAATTTGAATATTTTATTTTGTTACACCCGATACATTCAACTTTATGTTAGCTTTATTTCAAGAACCCCTACGGAAAATAATCGGTACTAACATCAAAACCACACCGACAATATTTTTCGAGAGTAAAAATTTGTTTTTAAATCCATCTTCTGGGAAATTAACACACACAGGATTACAAGCACATTTAAACTCGGATCAACAGTGTAGTGTGCGAGTTTCACCAAATAAGCTTGAAAAATGATAGTCCTTTTAGAAATTCTCTTGATCCATTCCCACCCAGGGCACACAGCTGTGTACAAAATGCACATAAACGTTAGTTTTGGTTAATACTGCACACTGTGACGGTCAATGTCCCAAATGATTTTCCATATGGGTTGATGATTCGAAAAACCATGTTACTATTCTACTTGTAAATGGTCCTTATTTTTATGGCCGAACATAAAGCCTACAGCTAATTGGTTGTGATAACAAAACAATTGCTATGTTGGAATAAACTACATCGCACATAAAAAAACATATAATATTTGCAACACCTAAAACTAAAATCATACCTATATCAAATAGAATCTCAAAGGGTTAATTCATGCTCAAGAAGTGTATGGATTGATATGAAAGAAAATTTCATATATTCTCGACCAGTATCACTGAGTAAATAAGTTTACAAAAACGAAACGGCGGTGTGGATATTTTAAGGGGAATCCCTAGTAAACAATACTTAACGCCTCAAGTTCAAGCATTGAGACAGCGATAGAAAATATTACGAACAAACTTCGGGAGTTTTCTGTCTCCTCAGAATTCTAAGTGGTACTTGTAGGGTTTTAACATTGCAATCTGATCAGAAATGCTACACCATTAAATAATAACATTGTTAAAAAGGCTGGTTTTTCAGAACAATAGATATCGTCACCAGGGGGCTACTATAGTGATTTTCGCTGAGTTTGACACCACATGAATTGAAAACAAAACTTTTACTTTCATTTCTGTCTTGAAAAAAATCAAACTCCGTTGAAATATTCCATTTTTTTTTTTAATTAGAATAGACACAATTGTTTGCAGTGAGAAATATGTGAAAAATACGGAGGGTACTTAATGTGATCGTATCCATTCTCTGATTGGCTGCGTGCGACTCTGGGAATGGGCCTTGGCTACTACATGCTATGAACGATTCCATATTGACTGGGCTGGCAATTTAGTTAAAGGCTGTTCACGATAAAGTGAGCAATTTAAAAAATGAACATTAGAAAAATGTTACTGACCCTTCATGCATATATTTTAATAGGCGCACTGAGCAACATTCGTCCAGTAAAGTTGGTAGCGATGGATAGAAAGTAGTTCGATATCTTAACGTCGAATAAAAAGTATTAGGTAACTATTTGTGATAAATTAAAATTAATTCTTTTACATGATGTGTTTTTTTTTTAAGTGTAGAATTGATCAGATTTGTAAGGTATTTAATTTCTTAATAATTTAATACTTTCACAGTTTCATTTGACCGACGCATGAGTAAAGTGATGAGGCACATTGCAATGTTAATTTTACATAAGGCGGAGGAATACACAACGTGTATACAAGTAGATCTTAAGCAGGGATTTCAAAATGGCTCATTTTACCGTGAACAACCTATACCATGCACGATAGGTAAACGCGTCTCAACATTCTGCTGGCAAGTGACGCTAAATTACTGACGTGTACGGCTGGCGTCCGCTGTATAAACAGCAGTTTCATCTCAGTATTGTTGGTTCTCTGCGCCAGTAAGTGAGGCGCTTTCACAAGAGTAAAACCATGAGACGAGTGCTGGGTTCAGCGAAACTATAGGCTGTTCATGGTAAAGTGAGCACTTTTTAAAGCCCGGATTAAGATCTACATTTATGCACTTTTGTATTCTTCCACCTTATGTAAAATCAACATTGCCATGGTTCTCTCCACTTTATTCACGTGCCGGTCAAGTTAAAACTGCGAAATTATTTGGAAAGTAAATATTTTCCATATCGCCTCATTTTTACACTTTGATTAATTAAAAAGCAGAAAGCGAAATAAATAATTAGAGTTATCGCAAATGGTTACCTAACTATTCTTATTCGATGATGAGATATGGAACTACTTTCTCTCCGTCGTTACCAACCTTACTGGGCGAATGTCACTCAGTGCGCCTATTAAAATATATGCAGGCAGGAGCAGTGACTTTTTTCTAAGGTTCATTTCAAAAGTGCTCACATTATCATGAACAGCCTTCACTCGACCTTCCCCGGCCGGAGCTGTATTGCCGGAATCACATTGCCCCGACCAGCACGCCACCTCAAACACGACACGACACTTAAAACTAAACAACCAATGACATACAAGATGGATCCGACGTAAGTCCGACAATTCTGTGGTACTACCAGCAGTTTTGGATTAGAAATTATTTCTATTCTTCGTTGTGTCGTGCGGCACGACGCGCAGTGTACAACTTTGCAAAATGAAATCTTATGATAAGCTTTCCGTACAACGGAAAATACGTAGCGTAAAAGAAAACAAATTATAATAATGATTGTATAACTCCTATAAATAATAATTTTACATGTTTACGCATTAGCTATAGAAATTTGTCACGATCATTTACGCCAAATGTCCCCTCTGCCCACCACCTTCGAAACTAGCGTGGTTAATCAGCGCCTTCTAAATGGATCCGAAAAATTCTACTCGTGTCGCGTCAGTAAACACTGTCGGGCTGTGAATTCGAGCAAGCACATTGAAAAATGGTCGTGGTCGCGGTATTTCTCGTGTCGTGCTGTGCTCGTCGGGAGGGGGCATATCTCTGCGAGGAGCGACGGGCGAGGAAAGCGCGCACGCCAGCTGACGAGGCCGCGTGCGTCGTGACGAGTCCTGGCGGACGTAGCGACGTGTCGCCGAGGTGGGGATCGTGTTACAGGCGGTCCCGGGAGTACAAAGCCCCCGCCCTCCCTCTGCTACCCCCCCCCCCTTATCCAAAGCTCGTCAGCAGCGCCGGTACGACGGCCGTGAATCCAGTGGCTGTTGCGACGCGACGGGATCGTGGCCGAGGTCGAGCCGACTTGGCGCGCGTTCCGGTCCATGGCGCGACCTCTGCCTCACAACAGGTTCTGGTTGCCGTAACCTGGCTTGCTGTCACCTCGTCGTGGCATGGCGGACCTTCCACTTTACATTCTTCCCTCTCACAAAGATGCTAATGCTCGTTTTATGTTATGTTGTAGCGAACGTGAGTAATAAAGCTGTACATTGTGGTGTGTACATTGAGGAAGGGTTAAGTTTTCACATGTATATGCTGTTCACGGTAAAGTGAGCATTTTTCTTTCAGCCATTTTTTTTTAAATCCCTTAATTACCTTTTAAAATAAATATAGCCATGTAAGTAATAAACACAGTATGTAACTTCCCACTTGGAAGTTAACATCTTAAGCTAAAATAAAATATATTTGTTGACTATTATTCCAAATGAGAGGGCTTTCAAAAGTGCTCACTTACCGTGAATAGCCTATTACGTTGTAACATCGCGCAGCAGTGTTACAAATCCTACCAAAACATCGTAGAAATGAAAGTGTGTGGAATAGGTGAACAACAATCAAGAAGGGGATCCTAAGGACAGGTTCCAAGCACAGCAGGACAGAAGACAGAAACGTCCATGTCACAGATGGCAGGCAAGAAAAATGCAGTCGTCAGTAGGGGATATGATCGATCACCCCTGACTGCGATGCAGAATACGTACCGTGTGTTTACATTCAGTAATATGTTGTCGACGAGACCTTGAGGCATCCTGGCTAATTCCTTTTGTAGTACTGATCGTAGTTGCGGATACGCTGCTGGCAGTTGGCTACGTCTCCTGAAAATGCTTCACACGTGATCGATTGTGTTTAAGGTTCGCGGACCATGCTGGCCAAACAATGCCTCGAATATCTTCATTGTCCAACACGAACGTGAGAGAGAAGAACATGGGTACAACAGCAAATTCGTCCGGATGTTGCTTACAAGGCCTGTTTCTTGGCATACCAGACAGCAACTAGACGTCGTTCATCCTAATATGCGCTAATTCTGGGGGTACAACACGCTCGCGCATACGCCCGTAGTACGCCATGCTCCTTAAAAGCGCGTGCCCCACTGTACTGGACTGTAAACGATCTCCTGATTGGTATTTCGGTCGGTTCTGCCCGTTATGTTCATTTTTCCACATTGTCATTACCTTTAAAACACCAGCGTTGAATGGGCTCCAATTATATTGCAGTTTTTGTGTAATTGCCTAGCAGTATCACAAGGCTAGTGTTTAATTTTTGGTCACACAACAAAAACAACAAAACAAAAAAAATCAAATGTTCCTCTGACTTTTTGCGACTTAATAAATGGTAATGAATTTTAGAAATAATAAGCTTTACGACTCAAAATATAAAAATATTTCATAGCCTAAACCTATTAAAAATAATACTTCAGAAACATATTAAGGATAGGCCATTAGATTTGTTTACGATAGAACATTTTTTAATCTCTTCTTTTTCATATACTTATAAATATGTTCATATCATGAGTATTTTACTAACCATTGGAATATATTTTGTCCACTAGTATTATATTGAAATGCGCTTGCTGACGAATGGAAGTGAAGGAGAGCAGTTTTATGATAGTGGCGGCATCAAGACAAAGGATTGTTTTGAATTAACAAGTGAGCGATAGGCCATTTGGCGCTTATCTAGAAAGAAAGCCGACACGATAATTCGTTTTGCCGCACTGCGTTGCATTCGCATTGAGAGGCGCCGATAGCTGGAGGTCACATTTGTAATGTTAGACGAAGCGATAGGTTTAACACAAAGGACATGCCGATAAACTTATCACAGCTCGCGCCTCGCTGATCCCAAGAAGCTCATATTTCTCCGTTCATCACGCACGAATGTCGTCGGTATCACCATTATCTTACTCAGAACAACTTGGATTTCCGAGAACATTCTAGACGGCACCTACCTCAAGTATAAATACCACACGCGGACCTCTGAGGGGAGAGTGATTAAAAGCCGAGAGTTTGGCGTCTCGTGCGACCTTAAGCGACTGTTGGGTGATTACGGAGCGTGTGCGGACCTCTGAGGGGAGAGTGATTAAAAGCCGAGAGTTTGGCGTCTCGTGCGACCTTAAGCGACTGTTGGGTGATTACGGAGCGACGAGGGATGACTGCAGCGATCTGCGAGAGTGCGTCAGCGAACTTGTGCAGTGATGAGTGGGACTGATATGCGGGATTGTGGACTGGATGCGTGAATGAAAAGATATCCGGGACGATGGAAAACAGATAGTTTTCACTTAACGTGTGAAAATAATTGGATCTGTTTAAGGGACATTCGTAAGAGTAAAGACTGTGATAATGACTTAAATTGAAATGGACATTAGTAATTAAATACCGCGCTAAATAAGAACAGGAGTTTTATGACACTCAGATAGGTCAATAACATAATGTTTGAATGTTTGTAGCATTGAGAGTAAAAATAATTATTGAATTTAGTTCTTTTATTTTTGTAAAGACCTCCGTACCTCACGAACTCGGATACGTCCTTCCGACGTCAATGTAACACTGGTGTCAGAAGTGGGAGGGATGTAATGATCAATTAATTAGTTGTAATTCAAATTAGGCAATAGATTGGCAATTAGTGGTAATTGGACAAATGAATTAATTGTAATATCTGTGGGTGAAAAAAAATTAAGACTGTTTTATATATCTATCACTGTGAACGGTAACTAGAAAAATATCTGCACAACTGGAAGCACTGCGAGCTCTAATTGAGGGGCTAGTTAGCCAGATGAGTGCGGTGAGCGTATGTGTACCTAGCTTGAAAGAATATGAAAATGCCCAAATTAGTAGTGCAAATAGCCAGATAACTAATGCAAGGGATTTAGTAGATAAAATAGACACAGTTAATGAAAATGTTTACACGAAAATAGAAGACATTTGCGAATTAGTGAATGGAAGAGTTGACTATGTGGACGAGAAGATCGACAGTGTAAATGAAAGAATGGACATTGTAAATTAAAGAATTGATAATATCAATAGTGAAGTGAAACAGGAAATAAGTGCGATCAACAACGAATGGCAGAAATTTCTGCAGTAGTGATACACTACTGTGAAAACATCGCTGGCCGAGAAAAGTGAGGAAAGTTGTACAAGTCGTTTCCCACGCAGCAGCCTCGTGAGGAGAGCACGAAGATCTGCGACCTTGATGTCACAGCCAGCAGTGGGGAAAGGAGGTCTCAGTTAAGCTCACCCCTTACGATGGCTGGACTTTATGTCGGGAGTACCAACACTAGATTAAAACAGTCACTACCATAAATTGCTGGACAACCGAACAGCACGCTTACTTCCTCGCCGCTGTACTGAGAGTCCCCGCACTGAACACACTACAATCTGCCAGAGCGACATCGAATGAAGTACCCCATACTGGAGTCGTCCTTGGAGCTACATTTTGGCAACTGGTACCTGCGACATGCTCTTCATGCACAAGTGTGAAGCCATACCCAGTGACCAGGGGAGCCACTGCATTAGCTATGGCAAGATATTGTACAGCTTTCCCACCTATCTCTGGGAGGATGTCCCAAGGAGCACATGACGTCATCGCAGACCGCTTTTTCAAAAATGCCATCGCTGATACAGAGGTACGGCAAGTGGTATGACTGTCTGCACCCCGCAACATGCAGGTGGCCGCATCCCGACGTCCGGTACGGGCAGTGACGCTGAACGAAGACGACGAAAGCATCAAGAATACACCGAAGGAGCTGCTGACTGCATTAAGGGACATTGCTTCCATGGCCCATGCTACAGAGCTTTGCCGCCTCCCACCCAAACTACCTGAGTGCTGGTCAAGTGGACAGCTAGGACACCTTATAGCCTACTGCCCACAACAGCAGCAGAAGCAGAAACGAGAAAAGAGGCAGCGAGAGGAAGGTGAGAGTACAGCACATTCGGAAAACTTGTTAACACCTTTCTTACGGGACAAAGTTCGGTGACTGCTGGAGGGAAGGCTCCAATATACTTACATGTACGTTCGGTGAAACAGGACCGGGATGCAATACTTGTGGAGAGGAGCCTGAATGGGATGTTCCTTGACAAATGGTCGTCGATACTGGGGCGACCATAACAGTAGTAAGACCAGATATCCTCGGACCTTCCCCGAGGATCGCCAGATGACAGCATGGAACAGTGATATTTGACTTCAGTAAAAGGTGAGACCACACCATTTATCGGTACTAGAAAAATGATTCTGAAGTCTGGTGACCTGTGCACAGACAACGATATTTACTTAGCAGAAATAGAGGATGAATGTATTTTTGGGTCTCGATGTGCTATGTAGTGCTACGTCTCCTCTTCCTAACTCCTATTCTAACGTACGAACCAGTACAGATACAACACGTTACAAGTGAATACTTAAATGTACGATGCTGAGATATCAAACACTTACTAGTAGCTCGGTGCCGTAAAGTTACAATACAATGATATTTAATTCCCTAGCCTTGCCAGTTAATATCAATTAGTACTTAAGGGTCCGATGGGGTCTCGAAAGGAAACATTGCGCCCTAACTGCTAGTTCGATTTATGCTCACCAAGTAACACTGAGAGAGCTCGTCAAGGCCTCGGTATCGTGATGCTCAGGTTGCCAGCTCCGGTAACTAACATCGTGGTACCTCAGGCATTGTCAAGTCACTTGGGGGCGGGGGGTGGCGTCTACGGCCGTTTTATACATCTCGCCCAGTAGGTCAGCGTGGCATGTTTACAATACTCTCTTAATCCATAACCCGTATTAGCTTAACTGATAATTTCCTTGCGGCCGTCGAAGCTTTAGTAGTGAACTGTGTGGGCGGGCCTTTCTAGCCGCAACACTAGGCTGGGGTGATGTATCGATACTCGACTTGGTGTGCAAGGGTAAGCACTACAGAGTTGGTGATGTCAAAATGACATTATTTGTCATCCCCAATTAGCTGCCCATAAGTATGTGGTCAACCCACTGTTCTATCCGCTTCTAGTGAAATTGTCATTACAGACGATGTCAAGGGAAATTTACCAGGAGTTTGGATCTAATTAAGCTAGCAGAGAGGGTTGTCATTCTGTCAGGTAATGTCATTGTAGCAAGAACTTTGTTCTCTTCTAATTCTAACAGTTTTCCTGTTAGAATGATATTTTTTTCCCGATACTGCCATTCGTCTTGAGGAGGGGGCCATGCTTGGCATTTGCAAGCAGGTCACACAGGTAATTCGAAATGTTCCAAATGAGTCTAGAGAACAACAAATAGAATGTCCGCTACCAGAAGTACTGAATGAACTGAATTGCTATAACGAACAAAAGAAAATCTTAACTGACGACAGGAGAAGGCTGTCTTTGAAATACTGCAGAGAAATATGGATGCCTTTCGTGTGGACCAAATTACCTCGGACTGACTAACGTGATCTGCCACCACGTTGATACAGGAGATGTCAAGCCCATAGAGTAGCCACCAATATTACTTCCTTTAGCTTCTGAAGGAATAAGATTAGATATGATATAACCATCAGTTAGTCCATGGTCATCACCCATTGTACTTGTTGAGAAGAAAGATGGCTCTCTGTGGTTTTGTGTAGATTATCGCCAGCTTAATAACATGACAAAGAAAGAGTCCTATCTGCTTCCAAGGATAGACGATACATTGAACAGCTTAGCAAGTTTACAATGGTTTTCTAATTTGGACACAAAGAGTGGGTACTGACAGTGCAAGGTGGCTCCAGATGACCTAGAGAAGACTGAATTTTGTGTCCAAGGGGAAGGAACCTGGCATTTAAAAGTTATGCCTTTAGGGCATTGTAATACCCCTGCCACCATCGAACTCCTGATAGAAAAAGTTTTGCCTTTAGATATCTCCCAGGTTTACCCAAATGACATTGTTGTGGCAGGAAAGAAACTTGAAAGGCACCTATCGTGCCTAGAATCTGTATTTCAGAAAGTGGCTGCAGCGAACTTGAAATTGGTTCCTGTTACAAAAATAATTTTTTTTGGGATATGTATTGTCGGCCCATGGACTCGAAACAGACCCTGAGAAGACCAAAACAATAAGAAATTGGCCGACACCACACGACAAAACTGAAGTGGAAGTTTTCTGCGATTATGTGTCTATTACCGTCGATTAGTACCTGGATTCGCCATGATCGCCAAGCCACTATATGAACTGAGTGAGGCGAAAAGGAGATTTCGTTGGACCATTGAGTGTGAAAATGCTTTTAGTAAACTAAAGAAAATTCTGATATCCCACTCAGTCCTCGGTTTCCCGAAAAGTAAGGGTGTATTCATTTTGGACACTGTTGCTAACGATGTAGGCATTGCAGCTTTATTATCTCAGGTTTAAGATGGGAAGAAAATACCACTAGAATATTTCAGTTAGGTATCGCATAAGCCTGAGAGGAATCACTGTGTTAAATGCAGGGAGTTTCAGGCCACTGTGAAGGCAATTTCACACTTCCACCCCTAACTTAATGGCAGACATTTTATTCTAAGAATCAAGCAAGCTTCGTTATGCTATATACTAAGTTTCAAGGACCCCGAAGCTCAACTAGCCCAGGGGAGTTAGCATATTAAATAATATGACTTTGAAATACAACACAGATCTGTTCGCTTTCACAGCAATGCGTATCACTGTCTAGGAGACCATATGAGCTATTATGTCATTGCGAATGCCAGACAAAAAAAAAGAGTGGTGAATCGCCGAAGGTGTGTAGGTCATGATTTCAAGGTTCTTGTTATAGGTCATCAACCTGGAGTGATGAGGATATTAAGAAAGACCAGTTGAAAAGTTCCACTTTGCAGCCATTCTTAAAGTGGAAGAAGCTGGCTGTCAGTCAAAATGGGAAGATATATCTAGCCTGAGTGCAGTATTCAATGCATACTAAGCACAATGGAATTCCCCCATACTGAAGAATCGTGTAATTGACAGAAACTGGGAAATTAATGGTGGAAAACTTACATTTTTACAGTTGGTCCTTTCAGAATGCAGTGTTCGAGAATTCTTGAAAGAAATGCATAATGTGACAGCCAGTGGGCACTTTGGTGTTGATAAGACTCTTGACAGAGTTAGAATGAGATTCTACTTTCTTCGTTTTTGGGAGGATGTTGAGAAATGGTGTCGAATGTGTGACACCTGCGATGCACGGAAGGTTCCTACTAGGATCAGAGGACCAGGTCACCTCCAGAAATACAATGTTGGAGCCCCATTCGAAAGGATGGAATTAGACAGTCTGGGCTCTTTGGGTCATTTTCCTGTCACAGAATGAGGTAATCGGTATCTACTGGTGGCTTAATATTATTTTACTAAGTGGCCTGAGGTCCTTTCCCTTCCGAAACAGGAAACACATACTGTGGCTGAGGCACTCCTAGAATATGTCTTCTCGAGGTTTGGAAGAGAGCTACGCCTCCTCAGTGACCTGCTGTTTGACCGACTGACAGAAGTGAATGCTGTGGGCCGTGATTATGCTAATGAATTATGTAACATACTTGTTGGCATTTTATGATTTTGCTTGACAGCACTTCAGAATAAATAGTTACAGGATGAAGACATGGTATGACAAGAGAATGTCAGGCGAGTTATTTCAAGGACAGCTAACCAAAAAAAAGGTACTGCCCGAAACTACAAACATTTGGGAAGGGCCATACAGTATTCTGAATAAGATTAATGATGCTGTCTTCCTGATTTATCGTCAACGCTCTCAGGCGAAAACGAATCTTGTCCACGTCGACTGACTGATACTCTAAGATGGTCCGGATGTTGCAGTGTCTGTTCGGGAAGAACAGACTTGAGGAGAGGGCAGTGTTTCGCACTCGCTACTTCGCATTCCGCACGAGCGAGTGGAAGTGAAGGACAGCAGTAATATGATTCCAATGACAAGACAAAGGATTGTTTTGAATGAACAAGCGAGCGATAAGCATGTGGCTGCATATCTGTTACAGAAAGTGAGCTGGCAAATAATTCGTTTTGCGGCTCAGTGTTCCCTTCGCATGGGAAAGTGCCACGAGTTGGAGATCAAATTTGTAATGTCAGACGAAGCGATCGGCTTATCATAAAGGACTCAGCTGCACACGCCAATCAACTAATCGCAGCTCGCTCCTCGCTGACCCTGAGAAGCTCATATTTCTCAGTTTATTGCAGGAATGTCGTGTGCATCACCGTTACCTTTCCCAGAACCACTTGGATTGCCAAGAACATTCTAGACGGCACCTATCTCAAGTATAAATACCACACGCGAGCCTCTGTAGGGAGAGTGATTAAGAGCCGAGAGTTTGGCATCTCATGCGACCTTAAGCGACAGTTGGGCGATTAAGGAGCGGCAAGGGACGACTGCAGTGATCTGCGAGAGTGCGTCGGCGAGCTTGTGTGCAGTGAAGTGTGGGACTGATTTGCGGGAGCTAGCATGCAGTGAAGAGTGGGACTGATCTGTGGAACTGTGGACTGGATGCGTGAATGAAAATACATTCGGGATTATGGAATTAGACAGTTTTATCGAAAGTGTGGAAATAATTTGATCTTTTTAAGAGACATTCATTCGTAAGAGTAAAGACTGTGATAAGGACTTAAATTGAAATGGAAATAGTAATTAAAAATTGCGCTCAATAAGAAGAATAAGATTTAATAGGACACTCAGACTGCAAATAACAGTTGTTTGACTGTTGTTAGTATTGAGAATAAATGTAATTATTAAATTTAGTTCTTTTATTTATATTAAGACCTCCATCTCTCACGAACTCAGATACGCTCTTCCGCAATCCCTGAATCAATACATAATTCATACATTTGTCATATCAGCGTATAAGAAGTCTGTCATAAATATAAAAGTTCTGGTTTCGTTCCTTGAACACTTTTAATTGCGTCGAAAGTAAATTAGAAGGCTTGAAGGTTTCTCCTTCCCATGTCGACAGGTATTGAATTGAACCAGAAATATCCCAAAGTGCAGAAGCTGCTAGACCACTCACTCCAAATGTAACTGCGTTCGTCAATGAGGGACAATATTTTAGGAATTGATGCTTTGAGCACTGTAATGCGTTTCGGCCATCATTATGGAAAAATAGCGAAGAGGGGGCAGAGCGGGGAGGCGGTAAGGAATCTATACTTCAACTAAAATATATAATGCTAATTGAAATACATGCAACATATGTTGAATATGAATTTAAATGTGAATGTAGGGTAATATGCATAGGCATGGTAGGTCGAGTATTCAAATAATCTCATAATTGAAAATCATTCATGTAAGGTGCTCGTACGAGGACCCCCAGAAAATACTGAACATGTAAATCAGTTGTACAACAATACACTTTGAACAGGATGTATGTGAGGATGGAATAAGAAGTAAAAGAACTGTATATTAGCATTTAATACAACAATAAACACCTTGATTCAGATCACTGCGAGTCAACCCAGGAAATTATAATACAGTACCAGGCTAATCAGTGTAGAGAAAATTATAACTGCGAAGTGTCCTTTTCTTTGTTAGATACTGTGACTTCATACTTTACCCTTAATGTGTGATTCAATATGTTTGTTCAACATAATACAAAATGAGTACTTAAGGACAGTATTGTGACCACCTGACGGGTAACTGTAGCCCGACACAGTGCAGGCTGCTGAACAGAAGACTATCACATTTTTTTAATTACTAGCTTACCACAACCTTTTGCCATTGCACATACAGTAGGTACGTGGTCTGAACACACATATGAGCAAAACACTTTCAACCAAGAATATTACAGCCATGCTTAGTAAAAGTAGAACTGGTTATATCACTGCATAATGAGGAACAGTAATCCACGAGCTTGTTTCAACTGCTGCATTTTTAATGGAATTAATTCCTTAACTTCAGAAATGAAAATGTTAAAAAAATAATCAAATTGACCCTAGATGGTAATTGGCAAAATATTTTAATCTAATGCCCAAAGGTCTAGTGTGAAAATGTCTTTAAACTTACACTTAAGAGAGTCTGAAATTTTCCAAAAATAAAACTGTTCCCAGAAAAATATTTAAAAACTTTCATTAAACTTTCTAGTTCTAGGCAAGGATGAAACTAAAAATCCACCTGCTCTACTTGCTCCACTACTCCATCTGCTCCACCTCACGTAATTGGCTGGTAGGTGTATGCACAGTGTATTAATGGTGCAGTATGATTTGTTCAAAATCAAAATGATACCATAGGGCTTGCATACTCGTATATTAAAACCAGTAGGGAGGTAAGCCGAGAGGTTTAGTTTGACAGCAGCTGATGTGAAAGGTGGATCGCCTCGACTAGCTTCTGCCTCTTTGCATAGATTTTCCTCGAGTTTTGGCTTTCAAGGTCACTCAAGGTCATGGGTTTAAGGCCAAGGTAGTCTGTATCACAATATCCCGACGACCATGGCACGGCAGCCCCGGCACGACAAAAACTTTGTGACTGGCTATAGAAAAGGGTATGCACGAGGTAATTGAAAGTCCTCTGTTCGACAAGCCAAACATACAGCCATTTGACCTACAAGCGGCTCTCCAAATGCAGCTGATAGACAGGCAGCTGTTAGACACTGCAGGTAATATACGGTCAACTGTTAGATAGGCCAGCTGGTCGACAGTCAGCTACTCGGTCTCTGATACACTGTAAAAAAAATTGAGATAAATTTCCCTTACATGTAAAGGAAGCTAATTACTTCTACATTTAAGGTAAAATTACCTTTAAATGTAGAGTAATACATTACTCTACATTACGTTAATACAGTACATAACAAGTAAAGTACTATTCCCTAATCGCACAGAAAAAGTACACGACAAAAGTGAGGGAAAATCCATTACAAGTAAGGGAAATTTCCCTTCCAAGTAAGGGACTATTAACAAAATTGTATAATAAAATAATATTAAAAAATATCCCGGCGTATAAGTACTGTTAATTTTTTAATTGCATATATCCTCTGACGAATAGTAACCGAAACCTCAACACTAAAATCATCGCCATATGCTGGTAGGCGGGGGCGAACCATGATCCTCTATAGCGATAGGTCGATGTACTGTCCATTACACCATAATAACAGCATGACAGCATTAGTGAATATTAGCGTCTTAAAGCGTTGTTTCTTAAGCCCGTCTTTTCTCTTAGCTGTTGAGAATGTTGAAGAGATGCAGTCGTCGTAAGGTAATTTTCCCATCCATTCATGGGATTTTCCATCGTTATGTACATGAATTTTACTCCAGAGTGCGGTAATTTTACCTCATCCGTAAGGAAAGCTATGTTTACCACACAAGTTTGCGAATATTACCTTACATTTTTCAGGTAATTTTCCCATTATTTTTTACGGTATATAGTAAAGCTGTTAGACAGGCAAGCTAGACAGCAATCAGTTGTTCGACTGACAGCTGACAGACAGCCAGCTGTGCGACAGCGGCGCTGATAGGCACACAGCTATTCGACACATGTCCGACAGCTGCCTGTCTGACAGCTGCCTGTAGGTAAGTTGACCTGTCGAATATTTATTTGTCTATCAGCACCGGTGTCGCACAGCATATGTCACCAGACATACACAGTAGCTGATAAGGCAGTCAGCTATTCCACATGTCAGCTGGCCGACAAGCAGCTGTCCGACAGGCAGCTGACCGACCATCTGATCGAAATTTACCTGCAAGAAAATGCGGACATGCCACTTGGTCTGTTGAATATAGCCCACAGGAAGTAAGGGCAACACGACAAATCCGCAACTCCGACAGCATGGCGGAGGTATATTATAATTTCTCATTTTCGTCGTGCCGGGCTCGTCGGAGTACACAAAGAATGCAAATACAACATTATACAACAAAATTTTGTGCATATTTCCCTACTGTAGTAAATAATAAACTCGGCGTCAAAATCAGTCTTAGATTCTTTTAATTAGTTGTTTATTTTGTAGTTCTATACATTTAAATTGGTCAAAAGCGAAAAATCGTTAATGTTTTCGTATTTTTAACGCCGTAATAATTTCATAGTGTATGAGTGTCTTGCAGTTTCAGGATTGTCCACCGCCAAGTACAACACTTGTCAGACAAATATTGTCAGGGTACTGGGAATACTGAATAAAATATGAGATTTAGTTGTGCTCTGAAGTCATGCTGCACTGTCGGGTCATGCTCGTCGTGCTATTTTGACTCCAGCATGAACCGTGTATAATCACACGACGCATAACTCAAGCATTTTCAGAACACACTGAGAGACAGATTTGTCCAACTCAACAGAACATTTGTTTAAATGACTGCCGCAAATTATGTACAATTAATACAATGTTGTTATAAGTCATATTTATTTTATTACGGCTTAATGTCTGGTTCACAGCAAAGTGTTTAAAGTCGAGAACATTTGCTTGGGAAAGCAGTAACGGGAAAGGAATCGGAAATGGCTTGTATGAAGGATCCACGGCAGCCATCCCCCCCTCCATCATTCGCGTGGCGTAATTATGAGTATAATTAAATAATATATTCTCAATATTTATCAAATTACCAGAACTGCATTGCCATTATTAATTTTTGACTACTGACTGTAAGTATTTTTTATTGTTAGCGATTACAGAAATTAAATTATACTGGAAATAGTAGCTAAGTTTGGATTGGAAATTGAATATTAACGTCCCCCGGTATTTTGTCTGAAGGCTAATCAGGAGACGTCTGACAAACTAACTTATGACCTAACTTGATCTAACACCTTCACCTTAACTGGGTTTCGAACCCAAAAACTCCCGCACCAAAGACCAGGGGCGCACCAACCGACTGCGCTACGGGAGGTCGGCAACAGAAGCTAAGCAATACACATTTTCTAACATGAGCAAAATAACGCCCTATGGCGTGTCTATGCTTAAAATAAAATACAAAATCTGTAATGTGGTCTGTGGCGAAAATTTCGTAAATTCATGATTACACCCCCCCCCCCTCCCGAAAAAAGCTAAAAATAGGCGTATGTTATTGTTTAAATATTGTTTGTTGTTTGATTCCTTTTATTCAGTCAACAATGCAGTGTTATTCCAAATTCCAGCAAAAAAAAAATTATGTGAAACAAAATCTTACAGAACTGTGAAAGTAAACATAATAAGTCATACGATTGTGAACGGAGGCACGTATCCTTAAAAATATTTGTTTTTAAAATTTAATTGTAAAATATTATAAGCAACAACAAACTAATTAATACTATTTTCATTAATGGAGACGTGTAATTTATAAAATGTTGACTAGTGGTATCAGCTCCCTACATAACATAAAGAGTACCGTGTTATCGCAAAATAAACTTTAACAACTATGAACTTAGAATAAAGTTTTTACGATAGACATGAACAATGACGCTGAGCCAGCATAAAGGCTGGCTTGTTGTAACACCCTCACACGAACTGTTGTCGAGAAAATCTGTGTTTGGAATGGCGTTGTTGTTTCTTGCAATCTATGCAAGATTATATTTTCTAATTAAACTGGAATATGTTCCATCACATGTATTTACTACTTTTTAAATAGATCTGTTTGAATAATTGATTTTTAGAGAGGCGTACCTCAATTAATATAGAGTAATTAAAATGATAAATTCACTTGCAATGGGTCAACTAATATTTTGTTTGATCAAACAAAGCTTTACTCGGTGCACGAAAACATATATAGTGTTACATGATACCTGAGGGGCGTATCAAAGTTAATATGGGTTGGAGGTCTTAATAAAAATAAAATAACTAAATTTGATTTTTAATTAATTCACAGAGCTAATGAAGTACAGCATTAAATTATCTGTCTCCACTCTTACTCTTGTTATTTCTCAATGAGCGCAATAAATTATATCCATTTTATTCTAATTAACGTCCTTCTTAATGTCTCTGTTTGGTTATAGTCAATTAACTAATTACTCACCATTAACATACGTTCTGTCTATCAGTTGCCATCATTTGATAATTCTTTCACTCATGTATCCAGTTCAATAGTCCAGCCTGCAAGTCGCGCTCTCCACTTCTCTTATGCTCGCAGTCACAGAATTTCCTCCCTCCGGTCACTTCCGGCGCTACTCGTTGTTCTTCTAGATCGTCTCCCAACCGCCCAGACTCCCTACCCTCTTAAAAACTTTCGGCTCGAAGGCCTGTCACACTTTTATATCAGCCGCTCTGACCATCTGGAAGGTTCAACGCACCCCGAGTCACGCTGAGAGAAACAAGGTCAGTAATCGAGAGCATTCTTCAGATACAAGCAGTAATTTAATACAACTAAGGTCAGGAGCGCGCGAGGTAGTACCGTTACCACAGCGCCACTCGTGGCGGCAAGCCTGTGGAAGCTGGTCTTTTTGCTCGCCGCCCGCTCTTGCGTGATCTTCACACATTTTCCCTCTCTCAAAGGATGCGAAGCAGCGAGTGCGTAACAATACCAAGTACTTTGACACCATCTTACAAAAATGAATATACTTAAAAGTGTTTCTTTCAGAGACCTTAAGTTTGGAATCCTAGAATCACTCTATGTATTATATAACAATAATTTTAGAACAATTTAATTATTATAGCTTTCTTGATTTATTGGTATACTTAAAACATAGCTGTACGATAAATAAAAGGGAATTTATTTTACTGATATATTCATACATTATCTATTGGTCCACTAACAGAACGCATGGCAAGTTAGCCTGGAAAATTGTTTCCAAATAAGATGGCAGTTGATGAAAGTACGTCTGTTGTTCAGGTAATCGTCTAAGTGAAATATAAATCTTCTTAACATCACTTCATTAATCACTTTCAATAATGAATGAGCTACGATAAGTCCTTTAAGGATTATCAAATAGACGATATAGACTGATGTTTACTAGATCATATATTAATTAAGCGTTACAGGAGAACTCTGAAATGGTGTTTCTAAAGTGAATGACGTCCTGAAAGCACTCAATAGCCCTCGTCTGAAGTGTGTGTTCTTTTCGTAGATCAGCGGGGCGTCGTTTTGTTGCAGACGCGGCGTCGGTACAAAAAGTATGGCCCACTACATTGCTGCACTCACTCTTCCAGCGCCGTATCAACACAACAGTCACTGCGCTGCAACATTACCTCCGCACTCGTTATTGTAGAGGTGCGTTCACCTCCAGGTCTGAGTTTGAAGTGTTTTTGCATGTGTTAGAGCTGAAGAACATTATTCTGCTGCCACACTCGCCCAAACTATGCGAATCCGTCGCCTGGATGTCTGGAGTTCATCGCTAGGCACACATTTTCATACAAGCATTATCACAAATCACTGCAGAACACTTCATTTCACGTATTCATTAGGGATCGCTAGGTATGAATCGCGACCATTTCCGCTACTTTTAAAGGAAAAGCTATAAGTAGTGTGACACCTGAGTGAATAGTGAAGAGGCCGGCGGACATAAATAAAAGCCAAATAACTGAATTGATGTGTACAGATAACTGCAAAACAACATACAAATATTAAGAAATGGCAATATTATAGTACTGGGAAAGTCTATGAACATATATTTTCCATAGATTACTGATTGGACTGCGATTGTGTAGTGGTTAGGCTACTCGCCTCCTACCAACACGAACCGGGCTCGATTCCCGGCGGTGTAACCCCAGGATTTTGCACTTGGGAATCGTGCCGGACGATGCCGCTGGTCGGCGGGTTTTCTCGGGGATCTCCCGTTTCCGCCGCACTTGAATTTTGGCGCTGCTCCATACTCACCTAGATTCACCCTCATAAGCTCTCAAGACCACGATGTTAAGAGCCACCCAAATCTCTCCTCTCCACCCACTCCAGACTGATCACTTATATAAGGATATTATTTCTTAAATGTGTATTTTATATTGCGGCGTAGAACCTTATACCTACAGAATATGCTACATCACTCTGGAGTAAGACATGGCGAAAGATTCGCTCACACATCTAGCAAACCCCATTTTCTAAGGTTGCCAATTCTTGTATTTTCTGTTTTGGCTTACAAGATCCTGTAAACTTCAATTAGAGGCTGTTCACGGTAAAATGAGCACTTTGGAAAGCCCGGGTAAAGATGTACTTGCACGTGTGTTGTGCATTCTTCCGCCTTATGTAAAATTAACATTGCCATGGGCTTATCGCTTTATTTATGCGTTGGTCAAGCGAAACTGTGGAATGATTAGAAAAGTAATTATTATACAAAACTGGTCATTTTTACACTTCCGTGCATTAAAAAACAGTACGTGAAAAAATTATTTAAGACATCACAAATGTTTACCTGATGCTTTTTATTTGGTTTTAATATGTGGAACTACTTTCCATCGACCTTTACCAACTTTACTGGGTGCATGCCACTCGGTGCGACCGTTACAATATATGCAGGTAGGGGCAGTGACTTTTTTTCTAAGGTTGATTTCAAAAGTGCTCACTTTATCGTGAACAGCCTTTGCCTAATGTATTAAACGTTGATTTATCATCTCCCACATGGTCTTAACAGCGATAACTACTCCATTACTTGGGTTACACGGTCAATGAAGTAAAGGAGAAGGGAAAGAAAAAACTTTGCATAATTTCACGAACGCTGGGATGACATTGGTTAAACCTTTATTAAGTCGACGAAACGTTCGATCGTTTCAGCCTGTGCCAAGTATTCTACAATACGCGTGACAATATTCGAAAAGTAAGCTTATACCATCTCACGGATGTACGACACCGCTTTTATCTTTCTTTTAAACTGCACTAGATTAAGCAGTATATTTCTTATTCATTTTCAGCTGAAGTTCGTGTCTCAGCGTCGCTACATGCTCTTAGAGGCATGTGTAATTTTTAACTTATGCCCTACGTACAGGACACTCCAGGAAGTTGAATTTCCAAAGATAACCACATCACATTTAATAGGGTCTACTTTTAATATGTGACTAACTAGCTTTTTTAAGTTGGTAACATTTATTGTCTAAAATGGTTTCGATGAAAAGATTATTTTTTGTTCCAGATTCAGTTATACTTTAACAATAGCTTACTCGAAATTATCTACCGGAAGAAACGAACCGTATTTGTTTCCAATTTTGTAATTTTTTGTGTAGACAAAAGGACAGTTAGGCTAATTATAGAATACAACCCTAACCTAATTTATTTCCTCGAGTGAACTGTGTGTCACGAACGAATCGTTTTATTGTTCAGGTGTAGATGGTTGTGTAACACAGTATACGCCCACTAATCTGCCGACGTCTTACATTGACGCAGTCGGGATTCTGTTGGACTAAAGCTGTGCGAGCCTGAGCTGACAATGACACGACGAGACGTTTGCTCGGTGTTGGTTTACCTGTTGATTTGTGTTAGATTGCTTCCCGAGGTTGAAGCCGCAGTGTTGTTATTACATCTCCCGGGACCGTAAGGCACCGCAGGATGTCTTCACTTTTTTTTTTTTTTTTTTGCGACGCTCCGTGAAGAAGACGAGAAAAGCACTGGAAATTTCCCCCCCCCCCTCCCTCGCCTAGTAGGTAAGGTATTTTTTCCTCTCCTCGGGTCATTCATTTCTTCCTCGTCCAAGTAATTTCGTCGCTCCCTCCCCGTTTCAAATTGGCCGTCGGCTTACACGATGACGCAGGAAGAATTTAGCATTCACAGTCACAAACGATTCCAATTTCATTTTTTTATTCCCTTAGAAGAAAATTACAGGCACAGTAATTTAGCTGCTGTGAATAGTAAACTTTTTCAGTAATTTATCTCCAGCAGTATACTTCGGTGGTGGCAAGTTTGACACGTAATCAAATTGTCTCTTCTTTGATTACTCTTGGAAGCCGAATACATTCCAGTTGGGTGTTACTTCGTGTCTGTCGCAAGTATCAATTTTGTGAGAGCTCAACGACTGCTCATTACATTCCCACCCCGGACCTAACCTATGTTTTCGAATATTATTATTGAATAACTGAGTTTTACCACTTGTCTAAAGGTTCCCATATGAGACTGAATAAAATGCTCATGTGTCTATTCAGGTCTTTGGTGATGGTTATTTTACTCTCAGTGGCAGCAAATGCTAAGCGATGTTACGCTGAACGCTACAAAGCTATTATTCCTTATGAGAAATGACCTACTGCAGTTTAACCCAAACATAAGTAAACCTAATGAGACTTCTAAACTAAACTAACGTAACCTACCTTAACTTTAACTTGAGATTACCTACCACAGTATTGCGTTGCCTAAACTTACATAATATGCAAACAATTTGGCATAAAATGAAATAGCGTAAAATGAAGGCCAAATAGCTATTTGTAAATAGCGTATTACGGAGAATGCCTGGTAGGCTGAGTCTTTCAAGGTTATTTTAGGCTAAATATTGTTAGCCTGGACACCTAAAGGCTATTCACGGTAAGGTGAGCACTTTTTAAAGCCCTCCCAACAGGCATTAACCAATAAAAATATATTTGTTATTGGAGCTTCAGACGTAAGCTTTGAGTGGAGAAATGTGCACACTATGTTAGTCACATGGCAATAGTTATATTAAAAAGTGGCGGAAAGATAGAAATTAGTTGGAAGAAAATTTTAGCAGTGCCTTAAAACGTACTCACTTTGCCGTGAATCTCCTATCTAGCAACACATTTCTTAATCTTGAATCACCAGGCCAGCTACACCATGATTTTTCTTTTGGCCACGGAACGAAGGGAAGACGATGGAACCTGACAGCCGACATAGTGGTGATCCATGCACTTGAAGTACACTATGTACGTCGCGTAACATCTGTCTCCCCTGCCCCTTTCACCCATCCATTCGTGCACGCTCCCCTCACCCTCGCTTTGTATCATCGCAAACAACTAAAACTGCATCACAAAGTAAATAAAGGAAACTGCATAGGCAAGCTTTAAAAATGCTATATTTTCCCATTTTCACGAATTTTTTCCTCCAAGTATACACTTAATATGAGAGAGAGAGAGAGAGAGAGAGAGAGAGAGAAAGGGCCATAGTTAATTGTTTTTTTTTTTTAATCTTTCGTGACAAAAAGTCACATTTCCAGTACTTTTATTTAGCGTAAATAAACGAGATATGAGATCTAGTACTTATCGCATGTCGGTCAGGCATTAGTTATCGTCATTTAGTGCTGCGACTGTCCGCTGTTTCTTCTCTACTAAATCACAGTTGCGTATGCGTGTTAATTTTAGTTGACAATTAATGTCATCGCGTCATGTATTTCTTCACGAATGTAATATGTTTTGTTTGTAATATTTTTATGTTGTAGAATGTAAAGTGAGCATAAGAAGATACTGCATTCAACAGTAGGTTTTACTATTAATAACAGATTTAAGCAAGGCGGAAAGCAAAAAGTACCCTTTATTACATCTCACAAGATTTTCCATTTTTTCTTTCATCATTTAGTTACATTTTAAACTTAGTTTGAAAGTGCGTAGGTTTGCGGAAGTTGCAAATAATGTTTAATATTCTATTCATGTGCTGTTGTGCAATTGACTTAGATGCAATTATTTAAATTTCTGAGAAGAGTGTCTCTGCTTTCGAAGGCCCATACAGAGATAGTAGTAAAGAAAAGCTTTTTAATTTTGTGCCAAGAATAGGCAATTGTGACTAAAATTTCTCACTTTTCTGATAAAATACCTCGTTGGCGAAGTAGCGGGAGGAATATTAAAGGTTATTCTGAAGCAGAATGAGCATTGGCTGAGTGAGCTATTTACGAAAGCACATTTCAGAGTGGAAGCTTTGGAGGCGAGACACAACGAATGTCGATATTACCGTGGACACAATACTCGGGCAATTAATCGAAGTAAGAATATAGAGAACAAACTTCACATCATTTCGGTGACCTCGGACCCGGCAAGGAACAGCAAAAGGACACTGCCTGGAAGGAAGACTATTAAATTATTACCAGCAGTATTCAGCTTGATCGAGGTTCAAGAGGCAAGACCAATAAATGAAACATCTGAATTTGTCTTTTTTTGTTTAACATACAGTTGAACTCCATAGTCATGGAAATGACAAACTTTATGATATGGGATTTTTTATTCGAGTTTCTGGTTTCGATAACAACTGAAATTTAATTTTTCTCCACTCTCGAAAATAGATTATAAAGTTGAAAGATTTAGTGTTAGTTAAAAAAAAACCTATTAAATTATACACATTTTATGTAATTTCTAAAGAAATGAATGTGAAGCTATTATATGAAACTATATTACGTTTTCGCTATCTTTTATTACGTGTCAGATTCACGTTCTTTTATCTTTATATTTTTCTGTATTTTTTGTTTAAATTGATTAGTTTGTAATAAATTTAGTTAGTAATAAATTTAATAATTCATTGGATAAAATATTATTTATACACAATTAATTACAAATTGATAAACAAATAACGTAATAGGTACTGTTAAGAGTACCAGTCAAAATGTCTCTCTTAACTAATTTTTCAGTACTATTATTGTATGAGATAAATTTTCCAAATAATATAATTATTATTGTCAACCCACTTAAACAAATACAAACCAAATATATTGTTCAATATTTATAGACATTGTAAATGCGAGAGAAAGTGATAAGAGCTACTAATCTGTTTAGTACCTCTTATTTTTGTCGACCTAACTATTGATTTTGTGCCGCCCACTTTGAGGTTCTGAAGCAAACGAGCTATAAGGGCGACAGTGATACGCGTAGTTAGTGCCCCATCACTCCTACGCGCAGTGCTCTGAACTGGCGTGCAGTGTTTCCGCTTGCTGCGTGTACCTACGGGACTTTCAGCGGAGACCCTGTCATATTATTGCTGGAAAGTCAAAGTCTGATGAAAAGTTTAGCGCAGATCCCTACAGGCCTAATTGTTTCACATGTTTACGACCAGTATATTATGAGATACAGCAGTGTCTAAAACGGCGTTTTTAGCTATGTTGGAGGGCTCGGAAACAGCATTTTTAATATCTGTGATGCATTTAGAGTACTATTCGTCCCTCATCTGAAGCCTGTTTTCTTTTCTGGCATTGGTATAGTGGAAACACGTTAAGTGGTTTCGTAAAAAGGAAGGATTTCAAACACTCAGCAACGTAATATAGTGCCAGGTACACGGCGCCCTTAAAAAAAAAAGTAGAGGTGTAACTTATTAAGGTCCATAAATATTAGGACTAACATTAAATGCTTTATACGTTCATAAATTTACATTTAGGTGTATATAAAATCAAAATTTGGCGTTAGTAATTCACGAACAGCGGGCTGCCAAGGAGATGAATCACGCGCTTTCACTGGCCTCGGCAAATTTTCTGGGCTCGTCAGACCATAGATAGCGAGTCGGATAGTTTGGGCAATGTCGCGGTTGCAAATTGGTTCCCGGACGTCAAACGGCGGTCTGGGCTGCAGACAAAAACAAATACTACTGTTCAGAACGAAGTTACGGGGAAGTGTTTGGAACGTTGGAGGTTACAACAGTGTTCCTCGATCGCCAGGGCTGCACAGTCCTGTACCTACCAGGCCATCGCATCAGTTTCACTGTGCCGCAAGACTCTCCTGGGCTGTAACTATCAATATAATCAACCCCTGCAGATGCAGGAATATAATTCTCATTTAACTTATCCCTGGTGCTCTCAGTATCATGCAAATTTCTTAGCATTCGATTATTCTTATTTAAGAAAGACGTTTAACTTTCGATTTTTCTAACCAAAGGAAAAAATGTATCTTTGAAAAAACAACACAAATAAGAATATAGATTTTCCTTTGTAATACCGTAAATAAAGTTACCACTTAATGCCCTAATAACTTTAACATACGGTAAAAAGGAAGGAAAATAAAAAACCTGACCATGATCTTATATGTGCTCACACAGTTGTATCACACAAAGGTGGTCTTCGTTCCTTCGTTCAGCAGTTACGTCGAGGTTTATTTAATTATTATTGTGCGACATGGCAAAACGGAGTAAATATATTTGTGTAAATATGTTTTCTGTGGTCAAAAATCAATTTACAATGTACCACGATTGTGAGATCAGCTTTTTTGACCATTTTTATGCTTGTAATGTCAGTTTCAATCACGGCATATTATATGAAACCTGTTTCATCATTCGATTGGAAATGTATTATAATGCACTGGGTTTTTGGTGTTTTGCGCAAGAATTTTCGTTGTGCCCAGGCCCTCGTCTTACAAAAAACGAATTTACCGGGCCGCAGTCTCACAAACGTTGAGAACCACTGTGACTGCAGCAAACCTCGCCGACCTGTACTGTGTAATTGGTTCTGAGCTCGGTGGCTAAGGTGGTTTCGTGTGAGGGGCCTAGGGTTCGAGTCCTGAGCGAGGTATGGGTGCCGAATTGTTTTCGTCGTAACAGCGCTCTCTGGGTCACTGTGCGTCAGAACTGAAACTCAAAGTATGAAAGAGTTAATCGCGTGGGGCGGGAAAAGAATAATTGTTTGGAACGTCGACTTAAAGTGCAAGGGTTCATTGGCTGTACCCTCGTGCAAAACATGGATTTATGTTTGTTGATTGCTTATTAGTCGTAATATTCACTCCCCCTTTTTTTTAAATCCCATCTACTAACACGCGTAAAGCGGAGTCACAATAAAAAAAAACAAGTAATTTTTAAAATAAATTACTATACTAATGAAAATCTGTTTTTGTTTTTAAAAAAAAGGCTAACTTTATAGTAGACCTATCGAATATACATAGTTAAATTAATTTTTTGGTAAAACACCCCCCCCCCTCCCCCCCCCCCTTCCTTCCCAGTTTAGGAGAACAGTTTGCTGTTTCTGTTAGCTGCTATCACCATTTGCTTATGGCATGCCAATTATAAAGCTTAAATCGTTTTGTTTTAGACTTGCTATATCTAAAACAAAACGATTTATGCGTTCAGTAGGTTGGATTATTAATATTCGTATGATAGTTCTAAAATTGGACAAATTCAACCCTAAATAGTTAAGAAAAATTAATGTTTGCATGGCATTTCTTTGTGAAAATTATTACTTTTCACTTCGTGACGTTTCCTTTGTACCGGTAGTTTGAAAACGCAATAATTTAAATTTTGTATCATTCCGTTGAAAAATGGAGCAAATGCTTTCGAGCACTCCGTTAAAAAACTCTGAAAGAAATTATGTTTTTCTTGGCGTAATGTGGACATAATTCGAGTACCTTGTTTCCCTTTTACGCAGATCTTGATACTAAGAGTTATGAGAAATTCCGTTATTGAAAGGCCTTTTTAGTAACGACTCAAGAATCAGGCTTCAATCTCTTTTTGTGAGTTATTTTTTACGGTAGTTTATATAACAAAAAAAAGGAAGGAAATAAACTCCCTGATGTCAGTCTTTGGTTTTAAAAGAACCACATAAAAATTATAGTTACAAAATTTTTTTTACAAAATTTAGAGGTTAATAATTTTTTACTCAATCTTCTAAAACATAAAATTTTTACGTAATTACATACTACTCTATAATAAACTCCAGTAGAAAGTTTCATTTTAATATAAAGTTGATATGAGAACTAGGTACTTCTTGTGTAGGCATTATTGTGAAAAAACCAACTGAAATAAATGTGTTTTACAAGTGACACTATAGTAATTAAACTGCAATATTTTTTATAAGATACTAAATTTCCTTTGTTTATAGAAAGTAATTATCTAAAGACATATATGCCTGTTTCACTGAATGCTCCTTGAGTCACTGAACGGAATTTCTTTTTAAAATTGTCCAGGAGAAAGTTATGAGGTGAATAAACTCCAGTTAGCAAACAATCTTGAACCATTCCTTACGGCTGTGTAGGTACAATAATGGATTTCATTCTGCTAGTAGCATTGTCGGAAGCGTGTTGTTCAGAGCTTATGTAAGTGATATTGTATGCTGTATCAAATAAGAACGAACGTATAGTACTACAAAAAATCATTTATAAAAACGGCAGTCTAGTCAGACAAAAGATGAATTCCATTGAAACTGAAAATGGAAGAATTTCAGAACGTCAAAAAACCATTCTGATATCTCTCTTGAATAACAATAGCAGAATGAATAGAAACATTTTATCAACAGTCAAAATAGAAATTTCTGAAAAGTACCTCGTGACTAATAAAAAAGAACAGGATACTATTATTTTTGTACGTCTCAGTTCACGGGTTTGGAATCAAAGCAGCCATGAAGTTTTTATTTCTTCATTTGGTAAACTTAACAATAGAATGAAAGACCCAGGCCTACTTTCAGATCTGCCAGAAAAGGGAAGTATTGGTTTATAATTCGAGAGCAGACAAAAAAACCAACAAGAAGTTAACATTTTTAACAGTTTGTGTCACTGATATTACAAAATACATAATACGTCTGCTATTGCCGAGAAAGGTTTTTGTAATTGGACTGTAGTGTCAGCATATCTCCAACAATTATGTTGCGATAAGAAATCGCATGTTATTGCGATCTACCATGAGTCAATAAGGTATGCGTGCTTCTTACGCCCCTCAGCCATGAAGGGTAATGCGCAGTTACCTTTGCGCTCTATAAGGACACGGCTCACAACAGATGAAGGGACGTTGTAATGCTCGATATTAGCGATAGCTTTGTTTTAGCGAAGACGAGGGGATAAAACATGTCAGCAAAACTTTACGTGCAGTTATTTTCTTATGGTATTATCTGATCCGTTAATTGATTGCAGGACAATTCACTATCAACGTTTTATTTCAAAGTTGTTCTAAAACGTGGCGAAGGGAGGGGCGCGGCAACGGAAGTCTTCAACTACCTAACTACAGCATTGAGCAGTCGAGTGCCTACACACTCGCCGTATAAAACAAACAAACGGTCATTATTTATAGTCCTGTGGAGTGGTTCTTCAAGCGGCCTGCTCGACAATGAACTACCGGTTTGAGCGCGCCTGCCCGTCCAGTTGTTGTTGTCGGCCCACGCCAGTTGTATGAACCGTTACCATGAAACGCGGCGCGCAAGGCAAGAAGTACTCTGTCTTCCCGGGGCTCCTTGTGGACCGGCGTCGAGTATGTTCCAGCGCGACAATTAACGACAGACGCGTCTTCTGCAATACGGTAGCACGCGCTGCTCGCGGTACTAACACAGGAGAGGAGCTGGGTAAGAGGGCGAGATACCATCGCACACGTACGTCTTGAAGACGACGCGGGCAACAACGGCATACAGCGGGTCCGGCAAGGCTATTCTGCAACAGCCGTGAGGTTAGAACCATTTTCGCAAGGAGATCCAGTTACAGGTTGTGATTTGCGAACACACGATCAATATGCACAATGAAGTATTTCCTCATTTGTCCAGGACTCTCATAAACAGGTTACTCCAGTAATGAACGTTAAGGCACCATAAAAAAAATTGAGGAAATATTTATTTTTATGAAAGGGGACAAAATACGAAGCTTATAGGGGGCCACGTTGGCAGAACGGCTGACTGCTCGCCTCCCACCAAGGCGAACCGGGTTCAATCCACGGTCAACGATGCCGTTGGTCCCGTTTACCCCGCCCTTCATTCCGGCACCGCTCCATATTCACTTCAATCATCCTCATCGGCACTTGTTAAGAGCCGCCCAAATCTCTTCACTTCACCTCACTTTACTAAGCTTACATGTTCAGGAAAATAACCTTACGAATTTGGGGAAAAATGACATGAGAAGTAATTGATTACTCCGTGCCTAAGGAAAGGTTTTGAAACATTCAAATCAAATTATGGAAAGCCTCGTTAAACAAGAACTAGAGAATAAACTATTTCGCGAATGTAACGTCCACATTTTTCACTATTTCTACATATTGTCAACATAATTTATGTACTTTTCACACATTCAAATTTGCTTATATTTGATACTTGTAATTTTCCGTATGTTGTGACATATATTATTTACTTTATTTTTTGCCTATTTTCACATGGTTAGGATTTTAAATAATTAGATGTACGAATGGCCATATTCATGTGTAAATGCATTTAGTTAGCTAGTTTTATTTTTGTTTATATTTTTAATTAATATTTTATAATATTACTTTTTCACGGTCTCAACTTGTTGTTAATGTTTCAGGTATAGTTTTGTATATTTTTATTACATTTCTCTAAGACCTTAAATTCTATGGATTAGGGATTTAGGCCGTTTTTGAGTGAGTCAGTTTTGATTTACGTAGCGAGCAATTCGATTGGTCAGCAGGTTTAAACCCTGCATCCCTATCGGCGGGAGAGTCCAGCATAGGGTAGGCAGGTCAATTTCTGTTAGAATCTCGTTCTCTCTGCCGCCGTCTTCCTAAGCGTTAAGTAGTTAGCACAGGACGCCCGTCCAGAAGTTAGACGAGGCCTAGGATTTTAAGTTAGATTTTAGGGTGTACAGTTTTAACAGCTGGCGTTATTTTTGCATTAACGTCGAGTAGAGTGTGAAAGATCTCCTCCGTTCTAGTATTAAGCAGCTGTTTAGTAAATAGTCAGGTAGTTAGACGTCGCTACGTTCGTGAACTGTGAGCCACGTAAGACAGAACCCCTACACTTCTTACTGTTGCGTCCTGAGCCTACAAGATTTGATCCTGTCCTGTTCCTCCAAATTAAATGATATTCTTCTTCGAGATCAACTTTACAGTAACGTAAGAAATACAGTATTCACTTTTGCTACGTATCTAGTATAGACAAGATGGCGCTTATTCCAGACGTTTAAACGCGACGCCATGTTGGCTAGGCGTCCGTAGCTTAATCAAGCACATTTTTACTAACCACAAGAAACCCTAGTGGAAGCTTTAGTGTTTTAACGGCAGCAGCTAAGCCAGAGGCATAAGTTGATTAGATTTTTTAACTGAGACATTTTTCATTTAAGAGAGGATTTTTACAGTGTAAGTGTGTTACGTCAGACTTTCATATATGCTAACGACCGGTCACTCCGTAACGGCAGTCTTTAATTTTGTCATTGCCATTCAGTGTTGTTTGATTGTTTCATTTTCCAGCATTGGTTTTTAAGGTTACATATATCTGAATATTTTTATTGAATAAAAGGATAATTTCTGAAAATTACATCGTGTCTGACGTGTTTTCGTATTGTTACCTCTACATGATCTCCTGGTTTAGATCCTCTTCTAATATATGTAAACTGAATCTGAAAGAACGCAAAGTAGGCTTAAGAGTCGTTGCATGTCAGAATAGTTTTTCAGCTGATTGGTAAACTGTTGTTTGTCGTGTTGTGTTACAAGATGAGTTGGGTACGCAGAGAACGTCTGGAGTCGGAGTCCGCCTGGATTCGAGCGGAATTGTTACTGATCTGCATGAACAGACTACTAACATCCCATGCCAAATTTTATAAATATAGCCAACAAACTGATGAATGAATGCGATACGAGAGGGAGGTGCATGAGCTGTGATATTAACCACACGTGTACGCAGGTAGAAGCTCATATACACGTCACGTTGGTCAATGAAATACAGTCTTAAACATCATTTCAGTTATTTAATCTTGCTTAATTTATACTGGCGCCTTTTACCGAATAATATCACGTGGCAGTACACCGGTTAATTTCCCCTCGACATCAATATTCAGAAACTCAGCCACTCTCCCCACATAAAATAAAATAAATAAATAAACATATATATATATATATATATATATATGTTTCTTTATTTGCCAAAAGGATTTTAATGCCAAGGAGTTTAGTGGATATTTTATGGCATGCATTTATGGTCATTGTTAAGAGTAATGAGAGTTTTTACTCCTTCCCAATGGTATTCATGAAATTTGTATTCCATGTTGTAATTTTTAATGAATCATAAGGTGTACTTTACTTTTAAAGTTGTAATGGTGCTTGATTTACTGAGGGAGTCATGTCACCTTTTTTAATGGGATTTCACAAGTGTTTATTCAGGTTCCGTGATTTCTCAGGATATATTAATATTGTTGTTTTTTCTGTTTGTTTCAGTGCATGTGTGTTCTCTCCATCCCCTAATTCAAAGATTGGTAGTAAGCAACAAAAATTTACAAAGGCAATCGATATGTTTCAAATCAAGTTGCAAAATAGTTGTTGTTGGTGATGTGTACAAATTTGGAACCACGCTAGAAGTCAAGAACTTGCACTTTTTACACCTGCGCATCTGACTGAAAATCCTGTGCACGACCTAGAAGACTTCAAGCAATAAGCAAATCCCTAACACAGTGACGAAATCAAGCATTACCAGAGGAAGATTAAGACTAGTATCTGCAAGTTTTTAAGCAATAAACAAGTGACAGCTGCTTCAGTTTACAAAGAACTGTGAAGTACGGTTGACAGGCGAATGAAGGTGCAAAATATTCCTGTTTCTGCTGACATCACTGTCCGTCCAGCCAAATTTCATTTAAGTCGTATATTCCTCTTTGGATTTTATAGGTACATGGTTACAGTTCAGTATCAAGGTAGAGTATATTTTTAAAGCACTCTACTAATATCTATATACGAAAAGTATACGATGTGAAGGTACGTGGAGAAGTGTTTTACGTAAGCTGGAGTTACATCAGGCATATTCAGGTAACTTCTTAATTCGTTAAACGAAAACTCGATACATGTATACTCGATATATGTATACACTACCGCATTCCGCAATGAAGGACATGCGAAACACAGTCCAGTTGCTACTAATTCGGCATAGTATTTCTTAATACAAAAATCGTCAGAAGCATACACAGGATAATATTTAAAAACATTCACTGCAAAATTTTAAGAGAAACTTAGCTATTGAATGTCTCCCTCAATGGAATCTGTACTAAAAACTACATCGTATAATGAGAACCACGAGTAAATTATCAATTGGAATTAATACAGGGAGTATCTAATTTTGGCCAACAAACTTTGGCTGCAGGTTTACCACGTAAAAAATAGGCAAAAAGATACGCTATGCATGGTCTAAAGTGAATCCTAAGGGCGGGACACATCTTTGAAAGTGTACCTGAAATATTAGTGTATTAAAAATATTGAAGAACATATTCAAAATGGAACGCCGAGTTTCTGGATAATGTGTAACGGAACAAAGATATGCAAACACCACGACACCTGCCTGTAGCTGTCATCAAATTATTTCACAGAAATAATCACGGTTATAAGCTGTTCACAATAAAATGACCACCTTTGAAAGCCCTGCGTCAGATCTACTTATATATATACGTTGTGTATTCCGTCTTAGGTAAATTTAAGTTTGCCGTGGGCCTCATCACTTTATTCATGCGTCGGTTAAGTGAAACTTTGAAATTATTAAAAAAAGTTAAAATTTTATAAATCTGCTAATTTTTACACACTGATGCATAAAAAAAAACAGAAAGCGAAATAAATAACTTAAAGTATCACAAATGGATACCTAACACTTTTTATTCGACGTTAATATATCGTTACCAACTTTATCGGGCGCATGTCATTTAGTGCGCCCGAACTATTTTTTGTCGTTTCTATGCACGCAGGGGCAGTGACTTTTTTCTAAGGTTGATTAAAAAAATTCTCACTTTACCGTGAGCAGCCTATACTACTCTTATTCTACTTAATCTCCGTGACGTAGCAGCAGACCTGGTAAATAAAAGACAGATTACTCAGGTGCATGTCACCGTTAATGCCACACACCAGGCAACCAGGTGTTTCCATATTATAGTAAAAATTGTATTCGGTATTTATTATAAACTAGTCCTCAGATCGAACTACAAAAGTGTTAATTACCTTCGGATTCACTTAACACCATAATTCGTAAATTTGTTTTCACCTTCTTCTTTTGTGATTAACCTGAATTCGCAGTTTGCCGGTCGCATGTAGTAGTGACACTCGGTATAGACACATGTCCATTTTAACGTGTTTCTCTGGCTCCAAACTCTTATGGAAAATTTACTTTTAGAATTCTCGAATGATACAATTTAGTGTCAAAATATTCTGTTATTTTTCACAAACGTGAATATTAAAAAATCGTATGTCCGTTAGCTTCAATCTGCCATATATTTTAGATTCATCTATAAACGCCTAAGCGTTAAACGCTTGCGCTTTATTACGGAAAGCTGATCTATTTTGGGTACGCGTAACGAAAGAAACTAATATTATACATAAAAATGGCACACTCACGCATATTCTGAGGTCCAAACCCAGGACCGTCATATGATATAGACTGGCGTTTTAGGCAACTAACCACGACGGCTAGTAAAAATATATATTTCTTTAGGCAATACCTAATTTTTGAGGAAATATTAAAATATACATATTTAAGTAATACCTTGATTAACTTCTGATGAAGAAAACTGGTTTAACACGGTAGATGGGCATACCTTTTATTGATGACTTTATGTTATTTATATCGTCGAGTTCCACTTGTAACGGTTATTTGAATATGAAACAGTGTCTACATAGAGGAACTAAAGCGCCTGATAAAAGGTGAGAGGTTGCTGGTAGTAAGCGCATTGTTACAGTACAAGGAAGACGAGTGGGAGGGATTGGAGAAGCGAATTTTTTGTTAAGAATCGCACTAATACTGCAATACTTTTACGGTTAACACATTATTATATATTCTTTATAACCTATACTTCACTAAGCAATACTAAATAATATTATATCCTTCAAATAGCTGCCTTGATGTAATCCAAAAAAATATCTATTTTGTAGGACCATTTTACTTATTAATTTTTTGTCGTTTCTGGTAATCTTGAAAAATCGGAAAAGTGATGCAGTGGTTGGGGGTGGAAAAATGGTGGTAATGAATACAGGAGAAGAAATGAGAAAAAAAAAACCATGGTATTAACCTAGTACTGACATTAAAATTCCTTACCACAAATATCTGGTAAGTCAGTAATGAAATGGAATCGCAGACCACCATACAAACGAGTCAATCGTTTGTCATAAACTTAGCTTCCTTATCTATTTTCGGGGGGACCAAGATTTTAATTTATATATTTTTTACGTAAAGACACAGACTAGATAAGCACACAGATACAAAATGGTTTAGTGGTTCCTCTGACACCATGTTGCTGGCGTGTGTTGATATACAGAAGTCCTACATGGTGAATATCCTAACATGCAAGACAACAATTTATATTTTCACGTTTCTTAGTAAGTATAAATAATAAATATTTAGCGTGAGTCGTAAAACAAACCTTCGAATTTACTGAAACCTAGAAAGTTCTTTAGGAAAATAAAAAAATCGTCTAATAGGAGTATCAGGTGTGATTGGCCATGCAGTTCATGTGTCCGAGTTACATTAGGAAGGTCGTGAGTACGATACTGATCGGCTGCTTTGATAAAGATAAGAAGGGGGGGGGGGGAGGGAGCAGATGGAGAGACCACCCCCATTCCATTGTTTGGCAATTCAATTGATTGCCTTCATTTGAAAGTACAGCTCGAAGTTTATTTGTATTATTTTGCGACAGTTACGATAGTAACAGGGTTTCTTAATACATTTATTGATGCTTAATAATGGTATAAACATCTCAATAAAGCTACTCCAACAGGCAACGAAAAAGTAAAGTTGTGAAACTTTAGATATTTATTTTCACTTCACACGTTTTCCAGTATTCGATATATATATATATATATATATTCGTATTTCATCTGTAGTCACTTTAAAGGCTGTTCACGATAAAGTGAGAACTACTTTGAAATGAACCTTAGAAAAAGTCACTGCCCCTGAACGCATATGTTTCAATGGGCGCACTGAGTGGCATTTGCCCAGTAAAGTTGTTAACGACGGATGGAAAATAGTTCCATATCTCTTCGCGTCGAATAAAATTGTTAGGTAACCATTTCAAAGTTTCACTTGACCTACGCATGAATATAGTGATTATACCCATGGCAATGTTTATTCTAAATAAGGCGGAATAATACATAACGTGCAAATAAGTAGATCTTAGCAGGCTTTAAAAATGGCTAATTTTAACGTGAACAGCCTATAACTGAGGTTGATTAGGATGTAGTGCTTGAGCGAAAACCATCTACCCTGGAATATGACTCGGGCTTCCAGTTTTATTAATATTAACCTAAACTTTTTAATGCGTTTAGTGCTAAACAGATCTTTATTTGCACCAACCCAATCTTAGTTTTGGGCAGCCAAATAAGAACAACAAAATAATGTGGTTTCAACAACAAAATATTTCATTACCCCTACAAAAACAATTAATTCGGTTGCGGCAAACAAACTTTGTTTGATTCAAAGAACTTTTTTCTCAGTACAGACAGTAAGAATTAAGGAAGGGAGTGGCTGTGGCCTGTAGCAAGCGCCATCCCAGCATTCGCGTGGAATAATGTCGGGCAACAGAAATACAGATGTGGCCGGGCTATAGGTAGACTACAGTAAAAATGAGGTACACCGATCTACATCTTCTGCGCGTTCCCACGTTGACTCATCCATCACCAGTTAGAACTGTCAAAATAACATTGCCCGCAATGATAAACTTGTTAGTTTACATGGTTGATTTTATCCTTTATGATTATCATTCGTACTATATAGCTAAATTAAAAATACAGGAAGAAAATTGGCACACCTACTTCCAACAGGAACACCGTCTGTATTAATACAATTTATAGTATATATTGAAACCATTAGAAATATTATTCGGCCAGGGACCGAATTTATTAAATTTAAATGTGATAAGTACTTATATAAAATTTACTGATTAGAAATACTCAAACATCGAATTACTGTTTGCAATTAAATATAACATACTGACTGTGCAGGGGACATAAATTATACATAAGCGGTTTCTTCGCACTATTTGAATTCTTAATGTATTTAAGTTGGGTCAGAGTATTGGTAAATTACATTTCAAATGGTTACTTACTTGATCATTTTTAAAACGCCAAATCCTATCCACTGTTGTTCTGACAGCGCTGTTGGCAAACATTTAGTTCGATGTTGTAACGCGGAAAGTAGTTACAATTAGAACGCTGCTGAGGTGCGCACTCTACAGCGTATTTCCTCGACAGGCCGAACCGAGAATCGTACTCGGGTCCTCGCTAATGTGAGACCAGCGTGCTATTATTGTCACGCTTCGCTCGGTCGTGCTAATTTCTGGAAGATTTTTATGCTGCAACCCGATATGAGCTTTACCAATTTCCTTCTCATTTGATGAAGATCCTGGCCAACCTCGAAGCATGGAAGGACACTCCCTAACAGAACTAAAATAAGTTTTCGTTCAGAAGAAACGTAGGGTAACGGTGATCTGGTCGACATTTCGTAGGATCGCTGTGTAAAGCTGGGCTATACAATAACCCGACAGTCCGATAAAATAGCCCCGACACCTATTCTTCAGCCAATCAGGAGCAAGGTCACCTCGACAAAGTCGCCGCCCCGACAACCCGACAAAGTAAGTATTTTCTGTTTCTCCTTTCGTCGGGCGTCGGACCCGTCGGCATCGCTTGGCAGTAGAAAAAAAAAAACATAAACATAACCGTACAAAGCCAAGTGTCGTACGGATTTCACTACTGTGGTAAATGCCACATTAAATATATGTTGTTATTTATGTGTACATCCCGGTTATCTTGTAACAGAAAGCTAACGAACTGACGAAAAAAAATATTCGTGGAAAAATAACTGCTCAAAAATCCAAAAATATCTCGTTTACAAAGTTATCAAAAATAAAATAATCTACAACGATTTGCAATTTCTTCACACTCCATAGCAAGTTACTGACCACTCTAGGATTTGCCGAAAGCCACGCGACACTTATCGGAACGAAACTGTCGGGGTATTTGTAAACACTGAACTAATTTTGGTGGCTGAAATGGTAGGGCTGTAACGTCGTGTCTGACTGTCGGGACAACCTCGTCGTGGCATTGTAGATCCAGCATAAGACTCCATTGAAATACCAGAGAAAAACAGCTATTGCCTAAGTTTTTTTCCCCTCTACGTTGTTTCCGGTTAGTTGTTTCTGTCTGTGCTGAAAACAGCGAGCGGCGTAAAAACTCCCCTTAATTTCTTTGCAGTTCCGGCTGTCAGATGTGCTCCCCGCCTTTTTTTTTTTGTGTCCCGGTCCTTGACGTACGTAACGTCGCCGCGTGGCCGCCGTTCTCCCCGTTTTTGGCAGCGAAGTGCGCTCGTGACGTCACAGCTCCGCACACACGAGTGTAACCGACGACACACGTCGCTTGAACTTAGTTCCGTGACATTACGGGAAAGTGCTAGCATAATCTGTTCCCGGTTACTTCACACTTTTTTTTTATTATCAAACCTTCGAAATATCACCCTATGTATGACGTGTTTGGAAAATTCCTTAGTTTTGGTTACATTGAACTTTTATTAATATTTTGTCTATAAATTATAGTATTCATTTTATTATTAACATGAAAAAAACAGGGAGAAAATAGGTATGTTAGTAATGCCTGGTAAGAAATAGTTCGTGATCAATATTTTATTACACTGAGCGCGAACGAATGTGGCGCGCAGTCCCTTTGCTGTAAATTTCTAGACTCGGTTAAGTTTGGTTTGCATGAGGCGGAAGAATATCCCGGAAGTAGAACGTTAACAGGGCTTCAGAAAAGTTGGAAGTAACAGTGAATGTACTATACACGGTTATTCAAAAACATCTCTAAAAAATGGGAAATTCTGTACAGCAGCATTGAACTTTTGGCGATATTCTCCTAAATTACTGTGAATTTATAAAAATTAACGTACATTTTTATATCTATTGTTACTCAGCGGTTTATGAAGGGGTATTTCTCAGGAAAACTTTGTTTCCAAGAGTGCAGTTTGCCCTTGGCATAGAAAATATATAAAAAAGCTGTGTTAAGGAGAATTTAAGAAAAAATTAAAGCCATACGTTAGCATTAAAACATATCCACTTACACATCAAATTTACATACACAACACACTAAAAAAATAATATCTAAAGTTTATTGTGGCACACATATTTTCAGTTTCCTTTATTATAGAATTTATACCGTCTATTACAGTCAGGATATGGTAATTTTCCATGTTTGAATTTATAGATGTAAGTGTCGTGAATAGTTATTCTGCCGCAAGTAAAGAACACTTTTGTTTTAGAGCAGTGAAGAACACTTCATTTATTTTCAACATTGTCAATCCGCTACACCCGGTACACGAGATAATATAAAACGGTTTCGTATTTTATAAGTTCAGTGATCAGTGCAGTTTTTCGTCATTACGGGCCACGTTTCACACATTGGTAGAATGGTTGTATGTTCTGAGTCAAAGGGATAGGAGAGCGGAGCCGAGGTTAACTGGCTACCATGTTGTGACGTCACCCAACCGCCATCTTGGATCCATGTGACCTTGACTTCATGCCCGTGACCTTGACCGTGACCATTGGTATCGAATGACCTCAGACCAAAAAGAAATCCAATTCAATTATAAACATCCCAAAAAATCCCAAAAGAAACATTTAAAAATTATATATATATATATAAATATAAGGACTTACAAGAAGCAGGTCCGGAGTTCGATGGTGGATGGAAATACTAAGCTCCGGCACGACCGACCCTCGTTAATTTTTATTGTCTACTTAGTCGGCTCCATTTCAGCCCCTTTTCACACCATACCACATCTACTGTCCATTTATTTTTAATATCTTCCACTAGAGCGCACTGGTAACTCATGTTTCAGACATAGACAATTTATTATTGGCAAGAGTGCTAATGGCAGCGGGTCTATACTTCCAAAGTATGTCAATTGCCAATTTTTTTGTTTTATTTTCAATTTATTATTTTTATTTAAAAATTTTAATATTAAAGCAGGTAGGTTTTAGTATCGATAATGCGTTTAAAAATAAAACACAGTATATCTTTAAAAACTAATTTTATTCAGTAATGAGCCAACATATAGAAAAAACAATTGAAAAAATGCATATACACAGGTATGTTGATTGCAATCTTCATTGTTCAATGCTGGATGTCCCCATCGGTCACCCAGGAATTGTAGCGGGCTGGATAGCCCCATCACTTGACATACGATAAGGCATAGGCCTAATACTTCAGATCGAACCACAGCCCTCCTCCTGCGCACTATGGCATACATTTTATTTAAAACACTCTTCTCGCAATAGACTGAATACACCACTGAAATATTAAGTCTTCCAGAAAATCTGGAGGGACTTTATAATAAATTAAACACACATAACTATGTCTAGATAATTATAATTTATTTACGTATTGTATACTTTCTTTCTTTGTAATTATTTTGTACATTCGATTTTTAATTTCTCAGATGTTTGCAGAACATAGTTAGTATGTAAACATCTCGTTTGATAAACTCCGAGCCTTCAGTTCATCGATGGTTGAAGATATCTCAACGAATTGTGAGAGATCCCCGAATTTTTGCAGATCAATCAAATGCATGAAACTGTCTACTAGATCATTCGGGTCTTCTGCCCTCTTCGTACCACTTGTCGAAGGAATGTCGTTGGAGAAAATCGTGGGAACACCGGGAGAATATTCGGCGTCGTGGTCATTACCATCAATGCTGTCATCATGATCATCTTCACCATTTGTTTCGTCCTTAATATAAAATGTACTTTGTTGTATTAGTTGTAGTCATCACCTATATTTAGAGCTAACGATCCTTTGCTCGAAGTTCGTCGATTTCACACGAAAGTCTTGCAAGTGTACATTCCTCACAAACCGACTCTACCATGCCTTGTAGGTCTCTCATTCCGTCTCTCATAATCGTCTGTGTAATCAGTACCAATCGATATAGAAAGAGGTATTGACGTCACTTGCTGGCCTCCAGTAGACGACTCGCCTTGCATTAACTGCTTGTGCCCATTGTCATCTAGTTCCCTCGTCATCTGCGAACATATTATGTAGTGTATTAACAGGGTGAATTGATGCCAACACATGCTGCTCCTCAGTGGGCTAAAAAACACTACATTTGTGTTTATTTAAGTAATCACTTCGAGTGAACTAACTGGAACATTTATAGTAGTTAGATATTGCATGAGGTGGGTTCTTGACACAATCACTCTTCTCATGTTGCCACGCATTGCAACTTTTACTGAAGGTCTTGAGACAAGTGTCTCCAAGCATGCCTTTGACTGTCCGCTCAACATACCGCTTGACTACGAGGTAACGGAAAAAAAAAACTGTGTTCTACGACCCGACAGAAAAAAACTTTCTTAAACATGAAAGAAGGTTAGTAGTAGGGGAATGTATGATCACGAATAAAGGTATCAGGGATCGGAGCCGGAGCCGGGGGAGCCACCATCTTATTACGTAACTGGACACCATCTTGGATGTCACTGTACTTGACCTTTGACCCATGACCTTGACCCTGACCCCGATTACATCTGATAAAAACCAAAACAATTACGAAAAAATTCTAAAAAAAAGTTCTAACAAAAATTCTAATTAAAAATTGTTTTAAAAATTCATAAAATACAAATGATAAAAATCTAATAAAAAGATCTTATAAAAATAAAAAATAGTCTTAAAAATTATTTAAAAATTTATAACATTAAATTAATTAAAATTCGTTTAAAAATTAAAAACAGTTTAAAAATTAAAAAATTGTGTTAACAATGATTAAAAATTTAATTAAAAATTTGTTTAAAAAATTTAAAAAATAATTAAAAAATTTATTTTTATAAAATGTTATTACAAAAATGTCTTAATTGAAAATCATTTAACTTTGGTGGCCATTTTTCCCTTTTTGCTCAAAATTTCTCTTTGTGACTCGAAATTTTCCCTTTTTCCTTAAACACTTCCCTTGAAAAATGTTATTAAAAATTGTTTATTAAAAAAACATACACTTCCGGAGTTCACCCCCCACACCACCAATTACTCACCACTGTTCGAATCCAGCAGACGACTCACTCTCTTGCCTCGACTCCTCTCAAATTCACCCATTCTGCCATTTTGATTTTTTCATTCGTATATTGTTTACAAGCTACTGCAGATTGACTCTCGCATTTGCTCGACTGCCATTCTTGTTCATATGCTATTGGAGCCATTTATCTTTGTTTATATGTTACTGGAGGCCGCCATATTTGTGTTTTTGTACATCATTTGTTGAATATTTTACTGAAGGCAGCCATATTTGTTTTTTTGGTACATCATTTGTTTATATGTGTTAGTAGAGGCTGCCATGTTGGGAGGCAGCCATCTTGCTAGGTGCAGTCCTCCAAGTTTTTTTATTGCCATTTGTTTTATAGTTTGTGCCTCACCTTTGTGCGACAACCAAATTATATATTATTATGTTCACATCACCTATGTACCACCAGGTGACAACCATACCTGTACATGTATTTAAAGTATGGCTTGCACTGTCGACATCCGCCAGTGTTTTTCATTGGCTAATTATTCACCGTCATTCCATTAATTACTTACTTTAGTTCAACTTCCCCCATGTTAGATTATATTTTCAAAACTCATACGTAGTATTGATTATGTCACCTGATATTGTCCCTTACCGAATGGTGACCATTCCTACAAAGTACTTAAATCTATTTATTATTTTTATTCTTATATATAAAGTTTTTTGTTTGAAAAAAAAAAACACAGCAGATCTTTTTTCATAATATTTATTGTACACATAATAAAATATACAGGTTTACTAATCACCTTCGACGTTCACCGATCGATGTCCACCTCAGCAACCTTGGAATTGTAGCGGGCAGGGAAATCCCACCACTTGATGTAGGCCCTTCCACTATGCCGTTTTAGCACCTTTTCCAACAAATATATGTCTGAAAACTTCTTCGGCAGGATCTACTCAGTGTAGAAACCACCATGGATGGGTACATTGTTCAGATGTTCAAGATAGTAGGTCCTCGGAGCATAGTTACATATATATCGCACACGAAATAGTTCGGGGCTCCAACTCGCTGTGAACCCTTTCTCGAAGACACTTTTCTGTTTGGAGATGCACACCAGGTCACTGATCTTGGCTTTAGGCTTGCATGTGTCCTTCCTCTTAGGAATAGCGTACACAGTTCGAACCAGGGAGATGTCCTTGACATCTCTGGGCTTCATGCGAGTGGTCGAGTGCACTGTAGAATTATACTCGCTAACGAGTTTCGGCAGTAGCTCAAGCCACTTGTATCTACCTTTTGCTGCGAAATGCTTCCACATCTTGCCCTCCAGAGTCCTGGTGAACCTCTCGACAATTGAAGCTTTGAGATTACTGTATATGGAATAACGATTTATGTTATGTTTCTTAATAAGGGCCTTCAAATTTCGTTGTAGAACTCCTTGCCCTTGTCGGTTTGCAAATTGGTTGGGATGTGCCTTTTGCTGAACACATCTGCGATGGCCTCAGTGATGTCACATGCATTCTTCAAGTTGATCGGGTTTGCCCAGGCGAATTTCCTACAGGCGTCGATGACTGTCAACATGTATTTGTAGTCTTTGTTTTGACTTGAGCATACGGTATCATCTCGACAAGGTCTGCTTAAAACAGATCGTTCATCTCACAAACCATGATCTTGTGATGGCGGTAGTCTTATCTGGCAGCCGCATGCAGTTCATTGGCGATACCCAATCGATTCATCGTATGTAGCCCGCCTCCTTAAGTCTTCTATGATTGAAACTATCTCGTTGGTGTGGGAGTAACTTCCAGCACTTTGCGAAACAAGCAGTAGCTGTAGCCTATCGACCTGCTCGTTCGGATCATCCCCAAAACACCTAATCAATGTTCTTGCCTTCATCTATGTTCTTCAGACCTTCACCGCTTTTCAGTGTTAGGCCGTTGAAGAGGTCTGCGAGAATGATGATTTTTTCGTGATCTTCGTCCTTATATATACCGGTCTCGAGATTGTTGTCTTGGTAAAGTGCATGCATGAGTTCGAGCAAAATCTTGTATTCCAGCAGGTCGGATTTGGTAAAACCCTGGGGCTTCTTGCGAAATAAAAGTTCGTATATTCCGGGGGTCCCATGTACCATGTAATTGCCAACTCGTATGCTCTCACCTGGTAGAAACTATATTTCATCAGCATCGAGGAACCATTTATCATTATGCCTGTATACGGCGTGCGTCGTATCATTATTACGAGATGTGTACATTCGTAGGTACAGTCGAGCCAAAGCATTAGATTTCAGGGCTCTCTTCCATTCTTTCTTCTCCTGTGGTAAATCTGCATTCGATCCATCATCCTGATCTGACTGTACTTCATCACGTTTTCGCTTCTGCGAAGGCTTATCGGCATTGTCGGTTACGGACTTTACAGCTATGGGTGCTCACAGCTCTCCCTGAGTACATCGAGACAATGAGCAATGAGCTTAAAAAATTTATTCATTTATATGGTCGCGTAAAATTTTGGCTCTCTTCGTGAGCAAATATTTTGAGCAGATAGACTGAATCACTCGATGTAGTTCGCTGGAAATGTCCTCCAAGATACCGAACAAAAATTCTCACTGCTGCTCTCTTTTATAAGTTTAGTCGTAAGTCCCCGCCAACGTACTTTCGATCATGCTCAGATATTCGCTGTAATTTTTAATATCTGTTTTCGAGGCGAGGTGTGAAGTCGAGGTATCGAATGCATGTGTCATATATCCTTCCAGTTTTTTTCAGAGTCTCCTTATTTTGTGCAGATACTACATTAAATCTGTCGATAATTTGCCTTTGAACGCTCGTTACGTGCTCGTCCATGGCCACCATATCATGGACAATCTCCGTTTTTACATGCTCCATCTTCGCTCTGATCTCGGAGAAGTAGTTTCGAAAGAATGTGTTTTGTTCGACCAACATTCTGCGCAGTTCCGAAATGATGCCATTGCCAGTTTCGAAGACGAAATATTTAGTAGCAGCATCCCCAGATCGTTCGGGTTCACCAATGTTTCGAATTATTCTTCTACCAGCATCACAAGTTCCATCATCCCCTTGTACGAGACAACCACCATCATTGTCTTTATGATGATATATATTGAGTCTACTTTGCCCAAATTTCGATATAGTGTACCTCATTCTTGACGGCTGGCTATGAACTGATCGAACCCTTGCCTGTACCTCCCATTATGTAGGGGCAGGTCCTATGCGATCGTCAAAAATCCGTATTTGTATTTCCAGCACAAAGCACACATAAATTTGAAATCTGACAGCATCATGTCCGTATTTATGATCGTCGTAAACGTGACGTAAATTAGTGTTGTCCCTGCAAAACAACACCAACACATTAGCATTATCGCGAAGCATCTGTTTGGATGTGCGCGAATAAGTCGGGCCGAGGTACACGCAGTCCACCCATGCATGCCGTCCCATGCTAAAGTATTCGTGAATGCAAGTTTGTTTCTCACAGGCAATGTCGTCGAAGGCAAATATCGAGTTTCGCAGTGCTTCGTTCGGATTTACCACGGCTTCGTTATCGCTGCATAGGAAATAACTTACGCCTTCCACTGCCTGCAGTTCTCGTGCCAATCGCTGGTATTTCGGTTTCTGGAATGATTTGGAATATAGGTAAACGTTCTCGAAACAAAGACCGTTCTCTGCTCCCAGCAGGCTCAGTAGGACGCATGCTATCCCACAATTTGATTGTCCCGCGATGGTGCATCTCACTGTATTCGGAAATATGCTTCCATGCCATGATTCGTAGGAGATAGCTTCATCTTCAAAAGGAATGCGTATGGGTAGAGAAACGTCTTGTACAATGATCAGTATACTGTTTTTGTCTGCTTGTTTAATATCATACATTGGGGAGGAGAAGGAGGAGGATTATGATGATGACGAGGAGGAGGATGTAGCATATACAAGTATCTTGATTACATTAAACACATTTTAGAATATCTCTTCAAGTTATGACGCCCAGTAAATTCTCTCTGGCAGAAATCGTGTTGAAATGTCATATTGCAATATGAGATACGTCGTTACCGTTCCAAGTCTAGAATGATACTGGAACGAATATGTATAAAAGGGCAGTATTTATAATTTTCTCGCTCAGTTCACCACAATGTCTCGAAGAGGTAAGACCGTAGCTTCAACAGGGGTCGTCGATACACTGATCAACAATCTACTATTCAAGCTGCACATTTCTGGATACAGGTTCTGTGGGCCAGGAACCAAGCTAGCCAAAAGGCTGTCACACAATGAGACAGGCATAAATGCCCTGTACGAGGCATGCGAGAAGCCCGACATCGGCTGCTCCCAGCACCAGGATCTGCAAGCCAGGCACCGAGCAGACAAGATATTTGCACAAAAGGCAGACGAAATAAGATAATAATCAGATGTCGTGCTCGGAGAAATTATAGCAGCGTAGGGTGTTTAATACTTGATGAATGCCAAAGTGAAGATGGGCTTGGGTGATAAGAGCACCAGAAAGATACAAGTGAAAAGAAAATCAGTTATAAAAAGAAGAAAAGCCGCCAAGTCTAAGAAAATATCTACTGGCACATTTTTTCCATTACTTTTTCCCGCACTCGCTGCCCTCGGAGGCCTAATCGGATCCACGAGTGGTATTGCCATAGCCGTCAACATAGCATCGAACAAATGGAAGCAGTTGACCGAGGCACAAAGACACAATGGAAATATGGAAGCTATCACCATGGGTAAAAAAAATGGGTAAGGCCTCTACCTAAGACCATAGTCAGTAGGAGGCGGAAGGGTGCCAAAACGACGCAGCAGGAAGAAAGAATAATAAAATCTCTACCTAAACGAGCACTCACGAATGAGGATTTGGAACTCTTTGCACACAGACTGAAAATACCTCATTTTCGTGGAGTATCTATGAGATATAGTTTGCCCGCTAAACACAAGAGAGAAGAATGCGCTGTAATTAATCTGGATACGACAGCACGGCCCGGCACACACTGGGTAGACTATTTAAAAAAGGGTAAATACGCAAACTATTATGATAGTTTTAAGAATTTGCATCATCCCCGTGAATTGCGCAAGTACCTGAAAAATTATAAACTGACTTACAATTACGAAACAGAGCAGTTGCCTAACACGAAGAACTGTGGAAATTTCTGCCTTCACTCCCTGGTTCGCTTGTACAAGTAATTGTATAAAAGGGCTATACACCATAAGGAAACTATCAGTCATGTCTATAATGCTTACCTTGATGGGTCGTAGATCCGAGCTGCATGCTGTACATTTTCCGCCACTCGACCTGGAGGGGGAATGGAGCATAGGCCTTGTCGATTTCTCAAACTTACAATGTGATACCGAAAATTGATGAAAAAAACTGCAAGCTGTACCTCGTAAAAAGTTGTAATGTTACCCAGGAAGTTTCGCTGCCCATTGGCTCTTATTAAATACATGATATTGCAAGTTACATTGAAGATTCGCTCCCTCCGTCATGTAATTCCAACTACTTGAGAATCCTAATACTCTGAAGAGTGTTATCAGATGCAACGAAGATATCGACTTTATGAAACCGGATACCATCGGATCAATGCTGGGGTTCGAGCCATGCATCTATGAAGCTAATAAAACACATGTCTCGTCGCAGCCTGTAATTATTTTGCTAGTCGATGTGATACGAATAACCTGCAATTTGGGGAGCGGCACATACCTCAACGGCAGGCCGAGCAATATGCTACAAGAATTTTCACCTATGGTCCGTCCAGGTTAAAAACTGGCCGTGGCACCACAATGCATCATTTATGTTCCGGTCGTCGTGAAGAGAGCACACATGGTGTTCGTGACAGTCGTCGACCAGCCCTGAGAGTTAGTGAACTTTCGAAACAAATAAATCACCCTATGCCTGCATTTAAGAAGATGGGTATAAGATTTACACTGACCAGAAGCTATAAAAGAACGTGTCGTGTAAAACCTACCATCAGCACGTCACAGGTCTCCAAGCAGTTAACATGTGCAAAACCTACCATCAGTACGTCATAGGTGTCCAAGGTGTTAACACGAACTAGCGAGATTATCCTTTGCAGTCTCGGCAGAGGTCGATCGCCAAAGACGATATTCTAAATTACGAAGAGTCAACCGTTTTCGAAGACAGCATAACGAAGGTGGAACTTCATGCGTAACAGCCATTCCTGATCGGGTCGTACACACTACCATCGGAAGTTCGGATAGCAGTCCAACACCAAGATATCTGCACTCTTCCTTGCCAGTTTTTCCTGCGAATCAGGGGGATTCTGACGAAAGAATATCGGATCAATTCAGCATCGACGAAAATATTTAGCAATGGAATGCTTCACCTGATCGATCGCATCGCCTACTTTCTCTACGGTAACGAGGTGGACCAGTCGCGAGATGTGGGCCTAACATCAACGATCAAAAATTACCTTTCACCCGTGCCAAATGAGCTGCCTGCAGCCAAGATGGCAAGCAGGGGAATCGAAGCTAGCTACAGTGTTCCCATTTATGCCGAAGGAAGGTTCGAAGTATGTGTTACGCTCTCCATGCTATTGGGATTTGCCGAAGACTACAAACCAATCATCTTTAATTCGAAGCAGGAGCTGGTGATAATGCTCACCAACATGTATTTGGATACCATAGGGGGCATGGGAGAAAACCTGGAGGCAGTGACCCGAACCTACAGTCTATCGAATGGATGCTGTCTCATGTGCAGTTGAGCACTACAAAATGAATGCAGATGTTGCAGAATGTGGTAGACGGTAAAAACATCGAAGTTGCTTTCAGGTCGTGGAGTCTGGACACATACTCTGGGTTGCCAACAAGCCAGCACATTAACTGGATGGTAAAGACCAGATTTGCTTCTGAGAAACCGAGGTACATCATTGTTGGGCTACAGACCGAAAGACAGCACAATGTAAGGGTGAGCCGTTCGCAGTTCGACACATGCCAAATAGAAAATGTCAAAATGTTTTTGAATAGCGAAAACTATCCGTACGTAGACATGAACACGAACTTTGTAAATAGCCAGTACCTGCTGGCATATCAGATGTATGCACAATTCAAAACTGCAAATTATGGACGCACCCAATCCCCGATATTGAGCCCTGATATGTTCAAGAGTTTAGCCCCGCTAATGGCATACGATTTGAGTAAACAGAAAGTGTGTATTACCTCCAATATGATCGACTGCAGGATCGAATTCACTACACATGGAAATATTCCTGCCAACACGTACACATTTTTCCTGATACTGCACGACCGGCTTGTATCTTACAATTGCCGAGAAAGAACCGTCAAAATACTGTCATGGGCGCAGCTGACTGTTCGCACACCGTAAATGTTTAGTCGTCTTCGAGCATCGCCAGCTTCAAGTGGTGGGGTTTCGCTACCCGCTACAATTCCTGAGTCGCCGAGGCGCACATCGAGTGGTAAATGTCGAAGAAGATTAATAAACCTGTATGTTTTATTATGTGTACAATACATTTTATATAAAAAAGATATGCTGTGTTTTATTTCAAACAAAAATTCTCCCCACTTTAAATATAAGAATAAAAAATAATAAATGAAGTTAATTACTTTGCAGGAATGGTCAATGTCACAATTCGCTACAGGCCTATATCAGGTGACATAATCGATACTACATATGAGTGTTGAAAAATATAATCTAACATGGAGGGAGTCGGACTATAGTGATTAATTGATGGAACGAATGTGACTAATTAGTCAATGAAAAACATTGGTAGGTGTCGACAGTGCAAGCCATACTTTAAATACAAACACAAATATGGTTGTCACCTGGTGGTGGTACATAGGTGACGTGAACATAATGATATATAATTTGGTTGTCGCACGAAGGTGCGGCACAAACTACAAAACCAATTATAATAAAAAAAACTTGGAGGACCGCACCTAGCAAGATGGCTGCCTCCCAACATGGCAGCCTCTATTAACATATATAAACAAATGATGTACCAAAAAAACTAATATGGCTGCCTCCAGTAAAATATTTAACAAATGATGTACGAAAAACACTATTATGGCGGCCTCCACTAACATATAAACAAAGATAAATGACTCCAGTAGTATATAAACAAAGATGGCAGTCGAGCGACTGCGAGAGTCAATCTGCAGTAGCATGTAAACAAATGACTAATGAAAAAATCAAAATGGTGGAATGAGTATATGTGAGGAGAGTGGAGGCGAGGGAGTTAGTCGTCTACTGGATTCGAACAGAGGGGAGTAATTGTTTGTGTCTTGAAAAGTGACGCAAGGGGGGGGGGGGGGGGGCTCCGCAAATGTAAGTTTTTTAATTAAACGATTTTAATACAATTTTTAGGAGAAGTTTTAGGGAAAAAGGGGTAATTTCAAGGGCAAAAGGGAAAACTGGTTGCCGGGGTTAAAATATTAAATATATAAATATTTTTTTAAAGATTTTTAAAATATAATTTCTTGATGGAGTCTTTAGAGAAAAAGTGAAATTTTAAGGGACAAAAGGGAAATTATGAGCGATAAAAAGGAAAAATGACCACCGGGTTAAAGGCTTTTTAATTTATAAATTTTAAAACAAAATTTATAAAAATATTTTTTTTTGCGATTTAAAAAAAATCTAAACTATTTGTAAATTAAATTTTTTTATAATAAATTTTTTTTTAAAACTTTTTAAAGGATTTTCAATTTAAAAAAATTTAATTTTTAAAAAATATTAATTATTTTATCGATTTATTAGTTTCATTTTTAATAATAAATATTTCATACTTTTTAAAACGATTTTCAAATTTTTAATACGATTTAACAAAATTTTTTGCTATAAGTTTTTTAGAACTAATTTTTTTTTGCAATTTCTTGGTTTTTGGGGTTAGAGATCACCGGGGTTCGGGTCAAAGTCACAGGTCAAAGGTCAATGTAAAGGCAAATTATATCCAAGATGGCGGACAGTGGCGTAATAAAATGGCGGCTCCTCCTGCTCCAGCTCCGATCCCCGATCCCCTTATTCGTGAACATACATTTCTCTACTACTACAGTTCTATTACTAAAAATTAAAAAAAAAAACATTCCTACTCGCAAAAGTAACACCAACCTGATTTAAGTGTTTCCTGGACGATCTGCTGTATTAACCCTAGTTACGACAAGGGCCTTTACGCCTGACAACACTTCACTCAACGACGCAACATAGCCTCCGGCCGCAGCCAGCGCCAAGGGTATTCTGGCGAGCTCGTGGACGGTGGCGCTCCGAGCGGCAGCCATTCGGAGCAGTGGTGCCACTGGTGACGTGGTTGCCGGAAGGGAGGCCACGTGGAAGAAAGTCGGCACCAACCAAGAAGTTTTTTGACATCCCAAGACTATTATCGAATGTTCTCTGAGGCCGTGATTGGCCAGATTCAAAAATTGGTGTTTTGGTGTAGGGGCAACTGCTCGATCCTAGATTAAAAAACATTGGGAGGTGGCCGGTAGCCTCAGAAACCGACTTTTCTCCTGGACTTCGCCACAAGTTAAGTAATTAAATATAATGAAAATTTGACCCTTCAGGTCGGAACAGGTAAGATCCATGTCCATCCATAAAGATAGGGCGTTTTTTTAAATTAAGGATTGAATTTCTTAGTAAGTGGCTGATATAATTTTTTGTAAAAGCTTTTATGCTTAAAGGTAACAACCATTTTGTGACTAAACGCGACTTATTAACACTCAAAAAAGATTATTAAGTAAAATCTCAACGTTTTTAAGAAATTCAGTCATTTTGTGATCCAACAAATAATTTATCAAGTGTTTTAGAATGCTGTTTTAATGCTGGAATGCAGCAATTATTTTTAAATGATGCAGTCATTTTCGACTAAACTAATGCAAAATAAATGACAGAATAATTTTCAAATAAGAGACATGAAAAAGGCAATTAGGGAACATCTCTTTAAAAAATTGATTTTGAGAGAAAATGTCAATATTGTGAAATTTGAAAGTTCAAAATTATTGAAATTTTTTTATCTTTGGATTGAAACCCCCTTTTCTTGTAGTCATGAAAACTAATTAGGAGTTATAGAATCTTTCATGTGAAAGTTGGCTTTCTTAATAAATGTATTTAGTCTGATGGTTTAATCACATATAAAATATATAGTATATAATAGCCACTGTTTATATCTTGGGTGATTACTTATTCCATTAATTTTGGAATTATTATAAAATATAAAATATCCACTTTTCTTCAATATTGTAGTTTATAAAAGATAAAAATATTTTATGATAGGAAAATTTGTACTTCTACTAGCCCAAAATAATACAAATGGGCATTCATATTTCAATACCCCAAATCGTTGTATTTTCTCATGGGTATCATTCTTAAAACTAAATACTCGAAAGCCCTAATGAATCAAGTTTTATTTTATAATGAATAAAGTATGACATGTTTTGAGAGAATTCATGTGTGTATTTGCCAGAAATTCTTACATTATGTGGCTCTGTCTTATACAATTGGTTTTTGAAATATTTTTCACTTGCATTACTGGGATGTGTATAATCTCCCTGCCATGCCCTTTGAGAAGGGCGTCGCAGATTTTCCCTGCGCACTCTGCTAATTTGTACGCAGAGTTTGTTGATTTCTTGGCATAGTAAGTATCGTTTTGGTATGCACATGAATTGTCTTGTGATGAAAGTAAAGTTTACAGTTCAATCACTTCCATTTTCAGTTCCGTGGCTTAGGTACTTGTTAGTTTTTTTTTTTAAATTGTGTGTTGCCTGTTTTCTATCATTGACGATGTACACTGGGTAGATACAGAAGCTGAGCAAGCCTGCGCTCGCTCAGCTTCTTTCGGAAGCGGGAGAGACAGTTGCTGATGGCGATGGCATACCAGGGTTGAGGCTGAAGGCTTGGGCTCTGGTTCGGAGTAAAGATTACGGGGGAGAGAACTCCGCCAGCGCGACCGTGGGCTAGTCAACTCCTATTTTCAAATAATTAAAATACATACCATCAGAAATCTCGGCTAGATTGCCAGTTTTAGTTAATAATACTTTGGAGGCAGTAGTTTCTTTTCTTGTAGCTTTACAATCAATCATCACTTTGAATGTTTGTTCTAAGCAAGTAGTGTATGCAGCTGGAATTTTCAAAGTAACTGAAGAGCTACAGCCTATTTTCTGTAAAGCAAAGGATGACAAGAAAACTAATGATACTATACTAGTAAGCTATCAATTTATGTAAAAGGCGAACAGTATATAGAATTATTAAGATGTGCTAGCTAGTTTTTTTTCCACAGGCCGACGCAAGTTACAAACTGGTAGCAGCTCTACGAATGGGGTTCATATTTAGTATAACTGTTCACGGTAAAATGAGTACTTTTGAAAGCCCTCTCATTTGGAATAATAGTAATAACTATATTTTATTTTACCCTTAGACGTTAACTTCTGAGTACGGTGGAATATATTCACTGTGTTTATTATTTACAACGCAATATTTATTTTTTAAAAATGTGGTTAAAGGGCCTCAAAAGTGCTCAATTTTCCGTGAACGACATATACAAACCACACACTGCGTGCCCACAGAGGGTGCCAAATGCTAGTACGCAAACTGCTGTTGTGTAATATGAATCTTACGTGGCGGCTCATATAGCGGCTGGTATACCGGGTCGTGTACCAGGGCTTGTAGAAGCTTGTACAAGAACCAAGTACGGCTGCAGGTATCGTGTAATATCGGCTTTACACAGCGTGTGTTCGGTGGGCGATTGGTTTAGTTACGTGTTTCGTAACAGAAATGTCTCTATGTTTTGAGGACAGACACTACCGCACTGGCACCTGCAAGTCAGAGAATTTCTCATCTATGAGCTTCCTGAACGATGGATCGGCCGTGAGGGGCTTAAGGATCGCGCATTGCACCACTGGCCTCCAAGGTCACCTGATCTCAGCGTATATGATTTTTTCTTGTGCAGGTTTGTGAAAGACTCTGTCTACGTGCCTCCCCTTCCAACAACTGTGGGTGAGCTGCGACGCCGCATAGCAACACTAGTGGCTCCGTTAACGCATCACATGCTCGCACGAGTATGGGGCGAGTTTCACTACCGTTTAGACGTACCTATGCCGTGCGTCCGGTGGGAGGCACATTGAACATTTGTGAAAAGGTTAATAGTAACTCTGTACTCTCATACGTATTTTAAAATTCATCAGAAGGTCTTATGAGCATGCCTGTAAAAGTTATAGCCTTGTGAAATCGGATGAATCTTTTTGAAACATACCGTATTATTCACTCTCTTGTGTCGTGTGAACCTTTCAAATTTACGTGAATGGCGCCTGTCTCCCAAGTGAAAGATGTGGGCGGCGTTTAACAACGGAGGTCCGTAGCGCCGATGGCTATGAAGCAAGGATGATATGGCAATGTCTTTCCACGTTTGCAACATGCGATAATCCTCGTCGGGAATCGAACCCGGTTCTTCGTGGTAAGAGGTGAGCGGTCTAACCACTGCATTACTGTGACTCCACAGCACATACCGAGTTTTCTGTGGCGTTACATCTCACGAGCGCATCATTAAGACTGTTCTTACCACGTCCAATGAACGAAGCAACAACCGTCATACTATTTTATTTTGCTTGTCGACTCTCTTTGTGAACTCCACCTGAACGTACATATATTGTCAAAATAAAGTCAGAAAATATTTGCACTTCACGAACGTGTGGTAACATTGCCTTGTAAACTCAACGGTCGAACCCTATTATGCTGGCTACACAGTATACAGGCTAACATCTAACCTGAGAACCTCGAAATTACTGGCCTCAGAAATAGTGACACACACACTCAACGAGAAGAATCAGATTGAAGAAAAAAATGGCGGGAGTGGGAAGGGGAGGAGAGAATTAACACCACGCGCAGACATCCTTATACACGGACTGACGAAGTTAGATAATCATCTAGAAGGATTAGTCCAAATTAGACGTAAGTTGGTACACGTGTCTACCATCACCGAGAGTGTAGAGATGCGATAATCTCTAACGCCTAGAACGGCCACTGGAGGGCAATAGTGGCCATACCGCGATCATAGTGTTAGCGTTATAAGGAGCGCGAGGAACGTCACGGAACACAGATGCATTAGATAGCGTTACCAGCACTTGACGGCGTTTGATATGGGTGGCATTACGAGTCTGCGGGAGGTCAGGCACAACTGTCAGGTATGTGGGACATCCCGCACCATGACTAGGCGACTGGCATCAACCGGACCACAATTCCATCGTCTCATGCCTACACTGAGAGAAAGGTGTTCGTTCCATCCAACCAAACATTTGTTGGTATGGGGCAAATGTATGTGTATATATATAGTTTCCCCAACAAAATAATTTGTCGAGTAAATTAAACTAGATAAACCACAAAATTTATTTTGTATATCGAACAAAATACACTGTTGAATTAATAAAACCTCTGTGCTGGGTCAAAGTAACTTTGACTGTCAACATTTTTAGTTGAATCAACTGCACATAATTTGTTTGGCCAGTTATTTGATTGCCTTTGATCGAAAATACAGCTCGAGTGTTTGTATTTCTGTGACTGTTAGTATAGTAACATTGCACTGTATAAAATTGTGTAATTTTGCACTAAATGTATGTGGCAGGAGTTTCTCCACTGACATCGTTGTAATTTTACACCTACATATGTCCATGTTTTTTTTTCACTCTACGTCCAAGTAAATTTGTCATACAAATTAGTACGATAACATATGCATTTACAACAAATTTTACATAGAATGGTGTAAAATTACTGTTATTATGTAGAAAAAAATAAACTGCAACATTTGTGTATTAATTTTTCCATGTCAAGTAAATTTACACAGTCATCGCAATTGTAATTTCTGCCTTACAAAAAAATAAAATCGCAAATTCACTTTATTTGTAAATGCACATTTTATGTTCATTTTTCACTGTTTTATTAATGCAACTTTACCGCCAAGGTGTTTTTTTTTACAACTGCGTCATGTCAATTCCCATACTTTGTACTTCTCTCTCATCATTGCCGAAGCTCAGAGCAGGGGGTGTGCTCGGGCCCTTGTGAGGACCCTTATACCACCCAGACGGTTGCAGCATTTGTATCTCTCTGCGGGCTGAGGAAGTTTCCCCTCACCAGACCGCAAAGAACACATAGCCCAGAGGTCAGGACGCCCTGCACGTCCCGGCGACGATTGACTTTGTACTTCGGATATAGAATAGGTAGTTATATACAAAAGGCAGCGTATTCCACCAGCGGGAGTTAAGTTTTCATTTTGAACACACGATATGAGTTCAAAGTATTTTTACCCCCTACCGCTAGATCGCATTTTGAAAGAAATACTTGTAGTTATATTGTCATGCATAGGAATATTAGTGAAAAAATTACAAATACTGTACTCATTTTAGCAAATTACACTTAAAAATGTAAAATTACTAAAAATTTGTATTTTTACCCTAAATATAGGTCTCATAGATACTCCAGAATGCAATGTAAGTTTACACACTCATGGTCATTGTAAAATTACACAGTTTAAGATGTACAACTATACTGACATTGAGTGTTCATACAACCACCATGTAGCATTAAAAATACACACCTTTGAGTGTTCATACAACGAACATGTAGCAGTAAAGATACACAACTGTTAGTGTTCATGCAACTACTATGCAGATGCTAAAATACACGACTTAAGGTTTTAATACAGGGAGTGGGTGTATTTTTACCCATACTTCAAAATGTGTAAATTAACACCAACACTGCGTTTATTAAGCCATACATTCATATATTTTCACCAAAGACATGTACTAGTATTTGGATTATTAAGATTTTTTGTGTAACATTACACGCACTGTAGATGTTTTTACAAAGTAAAGCGGTAAAACTTGAAATACTTATTTGCGTACGTTGTCATGTATTCGAAACGTATGCACTTAAAAACATGCCTACGTTATCAGCGGTCACTTGAGCTGAAGATCCTAGGGCGCAGTACCTTGGGCACAGGCAATCCAGTTTCGATTTGCGGCTGGGCCTCTAATGTTTTCTTTTATATTAATTGAAACTGTTTAACGTAGGCACGTAGAGTCAGACAAATCTTTAGTTGCAGCAACCAGATCTTGTTTGAACATCTTCTGCTCAGTGTAGGCTGCTGTAAACATCAGATCAGAGACGGCGGCGTTTGAAGTGGTGCACTAACAGGGAGGCATTGACTGATGAGTGATATTGCATCATAATTAGCAGTGAATCTTATACCTGCATTACAGAGGCAGACTGTCATTTGCGAGTATGGCGACGCCGAGAGGAGAGGACACATCATATGTGGAGAGACACACAAGCATTACTAGTAGCATCACGGCGTGAGAGTAGGGAGTGAATTTAGGTCACCTTTAGTAGTGATTCGGCGATCCCTGATGGCACAGATATATGTTCAGTGACACCCAGAGAGCGAAAGTGCTACCTTTCATGAGCCAGCATTTCCTAAGGAGACAACGCTCGTTCACACACGTCACTTGTATCTACTGAATGCCTGCATCATGTTTAAGTAGTCTACTCTCATGGCAGGCAAGATCCGCCGTATCTGTCCCCGATAGAACGCGTGTGGGATCAGCTCGGACGTCATTTCCGACCCGGCGCCGATCTTCAGAATGTCGAGGACCAGTTACAACCGCCATGGGCCTACTTGCCTCAGGAGTGGATACAGCAGCTGACGGCTCTCTTGCGAACCGAATGATAGCATGTATCCAGGTCCTAGGGGGAGCTACATCCTACCGACATGAGACTATAGGCTATTCACGATAAAGTGAGCACTTTTGAAATCAACCTTAGAAAAAAGCCACTGACCCTGCCTGCAAATATTTTAACGGGCGCATTGAGTGACATGCGCCTAGTTAAGTTTGTAATGTTAGATGGAGAGTAGCTCCATACCTTAACGTCAAATAAAAAGTGTTAGGTAACCATATGCAATAATTTAAATTTTTTATTTAGGTTTCTGGTTTTTATAATTCATCAGATGTGTAAAAATTAGCAAATTTATAAAAAGTTTACTTTCTAATAATTTCACGGTTTTACTTGACCGAAGCATTAATAAAGTGATGAGGTCCGTGGCAATGCTAATTTTACATAAGGCGCAAGAACACACAACGCGCATATACGTAGATCTTAAGCAGGGCTTTCAAAAGTGCTCATTTTATCGTGAACAGTCTATAGATGTATGTCAGCAACCCCCAACTCTGTTTTTTGTGTGCTCCAACATTGTAATCACCGCAACAAAGTCACATGACCTTTCAACACAAACTGTTTCATTTCATTTACATCGCTACTTCTACGGCTTATGTAACATTTAGTCCGTCAGTGTACATAGTAAATATGTGTGTATGTGTAGTTTCGGAGCAAAGCATGGCTTATCTTAATTCCTAGGAATATCTCCCTCCACCCTTCATTCACATCCCTACTGATAAAAGTTCGAAGTGCCAATGATAATTATTCGTGTAAATTTTTGTATGTGTCCTAAGAAAACAGCAGTGCATTTTTTTGAAGAAGCGCTTAAAAATCTTAAGATGGTGGGGGCGATGATATGTGCTGTGCTCTTATAAAATAGAGAGAAATGGCTAAGCTAAGTACATCTCGACAATGCCTTCAAAAATTTAAATAGTTAAGTGGCATAATAATTTAATTTAAAACATTATAAAAGTTATTTAATATTTTCGTGTTAAAATAATTTAGGCAGTTTTCATGTCAAAGTTTGCATGGCAGTTAATGATTTACTGACATGTTATTTCACATTCATCGTGGGAAAGAATTTGTGTGTGATTCCGTAGTAAAAATTTAAAAATTTTGTACTATGTGTTTGTGAAAGCACCAACCTAATTTTTCGTGGTCGAAGGTATTGAAAAGTAAACTTATTATTAAACAGTCAGACTGCGTTTGTGTTTCCCTGGAATAATAATGGAAAGCCACTTAGCAACAAAATCACATCCAGTATATCACGTCTCGCATGGTGTCACATGGCTAAACTCCGAAGAACGGAATATTTTCAGAGTACAGTAACGCCAGCGGGAAAGGTGTTCTGGTCACCATTTTTAACCCGTCGAAGATATAGGGCTGGCGCTTGGTAAGGTAGAGTGTTAGTACACATGTTTAATGTTTTCTAAGTGCATTTTTTTTATAAATCATAGTTAATGATGATTTAAGATATTTTATTCATTTGGATGGCCCCATATCATTGAGCGATTGTTGTAAGTGTTAAACATTTTTAAGGCCATAATTAATGCGGTGTTTAAGACTCTTTTAATATTTGTATTAACTTTGCAGTATACTAAAGGAATTATCGGGATACGAGGCTGCACAAGCTGGTGATTATTGGAAGTTTTTTTTACACATTTTTGTTCAAAACGAATTGGTAGATTATATGGTGCAAGTGGTTATTTTAGAAGCTCGTATGTAAGAGAAGGTGGATACTGATTTCTCTCTATAAAAAAAAAAAAAAAAATGACCGTTACCTTTATGCTTCTGGAATGTGGGCCAAAGTAAATTAATATGCTGTGTTGACCACCTCTCTGGTAATGGCCCTCTTTATAAGCTCGTCGTTTTGTTAACCACCAATCAAGGCGGCTGGAGTGGTATTTATATACGGCTATATGTTCACGTATTTGGAAACTTTAGCTGGCCTCCACGTACAGGTCGTTGTGGCCTGATGAGCGTTGTCGTCCGGAAAGGCAATTCGTTAAGTGGTCACGAACCTGCGCCTAAGACGAGCGTAGTTAGCGTGCACTCGGCTCGTACGCGGACATGCTGGCTGTCGGGAAAGTCAAGCAGCGCGTGTGTCTACACGCTGTCCGGAGGAAGGTGTGATAATGGTGGAGCGCTTAGAAAGTCACTTTTCCCTTGTCCTCGGGCAACACATAGTGGCGCGGTGACAGCGGCGCAGTAGTATTTACAGCTATATTTTGTTCACACGAGCTTCGTGCATCCACCTCCACATTGTGAGATTTCTCCTCAGGAATTCCTTACTCTCTTTCAGGTCCGAGGAAACTACTGACGATTTTTACACAATGAAAACTATTTAAAAACTAGTTGCACTGCCCGGCCAAACTACAAGGCTACCTTAATAACCATCATTGGTACGTTACAAACTATTGGTAATTACCTATCTTGTTTTTGAGTATGCGCGTATATGTACACTGTAAAAAAAGCGTACATTTACACATACAAATTTTTGGTCATTTTAGATTTTGTATATGTAATTTGCAAAAACTACTAAGCCAGTAAGTGTAATTTTACACAGATGTTCTTAATAATCCAGAGAATACTATATGTCTCTAATGAAAACACATTAATGTCTGACTTAATAAATACAACGTTGTGTTAATTTATACATTTCGAACTATGTGTAAAAATACTCCCCAGTGACTGTATTAAAACATTAAGTTATGTTTTTTTTTACCGCTAAATAGTCGTTGTATGAACATCCAATGCCAATGTATAGTTGTATATCTTCAATTGTGTATTTTTACAATGACAGTGTGTGAGTGTGTGTACGTTTGTGTGTGTGTGTGTGTAAACTTGCATTAGAGTTGGCAGCATGAAACTACGGAGTAAAGTGTAAGCAACGAATGATTTATCCAAACACGCAAGAAACATTCCTGATTTGATACAGATTTCTGGTGTCTACATTGCACGTGGTTAATTCATTCCTGTGCAACTTCCTTCAACCACCAAGACTAAAAGGATTAGAAAACTAAAGTCAAAGTCTGCCAAACATTCCATTCCTGTCATCAATAAATATACACCAAACGCTCTTGCAGTTTTCGATATTCTTAACATTATCAACGTTTTTCTCTGCAGTCCATTGGCGGTACATGCGAGAGTGCCACCTTAATATAATCGCTTTACTTTTCGTCAACACATTAATAACGATTTCTCCTTGTTGAGGCTTCATAACATTATAAAACTTAGTATCCTCCTAGTGCAACCGAAACCACAAAAAAAAAGGGGTGCGTGAATATATATATATATATATATATATATATATATATATATATATATAATATATATATATATATATATATACATGTATGCCCATTTTCGATCAAATTTATATGTTTTGGTTTCGGGCGAAAGCTGGTACCACTTGTTCATGTTTTATAAATTAGGTTCGTTCACGATAATAGAATTCAAAGTATCGTTTCATGCAAACAGCAAATATTACTTGTAGAAACAAATGATTATGCGAGAAGAGATCTTAATGCATCTTGAATTTGACGTCGTCTGTAATTGTTGCCACAGGCGTAGACTTTACACACTTCCGAGAAAAAGAGCAAATCGGAGAAACTGTTCCTGGAAACTTAAATTTTATAAAAAAAAAAAAAAAACCCTTAGGCCATTCATTCTCACGTGTGTACAAAGTCTGCAGGGGGAATAGAAAAAAAAAGAACATTTAAGCTTTTATCCGTATATCCTCCCCTAGCAGCACTGCAGGCCACGACTCTTGTATGGAAATGAACGAAAATGTATATGCATGTTACACCTGGTGGCACAGTTGGGCAAGGACTGTCACCGGTGACAGAGACTGAACCGGACGACGTAGCGCGCTGGGTCGCACGAGCAGTATGAACGTGGGCGAAGGCCTACTGCAATAGCAAAAGAACAGGTTGAATGATGTTATTGTTGTAAAGTGCACAGCTCAGTATTCCTTTCACAAAACCAAGAAGTAGGCTGTGATTCCTCACACAAAGACTCAAATCATTGTTCCTCTGTATAGTGATCGTATGGAAGGTGTCGCCCACCTTGTAGACGCTGCACACGCAAACAACTATTAGTAATGATGAGGTAGATTGTGATATCTACACTGAATATAACAATTCTCCACTCGCCTCTGAAGACACTACATTCACGACATCACTGTGAGCAGGGCGCAGTGGTGAGAACAGTGAACATATGTTGGTTTTGGCGCATGAGTCACAGCCAGGGCTCGGTGCCATGTTGGATATTCTCCCTCCCCCCCCCCCGACAACCTTAGATATTATTTTAATAAAAAACTATTCTTATAAAAATTATTTTTATAAACATATTTTGATAAAAAAAATGTTATAAAAATTTAAACATATTTAAAAGTACCGGCCTGCCACCTTGGATTTTCAATAATTATATCGGTTCACTGTTTTGCTATGCATCGTAATTCCATTTGTCTACTTTACTGAATAATTAAAAAAAGGTTATTGATTAAACATGCCGAAAAATGATTTTATAAACATTTCCTAAATGTATTGGCCTGCCACTACGGTATCAAGTACCTGAAGGGACGTATTGATCCCCCCTGCCCCCACAATGGTCGCAAAATTTGTAACCAAAACAATTTGTAAAAGTTAGCACACACCACCACTCATCCCCTCAATATCCATCCACTCCTCATACAAAAACACCCAACCCCACATCTCACACCAACCCACTCCTCCATTCTTTAGACCACCCTAACCCACACCTACCTCCCTCCGCCAAAATACCCTCCCTCCAAGCCTCTCTTTCCCACACTCGCGCAATCCTACACCCTGTCCATCACCAGCCCAGCCCACCCCTCCTTATCCATACCCACTCCTCTCCGCTATTAACGTCATCACACCTCCTCCTTGCCCACGCCCCCCTGGACAATCAAATTCTAAAAATCGATAATCATGTCATGTCGTAACCGCGCTCACTCTGCCTCCCAGTCATAAAAATAGATCATAACATATTTCCTAACACCAATATTAGATATTGATTTTATGTATTATACATAAAATCAAAATTTAATATTGGTGTTAGGAAATATGTTATGATATCTATATATATATATATATAATTATCTTATAACTATAGATAATGGTTTATCGCGCTAAACGTTGGCTGTTTACTAGGATTCAGTGTACTGTACAAATGCCCGACAGTTTTCTCTCCTTATTGGCTGTCATGCATGTATCAAGATACTATCCCATTTCACTGGGCCAATGAGGATTCTGATACTTTAAGGTAGAACGTTCTTGATTGGTCTGCAAACAACTTAGCCGAATCAAAACCTTCTTCATCCATTCATGAAAGAATAAACTAGTTAGAGGGTTATACAAGTCATGTTGGCTCAAAAAATGTTCGCGATTCACCCTCTCTACGTATAACCTTTGTATTATTAGGTTAGTTCATATCCTCAATTACAATAACTGCAAGAACAATTTCGAATAGGATATTTTGTTTATAAAAATTCATAGTAAATTTATGGTTGTTTGCATTTCAAATACATTTAAAGGTAAGCGATGTCTCATAGAGCTCATACTTTTTTTCTCTTGGGTCTGTATCTTAAATCATACAGTGCAACATTTTCGCAAGTCAGATTGTAGGCAAGCGAATATTTATATGCATATGCGATTACAATTTGGGATTCCTTAGGGCCTGGCTCACAAAATTCAGTTTGCAAGCATCATGTATAGCTCTAGGAAAGTATGTGTGTGTGTGTGTGTGTGTATGTATATATATATATATATATATATATATATATATATATATATATATATATATATATATATATATATATATAAGCCTTACAACTATGTATAGACATAGCGCTTACTTAAATAAAAAGTAACATTTGCATCATAGTGCTTTATTATCAAAATAAGTTTATAAGTGGGGAAGAAAAGGTTTAGGGTTAAAATATTGAAATAATTTTTTGATTTTTTCAAATTTATTAAAATTTATTACTCCAAAATTATCGGTGTTCGTCTGCGTAAAGTCTGCATCCGTATAAAAATTACCTTCGGTTCTAATTCGTTAAATACGAAAACAACTATTCGGGAACTCGTGAACTTCGTGCCGCCGTGCAGTAAACTTGAAGGCAAAGTCATTGCAGCAGAAGCGACACCGATATACCACTGAAAGTTCTGTAGATGATACACTAGCGATCCCAGATAGTTCTGCTGTCGTCACATCGGAAGGAGCAGGAACCACGGATGAAGATGTCTTCGTGGAAAGAGATGTTACTATTGGTGATGAGGTGCCACGTTCGTCGTTCATACTGGTCGCAGCAAATTTTGGTAGTGGAGCCATATGATCGAAATCATCTTCCATCACTCCGCCGACGGAAGCAGCAAAAACTCTCTGTTGCAGATCCAGCACCGAGGTATAGATGAGGCCTTTAGTTTAACTTTACATTACCTTACATGTTCACAGTAAGTACCGTTGCGGTAGAAAAGCGACCCACACCGTAAGCACAGATATTTGATGTGGATGGGATTGTTCATACATCCACGGAATTCATGGTGCCGTATAGTGTGTTGATGGAAAAACAATGTCGTAGCAGCTGCAGGGATAAATTTTTCTTGTGATGCCGATACAGGAGACGTCCCGAACTCTGCCAGATACAGGTCAGCCAAATAACTGGATGGCACAGCTGAAGAAACAGCTTTACAGTAAAAAAGGTGTGGTCAGTTCGTCCGAAGTTGTAGTCGGCCCCATTGAAGATGTCTTAACCTAAAATGTCGATGGCGTTGTCGACATCATGCCTGAAGATGACGGTGGTGGTGCTGTTGTTGTATATGTCCAATCTGAAGAACTCGAGGGTTCTTCTGATGTACCCACGACACACGTCGCCATGACATTCATGCTAAGTTGGGCAGGTAGTAAATTACCTGCCAAATTTTCCAAAGAGGCGCTCATGAATGTGAATGAATCAATAAAATGTGAAATATTGCATCTTTCCAGTGAAATCAATCCCATTGGGAATTTGTATTTTTCAAGGGTCATTCCAAACACTTTAATTTTACTCGGATTTCGATTACCATGGTTCCGTCGGGTTGCGGTACATGATCTTCAGCCAATGACTTTATGTGAAAGTGAGCATCATAGTTGTTACAGGTTATGAAAAACAGCGACAAGTTGACTTTTGGGCAGTCTGAAGTTTAAGTTGCATTATATGTGCACGACCTCTGATTTCGCCCATTAGATGCTAATGATTGACCACAACATCATCTGTACCGAGCTTTTCCTTTCAAATGTGACAACATGTTTGAATTGCCAACCTTGCTTCATCAGCAGGGGTTTTTGGCTTCATCGGAACAATTAGGCTGTAGATTCCTGCAACCCATTTTATAAATTCAACTAATTTATCAACTAATTGGTAATCAACACCCACAAACTCATAATAGTTAGATAAACTTGGATTTTATGAACAAACCAACAAAATGCTACAAGCATATGGAAAATGTTGGCTGATGGTAGTTGTATTATATGTTTCATCATTAGGCAAGCAAGTGGACATGGGTTTCAGGCAACTTTCAACATCGCAATAGGCGACGAAACCCAATCTCTGCTGTTTGCTGTAATCTTTAAATTCCAACTACTTGTCATTCCCAGTGGGGAAAGTACTGCGAACAGCTTTTTGTTGCTGGCAAATAATAGTGTGACTTGCGAGTATTTCCTCACTAATAAAGTATTGGAGGCAACGATCGTAAGTATGTTTTCTCTGGTGTTTCTTACTCAGCTGACTACCAACCCTCTGGTACAAATTTCTAATCCATATAAAATGCAAATGAGCAGCATTTCCACTCACACAAATCGCCAACAAAATATTCACATGTTTATCATGACGTACAGGAGAAATATGCATGGGTACTCTAACCACACTCTTTTCGCAAGTTTCCACCACACAGTAGACATTGATAGAAACAGAATTGTTCTTCTCATACTTGTGAATATTGTGTATGACTACAGGTGTCGACAGACCTTCAGTATTCAAAACCTGGTGGAGTTTTGGATATAAAGTAGTTCTCTCGGCATATTGTGTGGCAGGATACAAAGATGCTATAACAGCAAAGGGGAAACACATTCCCTCCGGGCTGTCTACATCGACAAAAGCAAGACGATTGGAAATAATCTTTGGCAGTTTAGTGTGCGCAGCACCGACAGTGAACGGCTGGTATTGTGACACATGTACGTGCATGTATGTCAATATTTGCAGAATCCAGCCAGATCCACGCACACTAAACTCCTCAAGTCTATTTGTGAGATAAGGGATGATATCATCATCGTAGATTAAACTCACATTGGATAAATGTAGGACAGGGTTTTACTTTGAAAATATAATATTTTTGTAGTACCTTCCTCCGCCGTGAGTGATTTCAAGTACTTACCCGCTATGGTAACTGAAACTCTAACTGGTCGCGGTGATGTCATTATTAAGCTTAATAAAGGAACCTTATACCTCTGGAAAAAACTATAAAGGTCACCGTCACTGTTAAGGCTATTGTTAAGTATCTGCGCGTCATTTAGTCTTCCCACGAACGCCGTAGCCATGAGCTCTTATGTCAGGTCTGGAAATGCTTCCACTGAGTCTGATGTGTCGGAAAACGAATTATTTTCCGGCTCCTTTGGCGAGATATCTCTAATCGACTCGAAAGTCGGTTGTGAAACAGATGGAGCACTCTCCGAATCACAAGAATCTTCTGAGTCTGATAGAAATAAGTCATCATTTAAAAGATGAAGCTTGTTATCTTTGGGGGAAGTGGACATGCTTGGACCTTTGAGTGTAAACGATCTCTGCTTAAGTGAATCCGTGCTCGAATCACTTAAGTAGAGATCATCCTCCAATAGATTAACTCGTGTCTGCCTAGGCGAAGGAACACTGTCTCAACAGCTTGCTGTAGACTCTCTTTGTTTCTGCAATTCAGAATATGAATCGCTTATGTAAAGATATTCAAGCAAGATATCAATACTGGATCGCTTATACGCACCCATTTTACCGTATCTAAAAGTTTCTTTAGTTTCCCCTCTACAATAGCTACAACACCACAATAAAGTAAACTGCAGTGCCCCATTGTTCTGAAAACAGAGAAAAATAAACCCACTTTATTCCCTCAGCACGACATAGGTTTAATTAATACTAACATAAAAGACTGTAGTCTTTATATAAATAGTTTTTTTTTTAGGGAACTTAATGTTTATTTGGGAAAGGCGGTCGACTACAGCGATGTGTTTTTACAAAAGATACAGGAGACAAGACTGTCTAAAGCCTCGTGGACAAAGCTAGGTAGCGGATGGGCGAGAATGGAGTGTGTGGGGAGAGAGCGAAACTTTGGTCTCAGGAGCTTTTGACAATGACATGCGCAGAGCAGTGTAAGATTGCACGCAAGCTGGCAGTTTGGGCTGCATGAAGCTGTGGACAAGGCGGAACGGGCGAGAGAATGAGAAAATGTTTCAGTAAACTGTCGTTGTCTGCAGCGTACGCTAGTATTCAGATACACTCCCCTTTCCCCGCCGTGCCCAACAACCACCCCTTCCCATGCTGATGCTCTTCACGCAGAGCCTAGAGGTGTTACTTCCCCTCCGCACCCACCTCTCCGTCGACACCAGTTAACACACAGTTCGCGTCCACTTTACACAATGAGTTTCCTTGACCTGTCTTGCCTCATCTGTTTTTCTCAAATCATTAAATTTTAAATCAAGCAGGCTTGGTTTACATTATTTAAAATTAACATTAAACAATTGTAGTTTAAGCCAGTTTTCAATAGCGAAAACTTTCCAGATGAAATGTGCTTTTTGAAAAATATTGTGAGTTACTCGAAACCATCAAAGTAGTGTACACTGTAAAAAAAATTATGAATTTTACACCATCAAAATACTTTCTAGTGTAATATTGTAAAAATCATTTACTCCATCAAAAATAAGTACTAGGCTACACAGTCAAAACATTTTCATAAATTTAATATTGAATTTCGTCTAAACATATTAACAAGGGAGTAACACTCTATACTAATAATAACTAAACAAATACTTTTAAAAATATATATTATAGACATTTTAAAAATAAGATTTATTTAAATTGTAATAAAAAAACTACTCAGCTTTATATATATATATATATATATATATATATATATATAAATATATTATAATATATATATATATATAATATATCTGTCACACTTGCATTTATCCAGCAGTTTTGAAAATGAAACGTCTTAAAATTAACTTAGATACACAATCCATCCCATTACATACACATAAAAAAAAAACATTCATTAGAAGTACTCAAGGCTCATATATTCATCATCACACATCCTTCTCCAAACAGCTCACTCAGAACAAGTTTGGAAGCAGAGGTTATGCACCATCTGAATACAATAAGCATATCCAGCTTAGTTCTTCCTTTTTTTCAGCTGTTTCGTATTTCATACATCAGTCCTAACCAAAACCTGTCCTTTAACAGTTCTTAAAACTGCGCAAAACTAACTGAATTTTAAATAAATCACATCATCTTTCCCCTGCACTCATACTCGCAGTCATGCATTAACTCAATTTTTTTTCTCAGAGTACTTTTTATTTTATTCTAGATGGGTTTAACATATAGTTACTAGTATTTAACAGTGTAGAGAGGGCATGAATTTGAGAAATTGGCTCGCTTATTGTCCATAGTGCGATACTATGGCAGTCATCCAGTATCTCCCTCAAAATTCTATTACGTTCCTCTGAAATATACATCAACAAACCAGCTAGAATTTATTGAAAACATTTTTCACCTGCACTCACGCTCGCAGCCATGAACACACACACACACACACACACCGAATGAACATTCATTAACACTAATAAACAAATTACAAAGCAGGGTGGGACCACATCGCCCCAAGCACCCAATTGAATTAACATTAACACTAATAAAAACTCATTTTAACAAATTCTTATAACATAGTTTTATCACATTCGGAGCCAATTTTATGTGATTTTCATTTAAATTGTAACAATTTGTTAACATTTTTTCGTAATTTCATTCAAATTCTAAATACTTGTTTAAAAAGTTGTTACAATTTGTCAAAAAGTTTACAAAACTTCATCAAAATTTGTAAAGACTTCTTAAAAAAGTTTCAACAATTATAAGAAAATTTCATTCAGTTTGTTAAAAGTTGTAATGATTTGCAATGATTTTAAGAAAATTTCATTCATTTTATTAAAAGTTTTAACGAATTGTTAAAAAGTTTATAAAATTTCATTCGCATTTTAACGATTTGTTTAAAAGTTAATGAAATTTCATTCAAATTCTAAAGACTTTATTGAAAGTTTTAACATTTTTAATAATTTTAATATTTTAGATGTAAAATTATGAAAAGTTTTAACAATTTGCTAAAAGTTTAATGAAATTATATAATCATTAAAAATTTTTAAGGAAAAACTTTAAAAGTTACTATAATATTTTAAAAAGCGCTATCAAAATAAAACCATTTTCAATCAATTTTACGAAAAGTTTTAACAAAATATCGCAAAATAATTAAAACACCCAATTTTTTTTAAAAATTATTCACCCACTTTAACTCTAGTAGCGAATCTGGTAGGCTTCGAAGGAGATCTGAAACCAAGGTCAGGCTGGTTAAATACTAGCCCGCTCCGCAAGGTAAGCGCCGGGGTGTCTAACCCAGCAAGCGGCCGAATTCCCCAGCAAGCGGTAAACTGGAAGGGAGGCTGTAGGTCGGAAGCGATGGGTGAGGGGTTCCTTCACCCTGCCCCACCGCGGAATAGTAAGGCAGAGGTAGTGGCTGGTGCATGGTCGGTGTCCTTGAATAAATCAATGACAGACAGCAGCTACTAGCAGTGTAAACCGACTCAGAGGGTGTCCGTGCGTGAGAGAGGAGATCTTGGCCCCATGAAATCAGAGAAGCAAATGACATGGAGTGTGTGGGAACCTCCATTTATATAGCCCACCTCTCTCTCTCGTCGGAAAAATTTATACTGTGTAATTTGCTTTCAAAATACATTAAACGAACATATTACGCATTTGAACCATTTTAAACCCATTTTTAAGCAAATTTAACGCATTAAACAGTATTTTACACAATTTTTTTTAAGTTTAAAATGTGTATGTTTTAATTTAATGCGACATACGAGTATTTATTCGGTTTTCAGTCATTAGATGTAACTTATGTTCTTATGTAACAATTTCTTACATGAACAATTGTAATTACAATATGGGCTTTTTGCTTTACGACTTGTTTGTAACCTGAATGTAATACTACAATTCAACTATGTTTACACCCTCTCACGAAGGAAGGATTATCAAGCTATTGTAATCATTTCAATTACGTGATTCGTTCATTATTACTTTTATGTTTATAAGGTTACTGGCTTAGAAAGTAACTTATGTTTAACCTGACATAGCCAGGACTCTAACCCAGAATTTATATATTACAATCATACCTACCCACCACTCAAAGTCAGAAAATAAATTATAATCACACGTGATCTAACCAGGATTCAAACCCAGAAAGTAACTAATATCAACCATGCCTTACCTGGGATTCGAACCCAGAGCCTCCTTGCATAAACTGATTACTCTACAGAGGCTGGTGATATTTACCTAGCTATTTTATATATTTATAGTGTTTTGTAAAATATTACTCAGGTTTTTTCAGCAGACATCTTATGCCAAGAGACAAGTTCAAATATATCTTTAGCTGAATAGTATTTTTGCAGAACTGATAGTTTGTTTACTATCTGATTTTTTTCTTTACAACATATTTTGTGAGATCTATTTTTTTTTTTAATTTCTTTGGAAAACAAATACATTTCTTATTAAATAGGAATAATCTAAATAAACGTACAAAAAGGAATTCATTTTACAAGATATATTTATTGACAAAATATATATAAACACAAGCTGTTTCAAAAAATTAGCAAATCATTTCGACAAAACTAAGTATACTATGTTTCAAAATATATACAGGCAAATATAGGATGATACAAAAGAAACACAAGTAACTGCAGGATCTCACACAAGTTACACAATTATTTTAAAAAAGATATACATACACCATTAAACAATCACGTATAGGTTAATTCAGAAATGTATGTACAACATTTTAACACTAGCAAACACAGGTTGTCACACAAATTACACAATTATTTAAAAAATACAGGAAGATCAAAACATTTAGTACAATATATCAACACTATCAAGTACAGATTAATTCAAAATATATATACAACATTTTTCTTTAAAAACAAATATTTTTATAAACTGTTAGCAACTTCCGTGAACAAAGTTTTCATTAATTTACTCTATATTGTATCCAGATCTCATTATTGAACTCTGCTTTCAAGGAGTGAGTGTTTCTTACGCCCTGGTTTTACCTGTCTGTTTGTACACAAGCGTCTTTACATCTAGGAGCATGTAAAATCAGGATTTAATTCAATATAATGTGAGTGCACATCTTCAATACTAGATGGTAGAGGTGTGGTTACAGTTATATAAAACACTGGACATTTCTTCTTTTCACTGCACTGAATGAGTTTGTGGCTCTTTTCATCTCCTAGAGGATAATAAATTACTTTAAAATGAAAAATACTGTCGCAAGTCTCCATAAATTAATTCAAAAGCCCGTTACACCATAAGGTGTAAATTATATTAGACTTTCCTTGTTTGACACTGATGTAATGAAAATACGCCATGTTACTACCATGATATTCAACACTCGACTGAGATGATTTAGCAAGGAACACTGCATGTATATTAGTAAATTTACTCTCTAAATTTCCAAGTTGAAACATATTTGAGGGTTAAATTTTATTTTTGCTAATTTTATTACTTGATGCACATAACATTTTGATGAATCACACCCAGTATGAGATGTGTAACCAAACTTGTTTTTGCTATAATGATGTAAAGTATGGAGATTATTATCACATTTTTCGAAATACTGATATGGAAAAACACTGTCAGTATTATAAACAAAATGTTTCAAAAATTTTTTGTCGTCATAATGTGGCATTACAACACGTTCGCCCTTAAGTTTATGCTTTCGATCTACTATATGAGTTCTGTATTGGTTTGCAAGACATTCAGAACAATTGCAGTTAGTTAAAGTGGAATAATAACTAGTTGGTTTACTATGTTGTGTCAAAGCTTGAGAGAAACACATACATTTGAAATTAATGCCTTACTCACAGACTTCCTTTACAACAATATGTGAATATAATAAGCTGTAAATTACAGAACACAGACCCTTTTTTTAATGTATACTTGCTTTTCATTGGGAACATTATTCTGAATTAGCCACTCCACACACATATGAATTACACATGGATGGTAAAACAAAATCCTCCTTGTTCGAAAATAAAGTTGTGGATGCCCCCGTTGCAGGTTTCCTTCCAACAAACGGTGATTCCCTGATGAGGTCTGGTGAGTTGGTAGGCGATTACTCAATGTCCACGCTCCTCTTCTATCTCCTTGCTAAGACTAGCAATCATCAAATCTTCTAATGTTGTTGGTAATCACTTTCGGGGCTAAGATATCTCATAGCACAATCATTGCATGCTATTACATCACCAAAGCAAATGCCCAGACTGTTGTCATAAGTGTAGCACCAATGTTCTATATTGTTGCAGACATGAACTTGTAAAATACCATTATATGGTTTAAAAAACGCCCTTCTTTATCCAATTTGCAGGACTTTGTATATGTCTGTAGGGTCAGAGATTCTAGCCGTGACTGACAACTTAATACTGAATGCTCACCTTTATATAGCTGTTTCATATTTTTTTAATGTTCGTGCTAAGCCAAACTTTACAATTCCATATGCCACAGGGAGTAGTTAATTCTTGTTCACCAATGTACATAAAATGTTGCTTGTTGTTACATTGTTCTGTCCAAACTGTAGTAAGAGAACAGCAGCAAATTCCTTCTGCATGATGTATTTGATTTTCTTGTAGGATTTGCATCTCGTGATGCATCCACTTTGAGCATCAAACTCTAGTTGACCTTCATTACAAAGTAGTTTGCTGTCAGGACGTAAATTATACAAAGGACAAGTATTTCACCCATAATGTACGTCGAAAACTTTAAAAGTATAATCAGGACTGATTAATGAGAAACGCCAATGACCATCTCTGTTGCACATATGTATCTGTAGTGGATTATCTTCATCTTCAATTTGAAACCACACTCGCCTGTAACCTGGAGTAACACTGGCATAAGGAAGTGCTGAGTCGAACCTCTCCATCGTAATTGAAGCTTTAGTGTATCATGCTCTCTCTTTATATAGTCTGATTTTCTTCCAGTTTCATGCAAAATTTGAGATAATATTAGTTCTTCAATGTTAACTTCATTAGATCAAATTTACAGACATAAACATTGATGTTCCAAACCTCACAGTCCCAAATTCCACAAGGTGTTCTTAGAAGCACGCTACTGCCTTAAATTTGCGGATGTGTTCCTTATTATTACATGTTTCAGTCTATAAGGTGGTGCTGTCGTAAAATTCTCTACTCAATTTATATTTAATTTGACAAAAACGTAGTTCGTTGGTAATTTCTTCAGTTCAATTTTTAAAGTACAGATCCCTAGAAGAACAGGGCGGTTTGCTGTCAGGCCGCATATTAAAAACTGGACAGTCTTCGTCTTCATAACACAACACTCGTTCTGTATATGTGTTTCCTTCGAAACATTTTGCAAAATTCCAATGTTCATCTCTGTTGCACATCTGTGTTTGGAAGTATATGTTATATAGATAATGGAACCATACTTTCTTGTATCCTCGAGTAATACTGGAGTACGTCTTCTCTGGGCTGAATTTTTCCATTTTTTTTTCGAAATCTTATCAGGTATGAATCTGGAACAAACCATTTTTCGAAATTAAAATCTCTACACGTAGGTAGAATGTTCGTACAAATATTCTCATAAAGCTTTGCTTTTACATTGTGAACAGAATGTTTTTTTCTCACAGTGATTTTTATTATATCGTTTGACTATTGAATTGATATTCGAACAGTCGTCATATATTCTGATATTTATTACTTCCGCATTGTTTAAACTCTTTAAAATTTCCTTCTGCATTTTTCCAAACACATATATGGGATAGTCTTCCAGGAGCTCATCATCTACATATTGAAAACGCTATTCGTAAGTTATGTTACCAGTGTCCCATTTCAGGTTATGTATATCGTAAGCCTGTACCCGAAACATTATTTTAACTTCAGGTTTTAAACTGTACCATGGTCTGGGAGATTTAAAGCATAATACTTTGGAGTCATTAGCATTAGTTACATAATCACTGCAAGCTCTTTAATTACGAACGAGTTGTCTTGGTAGTTTTCGAAACCCTGTGCGTAGCACATCATTTTTTTACGTTATTTCGTAATACCATATGTACAAAAAGTCTCTACTCATTTATATCATTACAGTGCTCGCCTCGGAATCCACTTCATCGACCCCAAATGAGTTCATTACTATATCTCGAATAATTCTAGCTTCAAGTAGCTGTTACAGTCTTCGCGACATACAATCCCTTCCCATATGTTGTAAGTTCTCATCATTAGCATAGGCAGGCATGCTGTAAGGACAGTCTTCACATGGCAAACAGGACTCAGTATCCTCATCAGCTAGTAAATGTTCAGCTAGGAACGGATATACTAGTTTTATTTCGTGGCCCGCAAAATAAATTATAAATTCTTTCAGCAGCACTCGCAGTTGGGAACAGTATAAACTCAATAACGTTTTCGCCTTCCCATATGCTAAATTCTCATTGAATACTTCAACACATTCAGAATCACAATTGTCAAAGCAGTGGCATTGATGCATTGTATCTGTTGCGAGCTGATGCGAGGATGAAATACCTTGTAGATATAGATGATGTAGTGGAGTTGTAGTAGACATCTGGGGTTGTTGTTGTAGACGTGATGGACGCCTGGCATTTTTCTTGGTGTGGATGCCTGTATTTGTTGTAGATGTGATGGACGCCTGGCATCGTTCTCAGTGTGGATGCCTGTCCTTGTAGTAACCACCTAAATCTGACTATTGTCATTGCATTACACATGCACGCATCCGCACCTGAAGTGACTTTAGCAGATGATGACTTAACACTGAGAAAAAATTAATTCATCCCTCCTTATTAAGTAAACGTATCCAAAATTACTGCAATTTCCCTTTAAATTTGTTTAAATTTGGGCTTTTTGGAAAATCAATTGAAATATCGTGAAATTTAACATATTTCAGCTTCGATAACAGGCATTTCAGGCTGGATACGTGCTATTTCAATAATATCACTTCGAAGAAATAGTATTTGTAAATAAATAAGTTCAAATATATACCCATTTTATGATAGATAGTAGAGTCGATATTCTAGGCTGGGAAAAACTATACGTGAAATGCGCACAAATATTTTAAAAAAAAGTTTGAAGGTGTATGTTTTCTCTGCTATACAAATAAATATTTAAAAACAGATTGAAAGTAAAACCATTTACTTTTGTGATTTGTAAATCTAATAATGTGTGTATGGTGTTCTAAATTTAACTTGTGTTAAGTGGAAAGATGAGTGTTTTTCATTACTTAGAAATTTTTGCGAGTCAAAATATATCTTAGAGTTATTCATAGATCAGTTTAAACTGAAATAAGTTTGCTGGGAAAAGGTATAAAGTTTAAAATGTCTTGTAAGTTTACAGGATTAAAACTTAATATTTTACTTAAAATGGTTTATATTTTAATTGAATTTAGTGTTTTAAAGACATTTTGAACGAATTTCTTAGTGACGAGGAAAATAAAGTTTCATCGGCGGGAGTTGTGAATTTTTTTTTCGCTGGGAATACACCAGGCTCTTGCATTTCGAAAAATAGGAGGAAACTTCAATCTCCAAGTCAAAGTAACAGTTTCGTTGGGAAGAGGACGGAGGGGGAGATAGCCCAGGCCAGTTCAAAATCTGTTGCCCAGAGGGATGGAGGCTGCACGACATTTTACATAAAAGACGCGTTTTGATCTTGAGGGAAGCCTCTGTTCCTGGTCGAGGCAGCTATCGTGTCGGAAAACGTACACTCTGGGCTTGGGGGTGCATTACCTTGAATAAACAGCGAAGGCGAGGTGCTTGGACCCGGCAGTTCTCGAGATATCCGAAAAACGCTCTCTGGGGTGAGGGTGAATGGAGAAGGTGCGTGGCCTTGGATCGATAGCGGGTGCTGTGCAGCACTCTCCATCGATAGGGCAGTCCTCCGGAAATGCATTCTGGGATGGTGTAGGTGGAAGGGGTGGTTGGTGCTAAACAGGTTTTTGCAGTGCTGGATTGACAGCGAGGGTGCGTGACCTTGGACAGAGCAACCCTCCAGCAACTAGAAAACATAGTCTTCTTTTGAGGGGTAGGGGTGGGGGACGTCAGCACCGGCATGAACAGTTCTCGAGGGTTCGCGCCATTTTAGTATCACGCCAACACTTGTTTTGATTAGACGTATACACCAGCTCTCTCGACATTTCATAATGTGATGAGAGGCGAAGGCATTAGCGATGAGGATTACGCTCACGCCCAAGCCGCATGGTATGTGTTCAACTGCATAAAATTGCTGCAGTATGCCATTCACTATTTACGTGTGGACACTTGTTTGCTAGCAGATGTTTTTTGAGAATTTCATGACTCTATGTTTGGCTTATTACAGTCATGACCCTGCCATATACGTCATAGCTCCATATCTTTCATGGTACGATTTATTGTAAATGACACATGCATGGCTAGAGCTGTTGACTGACCCAGACGTGTATCTTTTTGTAGAACGCAGGGTTAGGGGCGGCATTACCCAGGTTTCAAAAAGATGTGAAGAAGTTAACAATATTTACATGTGTGTGTGTGTGTGTGTGTACTACGACCCGAGTGTGGATCAAAATATATATGCTATTTCGACATCAACTGGCTGTAGAGTCATACGATGCGATCCAAGCTCCGGATTGGCAATTTTGAGTGGGTTGAGGCTGACATGTTTTCAACATGGGATTTTTCAAACACTGTGACTGATGATGACACTTGATTTTTCGCGGAAGTTGATCTGCCTTTTCCGGACGAGTGTCATGATGCACTAGCTGATCTGCCTTTGGCCCCAGAAAATTTTGTACCTCCGAACGGCTCGCATAAGAAACTCCTTTTAACTCTCGCACCATGAAAGAAATATGTTATAAATGGGGAAACACTGAGGCAGTACTTGACGTATGGAGCCACACTTGACTCTGTTCTTCACATTTTGCTCTTTGAGCAGGAGGCTGGGATGACTCCGTTCATCGAGTTTAACACTGAGAAGCATGCTCAGGCTGCGAATGCATTCGAAAAATAGTTTTTTTTTTTAATTGATGAATAATTCCATTGATAGAAAAACCTTGCAGCATGTCCACCGGGGGGACATCAGAGTCGTTTCCAGATATGACACAATCTATGGGGCTGCAGAGCTGATAGGACGTCCTACATTCCAGGCAAAACAGATTATCGATGAAAACTTAATACTTATCGAGATGTCAAAGTGTTTTATTGCGTTCAACAAATCTTTGTACACTGTTGTTGCCATTCTTGATCTATCAAAATTAACCTTCTGCGAAGTCCATTATCAGTATATGTGTACAAAATTTCTTCTGCTAGCCTTACACCTCCTTTATTGTGACACCGATTCCTTGGTATATTCTGTTGCTTGTGATTAAATCTATAAAGTAATTACCCCAGATTTAAAGGCGCGGTTTGATACATCTAACTATATGCTTGATAACCTGCAAGTATTCCCTCAAGAGAACAAAGACCGTACTGGAGTGATGAAAGATTAATGTGAGGGGCATGCCATCACACACTTTGTAGGTTTATGTCCTAAGCTTTATGCATACATTGCTGCAAATGAGCAATGTATACGTAAGGCGAGATGTGTAAAACCTAATGTGTGACAGTCACTCAGGTATGAGGATTAACGAGATTGCCTCGAAAATTGCGCAAGGGTTTTGGGGACCAAATATCAGTTCCGTTCGCTTGCTCACGAAGTCTACACCGAACGTGTAACCAAGGTCGTATTGTCAGGTATGGATGATAAGCGGTACATTGAGGCACATGGAATATCAACCTTACCTTGGGGGCACTACAGAATACCTAAGTAATTTTCTTTTATTTTCCTCCCTATAATATTTTCAACGCTACAATAAATAGAGCCTGCCCACGACACCACAACTACCCCCACCACACCGCCAATGACATCCATCTGCCACCACCACACGCACCTCATATTACACGAACAACTCGCATCTATCTACAGATGTCTACAATGTCTACAAATATCTACAACATCTACAAATATCTATAACTGTTTGCAACACCTGTTTCATTATAACCCAATGCTGCTGTTCCCTGTTTCCCTAACTGTAACAAGAATACAACTGTCTTCGATTCATTTCACAAAATAAGAAGAAAGTCGCAGTGTGACAAATCATATACTGGAAATTGCATGCATGTGAGTGAGTTACACCATGATGTTGGCATGCGTGAGTGGTTGGAAAATACCCCGCATGTGACAAATGTTTATGTCTATGAACACATCACTCAGATGTGTCGTTATTGTAAATAGTCGCTGTAAATAGATAGGAAAAGGATGTTGACAAGAACAATGTATTATATTTGTAAATAATTTGTTAATCATTTATATACATATTTTTTTATTCTTGTAATCTGTGTAAGGAAATTTTGGAATGATGCAGCAGTATTAGTAGTTGTTGTAGTAGTAAACAGAAATAGTTCTAAGATGAACATAACTTTGATGAAATGTTTGGTAATGTAATTCATTAAATGTAATTTATAAAATGTATTGTTTTTGTTAAAATGTCTTGTTGTTAAAAATGCTTGGTAATTAAGTTTGTAACATGATTATTGTACATTGCATTCTCTTGTTATATTTGTTTTAAAGTATGTGAAAAATGGTTTTTGTATATATTTGTTTAATTTGGTATAATATTGTGATTGAAAATGTCTTTTAGTGTGTCAATGTTTGATGTGATCTTATTTTGTATGATCATTGAAACACTCAGTTTTAAGGATAATTGTTTTAAAAAGGAATTTTGAATAACATTTTTTATTTGATAAAATTAAATACCATGACTTGTTATTTATTAGCTCGAAAAATACTCGTGTCATTATATTGCTTGTGAATGATTGGAGATTGCATGTGTCTGAAGATGAAGTACTTGTATATGACTGGATATTAAATGTTTAAATGAAAAAAAAAATTGTTAACTTGAGACGAGTATGTGATGGTAAGATTTTTAAGCCTGAAACTTCAAAAGATTTCAGTCAGGTAGCAGGTTATGTGTTCGTTTGCTGACTTACCCGAAAAAATATTCAAGTTGTTTGCTTTCTTCTTGATGAGGGAGAAAAATACTATACACTTTTATTTAATAACATCTCAATTTAATAAAAACACTCTGAAGGGGAAAATTACAAAAAAAATAAAAAAAATATGATGGAGAAAATTGAATACGTCTGAATTAATTAATTTGAAAGGATAGGAAAGAGACTACTATCACGAATAAATTTTGCCAGGCTGCTGATCATGTTGATGAACACCAGGGACATGACGAAACCGAGAGTCAAGTGTCACAAACACCTTTTCAGGGGGTCATATATATCTTGTGTTTAGGAATACTGCAATTTTATTTATAGGGACATTTTTTGCTTCGTTTATTAATTAATAATTCATTTTATGACACCTGGAGAGTCACGTAATTGTGATCCTTTACCCCTTGTCGACACCAGATGTTATTCACACAGTTATGTTCGTTTGAAATTTGCGATTCGAACTCGTTTAAACACTCTGGAATTTTTTCTCTCGGGCAACACTGTTATTCATTTGGAAAAATATCTTTCAAAATCGCCTATCTACCAACACCATCTATGAGCAATATCACTACAAACCCAAAAAAAAAATTACACTTAGGCCACTGTTGCATACAGCTCACCACACACACACACACACACACACACACATATATATATATATATATATATATATATATATATATACCCTTTCCCCAACATGCAGTACCTCATCCGAGTGCCAGAGCTCAGAGAGTGAACATCTACCAGAGCTGTTCCCCAACCCACAAAAAGAAAGTAAGAATCAAATAAATTTGACCCTTAGTACACTATTGCACCAAACACAAGAAAGTGTATTAAAATTAACCCTTTCAATCCACTCAACCCTTTCTATCCATTTAACCCTTTCAATTCATTTTAACATTCCAATTTGATCAACCATTTCAATCAATTTGATTAACCCTGTAATATCAATTGAAACCTTTTAATCAATCAAAAGGTGAGGTTAAATGCCCCATCCTCTACTACTCACACGCCTACACACACACACTAACACAAAGAGACCAAAATAATCCAATTTTCAGACTGACTATACCTCCACAATGACACATGTATGACTCATTAATGACTCCAAACTGACTCATAAATGACTCCTAGATAACTCCTAAATGACGCCACCTCCACCCACAAAATGATCCGTAATGATTCCTAATGACTCAAAATTGACTCCTAAAGGACTCCATCTCCACCCTCCAAAATGACTTATAATGAATCATAATAACTCCAAAAGACTCATAATGACTCTAAAATGACTCCACCACATTCTAAAATGACTCACAATGACTCCAAAATGTCTCTTAAAGACTGCAAAATAACTCAAAAACAACTCCGCCACCATCATCTCCGAAATGACTCGTAATGACTTCAAAATGACCCCTAATGAGTCCTCAAGACTCCAAAATGACTCCTAATGACTCCACCACCACTTCATGCGACTGGTCAGCTTGCCACATGATTATGTGGCAACTCGGTAATTTGCGGGTCGGTGTCCGCACAATATATTAGTCGTGTAATACAATTGGTTCAAAATCAATATGACTTCATAGGGCTTGCACACCAGTATAGTATAAGCAGTAGGAAGGTCAGCTGAAAGGCTTGGTTGGTCAGCAGCTCCCGTGAAAGGTGGATCATATAAGCTAGTTTCTGCAGCTTCGCATCTAAGTATTATTCTGCATCTGCGATATCTTCGGGCATTCCAGAGCACAGCAGTGCCATTCCCGTCTTCGGGAGTGGTACCAGCAGTGCCATCGACTTTTTCGAGTAGTATTACTTTAATAGCATCGGTATCGACATTTCGAATGGGCTGCCTAGAGTAGCACTGCTGTTATCTGTTATGGGCATGGTACCAATGCCACCTTCAACTTCTTTGAAACGTTCACTTACAGCAGTGCTGAAATCGATACTTCGTCAAAGCTTCGTTGCTATTACTGAAGAGACCTTTTCGCGCGAAGAAGTACTACGAAAATGACCACACGTAGTTTATGCAAGGTGATACAATGAAGGAATACATCGAGATCTGCTTGGGTTCGTCTACTGGGGGCTAGCAAGTGTTGCTGGCAATACCTTCTCCTACATCTATTAGTACTATTTCTGCAGACGATTATGACGAGACAGTGAATGGTAAAGACGGAATGAGTGCAGTACAGATGGTATGTGCGGAATGTACACTTGCAAGACGTTCTTGTGACGTTGACGAACTACAAAATAAACGTCCATCAACTCAAAATACTGATGAGCATACATCTCCTGCTGCAAAGAGACGTAAACTTGATACTGAGGATGAAGCAGGAAGTGAAGACGATCAGGAAACCATATTGATGATAACTATGACTACAGTGATAGTGCTGAAGACGATAATGATACCCTCGACGATCCCACACATTTCCCCAGCGAGTTTCCTTCGACAAGTGAAGCAAAGAAGGCGGAAGACGTCGAGAATACTGACGACATGTTTACCAAAGACCAGAATGAATTTGTAGGCATACTCATAGTTTTTCTTGAGCTTCAAAAATGCAGGGATTGTTCGACATGAGAGAGGTGGTTTCGATCATTAGAGAACTTAAGGATCGGGCATATATCGCATAATGTGATGAACTGCTTTCTTCTGAAACTGTAATTACAAAATAATTATAAATTATTTTTATTATACTATCGGTTTTTTCTTTATTTTTGTGCATAGTGTTCTTCTATCGGCCTTAAAGTTTTTAATAAAAAAATATTTTTAATGAGTTGTGCATGAAGGTATGCTATTCTTTAGAATTTTTTTAAAATAGCATGAAAATGACTTATTTTCCTATGTCTATAAATATGAGTGTTGACAGCTCACCTGACCGGTGAATCGAGAAATTAACGTCATGTATGTGTTGAAAATGGAATCCAATATGAAGTGTGCTGACAGCACAATCTATACTTCAAAAACATAAATATGGCTGCCATCTTGTGGGCAAATTAATACCTTAAGACCACCTACGTAATGAAAATATATGAAATCTAATATGACGGTTGAACACAGGTGGGAGACATACTCTAAAACAAATGGAGAACGTTGGCTGTTATGCCTACCAAGATTGCAGATGGCTGCACCTACCAAGGCGGTGGAATGGGTATGGGTTAAGGGTAACCTCCAGAGAGTTAAGATCTTTTAAAATAATTTAAAAAAATATAATAATTGTTATGTAATTTTTTGGATTTCTTGAGATACTTTGGAATTGTTGGAATTTTTGTGTTTTTGTGTCAAAGGTCACTGCGATCGAGGTAAAAGGCCAAGGTCAAATGTCAAGGTCAAATGTTAATGACAAATTCAAGGTCTAGGTTAAGTTCAAATATCACGAAGCACTGGCTTTTAAGATGGTGGATGGGTGACATCACAACATGGTGGCCAGTTGCACCTACCAAAATTGTGGTCGCACTAAGGAGATAGCTGATTAAGATGGTGGAATGAGTATTGGTAAGGGGTGACCTGTGGAAAGTGAAATTTCTAAAATAAATTTTAAAACAATTTTGAAATTAACTTTTACTAATAAATTTTTACACAGTTTTTATAAATTTATGGGAATTTTTGAGCATTGTTCTGAATTTCTTTAACTTTTTGAAATTCTGTTGCATTTTTGGGGGCAAAGGTCAAATGCCATAAGGTCAAAGGTATAAATGTCATGGGTCCTGAGTTCTGCTCTCCTGGCTCTAAATCACAAATCCCGTTCACCTGGGTCACAAATCCTGGTCACCTGCTCCGGAATAAACTGAAATTATGTTGGGAAAAAACGGGATGTATTAAGGGAAAAGGGACATTTTAGAGAAATTTTGTGGATTTTGAGGGAAAAGGGAAATTTTGGGGTAAAAGGGGAAAATTGCCGCAGGGTGATCGGAATGACAGAGCAGGAGGTGTTCCACCCTTCGATGTCCCATGCCGTTGTCTCAGCTTTGGCATTTCCCTACTACTTCGTAATAACACAAAATATTTTGTTCTTCGTGTTATTTTTAGCATAATACTGTTTTTGTTTGCGGCAACGTTATTTAGAGGCTTTATTACCATCAACACTTCAACAGTGTATTTGCTTTGTTGTTATATAAGACATTTTAAATGGTTAAAACTTTTAATTTGGTCACAACATTTTTAATTTGACTGGAACATAAACATTTGAAGAAATACCTCAATAGTGTTTTTTGTTGCAAGAAAATTAGAATTTTTTTCTGTGTACAGCCAGCAAAATACGCACCATCGAAATATATTAAGTAATTCAAATTCAGTTCTTGAGTTCGTATTTTAGAAACCACGCAAAAGCGAGACCAATCCATAGCCCTTTTGGTAAGTGAGACGAAATAGTAATTTTGGTTATGTTTAGAATACTTTGAGTTACCGTACATTACCACTGTGAAATTTGTTCAGCTATTGCTAAAACATTAATATTTATATATTTGTATTTTCTCCATATTAAAAACAAGTAATTTAGACGACGAATGTAAAAACTTCCCTTATTCTAAATGTCTGTTAACATTATAAACTTAAATTACTTTTTGCTGGGGAAAAAGTGGCTGTTAATTTTCTGACTTTGTTTTCACTATATCAAGTAAGACAGTAAAGTGTTTTACGTTAGAATGATCGAAATACGTACAAACACAACTGATAAAAGATTTTTTTAATGTCTGACCTTACTTAAAACATAATCAAAGGTTAACTTTACTAATATAATAGGGTGTGTGTATATATACACATACAATGCTTGTGAGAAAGAAAATATAATGTGTTTTATTGCTTATTATTTATAATAAAGAGCTCTAGTTTTTAAAAATTTAATCAGCAAAAGGACATGCGTTACCATGATCTTATTTGGCCGAGATATTTATGGTGCTGTAATTCTCGGTATATGATTATATTGGAATGTAATACTGTAGTTGTGGATGTGCTTTAAACACGGAACTTTGTTGACGAAACAAAACCCAAGTGAAGCCATAGGGCTTGACGTTTTGCTTTCATTTGAATGAAATTATGTAAAACGTTCTTGAAAAACGGGAAAATTAAGTGGGTATCGCATAACAATGAGGAAGTACAGATTGCTGATGATGGATATTATGATTAAAGAGGGAACCGAGGTTTCTTCAGTTCAAGTTACGGTGTGATTTATGCTATTTTCTGAACACATGTCCTTCCGGTGACCAAGTATGGGTGTAGGCTTGTAGATGAATTTATGTAAATGTCCGTTGATAAAAAAGGTAAAGGACATTAAAAGGAAGGCAGGTGCATTGAGGAAGACCAAATCAAGTTTATCATACCAACGAAACAAAATTAAAATAAATTCTTAGGCGAACTGTATCGTAAACTTTTCTTATGTTAAAAGATCTTTGTAACCTCTAAAAGATAAAGACGTCAAGGATGCAGATAGTAAATGGAACCACTTGGCTACATATTCATTAGTGTCGGTCAACAAAAATGTTTGTTTTATTTTCCGATTCACTGTAATGCGAAAACTTGCCCCTAGGGCAGATTAGTAAAAAATAAAATAAAAAAATAAAAAAATAATAAAATTTGGTTGATATGTTCCGGTCACGCATCATCTTCAAAGTTTATAAAATTGAGTGAATTCAAACTAATTCTGTGATTTTTTTTTTAAATGTTCCCACTGAAAAAGGTCGCGCCGCTTTAGTACGAATTCATTAGAAGACGGCTAAGTGAATAACTGTAAGCATCTAAATAATGAATAAAATATTATTTGTCATTTGCGGAATGAACTTACAAATCCCCAAAACAGCAGCAATCGCTTTAAGTGTTCTTAATGATTTTGGGTTTGTTACCGATAGTACCCATGTTGTTGATTAAAACAAGGTTAGAAGAGAAAAGAGAATAACCGCTTAGAGTTACAGCGAGAAGCTAGAAATAGACAGCTGCAGGGACTATACTTTGACGGCAGAAAATATGCGACCAAAGCTATTAATAAGCTCCACTAGAAACTTTATCGCAGAACAAAAAAATAACACTATTCCCTTATTCAGGAACCTAGCTCGGTATACATTGGACATGTTTCGCCCTCTTCGGGATCTGCAACTGACATTGCTTGCAGAATTATTTCTCACTTGTTTACACGTAGAATTCCCCTTGGCGAACTAGATGCAAATGGATGTGACGGTATTGTAACTAACACGGGCTGGTAAACTGGCGTTATTCGTTTGATTGAGCTATGGGAAAAGGCCACTAACATTGGGAGGTGTGTCGCGCCGTGTTGTAATGAATTGACATTGCGGTATTTATTTCACCTTCTTGATGGTGTAACTACAGGGCAGAAATCATTTTGTGGTCCAATTGGCATGCAACTTAGTGGATGTGAAAAACTTCCAGTGGTAAATGTTTTATAGAATTCAGAGCGTGATTCCTGAAATTGACCGGATAGTGCCCAGTAAAAATCAGCAATACCTGTTTGACACTAGTAATGCAGTAAAATCAGGTAAATTTCCAGAAGATTTGTCTATTCGGGATACTGGCCCCTGTTTCACTCTCAAGATGGTTAACCACAGACAACAGAGTTTTCAGATTGTACGTAAGTGTGATAAATCGTTCAGATTAATATAAGCTGTTAGTTTCTTTCATATTGAAGTCCAACATGCCTGTCTGGTTTGATATCAAGAAAAGCAAGTCCTTTACAGATGGCCCCAAGAATGTGTTTGAAGTTGTAGAATCATCAAGATTCCTACCTGAAAATTTAATTAAAGTTGTAGACCCTGTGATTGTACGTAATGCATTTTTTCGTCACCCAGAAAATTTGCTATTGAGTCCGATTGTAGACGAGAGAAAGCTTGGGCTCAGAAGAATAATGAAGGCGAGAAATAAAGCTCCTAAGGTAAAGTCGATTAGGAGCTTTGTGACACCATAGTTAAATTTTGTGGCCACTGACTACACCGAAATGATAGACTGGGGTACCTGAAACCTTTCGCCGCCACCTTTGCTGGGCAGGGTAAGCGATGAGGTAATTTTATGCATAATAAAATCCGGAAGCACAACTGAATTTAATTATGACAAGTTTCCATGTCATGCGCAAGCAGTGGAGCGGTGTGTGACAGGAGCATTACAAAAAAGTAGTTGGTGACGAATCCAGGGATTGGTTAATCGGAACGACGATTTTTTCATGCTACATCATGCCAAGCATTTCGCATAAATCGTACTTTAAAATATCAAGTTCCAAGAATAGCGAGTAAAAATCTATGACTTAATGCAGTGCTATAGTTTGTAACATTTATAAATATCAATTTATCGTTATTAATAGAATTTTGCATGCTAAAAATGTGTTTTCAAGTGCAATGTACGACCAGTAAATTTTTCAATATCGATTATTATTAAATCCATTTATCTTCCTTGTGTTGTTATTTACATATCTTAAGCTATAGCATTTGACTTATATACGAAAAATTATTTTTTCCTTTATTACTAAAAGTGGCTGAAATAGATCAGTTTTTGTAAAATTTGGAGGATATGCGCGGCCGGTAGATATCAATAGATTTTTATTTCTTTTTCAAATTTGATTTATCTGCTATAGGGGCATGTTTTCCGCGGTATAGCGAATCGAAATTTTTTTTTTTTCAGCGCACCCTAATATTTGTTGCTCAGAAATTTTGAGGCAAGCTAGGGGATGATAGTGAGTCATCGCTGGTCCATCAATATAGCTAAATGAGTGTAATGCCGTCGAGACCACATGACCACTGAGAAACTAATGCTACAAATTGCAAAGAATACAAAGGAATAAAGTCGTGCTTAGTATGATAAGAAAAACATAAAAATAAACAAAACACAGCAAGACAGAATGTAATGGAAATGCACTAGAATGGTAATATATTTCATCGATAATTCACCACCCAAAATGCACAGGATACATAGCCCTATAAATATATGTATATTGTTACTTGAGTTGAAAACGACATGAATTTACCTTCATTATACGAACTATTATTTAAATGTTCATTAAAAATTAAATTAATTAGCTCCTGTCAGACTGTCAACTTTTTACCTTCAAATATTGTCTATACTTGTATAATATAGAGGTAACGTGTGTTTGTTTCTTTATATGTAACGGCTAATCTGGGAAAGTGCAGGGCCGATTATTATAATTCTTTCACTGTTAGGAAGATACATTCTTCCAGATGGATATAGGCTATGTTAAAGTTAAAAAAAAATTCGATGAGAAATTTCAAAATTTGTAAACCAAGTCGGGGAAAAATTAGCTACTTGGCTGCTTTCTAAGCAGTATTAAAGATAAATTGAAACAATGTTAGAAGAAATGGTGTATTTTAATATAAAAAATTCACAAGTAGTTGCAGGAAGTAGCAGGTAGTCACGGGTAGTCGCAGGTAGCCTCGGGTTGTCGCGGGTAGTTCCAGGTAGTCGTAAATAGTCGCAGGTAGTCGCATATAGTCCCGGGTAGTCGTGGATAGTCTCAGGTAGTCACGGGTAGTCGTGGGTAGTCTCAGGTAGTCACGGGTAGTCGCAAGTAGTCGCAAATTGTCGCATGTAGTCGCAGGTAGTTACGGGTAGTCGCAGGTAGTCAAAGGTATTCGCAAGTAGTCGCAGGTAGTCGCAGGTAGTCATTCGTATTCGCAGGTATTCACGGGTAGTCGCAAGTAATCACGGGTATTCGTAGGAAGTCACGGGTAGCCGCAGGTAGTCACGGGTAGCCGCAGGTAGTCATGCGTATTCGCAGGTATTCACGGGTAGTCGCAAGTAATCACGGGTATTCGCAGGTAGTCACGGGTAGTCACGGGTAGTCGCGGATAGTAAAAATACATCTTACCAAAAAACCAACACAAACACGACGATAAAATTTTTTCCGATAATAAAGTAAAAATTTTACAAACCGTATATAGGTATGCATTTTAACAACTCCAAAAAAACATGAGCGAAGCAATGGCAGGCTGCTGGTTTGACAATAAAATAGGAAGATGGTATATGGCTACCAATTTTTTCCGCCCAACAAATGTTACCAAATAATCATTAATATGTTTGAAAATGTGCCACACTGTCAAATTTATTGGCTAAGATTAGCTAGTCTGAATTTTTATTTAAAAATTATTTTCTTAGTGGAATACTGCTTTTATGCTACCTTGCAGTCTATAACAGGAAGAAATGTAAGGAATGTTATTAATTTTCTCTACTTTACTCAATTTAAAATTTATTTATCAGGTATATTTCCTGCACAATGAAATTTGATGCCTCTGAATTCTTCATATTATAGGCAATGTTCACTTAAAATAGTATTTATGCTCAGACAGCTTCTATATACACTAATAACCTTTCATAGCCTTATTTAGTTTACAGCAACTGTTAGCTATTTTAATGTTTCGTGACATCGGAAAAAGTTTTTTGTGTCTTGCACGATTCTGATTGGCTGAGCCCATCAAACATCGAATAAATTTTAGAACCAGTCCAATTTTCAATTTTTTGATCAAAACCGGAGCCATCCAACATTTCAGGCAAATATGGCGGTGATAATGACGTTTCGGTGACGTCATGACTGTACAACTTTATTTGATAACATTTATTGGAAGCAGTTTGAGGGAAAATTTGACAGTGAAACATGGGCTAAGGGGCACCAAACTGAGGCAATAATGTTTATTTATTTGTAATGTGCCTTTTCAGCCTACTTTCCGAAATAAAGAAAGGCTTGTGAGATTACTTTCTTGTCTGTGTGTATGTGTGCGTCTGTGTGTGTGTTTGTCCCTTCAATTTTTGAATGCGTGAACCGAATTTCACAAAACTCGGTACACGTATAGTACCTAGTAATGGAACTTGACTTTTATAGTTTTTAACCACGCTGGGCTCTTAATTTCAAAATCATTGCCATTTTAAAATTTAGGGCGATATATCATATCTTGGAAAACATTAAATCGATTTTAACCAAGTTTTGTATGCTCACAGCGCAAGTTGTATGCATTAAATTCAGATGTGAATATTGTTGTTGGTTTACGATTATGGAAGATAGCATCACATGAAAAAATAAAACTTTTATATTATATCTCGAAAATTAGTCAATTTTTTTTCGCCAATTTTTTTCATGTACGTAATACTATGATTGGCCAGGTAAATGTAAGTAATTAAACTAATTATACATTTATTTTCAAAATAGCGGTGGTACAAATTTTTAAAGTTTATTTGGTATTACTACCATACCGTTTGACCAATTTCAGACAAATTGTGTACACCAACAGTATCTATAACAAGCAACACATAAGCCAAACAACAACCACTTTTGCCCGCCATTTTGGAAAATAGCGCGACATGAAAAAATGAATCTCTTATGTTATATATCAAAAACTACTCAACCAATTTTCGCCAAATTTAGCACGTAAGAAATTCTATGACAGGCCAGGTGTAAACATGAATAATTAAACTTTATTAGGGCCTTATTTTAAAAATGGCGCCCGTAGAAATATTTTAGGTTTATTTGGTATAACTACCATACCGTTTACCAATTTCCATCTAATTTTGTACGTTGACAATATCTATTGCAAGCATTAAATAAGGGCTAAACTACCGATTTTCTGCTATTTTGTAAGACAGGGGCTGCATGAATAAATCAAGGTTTTGTGTAATTTCTTGGGAAACAATTCCTACCAAATTTGGTAATCTGTAGTAGTTCTGCCACACTTGATATATACAAATATATTTAAAGTATGTCAGATACTTATTTTCAAAATGGCGTACTTCTAGCTATTTTAGCATAGTATTCTATATCTTCAAAAAGATTTCATGAATTCCAACCTTAGCTTTGTATACCGGAAGTATGTAAAACAAACATCAGATGTGTCTACACGGAGTCTCTTTTGTCCTCCATTTTCTTAGATAGTGCCACACGAATAAATAAAGTTTTTATGTAATATCTCGGGAAAAAATTGTCCGAATCCTACCAAATGTGGCAAACAAGTAGTACTGCGGTAGGGAAGATTAACTGATGTGTGTGGCGGATACAGCTAATTTAGTCTTGTAAGTTATATAGTGAAACCATGTAATTATTTCCAATGAAAGTTTTTATGCTGGCTATATATGTTACAACAATAAAATGTGTACACAAAATATTTTTGTCCGCCATGTTTTAAAATAACTTCACTTGATCAAGTAAAATTATTCGATCTCCGAAAAAAACAACCGATTTCTACCAAATTTGGGTAACAATTAACAATTAGCACTATGGGAGGCTACGTAAACTGATAAATTCTGATAGGGTCAGACACATATTTTCAAAATGGCTGCCATATAAACATTTTAGTTGTCATATCTGAATTAAATTAATCCGTAAGGCCTATTTAGAAAACAGTTAAATAACTCTGAATTACATAAAATCAACACTATGAAAACTATATAATATATATAATATATAATATATATATAGTTTCATAGTGTGATTTATGTATCAGAGTTATTTAACTGTTTCTAAATAGCTGTATATATATATATATATATATATATATACAGACATACATATATATAAAGCTGATACAGATGGTAAAAATGCTAAGTGAAGGAGTGAAAAATGCACAGACATAGTGTATTTATAACTACAGTGAATCTGTGATTTTACTTTTGATGTAGTGGAAAAAGAGACATAGTATGTTGTGAATAAATTACTATTACGATGTTTGTGTAAATGTTGTCGTAGAGAAAAATAATGCACGAATATTGTTTTTTTTTTTTTTTGCTACATAGTGCTAGTAATTAAAGACATTCAGTGTTATATCAGTAGTAAATTACAAATGTTTTCGAACTAATTTTTAGGGTAAATAAACTTTCGTGCATTAAAAAAATACACAGGCTCGTATTAGTAGAATGTATTAGTACAATTGAAATGGAGACTGTCATTAAAGGCTTTGTAAAACAATACTCCCTTAGAAAGTTGTTTAGAAGTTTGTTCACTCATACTGAAAATTTTAATTACAAGGTTGGGGCAGGCAATGATGTCAGCATAATATGATGTTCTACGACAGACTGATACATAGATGATGGCAAAGGCTTTGTTAAACAGTAGGCATGTAAGTGCAGCTTTGAGATTCTTATTTGTTTGCTGACATTTAAAATTTCAATTAAAAGAGTAAAATTATTTTCTAGTAGTATATAGTGTAAAAAAGGTTCCCTTTATAATATAAATAATTAAACTTACAAGTAGAAAACTATTAATCAAGTATAACAAACCTCACTAATTTATAAGAGTAACATTTCAATGAGATAGCAAAGAGGGTACACTCGTGTACACTGTGTTACAACACGCATTAAGTTAAAAATAAGCGATTGGAAGAATATCCTTGCACTTGTGTACTTCCGGTGAAATATACGTGGTTACTGCTTCTGGGGGACAAGGATGAGGAGATGTAAAGAACGATGAATGTAAGGACGTCGAAAATCTGTCCGTACCAGCCCGGGTGAAAAATTTACATTGGCCGCCCGTGCTTTTTCTCCATCAGTAACACATTCATAAAGGCTGTTCACGATAAAGTGAGCACATTCGAAATCAACCTTAGAAAAAAATTCACTGCTCCTTATGCATATATTTTAATGTGCACATTAAGTGACATTCACCCAGTGAAGTTGGTAACGATGGATGGAAAGTAGTTCTATATCTTAACTTCGAATAAAAAGTGTTAGATGTCAATATGTGATAACATAATTTTTTTTTCTCTTTCTGTTTTTTTATGCACCGGAGTGTAAGAGTTTTCAGATTTGTAAAATATATACTTTTCTAAAATTTTCACAGTTTCACCTGATCGACGCATGAATAAAGTGATGAAGCCCATAGCAATGTTAATTTTACATAAGGCGGGCGAATACACAACGTGCAAACAAGTAGATCTTAAGCAGGGCATCCACAAGTGCTCATTTTACGGCGAACAGCCGATACATAAGAAGACTTTTCTTAATTACCTGCCAGCCAACATTATCGTTAAATGCTCCGGCGAGTGTTTAAAATACACGCCGATATGGAAAGAATAAATTTTTTTTAATGATGATCGCAAAATAGCTGAGACGTCAGCCAGTCATGGCTGAGTCATTTTTATGCTTGGAATACTGACGGTTTTTTTTTTCCTTCGGCGACGTGTGCCAGACCGACTGTGAAGTGAGCTACAAAAATCCGGACCGAAATTCCTTCACGACAGTCGAGCAGGCGCGCAGCGTAGAAAGGTACCGCCCTCCGTCCTCGCTCTGAGAAGCTTGTGTCATTGATAATAGCTCTGCACTCGACACACCTCCACCGGCCACTACAGCGACCAGAATTTCTGACAAACTATTCTCAGAGTCATTGCTCTGTAGTACATTTTAATATATAGGCCTAGTCTGTTCACGGTAAAGTTAGCACTTCTGAAAACAACTTTGGAAAAATGTCACTGCCGCTATCAACAGGGATTTTAAACGGTACGCTGACAGGCAGGTTTGCAACCAGTAAAGTTGGCAATAACGGAGAAAAAGAGTTCCGCGTGTTAATGTGGAATTAAAGGTAAACATTTGGGAATAACTAAATTATTATTTTTGGTTTCTGTTTTATGTATGTCACCATCGGCTTACGTATATTTTTTTCGAATATTAAATTTTTTATTGTTATTTTGACTGATTTTGTGGTTTATTATGCCAATTAGTTTTGTTTCTACCTATATATATATTATTGTTGAAATGATAAACAATAACGGGCAAATGGTGCTACAAATCGCTGTGACAATTATTGGGGCCAAAGCTTGCCTATTTTGGTAATGGCAATGGGGTTCCGTGAACAAATTGTCAAAGTTGATTTCACGCCAACCTTCAAAGTTCAGGAGCAAATCTATCACATTGTATGAGAGTTTATTATCAGAACCCGGACAGAAAGCGGAATTTATATAGACATATACTTACTATTTAAAAAATATTGTAGCTAACGATAAAAAAAAGTGTTCCATCCGGACAGAGTCACGAGCAAGTAATGAGTAAGAACTTAAGAATCGCAGCAAATTTGTTAAGTATCTACTTTTCAAATAATTTGAGTTTCACTTGACCGACGCATGAAATAAGTGACCAAGCCCATGGCAATGCAACTTTTTTATATGGCGGAATAATACACAATGTGCGTACAAGCAGATGTCGCGCAGGACTTTGAAAAGTGCTCAGTTTGCTGTGAACAGCCCTTACACCAGGTTATGGGTTCAACAATTCGCGCTGGTAATCCCTGGATAAGCGTCCCTCTTACGGGCGTAATTTATGTAGTTTTTTCTTTTGTAAGCCGATTCCCACACCCCCACTAATAAAAACAAACGAACATAAACTTTCTGAACTCAGTTAATATGTTTTATTCAATCGTTCACCAAAAACGCACGGGGAGCCATATTTTAACCCTTTTAGACATCATTTAATATATAGTTTCAGGTGTTGCAGATAACAAATTGCTCGATGCGCGCTGTATTTCAGCCAAAGTAGCCCTTTTTTTAGTTTATCATTACCAATGAGCTGTAGGTTTTGTGATAAGCTATAGCAATATGAACCACTCGTAACTCAAAACAATAGCGCCGTTTACGAATCAGTAGTTACCCGCAGAGAGATCATTGGGCGTTCGGCATCACAGTGTACAATACTTCTCAGAAATAACCTCGCCGTACATTATTTGAACAACAACACACACTTTGTCTGAATGGGTCGGTGGACAGGCAGTTTGGAAACATATTGTATATATTAAAGAAGCGCTTCAGCGTTTATCTGTAACTGAGAAGGAATATAAAAACCCATGACCAATACAGTCGACAGCGATCGAACATACGACACACATAAAGTGTGTCAACTATGCTACCACATAATCACTGAACACTGAACAGCCTTAGAAGATGAATGCGTCCATAATTTATATATATTTTTTAACGCCGGGAAGACTGTACACGTTTAGTCTGCTCAGTTTAGAAAATCTGAAAGTTCATCGAACACTGGCTTACAACTATGATGTGGACGCAGTGCGCATATTGTTATAAAAAGGCGGAATATGAATTATTCAAAGGGCGATAGATAACTTGGGTATGTCCCGTGAAGTTTCTCTATTATACTGATCGCTGGGTTGAGATACCGTTACGTTTGATGTATGGCACCACCGCATTGGCTTCAGTAAAACCTACTGTATTGTTCGTTCATTCTAGTCGGTGTTTTTTACGTGGGATAGTCGACGTATTCCTTATACTGAAGGAACCCACTGATGGAGAAATCTAAAGCTAACAAGCAAATACCTATCGTCCCCCTCTCCACGTTCGGAGTCGTTTATGAACGCTCAGCAATATCCCAACTTCGATCTACTCACACACTGATACTGTATTTACAACGGCACACAAGAGTTATGATTTCATCTTGATGAAGTACGCAGATATTGATTCTTTACAAATTTCGAAAAATAATTGTATGTACCAGTGTGCTAAATATCAGCAACACTTAAAATGTTTGGAAATAATAAGACAGACTGCTATTCGGTTTCATATCTTGCGAGATTGTTTTTTTAATAGACTGTTCGCAATTGAGAACGTACTTAATATCTACTTTTGTAATCATTTGCGTCCCTCCGCGGTATATAAAATAAACATTTCTATGGACCCGATCACTTTATACAGATCTTGACGAGGTGTAACTGTAATGTAATTAGGATGGTAAATGTGTCACTAATACGTTGTTTCTTATTCTCGTGTGCAAAAAGCAAAATAATTTCTAAACTGAATTTATTCAAAGTTCACCTATTTAAACGCCACGTTTGTGACACGATGTTAAAACATGAAACTACTTTTGCCACACGGCTGCCAACTTTGATGGGAGCAGGCCAGTCAATTATGTTCGTTAAAACTTTCCATCATATATAAATATTTGATTATAGGCGTTGCAGCGGACAATATATGTATGTTTGGAACTGAACACGTATGCACTGCCACACCTCAGAAGCAATAAGAACCGCTTTCGTGTCTGTTGCTACTGGCTGCAGTTTTAGTTAGACTGAGGCATATCGTCCCTTCAGTAGATTATTACTTTCTCAAGTGAGGGACTTTTATTATTGGACGTTTTTTTCTACCGCGTACAGTGTATATCATGAAATAAACCCTGTGTGCAACGTCAAATTTATAGACCACAATGACTGGAAAACCTTAAGACATATGGAGCTAGGGACAATGGTATTTCGTTTTAAAGGTTCAATTAAAAGTTCTTGATTAATCCGCGAACTAGCAATATAAAGTTTGTCACGCTGAGCAACAAGAAATGAAATTCAGTTTTAATGAACGATAGAATCGTTACAGACAATGTAAATAAAAATAATGGTATGTAATTTTAGAAACAGTTCTCCCGATTTACGAAAATATGCTCTTGGGGGAAGGATGATGGTCGCTTATATATTTATCTTTTAATATGAAAACTGCAAACACATCAGTACATTACCATAGCTTCTTGTCCGGATCCTTGTGATGCGAAGGTGTCGCTTGTTGACCACCTTGAGCATGGAGAATGATCTTTTACTTTAATTTTTTACTCTACTGGAATTATGTTAGACTCATCCGTTCACCGAACTGGTGAATGTGTGGTTATCAACCGTTCTTGGATAGATGGGTAACCTCTTGACAGGTTATATACATTCCTTAAGTTACTTTATTGTTAATGCCCGTAACTCCCCTGATAATGAAATTTTATAACTTGTGTGAATTCAATTGTTTCCCTTTTTATTTGTAAAAGACACCATTCATAAACTGTGCTAAGTTACAGCCAGATAAATGAAAATGCCAAATTATTTGCAATAAACCAAACCACTGTATGTAGTAGTAGGAAATAGATGAGTCGAGCATAATGTATTTTTAATGGAACATCATGGGATCAGGGATCGATGCCGGAGTCGACGAGCCACCACGTTGTGACGGCACTCAACCGCCATGACATGTGTGGGTGACCTTGACCCCATACTAATGATCTTATATTAAAAAAAAAAAAAAAAAAAAGGAAAACATTACATTGACGTCACCCAACTGCTATATTGAGTCTGGCTGAAACAGACACATTAACATTTGGACTTGGCCCAGTTGAACTTTGACCTTGAAAACAAAAATTCTAAAAAATTCTAAAAGAAAATTCCAAAACCATTCTAAACATTAAAAAACCGAAAAAAAGTATAAAAATATTGTTAAAATAATTACTAATAATTTAACAAAAAATTCAAATTTCCAATGTTTTGGACTTAGAGGCGACGGGGGACTAGAGTGATCTTGAACTTGTTTTTTGACCTTGACCCAGGTGACGTTTGGCATTGAACCCAAGAAATCGGAAAAACTTCTAAAAATTCCCAAAATTTAACAAATTTTCTCCAAATTACTAAAAGATAATAAAAACATAAACATAATTATAATTTATTTTAAAATCATATTTTAAACATTTATTTAAAAATTAAAATATCGAATCTTGAGCTTAGAGGAGACGGGGCGATGGATGCGACCAGCCACCATGTTATGAAGTCACACAAACACCACGTTGAATCCAAGTGACCTTGAACTTGATCTTTGATCTTGACCCCATAATTGTGACGTTGAACCCCAAAAAAAATCACAAAATTCTCCAGAACAAAATTTAAAAAATATTTTTAAAAATCCATAAAAATGTTTTAAAACATAAATAAATAAATAAATAAAATTCTATCAAAATATTTATTTAAAAAAATCTACATTATCATAGGTTCCCTCAGCACCACATTCAACAGACGACTAACCCTTGCCAATGTTTCTCATTTGTTAATTAGTCGGTTACTCATACTCATTCGATCCGCCACTGATGATTCTCATTGTCTTAACATTACCCTTCTCTACCCCCACATCTTTGCTCATTCTCGAATGCACTCTACCCACCATATTCGTTTTTTAGTTGTTTTTTTGTTTTTTTTTTGTTTTTTTTTGTTTTTTTTTGCTTTTTCCTCACCTAGGAGAGGCTAGTGTATTAATGATTTATTTCACCACCAGAGGGGCTGTCAATTTAGCCACAGTGTTGGTTGTTGTCGTCCTTAACCTTGACCCCAATGACGTTGAACTCCGAAAGGTTGAAAATATCACAGTCCATACTATTGTCCATTAATAGCTAGTAACAACAATGGACCATGTTGACTAACCATACTAGTCATCGATTGGCTCCAGCCATGACTAACTCCATCCAAGACTGGTTCCTGACGAGATTGACTGAACCCAAGACTAGCTCTTGACTAGACCAGTTCCTCTGATACTTACTAGACCAACTGACAAGACCAACCTGCCATACGACACACCTATACAAACGATGATGGACAATCTCGAAAAAAGTACCTACTAAGAGTCTCGTAGCTAAATTTTTCGCACAAATCTTCGGACTATTCTTCGCCAACTGGTCAGGCCAACCAACTATTTGCGAAACATTACTCAAAAATATTCCTCTCATTTAATTCGTTCGCCATATACATATCGAACCATATACCTCCTCCTCCACAGGCTCATATAAATTCTTTGTAAAATAGACTCTCGCAATCGATTGTTTACACCACTGAATTAATAAGTCTTTCATAGAAATAGAAAAGACTGTATAATAAATCAAACAGACATTACTATGTATACATAAATGTAATATATTTACTTAATTTATACACTATTTGTGGATCATGGATAGTAACCAACTGTCTTATCTGAGTTAACCCCGATCCTTCAGTTCATCGATGATTTAAAATATCTCAACAATGTATGCGAGATACCTGCGTATTTGCAAGTCAGTAAAATATCTGATTCAATCAACAATTTCATTCGCGTCTTTAGGAAATATGTAAAGAAGATACTTGACGCCTTCTGTCTTTTTCACGCCACTTGTCGATCGTTGCTGATATGAGTGGGAACGTCGAGAGAATACTCATCCTTCTCACCAGATATTTCATCACTGTCGAAATTGTCATCATCAGCAGTGTCATCATGATCGTCTCCACCATCTGTTTCATCCTCAATATCAAGTTTACGTTTCTTTGTAGAAGTTGCATGGTCATCATCAGCATTTACAGCCAACGTCCGTTTATTTTGAAGTTCATTGACTTTACACGAAAGCCTTGCAAGTGTACATTCCACACAAAGTAACTCTATTGCCTCATTCTGTATTTAGCACTAACTGTCTCATCATTATCGCCTGACGAATCATTAACGGTCGATACAGCAAAGGCTACTAATGGCATCACTTTCTGGCTCTCAAAAGGCGAATTTTTGAAGTTATTGTTGTGGTTCTTCAATGTATATCTTTGTATAAACTATGTGTGACTATTGTCGTAATACTACATCGCGTGAAAAGGACTCTTTGTACAGGCAGTTCTGTCATGCCACCAAGCATTGCAGCTTTTGCTTACCATAGAGGTAAGCTCTACAGTAGACTTAGTACAATCATTGGCTTGTGTCATATTCATGAAAAACTGAAGTTCTTTCTACAGTAACAACATGTCTATCTACTTGGCCTTATAATTTCTCTACATATATATATTTAATAACAAATTTCATCAGTGAGATTTAAGCATTTCTATGCATCCATTCATCCAGATGTCGTATATAGTTCTTGATCACAATACCATGCAGTTACATCTTCAAAATTTTCTTCCGGACATGTTCTTCGCTCAGCATGAACTCATGCTCCGCAAATGACCCATCTTGCTCTGCAAATGACCCATCTTGCTCCGCAAATGACCCATCTTGTTCCGCAAATGACCCATCTTCCTATGCAAATGTCCCATCTTGCTCCTCAAATAACACGTTGATGCGAAAATGACACATCGTGCTCCGAAAATTACTCATCTTGCTCTGCAAATTACGCATCTTTGTCCGCAATTCACCTATCTTGTTCCGCAAATAGCCCATCATGCTCCCCAAATGACCCTCCTTCCTATGCAAATTACCCATTATGCTCTACAAATGACCCCCATGTAGCAAACCACAAACGACAAAATGTTTTGTCGTTGGGAAAAATTTTCCTAATGATAGCGATATTAACCCAAAAAATTTGCCTTCAATGTAATCTTTAGCAGTATGTATGTCACCTGGATGCTATTCATCTTTTTTGAAATGCAGTCATCAGTTATGCATATTTTAATGATGTGAAACAACAAAAGCCTTTCAATGTTAATTTTCTAAAGGTGGTTATACATCTTTTTTTAACTTCTCATTTTAGTTATATGCAGTCATATATGTAAAATATTACATAGGCCTATGTCAAATTATTCAATACCAGTCACGAAGTCACACCTAATACTGTATTTACAGTATTTTGCCATTTGATATTTCAATCACTATATATTTACAAATAATTTGCTTATTGTATCATATGTTCTATAATTATATTAGACTCACATTTATACATATAAATGTGTGTAGTTTGAAGAAGCTATCTGCGAAGAGTGGGAGTCATAAAAATTCCTATAATATGCCAAATTGCACCAGCAATGGTCCATCGATGTACCACTTCACAGCCATCAAATGGAATATAGATGACTACTCATACTTTTACCAGCAATAAGTATAGGTTATTTGCGGCCATTTATGGAATACAGTTGGCAAGCCACTTGTGGATTGCTAGCAGTATATCACCTCTCATCCATCAGTTTCATTAACATGCCATTGATGGCACGCCAAGTGTCCTGTTACCAGCAGTCAGACATAACAGGGTCATTTGTGTTAACCCATAGGTATTCAGTACCCGCAGTCATCCAACAGTGCCAGCAGTAAATCCAGTCGGTCGACTGTGGCTTGCTACATGAGCCATCTTGCTCCACAAATGAACCATAATTTTTCGCAAATGACCCATGACCCTTGATACTTGACTCACTACATGGCCCAAGGGGTCAACGGTAAAGTGTCATGGGTGATTTACGGAGCAAGATATGTCATTTGTGGAACAAGATGAGGAATTTGCGGATTTAAGATGGGTTATTTGCGGAGAAAGATTGGTCATTTTCCGAGCAAGATGGGTCATTTGCGGAACATGTGTTCAAGCTGAGCGAAGAACTTGTTTGGAAGACACTTAACCCTTGACTTTCGACCCCTTGGGTCATGGGTCATTTGCGGAGAAAGATGGGTCATGTGTGGAGATATATGGGTCATGTGATGAGTCATTTGTGGAACATGATTGTTCATTTATAACGCCATTGCGTTACCAGTGATCTGTATGGTTCTCTTAATGACCATGCTACACTAGCGCACGCGCCCGAACTCTATGAAAGCCTTCGATTCCCCTCCTTATCCTGTCGTCTCGCCTACCCTTCATTATCTTCTTGTCTCGTGCATCACAATTTTTTTAAATTGAAGTTGTTCATAACATTGACCGAGAAATTCTGCTTGGAGCTCTCGTTACGGAATCACCGCACGGAATCAATTTCATTCCATGGCGATTTAAGGTAATATCCATCCATTGTAATTTATATTTGATTAGTTACTATGCTGGCGAGAGAGAGAGAGAGAAAGAGAGAGAGAGAGAGAGAGAGAGAGAGAGAGAGAGAGAGAGAGAGAGAGAGAGAGAGAGAGAGAGAGCGAGAGTGGAAAATTGTGGTGAGTTGAAGACGCATTAATTTTCAAGACGGACACCTAGTTTTGCGTTTGGTACTTTGAGTGAGATAGATATTTAATATTTGCTGAGCGTGCTTATTTATTGTAGTTGCTACGTAGTTTTTGAAGCCCATTTATTGTTCTGGGTTTAGTATTTATACTATTTTCTGTAAAGTAGATTGACCTTATAGCTTTGCTTAGCTAGTGTTTCGCCGCCCCATTCGTTCTTATTGCTGGCATGTATTAGTGGAATCAGCTTATCGTCTGCAGCTCATCAATATTTAATTTCACTTGTGTTACGTTTTACTACCAAGGGCTTTGGCGGGCTGTCAGATTTTACCAATTGCCCCTTCGTCGATTCTTCACATTTTAACTGAAGTTTTTATAATTGTTTTAATGTGTGCCATTTTACTGGAGGTGCTTTACTTGGCTTCGGCCGCCGCCTCACGGCTGTGTAGTTACGAATGTGTCAAAGTATTATTGTCATGACCCTGATGGCACGACAGTCTATTGGAAAGATATTATTTTGTTACGAATCAAATTTCAAATTCTAGTCATGCAAATATAAGGTTCCTTGTGCTTGACGCACTTATTTATATACATTTTAATATTGCAAGTATTTTTGCCTTGTAATAACAGTTTCTTAGGCGTTTTACACTCGGCTGACTTTACTTGTAATTATGGAAAGACATTTGACGATAAATGCCATGTCGGTTGTCTTGGCTTTTGAGAATAAAGCGTGTCAGGGTATGGCGAAATGTCGGTAAAAACTACCACTTTGGAGCGGCTCATTCTTGAAAGTCAACACTACCTACAAGTCATGAGAGTTTTAAAAAAAAGTATTATTTTTTTTTTTTTTTTACAAATTATTAGACACCGTGATTAAGTTTTTCTTAAAAACACTTATTTCCTGTGCATTTTTTCCAGGAAAGTTCCTCATTCTTATTTTGCAAATCTACAAAATGGTTCGGCATGAGTATAATTAACTTAGACCATGTACTACACTTAGATTTTTGGTTGCTAGATTTGTTTTATACAAAAACTTGCAGTTTCAGTGCCGAAAGTGGCACAGAACAATTGTTAAGTAAACAAAAGTAAAATAGAGTGGTGGTTTTTTTCACGTGGGCGTACTCATGCGCTCATTGGCTAACGAGGTTTCGACATATCGCTAGTGACGCCCTTTTGCTTACTGGGGCGACTGGAATTCGCCTTCTAAGTACGGCCATATGCCCTTCGCGAAAAGATTTACACTCAAGATAGATTTCAACTTCTTACGTACATGCTTGCAAATTTCCTTTGGTTATTGGCCGCGTGTCTGTGTGAGAAGACATTTTATACTCTTCTGGGACAATCAGAATAAAGTTACCTTGACACTGAACCTCCATGAATGGCCGGCATACACTTAAGATGTGTTGGAGTTAAAAATCATACAACCATGACGCTGGTTCTGAACCAACGTGTTTTGGAATACAACTAGTCGTGGAATCTTTTCGCGAAAACAGGTGCCCCTACGTATAAATGCCTGTTTCATTTCTGTTTGCTCGATTATTCTGTGAAAATAGGTTCTTCGGTATAGTAAACCAATATTTGTCGACGCTGAATTGAAACGTTGTATAGTAAGAATAGCAACACAGCCTACCTACAGAGTAATGGTTGTTCACGGTAAACTGAGCACTTTTGAAAGCCCTGCTTAAGATCTATTTGTAAACACGTTGTGTATTCCTGCACTTTATGTAAAGTTAACATTGTCATGGATCCCATAAATTTATTTAAGCTTCGGTCATATGAAACTGTGGAATTATTAAGAATGTAAATACTTTACAAATCTGTTAGTCATTTTTACACGTTGATGAATTAAAAAAAAAAAGAAAAGAAAGTGAAAAATAATTGTCAGTTATCACAAAAGGTCTCCTAACTCATTTTATTCGACTTTAAGATATGGAACTACTTTCCACTCATCGTTACCAACTTTACTGGGCGCATGTCACTCACTGCGCCCTTTAAATTATACACAGATAGGAGCAGTGGCTTTCTTCTAAGGTTGATTTCAAAAGTGCTCACTTTATTGCTAAGATCCTTTACTTAAGAATGCAGAGTTAAAACAGCCTCATATTCCACGGACACCAGCCGCACACTCCAGCAAAATGGCGTCAATTTCTAGCAACATTCGTCAATCAGCGCCTGAAAAGCTACTCGCCAGCCGGTAGACCCGCGACAAGTAACTTTCCTCAGCACGCGGTAGCCAATTAGGTACAAGGCCCGTCCCCAGAACCTCGTGCAGCCAATCAGCGAGCGGGTACGTTCACATCACACAGTAGATAATTACAGAGTGACGAACTTGCGTGGCAGTTCCTTTGACGCTGGCATACCTATTCGCTAATTGGGCAGATCACGGCTCTGGGAACGGGCCTTGTGTCTGATTGGCTAAATTCGAATCAGTAGGAAACCACTGATTGTTTCAGTGAAAAAAAATAACTTATTTAATTAGTGAAAATGGCTCCACTTAGAATCAGTGAAAAACCACTGATTGTTCCAGTATAAAAAAATTTACTGATTTAATTAGCGACAGGAAATTATTTCACTGATTGAATAGCTAAGTGACAGCCAACTACAGTAACGATTTAAATATTGTTTTTATCGAATAAAGCCAAATAATTATATTGCGCAATTTACCGTAACTTAAAAAAGAAAAAAAATCGATGGCGGGTGGGATTGAATTCTCACACCTTTCGTTTATACCATCTGTGCTACCACGCATAATTGACAGCTGACTATGTGTGTTATAGTTTTGCAACGAAATCGTGAAGATTTAAATTGTATGCTCTTATTATTTGTTTTTGGTTTAATTGGTACCGTTAGGATTGTTAAAACGAATAGTATATGTGGGTCCCCTGTCTTCATCACATTATATGTAGTTTAAACCTTCAAACAGAGCGCAGTGACGATTACGTGAAAACGAAATGAAAGACGTAAAAACGGAATGAAATGCTGTGCTTCCGTACTACCTCATAAAATGGCGTTTTGAAATACGAATCACATTTTAGAAAGTATTTTGTAATAGTTTTATTAGTTTATTCGTTGTTATTTAACTTGATACACTTTGTTTAGCGGCCATTTTCAAACGTTGTTTGATGGCCATTTTTACACGCTGTTCAATTGATCCATCAGTCAAAAATAAACGAATGAGTAAACAGTGAAAAAATATGACTGACGCATCAGTACAAAATGCCAGTGAATCAATAAGTGAAGAAAATATGGCATTTTTTCACCGGTTCATCAGTTAAATTTACTGAAGTGACTTTTGAATCAGTTAGATTCGTTTGACTGATTGAAACAGTCAAATTCTCACTGATTCAGGTTTAGAGTTTACCGCGTTCTGCAGAAAGGTTCTTTATTGGCTGAGTATCATTCGGCGAGTAGGTTTCCAGGCACTGATTGGCGAACGGTGTCCCGACATGTTGGTGGCAAATCGCGTCATTTTGCTGGCATATGTGCATCTAGAGTTGGTGGAGTAAGGGGCTATTTCACCTGTTGTGTATAGGCTGGTCACGGTAAAATGAGCAAGCACTTTTGAAAGCCCTGCTTAAGATATACCTGTGTGCCCGTTGTGTGTTCTCTCACCTCATGTAAAATGAACATCTGCAGGAGCCTCGTCACTTTATCCATGAGACGGTCCAGTGAAACTGAAATTACAAGAGAAGTACATATTTTAGAAACATGCTCATTTTTACACTTCGATGCATAAAACACAGAAAGAGATATAAAAAATTTAAGTTATCTCAAATGGTTATCTAACACTTTTTGTTCGACGTTATGGCATGGAACTACTTTCCTCCCATCGTTACCAACATTATTGGGCGCATGCTACTCAGTGCGCCCGTTAAAATATATGCAGGCAGGAGCAGTGACTTTATTTTCTAAGGTTGTTTTCAAAAGTGCTCACAATCGCAAACAGCCTCTATACTCGAGTACTGTGTGCTCACACCATAAGAACCGCTACGTTTCTTCTTCTTCTTCTTTGTGTAGTTCTGCGCCCTAGTCTACGAACTGGCAAAAAGTAGCTACGACCATGCAGTCGGTATCTCTGCTGCGGATGACGAGATAACGCGTGACCTTGGGCAGAGTGTTGTTAGTAGCGAGGCGAGCTGTCAGCGGGCACTGTCGCAAGAAGTGGCGCAGCTCGAGGGATCTGCGAACCTTCACAGCACTACGTAGGACAGTATTTATACTGCGTGATTCATGGCTGGAGCCCGCCATGCGCCAGGAAAAAAAAAAACGCAGTCCCGCAGCACCGAGCAGCGCACTTGACGCCACGCGAACTCTAGTCGAATGCTCCTCCTCTTAAGGGGAATGGTGCACGAAAGCCCTGTATTTACCTTAATTTTTTTCAAAAGTTCTTTTTCAGAGAATGTCTCAAAATTTTTCACACTACAAGACATAAAGAATAATTTAGAACACATTGTTACATTGATAAATATTCGTTATCGTTACTACTATCAGAGCACTGGTTGAAGATAAAAAAGAATATCGTATTTCTCATCTTCCATTAGTGCTCACAGAATAATAAAGGTAGCGAATATTATCCAATGCGAAAAGTTGCAAAAAAAATTATAATTTACGTCTCATCGTGTCAAAAAATTTCGATAGGTTCCTCTAAAAAACAAGTTATAACGAAAATCGGGTAAATATACTGCTTTCGTGCACCATTCTCCTTAAAGATTCGCTGTTCAGACGCCTACTATAACTTAAGCGCAGAGACTTGCAAAATTCGCGTTATTATTTGAGGACATGCAAAAAAAAAAAGTGTACTTTTGCAATATGTTTGTCGTTGGACCAAACTTTATTTGACACGTCCTAGGTAATTCTGTGCCAATACATAAACACTTCACAACTGTGTGCTCCAATCACGTGCAGTTCAGTTGTAGAAGGGAGTGACTTCACATCTATGCAGCAGCCAGCGGGAAAACGACGCCGGCTCAAATATATACAGCACTGCGCAGTTCAGCCTAATGCCAAATAATAACGCGAATTTTGCATATCTGTACTTAGTAGGCCCCTACCTTTTAGCGATATAATTAGGGACCGGAAAATTTCGCAAATTGTTTCAGAGGTAAGCTAAACTTATAGTGTGTATACCCCTGTGTTCCCTTGATTAGACCTCGGTTGTTTTTACATGTCCTGTTCAACTTTTCAGCCAGTAATGAACAAGAATAAATAATTTGGCCGTACCACATGCAACGAAGTTTAATAATAAAAGTCTCGCACTATCACAGCAGCTAATTAAAAATCAATAATATGACCCGAGTGTGTAAAGGACTATTAAGTCTATGCTGCTGCCAAATGACTTCGCGAAATCCACATGCCTCTGTTTGTAACACCACGCCTTTGCCTTGCCTGACTCCGCAGTTCACTGACTGCTGCCATAGTAGGAACTTATTTTCGCGTGACTCAGCTTCTGGGAATTATGCCTCGAGAGAGCACCGCATGTTCACTACTAGCCTGTAGTCCAGCAAGAAGAGTGTTTCGTAAACGGAGCTTCAATGACACATTAATATTATTGATAAAATATGACGTCAAGCCTGTTTCGGAATTACAATGCGTCTTGTTGTCATTGCCACGTCAGAATGTATACATGATTTAGTAACACTCCCTAAGTGAATACTGCCATACATCGACGTTCCGGCAAATTTTTTTTGCGATCTGAAGAAGGTTTATATTCCCACAAGTGATTACTCAGCATTATAAATTACATTGCAGACATCTGTTACGAATTAAAGTTAGTGTATATTTAATATAGTAGAATGATACCAGAGTATTAAAATAATAACTTTGAAATATGCGAGTTATACGTTACATGGTTAAATTCAGAAGGGCTAAAGAAGACAACGTTTTAATTGTTTTAGCCTGATACGAACGTATACTAGAAATTGACCCGGGCTAATGAAATAAGTCATCATCAAAGTTGAGTCCGAATCGTTTTTGGTTCGGGCTACTACCACATGCTTTGTTGTACCATGTTTCGGTTACCTTTTAGAAGCTTACTCTTTAAAACAGTATTTTGGTACCGTGATAACTAGTGTACTCTGGAAAATTCTTTAACATTTTATGGTTGAAGAATTATCACTTGTTGATACTTTCCAATACACGGAAGAGTATAAGAGTAGCATGAAAGCTGCTTGACAAATGCACTGCCAATATGACACTGCTGTTCAAATTCCGTCGTGAATCAAGTCTCTGGGTTGTTCATAGGTAGGATAAAGGCGACGGACCCTTCCGATTATGGTGGACCCCAAATCACTTCCGTACCGACTCGGTGCTCTTAAAACAAGGGCTAGGCACGTAACAGCACCGGTCCGGCTTCCTTGCCACTACAGAGTGCAACCGTAGCGTACACTGCTACCGAATACTCTCGGCCGCGGTTGTGCAGGAGCTATAGTGCTCGCTTTACACAAGGGCAAGACGCGTTCGATCGCCGGCGGGGTCCTTCTCATATGTTCTCATGTGGGAAATCCCGCCGTACGATGCCACTGTTCGGCGGGCATTCTCTGGTCTCCCATTCCCCGCCTTTGCATTCTGGTGCTGCTCCATTCTTCACCTCGTTTCACCCTCATCAGCTCAATATATATATATATAATATTTAATTATACATATAATAATATATATAATTTTAATTATACATAGAATAATATTACATTAATTAGTTTTTGCTATGCGTATATGTTTCATATATGTGCCTAATGAATATTATATCATATAAAAATATGGTAGGCCTATGCAAATACGTGTTGGCATATGCATATTTTCAAATTATTTGACGCCTGCTAGTGCGAACAGTGTTCATGAGTTTTCTCAGATTGCTCTCTCTCTTATGTTTTACATTAAAATTATATGTTAAAATGTCTTCTGTGAGCATAAGCTACACTCATTACTAGAGTAGTACAGAAATTTTTCGCCAACCAGATGGATGATTGACGAAAAGTTTCGCGAAGTGCTTCGCAGATAAGAGGGATGCTGCTGAGTATCGGGAATGTCGTTGAGTGTGCCGTCAGTTCAAGCCCGATCAGATCGTGCATCATCGTCGGTCATGGGTATGCTCGCGAGCGTGCATTGCCAATGTGTGTTCTCCAGCGTTCGGCCGTCTGACTCGAGACTTCGCCAGGCAGTAGCTTGCCAAACAGCATTGGTCATGCACCGTATGACAGGAAATGTCTCAAACGAATGACTCGTGACAATACACATAATGTGGTTCGATATGTGTTTAGAAATATCCTTTTTTGCCTACATTTGCAGCTCATATCTTGGTTCGCGACATTACCCACCACATACTCCAGGGCAATTTTCGTAGCTCGAGCTTTGGTTCGCGACGTGACTCGCCACATGCTCACATCGTGTTTCGAAAACTTTGACTCGATTCGCTACGTGACCGTGATGGGGGATAAGTTTTAACAAGTTTTTTTTTTTTCGCAAAGAGCTTCACAATGTGATTCGCATTATGCAACATATTTCGAATGACTGTTGCTATGATCAATCTGTATGAATCGTATAGTTGGTATGTATGGTTCGTAGGGCTAGTCTAACGTCTTACTGGTTTGTCTGGTAGGTTAGTCTGGTTGAATGGTTTCATTGGTTTGTCCAGTTGGTCAGTCGGTCTTGATAGTTTCTATGGTCGTGTTGGTTGGTGGCATAGTCTGTATGACTTGTATGTTCGGTGCGCTTGGTATGGGCGATATGATCTGTGTTGTCGATCTACATGGTGGTTAGGTATGATCAGCTGACATGGCCAGTGTTTAAACTTGGTCGGTATGGCTGGCAGGTCGGTATGGACATTTGGTAAGATCAGTTGATTTTTTTGGTCGTTTGGTATGGTCTTGCCGGTTGGCCAGTCTCGTAGATTGGATGTCCAGTCAGCGTTGATGGCCCGTGAGGATTATTTTTGAGGTTTCGTTTTTAGGTTTTATTTTGAGGTTTCGTTTAGAAGTTTATTTTTGAGGTTTCTTTTTGAAGAACGTTGTTTAGGAATGTTTCTGACGACTTTTTTTTGAGGAACTTTTTTGAGGAATATCCTTTAAGGAATCTTTTTGAGGTCTGATTTTTGAGGTCTCTGACATTAGAGGTCTTATTTTCTTTTTAAGTTTTATTTTTTTATGTTTTTTTTAGATGTGTCGGTATGACCATTTGGTATGGCCAGCTTGTGCGGTGTAGTTTGTCTTCATGGTCAATATTATGGGTAATCTTGGTGGCCGGTATAAATGTGCATACAGTGGACTGCATAACCATTAATTCAGGCACCAAGTAAAAATATGGAGACAGTTGGTGAATTATTGAGTTTTATGTGTATGGGGGACAGGCGACAAACAGATGGTTCAACTGGTTACAGGTGCACTACTAAACGAGCATTTCATCTTGTTCTCTACACTCCAATATCTTGCTGTTCTTAACAGATTCTTGATATTTTAGCAGATTTTTTACTTTGGATGACGAAATTGTGTTATTACGAGGAAAACCGATCATACTCTGCGAAATGTGATGGAAAAGACGAAAATAAATGATAAACTTGCCCGATTGAATGCTAGACTCATAACGAAACAGAGAACAATATGTCGCCCTTCGCATCAGACGAATAATCATGACATGGCACGACTTTCACTACATTATTTATTTGGAGAAGTCAAGACATCACGTAACCTGCAGCCAATCACGAGCAAGCAATGTGTTTTTATCATTATATCACTAGCACAGTCTAGTGGTAGAGGCGCTGGTCGAAATATAGTTTGTAACAGTTGGGAGAAGGGTGAGGCTGCATGTAACATAAAAGGAATGATTTCGTTGGAGGAGGTAGTTGGATGGGGATCGACTAGATTGCCAATGGAATACAGCGGTGTAGGTTAGTCGTCTGCTGGCCACCATACTAGGAGTGGGTGTGCTCTGCCATCTTTACGAGAATCGAACCCTGGAAACCTACTTGTAAGTCTCCGAAGAATAATTTAATTTTTCCAATATTTTCCAAACATTTTCTAAATATTTTGAAAATGTGATATTTTTTAAATTTTGCATTTGAGTAATTTTTAGCTATATATATATTTAAGATTTCCCCATACGTCTATTTTTGGTGATTTTTAAAATCTTTCTTGCTGTTTCGGGTTTAAGTTTACTTGGGATTAAGGTAATGTTAATGGAATCCAAGGTGGTGGTTGGTATCACTAATATAATATATCTCCTGACTTGTAACGTATTTGTAGGAACTTTCATGATTTGCTGATTTTTCGGGTTTAAGGTTATCAGGGTCAAGGTCGAGGCAATGTAATTTTTCCAGATTTTTTAAAATTTTTCCCGAATTTTTACGATTTTACTTTATTTCTCAACCACAAGCTCATCCCAAGGTCATAGCTGGTTACGATCATGGAATTCCAACAGCGCAGTAGGGGTCATTAATGTAAGCAAAAATGGCGGTTGGGGTCCATTGTGTAAAACAACTTGGCCACACTTCCTCGTGATCAGTTTGGCTTCATTCGGAGCATTTTGTCCTCCTTGCAGATTTGTGGACATTTCCAAGCAGTCTTTAGTCCACCGTGGACTTTTCTAATGAGTCCCGAGTCTACCTTGCTGTTTAAGAGCTTGTAAAAAATTTCAAATTTTTTATTTTGAAAATTTTGAGGGGGAGGGGGAGGCAAATTTTGAGGGAAAATAATGCATTTTGAGGGCAAAATTGAAATTTCTGTGAGAAAAATTGAAATTTCTGTGAGAAAAATGGAAAATTTAGAGCCAAGATGGCCATTGGCTGACCTATGTTTCTGACTCCTCTTTTTCATTATACTATCTTATAATGAATATGCTTCAAACGTTAACAATTTTTTACGTTATTATTGAAACACTACACATTTTTACATGTTGTTGAAAACTCTGAAATTATCTAATACTGCAAAGTCCGACTAGAAGCTAGCAGCCCTCGAAAAGCTACACGCGCATTAAAAGAACTAAATGTATATAATAAACTTTTTAACGCCAAAATATCGAGTCTTCAACAATCAACTTTTAGATTATGCAATAACCGACATTTAATAGGAGGTACTTCATATTCAAAAATTGTTTCTTGTTAGGATATAATTGTGAATGTGCGTGGAAACGCTTCAGCTTCAAATGACTGCAAGAAACGTCTCTTGAACTTGGAGAAGAGTTTTGTGAGACTTAGTGTACCTAAACCGGTCGCGTGCGTGGGCAAGAAAATCGCTTGGAGTGTGCTGCGGAACCGTACACAATCTATCAGCTACCCACGGTGTTTGAATAAAGGGGCGTGTTGTTCTCTTGATCAGCCATATATCTCGCGTCCCACTCCCCTAGCTCTTTATTGCCGTCGCAACCTCCCACTGGTCCTCGGGCGGCCGCCGGCGAGCAGACATTCGTGGAAACAGTCCGTACATCACAAGTTCAGCCAGTCCAGATTAACATTCTTCTCCCCTCGCATTTCCTCGTCATTTCAGCTGGCGCTGAAGAATGGAGATGGAAATACTGTAGATCACAATATGTATTCACCAAATGTGTTATTGATTAGGTCGTAATTTTGGCGGTGAAATGCATCTGTTATACATAAGGGTGTATGACAAAATTTTCGTACTCTATATATATATATATATATATATATATATATATATATATATATATATATATATATATATATATATATATGTGTGTGTGTGTGTGTTTCAAAAACATTCATTACAGTTTGCAAAATACGCTGAAAAAAAATTTATACTGTAAAGTAGGTATTCTGAAAATCTGGTAACAATATTGATTGGTGCGCCGCCAGTTTGCGGTGCGGGAGGCCCTGGGTTCGAATACGGAATTATGTCCTTGTTTCTTGCAGGTTTTTTATTGAGTCTTTCATCACGCATATTATCAAATTGAATGTAACTTGTCTTCAAGTGAATTTGGTGAAATTTTCGTGGCCGTAGTAAGGAGCTTCCAGGGCAGCTTTGCCGGCAACGCACAATGTTTGCGTCGCTAAGGGTTTGACTTCCGGGTTCAAGTTTCGAATAAGACAGGAATGTGTGTACAGTTTCTGGCGATAAGTTTACTTTAGTTTAGCGTTAAAAACCATCCATGCTACATGACCGTCCTTCTCCGTCGAAGTTAGTGTTTTCTCTATTACACACAAAGTAAGAACAACCATAATAATACGCCTAACACATCTACATTTCTAACAAAGTTACGTTTCCACTTGACTGAGGCCTGTATAACCCGGCTCCTGCCAATGTAAATTTTACACATGACGGAAGGACACTAAATAATAAGAAAATAGATCTTAAGCAGGGTTTTCAGAAGGTCTTACATTACCGTGGACAGATAATAGCTAGATTCTTCTTTACGCACTCGACGACCTACGCTATCAATTCAAACCTAACTGTAACGACGAAGTTGTTCACAAAATATGGTTATGTTGGCATGGAAAATTACTGCAAGGAAGTAAAATGAAGTAAAGTTTTGGGAATAGCCACAAGGCTCTTTACTTCCATCCAATGAATAATTTTTTTATGTGCTAGTGAAGCCACAGTCCACATGGACATTTTAAACTGACAGGTAGCTCAGTAGGTCTACCGGTTAGCTACTAGTGTTGTTGATAAACGGGCGTGCTCTCTATCCCTCAGTTAAGTTTTATGGCAGCTAGTTATCCAGCACATTTAACACTGCATAGATAAACCGGTATTTAAGACGCCCGTCTACCTTGTGCACGAGTGGGTTGCAGTGTGTTTATAATAAACGTTTCTTAAAACAAACTATCAGATTAGAGCTGAAGGCATTTTTAGCAACAGATCATATTAAGGAAAACACTATACTGAAGCTTTTCAACAAAGTCAGAACCAACGTTTTCAGTCGATTATAGCTTAAAATATTCTAGGTGAATTCCTATGAAACTAGTATAGAGCCTGAATTGAACATTGCTACAGAGGGCAAACAGCCCTCAGAACAGAACAACCACAAGGCTCATTGCAGCAAGTTTCCCAAACACAGAGACGCGGAGTGAGTTAGTGGAAGTGCGTTCGATCTTCAGTTTTAATGTAATATTACCAACTGTGTTTTAACCTTGAATAGCCCAGTCTCCTCCCTATCTACGAAGAAATTTTTTAGAGTTGTGAGTGGTAGTGATGACAGTGACGTCATAAACGTTTTTAGACCCATTTTAATATACTGGTTCATGTGTTGAAAAAAAAATGATCAGTGCTGTACTTAGTCGGCACAGAATATATTTTGTTGTTACAGCCAATGAGCTTTAGTCTATATGTTCGACTACAGCAATATGAACCAATTATGACCTAGACCCGTAAGACGGTTTCGTAATATTTACCCACAAGTAGGATCATTGGAATTTGAGTTTTGTAGACCAAAAATTACATAAACGTACGTTAATATGTATACAATTGTGTATATTGAGTCTGAATGGGTTAACTGGTAGTTCCTGCATAATATTGAAAGAAAATATAAAGTTCCTCTGTTCATTCGATAAACAGAAACAGATTTACATTTGGCGAATATTACAGCCTGTTCTTGCTACAGTAATTTGCTTTTTTTTTTTTTGCGTATTCAGAAGGCCGCACTCGTATTTCTTCGATAAATTTGCCACGTAAATATACTATGCCGACCTACACCACTCACATTGTCAACAACGCAGCGTGTTATATAAGTTTTTTTAAAAGTCGACTATCTTGCTGCCAGGGTTAGGTGAACTTCGGCCGTCCAATAGAAACTCGAGTTTTCGGGAGTTTCCGGATGAAGAGCTAGGGTCTCAGATTGGAAAATATAATATTTGTTCGTATTTAAGCTTTCTGCTCTGCTCTGCTGGCTGCTATGCTTCTTCTTTCTGCATTAGCACCAATGTGTTATTGGCAGTGCGAGTACATGAAATTGTATCCCCCCGGTTCTATCTTCTATGCTAGAGGCTGTTCACGGTAAACTGAGCATTTTTAAAGGTATTTTTATATGAAACAATTGTATTCTTCCGCCATAATTTCAACATTGCCGTGGACTTGATCACTTTATATATGCGCCGGAAGTAAAAAGTAAATATTTAAAAATGTGCTGTTTATTACACTTTAATTAAAGAAAGTGTAATAGAGCAAAATTAATCACTTCAGTATCCACAAATGCTTACCTTACAATTTGAAATCAAAGTTAAAAAAGGGAGCTACTTTTTCTCCTTCTTTACTATCTTTACTTGACGTCCCTCAAAATGTATAGAGGCTGGGCCAGTGATATTTTTCAGGTTGGTGTCAAAAATGTTCAATTAATCGTAAACAACTTATATATGCTCAGCTATCTGGCCTGTTCCACTATGGTCTTGCGCTTGTCGCCCCCGCGCCTCTCGGCCTCGAATGTGGAAACAGCTCCGGCAGGTAGAGGGATCCCTTAAGTTCGCTAAGAAGTAGCTCGGCCGAGATAAGTTATAACCGGTTGTAGCACGGAGGCTGACCGGCGTATCGAGATGCAGCTAGGCCCAGCAGGCTTCTCGGCGCGCTCTTGAGAGAGCGCCCGGCCGCACGATGTGTTGTGTAATTCCGGCACGGTAATAATAGTAATGCCCCGCCCACTTTCCCACCCTAAGTGCGCACACATATGTTCCGGCCTGATGGTATCGCGAGGGCGGGTAGGGGCCCCCTTATTCGCTTCACTACACACGCATTAGTCGGGTCACGATTCCGCGCGCTATCGGCCGCGCTCATCGACGCGTTTCTGAGGACCCGCCGTGTGTTATGCCTGTGTTATGCCATGTGTCATGCCGGCCGTCCACGTCAGCGTATCAATCTCCACGTTCCCCCTGACGAACATCAGACCTGCACGAGTGCTAACAATTTTTCTCTGAACTGCTGGCGATTTGCCACTCGTAGCCTGGTTCGCGACGTAGATCGTGACGATGATCTCAACAGTTATATGGCGTTAGTTGTATACATTACCTTGACGTCAACGAATGTTCTCGTGGAAAATGCATGCAGTTATTTCAGCCAGGCATATGATCAGCATCGGAGTGCTTTGACAACAAGAAGAGGATATTAACTTAGTTATAATATCATGTTTTATTTACACTTTGGGGACTACGCTCGAGTGTAGCTTGAGAAGCGCTATATTGAAAATTACTCCGTCTTGGAAAACGTCTTGGAAAATTAATCTAGCACAAAAGTATCGCATAAATGTTAAAACACAGTTATCTCAATGCCATTTTAAGTCGTTCTTCTTGTGTTGTTGCCTTCCTCATCACAGTGCTACCCCATGAAATAGTTTGTCCGAATTCCCCCAGTATTTCAAAGAAAGAACATTCAGACATCAGGAAGTACAAAAAAATATCCGGAAAATTGCACACATCGTGGTACAAAATCTGGAACTGCCCATACTGTGCACGCATTTCTACAATTGAATGCACCCAGGACGTCCGAAATAGCCTTCTCCTCCTACATCGTTGGAGAAAACACTACAACACAGCTAAAATAATATCCCTGTACTTAATATATATATATATTTATTTATTATTAACATTTAATACGACACGACCGATTGTAAATCCTTTTTCACAAAAAAATTACTCTCGACTGGGGAAAATCAACTCGGCGCCCTGTGGCAGATTACAAACTAACAAAAAAAATAAGCTGTAAAGTACAGTAAGCGTGTACATGTAGTGTGGGGCAAATAGGACGCTGGTAGGTGGGAATACACTGACCAACAGAACTGGTGTTCCTGCAGTGGTTAATGTACGTGTCAACCTTCCCACTTGTCGACAATGCCTGTAAAGATTGTGCAGACCCCAGAGTTAGTTCGATATTATTTCTTCTTTAGTATCGATATTTACAATGTGATTAACGTCTCGTCGACAGCACGGTTATTAGTGACGGAAACACGCGCGGAAGATCAGGAGAGGGAAAGGAACCGTTATGAATTTGCCAGGAGTGACTTCGGAAAACCTCAATCACGCTGGCTGGACCGGGGGTCGAACGTATATCCTCTTGAATGCGAGTTCCGGGTGTTAAGACTGAGCCACCTCGCTCGGTTCTTCCGCAGTAGAACCACAACTGTACATGTGCACAGAATGCAGGATTAAAGGCTGTTCACGATAAAGTGAACACTTTTGAAATCAACCTTAGAATAATGTCACTGCTTATGCGTGAATATATTTTAACGGGCGCACTGAGTGACATGCGCCCAGCTAAGTTGGTAACGATGGCTGTATTGTAGTTCCATAACTAAACATAGAATAAAAAGTGTTAAGTAAACATTTGTGATAACTTAAAATTATTTATTCAGTTTTCTGTTTCTTTTTTTAAAGCATCAAAGTGTATAAATAAAAAAAATTAAATATTTAGTTTTCTAGTAATTTCACAGTTTCACTTGACCAAAGATTGAATACAATGATACGGCCCATTACAATGTTAATTTTACATAAGGTGGAAGAGTACACACCGTCCATACAAGTGCAGGGTTTTCAAATGTGCTCATTTTACTGTAAACAGCCTATAGCAGTTAACAAAACATTCCATAGTATTTCAGTGATGGAATTCTGCTGACCCGTTTAGACTCTGTACATTCTACTACTTCGCATCATTTGACTGGGAAATTAATGGAACGCACACACAACTATTGACTAAGCGACAGCTATTGTGCCTTACGAACCATGATACATCGATGGTAAACCTGTCAAACGTTGTCAGCTAAGTGTCTCGCAGGCTTACAATCTTCTCAATGGCGGGGGCCACGGTGGCTGAGCAGTTAGCTTGCTCGCCCCCCACCAAGGCGATCCGAGCTCAATCTCCGGCCGGGTCACTCTGGATTCTCGCATGTGGGAATCGTGTCGCTGCCCTTTCGTTCCGGCACTGCTCCATACTAACCTCAATCACCCTCATCGGCTCTCAAGACCTCGATGTTAAGAGCCGTCCAAATGTCTTCACTCACTCACTCATTCCCAGTGGTCCAGTTTTTCACCCATAATTGTGTAGATATTTGACGTTTTAATTGTCATGGTGGCTGTGAAGGCTAGACAATATACATATGATAGGAATTCGCAGTACTTGAAAATGTACAAATATTTTTCATTGCACTGGCACTGGTTTAGAATGCAAGGTCTAAATGCATGACTTAAAGAAATAAACCTTTTGTGAAGCTCTAATTGTCTTCAACAGTCCTTGTTATTTACTCGCTGTGTCTTTGTTAGTCCGGTCATTTATTGTAGTAGCGTGCCTGGTTATCTCTATATCCGGGATTCGAGTCCCGGCCAGATCAGAGACACTTCAAACCTGGAAAACTAACTTCCCGTGCTCTATAGCCTATCTGACGTGCCTTCCCGTCATTTTCGTTTTGCAGAATACAATGGCAAACCATCGTATTATCGTTATGACTAATCAACATAACACACACATTGTCAATAATTCTAGGTTATCTCGTGTTCTCAGGAGACTGTTAGGGGGGCCTCTAACCCAGTTTACCGAATCACAATAATTACTGATATCTCCAGCGTTTCTCGAGTTGTGGCAACATTTACTTCTGACATTATTTGGTCTCTTTCTTCTCAAACTTACTTCGAGATTTATTGAAAAACTTATGAGTAAGGACGCTCTGAACTGAGAGAAAGATTTTTTTTTACCAGATAAAAATATATTTGCTTCAAAAGTACTCGTTTACAATGAACAACTAATCTGCTTTGCTCCAAATATTGGCGTTCATCCTTTGAACAAAAAAAAAATAATATGTTGAGCTGAAGAATTATTTGCCTGTTCTACCATCATCTATATGTATTTAGTACACACAACTATTTTAACAGAACGCACAATAAATCGGTTTGGTTAGAGTATACATTAATAACATTTTGTACAGCTTCGTTTGAAGAAAATAATACACTATTTTAAATGGAAAAATTTGATATCTATTGTTACAGAATCTATTGCCCCCCCCCCCCCTCCAAATGCTTGGTCTAGATGTGGCATTTATTTGGTTCGCTGCGCTTGATTGCCTTCGTCCGAAAACAGGGTTCGAGAGTAGGTTTGTAATTCGTGACAGGATAACGACAATGTTTCCGTGCATTCATTACTGTATAATAATGGTACAAACAGTCCCAATTAAACTATTTAAAATGAAATGAAAAAGTAAAGAAGTAACACTCTAAAACATTTACTCGCATGCGTACCTTGTATTGAAATATGACGTATTACCAAACATTCCGAATCCGTAAACAGTCACGTTAGCTGAGGTTTTTAAGGTATAGCGTGCATGTGCAGAAGTCCCGAGATTGAAACCCCAACATGCACGGCATTTTTTACAATAACTTAAACTGTTTATGGTACGTAGAGCGATAGAAATATTTAATGCAACTAACGAAATCTTCCAAGTTTGTGGGAAAAAACTATGGAAATGCAATTGATTTACTTTCAGCAGCAAAGTATTTAAATTCCCTTACAGAAACAATTAATTTGGTTGCACATAAAATTTGTTTGAATCAACAAAACCTTACCCTCAGTCTGGCTGCCTTAGGGAGCCTTTAGGGAGCCGCGTACCTGTCGATTGAACTTCGTTGCAGAGCATTTGGTATCTTCTTTTTTTTTTTTTTTTTTTTTATGAAACCAGTAAACGTGTTCCCAATAAACCGATACACGAAAAGATAATTCACTTCAGACGAGGAATTCTCGCTGTAACTTACAACACAGATTTTATATTTTATTTTGGGGGTCGACGAGGCATAGCGCATTGCTTTGCACATGTTTTGAAACATGTATTGCTAGGCTACCGTTGCCAGTATCACTTTTGTGAACGCAGGAAACAAATATTTGCTTATTTCTTTCCTGCAGTCACCAGTCAAAAATTAATAAACATTATAGAGTTGTAATAGTTTCATAAAGCTTTAGAAACTATTATTTATGCCATGTCATGTGAGAAATTTCGTTCAATGTTCTTAAATGGAACTTATAGCAAAAAAAGTGAAAATCCAAAATGGCGGGGCTTTATCCCCCTTAAAGACATCTCACACATTATAAGTACTATTGCCTTGTATGAAGTATGTATGTATGAAGTATGAAGTATGAAGGGCTACTTCAACACAGCTTAAAACGGCAACTTTACAGGGCTGTATGTGAAAATATAATGGTTGGAAACATGCAAGACTATAGTAGGGCATTCCATTGAAGTTCACTGCAGACATTCCACCAGCTCCATCGCTTAAAGTCTTGTAGGTTCAGGCAAGGCGACGCGACGAGAACACTGTTCGCCAGTTCAGAGCCATGCGCGTAGGAGCGTTGGGGAACTAGGCACGCGTGACAGTGTCGACCTTATCACACCTTTGATTTTGCGACGTAATTTCGTATCCCGATACGTTTTGAAGACGTACCCTTTTTCTACCTCCCTAAGTGAAACAGCATTTATTTAATTCACTTTGAATGGCCACGGGCCAATGAATAACTCACAACAAAATCATAACCGCATCTAGTGCAAGAATGTCAGGAAAAAAAGTCATCTCAGCGTGACAGCAACAAACGTCTAAGCGGTTACCATTCCGGGTACTCAAGGAACTGTAAGTTTAGGGTAAAGGCCATTCACCTCATGAGATTTCATTCTCTCCAGTTATCGCCAGAGTACATCTCCAGCCGACATTTCCTTTCCCTGTCCAGTTTCACGGCCACATTTTGGTCCAAGGACTTCTTCGCAAGAGAAGATGGTATTTTTTTTTCTTTGTTGGTGTGCGATGGCGCTGTGACGAGGGACCAGTTCTGCCCACGGTCGTCGCCATCTGGGATCGCCATCACCGCGCCCCGTGGGTCATAGAGCCGGGCCCACGCCGCTTCGCAGGACGTTCTTCTGACCTCTTCATTCGCCGACAGCCGCCACCGCCCGTCTCCGGAGGCGCAAGAGAACGAGCTGTCAGCATAGGCCTACTCTTCGTCGCCACAAGGTGGGAAGGTATGTAGGGTTTGATGTCTCTTCGACGGCGAGGTCATTAAAAGTGGAAGTGGAAAGATTTGGGCGGCTCTTAACATCGAGGTTTTGAGAGCCGATGAGGGTGAACGAAGTGAGTATGGAGCAGCGTCGGAATTCTAGTTCGGTGGAAACAGGAGATCCTCGAGAAAACCCACCTACCAGCAGCATAGTCCAGCACGATTCCTACATGCAAACATCCCGCCGGGAATCGAACCCGGTTCGTCAAGTTGGGAGGTGAGTAGTTTAACCACTACACCACACCGGCCCCGCGAGGTCATTTGAGACGGAGGAAGTTGTTCAGAAAAATTCCGTGTGCATTTAAATGAAGCGCATCCATCGCTGTAAATATGCCTTACAGCAGAGCAAAGAAAGAGAAAAGCAGACAAATCGTAGACAATGGACGACAAATAACTTAGGAACTATATAAGGACTTAGCAGGCAATAAAACGTGAAGCAATGAGCAACCTTAAAAAAATGTACAAGAAAATTGGTAAACAACAACTTTAATGAACCTCGCTATGAACACAACGACAAACTGCAACAATCAATCGACCCAGAAAAAAAAAACTATACCTATCAGAGAACGCGGCACAATAATGAAAAAGAAAACTAAAAATAATACTTTTAGATTACACAACTACGGCTGACAAACATGTGGAAATGATTAAAAAATTATAAAACATTACACAAACAAAAAGAAATAAAAAACCCACCAAAACTAAACACCAGTGTCAAGGAACACAATAAGACATCAAGAACAAAAACTCAGTACAGTAAATGAAACAAGACTTTACCTAAAGACACGGCAGGGCAATAACGAAAACCCAGCAAAGATAATTTAAGCAAGACTTCACGACGACCATTTCGGGGTATGGAATCTGTCCGCTTCCGTAAACCAGACACTGGATGCATTTCACAGTCGCAATAATATATTGTACCATGCTTGCTGCTCTGCATCGCCGTTCCAATCGAGCGAGCGAAGGAGTGTGCCAAGGACAGACTATAAAACCCGAGGAGTGTGTGGAGATTTACAAATACGGGCCGCCGCGCGTACCACCGCTGCCAGATAAGGCAATCGCGACTTGCGAGTTCGCAACATTGGGCGGATTGAATTTCTAGCGTTATCTTTGAAATAATGTTTAGGTTATCGCCCTTTCCTCACTCAGCGAGACTTGGGGTACAGGTAAACTTTTAGATCAGGCCAACGAAACTAGTCGTGACGGACCTTCGAGTCGACAGTCTAGGGTTTGGAAGTTTGGGTGATCTTAAGAGCCAGGTGTGAGAAGGCAGCGAAGCCACGAGGCAGCAAAGTGACGAGTGGCGAGAGAGTAGGAGTGAAGTATGCGGACTGCGAGCAGCGGTACAGTGAAGGGTGTGACTGGTAGGCGGGACTATTGAACTAGATGTGTGAGTAACAGACAATGGGAATAATGGCAATAGACTAATTGAATACGTGTAAATAATGCGTGTGAGTTAAGTGGCTGTAACGAACATAGATACATTGATAAGGGTTTCAGTTCGAATGGAGATATACATTAAATATTGCGCTCACTGAAAAATAGTGGAGATAGGCACTTCAATGTAAATAATAGTTGTGTGAATAAATTTTAAAATCAGAATTAGTCATTTTATTTTTATTAAGACCTCCAACCTTCACGAACCCGTATAGGCCTACACCCCCCTCTTGCATCTTGTTACGATATTTACGTTCGTTTAACTGTGCAGTGTTTGTGTTCCTTCGAGTTTTTGTTTGCATTGTTTCATTATGACCTCTGGCATTCGTTTCCTTATCCGATTCATCATTGCAGTTTGTCAACGATTTTCCTTGACCAGTTGCCTATTGCTCGTTGCGTCATGTTCTAGACAACTAGATGTTTCTATAGTTCCTTGTAGTAGAATGATTATACCGATTCTGGTATAGTGTATTTTTAATGGGGCAAATACTGGATACGAGATAAGAGCTAGGAGCCGACCGGCCGCCATGGTGTAATATCAATCGACCATCATGTTGGATCCAGGTGATCTTGACCTTGACCTTAACCCATTGATCTTTTACCTTGAAACCAAAAAAATTAAAAATATTGCAAAAAAGTAATGTATTACAAATTTAATAAAAAAATATTATTAAAAAATTGAAAGAATTAAAGAAATGTATTTAAAAAAGTTCATTAAAAATTATATTAAATATTTATATAAAAAACACACATTTTCGGAGAGTCCTCCACCACATCCCTATTCCACCCATACCACATATAATGTCCATTTATTTTGAGTATCGCCTACTACAGCACACTGGTAAGTTCAGTACCAATATATCAGGTCGCAGGGCATCCACGCGAACCACATTATGTAGTTACAATTAACGAAAAAAAAAAACGTTTTTAGGAGACGAGGCCTTGCATATGTAAGACACATCGTTTTAGCCGCAGTAGCGACGATGGGAGTTGTGGGTTGGTACCTCGTGCAGTATTCACGATTTGGTTCTCATGAGTTGTACTTTGCTTTTTCTAGAACACTAGCTGTCGAAAGAGTGCGGCCGCCTGGAGCCTGGGAAAGAGCAAGCATTCAGCCTACAGTGGCGACTTAATGCTAGCTAACAAGACATGGGATATTTGACACTTGAAATATAAATTCTGGCATAAATATTTTCTATGTCAATTACGCCTATATACATACACATCAAATCTGAAACAATATATAGTAATTTTTTTAAATGTTTATTCCCTTACACCAAAGTCAGTTTTGTAGCAATCTACAGGAATAAGACCTCACACGCAAATTACCACAAGAAAAAGAAATTATGTTTAATTCGTAAACAGTGTACATTATGGTTAGCCCGGGAAGGACCCTACCAGACGAGTTGAAAAAATTTGTGACCGACTCGTTAACTATTAACTTTTCATTGTTGACATGCCAATGAATAGATAATTTTAATATGAAAGTATCTTTCGACCTCGTCTTATTTCACATAAATTTTTATTTATTTTATGTTAAAATTTAGTCGGCAGGCTTTGCGTACCCGAATTAGTTTTTTATACAGTTGCTACCGCAACACGAATCAGGCAAAGAGAGAGACCTATAAGCGATAAAACTGTAATATTTTCTGAAATAATCTCGGCTAATAGGACTGTGATATTTCGGAAGTCATGCAATGAGTATAAGCCTCTACCATTATGTAAGCTATTTTCTTCTGCTTGTTTTATATCTGACATTAGATTCGCAGAAGGATGCAGTGTGAACTGGTGAGGGTTGGTGTGTATTAAAGTTGATTGGCATATGGATTTGTGTGTATTGGTGCGTGGATTGATTGTAGTGCTGATTGTGGTGCATGTGGTGCTGATTGTGGTGCATGTAGTGCTGATTGTGGTGCATGTGGTGCATGCAGTGCTGTTTGTAGTGCCTGTGATTTTGTTTATAACGTGATTCACCCCATTCCTGGACTTTTGTATAATACTAGGTTAATTCCTATAATGTGCTAATATTTCTGTATTGTACTGTACTATTTCACCTGGTTGCTTTGTGTCGCAATATGGATGGAGGACTGTGGTCGGCACCTAGCTACTCCCTTAAGAATATTTTATTTTTCATATGGCGCCGATCACAGGAAATTTGACTGAAAGGTGGTTTTGGTGCACCGTATGTTGTGACACTCCACAACGATATAGTATTACTCTGTTACATTGATGAAATTTGATACAGTTACAGTAATAACCGAATCTATGACATTTTACTCTTTGTTACTTATTAACTTAATTTTTCGCACATGACCATTGTCTTACTAGTGCTAGTATTTTATGAACTCGTGTTAGATTTATATACAATTTATCCTTGAGCTAGTTGTAATACAATCTTTTTTACAATTTGTAATAACTTGACTTTTATACATGAATATTTTCTGATAACTTTATACCATTAAACGAGGACCCCCTCTCTTTGTAATTACCACATGTGGCTCCTGGAGTTCTCCTGAACACTGCTGTTCTCCCTTCAACAGTACTGCAATTATGTGCGAAAAAGACTTAGGTCGCATTTTCGTGCATGCTCACAACGTTGTGATGTGTCTGCGTTCATTATCTGTGTGGATGGCGCAAAACTCTTTAGGGCATTAGAACTATTATTTTATACCATGGTGTGGTAATGCTTGCTTGAAATTAATGTTTATCTAGTGCACATTATTATATTACATATAGCTTGGCGTTAGTCGCGTGAATACTGCATTTCAACATAAATGTGTGCCCGTATCAAGTGTTCGTGATAATTGTATGTGCCGGCCGGCTTAATATGCTTGTTGAATTTTGGATTGTAAGAACATATTATTCTGTGATTATTGTTATTATAATTGCGAGATCTAGCTTAATTAAATTTGTGCTCCATTGTACAATATAACGACTGCCATAGTCATAAGCTGTGCATGCTGTACTGCCAGATTTTGCGGCATGCTACTGTGCATCGCCATCAAGATGGCAGGGTGCGTATTTTGTTTTGCGAGCAGTTCTTCGTAACATTTCCTTGCGTTCAAACTGTCCTAGGATTTATGGATATGATTTTGGTCCCTACTGGAGAAAGTAAGTTACTTGACTTTATATTCTTATGCATTTTACACAACTTTACATAAAATAATGGACATTTTTAATAGTTTAACATATAACATCGCATTCAATGTGTTTGTAATGAAATTAACTGCCTGCGCCAAAATATTAATTTTTGTTTACACTATCATTTTTATCAGCGCAACTGATTTAACTGTAATATTAATGTTCTTATTAGACAAAATGACCCTATTCGATAACTTGTTTAATTGTGTTGGAATTTGTTCGTCGTTTGAGAGCAATGCTTATTAGTAAGAAAATTGCAGCACCAATTACCTATGCCTTCAATAATTTTAATGCCTCGATTTTGCTTTTTTTAACTGTGATTTCATTGAGAAATTGCTGAACAATACCATCATCGACCACTTTTACGTATTTATAGATCACCTTAGGGTTCTGACTCACTGGTGTTACATTTGTCTCGTGTGCTTTGTGTAACCGTATATCTAATGCTTGTGGTGCAGTAGGTTTTTGGATAGGTATGATATATATGAGTGGTATGGTCTCCTGATAATAGAATTTTGTGTTTAGCCTTCTCCAGTAGAGTCCAGCATGCATATGATATGATGCAAAACTTATTGAACACACAATAGTATTACAGGCGATGACCGCTATTCTTCTTAGCGCTGTTGCCATGGCTCTCTTCTGTCACCTGCAACATAACAAAGTTAAATTAATTTCGTACATGGTCGACTTTAGTATTCCGCATTGTAGCGTCTCCCCTTACTTAGCTCCTATTCTGATATTCTGACCACTTAACCAATAATATCACAAGCAATCTGCTATCAAGAATAGGTCGGGGTAGACGTACTTATTCAGGGACGTAGCACTACTAGTTCACTAACAACTTCAATAAGTTTATAACACAACTACTTTATTGAACATTAGACATATGTATAATACAGGAATTGATACAACATGTTACAATGAATGATTAAATAAACAAATATCTAATTAACGATTACTCACAGGCGACTCGGTGCTGCTTAAGTCACAATATTCTCAACTACCTAACCTCGGCAGTTAATATTATTTAGCACTTACGGGGACGATGGGGTCTCAAAGAATGACTTTATGGCCTAACTGCTAGTTCAAGTTATGCTCACCAATTAACACTGAAGAGGGACCCAGAGTTCCTCTAGGTCTCGGTGTCGTGATGCTCTCGTTGCTAGTTTTGGCAACTAAAGTCGTGGTACCTCAAGCGTTGTCAAGTCACTGGGAGGGGGGGGGGGGCAGCATCTACGGCCGTTTTATACGCCTCGCCCAGTAGGCCAGCGTCGTGTGTTTACAAAACTTTCGCAATCCATACCTTGTCGTAGTTTAGGTGATAATTATCGTAAGAGGCCCTTCCTGGCCGCTACAGCATGGTGACGATATATTTTGGTTCGCCATGCTTGTTGGTTTGGATTTGTAGTGTCGAGGGGCCAATTATATCTGTTACTCTAAATGGTCCCTTGTATTTGAAAGTCAAGACTTTACTATGTGCCCTGTTTTTTTACCCATACCCAATCTCCTATTTCAATATTATTGGGTTTATATTTTCTATGAAATAACATTTTTTGGTTTTTGTTGCACCTGGTGTAAATTTAACCTAGCTTGCTTCCTGTGTTGTATAAGTTTCTGGTACCAATTTTCGCCTCTTTGGGAGTGTTTGTTAGCATTTATGTGTGATGGTTGTGTAGCCTCCACACCGTGTAATAAATTAATTTGCATGGATTGTGTGATTGCATTTACGCTAGTATTTTAATTAAAAATAATAAATTCTACATACTTATCCCAACTAGCAAGGTCTTCATATGTGCATGAGGTTAACTGCCGACTAAGAACCTTAATCATTGCCTCAACAAGTACGTTACAAGCTGGGTTATATGCCATAGTTTGCAATTTATTAATTTGTCATTTTTTGAGTAATTCAGTGACTGGTTTATTATTGAATGAAGTGCCTCTATCGGTTAATATTTATTACGCCAACCATATTTGAATATTATTTATTTAATGAAATTGGAACATGTTTGGGCATCCATCGAATTTACGGGATTTGCTACTACATACCTGTTAAAAAATTCTATCAATATTACTAAATATTTATTGCCTTTTTTAGATCTTTGCAGTGGATATTTTGCAGCTATCGCCGATGATTGGAGCATTGTGGTGGAGTTATTGGCTGGAGTTGCCCTTTGTTTTTGATTTGTTGGTTTGATCGTTTGACAAATTGGGAAATTCTTAATATAAGTTTTAACATCTTTATTCGTGATTTCCCAGAAATGTGTGTTTTTGATTTTTTTCAGTGTTTTAAATGTGCCAAAGTGGCCACCTCATGGTAGTGAGTCATGGTGTTCTGATATGACCTCATTTATATAATAATTTGATACTTGGGTGAGTTTTTCTATCCTACTGGCACATGGATTTTGAAGTAGATATCTCCATTGGCTGTGATGCCATATCGCCTGGCTAATTTTTGATATTTAGGTTCAAATTTTGTTGGGTCTGCTACCACTATTTTTAATTTCTGAATATGGGGGTCCCTTTCCTATTCTCCTAAAAATGGTGACCTTTGTGTAATTAGTGAGCACAAAATAATTTGTTGCCATTTTCAATTTTTTATGTAATCCTGTTCTTGTTGGTATATTGGTAGATAATGTGTCACCTGTATTTTTGTATAATGATTTGAAACTCTAGAAGTGGATATATGTTTGGGCTATTTTCGATTATTATTTCAATATTGATTTAAAACACATCTGATATAAATTCTGTTATAGCTGGGAGCGGAATAAGTTCCTCATTCAAAACAGCTTTGCTTATATGTGACATCATCCATGTTTTCACTTTTTCATGTTAGTTCCTTATGTCTGATTTATTTGTTATATATTTTGCTATAACTTGTTTTATTTGAAAATCTTTGTTTGCATTATGATATAAGGTATCTACTAATGCCCTGTATATAGTATTGCAGCACATAATGTCTATTTTGACATTATATTTACTATAATTTACGTCTATTACTTTTGTTTCTGCTTGACCTATGGTCATTATGGGGCTCATCGCATCTGCTAATGTGTTAAGTTTACCCTTAACTATTTTGGCTTGGAAATATTATTCTGCTAAAGCTTTTGGCATTTTTTGAATTCTGGGGTTGTGTTCTGCCATAGTTTTCAAATTTTCCAAGCTCGTCTGATCGGATTCGATCATGAATGCTCTTTCATAGTGATACTGTCTGAAGCAGTTACAAAAATATTTAATGAAACCTAGCTCGCATTCCATTGTACTCCATTTAGCTTTATTTAAAGAAAATTTCTTTGATGCAAATGTTATGATACTACTGTTTTTGTTGTCGGTTTCTTGCTGCATTAGAACTGCACCTATCACTGTCTGTGATGCATCACAAGCTAGTGTGGTGTGTTTGTTTAATCAAAATTTTGCAAAATTGGTGCAGTTTGTATAGCCTTTCTGAACTCTAGGTATGCCCTAAGTTATTTCTTTCCCCATTTATATGTTGTGTGTTGTTTGGTGAGTTATATGAGGGGTTTTGCTTTAGTAGCATAATTTTGTATGTACCTATGTGGGTATCATGTCATGCCTAGGAATTTTCGCAACTCTTTTAAATTTCTGGGGGTGACATTTGTTGTATGACTTTTACCTTGTCTGGGTCTGTAACGATCCCTTAAGGTGTTATGAACTCACCTCATATTTTAATAATTTATTGAGCAAATTAACATTTCTTAGAATTTATTTTTACATTAAGTTTCCTCAATCTTTGCATTACTTTTATAATGTTAGTTACATGCTCTATAAATGTATTCCCAATGATAAAAATTTTGTCGATGTATGTGATTGCCATATTTCATCTCAATCGTCCCAAGAGATGATCAATAAATTGTTAAAAATACTGCAGAGCTTTAATAAGTCTTACCAGCATTCTCCTGTACAGATAAATACCCACACCATATATTGAGAATGCTAACTTATGTAGTTATTCCTTCCTAACTGGTATGGTATTACATACAGAAAATAAATCTAATGATGTAATAAATTTGGAATTTTTAAATGTACTATAGTATATCATCTTTTCTTGGGAAAGGAAACTGCAATATTTTTAAATAATGATTCAATCGTCAAAAACTGTTAAGAATTATATACTTTAATCTTTTTTGCATATAACTAAACAAGGGGCAGCATAAGTTGAGACTGATTGCTCCACGGTCCCTGCACTTCACATATCTTTAATCTGTTGCAAAAGTTCGTCGCAAATTTTTGTGCTAATTATATAGGGCCTACTATGGATTGCCTTATCTGTGATCATTTCTAGTTTTATTTGGTAATTACTGGCTTCTGTAAGATCTAGTATGCTATATGCAAAGTTATCTTTATTTTTGTTTTTATTTATTCTTGTTTTTGATACTCATCGAGGTTTTTTAATTTTACAAAATATTGGCTCTTGTATATTCGCATCTATGTTTTCTATTCTGTTAATGTAGTATTGAATTGAATTGCTTATTTCAGAAATCCCATATCGACCAACATATGCCAAATTGAGTTATTGGTACATTAATTTTACTTGTATATAGGCAAATTGTTTAGTGCAGAAAGCCCATGTCTGCGATTCTCTAAAAGAGTCTTACAGCATCTTGAAACCCCTCTTTACAACATATATCCCCTAGCAGCCATAACATATAGTGTTTCTGAACTAAATTGCATACAGTTAACAAGTTGGCAGACATGAGTGTATTATTTTCAAGTTGGTTGTAATGTGTTGTTCTGTGTAGATGACTGTCGATATTAATACCATATCTGTGTGAACTATTGTGTTGTGCAATGGACATTGTCCATGTTATTATTGGTTATGTTTTAATATTAATAGGCATAAAAGAAGCATATTGAGCAGTAGCTCAGAAGAGAAACCTATCTCGAAATGGAGAAAAGGGAATACACATGAAGAAACCTATCAGTGTAAAGTAATATGTACAGATCGTGTGAAAGGTGAAAGTTGTACGACGTATAGAGGCAAACATGTAGACAAGAAAACCGCTCCTAATTCAGTCACATGCAAGTGCACAGGTAAATGTTTTTTACATTTAAATGAAGAGAACATACTTCTTATTTAGAATTGCTTCTACTCACCGAACAACCAAGATGCTCAAGATGTGCATCTTCAAAATTTGATTGAGGTTAGTGACATCCAACATAGGTGCACACAAAATAAAGCTTTCTCATGAAAAAAGTGATCTCCAGGATGGTACACAAGCAGATGGTCTGTTTTCAAGAAAACTCATTCATTTATTTATAACCTGAGAGTGAATGATATGCTTCAACATGTTTGCAAAATCAAATTCCTGCAAGTGCATCGTGTTTCATCTGATAGAGTACATCGACTTTGTAACCTTCTAGTTTATCATAAAAGTCTTCATCATGACATACATGGCAAGAATCGTAGTGGGGATGTGATTCAGGAGGATGTTTGTGTTAAAATACATGTACATATATCTAAGTCTGATATGGAAGACAATGTAAGAAGTATTTAGATGCTCGACTCAATGTTGTTACCATGCATCAGATGTTTGTGAACAGCCACCCAGAGTTGCAAAATGTGGTGAAATATTGTTTCCATTGCCACTATTTTAAGGAAAACTTTGGATATGCTTTTGGCAGGCCACAGGTTGATGTTTGCAACCAATTTGAAAGACTGAATGTCAAAATGAAAGACCTGCAGTTAAGCGAGAATGCCATACGGAATGTTGCCATGGAGATGATAACACACAAAAGAAGGGCCAAGAAATGTTATACGACATTGAAAAGTGCAAGTGAAAAGCAGGATACAGACACTGTTGCACTCTGTTTAAACTGTATGCAAAATTTACCCCTACCTCTAATACCTGTGCAGGAGGTGTTTTATCTGCACCAGCTGTGGGTGTATGTATTTTGCATCCATGATTTAAAATAGAACAAAGCAAAAATCCATGTGCATCATGAAGAAGAGTCAAACAATTTCCCAAACAAAGTGTGCTCTTCTTATTGCATTATATTCGGAATGAAATATCAAGTTTGGCAAAGAAGCTTCTTTGGTTCAGTGATGGAAGTGCTGGACAAAACAAAAACCACACAGTTGTGTGGTTTCTGTCAAATTTATGTGACACTGGGCAGTTCGATGTGGTCAACCATTACTTCCCAGTGCGTGGCTACCCGTTACTCCTGTGCGATAGGGATTTTGGATCGATCAAGCGAATTTTGAGGCAAACTGATCGAATATACACTCCTGAACAGTATGCACAACTCATGGTGAAAGCAAGTAGAGTCGGTCACATCTCCATTCATCAGGTGTCTACAGAAGAGATTCTATTATTCAAAGACTGGTGGCCACGTTTGTATAAGAAAACAACCTACACTGATGAAACTTCAGGGAGAGATTATCAAAAGACCAGAGAATATCATTAGGGATATCAACATACAAACAGTTTTCCTACAGTTGTGAAACTCCTGGTACAGTTGTCGCAAACCTCTTTATCAATGGCTTGTGCCCTTCTACCTCTTATCTCCGAAAGACAAATAATGTACCTGCACTACCATCGCAGAAGGCATATCCTGGTGGAAAGATCCCTATATATGACAAGAAACTGCAAGACCTGCAAAAGCTGTTGGAGTACACCCGAGGATACAAAACATTCTACAATGAGAGATTGAAGTAGCCTACAACTGCAGCAGAATGTCACAATTCAGACTCAGAAGTCGAATGTGACTAGGCCCTCTGTCTAACTTAGTTATTAGGTTTTGTACAATCAAAAAGTGTGTAGATTTGTATGAATTTATATGTTTGTGTACAATACTAATAGGCCTTCAACCTATAGAAGTTCAGTATAAGGTGGTGTAGTTTTCACAATGAGTATTTTTTTGTTTATATTTGCCAGATCTGGGTAAAGTTCGAATGTGAGTAGGCCTCCTGTCTAGATTAGTAGTTAGTATTTATTAAGGTTTATACTTTCCAAAGTGGTTATTTTTGTATATTTTTTTTTACTGGTGCATCCTTTTTTGATGATAAATTTTTCTGTAATAATGTTAAATATGCATAGCTACAAAACTAACAGAAAATTATATTTCTCTGTCCTTAACGCTAAATATTACAACAACATAATGATTACAACCAGTTCAGTGCAGAAATCCTCTATGTGTAGATTTAAAGATAATATTTTTTACAGGCATAAAATACATTGTAGCTTTCCAATACCACAGATAGATTTACATCACATTTTACACTTGTGTTTTTTATAACATTTAACAACACATATTATTGCAGTAGGATAGTTTTTTAATGTTTTCTCAAAACATGGTCAACTGGAGATTGAGGGATTATGAAATTAGCAATTCAATTGTGTCGGTGTGTTAATTCTCTATTACATTAGTGTGGATTGGAATTTGTATCACCTTATCATAATCATTTCGATTAATAAACATTACATTATATTTAAGAAATGGTATGACATCATATTTTTTCAAAAAGTCAACATCTAATATGACATCCATTTTTAGGTTATCAATAACTAAAAGGTCTTGTGGAAATGTGAGTCCTGATATAATTAATCTAATATTCGACTTATATTTGGGGGTGTCGATTTCTTCGGTTGCCCCTACTAGCAAAAACTGTTCTTTTATGGGTACTAGTTGTTGATTAGTAATGAGTGTACTTGCCATACAACTGCGTGATCATCCTGTGTCTAAGAGAATATAACATTCTCTACCTCATATTTTAATTTGCACGTGTGGTGTGGAAGTTCGCAATTTGGCTTGTTGACAATGATGGTGCTGAGCACGTAGTGATTGTTTTGCTGACTTGTTAGGAGACCCTGCTTCGGCTCAGTTCTTTTGTTTTGCTACTGTCATCGTAGCTAATGCGCGGTTCTGTGTTTGTATTTTTGATGTGTGAAGCACTTTCCTTGTTTTCATGTGTATTGATTCGGAGTTTCACGTAACCAATGCTAAATTTGTTTTTAAAACTTTTAAAGGAGCCTGGAATGTCAGAATGGAATTCAATTTCCTTTTTAGGGAACAAATCACAATTCTTAGCTTTATGTCCATTATAAAAACAAAGTGCGCATATCTGCTGAGCTTCGTTTCATGGACCTATAAACTGCCATTTTCCACGACTTGCCTTGTTACTGTCAACTGTTTTGCTAGCTTGCATTTTTTCGCTCTTGCATTTTACAACCATGTTTTTGGCTGTATTGTCCATGGTTACTTTTATGTCATTGTGCACCATTTTCTTTTGCTTTTGGTTTTACTTTCATGGTTGTGTGATGTCCTTGTACTGTGATTTAGCCTGTACATTTTTATCCCTAACAAAGAATATTTTGGACTGAACTGCATTTTCGTTCTTGCCTACATGATTTTGAAGAATATTCTGTTTTTGTCCAACTACTATTGTATTGCGTTTATTACTCGTGGTATTTAAGCACTATGTCTACATATGACGTGTCTGGTGTGCATTTGCTAAATACGGCTCTGCACATATTTTTTGATTTGATTTCCATGGGGGAAATATGTCTCTCACTTTCAAGGTACATGCTGTTTTCCTGGCTTATATATTCACCTCTATAGTGACTTTATTTGCGTTTTTTTCTGTAATTACTACTATACTGTTCCCCTCATAGGCCCCAATTATGGTATTTGCTGTTTGTGTAGTTATATCCCTTATTTTTTCCCCTGGGGTGGTCCAACACTGTATTGGGGTAATTCTGTGTATATTGTGGCGTGTATCTCTGGGACTTAACCTATACTGCCATGCATTTGCCTTATTTTTCACTATACTTGTAGTCTGTGGCATTTTGTTTTTCATTTCTATACTTAACTTAGCTAATTTCTCCTTTAGTCCCACTATCTCCTCTTGGAGTTAATTTTCTCTACATTTTGGGACTGGTTCTCAATATATTGATTGTATCTTAATATCCAAAGTTCAACTGTCTTTAAATTTTCTAGATGTTGCTTTAGCATGTCATTTTCTAGCACTACAAATTTTATTAGCTACTGTCAGCAATAGTGACTTCCATATTATGTTTATTATCTCCGATTCTGGCAAGTGGGGATTACATTGTTTTTGTAGAAGATTAATTCTTATACGTGCACGTGGTAACTCTCTCCCTCTCTTTGTTTCTTAGTGTGGAGTAAGTTTCTATACCCATCTTTGTAGTCCATAGGTGTGAATGTTTCTGTTAATTAAGTTTCAATGTCTCTCCATGTTATGCCTTCTGTATTTGTGTGGTAAGTGTTCTTATATGCCTGTTTGGTTGTGGCTTGCAAATAAAATTTTAGACATCTACATTTCTCTGTATCACTCCACTGATTAATTTCACTGGCTGCTTTATAAGTATCTAAAAACTCTTCCACACTTTCATATGTGTCACCTGAGAATATGGGTATCTTTTCCGGTTGTTTGACCACAATCTGTACCGACTGTGCTGTTTATCCTCTCTGTTGTTACATTTTGGTAAATGTGTGGTGCTGTATAGGTCTGTTGTGTGGGAATGGTGAATGTGTTTCCTTTGTTTGCAAGTTGTGTAGAGAACGTGGTCTGAGGTCCTCACTTGTGCTTTCCTCAGATGTGCATATGTCTGTGTTGTTTGGCATAGTGTGTACGGTGATCTCTTGATTGTAATGAAATTAATATTCTAGTGCCTCATTTTGTTGTGTAGCTGAACTCTTTTTATGATCTGCTGAAGTACTTGCATCATTATTTAAGTTAGCTTGTGCTTGTAACTCCTTATCTCTCACGTACTTTGCGTCGGTTAATTATAATCTGGCCGCTTTAACAAATTTCTTAACTGAAGATGGGGCCGATTAACCTTTGTTGCTCATGACTGTTTAATGTTTCATTTTGTGCACTCATGTATCACATATGTGTATCTATGTAGTGTAATGTGACTGTCTCACTGTGTTTCACTTATAATATAGTTTACTACTTTCAACAAGCTTTAATATTTTCTCCACACTTTTCTCCACACGCACAATACTACAATTAATGCGAAGAATTGCATATGCAACAATATCAATTCAGAGTCTAAAACCTGTTCTGTTATAAAGCATGCATTACCATTTACAAGCGAAAAGCAATTTACTCGCTGGGTGCAGCGCGGGTTCACGATTGTGCCAATGTGCACATCTCTATTTCGCTGTGCACGCAAGGTTATTCGTTCCTCGGCACGTCAGCTTGACTGTGTCCAATGCCACCTGTTTTATAAGCGGTATGAATGATTTCTACTAAATTGTAGTGCTAATTACCTAGCTAATAGCTGTTGCATACTAATGCTTTTCATTAGAGATTTATGCAATTTGCTCACTACTTTCTTGGCTAACCTATTCTCATTTAGTAAACTCAGTATTATATTGCTTATTGAACTGATTATAGTTCCTGCAATAAAATCTTATGCTCCAATACTCTGACCAAGAGTAGTTATGAACCTTTTCCTAACTTACTACTAGGTTTTGGAATTTTCGCCTTCACTAGTCTTCTCAAATATTAAGGAATATATTTTATAAGCTGGCCGCGAGAGTTTAAGAAAGCCGGTGCCTTTACCAGTTGTCATACTACCTCTACTACTTTAGTTGGCTTGCAAGAGGAATAGAAAGACCTGCTCCTTTAACAGTTGTTCTATTACTACGGTTAATTTAGTTGGCTCGCGAGAAGGATGGAAAGACTGGCGCATGGGTATGCATAACTCAGATATAGAAATGAGAAGAGTACAGATACTCTACTATAAGCACAATATTTTATTGCTCACAATATTATACAATATATTTGCTATATAGTTGTGTCAAGCAAACGAATGCAAAGCTGTTACTGGAGGCACTTACTTCGTACTGAAAGTAATACTGAAGTCAATACGCTAACCTGAGTAATTAACTAATTACTCAGGAATTAACTAATTATGGAACCATCCCGGCCTATCAGTGACTTGACGTACCTGACTAGCACCTATGGAGTGTTATGCTCACCACTGCATTGTTGACTCTGTAGTCTCAGCTGGCTCAGCGGTCGTCAGGACTTCCCACCGACACCGACGAACTTCAGCAGCACCTCGATGTCGTGATGTCTTGCAATCAATATGAGGGGAGGGGGCTGCACGTAGTCAGCACACACCTAGCTGCTTGGCCTCCTTCTGGCCACCTCTTATTTACCCATTTCCCCAAACACTGCCTACCACACCTGGGCGCCTCTCTGGCTCTCGCCCTTCTTGGCACGCCTCGCTGCCCAAGCTGTGTCCGCGACACTACAACTATTATAATATTTAGGTATCCTCCTTATTTTGTCGTGCATTATTTTTTTACATTTACGTGTATAGATGTATTTTGCATTTGGTCGTGGGTGACTTCTTTCACATAGGTTTCCTCTGCATCTTGGTGTGTGTTTATTTATTTATTTATTTTTTTGCATTTTTGTACATTTGTTCTTCACATTTGAGCATTTTTGCATATATTTGCAATGCATTTTTGTGCTATATCTGCATTTAGTCGTTCCCGATTTTTCAATATTGTTCCATTTTTGTATATATGTTCTCCACATTTGTGTGATTTTTCTCAATTGAGCTGTGTTGATCTGAATTGAGATATTGTATTGTTTTTTTTTTTGGTGGCTACACCAAAATGAATTTTTTTTTGGCAAGAGTCCGTGTCTTCAAAAATTATGACCTGGCTTCTAAAATACCTGTATATCATATGCTTGTGGCCCTAGTGTAAACAAATACTTTTTTCTGATATGAGAAAAAATATCAGAAAAGAATGTAATTTTCTCCAGGGTTACAAATGTTTTATGTGCAGTCCATCCGAAGTCGCGGAGCCGTGTATATGGTTAAAACATGTGCGGGGTAAGTATGAGGGGAAGACGAACGACATGATCAGCATAGGAGACAATCACATCCGGAGACGAGGTAAGAGATGTATAGTTGTGTGGAAGGGGGCAGAGGCCTGTCAACTAATTAGCAAACACTAGTCATTAACCGATTAAAGAACCAATAAAAAATTATCTTGGGTCGTGGATGGACCTCCGGAAGTGCACGTTTGTAAAATAAAATTTTAATAACAATTTTTAATAATTTTTTATAAATTTTTTAAAATATTTTTTTAAAAAATAGTTTTTGAAAATCCATTTTAATATTTTTTTTTGCAATTTTCTTGAACTTTTTAGTTTCAAGGTTTACGGTCAACAGGATAAGGTCAAGGTCAAGGTCAACTGGATGCAACATGGTAGTCGGGTGACGTCATAACATGGCGGCCGGCCTGCTCGTAGCTCCTATCCCGGATCCCGTATTTATCCCATTTAATATATATTATGCCAGAATCGACATAATCATTCTACTCCTAGTAATTTGGGATTTGTCTGGGTTTGAATTCTCTGTTTTGTTCTTGGGCTCATTTTCGGCAATGGTTAATGTCCTTTTAAATTCTTACGGTAATCCTGTAACAACAGTGCCATTAAACTTTAAACATATTGCGCAGAGAATCAAGGTCCGCGGTGGTGTAGTGGCTTGACTACTCGCCTCCCACCTAGGCGAACAGGGTTTGATTTCCGGCGGGGTCGCTCCCAGATTTTTACATGTGGGAATCGTGCCGAACGATGCCGCCGTTCGGCGGTTTTTCTCGGGGATCTCCCATTTTCCCCGCCCTTCCATTCCGACGCTTCGCCCTCATCGGATCACAATATCGCTATTAAGAGTCACCCAAATCTCTTCACTCACTCAGTGAACTATGGGGGGGGGGGGGGGGGATCCTCAAAGTGTTGTATTGGCCTGGAGTGATTTCGGGTTACCATGGAAAACCGAAATCACGATGGCCGGACAAAAATGGAAACTAGGAGCGAATATTTACCACTGCGTCACCTGGCTCAGATTCGTCGCAACAAGCAAAACATCCCAGGAAGGATAAAACACCCCAGGAAGGATAAAACACCCAGGAAGGATGTTTGTAACACGTTAGCACTCATGTATCGGGCCATTCCGCTTCCACTGTCTTCATAGGGCGACGTGTCGGCTCACCCCGGTCCATGTGAACTCGATGAATGTGTTCAATAAGTTTACTCTACAGCTCAATAATACACTCAAGTCGAGAATTATGGTACTGATGATGATGGTTGAATATGAATGCATACTGATAACAGATGATGGATGTATGATGGACTGAAGATTATGGGTGGATGACAAAGTTGTATCATAACGATGGATGGCGATTATGGATCGATGACAATCATTGATGGTTGACTGATGATGGATAATGAAGTACGCTAATGTGTTGTTACGGTAAAAGTAAGTTTAATGCCATTAAATTCTCACCACAAAACCTATTTTATAAATCATAAGTCATTACATGGGACAGTTTTGCGATAGTTTGTCGCTGTCTTTCGATGTATACGTATGAAGGTATATTCACAGCAGCTACTCATAAACACTGGCAAGAAGTTTTACACATCTGAAAGTTCCCCGAGCGGACCGGGAATCGAATCCGGGACGTTGATTTCCATCATTTAGACATCCTGATCATCATTTAGACACCCTGATCTCTGGGTGATAATGGTCGAATTGATTTGAAACTGATTAGCGCGAAATTTTAAAACTGTTGTTGTGTTCAGGTTCATGCAGAATGGTCTTGATAAAAATAAGTGAACTACATCTAACTTATTAATTTATTTACAAAGTTATAAAATACACACAGCTATTATTTGCAAAGTTAAACGACTGTTCTGTATTATTAATCCCTATGATTCCTAAAAGTGTATAGATTATTTATGCCAATCTCATTCTAATTAAAGTAATTACCATTTTATTTATAGTTAATACTCACTTATTAGTTATATGTATACAATATGCTATACATTAGCATCATTCCAAATATTGGCAGCTCATGCATTAACTTCTACTTTCCCGCAGTCCAGCTAGTCATCCTCACTATCCACTATCCCGATGCTCGCAGAATACACTCGCTTATCACTGTATCACCAATCTTCCCGTAAGTTTCACGCACCTGACACCAATGGCCGTACAAGGCTGCCGACATAGAGACTTTATAGTTGAGCTGATTTGACCCAGAAGGCTCTTCGCACCTCAAGTAGCGGTCGAGGGAAGAAGCTGTGATCAGAAATTCCGCACAACGACCCCGAAGTAATTTAATTTTATAGGCTGTTCACGGTAAAGTGAGCACCTTTTAAGGCCCAATTTCTAACTTCCTGCTGCTTTTTAATATAAATATTGCAATGTGGCCAATAAACACAGTGCATACATTTCACCACTCTTAAAAGTTAACGCCCATGGTTGCAATAAGATATATTTATTAGTGGTTGGGAGGGCCTTTAAAAGTGCTCACTTTATCGTGAATAGCGTATAGAAGACTTTTGCAGTGGCAGCAGTCCCGGCAGTGTTATCGCGGCTGGCTTTGTTGTTATCGGTCGTGCACTTCTCCGCTTCTCCACCGGTTACCTGTGATAAACTTGGTGTACTGCGCTATGATCACCCGAGAGAGGAGGGGAATGTAATAAAGACATAGTGGCTGCTCGTATCAGTACTGTCATAAACAGTCGACGAGATCCATTTACCTTATTATCCCTTCATCAGAGGCGGGTCTTTGATCTCTGTGATCTCTGAAATTCATACGTGTGGCGAGGAAGCTGAATTGATGATGGTTCTAGGCCAATTTTCCGCCGTGACGGGTAATCAGTTGTGTTTCAGAGCGCTCCGTGATCGGGGGTTCCCGCCTCTGGTACTTCGTAACAAAAATGAAATATTTATATTTATCAGTGAACAAATGCTGCGTTTTAGGATACGAGAATATGGAATTTTTCTAAACGTATATTTATCAACAGTGTAGGCCTAACACTTTATTTCAAGAATAATGAGGCGATCTACGGAAGCTGGGCTTATAGGCGAAAATGGTATTTTTAGTTATTCACATTTAAATTTTCATTCGTAAGTCCAGTATATTATACTTCGTACAAAAAACAAATAGTTGTCTAAATGCATACTTACATTATCTATGCCTGGGTTTAATTGTGCAAGCTTTGTTATTCAAACTAGAATTATCTTTAATGTGTTAAATTATAATGTTAGTTATAGGCCCTTTTTCCAAAGAACCAGTTATTATGGAGACATAATTATGCTTTACACTAAATAAAATTAAAACATCAGTTAAATAATTGATTGTTACTCTAAATCAATACTTACATTAGTAAGATAATGTTAGAACATGACATTTGTTAAATAAAAAATTGTATTTGAATAATACAAAATCGTATAGCACAAAGCCATATTGTTGAAAAAAATAAAAAGTTTTCAATATTTCAACAACTTATGTTTAAACTTAGTAAATATTTCTGCACAGAACAATTGGAATTATTAAAATAGGTCTTAGATACTAAACAATATTTATATAATAACTAAAGAAAATATTCATCTCATTATTTTTCATTCTGCCTAAGTAACCTGCACAAAGTTCTGACATATCTGGAAATAGCACATGTCTGAAAAAAATTTGCTCAGCTAGAAAATGTTAGAACAGAAAAGTGGAATGTACTTATATTATGAGAAAAGAAATATTCAGTACAGTCATTATCATTCCGCCTCAGAAATCTATTCAAAGTTCTGACATTTTTGACAATAATATATGGCTGAAAAAAGTTTGAGCAGCTAAACAATGTAAGATTGGCTGAATAAAGCTTCTATCCAGTCTTTGTCAGCCACATCTATAAACCGGTATAGTGATCTGACATCACTGACTTTAGCACCGTTCAGTTGTGGATAGGTTATTTCTGGAACTTGAACACTCTTGATTACTCTGGCAGATGTGGAACCTTTCCAGACCTTAAAAGGTTTATATGTAGGGAAGTAGTTCTCGGGGCACAGCAATGTACCTTCACGTTTTGTGTTAATCATAACGTATTTCATCAATGTGAATTTGTTTATTCTTTGATGTTGGTTTCCGTAAGAAGAAAGGAGTTAGAGCTTCATTTAACAGTTCTCGGTCCATTAAGACATTTATTGGGAATGGGTTTTTTCTGCACATAACCACGGCACTGAGATAGGGTTTTGCTGTTCCTATTACTTCTTTTTTGCTAGTGTTTTTATTTATTAGACCAATGATACGGTCACACTGACAGCAATAGTGGCCTCGTACTGAGAATGTATGAAAACGTCAACACTAGAGGCTTTGGCAAATCAAGAGTAGAACTTGATGAGAGTCATTTCTCTATTTTGGCCTCCTACTGCATCGCTTAGGAAAATAATATGTTTTATGTTTGGGAAATCTTTCAGTTTTTTTCTTTAGGCAGTCCGTAATAAAAGAAACCTCTGAATTTGCATTTTGGTTCCCTCCTGTTTCCATGAAGCAGTAACAGTGTAATGTATCATCATTGAAGGCGTGAATGTTAAAGCAATACAGCCACAGAACACGTTTATAAAACTGCGTGTTCACATTTAGGCGAGGAACGGGAAAGTTCTGAGAATAGTCAAATTCGATTAGAAGGCATTGAGGGTCGCTTTTAGCTCTAGCGATGTAGTATTTCCTGATTTACTGTCTTTTTGTGCTTTCTTCAAATTAATCATGTACGAGATTTTACATTCATAATATGGATTCATCTTCAGCTTCTGAATACATTCAGTACAGAAATCACACGTATCAGTTTTAGGCCTGCGAAAAGTAGACAAAAACTTGGTTCGAAATAATGGAAGTATGTTTTATAGCTAATCTTAAGATCTTCACCAGACAGTTGCGTATAGAAGTCAGGAAACATGCAGTACAACTCTTTTATTAACAGCTCTGGATTTTAAATGTATTTGAGGTTAGATTTTTGACCACAATAGTGACTGCTGTCGTGCGGGATGTTATTCAAACGTTTTCCTATTAGTTCAATAACATTCTGTTTAAGCTTGTGAGGCCTATTTGCATGAGACACTCTTGTGTTTGCAAAGTTTCTGTTTTCCACAATTTTATTTTGGATTACGCACAGTCTCTCTGCAGACACTTGTAACAAGCTTAAAATCAATTGCTGCATTTTAACCTGCATTTTAACTCCATTAATACACAAGGTGTATTTCCATGTATGGACTTGCATCTTCTTTGGATTGATAGCCCTCTTATTGCACCCTGGCATTGACCGCTCCATACATTTAGAAATAAATGAATTCTGAAGTGATCTATCTTGACTATTATAGAAAAATCTAGTTTATCTTTTGGAGATAATTTCGTCCAACATTCTTCCAGGCAACACTTCATAAGATAGGAAAAGTCATTGCCACTGGCCAGTTTACCTGTTTATGTGATGTACTGTTTACCAGGAACTTTTTTTTTCTTTCTGTCTTCCCTAGTCTTGTTTTTCTGTTTCGTAGACATTCTTCAAAAACTTCTGTCATGCTCTGTAACATTATTGTCGTCACGAATTTCACAAGATTCCATTATAAACAATAAACATTTACTTTAGCCATAGATGTTAGTCGGTAAAAGATGCCAACCTCACTGTGTTTGTCATGCCAAAGATAAAATTTAAAATAAAATAAAGCATAGCACACACAACATCAAAACCACAGCGAATAAAACCTTTCCTGTGTTTATTTTGTGCTTCTGATATTCTCTACGGAAACGAGGCATACCCAGGCATATAATAACACACATGTACCAACATATCCATTCAAGATACATCTATGAAATTTGCTGGATATATTCTTTAAAAATGGTGGTCCCAATAAACAAATCTCCCGAAAAAGAGCACATAGGTCTATATGCCCGTCTTCCGTAGACCGCCTATTGTTGCTTGTTCCGCTTCTTTCCGTTAACATTCTTGGCCAAGGAGTCAAATAAGCTCATGTATCGCGCCACTGGTGTTATCTCTTTTTACTGATCTTGAAACACCAAGCGGCGTAGTTAGTCGGGAACTAACATTATGGTGCGAGTAGCATTATGTTTACATCCTATGTAATATGTAATGTTATGTATTACCGTGAACGGCCTATACCTAAATGTTGCGCTGTGGTGTCTGGCATACTCGAGACAAAATATGTACTTTTGCACATGAGAATTACAAACATTATGATATAAACGAAACGTAATCAGAATCTACTCTGCTGACTTCAGAAGGGAATATAACGTACGCTTTGTACATGCATAACAGAGTATTTACTGACACTGTTTTTATTGAATTATACTTAGTATTTTTATATACTGTTGCACGTTCGCTACTTCGTATCCCGCACGAGCGAGTGGAAGTGAAGGGCAGCAGTTATATGATAGCGAGTGGCCTATCATAAAGGACGCCGCCGCACACGCCGGTAAACTTATCGCAGCTCGTGCCTCGCCGACCCAGAGAAACTCATATTTCTCCATTCATCACATAGGAACGTCATCGGCGTCACCAATACTTGTCCCAGAACATCTTAGATTGCCGAGGACGTTCTAGACGGCACCTACCTAAAGTGTAAATACCACATGGCAGCCTCAGAGGGGTGAGTGATTAAGAGCCGAGAGTTTGGTGTCTCGTGCGACCTTAAGCGACTGTTGGTCGATTCCGGAGTGGCGAGGAACGACTGCAGCGATCTGCGAGTGTGTCGACGAGCTTGTGTGCAGTATAGAGTGGGACTGATCTGCGGGACTGTGGTCTGGATGCGTGAATAAAAAGACATTCGGGATGATGGAAATATACAGTTTTAACCTTTTTAACTAAACGTGTGGAAATAATTGGAGCAGTTTAAGGGGGCATTAGCAAGAGAGTATAGAATGTGATATTAACTTTAATTCAAATGGAGATAGTAATTAAATATTGCTCACAATAACAATAATAAGAGATAATAGTATGCTCAGACTGGTTAATTAACATATGTTTGACTGTTTGTAACATTGAGAATAAATATCATTATTGAATTTAGTTATTTCATTTTTTATTAAGTCCTCCATCCTTCACGAACTCATATACACCCCTCAGGCTTACCATGTAAGAATACTTTGTCAGTGGCCTATGCTAATTAAAAATAATTTCTAGTTAATATAGACAATGCACAGTTATTCTGAATATACACCTGCATAATGTTTTGAACTTTGAACTGTATTTCTGTACATTCCTGTATGTCTTGTGTTTTAATGCCTCTTTTTTTATAATAAGATTACGCTGATTTCGGGAATTAAAATAATATCTACAATATATTGGTTATTTGGTCACATTTAGTTAAACAAGTTTAAGAAAAAATATACAGTTTAAAAATGCGTAAATTATAATATCAGTATTTAACAAACGATGCACAACTAAGATTAAATTATTTTTTAAACAATTCTGATATGAACAGAAATTACTTCTTCTTACATTTAGTGGAAATATGAGGTATTGAAGATGCTTTAGAAATAGACCCCATGACTGAACAGAAACTAGATATCATTATCGAGAATCTATACTAATATTATAAAGAGGTAGTGTTTGTAACTTTGTGTGTTTGTGTGTTTGGATATAGGAGGTAATCTTCGAAACTACTCATCCGATTTTAAAAATTCTTTCACCAGTAGAATGCTACGTTATCACTGAGTGCCATCTATACTAATATTATAAAGAGGTAGTGTTTGTAACTTTGTGTGTTTGTGTGTTTGGATGTAGGAGGTAATCTTCGAAACTACTCGTCCGATTTAAAAAATTCTTTCACTAGTAGAATGCTACGTTATCACTGAGAGCCATAGGTTGTATTTTATTTTAAAAATCAATAGGGATCCCTACTAAAACTTCAATAATGTAACCCAAAGTGTAAATAAATGACCTATAAAATTACTTACATTGCGTGCGCTGCGAATACTATTAATGATAGAACAAAATAATCTACTACGGCTTTGCAGGACGGACAGATTCGGAAAATAAAACGTGATGTGTGCTGCGTACGGCGCCAACCTTAGAAGCTCTACTGCCATTATGGGGGGAGTTACTTTTGTGTTTGCTGGGGATTTTCGGCAGACACTTCCTGTAGTTACAAAAGGGACGCTTGCAGATATCATCAAAGCATGTCTTAAATCATCTCCCTTATGGAGTTCTATTCAACACCTAAATTTGCGAACGAATATGAGAGCCTATCTTGGTGGAGGCACGCATAAAGATTTCCCACAACAATTGCTCAGACTTGGAGGAGTTTTTCCTTCTCTAAATTTGGGCACTAATTCTGCTGAAATCATTTAAAAAAGATGTTAGGTCAGATAGTCCACAGTCTGCAGCATCTTATAGAAGCAGTATATCCGGGCCTCGAAAATTTACTAGAAAGAGACTTTCACTGGTTGTTTTCCAGGGCAATAGTATCGCCTAGGAACGACACTGTCAATGAAATCAACAATTTCATTATACAAAGAGTTCCCGGCCAAGTCAAAACCTATAAGTCGATTGACACAGTCACCAATGTTGACGATGTCGTCCACTTTCCTCAAGATTTTCTAAATTCGCTTAATCGTTCTGGCTTGCCACCTCACGAACTATCATTTAAAGTCGGTACTCCTATCATGCTTTTAAGGAATATAAGCCCTCCTAACATATGTAATGGCACAAGATTGCTCATTAAAGACTTGAAAGAAAATTTGATTGTCTCGACCATCCTCACCGGTCCAGCAGCCGGCCAGCTGGCAAACATCCCGAGGATTCCCATGATTCCCACGGATTGGCCAATATCTTTCAGACGGTTGCAATTTCCCGTAAAAACATCGTTCGTGATTACTTTTAATAAGTCCCAGGGTCAAACTTTCTCTTTGATTGGAATCGACCTACGAAAAGAGTGTTTTTCCCATGGCCAACTATATGTTGGTTTATCACGAGTTGGAAGTCCCGAGAAACAATACATTTTGCTACCAAACAATAACAGGACTTCAAACATTGTCTACAGAGAATGTCTTAGCCAATAACATATTAAATACTTCTATCTCAGATAAATTGCATTGTAATATAATGTATATTAATATGAAAAATTATAAAAAAGTAAAAAAATATCAATTAAAAATAGCAAAAAAACTTTAAATTATAAATTATTTAATAGATTATTAAATTATAATGTGCTTTTTTAATGCTTTAGGAGAGTTTACCCAACCTAATTGACGCTGGGTTAAGCAGTTTTTTTTAATCTTAATTGCACCCGTGCGAAGCCGGGGCGGTTCGCTAGTCTAATACATTTTGGTGACAGTGTTTCGGTGTAACTTAAAAATGACTGATTTCATGAGAATATCGTAAAGAAGTATAGGATACCTTGATACAATTTTTATATGGCAACCACCTTTCTGACACAATCAAAACATATCAATTTGCAAAGCCTGCTGTAGTGTTACTTGTTTGCCAAATTTGATGGGAATGTGTTGATTTTTGCCTAGATATGATATTAAAATTTATATTTGCTATTTGACGCTGTCTTACAAAATTGGCGGACAAAAAAGAATTTGTGTGTTCACGTTTGATGGTTGTATTTTATACTGCAAGCATACAAATTTAATTTAGAATTGAGTGCACAGTGTAGACTATAAAGCATACTAAACTAAAATGGCAGTATGGCCTACATCTTTATAATCAGTGACTGACCTACATATAACATAACGATTTGCATCATCTGCCGCAGTGCTACTTGTTTGCCAAATTTTATAGGAATTGGTAGATTGTTTCCCTAGATATGACATAAAAACTTTATTTATTCGTGTTTCACTATATTACAAGATGGCTTACATAATTGGCTATGTGTTGGCATATATGATGCTTGTAATAGACACTTTCAGTATACACAATTTGGTGGAAATTAGTTTAAAGGTATGAGAGACATCAAATAAACTTCAAATATTTGTATGGCTGCATTTAGAAAATAATTTCCTACTCAAACCATACCACATAATCTTACACGGTCTACTTTAGTATTAATTACTTGCCAAATTTGGCGAGAAATGGTTGAGTAATTTTCTAGATATTATATAAAATCTTTATTATTTCATCTGGTACTATTTTACAAAATTGGGTACTAACTGCAATATATAACTATTCATTCACTGTTTACACTATGGCACTGTTAACGTACCAAAATTTTGGTTAAATCGGTTGAATGGTTTTCGAGATATGACATATCGACCAAAATTTTCAAATGGCCGCCTGGAAGTCAGCATCCGCCGTGGTCGGAAGCTATAAAAGTCAGAAAACCTTTCTAAGTTGTATATATGTACTGAGTTGGGTGGAATTCGGTTAATGCATTCAAGCATTGAAAGAAGGGGACATACACAGTACATACAAACACATACAAGATGTTCGGAAACCTGTCGAAATTTTAACCACAGCATCTGTGGGTAAACAGAAACAAGAATATCTAGTCACAAAATTTTCAGCATGGCCATTTAGTATGTTTAAATTAAAGTTAAATTTCGGCAAACGACGCCGGGTGTCCACAGCAGTATGTACCTGCGTTCACAAGTTGTGCGACACGAAGGCGAACGGCAGTGGCGCGACATGCGACCAGCGCCTGTACTAATGCAACCATGAATAAGCAAGCTCCCTACCACTATGGTGAAACCTGTCAGTGGGACAGTGGCAACTCACTCGACAGACAGGCGGCGCCGATTGCCGCGTGCAACACTGCCGTGGATCAGTTCGCCTTCGCGTTATGCAACTTGGTATGCACTCACGCACATACGACTGCGGACACCCGGCGTCGTTTGCCAAAATCTAACTTCAATTTAAACATACCAATTGGCTTTACCGAACATTTTGTGACTAGAGTTTCTTGTTTCTGTTTGTCCACAGATACTGTGATTTAAATTCCGTCACGTAGTTTTACATGCACACACAGATAAACAGTCAGGAAAGCAGGCAAAATTAATATATAACTTAAGAGGTTGATGTCACATTAATATTGTTGTCTGTTTAAGCAGTACCATATCTAAAACTATAATAATACACTATGCTTAATGGAAATTAATATTATCGATGTTGATGTTTCGAACATACATACATACATGAAATCCGGGCTGTGATTTTGTGGCACGGCTCCCCAACTGCCCAAATAGGTCAACACTTTATGACGATAGGGATTTGCTAATAAGGTGCAATTGAGCTAATCTTCTAAGACGGGATGCCTCCATCATTGAGTATTTATTATTTTTCACAGAGAAGTGCAAATGATGGCATAATGGTAACCATTGTGTGACTATAATAATAGTGGTAGATATATTAAGTGATAATGGTGTTCGCGGTGATGGCAGAAATAGTCGATAATGCTAATGTTGGTGGGAGTGGTAATATTTGCGAGGGGTAATATTGTTGTGGTGGCAATGATGGTCTGGTGTTGATAGTGTGCCAGCACAAGGGTTTTAATTAACGTTGTAGCAGTGGGGCGAAAATTGCCATGATGCGTTGGTTACTGTGATTATTTTGGTGTGGATGCGCTGATGGTATAAGTATAAATGTAGCAAAGATGTCACAGTGAGTGTGATAGCTGTGTGGGTGTTGTGTTTGAGAGGCTGCGATAGTTGTGTTAATGCGATGGTTGTGTGGGTATGATGGTTGTCTGTATAATGGTGTGTGTGATGGTAGTGTTGGTGTAATGGCGTGGGCATGATTGTGTGGGTGTAATTATGTGGACGTAATAGTGTGGTTGTGATGGCGTGGGTGTGATGTTGAGGGTGTGATGGTGTGGAAGTAATGGTAGGGTGGTTGTGATGGTGGTGTGGATGTGATGGTGGTGTGGATGTGATGGTGGTGTGGATGTGATGGTGGTGTGGATGTGATGGTAATTTTAGTGTGATGTTGTAGGTGTGATGGTGTGAGTGTGATGGTGTGGATGTGGTGATGTGTGTGTGACTGTGTAGGTGTGATAGTGTAGGTTTGATAGTGTGGGTGTTATTGTGTGAGTGAAATGGTGTGGGTTTGGTTTCGTGAGAGTGATGGTGTGTGATAGTTTAGGTGTGATGGTGTGGATGTAATGGTGTGTGTGATGGCGTGGATGTAATAGCGTATGATGATGGTGTGGTTGTGATTGTATGAATGTGATGATAGTGTGGGCGTGATGGTGTGTGATGATGGTATGGGTTTGATGGTAAGTTAGAGATGATGGTGGTTTTGGTGGTGCTTGGTGTGATAATAAAATGGGTGAAAAATTAACATTGGTTTTATCGAAAGTTTTGCTTGCCAGTCAGAGTATCCACTGTCTTGTTGGTGGCGCCAACTGGTGGCACATACATGCAAACCTGGGAGAGTTCCGGAGGTCAGTGCTCGTGATCGACAAGTGTGTGGTGAAGTAAGTTGCTTCTTCTTTGCGCACCGTCTCCAGGGAGGACGCATCGCGGAGGAAGACGGAAGAGAAGCGCTGCAGACAGAGACGGGAGGTGCCGGCAGCTGGCAGGCTAAGCCTCAATGACCGTTCAGACGACATGCCGCGATGACTCGCCGTTTTCCGCGAAGTCGCTCTCGTGTGACGCTGAACGGGACCAGGATTATACCACTTCCTGTTCCGGAATATAGCGTCTCGCCTCATCTTTTCCTGTCACGCTCATCACCTCCAAGATTCTTTCGTAACAGAACCTACTAATACACAATTAACCTTTTTAATTTCCAGTAACGTTACCCAACACCTCAGTCGCCTCGGCGTCTGGCGCTCCGACTACCGGTTTCATGCACTTCAGGCACGAACATCGTTCTGTTTGGGTTTGGATGACTCTGCTTTTCTCCCTTGACGAAGTCCAACACTTTTCTCAAGACTATTTTTATTATTATGTCGAACCATTCCGCCTGCTCTTCGTCGCGGTCTGGTTTCATTTACTTCATCCCGCTCGACAATGTTTATCTTTCGAAGGGAATTCCCCGGGCCTTCATATTTATTTATGTATTTAAACTGATCATACAGTCAAAAATGACCTCCGTAGCCTCTAGTTGAGACCCCAGGATACTTACGAGAGATGTTATGCGTTAGATATGAATATATGTGACTTGCTTAGGTATAAGTTGTGGTTAATATAGAATATAAACTGTTTCCCCCATCCCCTTTCACCCGCGTATATCAACATTCCACAGTAAAACAAGATATTTATAGAACGACCACTGAGAATAAGCAGTGAAAAGAGCGCCAAATTTAGGAGCCATGAACATGTAGTGCCATGAATGCTGTGATACGAAAAACAAATTATATGTTTACTTTAGAGATGAGATAGTTTATATTAATGCTTTTGCTAGTTTTTCTTGGACAACAGTTTCCTATAAATTTGTTTAGAGTTGCCAGTGGGTGCGGTGCCCTTGAACTGTAATCCTTGTTTAGGCGTTGGTATAATTTAAATTAGATAGAGTAACCTGATAGCATTTTATTCGCACCTTCTATTTTAACTATGCGTACTGTGATCGTGCTCTTCGTGAACGATATTAGTAAAGAATTTTCTTTGAACCATAGTGTTTCTGGTCGGAATTCTGAGTTAGCCATCAGCTTGCTAGCTATTTTCAAGTCTGGTCCACATTGATATTATTATGGGACTCATTGCGTTAACTTTGTGTTAACTCTGTTCCAAAAATTATGATTAGAATCGTTTGTGTAGTCCCTTTGGATTTAAAAGTGGCATGCAATCGAGTAAGTCGTAATGCACGACTGCCAAATATACGCGTTAATTGGAAAATGCTTGTGAGCGTCTATATTAACTGCTCACACGAACAAGTGTTTCAATCTTATTTAAAGTTCTGCATGCATATACCCATTGAAACCTCATCTCTCACTTAATACACCTATGTTTGGCAGTTTTCTGCTCAAATATTTTCCTTGAAATAACATTTTCAAATTTGTAATTTTTTTTATCAAACACTTAAATAAGCACAAACAAAATTAAAACTTTCTATTCCATTTGTATGAAGTTCTCAACTTATACCAGAAAACGATATACCGCCTTGACTGAAGGTGGTAGGAATGAAAATGAATACAAAACACTAAAAACCGCAAATGGTTTCTTGAATATGATTGGCTGTTATCAAAACACATTTGTACTATGTTGAAGTTAATTTACCTTCTCGATGGAAACTCTAGCTTTTCGTGACTTGTTAATATAATATAAAGATACTAATGTGCTATCTATACATGGACAAATCGATAGCTTAAAATTAATGCAAAGAACCCGTAGTTAACTTCAGTGTAATTTAGTCATCCTTTAGATGTAAGTGTTGGTTAGTGCAGGACGCGAGCCACCTCTTCCCGTCTCATTTAGGCTACGGGCATAAAATGGAAGAGTTAAAGAATTCCAAAAAAAAATTATAAAATATAATGATATTACTTTTCCATTGCGTAATGAACTTCGCAACAGTCGCGAATCTAAGCTTTATGAGTGTAAAAGTTAGTGTACAGTCTATATAATGATACCGTTTTTTTACACATTTTATTTCGTGATTTACATATTTCTGAATAAGATTTGCATTTGTGATATTACCGGTCACAAAATACAGTGACCTGGTTTTTGTATGAAAACTCTCTAGCATGTGTCGACAGCTTATGCGATCTGTTTGCAAGGTACAATTTACAAATGTTATAGTGTTGCGTAAGAAATAATTTAAGCATAGCTAAAAGCTGATGTGTTTTACGTCTTTATATGCCTAAATATTAACCGAATTCTCTTTGGTGTTTAGAATTCTCGGGTTTGGAGTTTTTAGTACCTGTGTGTTGCACTTCACAGGATTTTACTTGCGTTTGCAGGCAATTTTGTTGTGGATTTTTCCGCGTATAATTATAGAGAGTGTCTCACACAGACTACTGCGTCTGCAGGGAAATAATTCTACTTGGACTAGTATTTCTTGATCCAACAACGAAGCAGCGGGAGTGATACATGTACGTCGCCTATAAATAAATATCGGAGAAGACACTGCGTGTATCAGATATGAGTGCGTTGAAAGTTATAATGACTTACATGCTGTGAACTACGTTGGAAACTAATTAATCATTGTTTCCAGTTTATAAACTAACACTGCCACAGCGTTTACAAGATCCTCATCTGTTATTTGTGGATGCTACAGGTTAGCTTTCAGAATGAATGCCTCTTCGCGATAGTCCACAAACAAGAAAGACATCATGTTGTTTAACATTTTAGGTACATTAAATAACATTACTATTTATATAGATATTAAAGAAAAGTGATCCTGACGACTGTGAAATTCTATATTAGCCACGCCTCTGAAATCAATATAGAGATTACCAAAAAAATTTATTTAACGTCGAGAAACGGCCAAGTTGTTTTATTCACATCACCGGGTGTACATAGATTTAGTGACAAGGTTTACTTAATCAAGTATTACTGCTGCAAGGGGTGTATGTTAAAGCTAATTATTTTGAAGTTAAATTTGTTCTTTAATCATACATTGAAATATGCAATAATTTATATTTCTAGACATATAGATCACGTAGTTGAAAACTATCACAGTTCCGACAGCAGTGTATGTATTACTGCCACAAGGTAGGTTATCTTAGTGTCACTATTCTCATAATATGTACAAAAGAAAATGACTTGATCCTCTATGCAGTTATTACATCGATATATATATACACCTATATGTAGGTATAACAATGCAATTATATATATATATATATATATATATATATATATATATATATATATATATATATATATATATATATGTATAATTTTGGCCCGTGTGAAAGCGAGCATCAATACATAATTAAAACTTAATTTATGGCGTGACTTACCCCTCATGCGTAAACTTGTTGCATGCTTCTGTAACTGCGAGTATTAAATGCACCCTGTATTGCGTCATCACACTAACGCGAGTGTAAAACATTTTGCTCATCTGCCAGCCACTGTAGCTTATTTGTACGACACATTATGATTATCGAAAATGATGACGTTTGAAGTAATAACGTAAGACAAAAACATCATTTTCAGTAGTTTATCATTGGAAAAACATAATGTTCTCTCTTAAAGGAATGCAATAGCTCATTTTAGAAACATCTTCAAAATTATTCCGTGGAATATTATGACAGCAGCAACAGAGTACTCTTAGTCTTAAGAGTCATTTAAGACCACGTGTCACGATTATTTTAACTTTTGTTTAGTAACAATTATTTAGCGGCATTTGTTTGTGTGGTGGTTTTTGTATACAACGTGTGTATAAATGCATATATGTATATAAATACACGTGTATATACACACACATACTCATGCTTGCATACCACGTAGTATAGTGATAGCTATCTTGTGGATGTCACGAGAACCTAACATTTTATATAAATCACAAAATATAGGAAATATGCAATTTTGACGCATTATTTTGGTATTTTATGGTAATCTTAGTGAAAACCACTTTGTAAAGAAATCTGTGTCGTTAATTGCGCATATAAATATACGCAAATGCTCTTAAATTTCTTCTGAGTACATTCCTACATGTATTAATATACAATTGCGATAAAATATCTGAAGGCAAGCATAAATACTAGATCAATTCAAAAGTAAGTGAACCCAAGAATTATTTCGTTCGCAAATGTACAGTTTGCGACTGGTCACAGTACAAAATGATGCGAGAAGGGCGGGCCTGTGAGGAACCGAGATTCTTCCGCGGCGTGACACAAAATATGAGCAGTGAGTCAGTCTGTTATTGCCTAGTTCAGAGCGCTCAATAATCAGGATGTCACGTCGTTTTTAGAATACGTAGTTTCTGACTGCGTGACGTAAACTAAAACACAACAGCGCAGAAATGTCTACCGCCGGCTTGGGTAGCATTTCCTTCGCTTTACATTGCAGCAGGCGAGAGAAACAGGGCGACATTCCAAGACGTCATTCCGAGAGGAAAGTAACAGATTCTAACAGCTGAGGAAAGCAAAATATTACGTGGTTCTGGGACGAGCATGATGTAAATATCATTCTGTGTTAACAAATATGTACTGATTAGCAACCAATGTAAATTCGAAAATATATATTTTTTCTCTTTCTCCAAATTCCTTCTGTTTTAAAATATGTGTTTACTTACCAGAAATTATTCATAAACATTGCATGTAAGAATGCAACCTGTATAAAAGTTAACTTTTACATAAACTATGAAGTTTATCATTCGTCAGTTGTAATTTTCCCGTTTGGGTCTGTAAAATGAATGCCCACATTTCCTTTCAATTTGTTTAATTTTACCTCGTTTTACCTTTCGTTATTCGCTGAAATAGTGGCTGTAAAATTTTTACTCTGGCAGAATGTTCAAAGTAATTACTCTGCAGTTCTGGAACACTGCTAAGAGCGAGTAAAGCATTTGCTCAAAAGTGTTTTGGGACAGCAAAAGAGCTCAGTTAACTCGCAGAGAAACGTTTTTAAACGCCGCCCGGGGAGGTATGCAATCAAGATGGCAGCATCATGCCGCGGTAACATGTAATTCGCAATTACTTCTTGGTTAGGTTGGCAGCAAAAGAAATAGAAAAGTAGTCCTAAGACTCGGCGTTACAACGTGAGCGTAATGTCTGTACATATTTATTTCCAGTGAGGTTAGTATATTTTTATTCACACTATAGTAAGTATTTGCATGAAACTATCACATTTACTTGCCCAAGAATTGCACGGTTTCATTTGGATGACGCATGTATAAAGTAGCCAAATTAGACTAATGGAAATGTTAACTGAACATATGGTTGAATAATACAATGTAATCAGAGAAGTAGAGCCTATAAACAGGGCTTTCAAAAGGGCTCAGTTTACTGTGAACATCCTATACTTACTACAGTTAATCCCCAGCAAAGAGAATATTACCCGCTAATGCGAACGTATTCACGCAATACCCACTTTCGTTTGGGCCACGTGGGAACGAGTGGCTGAAAGGTCGACATAGAAACACGCCGGCGAAGCTTCAGGGGCGTCTAGGCCAGGAAACACCCTCGCCATTTCGTGACGCACCCGTGTGTGTGCGTGTGTGTGTGGCGCGGAAAGGCAGTTCCGTGAGGCGAGAACGTGTCTCAACGACATCCTCCGTGTTCCGAAGACACGCGCGCTTCTAACGGACTCCTCGTCTGATGGATACAGCTGCTCCGTCGCTGTCGTGCCGGGCTTAATACGCACGCCCCTCACAGTGCCCCACTTGTAAACGCTGGCCATTCCCTTGTAATTTCAACTAAACTGTTACTTCAACTTCGTGTGTTAATCATCTTATCTATACACCCACGTCGATTGTTTTGAACCATTGCTCACCCCTCCCCTCCCCCCTTTTACCCTGGGGGCCACTGTGACTGAGTGGTTAGCCTAATATTCTCCCACCAAGGCGATCCGGGTTCAATCTCCGGCGTGTTCACTCCGGATTTTCGCATGTGGAATCGTGCCGGACGATGCCGTTGTTCGGCGGGTTTCTCGGGGACCCCCCCCCCCCCAGATATATACATGAATACAGGGCAAATAACTGGAGCAGTCACAACGAACCTCACGTATTCATCAGTCCGTAAGTGCTCTAAAAAACCAAACGGGAGAGCTAAAAAAATAGTGAAATATAATATAGTAAAATCGACAACCTTATAAGCTATTTTTTATGCTGCAAAAAAATTAATTTACACTACGGTAACATGTGAAAAAGTTACAACAGTCCAGTGTTCATGTCAAAAAATGGAAACATATTATCAGATTCTAAATAGATTTTCTCTATGAATGCACATCCCCCGCACCCACACGTCGACCAGCAGTTTTCGTGGGTAGAAACATTGGAAATTAACATGTGATTGACTCTCGTCCACGTTATTCAAGTACACAAGTGAGTATTAGAGTAATGACTGAGAACCCATAGGAGAGAATAGTCGGCAAATTAATTGTATATTATCTTAATTTTCAACTGCAACCGGTCTCCCACAGTTAAATTTTACGTCAGAAACAAGAACCTCTGCTCTGAAATGCAGCATGGAGAAACATCTCACACATACACACACTTGTGTGTGTGTGTGTATATATATGTGTGTATACAGACACAAACACACACACATAGAGAGAGAGAGAGAGAGAGAGAGAGAGAGAGAGAGAGAGCGAGAGAGAGCGAGAGAGAGTACGACGTTTACATAATGATAGACGCAGTTTTAAGTAGGACTTGATTTCCTTTTCTTTAAGATACGTTAAAAAAAACAGTCACTCTTATATTGAAACATGCATGGAGGCGCATGTCACTTGCCCCGATATGTGCGAATGTTGTAGAATGTGATGCATATTTTATTCGCCTTTCATTCCATTAACGAGACCAAGTAATAGAACGTCGTTAACATCACGAACATCTAAACCCCAACAGAATGGTCTTCAGTGGTGGTGCATATGGTGGTGGTGATTTCTGAAGCATTTGGCGGCGAGAGTTGTAGACGACTAGTCCGTTTTTGAAGGTATTATCGTTTCCTTCGTTGCAGTCTCAGTTAAGGTTGCCACCTCACTCAACTCATCTTGAGTCGGCGGCTAACTTTCGCGGTACGAAGGCTAATTTCGTCCGTACAAGTTACTTGCATGATGCGTGCTCGTTGCCGGGCACATATTAATCTTCTCACCTTAATTTATTGGTATTTATAATGTGACTTTTGTGTTCACCGTGGCTTTGGGTACAGCTGCATCTTAATGTGAGTACGCAGAACGATCTGTTTATGATGGGACAGGTGGTGTAAGTCGCTGTTATTTGTTCACCACAAATAAGTGTCTGAAGTCACAATTTAACTACCGAGACACCCGTGCTTGTCATGAAGGTTTCGTTTATATACTGCCTTGCGACAAAGAGGTGTTATGTTCCTAGTCACACGTTCCCGTTGCGGTTAACCAGCCATCCCAAGTGTTGGAAGGAACTTTTAATCTCCCGGTGGCGCGTAACTTCCGAAAATCTCTCCCTCCACCCCTCCTGCTGTTTACGCTACAACTGCTCCAATAACAGAGGGGCTGATAAACTGTAGGGGTGGTGAGTGAACACAGCCAACCCCTTCCTCTTACGTCATCCCCCGCAACCGTCTGGTAGTGTCAATGCACTCGGAAGGCGTGACGAACAGGAAACTTCCGTTTTGAGAGCAGAGAACCATCTATATGTTTTGTCCTTTACACCCGAACCACAAATTAATATGAGCTAATCCCGTGCTGAAATGTATAAAATGGCACTAAAACCACTCAAAGTGTAACACATTTTATACCGTGTGTCTCAGTCGGTATTTTCATGTTTTTACTAACAGAATTATTGTAAAAACATGAAAAAACTAACAAAAAGTTTAAACGAATATACTTGTATAGAATTAAATACATAATTATGACGCGTGAGTAGAATGATCTCGAAAAATTTGGCGCCAACCGCCGCCATTTTTAATTTCTCTTTTTTCCCTTTTTCTGTCAAAATTTCTCTTTCTTCCTCGAAACAGGCCATTTTTGCTTAAAATTTCCCTTTTCCCCTCAAAATTTCTCTTTTTCCTTCAAAATTTCCCATTTATCCCTCAAAAGCACCGATTCTATTATTATAAAATACGAGTCTCTTTATTGCAAAAACGATCCATTGGAAGTATTTAGGAAGATCTTTTTTACCTGCAACTTTGACCTTCGACCTTGACCTTGGATGACTTCGAACACAAAATATTTCAAAAATGCAGAAAAATTGTAAAATAGGAAAATATTGTACAAAGAATTAAAAAAAAATCGAAAAAGCTAAGAAATTGTTTTTAAAATTTATTAAAACATGTACATGTAGGAGGTCCAGGGTTCGATGTCAGGTTGATCGATTTAGTTCCCGACACGACCTGCCCTCGCCGGATTGCCCAGTGACCATATCGTCACCCATGTTAGATGTCGATGGCCTTGACCTTCGACCTTGACTTTGACCCTGTGCCTGATGACTTGGATAACCTCGAAAACAATTCCAAAAAAATTGCAGAAAAATTATAAAATCCCAAAAAACTTATGAACAATTAAAAAAACTTAAAAAAAAACAAAATATTAAAAAATAATAATTTATCGATCTACATGTAGGAGGTCGGGGGATCGATACCATGTGGATCGGCTAAGCTCCCGACATGACTGGCCCTTGCCAGGTCAGCCAGTTTCCATATCGTGACTCATGTTAGATGTCGATGACCTTGACCTTGGATGGCCATGAAACAAAATAATTCTAAAAAATTTCAACAAATCTAACAAATTCCCAAAAAAAAAACCCTGACACTTGACTCAAGATCCTTGTCTCAAGACCTCTTCACTCAAAACCCTTGACCCAAAACTCAAAACTCGAGACTTTTGACCCAAGAGTCAAGACACGTGACCTAAGACCTTTGACCATTAACCTTAAACAAAAAAAAAGTCCAAAAAATTCAAAAATTCTTAAAAAATTCTCAAAAATTCCTAAAGATCAAATATTTACAAAAATTTATTTAAAAAATTATTAATAATTATTAACTTTAAAAAATTGATAAAAATTACATAGGCAATTTTCAAATTGTATAAAAAATCTTACATTTCCAGAAGTTCCCTCAGCACCACATCCAGCAGGTGACTGACTCTCTAGAAGAAACTGCTGAAGATTCATCTGCATGGTATTGTGATCAATGAACTAGATAAAATGTCTGGTTGAATTAAGGCATAAAAATGCTTAAATCTCACTGGAATGTGTTAGTAAGTATGTATGTATATTTCATATATATATATTATATATATATATATATATATATATATATATATATATATATATATATATATAAACCAAGCTAAGCCAATTAGATACAGTTGTTGCACTGTGGAAAGATCTTCAGCAAAAGCTGTCATACTTGGCGACATGAGAGAACCGCCTGTACAAAGAGTCATTTTCGCGCAATGAAGCATGACGACACTGGGCACATGCAGTCTATGCAAGGTGATTTATTGCGGAACACATCAAGAACTGCAGGGATTCTACTTTAGAGAGCCAGCAAGTGAAGTCATCAAAATACCCTGCTGTATCAATGGGTACTAGATCCCACAGACGATTATGACGAGACAGTTAATACTAATGACGGAATGATAGACCTACGAAGTTTGGTAGAGTCGGCATGTGTGGAATGTAGAGTTGTCGGCTCTAAATACTGATAATAACTTTGCGGCCCCTACAGAGAAAAGTAAACTTGATATTGAGCATTAAACAGAAGATGAAGACAATCATGAAGACAACACTGATGCTAATAACTACGAAGACAGTGTTGATGAAGTATTTGATGAGAACGATGATGATTCTCTCTATGTTCTCCCCATACATTTCACCAACGAGTTTCCTTCGACAAGTGGTGTGAAGAAGGCAGAAGGTGTCTATAATGATCGATACATATTTCTCGAAGACCCGAATGAACTTGTTAATAGATTGAGATATTTGATTAACCTGCAAATAACGCGGGGATCTCTCACGCATTGTTGTGATATATTCGATTAACGATGAACTGATGAATCCGGGTTTTATCATTTAAGACTGTTGGCTACTATTCATGATCTGCAAACATATGTGAAACGTAACGAAAGATTGAATGTACAAAATAATTAGAAAGATAGAATGTATATATTAAGTAAATAAGTTAAAATTATGTATGCCTATACATACCAATGCGTATTCAATTTATTATACAGCTCCTTCTTAACTCTGTGGTGTAGGCAATCAACTGAAAGTCTGTTTTAGATCAAATTTATGAGAGTGCATGCAGGAGGAATTCCATAGTTCGATTCATAGTATTATACCTTACTCGGACCATTTAAAATCGACTGAGTTCTATATGGCGAAAGAATGAAATGATGGGAATATTTTTGAGGAATATTTCGCAACTATAGTTGGTTAGCCTCGTTAGTTGGCTTGATAAGTTAGTATGGCTCTTTGGCATGGACAGTTCTCGTAGAAATGTTTTACAAATATTCTGCGAAGTTTTTTTGCGAAGAGGTTAGCTACCAAACTCTCATTAGGAGATTTTTTTCAAGGTTACTGTCATTGTTTGTTTGTGTAGGTGGGTAGTGTGGTAGACTGGTATTGTCGGTTGCTCTAGCCTGTTTGGTAGGAACTGGTCTCGTCAGGAGCTAGTCTTGGGCTAAGTTAGTTTCGTCAGGAACCAGTCTTGGGTGGAGTTAGTCTTGGATGGAGTTAGTCTTGGGTGGAGTTAACCTTGGTTAGAGTCAGTCTTGGGCGGAGTCGGTCTTGGGTGGATTCGGTCTTAGATGGATTTAATCTTGGATGGAGTCGGCCTTGTGTGTAGTTAGTCGTTATTTAGTATTGTTAATCGGTATGGTTTCTTTATGTGACCAGCTAGTAATTGACTAGTGTATGGACTGTGGTTTTTCTCGATTTTTCGAGTTCAATGTTATTGGGGTAAGGTCAAGGTTGATAACCAACATGGTGGCTAAAGTGAAACCTCCTTTGAAAGCAAAATCGATAGTTAATACACTAGTGGTATCTAGGTGAGGTAAAAGTAAACAAATGACAAGGATATAAAAAACCAATATGATAGGCGGAGTGCATTCGTCAGGATGAGCAATGGTGAGGAGGTTGGAGGCCTGCCGAGTAACTAACCAGTGAGAAGTATTGGTAGGCAATGTTAATACAATATCAGTGATTGGAGGGCATCAATCGTCTGCTGGATGTAGTGCTGAGGGAACCTAAGGGAACGTGAGTTATTTAGATATATTTTTTAATAATAATTTTTAAACAAATTTTTTTATAAATATTTGGAAGTTTATAAATTTTTTTAAGGTTTATTTTTAATATTTTTTGTTGTATTTTTTAGAATTATTAAGAATTTTTTAGAATTTTTAGAAATGTTAGAAATTTTGGGATGTTCTTGGTTTAAAATTAATGGTAGAAGATCTTGGATCAAGAGCCTTGATTCTTGGGTCAAGAGTCTTGAGTCAAGGGTCTTGAGTCTTGAGTCGCGGGTCAAGGATATTGAGTCTTGGGTCAAGAGTTTTGAGTCAAGGATCTTGAGTCTAGTGTCAAGTATTTTTGTGGAATTCGTTAGAATTTTCGAAGTATTTTGGGATTTTTTTAGAATTTTTTGAATTCACGGTCATCCAAGGTCAAGGTCGAAGGTCAAGGTCATCGGCATCTAACATGGGTGGCGAGATGGACACTGGCAGACCTGGCGAGGGCCGGTCGTGTCGGGAGCTTAGGCGACCCACCTGCCATCGAACCCCCGATCTCCTACATGTACATCTTTAAATATTTCTTAATAGTCTTTATTTTTTTTATTTGCATACATTGTTTGTGATTTTATAATTCCACTGCATTTTTTTTTATTTTTTTATTTTTGGGTTCAAGGTTAACTACGGTCGACGGGCACAGGGTCAAGATCAAGATCAAAGTTCAAGGTCACAGGTAAAAAACTAGCTCCAGAAATTCTTCCAATGGTTGTATATAACAATGGTTATATATATAAACAATGGTTATATATAACCTTATATATGTAAGGGGTTTATTTTTGAAAATAATGGGATCGGTGCTTTATGAGAGATAAAAGGGAAATTCTAAAGGAAAAAAAAATGAAAATTTTAAGCGAAACATGGTGAATTTCTGAGGAAAAAGGAATAAATTTGCTGGAAAAAAGGTAAATTCAAAATGGCGGTGGTCGGTGCCTGGCGCCTTCTCCTAAATCCTTTGTGCGAGACTTCGACAAATCAATCTACTCGCGTGTGTAAAAGACCTTAAATTTCGTGGGTAGAGCCCTGCTCGAATGCGGATGTGCGATTGATATTTTAAAAGAGGATGTACATTTTAGTGCGGATGAAGCGAATTTTACCGGGAGATAAGGCGAATGCCGTCAGATAGAAATTACGATCACTGTACTGATAAACGATGCACTATTGTCGTTAATTATTTGTTTTGCCTTTCTCATTCACTCACGTATGCTTCAATATCTAAGTATGATTAAAATTAGCTACAAGATTGGTCATGACGATGTTTCGATTAATGTACAAATCTTTACAGTATTCGTGTTACAAGTCGGCCGTAAGTAAATAAATATTGACAATTTATTTCCTATTACTTATATATTTATGTGTCATTAATAACCAAAACGCATACCTATATTTAACGATTCTTCTATTCAAGACTGACAAAACATTTTTACTGAATGAAAGAAATATTGGATGGAAATAAAACTACAGCAACTGTAAAATAAAGTGGTCAGACAGCTGAGCTGCCATATTTGAACGCCATTTTGAGGCATAAAGCTACCGATATCGATGTCCGCGTCGTGATATTCGTGATCAGCGGTATCGAGTTGACAAAATATGGAAGGCTCAGCTTTATGTTCGAGTTGAGCCCACATATGTCTCTGGCTCATAGATCATCTGCAGACCGACGATGTCATGTTTACTGTGCATGCGTTGTGACCGCCGTCATTACTGGACATGCGCGTTTTCTCCCTTAATTTTTCAGGATAGAATCCAAACCTAACAGGCCTCCGAAACTAACCTAGGGCAAATGGTGAACAAGTGGCTCGTTTTCGCACGCGCATGCGCAGCAGCCACGGCCACGACTGTCCACAGAAGTTTACTTCGCGGGGCTGTAGAGATGGCCGTTATTTAACGTAACGGTTATAAAAAAACTGTTACAATTTGGTTACACGTTACATGAGGAAGACGTTCCATTGTTTATAGTGTTATTTTTGGAACGTCTTGGATTGCTTCGACGCCTTACTACCAAGTTTTTTTTTTTTTTTTTGGAACGTCAAGCTTTGTTTACTTTTGTTCCTAACCTAACTTCGTATAGCACAACTATATTTAAACAAATCATATTTCAAAGCCGACATATTCGATCAGAGAAGCTTATTTTATTGACATATAGAATCATAAACATGTGCACACACACGCCTTTTAGTACATATTATTTATACATACGTACATTACTGTATATTACAGTTTCCCCCCAACAACTCAGACTGCTCTGTTCTGATTGGTCGCAACCGAGCAAGTTTCACTTAGGCTTCGGCTGGCAACTGTGAGTGTCGAGTGTGCGCATGCGTAAATGTTCGTTTTGGAACGCCTGGGTTTGATTGCAGCAGTGCGCATGCGGAAACGTTATTTCTTGTAGCGCCGAGCCGTGGAACACTGAACAACGCAATCGTTATTTTCTGGAACGTCGGGACAGCGCGAGAAATGTTTTACAGTAACATGTTACAAAAATAATATGTTTCTGGAACGTGTTACTTGTTTGGGACTGGTACGATGTAACACTTTAAGACCCTGCCACACTTTCAAATTTCTGAGGCCAAAATACGGCCATCAATTGTTTCCTTCCAACAAATTTTATCAAATAATTTTGAATGTATTTGAAAATGTGTCACACTCTCAAATTCTTTATTGCGAGAATCTAGTTTGAAATATTATTTAAAAATTATTTTCATAATGAGATATTGCTTTTGTTTTTCCATGTAGTCAATCACAGGAATAAATGTAAATAATATTGTAATGTATTTTCGTTTCCTTACTAAATTAGAATTTTATTTATAAGACACGTTTCCTGCATAATGAAATTAATGCCTCTGAGTTCGTAACATTATGTGCAATATTCACTTAAAATAACATTCATGCCCAGACAACTTCTACATAATTTAATTATCTTGATAACCTACTTTGTTCCCAGCAATTGTTCGTTATTTTAAGTTTCATGGCAACCATTTTTGTCGTGCACAATTCCGATTTAATGAGATCGTCAAACATCAAATAAATTTTTGAACCTGTCCAATTTTCAAATTTTTTATGGAAACTGAAGCCATTCAACTTTCACAGGCAAAAAATGGCGGCATTTATGACGTTTCGATGAAGTCATAACTGTCCAAATTTATTTGACCAAACTTATTGGATGCAGTTTGACGGAAAGTTTTGACAGTGTGACAGGGGCTTTAGACAAAAGTATAGGGTATTCACGATAAAATGAGCATTTTGAAAGACCTTCTTAAGATCTACTTGTATGCACGTTGTGCATTCTTCCTTCTATATAAAGTAACAATTACAGTGGGGCACGTCACTTTATTCATGCGTCGGTAAAGTGCGACTGAAAATTATTGAAAAATAAATATTTTACATATGTGATTATTTTCATTCTTCGTGTATTAAAAAAATTAAAAAGAGAAAGAAATAATTAAGTTATCACAAATGGTTAGCTAATACTTTTTATTCGACGTTAAGATATGGGACATTCTGTCCATCATTACCAACTTCACTGTGTGCATGTCACTCAGGGCCTTCGTTAAAATATATGCAGGTTGAGACAATGGCTATTTTCTAAGGTTGATTCCAAAAGTGCTCACTTTATAGTGAGCAGCCTTTAACTGTTAGGCCCATCCGTACGGAGCTGGTAGCGGGCGTCCTCGCCGTCTTGTTTCCCACGGCAGGGCAGCCAGCGCGGCTGGCGGTAGGCTGCGGAACCGCGCGAAAACAAACAGGGGCCGGCGTGCCGCGCAGTTATCTGCCAGCACGGATCCCCCCGGAGAGTAAGTCCTGCACACATATACATACACTGAGACAGCTTCTCGCGTGTCTGTAGCATACTGTCGCGAGAACAGCTGTCATCTCGTGGCGCCGACGACTGTAGCTGTGGATTTCACTCTGCTGCTCACGCTGGCCGCGTTTCAAGGACAAGTACTGTGGGGCTTCGAGAGAACTGTGCACTTATATCCCTCTGGAAAAGAAAAAACAAAAATTTGTTGTCTAGTTCAGTCACATGAACAATTTCGGCGGTAAAGTCCCGATTTCGACAACATCACGTTTGCTTTCCCTTAAACGTCTGGCAAAGCTGCGACACAATCCACTCTTGACAGATCGTAATCATTAAATCCGGGTGTAAGTAATGACAAGTAATAACACTAACATCAGGATAGTTCTCATAAAAAAAACTTGATTTAACCAGAAAGATTGTAAATAATGAAACTACAGTACACACGTTAAGAGGGGGATGGACCCCCGTGGGAACCCCGCGCCCAAGGTCAAGAAGCGAGGGAGCGATACGGGCGACATTAACACGCTCGCCTAGTGCCTCATCGTTCCTACGCGCAAGGCGTGCACTGTTTCCGTCGTGACGCTGCACTGTGCAAATTAAATCTGTAACAGTGGGGTTTTATCACACGCGACGAAAAACCACAAATCAAACTACGCCCGTATCTTTGTACTTTTCTCTTGCTGCTTAAGGAAACTGCATAGGCAAGCTTTAAAAATACGATATTTGACCATTTTCACGAATTTTTTTCTCCGAGAATACACTTAATATGACAAAGGTAAAAAATAGGAGTAAAGATAATAGTTTTTTTTTGTCTTTTCTGATAAAAAAAGTCTTATTTGCAGAACATTTATTTACCAATATACGTGTGATCGCGCTAACACCTATTTCACAGAAAACGCGGGGATACATCTCACTCTTAATAATGCCATAAGATATTGCAATTAATTGCATTTCCTCCAAATCAACGAGCCGTACGCTGTACTTTTCAAGTCCCACCTTCCCTCCAATAACATCTCATTGAACGGATTGGTAACGGTTTTAACACTTGAGACAAATTGAAGTTCTGGTAGATGTTGTAACCGCAGCACCAGTAGGAGCTAATGCCTGTATTCAGTTACATCTTTTCTACATATTATTTATGGGATTGTGCTAGGAACTTTAAAACTGAAATGTATATACTTAAGGGAATATGTACATTTAATGTTAAACTTTCAGAAATAATTGCGTTCCTAACGAAAAAGAAGTGGGCGATGATATTAGGCCTAACTGTATCTGTATACCGGTACTTGTTCTGCGAGCATTGTTTCAATAAGTGTTGATGAATTCATCCACATGATAACGACCCAGGGTTAATTAGTTCAAGTAATAATTTTGGGGAAATGGGGTAAGAAAAATGAGGAGCGATAATTTTGCGAAAGAGAAAATGGCCATGTTAGCTCGCTTTATTTCTAGGAGAGTTAGGACGGCACTATGGTTCACTCAAGAGTAATGGGGCAGATAAGATGCACTGGATAGTGCAAGTTATTGGCTGACCGCAAGATGTCGCGGGAACAGGAAGTTTCTACGGAACTGTCTATTGTCGGAACTGGAAACTAACTCCAGAAATTATTTATAAGGTAGCTACTCAGCAGAAAACTTAAAATTTGATTTGCAAATACACTCATCGCCCAAAAAAAAAAATGGTTTCACCCACAAGGAAGTTTCCGATGGCAATGATATTCGGAAGAAATGCAAACGTCACCAAGAAGAAGAAATTGTTAGAAATTGAGACTGGTCTGAGCAATATTTATTGGCCTTCATACGCCCCGAGTATGAAGTAGGGCTGCCATGTTTGCGAATACGTTCTGCTGGACATCATTGCACGGAACTGTAGATGTCCCTAATAGTGTCCGTCCTGCTATAATCGATCACAAACAGCTCGAATATTCACTCGCCGTACCTGCAGGTTTTTTGCGGTAGGGGTGGAGTTGCAATAAAGCGGTCAATAGCATCCAGCACATCTTCAACTGGGGATAGGTGTGGCGATGCCACCGGGGTATAACAAAGTCCACGGCTTCAAGGCGCGCTCTCGAGATGGCAGCGGGCGTAAAAGAACTGTAGGGTCACTGGTTGCAGAACATCATGTCCGTGCCGTTTGACTGTCAAAGTGCCCATGATGAAGACCGAAGGTGATCGGGCATCGTACGAAATCGCACCCCACCACGATGACACCAGTTCGTCTGGAAACATGACGTGTGATAACGAACCGTTCATCTTTGCCTTGCTCATGTTGCCTCCACACGTAGATGCGTTGGTCATCGCCACCAAAAATAAAGCGGGACTCATCGCTGAAGATTAGCCGCTGGCATTCTGCATGGCTCCACGACGGTCGGTCACGACGCCACTGTAGTATGCGAGGACATTGATGCGGTGTTAAGAGCAGTCGTCGTAACGTTATACGTGCATTTCGTCGTGAGTCGTACGAGCGTCTGCCAACAGTACTGGCTCTCACGGGATGCTGCAAGGTAGGCAACACTGCTCTCTGAACGTCAACAGTCATGGCGGTCGGGGCATGTTCGACAATACGTCGGTTCTCCCATGGTGTGGTTCGTGCAGATCCTGCGTGCCTTGTGTGCGTGCCTTCTTCTATCTACTGGCGCCAACAGCGTGCTACAGTTATACCCACATGGCTGGTGTGGCGCGCTGTACGACGAAATGACCATCCCGTTTCCCGCTGCTGTACGGCGCGACCCTACTCAAACTAGTCCAACTATTCGAAGTGGGAAGGTTGAAGGAGTGCTATCGACATAACAGCACGAATCAAAATGTGTTTGCTAACATGGTGGCCCGACTTTAACTAGGAGACATATTTACGTGTAGCGTAATAAATATAGCTTATTATAGTCTCAACTTGTGATCGTTTTTGTTCTTGGTGAATTGCATTGCATTCCGACACTACCTTGTTAGTGCAACATTTTGATGATAATTATGTATTTAATAATTAAATGCACATTACTTATTGATTGATTTTAAAGTGAACATATACATATCGTATTAGTTTTATTTATTTTACAGGCGTATATTTAATACGAGGGTTGTTCAGTAAAACATTAATTACAAAAAAATGCAATGTTCCTCTTCATTATGGTTACAAATAAGAGCATTATACTTCTTTACATCCACTTTCGGAATACGTCGTGAAACCCATTTCTTTGATATGAGTTTTAAAATCGTCTCTAAAGCCTTTAACTCATTGTTTTCAGAGTCGAATCGCTATCCTTTGAGATATTTTTTCTAGCACTTGAAAACAAAAATAAATCATACATGGTGATCTAATCGTGTGTGGGAAAAAGGGGGGGGGGATGAATTGCTTAAAAAAAAGGTTTCAACATCTTTAAGAACCCACAAAAATGTTCAAAATTTAAAATTGCATTAAATTGTATCAAATTTAAAAAAAACTTTGTGTTTGAGTTTTTTATATGAACCCCAATAAACTTTGCCGACATGTCTCGGCACATTTTTTGTGTGTTTGCAGTGATTATAAATAATTATAAAATTTATATTCAAAAGAAAATAACAGTGTTTTTCAGGCAAGGTATGTATAAATTTTCAGTAACTATCGGAATATGCGGGTTTTTAAGAAATACTGCTTAACAAGATATTATCTAATATGAATAAACATTTAATTACTATCCACCTAAGTTTTATACTTGCAAGTCAAGAGGTAGAGTATAGTTACAAAATGATTTTAGGTAAAAAATTTGGACCTCCAAAAAAAGACCATTATTCCAGTTACAAAAATGTTTGTTAACTGGATAATCAAGTCGCGAACCGATGTTCACACGGGGTTTCATTATATACTGAAAACCCTCGATTGATTTCACATCGGGTGTTAGTGCATCGCCAGTGAAAAAAAGATTGGCGGGTACTTCAAATCACGGGACCTCTGACGGACATTTGTGTTACTATAAATTAAAGTATATATGTATATAAAAATTACCAAATTAAACGTGGTACAGAAAGCGATATAATATTACGAATTTTTTATGGGTACTCTGAGATTCACGTGGTCCTGTAAACAAGAAGCGAAACCCAAATTTACAAAATTCAATCATGAAAATGACCACAACACATTGTTTTCTCCTCCAATGTCGGCATTAAACTTTACAATATATTTATTTTTGCTTTGGTATTAACAGACTGATTACATGTGTTGCATGTACGTTCGATCATTACATGTGTACTCCCGAAAAAAAAAGAATAACTGAGTACATCCGTGGGCTAGGCCATGGATCACGATTTGTTTGCAGAAAGAGATCCATCAGAATTTTATACGTGAACTGCAACATAAATATATGAGAAGGCCTATCTCATAATGTTGAGCCACCCCTTGGCACTTAAGATCAGAGCCCCAATATAAACAGCCAAAGAAATCTCCAGAAAGGAGATTGCACCAGCCGAACCTCCAACCCAGCACCAATGTGCCCTAGAGGGGAAACGTGGAAGGAAAATCGCCCGCTACAAATGTGATCTTTCAGTACAACACAAAGTATTCAACATACAGCGCCCAGCCCTGTACTCAGAAAATATCTTACCTTGTTCCTATATCGGTGTATCGGGCACACTAGCGCAGGCATTACCCACGAGGAAACACATAAGAAAATTTACACCTTTGATTACAGTGTCAATATGCTGATTTTAGTTACCTTATTGAAATAATTTCTTTGAGGTGATTGTCTTTTGTATTGATTAAATAGATTGTAAATAGCCATTCATTTTGAGTTATCAAGTCGTGAGTGTCTTCTTTGTATTGGTTGAAATTAAACTAGGAAATTATTATTAACTCTGATGTTTAATTAAGATCTCTATCCCTTAAAGAGCCTGTCTAAGCCCGCCGATTTTGAAAAATTGTAACATTAATGCACTCAACACAATAGTCACAATATGGATGGCAAATACACCCACATCCTTGTAATCAGTTGTATAAATATAATAAATTTCACAATATTAATTTATTCGAACTCACCGATGATAGCATACATAAATTTTTTATACACAGATGTGGGCTGAAATGTCTGCATTTCTGTGTGTAAAACCAAACTTAAAAGTAATACAGCCACAATGACAGATTAACTTTGAACATTCTGGGGTGTAAGCAACTTCCTGGAAAATAAATTATTACTCAATTCGTTGTTCTAGATGACGATGGCTTCTCATTAGGTCAAAATGAAAGGAAACCCTGCCTTTTAAAAAACACAAAGTAAAGGAAAACGTGTGAAACTACAAGCATTTGTACGATTGAAAACAGTTTTAGTATTTTATATAGTCGATTTAGCTTTCTTAACTTATTGCCTGAAATAATTACATGGGTCACACTAGTATCCCGTCCATTAAAAAAAATATTTATATATAAAAATTACTTTGTACTCTGCGTGGAATTTCTTGTAATTAAAATGTCAATTAGTCCCTTGATGTTCATACTGATTAACTTCATGAAATGTAAGCCCTTATTAGACAAATTTACCTAGAGAGGAAATGCAGTACCAATTCATTAAAACATTTTAATTGTTTTCGTTAAGTGCGATGACAATAAAAACGTACATAATGATACAAAAATCTGCTTATTTTCTAAAGTGTTATGCTGTGATACAAGCCGCAAAGCATGATATACATCCAAATTTGATCTTGACATATCAGCATTTATGGAAATCAGTTAACAGATGGATTAAAACATTTTCTCATCAGCTTCACTTCTCTTGCTGTTAACTTAAAAAAAAAAAGCAACTATAAATATTTTTTGTTCATGCAAATATATATTACGAATTATAAAATGCTACTGTGCTGAAAATGAATTGACTTTTTAAATAAACTAAGAGCAATTTTGTGCTTACGTTATTTTTCTCAGCACGTTATTGACTCCACAATCCCTTCAGTTTCTTCTTTACTTCCACAACCAACTACCACTTCCTGATTTATTAATCACATTAACCTATCCGATTGTGCATCATTGTTCAACATTTCCAATTGTTCATAATGGTAAATGTGTATTTAGTGTGGTAAGATCATTCTGCTCGACTTTATAATCCATAATCTTAATTCTGAGACTAACAATTTTTTCTTTGCAAATTCCTTTTTGTGAAAAATATTTTGCAAAGTATAATCTAATACAACGTACTAGTGTTCACAAAGTATCTTTTATAAAATATCACTGACAGAGGTATAGTAAAGTGAAACAGCGTGACAGGGCAGGGTCAGCATGGATTTAAATGAGAGGTGTCCGGCGCGTAGAGGACCTACCCTGGGGTACCAGCCTGTCATTACCGGCTTGACTGAAGAGACCATGCGGCGAGGGGAAGTGTATGCGGAGAGGATACGCAATGCTGTAGCAAAAGAACACAGAAAATTTCGATGAAAACCAACATGCCATCGACAATGACAACAATAAAGTTAACTCTGACCCTCCGGGGAAGGCTGCATCCTAATCTCAGAGCCACCAACAATCCCACGAATGAAAGCATTAGTAGATTAATTTATTTGAATATTATAACCACAATCTTCAGTATTGTCATCGTCACGGAGGACAACTGAAGTGTTAATCTCGTTATTAAAGGCAAAATATTTTTAATTTTATACGGATTTTTGAACTTCGTTCCTTGTATTTAGAATCTCATTTCAGCGCCTCCATTCTTTTGTATATGCAATTTCGTCGATGTTCAATTTTTACATACATAAAGAATTAGTGAAATTGCGAATATTTGGGTTAAAATTTATGGAATGATCTCATGCATTTTAAAAAAGAAGTTTATCATCGTTGCACAAATTCTGGTATTTTTGTGTCCTGAAAATACTAATTTCCTTATGTTAATTCGTGTTGTGAATATATATTATTAATTTTAAATATTAGCTTGTTGTCTATTCTAACTATCAGATTCTTTGCAAGGTCGTGTTCGAAATTGAAATTTTCATTATTTTAATCAATGTGCATTATATGTTAAAATGGTTTTTAATTGCTTTCTTTCGATCTAATAAGAAATAAAATTTCACTTCAAATTTTATGAAAATAATTGTAATTCAATTTCTTGAATACTGTGTGACGTCACTAGGACGTCATAATCGTAGTTAGTTTATATTTAAAGCCACTGAATCATTTAAATTACTTGAAAGGTTTTAATTAAGAACATTCATGCAAAAATATATCATATTAGAGAAAATTTTATTTTAATTTTGAATAATTGTTTACGCGTAATGTATGGTCTGTGGATAATCGGAAAACATTTTACTTAACCTGATTTTTTTAAATACCGAAATATTTTCGAAAATAATTGAAGTTGCCATTTCAATGTTTATCGAATACAGCTGCATGTGTGAAAAGTATTTCAAATGAGTGATATAAGAATTCAATTTCTATTGCATTCAATTTGATGAACACTTCCTTTATTCAATAAGTTGAATTCAATTTGCTGAATTCAATAATACATTTGATCGCGTGAAGTTACCTTTATTCTGTACTAATATCATTAATAAATTTTCTTCTGATTTGTTGGATTTTTAGGCGAAGAGTCAGTTAACACGTACAATTCGGTGTCGAAATCACGTAATATTGGGGTTCGCGCTGCACTCGGGCCGAACTAACCAGTGGACAACCAGCTGCGTGCTCAGCGTTATCGTCGTCAACCATTTGCAGATTACAGCCTTTTTGCGTTTTATTCACACTTTTTGAATAAATCATTTGAAAAATCACCCCGCGTATGACGTGTTTGGTTGTTTCCTAAAATATGTACCGTGTATCACAAGAGTTTCATGCCTGCGTTAATATCTTTTATTTAGTTGAATAGACGTTTTACTTGTGCTTTATTAATAAATAATAAAATTGCTTTTATATTTAATATGTATAAAAACAGAGAGAAAATTGGTGTACTGGTACTGGTAAGTAAGAAATTGCTAATATACAAAATACCACTACACCGAGTGTGTACTAATGCAGTGCGTGGTCTGTTTGGCGCAGTTTTATAGACTTAGTTAAGCTTAGTTTGCATGAGGCGGAGGAGTGTCCTGAAAGAAGAAATTGAGCAGTGCTTCAGAAAAATGGAAGTATAGGTTATTCACGGTTAAATGAGCACTTCTGAAAGCCCTGCTTAAGATGTGTTCCTCCGCCTTATGTAAAAACTGACGTTGCAATGGGCCTCATCATTTTATTTGTGCGTCTGCCAAGTGAAACTGCAAAATTATTATAAAAGGAACTGCTTTACAAATCTCATAATTTTTACTCTATGTCCATTTAAAAAACAGGAAGCGAAATAAATCATTTTAAGTTATCAGAAATGGTTACCTGACACTTTTCATTCAACGATAAGATATAGATCTACTTTCCATCCATCGTTACTAACTGTACTAGGCGAATGTCACTCAATGCGTCCATTAAAATATGTGACTTTTTTCTACGGTTTATTTCTAAAGTGCTCACTTTATTGTGAATGGACTATAAGTGGCCTATATACTGTCAAGTGCTGTGTGTCAGGTGTCAGTAGCGGGCGCCTGGGGCGGAAGTTTAGGCAGTGACCGGGGATGGGGTGGTCCCGGCTCACTGGATGTAGGGTGAGAAGGGGGGGGGGGGCACGTCTTGCCGCTGCCATCAAACGCGCACGAGTGGCGGGTCCTCCGCCCACCACGGCGGGCCATGCGATCGGCCGCCCCGCTCTCACAGGGTCACTGACCATCTCTTCTCGCCGCTCCATCTCCGCGCAGCCTCCACCACACAACACTTAGACTCCATTCACGGTCACCTGCGACTTTCTGAATCCCTCCTCAAGCTATGCTTCCACGATATTCCTCCGCCCCATGCGAATTAGGCTTTACTATGTCTAGGAAATTACACCAAACGGACAAGTGCGCGGCAAGAGAACTATTTCTTACTCGACTTTCTTTAAAATAAATCACCTTAAAGATTACAGCTCTATTAAGGCGCTGATACAAAGAAACTTATTTTCCGCATTCATAACCAATATCACTGCAAGTACACCAGTCTATTTTAAGGTTAAAATACGTGAAATTAATGATATGAATTTTCCCACGATTTATTTCAAATTTATACACCTCAAGGCTGTTCACGGTAAAGTGAGCACTTTTGAAATCAACCGTAGAAAAAATTCACTGTCCCTACATGCGTAAAGTTGAACGGGCGCACTGAGTGACATGTACCCAGTAAAGTTGGTAACGATGTATAGAAAATAGCTCCATATCTAAATGTCGAATTAAAAGTGTTAGGAAACCATTTGTGATAATTTAAATCATTTCTTTCGTTTTGTGTTTTTTTTTCCTTCAATATATTGAAGTGTAAAAAAGCAGATTAGTAAAATATTTACTTTTCTAATAATTTTACAGTTTCACTTGACTGGCGCACTAATACAGTGGTGAGGTCCTTGACAAAGTTAATTTTACATACGGCGGAATGTTACACAACGTGCATACAAGTAGATCTTAAGCAGGGCATTCAAAAGTGCTAATTTTAATGTGAATAGCCCTTAGCCATGAACAATCTTAGAAATAAGTATCTGCAGAAGCACAGGAACCACATGCTCTTATATTTTTCCTCTTATTTATTCATATTTAATCTGCTGCGATTGCGTTTTACATCCAGTATCTCGCGTAAGGAAGGAAACAGATTCCAGGCCCCGAAACGTGAAGTCTTGTGTTAATTGCCTCTGCGGCGTTTTTGTGTCCTTTCAATACTTTATATCTTTGGTTAAATTTGTTGACCACAATCGCCTTTTTTATTTCATTATTTTATTGGTTTTGATGAATTAAATTTTCGCATTTTTTGGTGATTTTTCACGTTAGTATTTTGATAGTTTAAATTTACTCGTTCATTGGTTTAAAATTTTTACTTTGCTAGTGGGCACACAGTAAAATGTTTGTAGTCTTACAACTAAACCTTGAAACTACCTGCCTTGAGACTTCCGTAAGTTACAGAAGAAATAAAGTTACAAATATCAAAATTTATTAAAACGGTGATTGAATTTTGTTTAGAAGCTGTTCAGTAATTAATCACTGTCGGTTTAAATTAATCAACAACCTAGTGCTGTTTCAACGCATTTTTATTCAACTGCATGCAGCAAACTTCTCTGGAAAAATTGCATTGTGAAACAAGTAAACTTATTGTCCTGTGCGGCCGTTAGTTGGTTTACATGCTTTTTTTTTTCTTTTCACCATTTAGAGAAACATTGTCAAGCTGGTTTCAGTGTCACGTCAATTGATGAAGAGTGTTGATCGAAATAAACAGCTAAATATATGCCTGTTGCCTCTGTACATGTCGTTGGCGTAACCATCGATGAAACCCGAGTTGTTTATTCTGGCCACTTGCTCTAGCTGACAGGAACGCCTGACTCAAGATCTCGGGTTCAGTTCTTAGCCGAGTCGAGAGTTGTGTAGGCATGGAGTAGCTTATGCCTTGTCGGGAACCTTGGGCGGGCTGCGGTTTACATCAAAGAGACATTGGCTGGAGTCACGACGTTCGGTAATGAGAGAGTCGGCATCATCATCCAGGATGACTGGAGAGGAACATCGGCAAACTTCCTCGGGTGTCAGAAGGGCGCACAGTGAAGTAATTGTCTTCTAAAAAATCTCATTGTCTTCAGCTCCTGGGTTTGGCTTTAGACGTGCTCATAATATATTGAGCGAAGAGGGCGGTGAAGCATAGATTTTAGGTAATGCCCACCGAAACATTAGGTGTCAATTCCTGCTACCATAAAAGGAAAACCACACTCCGGAATATGTCCCTGCAAAGGCTTCGTTAACAGGATACTGGGAAATTTGAATTAATCTGCTGTTAGGACCCAGCAGTTTGATGTATTATTTCAAGTGTTGTGGTAAGGAACTTCACATCAGATAAAGAGTTGTCTAACATACTCGTATTTTTTGCTCTCGTACTGAGAGTCGGTTGGTTATCATCATTGATTTACATATCACGTAATAGACCTAGGAGCTTGTCGCTATTAACCCCAGATATTTTTTAAATTATGTTACATTTTAGAAATAATCATCCCGTATGATCGAAAACTATAAAAGCATGTGTTACAAGAGTGTCGGGCTTGGTGAAATTCGGTGCACGGGGTTCCACAGATTTAAAAGGTAAACTCACACACGAACATTCAGACAAAAAGATGACCTTTCCCTTGAGAAGCAGGAAAAAAAAAAAGTCATTTCACATAAAGCGTAGACTAGGACTTATAATAGGTCTGTTGAACCTGGCTTGCAACTTAGTATGCGCAAATATATTCAATCAGCATTCGCACTTTTCTAAAGTTTTATCTTAACCGCGCCCTATCAAGAGATAATCAAGGTAGATGAAGCTTATCTCAATGTCCATGTACAGGAAGAATGAAATTTTTTTTTTTTTAAATTTAGAAGTATTACTTAATCACGGTTAATATATATAAGCTGTAACTTACTATTATATTCCGTGTTTTTTTTTAAAGAGAGTAATAGTCGCTTAAATTCAGTTTTTGAAATGAACGAAAGCAATTTTGCATATATCACGAAATATGTCTGTAATTACTCTCGACCTGGATGCCTTCGGGACACAAAAGATGGGGATACATTGGCTAATTATCCAAGGGATCCAATACCAAATTAATTAGTCAAGTTTGTTATGATCTCGTTTGTTTGAACTGGAAAATAAATTAATCTTTTATAAATTATTTTCTCTAACTCGCCAAGTGCGACGACTTGTGAGTTCTCAATTCGTCACTTAGGCTGGTGAATGATTTTTTTTGTTTGTACCGTATGAATCTTTTTTGATAGTTTTCGAGTGTGGTAAACTTGCACTAGTGAGGGCAAACTTAACTTTCCGAAACTTCCTGCAAGGTTGACTTCTTTGTCGTATCCAGTTTCAGAACGAGTACGGGTATACCATACCCCATTCTACTACGGGTATACCATACCCGTAGTAGAATGTTATGTGTAATCCCTTGCAGTGAAGCCTATATTCCTCACGCCCACATTCGTTAGTTTTTTTGAGTAATACGTTTTCGAGATTATGGAAACCTTAGTCTCTGCTCTGTAAAGAAGTTTTTACTACAGCTGATAATTCTGCATCCGCTTACTTCCTTACCTTATTACTTGTGTTTCCTAGTAGACTATTCTATTTCGTAAGGTCCACCTATATCGTTATCGTGACTACCAATAATTTTGAAAGCAGTTTATTGTCCTTTACACCTAGCTGTATTGATATTGTGGGTGCATTTACTTTAGGAATGATAACTGGATGCGAATATGTAGGGGACTTTGGTAAATTGAAGCTGATCCACTTGTGATGTTCTATGACCTTTACTTTTTTACCTACTGTTTCGGATGATCTTCCTTGTTTTTGAGTACTTGCATCTGAAACAATACATACTAAAACCTCACTCTAATTTGTAACTTTATTTTAATAAGTTAATAAAAATAGACTACAAAATGCTGAACTGTTTGCCGCGAACAATCCATCACAAAATTCGTTCTATTATTGCACGACATTATCACCACTGGGGAACTACTATATAGACATGTGTTTTTTTACAAGCATCTTTGCGATTTGATTACGACCACCGAGTTGGATACAATGCTACCTAATATTTAGTTAAACAGGTCATATGAGAAATTATAGGTATAACCTAATGGCTCCTACAAGACAAGAGTAGCTGAAGACAGCTGAGGGATTCAAGAACTGTACATACTTCACAAACTGCATTGAGGCTGTCGGTGGGAAGCACATTGTAGTAATAAGACAATACACTGTGTTCAGTGAAGTATCATTACAAAGACTTCTTTTCACTTGCCTTATTATCAGCACGGGATTAATAGTTTAAATTTTGTGGCAGTTAACGTTGGATCACATCGAAAAGAAAGTTACCCACTCTTATCTAATTACTTAGAATTTTACAATAATCTACTTGACCATTTGTTTCTCCCTTGAAACTTCCCCAGCTCTTTAATCAGTGGCGAGCCAAGTCACATGATTAGTTAGTAATGACTTTTTCTTTTTACCACAGCACTTTATGGGGAGAAACAATTAGATGTTCAAAAATAGTTTATAACTACCAACTATCCCGATATAGATGTTTTACTAAGTGAAATTTTGCGACACTGTCCAATATACTTGAGCAACTTCCACCATCCTCTCAGTGAGTCAAGGAACGTTGAAGTTAAATAATTAAAGCAATTAACTATTCCGGCATTCGCCTCGAGTGATTTCGGAAAAACATGGAAAACCGAAATAATGATAGTCAGACCGGGAATAGAACCCGAATGCGATTTCAGCCAGTGTTTTACAACTTTGCTACCACGTTCGGTTACGAAACTTCGTATTTCCATGTGCAGACGGTTGGTTTGAACTTATCGTGACAGCTTAGCTAAAAAGTATTATATTCGCAGGCTTAACATCAGTGTTCATTTCATGCGCTCGTCAGCCACGTTTAAAATAAAACGCAAATTACTGCCCAAGCTCTAAGGCTTTGTATTCATACACGTATTTCATATTTTTGAATAAACCTAGTCATAGCCAATAGAATAGTTTATGCCCTGAGAAAGAGTGCTTACCTCAGATTTCAATACGCGAATTGCTTAAACTTCAGCTCTCTTTATCAAGTCTCATATCGACGCTGAGAACTCGCCGCTGCCACAGAATAACTAGGTATACGAAGATGAAATGTTGGTGCGGTCTCTTTCACATGTATGTACTGAACAACTCACACCTAAAATCCCGCCCCTATATTATTGGCGTGTACGTTGATAGCATACATAGCGTATTGCTGTGGCCTCTCCTGAAGGGAGAAGAGCACGCATTAATTAGGGGATTAAGGTAGCTAAAGGAAGAGCACTCAATTCTTACAAAACTCTATTTATTACACAATCAGCTATACAAGATCCTCCAAGCAAAGGCGGTTAGAATCAGACATGATGTTGCGTTGAGGCAGTGACTCTTTGAATCATTTAATCTAGTGAGAAAGCAATCTTTACTGATATACTCTGAATCAGGCAAGCAAGCATGAAAGCAATTATTGTCGCTCTTATGGAGCTTAACAAGGTCTTCGCCTTTCCCGAAACCTCTCGCGACCTATGTCACCCTAACAGGAGATATATTTACCCAAGTGTCGTCGTGGACTACGGGGAAGCTCTCTCCACTGCAGGTGCAGTGGGCGTCAAACCAGGACCACGAACTGGTAGTCCTCGCAGCAGTCGTCACTCGGGCAGGGCCTCCGGCGTCTCAGGCAAGATGGCGCCCCGAGCTGCCATTGTCCCAGCCTTATACACCGAGAGTCCCGACCTAGTACTCATTCCCCCGGGATTGTTATAACAACAGCTGTATCGTTTTGCCGCTGTCGCGCATCACCTCGCGTTTGCTCGCCTCCAGGCAACCCCTAGTTGTTGGCAGTTGCAGCAAGACCCCCGTCTTAGGAAAGTCCCGGCATCCTCGTCTGGGAATACTGGGGAGCCACACATAGTAGGGGAATGTACTCGTTTGGTCGGAACGTCGGCGCAGTGGGGCGGCTAGCGACAGCCTGAAAGGCTGGGCACTCCTGGGACTGAAGAGCAGACCCCGCCCGAGAGAGCTTTTCTTATTCGCGGACACCGCCGTAAGGGTAATGGGAGAAAACTGTCCTTCGCGCACTGTGTTGGTCAATTCCCTAGGGCGCTGTCAGTCACGGAGTTTCGGTAAGGTGTTAGATATAAGGCATGAGGATGCCCTCGATATGGCATATATGTATCATATTGTCTAGATTAAAATTATTTTCTAAATGTTGTACAATATATCGTTTCTATAAGATAAGTCTACTGGCTTGTATTATGCAATAATTAAGGAATACGTTTTTAAAAATTAAAAAATATTATTATAGCTTAATTACAAGGGTGTCCTGATACCATACATGCTAATGTGCCGGCACTTAAGGAATGTTTACAGTGGGTCGCTATTGCTTAATGTTGACTGTGGAATGGGGACAGTATGAGCTCACCTCCATACTACCATTATCCCCCAGTTTAGAAATAGCATGCAAATTTAAGAGAACTGGTGCCGAACACACTAGGAGAAGGAATTAGACATGTGGTGCACCAACTGCAGTCAACATTCCGCAGTAGCGCCGATTCTGAATTGTGGTGTATAATGTACCATTTATACATTATATGACATTATAATAGTTATATATAATTGTCCTTTACGGGACATCAATATTAATTATCAATACAATTTCTCTTATCTCCAATAGGATAGTAAATTTGGCACTAAGAATCTAAGGTATATACAAAGCATTTATGTCTTAACCTATTTGTTGAAAATTTTGTATGTTAAATACAAAGTATTTATGCGTACAAGTAATAGTGAAATTTAAAACAAAGAAAATACGTATATAAGGGGCCCTGTAAGAAAAGCTTAATCTATGGTGTTCTCGCCGTACATCTCAAATGTGCCAGAGTGCTCTCTAGAGCCAAGGTTGTGAACTAAGGGTTGTGCTGTGTAAGTTGCTGCGGTCTGCAGTTCGTTTCTACACTCTTTGCAGTCCGCCAACAACTGTGTCAACAGTATTTCAATTACCTGCTCCTAGGTAGCGCACTGTATACTGCGTCAGCTTTCAGACAATGTTTCTTACACACTGCACCTGTTTGAGCAAGCTATTGGTGAACTTATTTGAATGGCAACTGAATGTTCGCCACTGATTGACAATATTAACCCAATGAGGCTTGTGTAGGAAAGATTTAACTTGTTATTTTAAAATTACTATAGGGCTCTTCACACTTGTGAGGTAACGTAACCTGACTTTGTCCTATAGAATTAGCTGCGTGCCACATGGTGGCTTAGCGTAAATTATTATGGACACACATATTTTTCTGAGCCTCTAGTAATTATATGTGACAAAATCATCTGGGTTTGCTATCCTAATTTCATTCTCTTACACAGAATTTTATTAATACATAACTTTTGTGACCTTGCATTAGTTATTTAAATTCATGCTCGTTATTCTACATTGACGTAACTAGTGATATCTCTCCCACATTATGGTATTCTCCTTTCCTCATGTGTTGTGCTGCATGTGCCATGTGGTTCAATAAGAGAGCAATTCTTATCAGTTCATAATAAATTACAACGAGAGCTACACTGAGTACCACAATCGTTGAGATGCTTATGTAGTTATAATGTTCTCGTGATAAAATGGAAAACAGTGTGTTTGCCTTACTGAGGGCCCGCCTGCGACATACTGAAATATGGGGAGCTCAGCGTGTTCTATTTTCCAATTCTTATCCAGGCTGACATTTACGGAGTAAAACGAGATTCCTTCGTTCAATCTAAGCTGTTGTACTTCAAAGTTTTTATGTTGGAGCCATTAGATAGGTAATATTGTGTGTGAAAAAGCAAGTTTGGGACTCCTGACATTGCAAACATGTGTTGCGTTAATAAGCATTAACTGGTTTGATGTGAGTTCACTTCCGCATGGTATATGAATTTCAATAATACCAACCTTGGAGTTAAGAATGTTGGTGATGACGTAAGGGTTAAAGGGGGGTGGGGGTTCAATCGTTTGGACCGACAAGGGATTTCCTGGCATGCAATGAAATTTGCATGGTTTAAACAGCATTTCAATGTTGTCAAATTTATCGCTGCCTTTAAACAGTTAATTTGGGGGTTAACTGCAAATTGTTTAGAGATAAAATATATACCTTGAGCCTGTTCTGGGGTGTCGTAAATTTCTCTTGTCTTATGAGTTGTAATGTCAATGGCGATGATATTTTCTGGAGTAGCTATGTAACAAGTTTCATTTTTGTATAGGTAAGGTACTTTGGTTATTCGGAAAAACTGCCATGTATTTTTATTATTTTGGAGGTGAATTTGGATCTTTAACAATATTTGTGTAGGGGACAGTGTACATTCGGTTAATGGCAGAGTATAGTAGTGCAAAATATCTTTTACGGGTATACTTAGTTGTAAACCTAAGGCCCTAACTTGTGATTGTAGATCTAAAAGGTATTTAGTTAAGGTTTGTCTGGATACAGCTTGCAGTGGCAAAACCTTTTATTGGCATTGTTGTATATATATATGTTAATTCTAAATTCGCTTACAACATTATTAATAATGTGTGAAACCATAAATGTCAGCATTTGAGCCTAAACGTTAGCTTTATCAATTTCTTGGTTTTGGTGATTTACATTCTCTGATAGTGACCCTATAAGACATGTGATTGAATTAATTCTTGTTTCTACCTGGGTTTTGAATTCATTAATACTGTGAAAAGGATTATTCATGTTTCTGTTGGAAGTCATTACATTAGCTTGTAGGTAGTTTAATTGTACGGCCAGCAATTCCTCATTAGCCAGGAGGGATTTCAGGTGTCGGGACGTGACGATGTCTCAACACCATGTCGCGACGTCCACCAGGAAGGTTATTGTGTATTTTATTCAGTTAGACATTGACACCTCAGACAAGAATTCTTGAACAATATTATTAGACGTTTCACTGAAATACTGGCGTAGTGTCTCAGCATTCTGGCAGACCGATATTCTTTTTTTTTACAAGCACCATGCTACCATACTTCAAGGTAGTCCGGCATTGTTGGCTGGTGCAGCAGTATGGTGTAAGCTATTGGTACAGTCTCTTCTTATTGTAGCTGTGGCGTGAGCTACTTGAATTACACCCCGGCACGCATTTTGTATAATTGCATGCCAGCTGTACCCCTCACAAAGTCAAGTACAAGGAAGAGCATGCAGATATGGGATGATCCCATATCAGGAGCAGGTTACCTGCATTATAGAGTTCAACATTAGCTTTTTAAATTGGCAAGTTGTACATTCCTCATACTAACAGTATCGATTTTGGTGTTCCCTTTTTTTCATATTTCTATTGCAATGGCAGAGGGCCCCAAAATGTCATGTATACTGTATGACCTTTGGATTTAAAGTTCAATGCTTTTTGTCGGGCGTGGGTCTTTACCCAGATGTATTGGCGTATCTTTAGGTAATTTTGTCGGAATTTTGTGTCGAATAATGCTTTCAGTGTCTGTTGAGGAGCGATGAGTTTTATGTGGGCTTGCTCACAAGCTTGTTTTAGTTGTTGACACCAGTTGTGTGCTCGTGGGGAGTAATTGTGTGTTATGGCGTGACTGGGTTGTACTGCTAAATGTTGTACTTCTGTTTACGGTTGAGTTCTAATTGAAAAGAATGTATGTAACATATTCCTCCGAGTGTGTATGATCATCGCTTGTGCATGCAGTTAGATGTTGTGCTAGAATCTTGTTCACTTGTTCCATCAGACCATTGCATGCTGGGTTGTATGCGGTTGTTTGGAGTTTCTTTATTTGCAATTTGTGGAATAATTCATTCATTATCTCATTGTTAAAAGAGGTTCCCCTGTCTGTTAGGATGGATTTGGGGCAGCCATATTGCAGAATACCATCCTTAATGAAAGTGACACAAGCACATGTGCTTGCGTCAATTGAGTTCATGGGACCGGCGACGGCATAGCAGGTGAAGAATTCCGTCATGACTAGTAAATATCTGTTTCCTGATGCTGCCATTTGTAGTGTGCCTTTGGCGTCGAGACCAAGGAATGTAATTTTTTTTTTGGGGGGGGGGGGGGGGGAGCTGGGATGGGAGTCGTATGGCCTGTGGGTTACTGGTTTGTGTGTTTAACAATGTTTTATGTATTATTAAAATCTTTTGAAATACTGTACCAGTAGTATTGATTTGTGATTTTTCTAGCATTTTGAATTGCTCGAAGTGCCCTCTGTCTAATAAGACATTGTGGTGAGCTGTTATAATTTTGGGTACATAGTATTGTGGTACTAATGTGAGCCTTTTTCTCCCGCTGGCATGTGTAATTTCATATATATATCCCTGTTTCCCATGATTCCATAACACCTGACTAACAAGCGGTATTTGACTGTGTCCTTTTCTGATTTTGTGAGGCCTAACTTTAGCTGTGTAATGCATAGGTCCTTGGCCTATTCCTATAGAAATGGGGATGTGGGTGTCTGTGTGATTGGTGCTAGTAGTAAATGTGTATTATTATGAGACCTTTATGTATACCTGTTCGTGGATTATACAGGGTGGTATAGTGGTGTGTTGTGGTTGACTGTGATTATTATTAGACTATTAAAGCATGGGTCGAGACAGGTTGTTTTAATTTTGTTTTGTTGTCTTTGCATAGTGATTTATATGTTGACTTGATATATTGTTGTTATTATTTTTGTGATCGCCTGCAATGGCAGGTATTCCTCATTTATTACCTTTTTTTGCAATATGCGATTTGTCTGTAGTGAGTATGTCAGGTTTTATAAATGGTTTGATTTCTGTCCAATTATTTGTTATATATTTTGCGATGTTGTTTTTAACATCGATGTCTTTGGCGTGGTTTTGTATTAATATTCTGGCAAAAGCTTTGTATAATGAAGTGCAAGTTAGGAATTCCTTCCTTATATTATATGTGACATTGTTTACTCTAATTGATATTGTGTCAGCTGTTCTCGTTGTTGGAATTTGACTCATGGTGTCCACTAATGTGTTGAGTTTTCCTTTTATTATGCGTGCTTCAATGTCGTATTCAGTTAAAGCGATCACGAGTTTCTGGATGCAAACATTATGGTCAGCCATTGTTTTGAAATAACAGAGACTTACGTGGTCAGTTTGTTATAAATTTTCATCCATATAGATATTGTTTAAAGTACATATTGTTTATTATATCGATTGCCTTTTGCTCATGTTCTGTCCATGTAAATGTTGCAGTTCCTTTTGTTAGTTCTGTTAGTGGTACCACGATTGGTGCATAGTTGAGAATATATCGATGTAAATAGGATATGAGGCCAAAGTATGAACGAAATTGCTTTAAATGTTTCAGTGGTGCCATTTGTTGAATAGCTGCAATATTCTCGGGGTCTGTTTGGATCCCTGACAGCATAATGTAATGACCTAATATTTTTATGTGTTGCTGTGCAAAATTACATTTCTTCATATTTATCTTTATGTTATATTTGTGCAACTTTTCCATGACTTTCTGTATATTTTCTAAGTGTTCTGTGAAGGTATTTCCTATAATGAAAATATCATCTATGTATGCTATGGCTGTGTTCCAATGCAATGGTCTGAGCATAATGTCGACAAAATTCTGGAAGTAATTTGGGCTTGTTGCAAGACCCATTGGCATACAGGCATACTTGTACAAGCCTAAACCATCGATGTTAAAGGTGAGTTTTTCTCGATCTTTTTCACGAACTCGGTTAGTGTAGAAGCCACTGAACATGACTATGGAACTTATTTATTTAGAGTTCTGAAGTGTGTTTATTATATCCCCCGTTCACGGAATGGGGATTGTACCTTTTTGAGATGTTGATTTAAAAATCTAAAGTCTGTCAGGAAGCGTATACCGCCTTAGCATTTCTGCATCAGAAGGCTTGGTGCAGCATACGGGGATTCGGATAGAGTTATTATTTGAGCATCAAACATTATTTGTTATATTTGTGTAAGTTGTTGCCCTCTCAGGTTAGGGTTTATTCTGCATGCCTGTGTGTGAATCGGTTTGCCTGTTGTGAGTTAGAGCTTAATCTCATAGTTTTTTGTTTCTGTGAACTCTGTGTTTGAAGTGGCGAACCAGTAATTGTATTGTAATAAGTCGTGTGATTGATTTTTTCTGATGTGTTGGGAGTGCAGTATATATATGGCCGAATGTGCTGTTGTGTGTAGGAACTTTGTGTAATTCAATTTTATTGATATAATATTCAGTGCAATTGTTCACATAGCCCTCAAAGGTGTTTGTGTTTATCGGTATTTCGATAATATTTGTGTTGCTGTGAGCATGTACATCATGATGACTTTAGACAGTACTGGGACTATGTCATACTTCTTGATGAAATATACTCCTAATATAAATATAGTGTAAGGTTGCCAATTAGTAGGAATTCCTATTGAAAATTATATCCTGATATGTTGATATTGATGTTTGTTTTGAACTTTGGGATGACAATGCAATTTGCTATCCCTACTAAAGTGAATGTCTCATTCACTGGTTTCCTTTTATGTTTGTTTATAAGTGTGGATGCTATGCATGAGGGTGAGCAAACAGTGTCCAACAAAGTGTTGTAGATATTGCTGCCAACCCAGAGAAGGATGGTTGGTGTTGAAATTTTCATGTAACTGACGCGACATTCATCCTTACTGGTCGGCTGGGCGAGTTTGTTTTTGAAGTGTTAATCAGACCTGTGGCTCAGTTTCTGCTTATGCCTTTCATTATTGCCCTTGGGATCCATGCTGATGTTATGTTTGGTGTTTGATGACTGCCATTGTATTTTCCCACATTTAGAATATGGAGTTTAGTGTATCCAATAGTCAAGCATTTTTTAAATTTATTAAAATATTCTGTGATGTCGGTGTGGAATAGCTTGTTCTGATTGTGAAAGAGTGGGCATGCTGTCGCTCGGTGACCTGGATATAAGCACATAGGCCACAACATGGACACCAGCAAGCGAGGACCTATGAAGGCCCCTGACACAGTGCTGACGTCATGGCCATGCTGACTCATGCATTCCTCCAGCCCAGCCTCGATGCATGCTGCAGCTTAGGTGATATGTACCATGTCAATTTTCACAAGTGCGATGCTGTGTTATGTCTGTTCGTGTCCTTGTGGACGGTGTCACTGTTACAGATCCTTTCCTCTGACCTGCTTTTAACTTCTCGAAATGTGATTGAGGGTGACCTGTTTACCATGTTTACCTGTGTTTTAAATGATTCAGTTCCCTGCAGTTAAGGTTACCTTGGCATTTGAAAGTTTTCACTGCAGGAATTGAGCTTTGCGATTTCCGCATGGGATCTTGTGGGCACCCATTTACTGAAAAGTGCTTCGCATGCATTTATAATGTGCTGTACTTTGATTTCAGGTTTCTTGTTACAACTGTCTTTACTTTGAAAGTAAGCTTCCTGCTTATCTTTGTGTTTTAACTTTGTTCCCTCTAAGGACCCTGTCTGTATATCCTTAGCCTGGTGGTAATTCCTGCGTGCTTCACCCCGTGGGCATTCTTGGCTTCTGTGGGTTGCTTTTAAGGGGCCAGCCCGACTGTTTTTGTTTAGGTTGTATTGTTCCACCTTGCTCTTTGTTTTATCCAGGGGGGTGATGCCTATTGCTCCCTCATGTAATAGTTTCTTTGTTGGTAGGTTTTTTTTGGATTGGTTTTGATTTTGGTGGTGTCTGGTTTGTCTTGGGAAGGGATTGTTTTGCTGTTGTCTAGTGTCAGTGCGATTGTTGAAGTTTCTTTGGAACATTTTTGTGGTGTAGCATTCTGGTTAGGGGAGGGGTGGGCATTGTTGTATCTCCTTGGTTGTTGAACATATTCTTTTACGACAATGAAGGGTTGGTGGTTTTGTCTAAAATTGTTGTTCTGGTATTGGTGAGGTGTTGGAAGCTGCAGCAGTTTGTGTGAATGCTACTTTAATATGCGAACAGTACTTTGATAAAATCTCCTTCGTTTTTTCACAAAGCTCAGTTGACCTACTTGTTGGGAACCTACTGGTTTATATTATATACTCTTCGTAGTAAAAGCGACTGTTCCGATATAGAGGCACATTGTCCAAGGTGCGACTGTTGCCTGCGACTGCAGCTGGATCCAAGTGACTGGAGTCGTCACTGAGGTAGGCGGCTGCAGGCACCGGCGACAATCGCAGGGGTTGTTTCCCAAGATGCGGCTCGAGCTGCCCAGCAAGTGCCTGCAAAGATGGACGAAAATACAACTCATGTATTTCGAGACACATATTTCACTCATATTTTGTTGGGTGAAGAGGAAAATGATGAAAAAATAGTAGGGTGGATTGTTAGTAGGCAGTGGAGGAAAGTGAACAGTAACTGATAACATAATCAGTGAGGGTGATATAATATATTATTAGGCATACTCCTTTTAATAGATGACACCAAGTACAGAAAATATGGCAGACGGAGTGCTAGTTCAATAATAATTTATAAATCGTGGAAGTGATATTTGATTATAGCTAGTAAATTAAACATGAAGAAAATAATTTTTGAAAGGACTTTATCTCACTATTGGTAAAACTTATTCCAGAGTGAAGGGGAAATTTTATAAAGATATGTATAGATACAGCGAGTTTGACGTATATCTATAGACTGAGATACACGTTTGTTATAGCCAACAAAATATTTGTTTATATAAGGCCAAAAATGTATTTTGCCCCGGAAAAAGCTTTGTAGAGTAAACAAAACTTGAAAAGTAACACAATTTTGTTCGCTGTTTGTATTTGTCATGACAGTATGGCAATAACACTGTTTCTTTGTGCATTCATTGATGCTTAATAATGGTATAATCATCTTCATAAAACAAGTTCAAGAGCAAACTAAAAGTAAAGCTGTAATACTTGCAATACTTTTTGTGCACGTTGTCAAATGCATAAAATATTTTTATTTAAAAATATCCTTGATTTATTGATTAATCACTTAGCTAAGATTGCTATGGCTTAGCTCTCATGTGCAAGGCCGGGCTTCACATTCTTTTATATCATGTGCTAGAGTGAAACAAATCTGTATTGCACCAACAAAATATTTGTTTTTGGTAATCGTGTAAGACCAAATCACTTATTTGGTTTCAGCAACAAAATATCTTGTTGTCCCTAAACAAACAGTGTGGCTGCAGTGGTGTGGTGATTAGACTACTCGCCCCCCCCCCTTCCCCAAGGCGAACCAGGTTAGATTATAGGAGGTGTGGCCCCTGGATTTACGCATGTGGGAATCGTGGTGGACAATGGCGTTGGTTGGTTGGTTTTCTCGGAGATCTCCTGTTTCCCCTACCCTTGCATTCTGGTGCTGCTCCGTACTCACCCTGTTTCACCCTCTTCACTCACTCTTCACAAAAAAAAACGTTTATTTGGTTCCACCAAACAAATTGAGTCTAATTCAACAGAACAATTTTCTCAGTATACGCTCACGAGCAGTTGAACGAGATACTCATTCTGTGTTGGTGAATCGATAGTGTGGTCACCCCATCGAATGGCATAATACCCAGCCATGGATGACTAGGACGTCGGTAGACCATGTACTGAGCAACATTCTAGTGCAGAGTAAGAATGGGGAAGGAACACAATATACAATTAAATTTTATCACCTTTCCCCAACACTCACAATCGCAGTCATGCACTTATCTAACCAAAATTTCTCAGAGTACTTGGCGATACATTCTAAATGTTTTTCACATACTTTTGCGAACATTTAAAAAGTGAAAAGAGGTTTAGGTATGATTTTGACACAGCTTTATTCCATATAGTGCAACATGGCACTACTGGTAATTCACTTGTCCTACCAACTCTGCTAAATAAACTCGAATGTACATTAAAAAATTTCATCTGGAATTAAATTTTATCACCTATCTCCTGCACTCACACTCGCAGTCATGCACTCTCACTCACACACACATTCTCAACCAATTACAGCCGAAACAAAACCTTAAACATCCACTCTTAAACATCTAACGATGTTTAGGAGTGGATGTTTAAGGGTTGAACATAATTAAACAGCCTTAAACATAATTAAACACACTTAAAATCTTAAAAGTACTTAACTTAACAAATATTTTGAAGTGTGAAACCATTTCATTTGATTTTAAAGATGCGTTTACAATTTTAAAGTCCAATCATTAAATTTGATAAAAAGTTCTACGATTTCAAAGACTTGTTTTATGGATTAATAAAAATTTCATTGAGATTTAACGATTTTCAAAGACCAATCATTATGTTTTATAAAAAGTTTATCTATTCCAAAGACTTGTTTTAAAATTTCAAACACCATCATTAAGTTTTTTAAAAATCGAACTAAATACATGCAATTTACTCAAAAATTGAAAGAAAATGCGAAAAATTCTAAACAAAATACTGAGAACACTAAATTTTTTTACATTTAAAGTTATTATCTTACTTAAACTCTTGTAGCAAAGGTGTTGGATATTGAAGGAGACCCGAACCCAGGTCAGTTGAGCTGAGTGCTTCCCCGCTCCACCAGGTGAGCATCAGGGCAGGCAGGCAGCCGGGTGCTCATAATCCCCTCGAGAGTTCCGTGGGAGCTTACCCCAGCAGCCTAGTAGGCAGTCGAGTGATCACAGTTATAAGCGAGCTCCGTTGGTAACTTCTCCAGAACGCGAAAGTCCTAAGGGTTTGTCCCAGCAAACGTGCGGCCGACCAAACTCCCGAGAAAGCAGGCGAATTCCCAAGCGGGTGGTAGAACTGGAAGCAAGAAATTCATTCACAGCACAACTCTGTCTCATCAGATCCCGATAGCGGCTGGAGGATGGGCGACCAGTGTCCTTGAACTAGGCACCCTAGCACCACGGACCGGTTCACAGGCTGTCCGAGCATATGAGGATGGGAGACGTTACCTCCATGATGTCAGATCAGCAAATGAGGAGCTGGAATTGGAGGTGGTATTTATATCCATAACTGTCCCTTCTGACCAAATTTTATATTTCGTCATTCGCTATTTAAATGTATTAAACCTACATATTATGTAACAGAAACAGTTTTAATTAAATTTTAAGCAAATTTAATGCATTTAAAAGGAATTTTATGTGGTATTTTGAAATTTTGTGTGTATATGTTTTAATTCAATGTGTATTTGTCAAGTTTTAAGCCAATATTTTTGAATTACTTTCTTATTTAACGATTTCCGACCTGAACTAACATTCCAATACGAATATTTCACAATATGAAGTGTTTGCAAGCAGAATGTTATACATTTCAACTAGCTTTTTCGCACATTTAATCTAGCTTTTTCACGTGCACGAAGAAATTTATATTAGTTTAATTAACAGTGTTATGTTCATTATTCTGTGAAAGATTGTTACAGTAGTACATATCATAACATGTCGTAACATACTAACATAATGTATTGTAATGTACCAATGTAACATATAATATACCAACATAACATATAACATGCCAACATAATATAATAACATCTATTATGCATTGTCTATGACATTTGAACCATTGGAAGGGAAACTAGATTACATTCGTAACTAACTCGAGACTCGAACCCAGAATCTATGTATTACAATCATAGCTACCTAACACTGAAAGTCAGAAACTAGATTACATTCGTACATTACATAACCCAGACTCGAACCCAGTTTATATCAACCAAACCTTATCCATGATGATATATTATATTGTTAGTTATGAAAAATTGATTAGAGTACGTGTTTCCAGAACTTTTCCTCTTACTTTTTTCAGTACAACAGTATTTCGTGTTAGTATGAATATAGTTTGTTTTTGATAGAACTCATAGAGTTTTAACTCATTGCAACATATATTTAATAGAAAATGCAAGAATATCTCTCTGTTATGACATTTTAATTACTTTCCTCTCACACTCTATCTCTTTATCAAAAATATTTTTCTAACTAAAACAAGATCACTTTTAACAAGGAATATGTTAAATGAATGTATGAAAGGGATTGTTTTTAAAACATTAATTTATTTAAAATTAGGAAACTACAGAATGTTACAAAACATAGGCCTTATTAGACAATTATTTCAAAATATATACAAATATAGGTTGATCCAAAAATTTTTGTACAACATTTCAACACAACCAAGTACAGAAGGTTACAAAATAATAGCACCATTATGTATAGGGCACTTCACAAACATAGATACCAAAAATTTTAATACTGGTAATATGTTATAGGGTGTCTGTCAGTTCCTTAATCCTCAAAATCATTCCTCGAAACATACTTCATTCCTCAAATAAGTTTGTTTAGTACTCAAATAAGTGTTTTTTATTCCTCAAATAAGACTGTTTAATTCACAAAACATACCTTATTCCTAAAATAAGTCTGTTTAGTAATTAAATAAGGCTTTTTTATTCCACAAATCTAATTAACACTCCAAGCAAATTTAAACGAATTAATTGCTTCGAGGATGATATAATATTTAAAATTGAAACATATTCCTATCATGTAATGTTTACTTGAAAAAATTACTTTTTTTTGGTTAAGTAATATGGTTAACTAAAATGTATTATCATACTTATTGGGTTTTGCAGATATTACTTCATTATATGTAACCTCGTTCCTTAAGAGTTGTTATAATGAAAACCATCTCTTTCATTCCGTAATATTCACCATGTTTTTTAAATTGTAACAAATATCTAAATTTACTAACAAGTTCATTCGGATCTTCGGGAAATATGTAATGAGCATTGTTGATACCTTCTGCCATCTTCACATCACTTATTGAAGGAATGTCTTAAACAGTATCACTAACATCCTCACCACTGTCTTCACCTGATGTTTCATCATATATATCGACTTTACTTTGCTTAAAAAGACTAGGTGTATCGTCACCGACACTGGTCTTCGCAGCTGGTTGCGGCAGGTTTTGTCGAAAATTGTTACGTTCACAAGTTGTTTTATATTTCATAATATCCGAGTCGTTTCTTGTAATTGTGTAATTCCCCTCTCCTGTGATATTATGTAGTGTAGGTAGACGTTACATTTACTGTCTCAGGAGGAAGATTATTTTTTTTACAGATCTTGACATGACGACTCAAGTTATCCGTTTGTGTGAACTGATGGAAACAGTATTCACAGTTAAGAATCATACGAGATGAATTCTTCAAACAGTTACTCCTCTCATGTCTGTGAGTATTGTAGGCCAAAAGGTAAATTTTCCCACACTATCTGCAGTGTAGTACATTCGGTGAAGTCTCCATTCTCATAAATGTAGATTAAATGAATAATCATTGGTGTGAGGTTTAAATGTGTGTATGTAATACGAATTTTGTTTTTCCCAATAACTACTGTCTGATAATTTGTTATGTCGCTTCCTAAGTTGTATGGAATAAAGTTATTTGTCTTGGATATATCTTTACGATGTAAATAATTTGTTGAAAGATGGAATGTATTATCCTAAATGATGGGTTATAGGATTACAAAATTGCCACTGTTTTTCTTTAAATTTTGCTTAAATATATTGCAATATATCATGGAAATTAATATATATAAACTCCGATAGAAGTCATTTCAGCCTTCATTTGTGCTATTTATTAAATATTACATCCAAATTTGTTTTCTAGGCAAATCGATTTGTAAATAAGTTCGAGTATATACACATTTTATGGTAGATAGTGTATCTAAAAATTTCGATTGGGAAACTTTTGAATTGAAACTTTGGTTATAAGAAAATTTTAGTGTTGTAGGCAAGATTACATATCAAATATGTATGCATGTGTTGTGTCTTCCATCGTAATAGTTGAAACTTAGGTAAATGGAATGATACATGTTTGAACAGTGATCTTTCAATGTTTAAAAAAAATTAGAGAGTGAAAATGTCTCTTAAATGAAAATATACTTAGTTTCCTAAAATACTTTAATATGTTTGCTGAAAATGGGATAAAGTTAATAGGATTAAAATTAATTTCTTGGATTAAGACATAAATATTTATTGGAACTTTATAAGGGGATTCAGATTTTGGCTAATGTTTAGCTTCAGGGAAATAAATTTTGATAGGCAGGACTTGTGAAATTTTTATTTCACTGGGAATATGCCAGGCTCTTGTGTGATCGAGCAATTCTAGAGATATCTGAAAACACATTCTGGGCTCACGATGAAGGGAGGGGGTTTGGGGGTCAATGGACAGGCACACATCCCTCTGGACAGGTGGTGGAGGGTAGGGGTTTTCTACAAGCAAACAGCCTCCGACCTGCACCCCTGTATCCAGTTGTTGCCATCTTGCTATCTTGCTGAAAAATTGACAATTGCAAGCAGATGGGTGAATGGCCTACATGGCCTCACAGACATGTCTTGGGCGGGGAGGGGGTGTAGGGGTTGGCTGACATCCTGGATTCAGGCCAGTTCTGAGAAGTGGAGGTGGGAGGGGTGGCTACAAGCAGACAGGGCCCTCCGATCTGTTGATGTTGATGCCATATTGCTACATTGCCAAAAAAATTGAGAATCGAGAGCAACCTAGGGTAGCAGTCTGGTGAGGGGTGGAAGGTGCGAGGTGGTGGTAGGTAGGTCCCCTCTGATCTGAAGCTTTCTGGATACTCGGCGCCATCTTCAGTTGGTCCTCAACATTTGGGCTAGACAGACATGTACCTCACCAGCTCTCTCGTCTTCACCGCAAATCTAGAAACTTGGTGGCCAATCAGGTTACGATTGTGGGTTAGTGCAACTATGGACTGGCGACCATTGTACCTACCTCCTTCTCTACTATTAGCTGCAATCTTCGTTAAACAATATTATTTGCTCCGGGTAATCAATCAGATCTCATTCACATTATTCATGAACTATAACGTGAAATTTTTTTTTAAATTGATCGAACAATATAAATTTTCGCGTGTTCAGTCAATATTGCATTGCAAGATTTCCAAATCACGCTTCTGAGCTTGGTCTATAAAAATTTATAGCATTTTAAAATTTTTGGTTTTGTTAACAAAGACAGTGAATTTCATTAACTTTTAACATTTTTTTACTTTATTTATGAGTATTTGCCACAATTTAAACACAGTTGTTTATTGACTGTGCTAGAAGTATCTACTCACATCTCGATGTAAGTGGTACTCATTTATACACCGAACTGACTTTTTAAATTTAATTTTAGGTAAGATTTTCTACCGTTAATTTCTTTACTGTAGATCATTATATTTTACTTATGAGAATAATGTATGCTATTGTGTCTGGTTTAAATCACATTCAGAGTTTTTTTGCCATAAGATATTATTCACCAGACTGAAAAGTGTAAGGTATGTGTATTTTGTATGTGTAAACTTTTAATGTGTTATTTATACTGATTAACTGGATTTCGTTTAAAGACAGTAAAACATAGTTGTTCAATATACTTGTCTCTCGTGTTATTTATTCATATGTAGAACTCATGTGAAATATATTTCATTTAAAGACTCTCTCTTGTGTAATTTCATACTGACTAACTGGATTTTGTTTAGTGAGTTTGCGCTTGTCGACATCAGATGATATTCACATAGTTAAAATTCTCTCTAGTGTAATTTATATATCTATCTCGAGACTCACATTATGTTTAAGACTCACTTAATTGCACTTATTATTCATGTAATCGTTTGAAATTTGCGATTCGATGCGTGTAATTTATTCATATGTAGAACTCGTTTAAAGACTCTTGAGTTTCTCTTGTGTTGTAAATATATTCATATAAATCGCCTATCTACCACCAATATCCCTAAAAACACATCAAAGTTAGAAAAAAAAAAAAAAGAAAATTTACACTTAGCCCACTCTTGCACTCAACTCAACACCTACATAACACATTGCAACCCACCACTCTGTTCAGTCACCTCCAGGAAACCACAGCATCAACATAGTACAGAATTCCTGCTACTCCCACCCAATAAGAATGAAAGAATAAAAAAATAATCCAATAAAATACTAACTCTTTTTGGTTAACCCTTTCATATAATTTAACCCTTTGAATTAAAATTACCCCTTCAAATTTTTGATCGGATTAAAATCGGATTAAGGATTAACCCTTTCATTCAAAATCGATAATCCATTAATTAATCCATATTAATACCAGACGAAGTAGGACAGGCACTACTGTCAAGTTTTGCCATCACATAAATTTTGCAACGAAGTTTGTGCCGATCGTTTGGTTTACAAGATGGCGCCATGCTAGCGTGTTACAGTGCCGCCATTCTTGGTTATTTTATGGCGTAAGACGGACAATACACGCCTCGTGGGCGTGTATTGTCCGTCTTAATGTGGATTACTAGTTAGAAGCAGTCAACGATACTGGCAAATGTCCGCATCTAGCTGCAAGTAGTTCAGCAATCTTCCGCTAGATAGCAACATCGTGGAAGCAGCTATGGCGCTATTTTGTCTGCTGGTGCTGTACGCTATGACCGTGTGTGGGAGGGGGATGAGGACTTCTCTACCTGCCTTTTCCTAATCTGCTCAGACCTCTCAGGTCCCATTAGCAGTGTGGCCAGATGACAGATAACAGGCGAGTGTAGCAAGACTTCCAAGCGATACAGACTCTTCTTCGTATTCGTTGCCGATTCCTAAAGAATCGACACTCTTTTTAATATTTCAAATTTATTACAATTTCAAATGATTGTGGTGGGGGCGGGGGGAGGCGAACGGATAAGGCATGTATTCCCAGCTCCTATTTAATTGGTATTAAAATGTTTACTTTTAAACAACTAGAAAATAGGCAGTCTGATCTGCTGTGACAAACTGAAAATGTCATTCTGTTCGTCAATAAAGAAAAGAGATTAAGGATTACTGCCATGTTGATATAATTTAACTTTTCAACTACGTACTGTTAATGTATTTAGTTGTTTACCATATAATGCCTGACGAATAAATTAACTCCTGTTTTTTTTTTTCCTGTTCTAAATCATATAGTTACATATAGAGTTCTTCTGTAGCCGCCGTCGATGGCAGTTCGGGATCATTGAACCTCGACGTCGGGGTTGCGACGTCACTGTGTTTGTGCCGTTTGACGATTTTGCGAGTTTAATAGACTTTCGAATAATGGCTTTGTCGAGTTTTAAGGATTTTGCTGGCGTGTTTAACCACGTTTTTTGTTGTTTTCGAAGTTTCTTGTAATCGAAATTCGAATTTTTGCTTGCTGTACGGGTTAAGCCCAAGGAGACGTGCTTTTGCACGATTTAGGAGAAGAAGAAGTTGCATACAGTACTGTGACAGACATTATAAATTTGTGGGCTACGATACACTAACATAACTTCTCCAAAATATTTCTTAATCGTGAGGGCAACGTATAAGCAAATAATGTTTAATACTCAAGTTTATTTTTTACCTACACACTATTGTATTCCGAATTAATATTAGCTCATTTCTTATGAGACGTTTTAACCGCTGTTATGAATGTAATTAAGTAGAGGTACGCATGGCCAAATTTGACTTGGTGGCATTTGAACATTACAGTTTGTAATACGTTGTTTTTTTTTGATGGCTTTAAATTAGAATGTCAAAATTCCCATTAATTATAGACGAATTGTAATTAACTGCGATTATTTAGAGAACTATATATACATATCTACTTGCCACATGTATGACACTATAAAATTTCCTACCATTGCATGCTGTTGATGCTGAGTAATTTACTAACATCTTCTTCACAGATATCTGCAAATAATTGATTTTATTACCATTCAGGCTGATTTCCATAAACGTGCTGTCGATAAACGAGTGTTATGAAAATAATGCACAATAAAAATCCATACAATGCTGTCTGTATAGAAAGGAAAAAAAAAAAAAAACACATCTTGGAGGTCTTTGGTTTTCAGTAATACAATACAGGTTTAATTCAAATAGAGGATTACAGATACATGTAGGTTTCCTGTTATTACGATGTTTCTTTATATGATTTGTTAATTGCAATACTACATTATTTATAGCAAATACACATTCTTTGAGCATGTTTTGTTTAAAGTAAATACATCTAACTTCATACCAAAGGAAATGGTTTAGCGATGTTAAAAACTGTGTATGTGTATGCATATATATATAATGGCGAGCTATAATCACTCACTTTTCGGTTTATTTAAAGCAATTGCTGTTTTTCCTCTGCTTGTACGGTACCCTTATCCCAGAGGTCGCAACTATAGTGGTGCAAAAGTACTGTGTCTATATTCAATTCTACCGGAGGCAATGAATGCGCTCGTATAGTTGGATGTAAATTGGGAGCGATCAAGAGGGCTTGTCATAAAGTCAAGTTTAAATAAAGCATTAACGTTAACTTTAAAATAAAATATTTATTGTAACAGTAAAATAAACTATATAAAAGCTAGATTAAAAGAATATTTAAAAAAATTTATAATAAACTGGATAGCCAAATGAGTGAAATGAAGAAGAGGCCCAATGAATAACTTAACGGTAATCGTGAGAGAGAGCCCCTTTCACACAAATGGTTGTTCAGTCCTTTCTTTTATAGAACTTCTATGACATTAATGTTTCCCAGTTTTTCCTGAGTGTGAAGACCTAAGCGGATGTCGCTATCAGACAATTAGCGATGGGGCCCTTTGGAAGTTATACGTGCCGACCGCCAAAAGCTACCAGTGTATAAAAAAAAACCAAATTGCATTAAAAATTATGCTAGCGGTCGGGAAATGTTCTCTTGGCACCCAGATTGCAAGAATAGCCTGATGTTCGAAACAAGCGGACCACGACCCCACTGCCTTCAAGCGGTAGACATGACGAAGAAATCTGGAAAACTTTCCATGCCATGAAAAAACGTGTGCTAATTGGATAATATATACATATGCATACACGCATATTATATGATCTCCGATCACACACTTACAAAAAGAGAATGTGTATATCGCATTTAAGTGTTTAAAATTTTTGCAAAACTTTTACGCACAGTTAGCGATGGTTTCCTCAAATTCTTGTCTGTTCATTTACCAGTTACGCAGTATTGCAAGTTAGTTACCAAATTCAACTCGGTCCTTTAATTTCATTTAAATTAAACATCCATTTTTTTTGTCAAGAAATTCATTACTGACACAGAGCTGTAATGATCTACAAGATCTGTTTCACAACTTTTCTATTTTATAAATGCACATAAAGTTACAAAGAAACAAATACTGAATTATTGTAACTGTGCTGTCAAGAGTTGCATAAGGGAATATATATATATATATATATATATATATATAATATATATATATATATATATATATATATATATATATATATATATATATCCCATGCATTCAAAATTTTACCGATATAGGCCTACAACTTAGTTTAAATGAATGTGCACTGCGTTACAATGAAACATTAAATACTGTATAAACGTACGCCATAATGTTTCAGTACGCAAAAAAATTACACAATTATCAGTATCAACCAATTAAATGGTGCAAGATCTACTTAAATAGTTTTGACCAGGGAAGAAGTTCAAACCAATATACAATACCAATAGGGGCATCCACGTATTCGCGGAAGTTCCAGCCGAGGAAATTTAACTACGTTTGAGGCCTTAGTGAAAACTGACAACTATCAACCTACAAGTCAAAACAATGGGGAAAATTGTTAGTTTATTGGCAGTTGTTTACCACGGATTCGCACGCCCGGAATTTAAAATTTACATTGGATTAGTGTGGTGCAGAATCAAATCAAACGAAGTTTACGTCCACCACTTCGCCTGCATCGAAAATGAATAAGCCGTTGATATTGGTAGGGGCACTTTATATTTGCCATATGTATTAAAAAATATTTTAGCTCTGAGCAACGTTCCCCGCTGGATGGTTTTATCTGTTCCATATCTTGGGTGCGTGCTCACGAACCACAGATGTTTAGAAACAGAGTAATCAAATTCAGATTGGATAAGTCACATTCTGCAAAATATCCTCTCAAGGATACGTGGTCAGTAACCAAAGAAAACTTCGGTGTACACGTAGCTCATCTAAACCAAGGCTGTTTGGAACTCTTTGCGAAAATCGTGTATCTATAGATGTTGGAATTCGGAAGATAGAAAAAAAATTACTTGCTCACGACATTGCCCACTCGGAATATGGATTTGTCGATGAATCAGGTAGATTGAAATTAAATACAGCTTTTACCCAAAACCAAGCCCGACAAGCATTTTAAATAAATAGAATGAAGTAAAGAAATTAAAAATGGAAATAAATAAAGAAATAAAATTAATTAACATAAGTAGCCCCTAAATAAACTAATTAATGAAAATTAATTAAATAAATATAAATAAACTATGATTTCGCTTGTCGGGATAACGATTAGCACGTTAAGTTAAGTATTAACCAAAACATAGTGGTCTAACTCACACTGCTGAGCTCATTTCTGACGTTGCATGATTATTTACACTTTGCCTTTAATCTAGTAATGTAACGAAACAGCAATGCAACAATAAGCTAATACAACAAAGACATGTGCATATAAATACGTGCTAGGAAGCCAAACTTCATATAAAAAATTTAATTTTTACTTATCTTCCTTGCGATATAGGATAATACATACCTAAGAATCGGTTTAAGAATTACCACACTCACAACGATTTTGGAAAATCCGCTCAGAAGTTTTTACTTGATGCCAAAAAATACAGAAAAAAATTTACGTTCTATAGCTCAATTTTTGATGAATACGCTAGATATTTGCATAAAATCACTTATATTTAATACAATATTTGTGACAAAATCCTCAATCATCATTTTTTATCTGCAAAGTTATTGTATTACTAAACATCACTTTATACTCACAGATACGTACGTATGTTTATTTGAACAAATGAGTTACTGTTGGAATCACACATTATTAAGAATGGGTGTATATTAATTACGTGACTGCCACAAGTGCTTTCATGCGGGATAATAAAGACGTATAGTTTGTAAGCAAAATAAACTGTGACACTGACTGATCACTACAGCACACAATTAACTGTTCTGGGAAAAAACACATTGCAACAAAAATTTCTACACACAGAAAGACAAAAGAAATGAAATTTCTAGCTCTTAAAAAAGCCACACTCTATGAATTAATATAAGAATCCGCACCGACCTCCCCTGGCGCAGTCGGTTGGCGCGTCGCCGGTCTGGAGTGAGGGAGGCTCTGGGTTCGAATCCCGGGAAAGACATGGGTGCTAATTTAAGTTAGGTTTCAAGTTATTCTGTAAGCCATTCCCTGCCAAGCTTGGAAGCATAAAACTGGAGGACGTTAAAAGCCCATTCCCATACAATACAATACAAGCCTCGGCCGATTGAAAGGGTTAGCTGCGGGTTGTAATAAGTTTGCTTGAAAACAATTTTACACTGAACAATATTTTGTTCTTTCGAACAATCTGATGTTTCTGCAAACATGTGAATTTATTCCCTTTAACCAAGCGAAACATTTAAACATAACTTGTTAAGTAGAATAATTATATAACGGTTCCAACATCATTTAGACGCATTTACTGATACATACACAACTATTTTACATGTACATACATTCAGGTAATTAGTTTCGTTACCGTCTAAATTATAAATATAATGGTAGTCAAATATTTTACTTAAAGTTAATAAGTGTACGGTTAGCTAACAATCATATGTGTCCATTTTATAGAAGTTTTTGCTATAACAAAATCAGCTTGGTGAAGTACTGACATGTATTTCGTTGGCTGTAGCGCAACCGAGTCATTTGATGACCTTCAAATTTACAGCTCGAGAGTTCATTTGTCATTTCTCTCACTATTAGAAGTATTGCAGTGTTTGCTAGTGTATCTATTGATGCTTTACAGTGTCAAAAACAATCCCAATGAAACTATTTAAAGAAAAATCTGCATGACTTGACGTTTCTGCACATCTACGTACATGCCATGCGCTGAATTTTCTATAACAACAAAAGTAAGTAAATTGCCAAACATTTTACGATGGCCGTAGTTGCCAAGACCCAGAATTCAACTGCAATGAATATAGATTCGGACCCCTGTCCTGTTAGATCTTTAATTTATGACCGAATCTATAGTTTATGGACACCCATAAAAATCTTCATTTGCACCAACCAAATTTTACGTGTTTGGGACAGCCAAAAACGAACAAAACATAGTATGTTTTAGGAACAAAATAGTTGGTTGCACAGATGGAAAAAAATAATTTTACTGCACAAAACTACTTTTTTATCTTCAACGTAATCGTTTTCTCAGTTTAAAAAAAACGTAATATTACAATTTCTCGCCTAGCTTGTGGTTCACAATCATTCAACAGGTGTAAAGTGATGGTACAAATATGCACATATAGGCTAGTTCGGAATATTCATTAGTTCTTTTGCGACACGCTAGACTTCCGACATTTACATTTTAAAGTAAGTTTTGCAATTTAGCTACTATTTATTTAATTTAAGGGCTGTTATTCTATGACAATTTAGGAATTACATCACAAACTAATTTTTGTGCAACCCAAAACGGGCTTCTTATAAAGACAGCTACGACTGCAATGAGGATTGTTGGGTCTATCGTATAGGACAATGAACGCACAGAATTTTCCAGTCGGTAACTGAAGCTCTAGTAGGAATGTATCCAGTAGCATAAAACGTTAAAATAAATAATATAATTTTACAAATTATTTCACTTTTCACACTGTAACGATTGGGAAATAGCCACCTAATTTACATGCAGAAGTCAGACATTTTGGTAGTAAACACAATATTTTTATCTGAAAATAATTTATTATTTTAGTTAATATCTCATGTGTAATAGTTTTGCCTATAGTAAGGATAATTCGTTTTTTTTTTTTTTTTTACGTTTTGCAATTGTTTAGTGCTAATTTTAATTATGTCTGTTTCTATTTGTTTGTGAATGGTAATTTTCAGTCAGTTTGCGATAAGTGTAGGAGAGAAGGCCATTGTCATTACAACCCATGTTTGTTGATTTGCTAAACGAAGTAGCCGTCATGTGATTGTCAGTTTTCGGCTGGCGTCATTTTCAAGTTAGCTGGTTTGTTCACGTTTTTAGGACAGAGGAAGAAGAACGCTAGGCGGGCGTAACTGTAGTTACGTGCCCGGTGGGGTGTTATATATATATAGGGAAAGTGTTGCGAGTGTCGGAATTTTAAGAAGAGAAGAAGAGGTCTGCAGTGTAAACGATTTACTTATTTTATTTAGTTTAGTTCGCCGCCGTCCGCGATGCGTCAAAGGTACATGATTGGACTGTAGTGCGAGTACCTAGGGCCCATGAACCTTAATTACGGAACATTTCTGCTCACGTCCTGAGGGCTTGCAATATCCCAACAGAGAGATAGAGTGACATAATTTTTCCCTACCATTTATTCGCCCGCGTGAGTTGATTAACTACTGATTCAGCTTCGATTTTTTAAATATGGCTGACTTTTAACTTAACACTAGTATAGCGTCAGACGCCATCTTTAGTTCATAAACTGACGTGTAAGGAGTTTGCAGTTGAATATTTTTATTTAAACTCAACTAAGTACAAAAAATTTTTGCTTCCGGAAACGGTGTGAGAGTTAGAATTTATTCTGATAAGTAACATAACTGTTTATAAAATGGCTATAATAAGAGCAGCATAAAATAAAGGCTTCATCACATGGCGTCTTGCTTAAGTTACGGCCACTAGTAAAGCATGTAGTATAAATTTGCATATGTTCATCTGGTTATTTTTTTGCATTATTCTGAATTTAGATATTGTGGTTCAGTAATTGACGTCTTTTTCTGGTTATGATTTCATGTTAATAAACGTAGGATATTTTTTTTAATGAGAGTATCTTTCCAAGTAGTTATCGTAGTAAATGTGTCCTGGATTGAAGGGAATATTTTGTCTCCCTGTGTTTTGTTGTCAGTCGGATCTAGTTGAGTCCAAGTGATTTAATGGTAAGTTTGTCAGTTGAAAGGTCTCCCATACACTTATGGTGTGTGTGGCTATTTCGTATTGCAAAAGTAATTTTAGCCCACAAAACCCCGAGAACATACCTACGCTCTACCTAGCTCACACACTTATTTACATACCTATTTCCACACACTGTCTACGACAATTCACTCACTACATAACAAGTAGCATATATCTGTTTGAGCGTTCCTTACTACACTACAGAATTGACTCCCATACGCAGGGCTAGCTGCAAAGCAAAGATTGCATTAAAACACATTATTTCTTCTCTGCTGAATATATGCAGTATTTCTGTAAAATATTGTAGCATCAAGTGTTGTCTTCATGTTTTCCTCACTGCTTTTTGGAGTTATGATTAATTATAATTAGATTAGTGTATTATGTTAATCGCCCCAAAAATTATATATATATACAATGCACGCAGTTATTAGTTTAATAAAAAAGTGTTTCATTACAATACAGGCTAGACAATGACTAGAAACCATAAGAAGTTTTGCAACTAAAAATAAATAAAAATAAAAATATATTGCACAAGTAAATGTCTGCAAACTAAATATTTTTGGGGACGAATTCGTTTTAACTTTTCTTTTCATTTATTCTCTTGAGTCAGTAATTTTTGGAGTCCTCCTTATGACCACGTTAGCTCACATCTAGAGAAAGCCGAACCAGTGATGGCTGGGAACCCACTATCTGGGTGACTCATGACTTTATCAAATAATTGGCAATCAAGTGATTTGGTCTGTACTAAAATAATTAAAATCACGACGTTCTGTCAATTTTAGCTAACCTTTGCGTAACCAGGGGATGTAAATCTCAATGTTGCGCGAGTCCTTTTACTAAGTTTGTGCTCACATAGTAAGGAAAAACTAGTAAGATAGTATGCATGGATTTGTGTTAAAAAAAAAACCTAAGTTCTCTCATCTCTCAATGAAGTAAGCAATGCACATTTTCATAAAGAACATTCTGTAGTACTTTATCGTATTGCAAGCCCATGTAAATGATCCAAGTCTAGCAAAACAGAGCGCCGAGACTGTTCATTTTAGTAGGCAGAACACAGCGTGTCATGGTGGAGTCACAAAAGCGTGACAGACGCGACGCGGATAAAATCATTTTCCAGACTTCTGTGACGTCAACGCGACGAAAATGGCCCGCGCGACAAGATTTCAGAATAGAAAATATTTTTAATTTATTCGTGTCGCGGCGCGACAGGTCTGTAAATCTGTCTAACCCGCCATATTTTCGGTGCTAAAGTTTTACGTTCTCTATTATTTACCGTATTAATACGCAAAGCAACGCAATGTAATGCCTAGACGTAATTACAAGCACATTTTCACACTCAAAGTACCAGCAGGCATGGGAAGATATATATATATATATTTTTAAGGATTGCTAAATAAGAAAACAGTGTAAACATTAATGACCATCACAAAAGAAACTATTTATAAAAACATTTTTTTAAATGTTGATCGCGAGACGGTAAAATCTAGTGTGCACATTAAATCGCCTTTCGCATAGCATCTGTCGCGTTATAGTGATTCCAGCATCAGTCTGGCTCGCGAACCAGCCGAGCGCAGAAACTCACTGACAGGTAGGAAACATTCGCTTCCAGACAGTAAGCTGATCGGAAGCAGAGATAACGAGTTGCCTAAGTGGTTTCCCTCCTCCTTCCGCTTGAACTCTTTTACCAGCAACTGGAAGAAGTTCAAATTCTCCCCACTGCTGCCATCTTTTCTAGCAGCACTGCATTGACGAGAGAAAGTACTGAAATTTGGCGAGAATTGTCTTTAAAACGACCAATTTTATGCTTCTAAATACAAGTAGCTTGGCATTTTCGGATACGGCATTGAAGTGTGGCAGCAATAAAAATTCTGGTTATTGTTTCTTCTTTAACCAGCCGTAGTTATTACCCTGGCATACTGTGTATGTACAGAGTGGGAAACGATTTCCCACGACCCTGCAATCATCGCCAGCGAAAATTTGACGCTTTTTTAAACAATTAGTTTGGTTTTACGGATGTTGTAAAGGTGTTTTCAAGCCATACAATGCTAGCATAATGACTTGGAAGTAGCATATCCTAGTTTTATCTGTATCCGAGTTTTGTATAATGTACAGTGGATGATTTCTCCGAAGGCTGCACATTGACCTTATGCAGAGGCGCAAATAAATATTATTTAATAACATAAATATTTTACTTACATAAACCAATTTTCATCACAACAAAGCAGAATGTTGTATGTTCACATGATCAAAATATCGTACACATATTTTCAACAGGTTTCTTATTATAAAGCGACAGATTCATTAAATTTATTATTATTATTAAATATCTCTACTACAATGTAAAAAAATTAACAAAATCAGGTATACACAATAAAAATAGCTATCAAAGTAGTGCAAGAAATTTCGTCGAGATCGGCCAACAAAACTGTAATTAGTACTCCGCCTTAACACATCGTCGCGTATTTATTTTCCATCGCGGTGTTTAAAAATGTTTTGCAAGTTATTTGTTTGGATAAAATAGATAATTTGCTTTAATAAGATCAGTGCGTACTTCGATTTTTGGTCGTACTTCTGACTCTGCACTTGTTTCTAATTTCTGATTATCACATTTACCTTGTCTTTGCCTAGTAAAGGTGTTATTTGTGTCCAGGGATAATTTTGGCTTCGCTGCATTTATTGTTCTGTTTTGCGGTGTTTTATATCCCAGTTAAGTATTCATGCTGTTGTCTCTAATGTCTGTGGTTGTTTACATTGTGTTTCTAACTTTCATTTCACAGTAATTAATGATTTTAATAATTACTCTTTGAGTTTCAGTTCTACGTGATATATATTGGTTTTGGTGTTTATTTAATAACGTGTTTGTCTAGGGTTATCCGAATTGCCTTAACTTCTATTTTTCAGGACTGTAATTTTGTTATATTTCTTACAGTTTTTGTAGCATGCTGGCTTTGTGTCAGTATCCAGGTTTGGTTGTTACCCCACGTGTGATATACTGAACCTAGTGTCGGTCCTCAAAAGTCGTTACACATGTGTCAGCTAGGCTATGTGTTTGGTTTTGAATTTTGTTGTATAATCTTAATTGTCCTAATTCTTTGTCTTTCAGGTTTATTTTATTTACTTTCGATATATATATTGTTCTGAATATTGCATTATATCTATCCTCCAGTGGAATATGTCTGCTTTGTGGAGTTCGCCGGAGTATCTTTTCAAGTCTTGGACGCAGAGGATGGGACACTGTCCCCAGTTGCTTCTGGTGGATTCCATGTTGCCAACATTCTGCTCTGTGAGGCTGCTGCGATGTGCCAGGTATTGTCTCCTGATTTAAAGTAGTGTTTGGAAATTTTTTTTTCTCTTTTTGAATTTCATTTACCTGTTTATTAAATCCAAATACTGTTTACTCTTTTATATTTTGAAGCTTTTTCCTATGGAATAAACCTGTCGTTTAATAAACTTTTGAGTTTATTACCTAAAGTTTTCTTTTCACGTGGTTATCTTGTGTCTCCGTTTTCAGGATTCGGTTTCGCGTTTCAGTAATTCGGTACTCGTGTCTTGGCAGGTGTTGCGAGCATATGTTTTTGAGAGCTGTGGTATGGGACACAGTTTCTCTGTAGCTTTGTGGGCATTTTGTGTAGTTGCCAGTTTGGTAACATTTTTTTTTTTTGTATTTACAAGTCTTTAAATTTATGGTTTTATTCTCAGTTGTATTTGTCTATTTTGATGTGCTGTAGAAGGATTTTGGCATGGGACTTGGATGCTGCATTTCGTGTTATGGAAGCCTTGATGTAACCTAACCTCATCTTGTTAAGTTTGACTTTAGATCCCAATTTTCAATTAAGTACAGTCTTTGGAATATCATCATGGTCTTTTTAGTTACCTATAAATTTCAGCGGCCTTGTGATGTGGTTTATGTCTGTTTCAGTGTGAAACTTGTCTAGTGTTGTTTTTCTTGGTTTCTATGGATTGATCACCCATCAGCATTTCAGGTCACTCACTAATTGCTTGCCTAACTAGTGGTGGTCAGGACTTTTGCTTGGCTTTGTGGCAGCACCAGTTTGGGCTATTCTCCTTTTCTTTGTGTATTTGTTTTGGAGTCATGTTTTGTGGGACTGTTAGTGGAAACACCGTCATTGGACCGTTGACAAACAAAAAATAGGTTGCCTTGACGGATGAGTCGACGTAAACTTTGGTACACGCCTATGGCAGAGTACGAGTGCGTCGCCAAGCAAATGAAGCGATAAATTACTCGTGTCAGCAGGGCACAGTTCTGGGTAGTGGTTGCGCTATCCTCGTATGGGGATTATTTACGTGGAATGAAGTGGGTACCCTGGAATACTTGCCATAGTTAATCACCATCAAACCACACAGGGGTCTGCTGGCAGATTACGTGCATTGATTTTTGCGCCCATAGAAGCCTGCAAGAGACCTGCAAGACAATACACTACGCATGCGAGAAAGGTGGCGACTTCAGCCGGATCGCTGGCTATAGTCACCTACACGACTATAGCCGCACCTTGGGTAACGTACCCTAGGTGTTTATTTGTAAATACGGTTACTGGTGGTATGGATAAGTGGAAAGTCTTTCAAAGGCTCAAAAACATGTTTGCAAAAAAATTGAGATTTCTTTTTCATTTTAAGTAATTTAATGACAGAAGGAAGTTTGTAATGAAAAGGAGTGAAATGTGCGGACAGGTAAGCTAAGCTTGTGCTGCCATTATAAACTACATCAACAAAGTTTAACTATTTATTTGATGCTACATGTAACTGGAAGTAAATTACACTTACGCATTGTGTTTACGTTTAAAAGATGTTGCCATAGTCCATTCCCCATTGGAAGCTACTTTCTCGGAACCCTGCTAAATATCTACTTGCAGACCCGTTTCGTATCCTTCCGTCAAATGTAAACAAACATTGCCATGTGACTGCCATATAGCATCTATCAAAATCAATGTTTACATGCCATTGTGTGTGTACATGTGTTCGTATACTTTCGCCACGCCTAAAAATATACATTGAAATGTGACTTCTACTTTTATACATGTCAAATGTGTTGTTTACTGTTTACAGCTTTTCAAAGAAATCTGTCTTAGGTCTATTTAAAAAACCATTTCGTACGAATATTCATAGTTTAGGCCTATAACGTTATTTAGGTCAGCTTTATGACGTTTTAAAAATGCCTGAATTAACGATAATTATTACGGTTACGTTACATTAACATATTTGTTTTCCACAACATAGCACATTACACGTAATGCACGTTAATATTTTGCGCGACTATGTTAATAAACACTGTTACAACTGCGGGGTAATGAACTGTAGTATTTAACTTTTTGTTATTGATATGTGTTGGGTTATTTCTTTAAAAAGGCGGCCTCAGTTCGAATAATGAAGGAATAGACAGTCCAACGAAATAGCGACGTTAAAATCAAGCACGCAACTCCTGTCGCTCATTTTTTGTTATATAAACTTAAAATATAGCGGTGAACATGCACTCAAATAGGGCTACCGTAACTTTTATTCCACTTATATTTATATGTATTGCTACTTACTGTCTATTAGATTTCTTGAAATTTATTGGAGTTCGGCTTGGTTATTTTGTTGGGATTGGTGGTAAATTACGTTTTAAAACTGTGTTTCAAACACCCAAGGCAAAGGTACAACGTTGTGATAAATAAACATACGTAGATGTAAATAAATAACTTCGTCATAAAAAAAACAGTTCACATTTACAACGTATAAATAGTTCACATCAAACTTTAGAAATCACGCACACACAGATTCAGATTAACTATCACCAAACAGCCACGCCACGCTATTTCACACGCAGCAGTTAACGAAACACACCGTTAACAGTATATTTATTACTGCCGCGGAAAAACAGATTTATCACAACGACGTAGCTTGCTTAGGTAGGTTTAAAAAACGCAAAGTCTACAAACGTGATGTGATAACTTGAAGTATTTTTCGGAGTGTATAATTTACGCTTCGTTTGGTGAAACAGCAACACGCCATGTCATGGCTCGCCACGTCTGCCAACTTCACTTTGTTTCCGCCTCGCCATCATATCTAAATATATTAAAATAAGTATTCAAACACTAAAATCTCTTTTCAGTTGTAAATTACAAATTCAAGAATCATTATTTTGCTGTAATAAGTATGAATTATGCTACAATTGAAAACATGTACAATTTGATAGCGTACTAGCTAAGTGAAACTTCCCGAGTGTGAAAGAGACAAAGAGAGAGAGAGAAGAGAGAGAGAGGAGAGAGAGAGAGAGAGAGAGAGAGAGACAAGCCTCGCTCAGCAGACAGTTGTTTCAAAGTTGCTCTCGCTCGATAAAACATCACAGTCCATTACGGCCTACTCACGATATTTTCCGCTGTTATTTTAAATTGTAAAAATGAGATGTGTTGCCATCGGGGATACCTAAATACTTCAATACTTCAATAGGCACCGTTTAATTTACAAATAGTATACTAAAAAACCAGGTTAAAATAATATTTTAACTGCGAACTATTTCTTACCGGCCGTTGCCAACACGTCGCTACTCTCGCTGTTGTTAATTCATATTTAAAAATAAATAAATATTACAAGTTATAGAAGATATTAAGATAAAATTTCATTTATTCAATAATACAGTACTCTAAAGTTAACCACAGTGTTATATATTTGTGGAATACATGTTATTGGAAAAACAGGTTGACATGTTATGCCTATAGTGTTTTTTCAAAGGTTGATTTTCATAAGTCGCTTCCAATCGGGAATGGACTATAGTCTGTTTACATAATTCTGTTAACTACTTTCGTGCCTGATTTTACTAAAAGGAGTAGAGGCATTTAATTTATGCATGTTAGCTTGTGATTGGCTAGCCATTGCCAACGAAAATGAATTGGCACCGGCCAGTTAGAAAAGTTAATACCTACCAGGGGTTTAATTTTTTACCCACGGCTATGGCGCCTGTTCATGTAATCGTGTTACTCTTCAGTAAATTTATACACACTCATTACACGATAATAAAAAGAATACTACCGGTCAAGCTAGACGATAACTCGAGAAACTATGGGGTAGAATGCGCATGCTTGTTCCGCAGCAGCTTATCTTGATTCCTTATTTTAAAGAGCTTTAAGTCCGACATGACTGTCAAGGCCGTGTGATGGTTTATACTAAGGTTACCATACTATTAAATTTTTTTTTGCATTTTATTGGCTAGTTCACTACGTTTCACTAAGTTATAAGGTAAATACTGTTTAATTAAGTTAACCACAATCACATTGCCCTTATTTTTCGGAAAAGCATATGTTTGAGGTTAAAACCAACTGAAAACGTTACATAATTGCTGAAACGATGTTTGACAGTTATCTTGGCAGTGCTCGAGCCTATGTTGGGGGTTGGGGACATCCGCAGACGACGAAAATACGTCTACCTCGTCTTTAATCTAAGATTGGCACACGCCAGCACGTTTCATCTCTGGCATGGTTAATTAGGTTAGGAACAAAAATAGTTTTCCAATGGGAGAGTTTGGTATGGGAAAAATTTCCGCTGCTAGGCGCGCTAGTGTTCTAGAGAGCTCACTTTTGGATTGACGGTAAATGGGCAAATTCTAATGATTTGTGTGGAAAAGTTCGTAGTTGGATGGAATTGATATATACATGTATGTATACGTATGCATATATAATATATATGTATACGTATGTATATATAATATAATTTTGGCTTATATATGCATATATATATATATATATATATATATTCAAGATGAAATTAACAGTTGGAAAATAAAGTTTGTACTTTTCTCCGAAACTGCGCAGGCAAGCCTCAAAATCAATTTTTTTAAAAACATTTTCATACATTTTTTCGTTTGAGACGTCCTATTTACATAAATCAATATAATAAGTCAATGTCCATTTAAACCCAGTTTTTCAACAGAATATTGAAATATATTTGGACGTATTTCATTATGTCGCCACTCTAGTGTTAATTTGCAAAGTTTATTGTTTACGTAGGAAGAGTGAAGATATTTGGGCGGTTCTTACCAGCGAGGTCTTTAGAGCCGATGAGGGTGATGGAGGTGAGTATGGAGCAGCGCCGGAATGAAAGGGCGGGGGAAACAGGAGATCCCCGAGAAAATCCGCCGACCAACGGCATTGTTCGGCATGATTCCCATATGCGAAAATCCGGTGACACGACCGGGGTTTGAAACCGGTTCGCCTTGGTGGGAGGTGAGCGTGCTAACCGCTCGGTCACCCCCCACCCCATTTTAGTAGGATTTTAACAAAATACAAATTTGGAGATTTTACACTGTTATATATATATATATAATGAAAATTGCAATTATCCCATTTACTTACATAAGAAACGGAGAAATCCTGTACACATGCGAAACCAGTGCCCCTTTGCGGCAAACATTCCAGTTACCAAACTAAAGCAGTGAGCTTTCCAACCATAGACTACAGATGATGTAGACGGATCTCGCTGGCTGCGCACAACCAATCTCCGTGTCCCAACATTGAACTACTTTTCTGCCAAAACGTCTTGCGAAAACGGCATGGCTTGGATGTTCGGTTACAAAACTTATTTGTAAACAAGTACTTGGATATGATTATTACTTCCCCTAACCAATTTCTAAAGAAGGTTGATTAATTTAAAACTGGTAAAAGTATGCTATTAATATTATAGTGTTTGCCATTTTAAAATTAAGATATAAAAACACGTCCATCACTGCTGATCACGTGACTTTGACAGTTGTGTATGATTGGGGTAGGTCAATGTTGGGTACATGCGTAGAAGACGAATAAGAGGTCTACCTCACCTTTAGGTTACCTGATTAGAATAAACCTTAGTTCTGGGGCCCGTTTCATAAAACCACAAGTCTACAAGTTACAAGTGGAAAGACTTGTAACTCGTGAGTAGTAAAAAATTTGTGTTTCACAAACCTACCAGTATCTACAAATCAATTTTTACAAGTTACAAGTGAGTTTTTGAATAGTTACAAGTAGTTCGGTTTCACAAATCTACAAGCCTGCACTAAACACTTGTAAAAAATTATAATTTTATTACAAGAATAGAGAGATGGGTAGAAATTTCTACAAGTTATTTATTAATAATGGCTTGTTTGGCGTCTAATTCAATATAAACCGAATTTATCATACTTTGCTTTTGTGAATCATAAAGACAAATGTTTATTAGCAATTCAGAAGAAGATTAAACAAGTATAATTAACTTAGGTATCAGAGATGTCGAAGAACATTTAGGTTAACAATTGATATGTAATTTCGTTTTTTGTGTGTATATAATGGCTTCGCTAACAGCTTATAAACCCCGGAAACAATTGTATTATGTTTTATGTTTCCAGTTTGTTATTGGTAAATCCATCTCGTTATCGACAGATAAAAGCATCATGCAAGCAAAATAAAAACTTTTACATAAATGCGTGTCTCACACATATTAGCTAAAACGATTGTAGTTATTTTATTTTTTTGGTGCATGTAATAACATAAAATATCTGTAATGTTGTAACAAAATAGTATTGTTTAAATTCTTACGAATGTGATGTTTTTTTTTTTCTTTTTAAGATTTGTCTAAAATGTGTTTCTTTATAGTTTACATCTTTTTCCTGAAATTTAAGGCCAAATCCATCGTACTGTCTGGAATATTCTCGCATTTATATAATTTTTCCGGCCTCGTTAACTTATCTAAAAGTACCAAACACGACACATTTTGTTTCTCTGATTTTGTTCAGTGTAGTCAATTTATTCTCTTTTGATTCCGGCACTTTCTTTACTTGTAAAATAAACGAGCACAAATGTAGAAAAGAACCAGTAATTATTAGTGTACCAAAACTTTTCAGGAAACACAAATGGCAAGCCCTTGTAGATATTATTGCTGTTCGTGAAACGGAATTTACAAGTACTTGTAGATAGCAGTACTTGTAAATTGTAACTAATAACTTGTAAAATGGTAGTTTTGTAAAACGGACTCCTGCTCTCCCATCGCCACAGTGTCACGGCGATACGAGTGTGTGGGTTTATGTATTGGGTTTGGAATAGTTAGTGAGCGGATGCGCGCGCACGACCGGATGCGCACGCAGCACAAAGCGGCTCGTAAATGAGGAAGAAGGAACATGGTGGGGGGAAGGCCCGCGACACTCGATACCGCGCTTCCTGGAGCGTGGCGCTCGCATGCTGCCCGCGCTGACGTCACTCTCGCCGCGTCACTCGTGACGTCACGGCGAGCGCCCGCCCCAGTATCTCAGTGCCTCACATACATATATAGTAAGCGGGGGCGACAATGGACTTGGGGTGTGACTTTCTGACTGTATTTTCCACTGTCATTTACATTTCCTTCCATTTCAAAGAGGCTACTTCTTATCTTCAGTGGTTCCATTGGCACCACTTAATACCTGAAACATCCCACTGAATTACGGGGTACATTTAAATGTGATTTTTTTGTGTGTCACGAAGTCACCCCAACTTGATAGAAAGTTACGGTATCGCAAGGTTTTTTTTTAATGATCTTTATTTTTTCCTTTAGTCTTGTTGGGCTCGTGTGCATAACTTTACAGATGGTTCGCACGTGATTGAAAAAAAAAAAAAAACTTTAGCTGAAATAAGCATGTAACGGCATAGGCTACACTGTTTGACATGTACACAATAATGCTGGCTGCGATTTAAGAAACAGTAATTCTATGTCGAAATGAAAATGTTTTTTTTTTCTTTCTGCCTTATACGGAAATTTGTTTCTGTTTAGTTAATTTTGTATGCATTCGTAGAAGAGCTGGCTTAATGATAACAATTTCGCGCTTTCCATTTTCTCTATACACGGATGTTATTCATTATGTCCACCGGCAATTTTAATTCATACGTGTGGCGAAAGAATGCGTAATGGGAAGAAACAGGGGAACTTAGCAGGGCTTTCAAAACGGGTCAGTTAATCGTGAAAGATCTGTAGTAATTGTTTATACATTATGCTCGAAACCTATAAAATATTAAGAATATTTCTAAATTGCGATACTCGTACCGAATACAACACGAGATAAATTACACGTAAACAATCCTTTTGATATAAAATCTGGTAGTCAAGCGTTTTTCGCCACGCGGCGTGCCACGCTTCCAAGTGTCTAAGCTGAATGACAGCAAAGACATTTTTTTTTTTCCTTTTGTTGTTTTAGCCTGCTTTACGAAGGAAAGAGAGTTTTACGCAATCTCCCGAATGTCTGTCTGGAATGTATGTATACCCACTAATAACTTCTAAACGCGACAACCGAATTTCATCAAAATACGTCCACATGTAATATTCAGTAATGACACTGCACTTTTACAGTTTTCGATCACGCTGGGAACTTATTCTTATAATGTTGGCAATTTTAAAATTTAGAGCACAATGTTACATCTCGTGAACTATTCAGCGGATTTAAACTAACTTTGGTACGTTGACAGTGCATGGTATAAGCATTCAATTAAGAAACCGATAGTGTCATTAGTCCGCCATTTTTGGAAGATAGTGAAAAAAGAAAAAAAAATCCATTATATCTCTTGAACCATTTGACAGATTTATCCAAATTTGGTACTTTAACAGTGCATGATGCAAAATTTAATTTAAAAACCGACAATTTTATTGGTATGCCATTTTGGAAAACAGTGAAAACTGAAAAATGTATATTTAATACTATATATCGAGAACCAATTAGCCCACTTAAACCAAATTTGGTACGTTTGCAGTACATGATGTAAGCATTGGATTTAGAAAGAAAAATGTTATTTATAAAGGAATTTAAAAATTGTGGAAGATGAAGATAAAGCTTTTATGATATATCTCGGGAACTACACAACCGATTATTGCGATATTTGGCATGAAAGTAGTACTATTGTCGGCCATATTAATACATGCAATTCGCATGGATAACACTTATTTTATAAATTGTGGCAATATATATTTTAGGTTTATTTACAAAATCCACAATACCGTTTGATCAGTTTCGACAAAAATGGTTATGCTCAAAGAATTTTTATGAGCACCAAATACGCCGAAAACATAGCCTATTTTGTTCGCCATTTTGTAAGATATTGGTATGTAAAAAAACAAAGTTTTAATATCGTATCTCGGGAAACAATCAACCGATTCCTACTAAATTTGGCACTCAAGTAATACTACAGTACGTCATGTAAACTGATACGTTTTAGTAGGTCAGAATATTGTTTTCAAAATAATGCAAAACCATAATTCCAATTCCGCCTTAACTCTGTATGCTGGCTTATCTACACGAGCATCAAATAGGCTAATATATAAAATAATTTTCAATGACATTTTGTAACATAGTACCAGATAATAAAATTCAACATTTATATCAAATAACGGAAACAAATAATTGAATTCCTACAAAATTTGGTACACAAGTACTACTACAGTGGACCATGTAAAGTTACATAATTTAAGAAGGCCTGATATATATATTTTCAAAATTATACAATATCAATTGTTTAGATAATTTGATCATATCTACACTCTAAAACCGAATCAGTGAGAATTTTATTGTTTAAATCGTTCAATTTTACCAGACGTATTCAACAGTAACTTCTGTGAATTTAACTGATCAATCAGTGGGTAAAAAAAGAAGAAAAAAACTGTTTTCCTTCACTTATTGATTCAGTGATATTTTCCAATGATTCGTCATTTTTTTCCACTGTTTTTCAATTGTTCGTTTTTGTCTGATGGTGCAGTTAACAGCGTGTAAAAATGGTCGCCAAACAAAGTAAAAAAAATGGCCGTTAGGAACGTGTATTAAGTAAAATACCATCGCATAAACTAATAAAACAATACAAAATACATTTAAAATGTTTTCGTCTTTCTAAACACCATTTTACGAGGTAATATGAACATTCAAACTTTCATTCCGTTTTTATATTTTTCATTTCGTTTTCACGTAAGCCTAATCATCACTGCACTCTGTTTGAAGGTTTAAACTGCATATCATGTGGTGAAGAGTGCACTGATATGTACTATTCGTTTTAACAATCCTAACGGTACCAATTAAACCGAAAACGACAAGTGAGGTCATAAAATTTAAAACTACACGCTTTCGATAAATGACTATAACACATACATTTTCCTCCAATTTACCGAGCGAGGTGGCGCAGAAGTAACACTGAACTCGCATTCGGGAGGATCCGGGTTCGATTCCCGGTTCAGCCATCCTGATTTCGGTTATCCATGGTTTCCCAAAAACACTACAGGCGAATGCTGGGATGGGTCCCAAAGAAAGACCATGGCCAATTCCTTCCCAAACCTTCCCCCCGATCCATTTTCCCTGCGCAACTTACACCGTCTCTAATGACCTCACTCTCGACGAGAAGTTAAACCCAACTACATACCTTTCCTTCCATTTATCAACTGGACTTGGTAGCGTAGATGGTGTGATAACGCTCCAATAGCGAAATGACCAGGATGGGTGAGTTCAATCCCAGCCACCACCCAAAACTTCTTTTCTTTACTACGGTAAGTTGCACAATATAAATAGTAAACTATCGTAAATATGTTTATTTATCGTAATTATTTGGCTGAATTCAATAAAAACAATATTTTATTCGCCACTGCAGTTGGCCGTCACTTATTCAATCAGGGAAATTATTTCGCGTCACTAATTAAATCAGCGAAATTTTTTCACTAAAACCACCAGTGGTTTTCCACAGCTTTTAAGTTGAGCCATTTCTACTGATTCGAGTAGTTTAATTTCATTGCGAATCAGTGGGTTTCCACTGATTCGAATTTAGAGTGTAGTTAATAATTTGATAAACTTGAACCAAACTTTATATAGTTACATTATCTAGTAGACGCATCAGATATGCATATACAGGCTCTGTTTATAGGCCTTTTTGTAAGACAGCGGCAAATGAGAAGCTAAAGCATTTATGCCAAATCTCAACCAGTTGACCTATTTCCATGCAGTTATACACTCAAGTATAGGATGTTCACGGTAAAATGATTACTTTTAGAAGCCCTGCTTAGAATATACTTGTATGTACATTGTGTATTCTTCCGTCTATGTAAGATCAACTTATTGAGGGCCTCATAACTTTATTTATGCGTCGGTTAAACGAAACTCTGAAATTATTTGGAAAGTGAACATCTAAAAAGTATACATATTTTTATACTTCAATGTATTAAGAAATAAACAGAAAGTGGAAGAAATAATTTAAGTTATCAAAAATTGTTACCTAACACTTCTTATTCGTCGTTAAGCTACTTCCTATCCATCGATACCAACTTTACTGGGTGTTTGCAACTCAGGGCGCCCGTTAAAATATTTGCAGGTAGGGGCAGTGACTTTTTTTCTGAGGTTGATTTCGAAATGCTCACTTTATCGTAAACAGCATTTAGTGCTATTGTAGGCCATTTAAATTACACCATTCAAGTGATACACACACTTGTTTTCAAAATGATGCTCCTGTAAATATTTGAAATTGTGTAACCCAGTCAACCTAAACTTTAGACTGATTACTATCGAAGTCATTGCTCGGAATCTTACCTCTGTATTGTAGTTGACTGCGCGCCAACATACTGTACGAGTCGTTCAGTGTTCGAGTACCAGGTAAGGTACGTGTGTATTTGTAATTATATCACTAGTGTTGTATTTGTGTCTGGCTGCTTCTCTAATGACACCTCTATCAACAAGACGACAAAACCCATCTGCCATCTAACTTTTTAAAAACTTCATTAGGAATACTTTGCATCCGTGTAAATTAAAGTAGGCTCATTAGTTATATCGGTAACTTATTCTTATACTCCAGTTCAGGCAAATGCCCGAGGAGTAGTCTGTGTCTCCTTATCGCTCTCTCACAAATGAGTTAAATTGCTTGATTAGGTCTTGTTTGTACAATAAAAATAGGTTTATTATCATATTTCCAGTAGTAACCATCTATACTGTGTGTGAATAAATACCGCAGATTGATCCCTAAAAGCAAATATTCATGCTCATAAACTTCAAACAAGCAAATAGTTGGAGCGGAGGCGTTCTAACCCAAAGGGGATACTACCTTTGTTGATATCAAAGGATTAAATTTATTAAAAGGGTTAATTAAATTGATTGAAATAGTCAGACAAAAATTTAAAGGGTCGATCGAACATTGAAAGGGTTAAATTTATTGAAAGGGTTAGTTTTCAACAGCACCAATTTTTTTTATAATCGTATGTTTGGTGCAAGAGTGTACCGAGGGTCAAATTTATTGGTTTGTTTCTTTCTTTTGTGGGTTGGAGAGCAGCTCTGGTAGATGTGACCACAACTGGCACTCGACTGAGGTGCGGCGTGTTGGGGACGGGGTGTGAGTGTATGTATGTATATATATAGTGAGTTTTGTGCAAGAGTGGCATAAGTGTAATTTTTTTTTGTTTGGTAATGATATCTTGCTTGTAGACGGTGTTGGTAGATAGACGACTCTGAATGTTAGTTTTATTCCAAATGAATAACAGCATTTCACGAGAGAAATGATGAGTGTTTAAACGAGTTCTACGTATGATTAAATAACACGAGATAAAGAGAGAAATATAACTACCTCCTGGTCTCATGAAGAAACCAGTTCAATCTTGTAATAATATCATCTTTATGTAATGTATATTATTTTTTATTTTTTATTCTCTACCTATAATTCTCAACTTGCACAATCTCTTTCCTCTAAACTCAACGGCTAGATTGCTCGTAGTCATATTTATATGTAATAAATTCTATTAAGTCGGCGAATACTGAGCTTCACTTAGAATATCTATTGCTGAAATGTGTGATTTACTATTTTTAAGCCTTTTTTTAGAATGAACATATATATAATTTCCATATTCGCATTATAATTTCTCTTTTTTTTACTCATAATGTTGTTTGGCATATTCGGTATAACATTTTTTGCATGTGTTAAAATGCTTACTTATTTTTTCTTTATGAGTTGCGAAATCGTTGATTGGTTTCTTATCTATGCATACTATGCATGTCTTGCTTGAAGAATTTCCTTGTAAAATTCCATATGTATTATGTAATTTAGTATTTTTATGCTTTTCGAAATTTACCTTGCAAACAGATTTTCCGCATTCGCATTGTACTTTCTCGTTATTTAACTCATAGCAATTTCTAGAATATTCATTGATACGTTTTTTTTACATACGTTAATGTGCTTATCTTTTGTGTGTTTATGTGATGGAAAACATTCAATGTTTAAAACTTCCCCAGATCTTTTACATTGCTTCCATATATAATTCTCAGTTTCACAAGAGAGTGGCGATTCCATTGTTATTTATAAAGAAATAAATTTTATTAAGATAAAGAAAATAGAAACAAGTCAACAATGTTATACTCGATGCTCTACTAATTTTTTAAACACTGCTTCTATTTGCTCTAGATATTCACCCACTTCTCGAAGTTCATATTTGTCGTCAATGTTATTTAATAGTGATAATAGTTAACTTGTAAATTTTAATAAAATAAGTAAACTAAATTTTTAAGATCTTCAAATGCTTTATCTAATTTATATGAATGTGGTTGTGAGCCACTGCCACCCTTTAAAATGCTAGACAGGCTGCAAGCAAATATAGGCGAGGTCATGTTTATTTATAAAGAAACAAATTTATTAAAAAGAATAAAACATTTTAAACTGATGCTTAAAAAAATGTACTTAAGAGAATTCTAGGTCATGGACAATTTTTCCATTTTTCATTTCTTTTAAAATTTTATACATAAGAAAAACTTTCTTCTCATTTATTAGTTTCAAAGAATTTTTATCAAGTATCTTGACATAGCACTCTGGTAATGAAATTTTTAATTTGCCAAATATAATACAATTAATTTTTTTACCACATTAGATTTATAAATTTCAAAATCTATTGCCCTAAACGACTTATCTTTTTCTAGATCTTGTAGTTAAGTGAATTCAAGAGAATTTTTCAACTTGTTGAGCAGAGTCCATTTTTTTTGTTTTGTGGTTATTTAGAAAGAAAAAAATTATTAAGAAGAAGAAAATATGGTGCTGAAATTTTATCAAGATAAGCTGATAATCAAGGATATTTTATGCTTTATTCATTATGGAATATCAGCCGCGGGGAAGCTCGTGCCTGAAAAATATTCCAAAATAAATTTTTCATAGTACATGGTCACACGCTCTGAAATACATATGTTATGTTGCATTTGAAATGATTAGCCTTCGTACAATTTGTTTAAAAATTTGTGTATATAAATTAAGACATATAATTATTCTCGCTATTACAAATATAATTTTTGCACCATCCAAAAAAGAGAATCAGACAAAATGCGCTATCAACTTTTTAAATGAATATGGATATCTAAAAGGTGTTGCAAATTCGCTTTCAAAAATTGATACTTAAAAGTACGGAACTTATTTAAGAATATTTCAAGAATATCACAACCTCGCTTTAATCGATGGTAAACTCAATGAAGAAACGCCTAATTTAATCAGTAAGCCAAGATGTGGTGTTAAAGACAATATATTCGGTAGCTACTCAACTACCAACAAATGGAATAAAAAAACCTTAAAATGGAATTTTGCATATGCAAACAAATTAGTTATATAGTTAGCTGAAGTAGTTTCTAACATAGGCAAAATCACACAAATTTGAATTTTGTTTACGATTAAAAAATTCCAGACATAGTTATATCATACAAAGAAAATCAACATAAATATAAGAGATTACGCGGATCTTGTTCTTATGCATTATTTTAGCATGATAGTGCACTAGCCCATGCACTTTTTCCAAATCAACAAAATAGTCTTGTTGAAATTTATATCACTAGGCAGGAATATTGGTATAATGATGGAAAAAACACTCCTGAAAATAAAGTTAATTTGTTAGCAGTTTTGATCCACGAAAGTGGACATGCATTAGGTATTCAACATAAAAATGATAAAAATGCAATCATGTATCCAATTCTCAACAATGATTTTATTGATTTGCAACCAGATGACATTCGAAATATTCAAAAATTTCATGGGCCACCACTACAAAATAATTTTAAATATGACGAACCAATTGATTTATGCCAAGACGAATATATAAAACATTTTTTATTATTCCTGGTGATTTAGTATATTTTTACAGTAAAAATGTTTGGACAAAAAGTTTGAATGACAAGAAAATAATCAATAGGCCATTTCCGATAAGAAATTGGTTTTAATTTCTACCGACCGATTTCAATAATTATTTTATATTTCAAAGACCATCAGGAGAGATAGTTCTGTTTGTTGACAACAAAACTTATATAGTTGACTATCCTAGTTATAAACTTATTGGCGTTTATCCAAAAGTATTTTCTTCATTTGGATTAAGAGAAGAATATAAAATAAATGCTGTTTTAATTCACGTTCGGGGAAAACTTTTATCTTCTATGAAAAGTTATATTATGCAGAAATATATTAATGTCATTTCCAGATAAAAGAGAATGGCCCAATTAGCGATACATTTCCTAATTTACCAGTATTAATAGACTCAGCTTTTAAATGTACAAAGGATTTACTATATTTCTTTGCTAATGAAACTTTCATGGAATGTAATGAGTTTACGAACAAATTGACTAGAGTTGGAAAAAATAGCATTTCAATGTTTGGTATAAGATGTGAATCTTATAATGGGATTATAAATATAATGAAAGATATCGTTGATGACTTAGAATATTTAACTCCTTAAGAGCTATATAATTCCATGAATTTGGTCTATATTCGTTTATATTTTTTCTTCATTTTTCATTTTATTTATAAAAAAGTATATATATATATAACACTCATTACAACTCACCAATTTCACTTGTGTATAGTTTCGTAAATATAAATGGAGCCAATTCTAGATATAAATAACAACAAACTTATTTACAATGGTTAACGAATTTTTATGATTATTGATGAGAAAAATAATCCTTGGTCTAGAGGAACTGATGTAACTAGGATTTTGGAATATAGAAAATCAAGAAATGCATTATATGATCATTTTGATAAAGATGATGAAAAGAAATTTACTGAACTCAGAACTGTCCCTAAAATAGGGACGATATCATACATGAAACCGAATGTAATATCTATAAATGAATCATCTCTGTATAAGTAAATATTTAGATGAAATATGCCTCTAGCTGAAAAATTTACTAAATTGGTAACTAAAGAAGTTTTACCATCAATTAGCAAACATGGTGTATATAAAATTCAAAAAGATGTAATGCAATTATATAAAGGCCGAATAGAGCACATTAAACAAATTAGAAGAATTAAAGATGACCAACTTGATCATCTAAGAGATATAAATAAAATTAGAGATGAACGTATAGAAAATTTAAGAGAATCTGCTCATATAGCATTAGATGAAATAAATCTGTGAAATGAGTTAATCAGAGAAATGATCCCTCATGTTGTATCACAAACGCAAAATCAAAATATAAATCCAACTTTTATTCTTCTAAAATTATTTGATGATAATTGTGAATTTGATTACTTTGTCATTAGAGCTCAATGAAAATATGTTCAAAGTCAATTGTATAGAATTGAAGATAGGCATCCAAACTGTGAAGAATTATTGAGAATTGATTATATTCCAAATTCTATAAATTTATGCCAAAGTATGAAAGAAGTAATGAATGTTCACTTTGAGTGTTTCCGCAACAATTTTTAAATATTGTTGGAAATAATTATATTCGGCAACAATTGATTAATGATATTAATATTTTTGGTCGAATTGAGTAAGAATTTATCAATTAATCCAGTGTCCATGATTCTTGGACACTTATAAGTTTATATCTTTAAATGTTGTTAGATATTTTTATTTAATTTTCATTTTCTTTATAAAAAGAATATATATAGTAAAAAATATATCCCCGTATATAAAAATGGCCGAATCATTAGAAAAACATCTAGAGAACTTAAACCTAGAAGATAACAATGAAAATACTACATTAAATATTTTAATTTTCAACAATAAAAATATAACAGTTGTACTAGATGTTAATAATGAGCCTTGGTTTAGAGGAAAAAATATTTCTGAAATTTTAGAATATAAAAACACAAGACAAGCCATTATAGGGCATGTTAGCAAAAACCATAAAAAAACTTATAAAACATAAAGTTAATTGAAGAAATTGGTAATGAAGATGAAACATTTAGTTAATATAATAATGGCACTACAGTTTATATCAATAAAAAAGAATTAATATTACTATTGACAAAATCTAGAATAGCCAAGGAATCATTGGTAAAACTAATTTCTAAGCGATTTAATCTAAACATAAATGTTTTTGAATAAAAAAAGAAACGAATAATATTTCCCTCTTTATTAAATGTTTTAAACATTTAAATCATAAACAAAAATATAAAATAGACAATTATAGAATAGGTCTATATTTTCCAGATATAAAATTAGCTATTGAGTGTGATGAATTTAACCATGAAGGTAGAAATCTTAGTTATTAAATAGAAAGATAGAAGTACATAGAGAAACAATTAAATTGTAATTTTATAAGATTTAATCATGATGAAGTAGATATTGATATAGCCGATGTTGTTAATCGGATTGTTGTGCATTTAAAAAAAAATTTTAAATTTACAAAACACTTGTTTTATTAAAATGAAATATTTTTAGAATTGTTGTTATATTTAAAAGATAAAAAGATAAATTTTAATTACACCTACACTATTAAATTTTATGGGATTTCTTAAAGATGAAACGTGTGCTCGAAATATTGATGCGATCGTAATGAAAAAAATAAATAAATTACAAAAAAACTGTTTTATTAATCCAAGAATTATGAGAGTTATCAAAACCCAACCACTTTACATAAATTTTATTACCTTTTGTTTTTAATACTTTTCAACCAAATATTCATCAGGATAGTTTGTTTTCATAATTTTGTATTCATAAAAATTACCTTTTATTTCTTCTCCTTTTGTATCTTTTAATTTATAAGTTGTTATATCAAAATTTGAAACCTCAAAAATAGTAAAAATCTGTTGACCAGTTAGCAGAATAACCTTTTAAAACATATTTCTTTAATTTGCTCACACGCACGACAGAGCCAACTTTATATTTTGGTATAGTAATCGTGTCTACAAAATTTCTTTACATTAAATTATTTTCATTTTCAATTAACATCAACTGGTTTCATATTAAGGGTTCTATGTTTTGTATTGTTGTATTCTTTAACTAATTCATCCAATAAATTTATCCATTTAAAATTGCCTTTCAAAGCAAATTTCTTTCACATTTTATTTTTCAAAGTTTGATTAAATCTTTCAACAACACTAGTTTTTATTTCAGAAAATGAATAATAATGATTTATATTGTACTTCTGCATAAGTTCACTAAATATTTTATTATAAAATTCTAAGCCATTGTTGCTTTGTACATTATTTGGTATTATTTTCATCAAAATATTTTCTAAAGCATTAAATAAATTTTCTGCTGTTTTATACTTAATTGGTATGGCAAATTCATATTTTGAAAATAACATCAATAATTGTCATAATATATTTATAACCATTATTTACATGAGATATGCCCTTTAAATTTCCAGTATCCATCTCAAAAGATAAATTTGCCATAAGTCATCGATTCCATACGAAATTACTTTTCTTCTTGGAAAATTTTTTTCGTGCTGGTTTATAAATTCATTGATTATTCCTTCTCTTACTTCGACCAATTTTTTTAAAATTGTTAATTTATTAGGATAAGAAATTGAACATTTACTTTTCTGAATTAGTCATCCATTTTCTGCATTCTCATATTTTATATAATTATTTTTGGTGACTTTCTTGCACTTCAAACACCAGGTGTTCTCCATTTGAAAGTAAAAAAAAAATATAGTTAATCTTTGTATTTCACGAATATTCCTGTTGCCATCACCTCTCCATCAGCATAAATAAATATTTTCTTATCTTAAAAGTCAAATTATCACCTTTGTTAACACCAAAGGGCTTGATGTGATATATTTTTGTATTACTCTTGAAAACGGCCAAATTATTATCAAACATGAGAATATCCGTAACTATTTTATAAACAATACAATCCACCAGAAAAGTAAAGAAATTTTGATTAATATCTAAGTGAAAACACTAGCCATTTTATTCCACTCTGCATGTAAATAAAATATATGAGATTGGTTTAAATTTTGTAATTTAACATCTAATTCTTTATCAGAATCTTCTTTGATTTTTTTTCAACTTTCAAATCAACAAGTTTATCATGATAAGTCGAAACTGTTTGGCTTAAACTTTGTAATTTAACATCTACTTCTTTATCAACAGCTTCTTTGTTTTTTTCAACTTTTGAGTTAACAAGTGTATCGCAATAATTCAAAACTGATTGGTTTAAATTTTGCAATTTATCAGCCATTTCTTTATCGAAATATCTTTTATTGGCAGCATCTTTGTCATGTACAGGATCAGCCATATAATTAATTCTACGATTTTGAATAGAAACATAGTCTGTTGTATAAACAAAAACTTTACTTATTTGACCTCGTAAAGCTGAAACAATGGTATTATATTTCGAATCTACATATGGTTTTAAATCGGAAATATAAGTGTTGTATTTTGATTCAACATCGTTTTTTAATGCCTAGTCAGAAGCAATAGTTTTATATTTCGAATCTACATCTTTTTTTAATGTCTCCTTAACATATTTATTCGTTTTATATAATCAGCAATATTATTATTGAATTGGAAATTTATGTCTTCTTTTAAAGCATAATCAGTAACAATTGTATATTTTTAATGGACATATTTTTTAATGCATAATCTGCTATATATATTTCCAAATACATTTTATTGAATGCATCTTTATTATTTATAGATTCACCTATATTAACAATTCTTCGCCCCAGAAAAGTAACATAAGATTTTGTATAATCAAAACAGTTGGATAGTTCACTTTGTAAAGAAGAAACACTGGAATTGCATTGTGAATCTAAATATGATTTTAATGCATAAGCATTAGAGTCAAAAATTTTATTTAAAGATTTGATTAATGATTTTCCGAATACATCGATAATTTAATAACATAGAAATTATACAAATAAACTTAAATTCTCTCGAAAAAATATATAAAACAATTAAACATATATGACCACAAATAATACAATAAAAATTCTGAACTCGATCATCATTGTAATAAACATTATTGTTTTTGAAATAATTAATTAAATTATTAGGAATATTTCCTCCAAATGAAAGGAAATAGTAAACATCATTATTTTCTCTAAAATAGCGAAACCAATGACTACCAGGATTTGTGGAAATATCGAAATTTACCACAATAACTCATTTTGTGCATTCTAATTGGTCAATCATATAAATATTTCTGAAATTTTTTATATTTAATATTTTTACATATTTCTCAATATCGACATTAGATAGTGGGTGTATATATATATATATATATATATATATATATATATATATTATATATAATATATATATATATATATATATTCCAATTTTTTTGGCCTTCCTCTTTTTTTGTAACTACACCACTTCCATCTTTATTTTCCATTTCTAAATTGTTTCTCTGTTGTTTTTCTAATTATTTATAATTTTTTTAGTTTGTTCAAAAGAATTATAAATTGCGCTAGCTCATCCAGCTAACGTACAGAGCGCTCCTAATACTGCAAATAAAATTGGTAGAAATCCTTCATGATGTAAACCACTTCCAGATTTTCCTTTTAATATTTTTTTGAGGATTGGTATTGATAAAGCTAGTAAGAAACCTTTGCCTTCTTTCATTTTTTTTTTTTCGCTCAAGTTGATCTTTTGTTAAAAATTTTTCTATACCCAAATCTCTTAATTGATCAATGGGTATATCGAATGTTAAGATTTTTATCTTCATTTATATAAGAAAAAAATTCAATAAAACATTTTAATTCCCCAACCTAATTATCTTTTTGTAAACATTGTTGAGGCAACAGCAGCAGAAGCAATTTTTTCACCAATTGGGGTATCTTTATTGAACATAATTTCATTGGCTTCTTTTTCTAATATTTTATTAGCTTCATGCCTACATTTTAAATCTTTGTGGTCTCTATATGCAATATCGTGATATTTGCAAGCTTCATCTAATTTATTTATTCCTGAGTCTCCTCTTTCTAACCTTACGTTTAATTTTGTAAATAGTCCATTATAATTGTAACCTGGCAAATGTAATTCAAGCCAATTTAAATTATTTAATGCCTAATTTATAATGCCTTTTCCATGGTGTTCAGAATTCCAAAATGAGTGCGTAATAACATTTAAAACTCTTATTAGTTATGGAATTCCTTTCTGGTTATTAACAACAAAATCAGAAAATTTATTGTTTAGCATATTCATTATGTTAACTTTATCGAAATAATTTTTATTTCCAGCAGTTTCTTCACCATGAATAACTACCAATCTATCAATGGATTTTCTAACATCATCCTTCCAAATATATTCTTTTGGCAAATTGTTGTATTTTTTTTTATACCTTCTCCAGATCTAAGAGAATATGTAAAATTCGCTCTTTCTGGTGTGTTTGGTGCTGATGTTGATGCTCTTATATAAATATTATAAATTAGTTTACTTATACTTGCACACTTCAAACTTCTATTCGAGTTTATTGGCTTATTAGGATTATATTTTTGGAATGCAGCTTTGGTTGATGAAACAATTTATGTGTAATTTTCATAGTCATTATATATGAATTTACCTTCAAGATCAGATTGTGTTTTTTGTTAACAAATTAGAAAGTCCTTCTGTTTATGTATATTCTTTACCTTTAATATATATTTTATCATTATTTATCTTTACTTCTGTATCTCCATTTCAAATTTATGCTCATTTCCTTGTAAACCATTTGGTGTTTTAAAAACAATTTTTTCAGAAATTTCTTTCCCGACATTTATAACAGAATTCGGATGCATTAAATTTCTTATGCGTACAATGTCCATTCGTTCTTCTACATTAGGTGATTTTGGGAATAATTCTCCCTCAAATGATGTTTCTTTTGGAGTTGGTGGATAATGTAAATTTTTTGCTGCATTAGGAACAAGTCTCTTTATTAAATTTTGGTTTTCTTCACTTATATATTCTACTTTTTTGCCAATATTTCGTAGTTCGTCAATTAATGGCAGATATTTGTTCTTATTTATTTCATATTCATCTTCATGGTGCTTTTTATAATCTTTGAAATTCTCGATGAGTAATTTAACTCGAGAAATATCCTTTGTTTCTTTCATTTATATGTAATTTGTTTACTTATAAATGAGTTATAAAAGTATTGCGAGTTTTGAGAGACAAACCTTTCCCCCAACTGATCAAACTAAGGGATATTTGAATGTTTAAAATAACAGAATTGAGTTTGATATTCATCTAGCAGATGGCTTTTCTTTTCCAAATGATGCTTACGTTTATGAACAATACAGATTACTGAAAAGTGGTAAAGTTGGAGATGAGGCAAAATATAAAAATAAGACAATATTGATTTATTTTTCTAACATTTTTCCATTTCAGTTTTCTAGAGTAGAAATTTCAAAACATGGAAATATTTTTGAGGCTGTTGATAATTCCGGAATAACATCAACAATAATGAATGCTTTTTTAAAGTCACCAGTGACTTATTTAGAAATCACTAGTGTTGATAGTAAATATCGAGTAAAATCTGTTCATAGTCATAAAACAAATGAAATTATCTATCTACTGAGATATTTGATTGACTTTATCAGAGATAATGTGAATATTTACTGCAAAGGTGATTACAAAATCACTATTTTCCATAATTCATCCGATAAAAATAGTTTATTTGTATATGAGGACTCAGCTGTCACATCTCCGACAACCTCTGCAGATCTGGGTAGAATTGAAATTGAAATATTAGAAATTATGTGGCCTCTTGTTGAAAACGAAGCTAACACAGCCATTTCAATGAAAGAAAAAATATACATTAGTTTTAATTATTGGCAATTTTTATAAAAAGATTTGCCTGAAGTAACAAGTTTTTAACTTTGATATAAAATATCAGTTTAATAATTTACAATTTTACATGCCCGATTTTGTAATTGTAGGATTTCAAGATAAAAGACAAGATAAAGCTGAACAGTATGTCCTCATTTCTATGTTTGTTCACTAATGTGCGAAATATTTTTGTTTAAAAATAGTAGAAATGAAATTTTTTCCAAAAGAAAATTGGAATCTAGATATTGAAAAGGGTATTTTCCTTAAACAGTTTCTTGTTTTTAATGACTTAAAAAAAAAAAAAAAAAAAAAAAAAAAATTAGATACTATATGTATAAATAACGAACTTTATCATAAACCCACTGTAAACTTTGATGGTAAAATAAATTATTATTCATTTAGGATCCGAAAACCCATTATAGATTGTTCATTTCGAAAAACAACTACAGATAAAAAATACAAGCGTTTAAATTTGTGTTGATTTTAATAAAGTTGTTGATGCAGGTACCATTTGTAATGTTGTTTTAATTAGTCAACAATATTTAAGGTATTATTATTTGAAAGAAAGAATTACTGGAAATATATAAATTTTTAGTTTAGTTAAATTGAGGATGTAAACGATTTTACAGAAACAAGAAATTGTTTCGATATTTTAATAGAATTATTTAGATATATTGTTAATTTGTTTGATCGAATAAAATAATAATTTTTAAAAATCTAAGTGGTATTTTTCTTTCATCTTCATTTATGCCAATTTAACTTGCGCACTTTTTGAAAATGTTCAATTGTGTTTATATGTTAACATTTTTTTTATAAATCAGTAGGTGTCTCACTTTCAAGCAACAATTTTTCAATTTCTTCTTCAAATATGATTTCTATCTTCAATTTCACCCCCAAAATCAAGATAGTTTGATCCAAATCTGGATTCTCAATAAGGTGCACTTTTTTTTTTAAATCATGCTTCGTTCACTCTTTGATCAATGTCCTCGGGAGTGAAGGAGGCAAAATTTAGGTCAAAAGAGGCTGAATTTTACTCTAAATTTTCAAGCCAATTCAATTAGTCAAAGAAAATATCATATGATAAGTAAGAAAATTCTTGGAATTTCATCAAAGATATGATAATTTAGCTTGAAAATGAGTCTTTACATAAACTCGCACAAAGCGTGACCACAAGTTGAAAATTGATTTTGATTTTGAGTTGCACTTTGAAAGATTATGCAGGAAATTGGAAATTAGCTTGAATTTGTCTTGAAATTGCTTGAATTTCAGTCAAATTATTGAGTTGAGCCAAGATCTGCAATAGACATCTACTTATAACTAACATGAGAGAAGTATAACTAACGAACACAACTACGTTACTATCACAATTACGTGAGTGTGTATTGTGGAATTAACAAACCAAAAAATGTCCTTATAAATTAAACGGCTAACAAACACAATAACAAGATATATGTAACACCATTTGACGTCTCTTGCACATACCTGACATGATGCACATTCGTCTGCCTGTGAGGAACTTCTGAAACGTAATTACATGTTAAAATTAATATATTGATTAACACGCATAAAAAAAGAAAACGTTTTATATACATCCATTCGCATGGGAGCTCAGTGAAGTACAGACTTGGATATAGGATTTACGTCAACTTACAACCTATGTTGAGAGCAAGAATAACCTATGTTTGATTATAGACTGAAGTGAAAAAAAATTCGGAAATTTTAATGAAAATATAAAATGGCAAACGAACACAAGTACTTGAAAATGACTAAACACATAATGAAATCGCACCTCTCCCAAAAAAAAAAAACCTGTCCGCCTCAGAATCTGGTGAATCAATGAAGCAAGCTTATTTTTAGAGCCTGACTATATGTGTGTGTGTGTGTGTGTGTGTGTGTGTGTGTGTGTGTGTGTGTGTGTGAGTGGAGCACAGTCAGAGGCTGACCCAACAAGCAACTACGGTTATAGCTACTTGGAAACAGTTGTTAATACGATTTACATGACAAATGGAAAAATAATATGTTTACAATGCACGTACTAATAAATATAAATTATACTAGTTCAATTAACAGCGAATGAAAAAAACACAATATTAAATCGTACAAGGAGGTATCCCAAAACACATCCGCCCGCCTCGGAGGTCATTCAATGAATGACTGGATCGTATGATGTGCTGTTATATATACGAGGAGCGTGGCTGAGTTGAAATTTACGACTGACAGAATCGATTTCCCTACCAAGTTACTATTAACTACTTGATTACACTCGTCGTCTTCATTCTATGCGAATGTATAAAAATAACACTACTTGATAAAAGTGAATTATTTAAAAATAATGGACGTACTACAAAAATATTTCCCCCATCTAGTCTGTGAAATTCACGGCACTAGTACCGAAATGACAGTTGAAAATCATAACAAGTTTCTTCGCCCGAGTTCAGAAACGGGGTTTACATGATAAATGCACTATCACACGAAAATTTATATATTTTTTCCAATAAATTAAAAACTTACTAAAAAATATTTCACACTATAGTTTACGAAGACTGTGAACGAGATCTGAACCCCGGAGCGTATAATATCGCTTAACGAGAATCGTGGGTATCACACTCCGAAGCCCGGTGAAGTCGAGATATCCAGTGCAGTGTCAATGCAGGGGGAGGCTTGGTGAAGAACAAGAATGGCAGAAATCAGCGAGAAGCCTCTGCGTCGCTCATGACTATACCCCTCCCCTTCCCTCTTCAGCACAGAATTCGTTTTCACCTGAAAAAAGAGGTCCTGCCCAAGGCCAACCCTTACACCGGCCAAGAAAAGGTTTTTCGGATAACTCGAGAAATGACCAGTCCACGCTGCCCAGGACCTCTCCTCTCCATTCCAAAGCTCCGGGTCACGCACCCTGGTATCGATCCAACACTGCGAATACCTCTTTAGCGTAAACACCCCCTCCGCCTACACCAGCCAAGAACTGCCTCTTCCAACACTGCGCTTCGCAAAACCTGCCCTCCTCAAGGTCAGAAAGCGTTTTTCGGATGATGCTACAAAGCCTTCGTTGTCGATTCAATTTTACGCAGCCCCCATCCCAGTACACCAGCCAAGTACACGTTTCTGGAGAAATGCTCAGTCCACGCAGAATCAGACTTTCACCCCAGAGCATTGCCTCGGCTATGAACGGAGGCTTGCTTCAAGGCCAAAGCGAGGCTTTCCCTAGGGGGCAGCAGCGGATTTTGAACTGACCTGGGCTAACCCAACCCTTTTCCCTACAAACTGCTATTTTTCGAGATGCAAGAGCCTGGCGTATTCCCAGCGAAATAAAAAAACTCACAAGTCCCGCCGATGAGACTTTATTTTCCTCATCACTAAGAAATATGTTCCAAATGTTTTTAACACACGATAAATTCAATTAAAATATGAACCGTCTTACCAAATCATTTTCCCGTTTCCAGCAAACTTTATTCTGTTCTGAAGCAAACTTTTAACTAATAAATATTTAATTTTCATAACAACACAACTTTAAGACATATTTTTTCAACTTGCTAAATTTTAAACATTGAAAGAACACAGTTTTCAAACACGCATCTTTCCCCTTAAACAAGTTCAACTTATAACACCATTGTTAGATTTAAGTAATACTCAAGTTAAACTTTATTTTCAAGCATCAAAAAGCGTACGTTAAACAGACTTTTTCGAAAAGTTTTTTACTTTCAATCTGTTTTTAAAATATTTGTGCATATTTTTACATGTAGATTTCACCGTAAGTTTCCCAGTCTAGAATTTTTACACAGAACATCTACCATGAATTGTATATATATTCTAATTTATTTACAAACTGTTTTCCGTTGAAAATAAATTTTCAACATGATATTACTGAAATAACACGCATACAGCTTGAACTGACTGTTAACATAGCTGAAATATGTTATATTTCATGATATTTCAACTGATTTTCCTAAATGGCCAAATTTAACGTAAATATATAGGAAAATGGCAGCCATTTGGTATTTGTTAACTATATAAGGAGGCATAAATTAATTTTTCTCAGTGTTAAGTCGGTATCTGTTAAGGTCACTTGGTGTGCATATGCACGCATGTGCATAGCATTAGCACTAATGAGACATAAGCTTTTATTATGACAGACATCCACTACAACGCCACGCAGCCATCACGTCTACTACAACTCCAGAAGTCTAAAACAGGCATCCACACCATGAACAACGCCAGACGTCTACTACAACTTCACTACATCATCTATATCTACAAGGGATTTTCATTTCTACATGAACTCGCAACAGGACAATGCATCAAGGTCACCGCTGTGACAATTGTGATTCTGAATATGTCGAAATACTCAATTGCGATTTTAGCTTATGGGAAAGCAAAAACATTATTGAGTTTAAACTGCTCCCAACTGCATGTGCTGCCAAAAGAATTTATAATTTCTTTAGCAGGCCACGAAATAAAACTAGTGTATACATTCCTTGATGGACATTTACAAACTGATGAGAATATTGTATTCTATTTGCCATGTGAAGACTGTCCTTACGGCATGCCTGCCTTTGCTAATGATGGGAACTTGCAACATATACAGAGGGATTGTATGTCGTGTAGGCTGGAACAGCTACTTGAAACGAGAATCATTCCAGATGTTGTAATGGACTCAACCCTGGTCAATGAAGTAGATTCCGTGTTGAAAACTGCCATCTTATAAAATTTATGAGTGATACTTTTTGTTAATAGTGTATAAAGAAATACCATAAAAAAGATGCACTATGCTTAGGGTTTCGAAAACTACCAAGACAACTCCTGAACTAAAAATTATGTTTCGGGAACAGACTAATGAAATACATAACCTGAAATGGGACTCTGGTGACATTGTTTACGAAAAACGTTTTCAATATGTAAATGATGCGCTATTCGAAGACTTTCACAAATAGAAGCTTGAAAAATGCAGAAGGAAATTTTAAATGCAGAAGTAATACATATCAGAAGATACCATGACTTTTTGAGTATTAATTAAATTGTCAAACATCATAATACTAATCATTGTGAGGAACATCCTACCCATGCGTAGATATATTAATTTTCGAAAAAGGGTTTGTTCCAGATTCATATCTGCATAAGATTTTGAAAGAATAAAAAATGGATAAATTCGACCCAGAGAAGACATACTGCAGTATTTTTTGAGGATACAAGAAAGTATGGTTCCAGTCTCTAGGCAACATATACTTCCAAACACAGATGTGCAACTGTGGTGAATATTGGAATTTTGCAAAAAGTTTCGGAGACAACATGTATACAGAATGAGTGTTGTATTATGAAGAAGACTGTCTGGTTTTTTTAATATGTGGCCTGACAGCGAACTGCCCTATTCTTCTTGGGACCAATGTTTCAAAAATCGCAAGGTAGAAATAACCAAAGAACCATGTTCTCATCAAATCAAATATAAACTGATTAGAGAATTCTATGACAGCCCCACCTTATGGACTGAAAGAAGTAATAACAAGGAACACATTACGCAAATGCAAGGTAGTAGCGGACTTCTAGGAGCACCATGTGGAATGTAGGACAGTGAGGTTTGGAACAGCATTGTTGTGTTTGTAAATTTGATGTAACAAAGTTGTTGTTGAAGAACTAATTTTAACACAAACGGAAAGAACATCTGACTATACAAAGAGAGAGTATCATACACCAGAGCTTCAGTTATGATAGAGAGGTTCGACTATCACTTCAATATGCTAGTGTTGAAGATGAAGATAGTCCACTACAGATACAGATGTGCAACAGAGATGAACATTGAAGTTTTTCAATTATAAATCCTAAATGTATTTACAAAGAAGTTGGACATTGCATTGCACACAAGTGTGTAGTCTATAATATAAGACCTGACACCGATTTTTCGATTAGATTATCCGAATCAGTATGGGAAATGGAAGGTGAAGAAATCACAAAATATTCATTATTTTGTAAAATTAAATATAAATTGTGAAGGGAGTATTACTCTGAACATGTTGTTTGGACAGAATAATGCAACAAGCAACATTATACGTATATCAGTGAGTAAGAATCATGTGGAATTGTTAAGTTTTTCAAAGCAAGAACAGTTTAAAAGAAAGTTATATAAAGGAGGGCGTTCAGTATTAAATCATCAGCCTTGGCTAGAATCTTCGACCTTACAGATGTACACAAGATCATACGAATTGGATAAAGAAGAGTGTTATTAAAACCATACGATGGTATTCTACAAGTTCATGTCTGCAACTAAATAGAACATTGGTGCTTCACTTTCGACAACAGTCTTGGCATTCACTTTGGTGAAGGAATAGCATCCAATGATTGTGCTGTGAGATATCTTCACCCTGACAGTGACAGTGACTTGCCAAATCATTAGAAGTTTTAATGATTGTCAGTCTTACCGAGGAAATAAAATAGGTGCATGGGCATGGAGTAATCCCCTACCAGCTCACCAGACCTCATCTTTTTGTAGGAAGGAGACCTGTGATGGGGACATCCACAACTTTATTTTCGAACAAGGAGGATTAGTTTTGCCATCGATGTGTAATTTTTATGCGTGTGAAGTGGCTAATTCAGAATAATGATCCCAATGTTCCCAATGTGTCCAATGAATACAGCACATAGTAAATCAAATACTTATGATGCTGCCTTAACTAACTGCAACAGTTCTGCATGTCTTGTAAACCAGTATAGACTACATGTAGTAGATCATAACCATAACGTTAAGGGAAAACACATTCTTACTTCATATTGCGAGGAAGCAAAATGTTTGAAACATCTTCTTTATAATACAGACACTTTGTTGCCCTATCAGTATTTCGAAGAATGTGATTTTAATCTTCATACTTTATATCATTATAGCAAAAACAATGTGGCTTCCTCTCTCATACTGGTTCTGATTCATCAATATGTTACTTACATCGAGCAATAAAATTAGCAAAAATAAAATTTAGCCCTCAAACATGTTTCAATTTGCAAATTTAGAGAAAAAATGAATTTATCATTATACATATATAGTTCCTTGCTAATTCTTCTCAGTCGAATATTGGAGTTCATAGTAGTAACATGACATATTTTCATCCTGCAAATAATTATGTCAGTGTCAAACAAAGAATGTCCAATATAACTTATACCCTATTGTGCAACTGACTTTTGCCTGAATTCAGAGAGACTTGCAGCAATATTTTTCCTTTGAAAGTAATTTATTTTCCCCTAGGAGACGAAAAGAGCCATGGATTGATACAGTTTGGTGACAACAAGAAATCTGCAGTGTTTTATGTGACTGCAAACACACCTCTTCCATATGTACTCACATTAAGTTAAATCACAACCTGGCTTGATTGAAAGCATCTTTTTACATGTCCCTACTTGTAAATATATTTTTGTAAAACAGACAGGTTAAAACCAGGGTGTAAGAAACACTCCCTCCTTGAAAGTTACCTGTAGTTGTTTTGGAGCAAGGTATACTTGATAGTGTTGTACCTACATTTTCGGATCTACCTGTATTTTTTAAATAATTGTGTAGTTGTGCAACATCCTATAATTGTTTATGTGTTTTGAATAATTCTGTACTTCTTTGATACTATGTGTGATAAGGTTTAGAATCTAGTATGTGTTTCATTTCATACTGTACTTCCTTATATGTTTTCCGAACATGGTATGCTGCTTCAGTATTAAATCAATTTTTGAAAAAGTTTGTATTTGTATATATTTTGTTAATAAATTTATGTTTTAAAATTAATTTTTACTTTTATTTAACCTATTCCTTTTTAAAAGTGAACATGTTTTCATAAGAAAAAAATTGATAAACACATGTCTTTAAAGATACATTTGAGAGAGGGAAGTGTGTTGCATTAACATGCATGAGTGGTGTAAAGAAAAATCAGATAGCAAACAAACTATTGGATCACCAAAAATAGTTTGAAACTAAAGATATATTTGAATCTGACAAAGATGTCTGCTGGAAAAAACTTAGTAATATTTTTACAACATACCTTAAATACATAAAATGAATTGTTAAATTCCACCTGCTTCTGTAGAGTAATCAGTTTATATAAGGAGGTTCTGGGTTCGAATCCTGGATAAGGCATGGATGATATACACTGGGCTCGAGTCCTGGTTAGATCATGTACAAATGTAATATGGTTTCTGACTTTCAGTGATGGGTAGGTATGATTGTAATATATAGATTTTGTGTTCAAGTTCCAGGTTAGGTATGGTTGATAATAGTTATTTTCTGAGTAAAATATGATATTCATTAGTTTGTGGGTTTGAGTCCTGGGCTAGGTATGTTTGTAAGCTTATAATAATAATAGGGATAATGAGTTAAATACATAATTAAAAAATATACATTAGTTTGCTAATTATTTTTTGTGTTAGGGTGAAAAATTGTAGTATAAAAATCATTTCACCTCATATTTGTGAAAAGTTCATATTGGAATAGTAATTGTTCATGTACAAAATCGTTAAATAAGAACATAATTCAAATATAATGGCTTAAAACTGGACAAATACACATTGAATTCTAACATATTCGCGATAAATGAAAAAAAAAATCATCTCAAATCCTATTAATTGCATTAAATTTACTTAAAAAAAATATTAAAACTATTTCTAATACATAACATGTACGTTTAATACATTTTGATGGCGAATTACACAATATAAAATTTTTCAACAAGGGAGGGATGTGGGGTACAAATAGGACAGTGCGACCCCCAGCTTGCCATTTGCTGATTGAACTTCATGGAGGTTACATCTCCCCTCCAGTGCATGGGAGTATTGTCCTATCTGTGAACCGGTCCGGACTGCCTAGGCTTGATTATTCAAGGACACCGGTCGCCTGTTTCAACCATCCACTAGAGGGACCTGATGTGACGGGGTTGTGTGGTCTCAAGAAGTTCCTTCACCACCCGATGGGTAATTCGCCTGCTTTCATGAGAATTCGGCCGTCCGCACGTCTGCTGGAGTAAACACCCCGGACGTTTGCCTGCCTGCGAGGGTTAATGCTCAACAAGCTTGACTTTGGATTCAGGTCGCGTTCGAAGCCTACCAGCTTCACTCCTAGAGTTAAAGTAAGTGGATAGTTTCGGTTTTTTTTATTCTTTTGCGGCAATTTTGTTATTACTTCTCGAAAAATTTATTTTTAATGGTTTTGTTTTTATTGTGTTTTTTTAAATATTTTAGTAACTTTCTTATCAGATTTTTTATGTTTTCTTTCACACCATTTAACATTTATATGATTTCATTAAACTTAATTTAAAATCATTAAAAATTTTAACAAAGTAAATGATGCTCCTTTAAAATTGTTAAAACTTTTTAACAAACAGAATTATGTTTCTTAAAAATGGTTAAAACTTTTAACAAACTGTATGATGTTTCTGTAAAATCATTAAACTTTTTAACAATGGTAATGATCTTTCTTTAAATTCGTTACACATGTCTTCAGAATTTGAAAGAAATTTTCTTAAAATCATTAAACTTTCTTAGCTAATCATTTAAACTTTTAACAAACTGAATGATGTTTCTTTAAAATCATTAAAGACATCTTTAGAATATGAAAGCAATTTTCTTTAAATCATTAAATTGTATTTAAAATAGTTAAAACTTTTACTGTTTACAAGGCATTTAGTAACTTGCATAACAAATCATTAAAATTTGAATGACAATAATGTAAAATTTATTCTGAGTGTGATATTTTTTTCAGAATTTGTTAAAGTGTAAATGGTTAGTGTTAGTTAATGTTAATGCATGTATGTGTGTGGGTGGATGATGTGTGTATGCAGAGGAAAATTGTGTTTTTTATAAATTTTAAGTGGGTTGTTGACTTGTATTTGAGAAGAATTTAAAAGTGTAAGTTCCGCTCGCTCCCCAAACACTCTTGGTTTTTGGCTGTCCTCTACCTTGCTTTGTACATGAGACTTTAGAAAGACTCATATCCAATTCTTTTGTAAAAACCACTTCACTGTAGTCGACTGACATTCCCAAATAAACCCACAGTTCCCTTAAAAATAATTTTATTTATATTAAACAATACAGTGTTTATGTTATTATTAATAACAACTACAGCATGATGAGGGAATAAAGTAGCCTTATATTTTCTATTTTTTCAGAAAAGACAAGACACTTAAATTTAATTTATTGTGGTGTTGTAGCCTTTGTAGAGGGGAAACTAAAGAAACTTTTAGTTAGTTAAAATGGGCGAGCATAAGCGATCCAGTATTGACAGATTGCTTGAAGATCTTTATGTAAGCAATTCGGATTCTGAATTGCAGACAGAAATATAGTCTACTGCAAGCTGTTGAGACAGTGTCCTTTCGACTAAACATTACAAGTTAATCTATTGGAAGGCGATTTCACTTAACTGATTCGAGCACGGGTTCACTTACGGAGATATTGTTTACACCCAAAGGTCAAAACATGTCCGCTTCCCCCAAACATGAGAAGGTTGATCTTTTGAATGACAATTTATTTCTATCAGACTCTGAAAATTCGTGTGATTCGGAGAGTGCTTAGTATGTTTCACAATCGACTTTCGAGTCGATTGGAAATATTTTAACAAGGGAGCCAGAAAATAATTGGTTTTCTGGCTCGCCAGCCTGCCAGATGCTTTGGCAGACCTGACATACGCGTTGATGGCTACGGAGTTCGCAGGAAGACTAAATGAGGAATGATTACTTACCAATAGGTTGACAGTGACATGGACTTTTCTTAATTTTACATAGGTGTAAGGCCTCTTTATTAAGCTTAATAATGGCATCAACACGACCAGTTAAAGTTTCAGTTACCATAGTGTGTAAGTATTTGAAATCCCTCACGGCAGAGGAAGGAAATATGGAAACCTTTTATTTTCAAAGCAAAGCACTCCATGTACTACATTCTCCGATGTGGGTTTAATCTGTGAAGATGATATTCTTCCTTATTTCACAAACAGACTTGAAGAGTTTGGTGTCCATGGATCGGGCTGCAGTCTGAAAATATTGACATAGATGGATGTACATGTGAGCCAATACCGGCCGTTCACCATCGTGCTGTGCAGAATAAACTGCCAAAGTTTGTTGTCATTTTTGTGGTCATTGCCTCCAATACTTTCTTAGTGAGCAGAAACTTGCAAGTCACACTATTCTTTGCCAGCAACAAAAGGCTGTTCGCAGTACTTTCCCCACTGAGAACGACAAGTAGTTGGAATTTAAAGGTTACAGCAAACAGCAGAGATTGGGTTTCGTCGCCTATTACGTCGTTGGAAGTTGCCTGAAACCATGTCCACTTGCTTACCTAATGATGAAACATGCAATACAACTACAATCAGCCTACATGGTCCATATGCTTGTAGCATTTTGTTGGTTTGTTCATAAAATCCAATTTTATCTAACTATTTTGAGATTGTGGGTGTTGATTTTATGTACCAATTAGTTTATAAATTAGTTGAACTTACAAAGTGGGTTGTAGGAATCTACACCATGATTGTTCCAATGAAGCCAACAATACCTGCTGATGAAGATAGGTTGGCAGCTCAAACATGTCACATTTGTAAGGAAAAGCTCGATACAGATGATATTGTGGTCGATCATGACCATCTTATGGGCGAAATGAGAGGTCGCGCACATAATAGGAGCAACTTAAATTTCAGACTGCCCAAAAGACAACTCGTTGCTGTTTTTCATAACTTGCAGAATTAATATGCTTGCTTTCTTATAGACCCTTTGTCTGAACGTCACATTCCACAACCCGACGTAACCATAGTAATCGAAAACCCAGGTAAAATTCAAGTGATTGGAATGACCCTTGAAAAATACAAATGTAATACAAAACAATTTCCCAATGAAATTGATTTAAATGGAAAGGTGCAATTTTTCAAGTTATTGATTAATTCCAATTCATGAGCACCTCTCTGGAAACTTTGGCAGGTAATTTGCTAGCTGCGCAATTAGGTACCACCCTCTCGATATTCCAGACAACACCCAATTCGAATAGGCAAAACAGAAGAATTTTTTCCTTATGACTTTAAGTCGCCAGACAATATTATGTGTAAGTCACTCCCACCAAATGACACATTTCATGATGTGATGAGAGGCGAAAGAATTAGCAATGAGGATTATGCTCATACCCAAGCCACATGGAATTAGTTCAACTGCATAAACTTGCGACAGAATGCCATTCATTACTTATGTGTGGACACTTGTTTGCTGACTGATGTTTCTGAGAATATCTGGACCGTATGTTTGGCTCATTACGGTCTTGATCCCACCATGTATGTCACAGCTCCATATCTTTCATGGGACTCTTTATTGTCAATGACATGTGTGAGTCTAGAGCTGTTGACTGACCCCGAAATGTATGTTTTTGTAGAACATGGGGTTAGAGGCGACATTACCCATGTTTCAAAAAGAACTGCGGAAGCCACAATATTTACATGGGTGAGGACTCTGTCCCCAGTGTGGCATCCAAATATATATGCTATTTCGACGTTAATGGCTGTACAGTCATATGATGCGATCCAAGCATCCAATCGGCAATTTTGAGTTGGTTGAGGCTTATATGTTTTCTACATGGAATTTTTAAAACACAGTGAATGGCAGTGATACTTGTTTTTTTTTTTTTTTTCGCGAAAGTTGATCTTTCTTTTCTGGAGGAAAGTCATGATACACTATCTGATCTGCCTTTGGCCCCAGGAAATGTCATAACCGTGAATGGTTCGCATCAGAAACTTCTTTTACCACTCGCACCCCAGCACAAATATGTTATACATGGAGAAAAACTGAGGCAGTATAGCACTGAGGCCACACTTGACTCTGTTCATCATATTTTGCGCTTTGAGCAGAAGGCTTCGATGGCTCCATACATCGAGTTTAACATTGAGAAACTTTACAAGGCTGCGAACGTATTCGAAATATTGTGTTTCAACTTAATGAATAATTCCATTATGGAAAAACCTTGCAGAATGTCCACCAGGAAAGGGACATCAGAGTAATTTCGAAGTATGACACAATCTATGGTGCTGCAAAGCTGCTAGGATGTTCGACATTCCAGGCAAGACAGATTACCTATGAGAACTTGGGCCTTAACGAGATGCCAAAGAGTTATGTTGCGTTCAACAAGTCTTTGTACACTGGTGTTGCCATTCTTGTGTTTCTAAATTAACACTCTATGAATTTCATTTTCAGTACATGCATACAAAATTTTTTCCATCAGCTTTGCACCTCCTCTATTGTGACACCGATCCCCTAATCTATTCTGTTGCTTGTGATGATATCTATAAAGGATTTACCCAAGATTTAAAGGCACAGTTTGATACATCTAACTATTCGCTTGATAACCCGCAAGGATCCCCTCACGAGAACAAAGGTTGTACTGGAGTGATGAAAGATGAATATGCTGGGCACATCATCACACACTTTGTGGGTTTACGTCCCAAGCTTTATGCATATGTTGTTGGTAATGAACAATGTATATGTAAGGCAAAGTGTGTGAAACCTAATATGTTACAGTCACTCAGGTATGAGAATTATCGAGATTGCCTTGAAAATTGCACAAGTGTTTTGGGGACCCAATATAAGTTCCGTTAGCATGCTCATTAAGTATACACCGAACTTGTAACCAAGGTAGTGTTGTCAGGTATGGATGATAAGCAGTACAATGAGACAGATTGAATAACATCCTTAACTTGGGGGCACTACGGGATACCTAGGAAATTTTTTTTATTTTTCTCCCTATGATAGTTTCAGTATCTGAATATATACAGCCCACCCACAACACCACAACTGCCAACACCACCACATGCACCTCCTGTTCCGCAAACATCATCACAGCTAACTATTGCTGCCCACAACATCTACAACGTGTATTGCATTACCATTCAATGCTGCTGCTCCCTATTTGCCTATCTGTAAGACCTATTTGTATCAAGAATACAACTGTCTTCAATACATTATAATAATAGAGAGAATAAAATCACAATGCGACAAACATCCACTGGAAACTGCGTGCTTTGCCGTATTATATTTGTAAATATTTTGTTAATCATTTTTTGTAATTTTTTTGATGTTGTAATCTGTGTCTGACAATTTTGTTACAGTAGCAGTAGAAGTAGTAGTAGCCGTAGTAATAGTATTTGTAGTAGTAGCCATAGTAGTAGGTTTAAGATGTAAATAACTTTAATGAAATGTTTGGAAGTTTAAATCATTAAATTTTATTGATAAAATGTCTTTTTTTTTATAAAAAAATGCATTGTTTTGTTAAAATGTCTTTGAAAAATAATTTGGTACTTAAGTTTGTGATAAAAATGTTGAATATTGCATTCTCTTGTTTTTGTTTTAAAGTATGTCAAAAAATTTATATATATACTTGTAAAAATTATTATTGAAAATGTATGTTAGTGTGTGGTTATTTTGTGTGACCATTGCAAATATTTTAACTGTTTACGATGACCAAAAAAAAAAAAGAATTTTGAATTAAATTTTTAGATGCTAAAAATTGAATTCTTTGTCTTGTTATTTATTAGTTTGAGAATTTCCCCCATGTCACTACTTTACGAATGATTGTACTTGTATATGACTGCATATTAAATATTCTTGAGATGAGTTGGTATTGGTAAGTAGTTTGTTGGAATTTAAAGCCAGTTTATTTGTTTGCTAACTATCAGGCAACAATTATACAAGTTATTTGCTTACAATTTGATGACGGAGAAAAGCGAAGGAGAACTTACAAAAAATGTTGGAGAGAATCGAACATGTCTGAATGAATGAATTTTAAAATGGACAGAAGGAATAAACCTGGATATCGAGAAAATTTTGCAGTGCCACTGATAAAATTGAAGAACCCTAGGGAATAAAAAAAAAAAAAGAAATCCATACAAAGACCTTTTCAGGGCCAGGTAGAAAGAGCCCTTAGCATCTCACCACAATGTTTTTTGCTGTCCTACAACTCTACAGCCTGCAGAATCCAACCAACTCTTAAAATAAAAATATTTTCCTCGCAGCAGCAAGATTACAACTTTTGCAGCTGAAGATTCAATACAAAGATGCTTGCTGGTAAAATCACACTCGTACTTTATACAAATTCCATAAACACAATTAGAATCTTAAAAAATAAAAATTGGCTATCACTAATAGTGAAACTTTTGTTGTCAGTTGTAGGACTAATAGTCTAATCAAGTCGTTAATAGTAGCTAGGTAAGGAAGTAGATTCTTTCAGTTGTATATTTCAACTCAGCCATGCTCCATGTATATATAACAGCTTTTAAGCTGGCGCACATCACACAATCCAGTCATTCATTGACTGACCTCCAAGGCGGACGTATGTTCTGGGAGAGCTCCTTGTTACGATTCCGTTTAGTGTTTTTTTAGTTTGTTGTTAATTCAACTAGTCTATTTTATATTTATTACTACGTGCATTGTAAACATATTATTTTTCCATTTGTCATGTAAATAGTATTAACAACTATTTCCAAGTAGCTATAACCATAGTTGCTTGTTGGGTCAGCCTCTGACTGTGCTCCACACACACACACACACACATATATATAGTCAGGCTCTAAACATAAGCTTGCTTCATTTATTCACCAGATTCTGAGGCGGACAGGTTTTTTTTTTGGGAGAGGTGCGATTTCATTATGTGTTTAGTCATTTTCAAGTACTTGTGTTCATTTGCCATTTTGTATTTTCATTAAAATTTCCGAATTTTTTTTCACCTCAGTCTATAATCAAACATAGGTTATTCTTGCTCTCATCATAGATTATAAGTTCATGTAAGTCCTATATCCGAGTCTGTACTTCACTGAGCTATCGAGCAAATGGATATATATATATAAAATTTTCTTCATTATGCATGTTAATAAACTAATTTCTTTTAATGTGTAGATTACATTTCAGGAGTTCCTCACAGGCAGATGGATGTTTACTATGCCAGGTATGTACGAGAGGCGTCAAATAGTGTTACATATATCTTGTTATTGTGTTTGTTAACCATTTAATTTATAGGGACATTTCTGATTCGTTAATTCCACACTGTACACTCATGCAATTTTGATAGTAATGTAGTTGTGTTCGTTGGTTTTACTTCACTCATGTAAAGTGTATATTTCTAACATACAGCTCTGGGTAGTAAAAGCACATCGTAGACATATTCATCTCTTTATGTTAAATTGATTTTCATAATAATTTCATCCTGAAGACTAGTGTAATTGCACTTGTTTCTTTATGATACCAGCACGTAGTTATACTTCTCTCTTTCGTATAATTTAATCATAACTAGAACTCGTTTAAACAATCATCATTTCCATCATGCAACACATGATATTGAAAGGGCTAATTTTTAATCGGATCAATTTTTTTATTATTATGTGTTTGGTGCAAGAGTGTACTAAGCGTCAAATTTATTAGTTTCTTTCTTTCTTTTTGTGGATTGGGGAGCAGCTCTGGTAGACATCAGCACGACGACCCTCACTCGTCCTATCCCCAACATGCCGCACCTCAATAAATTTAATGCTTTCAATTTTAACTAACCTTTTCAATTTTTGACTAACCGTTTCTACCAATTTAATTGTTCCTTTCAATAAATTTAACTCTTTGATATCACTAAAGGAGGCATCCCCTTTGGGTTAGATGCCCCCGCCCCTACTACTCATATATATGAACCATTAAAAAAACTGACGCTCCCACTTCAAGCCCTTAGACGAACTGTGTTGGAGAAGGTTCACAAACTACTCTTACCGATTCTTACCTCCGAATACGTGAAATATATAAAAACCTTACATAATATTCAAAACCTGTGACCTCATGCATCGTATGTTGACGTCGCGAATTATTACTCTACGGCTGTCAGTTAATGTAAGAAAGTCTAATAAACGTTTATGTTAAATATAATCTGAGATACATTTGATGGGCGCTTTTTCACACTTAGTTCTCACTTGCATCTACGCTTTAGACATGCAAGTTTAGTTCATTATGTCAGGTATTTTACCTGCAAACCTAAATTACATGTTAGAATATATTTTCTCCAGATATTTATAATTAAAGTAATTTGATAAGGTGTTTCAGAAGAACTGCTGAGGACATCTTCAGAATAGCAATAACCGAAAACTCTAACAATTATATAGGCCTAGGCAAGGGAAAATATGGGGACAAAATTAGAAAGTACAATCAACAGCAATCAAATTTCTTCTATGCCTTAGTTGTCTAAAGATTGAATATAAAATGTGCATTATACGTTGTTCCAAGGAAAGGAAACATGAAAAATACAGATTGTCTCCCAGGTAGATACGAGTAACGGAAACAATATATTTCAAATCATTCATTAATTCTTAGACCAAACTTGTTAAAAGGACAATTTATCACTGTCAGATATGTGTTTAAGTACTATCGTCAATACTTAAACTAATCACCCTACCCCCCTTGAGTATAGGCTGTTCACGTTTAAGTGAGCTCTTTTGAAGAACTGTTTTTTTTTCTTTTCTGTCTTTTTTTGTCCTTTAAAAACCTTTCTAAACAAATATTGACAGGTAAGTAAAAACAAAAATAACTAAACACGTCGTACATGGAGTGATTTCTAAATGGTTTCATCCAAAAGCGTGAAGAAACCGCGAATAGGCAATAACATCAGTTTAATATATAATGCGAAAACGAGGTGAGAAATATGGATTGAGGTCTTCAGCGCCGATGAGCGTAAGGTGGAGCAGTAACGTAATGGAATGGCGGGAGAAATGGGAGAACCTCGAAAAAACCCATTAGTGAACTGCAGCGTTCGAAAATCCGGACTTACCCCCGTCCGGAATCGAACCCGGTTCGTCATGGTGGTAGTTGAGTAGCTTGACCATTAAACCACCGAGGTCTCCCAGAATACATAAGAAGTATTTATTTTTCAGAATTAAGGGCGTATAAATTCTGTTCTCTTTATTGGATTCCATACATTAATCAGAAGTGTGTTACAGGCTTTACTACGGATGTTTTACGCTTCGCACCTTATTCTCTTTTGGTCACCACGTTATGTAATGTTTTTATTTAATTTTTAATAAACTGTTTCCATAAACTACGCGTGTCGTCATTAGTATAAGTCATGATTTGTTGCAATTTATGTAAGTATATTTAACACTGAGCGTATGTTCAGCATAGATAAGAATTACTAGTAAAAGTTAGCCTGTTTGAAAAACAGTCCTTCAAAATCAGGGAATAACTAGATCTCTCTGCTCCATGTACGTATGAAATGATCGTTGCACGTCTCCAATAACTCATTACGTATATATTTTTAGTCTGTGCTCTGTAAGGCGGGACCTCCCATAGTAAACCAACACAGTGGCATAATGTGAGCAGGATGACAACAGTAAGTGACACTTATAAAAATCATCCACTATCTGGAAATATTAACAGTGTTTTATACGTTAATTTTTATTTATTTTCTCGGGACTTATAACGTTTCGTCTTGTATATAGGAAAGTTCATGGTAAAAAACCACGTGGTTTCAAGGCGCCTTCCACCCGGTATGGTGATCGGCTTTTACATGTCTATTTATTTAAATTATTTTTAAAGTAATTCAAAAACTGCAGTGCACACTTAAATTGTGTACGGAAATTCCTGGTATAGATGTATACCGAAAGTCAACTTCTGGAGAGTCGTTCAAAGTCCTGGGGTGAAGCGTCTGTGTTAGTGTTTGCAAACCTTCTATTACCACGAAAGGAGGATGGAATGACTGGTGTAGAAAAAAGGAGTTTGAGGGGGTGCTAGGAAAATTGCCACGTCAGCGGTACAATAACGCAAGCGATGTTTGTAGCGTCAAGAGCATATAAAAGTGTTAGAGGAGGCTGCTATTAATAACGAGTTTTTGCACTTATCACAACGCCAATATTTTTCCCGGTGCTCTGGAAGGAAAGACAACTCCGTACACTAAAAAGCGTGGTCCCACGCGGGAGTGCAGTGTTTGCGTGCGTTTAGGAGCGACGAGTGATCGATTTGCCGCTGGCAGAAACCTCAGTCCGGGAGAGAAAGGGAAGGAAAAAAAAAAGAGGCCGAAGAAGAAGGAGCAGCAGCAGCAGCAACGCTGCATACGAAAAACAAACGCGAAATGGAAACGTGGGAAAATCCCCACCAGGAGCACGTGTGTGTATATCTTGCAGGGAGGACGTCAACCCTGCGACGGTACTGTATGACGACTCGTGCGATCTTCAAGATGACAACGGCAGCATCTTTGACGCGATAGCATGGCAATGAAGACTCCCCGATAAGCGATGGTAATTTTTGTAAAGTCCATTCACGGTTACTTCCAACTTTTTCTGAATACTTGCTTCAGTTCTACTTACAGGATATTACACCTCCTCATGCTGGCGAAGATTGACTGAGTATGGAATACTACACGAATGGGGCAACCCACCGCGTCCGTGCGCACTCTCTATGATAATATTTTGCATCAGAACAATCTCTTACTAGGTATTGCCACCACACACATGTTACCCTTGTTCATATTCATATTAATTATAAACTCAATATTATAATTTATAGATAAAATATGAGTAGAAGCTCAATTTAAAGATAACATACTTTTATGTTAACAGAAGAAAGAAACGTGTTTTTATGTTAACAGAAGAAAGAAACGTGTGTGATACATGACAAATGTAGGAAATTAGTAAATAACTAAACACATTACACATGGGGTAGTTTTTAAATGTTTGATTTAAAAAGTGCGAAGAAACCTATACAGCTGATTTGCGGTGGAGTCTTTCTGACAGCAACTTTCGGGGCGAAAAATTCCTGCTATATACGGATTCATGCTGACAGAAAATAAAAGGAATTTTGGCAGCTAACGTCATATTAAAAGGCGTGTGTTTAATTTTGGCGAAGACTGAGGGTCGATTTCACAGTTCAATGAAAAAAACCTTAAGAAAAGGGTAAAAGTAAGGTATAATTTTAGAAAAATTAAAGAATTTTCTTCAGTGTTGCACAGTTCTCTGAAAAAGATTTCTTAAGTGAGAAAAAATTAAGTTCAAGTGGTACCACACGCATCGTGAGAAAAAAATTATTCTGTTGCACCGCCTTGTAATCACAAAATAATTCTAATCAAGATGGCACTAAAGGGTAAAGAAAAAGTTTTGTTTATTTTATTTTGCCATTTTCAATTATATAATGACTCCCAGCTAAATTTTTTTCACTACAGAAGAAAAAGATGTATTGTGCCAGTAAATTAAAAAAAAATAAAAATATTGAAGTTAAGAAGAATGATACGCATCCCGTTGCAATGAAAAATAAAGCGTGGGAAAAACTCACCGCAGAGGTCAACCCACACGAGATTGTTGCAAATGTAAGAAAGAGCATCCTATCGCTGTAACACAAAATAACTGTGTGTTAGTACTTTTTCCTCAGTGTATTTACATAAAAATTATTATTTATTTTGTGGACGAGGGCGTTGAAGGTAACCAAATTAACGTGATTTTAACCCATAAATAAATAGTTTGTAAAATTTTTCAGTTATTAAATTTTTCAGTTTGAACCGTAAAAGCGAGAGTTTCGATATTTGATGGTCCGACACACTAATTCGTTATCGTTAAGATGTAATATGAGAGTAGATTATTTGAACGTGTTACCTTCATCATAAATCATACCACGAAGCCCGAAGATCCTCCGATGCAGCCAAGAAATACCTCAATAACCTCACAAAATGGACTTTGCCAACGAAGTAAGTTATTTGCAACCGTGTGCCTACAGATGACATGTAGATATTAGTGGTATAGGCGTCTCACTAGACCTGGGATACCACAATGTAATCAAAAACTCATAGTCACAAAATGCGTATTACGTGGCAATATTTGAGAGAGGTACTTTTATTTTCAGAAATTTATATCTGTGTTGTGTTTAATGCAATTTTTTTACGTGATGATTTTGTGTACGTGAACATGATTTATTAGCAAATTTTCTGAGAATATTAGCGTCAACTTTCAGAGTGAAAGCGGAATGTTTTCAAGGCATTGTAACAATGCGAAGAAAATAAGAAATAAAGTATACATTACAGAATGACTACAAAATAAACAATTTGTTGGCAACCACTCTGACCATATTTAGATGGATTTACGTTCTCGTTTGTCCATCGAGGATTTAAAGCTTGTCAAGATTTTGACAGACAGACGTATAGAATTATTAGCGTCCAGCATCCGGCCCTTGGACAAATTATTGACAAACGAGTTATAGCTCCAGCTCAACTGATCTTTGACAACAATTATGATTATTTCTATTTGTAATGGTGCATGAAAAAAAAAATTGTGATAGGCAAAATATTTGTTCAGTCGGTATCGCGCAAAAAAATTATTTTCTAACCTCTCCCAGAGAAATTACGTTGCTGAGGTTGGTAAATCGTTGGTACCCTTTTAACTATGAAGGTTTTGGGCTCGAATTCTGGCAAAGTCACTGATATTCAGATTAGTTATTTATGTAAAGGACATCCTCGTGAGTATCTCGCCCATATTAAGTTGGTACATTAACGAATAACAACACTTTTCACGTGTGCAGCACCAAGTTAAGGCTTGATAATGGCTCTTAAGGCATTGTCTTCCCTCTTCTTGACTTCTAAATAGATTAAGGTATCTCGACACGAGTTTTTCTGAATCCAGCTAAGGCACCCAATTTTCAAAACTGCGTTAGAACTGCTGACATTACTTTGGTACATAAATTAGTATAGGTATGCTAACAGTCCCATTATCGTTTCAAAGTTATAAAACATAGTCCCAAGGCATACATTACCCGCACTATTTTTTTCTGAATCTTAGTACCTCGAAATTATGACGTGGATAGATTAAATTTTTCTTTTTCTGTCACCAAATTCTTTAAAAAATTATCGTTGCTGACCAGGTTTGAGTTTTCTCAGATAGTAAGTTTAGAGATTCTGAAATGAAATGGTTGTTGTGTGTGTTTGTAACTGCACTAACAATGTGTATTGCATCTGTATCCTATGTATATAGAGTGTAGTGTATGGGTGTGAGAGAATCAGTAGCATGGATAGTCCAAGCGTAAATACATCAGAATAAAATCAGGTCGTGTATGTGTGAAACAAACATAACAATTATCTGCATTAGCCCAATACACTCTGAAAGACGTACTCCACTCACAATAGAATACATAAAAAACACTCTGAGCTTTTAAAAATAGAGCTACTGTCCAAACTAACAAACCAAAAAGACATCCAGTTGTGAATAGTCATTTAATTATAACCAATAGAAGTATTGTTGCAAAAACGTAAGTCCTCAGTGTCCAGCAACAAAAACATACGCAGAGCAATTTTACTAATAAGCTCTAATCAATTTACTAATTTTGTTGACATTTGGCAGCACAGTAAAGTGCCTTAAAACATTTCAGGATAATTTTTATTCTGTATCTGTTAAGACGAATCTCACACACTTTAGCTCATTTCACATTATCAGTTAATTTTAACTTAATGCCTTGCCTTAAAATCAGTTCCTGTAATAAGTCGGTAGATTAATTAGAAATCCTCTTCTAAAGGACGTGTGTGCATAATTCTGGAAAATTCGGTAAAATATTAGTAAGCCAGAGTCTTGAAAAACAAAGCAGTAATCAAATAAAAGCTGCTGCCATCTGCCACTTAAAGCAGGCGTTACTTAGCTGTAAAGCTGCCTCGCAGCTATTCTGGGACAGGTGGATCTTGTGTATCACAATCGCAAACCCATTGCTATATAAAAGCAAACACGTAGTCAATTTCTCAACAAATATTTCATCAGGACCCTCTTCCATTGCGCTGAGCGTACTTCGTCGGCCTCATATATCAGCTTCAGTGCTATCCTGAATCTCAGATCCACTTAAAATCACACTTCTATATTTTTTTCAAAAATAAGCTGACTCAGCACGCCTGGCTGACTAGCTAAAATCTTCAGTAATCAATATGTCGCCGTCGGTATTTCGAAAAAGACAATAGTTCCTCAACAAAGCATAATTTGACATTTACGTGGGAAGATCGGATATAAGCCTGGAGAACTTTCAAAAACCCCCTTTAATATAGAGTCATGCACAATGCTTCCAACTATTAAAATTGTCATATTAAAATTTGTTAAATTACATCTTAAAAACACCGCATTAAAATAATACGTTAAAACTAATTAATATTATGAAAATATTTAAAAATAGGCCGTTTGAGAAATCTACATTGGCAGGAAAAGAAATAAGCGCGACAATAAACCAATTATTTACCTCACGTGACATCATCAAAGAATATGTGTTATGGAAATAACAAACAACAAATTCATGAAGAAAAAAAAACTATATTATCATACGTCACACTTAATTATTTTATCCAACACCAAGACGACTTATTGCAATATGTGTGAAGATTACGAACGATTTAGTAATCTTAATTAGTCATACCTAAGGATCAAGTTGGGTTTTTGAAAAATAGTCACCTTATTTTGAAAATAGATTTAACCATTTTGGGGGCAGAAATTATCCAGTGGATAATCAAATAAAACCGGCAAATCAGCGTACATTTGCAGATTATGAGGGAAATAATTGATCTTTCTTCACTTATTTTTCCTGTTTTGATTTGGTTGCAATATCATAAGTGAGAGAAGTCAAATAAATATTATTTTGATCCCATGGCATAAAGCTGTACACATGTTATCATAACCATAATTATATCATTACTATTACTGTTTACTTTATAAGACTGTGGGGACCACGTTCAACACGGCACTTCTGTATGTATGTCACCGGCTAAATTTATCCTCCCAGCTGTTCGCTGTCATCTGTTTCACGTCCCTTGTCACGTTATAAATTCAGCTCGTTTCTTGCTTGTGGTCTGGGTCTTGTACCCCATGGCCTGCTTCATAGATTTCCCGTAACATTCTCTTCCCGGTCATAAGCGCACACGGATCCTTCTTTTATTTCTTTTTGTGGCGAGTTGACCCTGAAACGCCGGTGGTTCCACGTCTACATGGCGTTACTCAGAATTTGAGCACTAAGAAGTTTTGGAATTCCCATCGTCATTACTCTCCATGCGCATAATCTTGTGAAGAAAATCCCAACAGAGTAAGAGCAGAAGAAAATAATTTTATCTGTTGCCATTGTCTACTATCAACGCAATGTAACTTCCCAGGAACTACTACATATAAAATGCCTGGAGAACAAGGCGGTGCGATCACGAGTATAGGATAAGTTGCATAAGATACAGGTGCGTGACCCTACGTCTGTAATGATTTTATGCAACTTGTCCTACATGTACGTAATGTGTTGTATGCCGCATGTTTAAACACAATTATTTCGCGTAACAAAACTTTGCCGGGTATACGTGTATAGGGATTTAGTGTTACTTTTGGACCAAAGAAACTATGCCTGGAGTTTGGGCACTGAGTTTCCGAATAAGCAGTATAAATTTCCCAGCGTGCGTTACAGCAAACAAGTTTTCGTTAAAAATTCAGAAATATTTGATAGAGTTCTTACAGCAGTGGGATAAACTTATCTCACCACCATTCGTGGAGCCAAACTAAGTTGCTGCATGACGACACAAATGTTGTCAAAATAAACTACGACTTTTAAACATAAGCTGTTTCTTAGAAAAAGAGCATATTATTCAGAACACTTGGGTAACATATATATATATAATATATATATATATATATATAATATATATATATATTATATATATATATATATATATATATAATATAAACACTCTACACATTAAATACGTTATTTTAAATCCTTTCAGTTTATGAAGAAAAGAGTTTTCCTGTCATTCAAATAAATGTACATTGAAAGAGCGCGAAACTTGTATAGGCGGCTACATTGTACTTTTGTTTAGGCTTTCCGTATTTTATTCAGTGCTTTATAAAACCCTACTTATAACAAAATTTTCTGCCCGTTTTGTTACTCAGCTTTCTAAAAAAAAATTTCACCTTTGGCCGCTGTTCCACGTTAGTTTATTATTATGTTACATTGACGCCTGAGAGGCGTATCGAGGTTCGTAAGGGATGAAGGCCTTAATAAAAATAGAAGTCATATTCTTGAAGATGCTGTATCCAACGAAGTATTTGACCTTCAGGGTTATTGAAATTTAGTAGCCAGCATAATTAAGCATGGTCGGTTTTTAGAAAATAATGTCTACCAAAAAGGTAGAGGCGAAAGTGTGAAATTGCCTTCACCATGGCCAGAAGCTCCCTACATATAATACAGTAAATTATCTAAAGCTTATGCAATACCTTATTGAAGTACTTTAGTGGTCATTCCTTCCCATCTCGAACCCGAGATAACACTGCTACATTGCCTACATAATTACAATCAGTTTCCAAAATGAACATGCTCTCAGTTTCGGGAAACCCAGGACTGGTGTAGAAACCGGAATTTTCTTTAGAAAACGAAAATCTTTTTTACAATCAGTGGTACAATGAAATTTTCTTTTTGCCTCAGTCAGTTCATGAAGTTGCTTGGCGATCGTGGCGAACTCAGGAACAAATCGACGGTAATACCACATAATCCAAGAAAACTCCGCACTTTAATTTTATCGGTAGTTGCTAGCCAATTTCTTATTGCTTTGGTCTTGTCAGGGTCTGTTTCGATTCCATTAATTGACACTAGATGTCCCAATAAATTAATATTCTTTTGGAACAGGTGACACATTTCTTAGGAACCATTTTCAAGATGTCTGCGGCCACTTTCTGGACTACAGTCTTTAAGCATGATAGCTGCTCTTCAAATCTGGACAGGAGGAAAGAAGGCACTAGCGAGTTGGCGAACACGAGAATTGACTGTTTGGACAAGAACATTGACAGTGTAAATGACAGGATGGGCAGTGTGCAGAAAAAAGTGAAACAGAAAATAAGTGCAATGAAGAAGGAATAGCAGAAATATCTGCAGCAGCAAAATTCCTCTACCACCACATCGGCATCCGAGAAAAGTGAAGAGGCAATGCAAGACAAAACCAATACAGCAACATCGGAGGAGAGCAAGAAGATCTGCGGCATTGGTGTCTGGTAGCCAGCAGTAGGGAATGGGTCTCAATTAAGCCCCCCCCCCCCCTTAGGATGGATAGACTTCATGGAGGGAGTGCCCACACCAGTTTGAAATAATCGCTACCCTAAATGGCTGGACAAATGAACAGCGAGCTTACTACCTCGCCGTGGTACTGAGATTCTCCGTACTGAGCATACTAAAATCTCTGCCAAAGTGACATAGACTAGAGTACCCTACACTGGTGTCGACCTTGAAACTATGTTTTGACGATCGATACCTCCAACATGACCACCATGCCCATATGCGAAACCGCACCCAATAACCAGGGAAGCCACTGTAGAACCTATGGTAAATCATCGCGCGGCTCTCCTACCTATCTCTGAAAGGGTACCTCAACGAGGCGTGATATAATAGCAGTCGGCTTCTTCATCTATGATATAGCCGACACAGAGGTACTGCATGCAGTACATCACCCTACGACATGCAGGATGCCCTGGCCTGAGAACTGGAGGTAGTGCCATAAATACAGGGAGCTTCACTCCGACGACCTGTACATGCAGTGACACTGAACGAAGAAGACGACATCAAGAAGACTTTGAAGGAGATGCAGATGTTTATGAGAGACATCGCTTCCAGGGTCCGTGTTACAGAGATTCTCCTTCTGCCACTTAAAAGGCCTGAGTGTTGGTCATGTGGACAACCGGGACACCTGAGTGCCTACTGCCCACAACAGTAGTAGCAGCAGCGAGAGAAGAGGCAGTGAGAGGCAGGTGAGAACACAGCACATTCGGAAAAATTGCAAAATTGCAGTGGGCAAAGGTCGGTGACTGCTCGACAGGGGAATGCCCCAATGTTCTTACATGTATGGTTGGTATAACAGGATAGGGATGCAATTCTTCTGGAGGGGATATTGAATGATGATCCTTGCCAGATGGTCATCAATACTGGTGTGACCATAACAGTAGTAGGACCAAACATCCTCGGGCCTTCCCCCCCCCCCCCCCTTTTTCCTCGATTGCCCGACGACAGCGAGAAACAATGCCATTTGACTTCAGTAACAGGTGAGACCACACCAGGATGAGTTTCTTTTGTGGCTTGATGTATTATGTAGGCTGGGATGCTGTATCGATACTTGAATTGGTGTGCTAAGTGTAGGCAGTACACAGTTGGTGGTGTCAGCACAGCAAGATCTGTACTTCTCATTTAGCTGCCCTGTGGTATGTGGTCAACCCACTGTGTTGCCAGTTTCCATAGTGAAATTGACGTTACAGGCATATGGCACGAAAAGTTTGTCAGTCATTTGTGTCTAATTGACCCAGCAGAGGGGATTGGCATCCTGCCAGGTAAAGTCAAAATAGCAAGTACTTAGGTCTCTACTAATTCTGACAGTTTTCCAGTTATAATGATAGATTTGTCCGATAGTGTCATTCGTCTTGGGGGCAAGGGGGGGGGGGTGTGATATGTTTTTGCAAACAGGTCACACAGGTACTTCCAAATGTTCCAGAAGATTCTAGAGTATAACAAATAGAATGTCATTTACCAGAAATACTGGAGGGACTGCCAGTAAGAACATAATAAAATCTTAACTGGTAAAAGGAGAAGGCCGTCTGCGAACTACTGCAGAAAAATAGTGATGCCTTCTTGTTTGAATCAAATGACCTAGGATGGACTAACATGAGCTGCCACGACATCGATACAGGAAATGCCAGGCCCATAACTCAGCCGCCAAAACGACTGTCACTAGCTTTGCATGAGATAGTTGAGGGAATTCCGATGGAAATGAAGATCTGATAGAACCCTTATGTAATCGATGGTCATCTTCCATACTGCTTGATAAGAAAAAATAATGTCTATGATGTTTTACATAGATTATCACCAGCTTAATAATGTGACAAAGAACACCTATTATCCGTTTCCAAGGATAGATTATACATTAAATAGCCTAGCACGTTCGTAATGATTTTCTACTTTGGGCATTAGTAGTGGGCAGTCAGTTCGAGGTCGCCCCAGAGCACCAAGAGAAGACTACGTTTTGTGTCCATGGAAAAGGAACCTGGCAGTTCAATGTTATGCCTTTTTGGCTATGTAATGCCCCTGCCACTTTCGAGTGCCTCATGAAAAAGGTTTTGCATTTAGATATTTGTCAGGTTTACCTAGATTACACTGTTGTGACATAAAGCACTTTTGAAGAGTGCCTATCACACTTAGAGACTCAATTCCAGAAACTAACCGCAGTCAACTTGAAACTGGCTCCTAATATGTGTAACATGTTGCAAAAGAAAGTTTATTTCTTGGGACATATCCGTGGGAACGAATCAGACCCTGAGAATACCAAAGAAATAAGTAATTGTCCGACACCAACTGAGTTTTCTGGGGTTATGTGCCTATTACAGACATTTTGTACCTGGGTTCACCACGATCGCCAAGCCACTACATGAATTGACTGAGGCAAAAAGAAAATTTTATTGGATCACTGAATGTGAAAATACTGTTCATAGGCTAAAATATATTCTGATATCTCCACCAATCCTGGGTTTCCCGAAAAGTGAGGACATGTTCATTTTGGACATTGATGCTGATGATTTAGGCATTAGAGCAGTGTTATCTTAGGTTAAAGATGGAAAGGAAAGACCACAATAATACTTCAAAAAGGCATTGCATACGCTGAGAGAAATTACTGTATTACATGCAGGGAGCTTCTGGCTATGGTGAAGGTAATTTCACACTTCTAACCCTACCTGTATGGCAAACATTTTATTCTAAGAACCGACCATGCTTCGTTACACTGGCTACTAAATTTCAAGGACCCCGAAGGTCAAATAGCTCGTTGGATACAATATATTCAAGAATGTGACTTTGAAATGCAGCACATATCTGTATGCATTCACAGCAAATCAGATGCACTTTTTAGGAGGCCATGTGAGCCATTTTGTCGTAATTACGAATGCCAGGAAGTACAGAGTGGCGAATCGCTGAAGGTAAGGAGAAGGAGGACAAGAATTCAAGGTTCTCTATCTTGTGATCGGACAATTACCTGGGGTGATGAGGGCATTAGGAAATATCAGTTGAATGATCCCACTTTGCAGCCATTATGAAAGGGTAAACAAGCAGGCTATCATCCAAAATGGGAAGAGATATCTAGCCTGAGCACAGCAGTCAAATCATACTGGGCACAATGGAATTCCATCGTACTAAATAATGGCATAATTTACAGCAGCTGGGAAAGTAATGATGTAAAACATGTGTATTTACAGTTAGCCCTTCCATAATGTGAGATTCAGTAGTCTTAAAAGAACTGCATATAATGCGATAGCCAGTGGGCACTTTGGTGTTAATAGGACCCTCGACAGAGTTAGGCTGAGACTCTACTGGCTTCATTATCGGGAGGATGTTGACAAGTGGTGCCGATTGTGCGACACCTTCACTGCGAGGAAGGACCCAAGTATCAGAGGACAAGATCACCTCCAGAAATACAATGCGGGAGCCCCACACGAAAGTATGGCAGTAGACATTCTGGGCCCTCTGCTTGTCACAGAGAGAGGTAATAGATATCTAATGATGGCTCAAGATTATTTTACTAAGTAAAATGAGGCCATTCCCCTCCCGACTGTTGAAGCATGTAGTGTGGCTGAAGCACTTATAGAACATGCCTTCTCGAGGTCTGGAGTGCTGCTAGAACTCCATTTTGATTAGGGAAGAAACTTTGAGTATATGATCTTCTATGTGGTAACAGAAATTCTGGGAATGACAAGGACTAGGACTATAGCCTTACAGCCTTAGTAGGATGGAATGGCCGAAAGTCTTAACCACACTCTTGAGCAGTACCCGTCGATCTTTGTGACAGACTATCAGAGAGACTGGCATTCAAATGTGCCATTGTTTCTTTTTGCTTACTCCTTAGCTGTTCACGAGTCCACAATGGTTACTCCATCAAGGATGTGGTTTGGAAGAGAGCTATGCTTACCTATTGACGCGCTGTTTTTGCCGACCGACAGGAGAGGAAGCTCCAGCCTCAGGTTATGCCAGCAAATTACATAACAGACTTATTGACCTTCATGTGTTTGCTCGACAGCACCTCAGAATAAATAGTGACGGGATGAAGTTGCGGAATGACAGAATGTCAGGAGAGGTATTTCAAGGACAACTAGTGTGGCTTTACAACCCACAGGGAGAAATGGCTACTGCCCGAAGCTACAGAACTGTTGCAGAATCCCCTACAGGATTCTGAATAAGATTAATTATATGATCTTTCGGATTTGTCGTCAAGGCTCTCGGGTGAAAGCGAATGTTGTCCACATTGAACGACTGGCACTCTACGATCGTACGGATGTTGCAGTGTCTGTTCGGGACGAACAGACTTGAGGTGGAGGCAGTGTTATGCGCTCGCTACTTAGCATTCTGCGCGAGCGGCTGGAACTGAACGACAGCAGTTATATAGTAGCGAGAGGCCAGTCATTAATGATGCCACCGCATATGCCAATAAACTTATCGCAGCTTGTGCCTCTCTGACCCTGATAAACTCATATTTCTCAATTTGTCACGCAGGAACATTGTAGTCATCTCCATTACTTTTCCCAGAATATCTTTTACTGCCGATAACGTTCTAGACGTTACCTACCTCAATTATAAATACCACATGCGTGCCTCTGAGGGACTAGTGATTAAGAGCCGAGAGTTTGGCAGCTGGTACGACCTGAAACGATCGTTGGGCGATTCCGGAGAGAAGAGGGATTGCAGCAGCGATATGCGAGAGTGCCTCGGAGAGCTTGTGTGCACTGATGAGTGAGACTTATCTGCGGGGCTGTGGACTGGATGATTGAGTGAAAAGACATTCGGGATGATGAAAATAGATAGTTTTAACTGAATGTGTAGAAATAATTGGAGCGGTTTAAGGGACATTAGCCAGAGTAAAGACTGTAATATAGACTTTAATATAAATTGAGTTAGTTATTGAATTTTGATCTTAATAAGAACAATAAGTGTTACAGTACACTCAGACTGGTAAATAACAGATGGTTGCTGTTTATAGCATTGAGAATAAATATAATTATTGAATTTAATTCTTATATTTTTATTAAGACCTCCTCTCACGAACTGAGATACGCACCTCAGGCGTCCCATGTAACAATATATAAAGATCTTGCTTGAAATTGAATATGGCTAGAGATAATGGTTTATCGCGGGAAAAATCGACTGTTAGCTAGGATTCAATGTACTGTACATATCTACGACAGTTTACTTTCATTATTGACCGTCATGCATGTATGATGAAGCTACTATCCCATTTAACTGGGCCAGTGAGGATTCTGATACTCTAAAGCAGAACGTTTGTGATTGGCCTGCAAAGAGCTTAGCCGAGTCAAAACCTTAGTCATCCAATCGTAAAATGATAAACCAGCTATAGTGTTATGGAAGTTATGTTGGCTCAAAATTTTTTTGCGATTTTCCATCATCCCTAAATGTGGCACATTCGTGACCCGCCTAATATACGACCACCCGCAATTCCTGGCGGTTTAGTGAACACGACGACAAAGTTCATAGCATTTGTAACGGGTTGCTGCCTTTGCTTTGTTATTGACTAATGACTCTCGAGGTGAGTTTTTGACAGAAGTTGCCATACCTTGAATTTAAGTGTATACAACATGCATTAACGCCACAAAATTAACAAATTGTGAATTTCTCTCACAGAATTCCCCTGCGTTAATACGTTCTTGCCTAAGATTCCTCTGTGTTACGTTACGTATTGATATCCTCTGTGCTAATATGTTTCTTTGTCTGGATGGAGTATGCCTTTGTAAGTCATTCACACCCCAGTGTGTTTAGCTTGTGCTGGCAGATTATGCTAGTCTTGTAGGAGAAATAAGGCTGGGGATAGCTAATTATCGTGAGTTCAACCTGCTTGCTGGAGAAAGACCTGCCTGCAGCTCTAGTACTGCAAAATCGCACTCTACATTATAAATGTGTACAATTAATTCTAAGTGGAATTTTCCTGGCATATGTAAATTGAAAGCCAACTAATTTACTTCTACACACACTATATGACAGCACCTAACTCCCGTTTCAATAGCTGTTTTGCATACGTATGTTTGTCTTTCAACCAAATTTCTTATTTTATACTATATACGGTACAGATACAATTTAATTAATTTTATTTATTTCTTTTCTTTTTCTTTTGAGAGAGCATTCCGGCATTCAATTCCTTTCGCGAATAAATTCTACCAGATTCAATTGCGAAAAAAAAAAGACTATGAAGAACATTTTAAATTTTTAAATAGATTCCATCTTACATGATAGTAAAATACGCCTCATTATCAACAGTAGTTCTAAGCAGTTGCATTTTCTTCAGCTAAACCTAGCAGTATAGCACTATATTCTCTCTTACATCGGATACTTTGCAGCATATATAACAACATGTTTTCCCAAAACACAGACGGTTACTTATGCTAGTGTACGAGCTTTATGATTGATATAATCCTTAATAAAACACCACTGTGGACCGTAGCACACAATTGAGATAAGCGAAGTTACCTATTTACATGAAACTCATGAGCATATCTATAAACTAATATTTGGAAAAACCTTGCCACTAACTTTAAAATTTTATACGATAACTTCTTAGCATGCTTTAACTGTTAGAGTGGAAAGTGATACGATTTTCGTGGGCGCATAATGTCAAGACACCCATTTTCGCCATATATATTCCGGCTTCATAAATGAATGGAAAGACTTCGGGCGAATCACTATTTCCTCCCACACACGCTAGTGAAACGTGCGCACTCTTCCTATTTAACTAAGCCTGCAGGTGTTTTCCAACCAAGTTAGAGATAATTTATTACGTGAAGAAAACAATAAGTCTCACAAATCTTTCTGTAATTTATATTTATCATTTCCGTACTGTCAATTAAAGTCTACAATTATATGCCAGGCGGCTATTAGGGGCGTGGCTTAAATGTTAACAAAAGTAAGGCTTTAAAACATCCAGCAGCCTTCAGGGATATATAATAACCCTGCCACAGCAGGTAACTTGGTAACACAGTGGTATAGGCTATTTACGGTAAAGTGAGCACTTTTAAAGGCCCTGCTTAAATTTTCCTTTCAGCCTATTTCTATCTTCCCGCCACTTTTTAATACAAACTTTGCCGTGGTACTAATAAACACAGTATATACTTGTCACCATTCTCAAAAGTCAACATATGAGGCTGCAATAAATTGTATTTATTCGTGGTTCGTATATGTTTGAAGGGCCTTAAAAAGTGCTCATTATACCGTGAATAGCATGTAAACGACTCTACGTGCATTCGGGGAACAAATGGACGATTTCCTGTCCGGCTATCGGTTATCGGCATAGTTCGATATATTCGTGATAAATCGTGCATTTTGTAATAAAAGCACGAAATTTGTCATGGTTAACGGACGCACTGTGGCGATTATTATGAATTTGTTGAAATTCATTATTGTAACAAATTTTAAACTGGAAAACTCAAATTTAAAGTCTGATTTTATGTATCGCGGAACAACAAAGAAACAAATGTAAAATTTTCAGTTCTTTCCTGAATGTGTTGGAATTCAGTATCACAGCAAATTTTTATTTCGTGAATTCAAATTCAAAGTTATATTTGCAGTAATTTATTTTCAAACAAAGCAACGAAAAATTCAACCTCTGGACCAAGTATTTTATTTTATAAGTATTTATCATTTACTATTTTTCAGTATTTCACTGCATTTGTATGGGCGAGAATTCTAATATTCTAGTTGTTTCTGGTCGTTGTTGCCGATGACTAGCTGTGGTGGTTTTGTTAGCTGAACATGATGACATCTAAAAATATTAACTTGTTGACTCTTGAATTGTCACAACCTTCTACGTCCACTCAGAAAGAAGCACACACTATTGGGAAATGGCGTATGTTAAGCTAAGAGAATACAAAAGAAACAATAACATGTCCAGCACAGAATATAATGTAGGTATGACAGATAGGTTCAAAATATTCACAAATTCGATCAATTTGAAAAACTACAAGGACTTTCTTTGGGCAGCAGTGTTTGCCAATAATGTTAGTTACCATCATCCATGCAATGTCGCATATAATAACTGGTTTTTCTCTTCGATTGCACCAAATAAACCCGGGGGGGGGGGGGGTGGTACCAGTCCACCTCAGATACATGGTTGAATTCCCAAATAAAAACCCAGAATTTCTTTGACATTTTAATGCAGGCAAATTTACAGTGAAAAAATCGACGCGTGCTTTCTCATAAATTTCCCCTGACCAAGCACACATATAAAATAATGCTTTTATTATAGCGATTGGAGTAGCTGTAGGTCTTACATATTACCTAATTGTACTTCGGCCCTGGATGGTTACAGGGCCAGAGTTTGCCATGCTCATTAAAGAATGTCATGGAGTATACCAAAACTGCAGTCGTCAAGTAGATACATACACACCATCACTACCAAATTCCAAGTGCCCAAGCCACGTTTTGCAAGGATGTGTCCTCTTTTTGCAGTGATAAAGGAGCATAGCAAATCCCTTCTAGAAGGTAGCGTCAACTTTCTTATTCTTTTACTAAAGATACTGCAAGACACAGAAGAATACAGACTGTTACAGTTTTGCACACAATGTGCCAAAAAATACAAATCATTCAGTAAAGTTTGTTTCCTAGAAAGAACCCGGTAATTCGACGACACAATTCATCGCAACAAGATGCAACCGTTCATTGTCTCCAACACTAAATATGCTACTAAAGGAAAGCAGCAAATTATGGTAATTATTCTCGCTGCTATATATTGGCTTTCAGTGTATAAATGGGAAAGGTGATGTATTATTTGAGCATGAGAATCAAAAATGCTATCCTGCACTCTATAATGAAGGAAACATTTTAACGGACGCCTGAAAGACCTTTATAAACTTTCATATGTTCCTTCAAATGCAACCTGTGTATTCTAGATGCAGCAGCTATCGTAAAAATGTTGAAGCGAGCCTGTGCAAAAACCTTTAATAAAAACGTTCACAAAATATTGGTTCCACCCCCCCCCCCACTCACACACACACATACAAACACACACATATACAAACACACACGCACACACACATATACACACATATTCATTATTCGGATTACCCATTGATATCAAAATATTGAAAGGGTTGAATTGAAAGGGTTAAATTCTAATCTTATTTCAATCCTATAAAAAAATTTTAATCCATTATTAATCAGGTCAGAAATTTTTAAATCCGATTAATTTTTTTTCTGGATTTTCTGGTAAGTGTATAGTTTGGTGAAAGAGTGTACTAAGGTCCAATTTTATTTTCTTTATTTCTTTTCTTTGGGGAGGAGCTCTGGCGTGTCCTCAAACTTGGAGCTCTGGCACTCGATGAGATGTGGCGTGTTGTGGACAGTGTGTGTGTGTGTATATATGCATACATACATACACATACATGTGTGTGTGGTGAGTTTTGTGCAAGAGCGTTATAAGTATAATTTTTTGTGTCTCGTAGACAGTGGTGGGAGATCGGCGATTTTGGTAATAATAATAAAACAAAAAGAGAAAACGACATATAGCTAACACACGAGAGAAATTTCGGAGTGTTCTACCTATCAATAAAAATAAATAATATCAGAGAGAAGTATAACGACCTTGTGTCGGAAAGTGATAAACTATCACAATTACGTGACTCTCCGGATGTTTCAAAATGAAGTAAACGTAACGAGATGAATATCATGATGTTAATACTCCGAGCTGTATGTTAGAAATATAATTTTATATGAGAGAAGTATCATGAACAAACACAACTACGCGACTGTCACAATTACGGGGTGTGAACTATAGCATTAATTAAAGAAGCAAAAAAAAAAAACCTTTTAATTAAATGGCAAACGGACAAAATAACAAGATATATGACTCTTCTTGACACCTCTGCACATACCTTACATGATATATATCCTTCTGCCTGTGAGACTGGTGAGAAAGTTTAGAAATGTAATCCACATGTTAAAGGAAATTAATTTATTAACACAAGTAATGAAATCGCACCTCTCCGAAAACACGTCTCTCCGGCTCGAAGTTTGGTGAAGGAATGACGTCACTGTATGACGTGCGCCAACTTATATATGTGGAGCTTGCGGGCGAGTTAAAATTATGGAAAAACTCTGCATACGATTGACTAAACGATTTACACACAACTCATATGCATCTTGAATTATATCTAGAAAAAATGTATCATTACCAAGCTAGTATAAACAACATTAAATTTTAACTGCGAAGTTCACAAACAATGATTTAGGACTCCCAGTTAACACGGACTAATAAAGATTTCCAAACTCGTATTTTGTATTTTAAACAGACACACTAGCGCAATAGAAATACACGCAATGAAATTGTGCCTCTCCCAAAACACATCCGTCCACCTCGGAGGTTGGTGATTCAATGAAGCGATCTTACATCAAGAGTAAGACTATACATACGTGGAGCGTTCCTGTGTTTAAATTTACGACTGACAGAACATATTTTCCTACCAAGCTACTATTAACGACTTGATTACACTCTTTGTCCTACAACTACGTGAATATATAAAAACTATACTACTTGAAAAAGGTGAATTATTAAAAATAACGGACATACTATAAATTTCCGTTAAGTCTGTGTAATGCATGGCACTTGGTAACAAAAATGTACTACGAAGTTTTGTTGACTAAACACAGAAATGGGGTTTACACGATAAACACACTATCATGCGAAAATGTATATTTTTTCCCGATAAATTAAAAACTTTAAAAAAATATATTTCACACTATAGTTTACGAAGACTGTGAACGAGATCTGAACCCCGCAGCATATAATATCGCTTAACGAGAATTGTGGATACCACAATTCGAAGCCTGGTGAAGTCGGGAGATCCAATGTTGCGTCTATGCAGGGGGAGGCTTGGCGAAGAACTAATATGGAGGAAACCCGCGAGAAGCCTCTGCATCGGAGCACCCCCTCCCCCTACTTTACAATGCAGTGTTCATTTTCTGCCGAAGAGTCAGTTTCTATCCAAGACCAACCATCTCCTCCCCTTACACCGGCCAAGAACATGTTTCTGGAGAAATGACCACTCCACGCAACTCCGGCTCTCCTCCCCTCCAACACAGAGTTTGTTTTTCGGAAGGCTGCCTTGCTCTCGTAAGGCGCTTCATCCTCGCTGTCGATCCAAGGCCATGCACCCCCCTCCTTCACCGTCAACCCAAAATGCGTTTTTCGGATATCTCGAGAATTGCTCGGTCCACGCTGCCTCGGTCCCACCCCCCACCAATGCAGAGGTCGTTTTCGACCTTTCCAAAGCTGCGGGCGATGTACCCTGGTATCGATCCAACACTGCAAAAACCTTTTTCGCGGCAAAAACACCCCCTCCTGCTACACCAGCCAAGAACTGCCAAATCCAATGCCACACTACGCAAAACCTGCCCTCTTCAAGCTCAGGTAGCATTTTTTCGAATGACTGTCCCTGTCCATGGAGGTACCTGCAAATCTCCTGCTATAGATTCAAGGTTACGCAGCCTCCCAACCTCTTACACCAACCAAGAACGTGTTTCCGGAGAAATGCCCGGTCCACGCAGGCCCGGGCCGTCACGCCCCAACCCCAGAGTGTGAGTTCTGCGACATGAGAACTGCCTCGATGAGGAACGGGAGTTTGGTTCAAGGTCAAAGCGATGCTTTCCCTAGAGGCGGCAGCAGATTTTGAACTGACCTGGGCTAGCCCAAACCCTCTTCCCTACAAACTGCAATTTTTCGATACACAAGGTTCTGGTGTATTCCCAACGAAATAAAAACATTTTACAAGTCCCGCCGATAAAATTTTATTTTCCTCATAACTAAGAAATACATTCGAAATGTCTTTAACACACGAATAAATTCCAATTAAAAAATATAAACCGTTTTCTACCAACATTTTTCCCATTTAAAGATTTCCAGCAAACTTTTAACAAATAAATTATTAATTTTCATACCAACAAAACTGTAAGACATATTTTTATTTTGCTAAGATTTTTTTTAAGTAATGAAAATCACACTTTTTTCCACTTACACAAGTTAAACATAGAACACCATTATTAGATTTAGGCAAACACCCAAGTAAAACTTTATTTTCAAACATTTAAAATGTATGTTAAACAAACTTGTTCGAAATTTTTTTACTTTCAACCTGTTTTTCTAAAAATATTTATGCATATTTTTACATGTAGTTTTACCACTTCTGAATTATACCATGGAAACTTATTTACTATATATTTTAACTTATTTACAAATAGTTTTCCCTAGAAAATAAATTTTCGACGTGATATTACTGAAATAAAATGAAATGAAACTGAAATGAAATAAAATTTTAAAATGACTGATATCGAAGTTGAAATCTGTTGAATTTCACAATATTTCAATTGATTTTCCAAAAAGGGCAAATTTAGCATAAATTGAAAAGAAAATGGCAGCCATTTTGTATCAGTTTACTATATAAGGAGGGATAAATTAATTGTTAAAGAAGTTTTTTAATTATGTTTTCGGAGTTTGTGTAAAGTATGAGTATGTTATTTTTACCAGCAAGCATCTTCAGCTTAACAGTTGTAATCTTGTTGCTGTGAGAAAGAAAAAATATCTTTTATTTTAAAAGTTGGCTGAACTCTCCCAGTTGTAGGACAGTGGGGAAACATTGTGTTGTGACACCAAGGGCTCTTCCTACCTGGCCCTGAAATGGTTTTTTTGTGTGACTTTCAGTTTCTTTAAATTCCCCAGCAGCCCAGCAAAGTTTTCTCAAGATATACAAGTCTGTTCCTTCCTTCTGTTTCAAAAATTCATCCCGACGTGTTCTATTCTCTCCAACATTTTTTTGTAAGATTTCCTCAGCTCTTCAGAGTGTGTTTTAATTGAAATGTTAGTTTTTCTCCCTTATCAAGTTGGAATAAGACAACTTGTAAATGTTTAAATTCTTTGAAAAAGTGAGCAAACAAATAACCTGACTTTAAATTCTTTTCAACAAACCTCAAACAACACACGAACATTTTATTTTCATTTAATATGCAGGCATATACAAGTACTTATGACTTATCCATTCTCCGATCATTCACAAAGTAGTGACATGGGGAAATTTTCAAACTAATAAATAATGAGTCACAGCATTCAATTTTTACATATAACATTTCTAATAAAGATTCTTTTTTTTTTTTGCTAAAAAAATCATAAATTATACGTTAGCCAACATTCATAAAATTAACTCTTTACATATTCACATCAAACATGTTAATATTGTAAAACTTCAAAAATTTTACTATTCAAAACCTTATAAGATTTAAAATATATCGCTAACTCATGCTACATCACAAATAATACAATTAATTACAAATGTTTAACAACATGTTACCACTGAAAGCCATTCTGACTTTTTAACCAAAACACCATCTTATGTCATAAAACTGTAAAAAATAATCAGGACAGAGTATGTTATGACTGAAACTCATTAAACATATTTATCATTACGTATGTAAGCTATACAAACTTCTTTAACCAAAACACCATCTTACATCATAAAACTGTAAAAATAATCGCAGTTCCTGTTATGACTGAAAAAACCCTACAAAATTCTATGATTGAAATAGTAAAGTCATTAAAACTTTCCAGCATTTTAAATCATAAATCATTAACTTTCTTAGGAAATCAGTAAAACATTTAACAAAGCAACTGATCTTTCTTTAAACGTTTAGCAAACTGAATGAAATTTTATAAACTTTTTAACAAAGTGAATGATCTTTTTTAACAAACTCAATGATCATTCTTTAAAATTGTTAAAAATATTAACAAACTGAATGATGTTTCTTTAAAATTGTTAAAACTTTTTAACAAACTGAATGGAATTTTATAAACTTTTTAACAAAGTGAATGATATTTCTTTGAACTTTTAACAAAGTCAATGAACTTTCTTTAAACTCTTAACAAACTGAATTATGTTTCTTTAAAATTATTAAAACTTTTAACAAACTGAATGATGTTTCTTTAAAATTGTTAAAACTTTCTAACAAACTGAATTCGAATTTTTATTAAATTGGTAAACAATGAAAATTTTATTAAATCTTTCCAACTTTATACTTTCAATCATTAAAACTGTAAAAACTCCTCAGCCAATTACCAGTGAAAATCATTAAATTTATAAAAAAATTTCACATCAGATGTCACCATATGACATCTGAACATCCTTACAATTGTAAAACTGAAAACAATGTTAAATTATGTTGCACCAGAAAATATCACTGGTTTGGATTATTCCACTAAAATTTCCATTTTCATTTCCATTTGAATTTGTTTACCGGAACAACAGGTGGCGGTGGTGGTGATATTGGCGATGTCATAGGAGTACAAATAATTTCCGGTGGTGAAGGTATGAAAGGAGGAGGTGGGGAAATTAATTTATGCTGCAATGATTCAGGTGATAATAATAATTCAGGAGACGGTAAACTTGACTCGGTGAAAACAAAAAATTGATCTCTAAAAACTCTTCCAAAGCTTGGTATAACGGTTTTTTTTTTTACATATCTTCCCGCACATTATTTGAGGTTAAATCTAGTGGAATGCAACACAAACACATTGGTGGTTTTTGTATTCGTGCCTCATCTGACTTGATAACTGATGATAAATATAGAGTTTCCAATCTCGAATTCGTTGACATCGAAGGCATTGATGTTGTAGACCTCGACGTCGAAGGCGTAGAGGTCGACATCGCAGGCAGCACTGGAGACCTCGATGCCATAGGCGTCGTTGTAGACCTCGATGTCGAAAGCATTGAGGTCGATGTCGCAGGCGGCGCTGCAGACCTCGACGCAAAGGGCATTATTGTAGATGTCGGTACCTGAGGCATCGCTGTAGCTCTGAATGCCGGAGGCGTCGCAGCAGCTCTCGACATCGCAGCAGTCGCTGTAGACCTCAATGTCGAAGGCGTGACTCTTAGTCTCGTTAGGGCAGCTTTCAATATACTTGGTTTCGATGTCCAAGGCGTCACTGTTGGATTCGTCTCTGTAACAGTTCTTAATGTTAAAGGTGTTGACAAGATCCACTTTTTTCATCATCATCCAAAAAATCGAATAAATTTTTTGCCAAAGCATCTGGTCCATTCAACAGCTCAATAAAATAATCCCAGTTAAAATCTCTAAGTTCTTTGTTAAAATCTTAGGCAGATAAGCCAAGAAAATAATCTTCATATGAACTCAATTTTCTAAGGCGAATCGAACTGACAAATAACTGGAAATAGTGGAAGGGAGCATAGATGCTCAATGCCCTATTTACAGAAATCTCAAATTCCCAGGTAAACATTCGAGAAGACTGATTTCTCCCCTCAAACCTGAAGTCAAAAGTACAAACACCTACCCCTTCCCTTCCAGTACCACTGACTTACAAATATCCTCAAGCCAACACCCCAACCTCTGAGACAAACGCCTCTGCTAAGTTTCTTCCTCGAATAATTAAATTTTATTTATTTATCACTAAAATGACCCCTGCTTCATAACAAATCAATTCTGTTTGAAAATCAACGAAAAGGATAAGCATTGTAATAGAGATAAACACAGTCAATAAAGCTATATATAAATTATAGCAAAAATAAAGTATTATATTACATATAAACCATTCATGCTTGCTATTGTCCTCCTTTTTTGCTTCTCTAAGACAATTTTAAACTTTTAAACATATTATTATTCATTTATTTTTGTTTTCGAAACTTTAAATGTAATTATGTTTCGTAATATTATGACATTACCCAATATTTCTGTAAACCTTAAATTTTCCTAAAATATTTTTTATTGAAGTTATATCTTATCTTATATTATTCAATAAATGTGTTACCCTCTATGATCTAATTTTAGTATATATGTTTCCGTTTCTTATTCCTATATATTGTTAATCATATTTAAGATTTTATAAGATCTTTTAGAAATTTGTTGGCTGCTTAGTGTGTATGGGGAAGTAAAAGTTGTTTCATAAATATTTTTTAATTTTTATATGTCTTCTGTATTTAAAAAAATATTACATTTCCCTACGTAATGGAGCTTGCAAAGTGAATATTAATTTTGAGCAAGTACAAAACATAATATTTTGCTCAAGAATTTTCAAACAGCTAGGAAGATGTTTTCTCCTTGCTAACTTTGATGGTTAAAATCGTTTACCTGAAGTATCCTACCCTCCAGGATGGACCTTTGCAATTTGCTTTCTGAGATGAGACACTTTCCCTAGGGTATAATAAAACCGAAATGCGTTCTGCAGGGGTTTGTTGGAGTCAGGCTGGCAAGTAACCTCTGAGATCTGGGGTTTTTTAGTTAATACTATTGGAAAAAAATGTTGAAATTTAACCTTGAAGGTTTATGAATCTGAAGAAACTCGCAAGTCATACTGCTAAGGTCGTAGATCTCTAAACATAATAGTTTTTCATGTCTGCAGACATTGGCAAATGCTATAAGTATAAGATTTCGAAGGGAGTAAAACTCTTTTAGGTAAAAATGTTTCATAAGAAATATTCAGCGGAATTCATCTAAGTTTAAACTACTATAATAAGGAGCATAACCAACTTTTTTACATGCAGGAATCAATATATACATTTCTTAATTATGTGTTTCATTTGTTATTCCTTTAATAATTATATGACCACTGACTTAAAAACTAACTATTATCAAGTATGTATTAGCCGATATGGTATATATTATTGTTAGTTATGGGAAAGTGGGTAGAGAGCTCACTTCCAGAATTTTCTCTCTCTCAAATATCTCTTTTAAGATATTTATTTATCAATATTTTTCTTCAGAAAACAAGTTCACTTTTAATAAGGAATAGGTTAAATAAATGTAAAAAATTCATTTTAAAATATAAATTTATTGACAAAATATATACAAACACAAGCTGTTTCAAAAAATCATTTTAACACTGAAGCAGCATAGTATATTTAAAACACATAATTAACTACAGTATGTCCCAAAATATATCATTAAACAAGTATAAAATTATTCCAAACAGATAAATATAGAATGTCACACAATTATTTCTTTCCGAAATAAAGTTGAAATGGTTTGCTCCAATGTGTTAATAACTTGCTGATATTCACTTTACATTTGAATTTTTGCATGCACGAGCATGTGATTGTGTTATTTAGATTTATCTTTACTAACTAGTGGATATAGTGCCAGCAAATAGTTTTTATATTAAATTTTAATTCATCCTAAATAATGCCATATCACTCGTATAATATCCACAGGTGATTCGGGAGGAGAATCATCATAGTCTGTTTCACCCCAATCAGACATCATTGCCCAAGTAAGCATTTATTTTGAGTTTTCCTCTGCAGTGAAGAATGATGAATTAGATCCATGTGTTTCACACAATTGTTTGACCGAGAGCCAATTGCATTCTTTTTGAATATCTATTACTTTCCATTATACACATTTTCTTAAATGTATTTTTGCTCAACTCCACCTACATATATTTCACAATTATTTAGGTAGTGTTTGCAAATATCTTTCCCAGGTTAAACCATGGTGATAGTTAGTAATACATCTATTTGTTTTCTTGTATTTGGGAGTTAGGTATTTTCAAATGGTGGTTTGAAGTTGAGTATGGTCGAATGTTCTTCCATGTCAGCAATAGCTAATTCGTTAATGACAAATTTTTTCTGCAGATTGAAATGCTTGCACATTGTAAAACATCTCATCGTAGCCATGGTTAATCGTCTACTGCCTCCATTCAATATTTTCACCAACATATCTCTTACATTGTAACTCACTAATATATCATGAATTATCAGAGCATAAGCTTGTGTATTAACTGAAATTAGTGTATTAGCAATAATTTCAATTAGTGAATCAATCATTCTATTTGTAATTGTGTCATCTTGTTTACCTACTTCAAACACAAATAATGATCCTGTACTTTTAAATGTTCTGGGTTCTAGGATCAGTGAACTGTTTTTGTTATAATACATTTCCTTAAACTTTGTATACCTATCAGAGGAAATAAGGAATTTTGCTATTAGCAAAGTTCATATTTAAATCCACAAAGGGGTAAGCTTGACTGTTTAAATACATGTTTATATTTTTCATATCACAATTATCGAATACTAACCTATCAGTTTTTAAGTTGTTTTGTCGATTTGTTTGAAAATAAATGACAACATATCTCAGTTTTTCCAATGAAAAACTTTATTTCACACTCCACGCCATTTTTTGAATTAACAGTAGAGTTGGAAAAACCTCTAAACCCAATGATCTGAAAACAGTATCTAAATTCTTCACTTTTTCAATAAATTTTAACAACTTTAAATGCTCATGAGTGTTAATTTCAATATGCGGAATCAACTATTCCCCAGTGCTTAATTCAAATGTTACATCTTCCTCACTATTAGTTGTATCATATATGGCAGTCAAATGCATATTGCCATATAGAATAACTAATTATTGTTTAACATTTAATATTGCGCATTTGTAGTCTTCAGCAAAGCCCAAAACCATACTGACATACATAACAACTTTGTATTTTCCACCTGGGTTTATTTGTAGTGAGTAATCACTAGCATTTATCCACCCATCCATAAGCCCTGTATAAAGATTGTTTACAGTTCCTGAGAGATAGTGCTTTATCGTGGAAGTAATTCCAACATATAATGTCTGAATGATTTCCACTCTATTTAGCAGATGTGCAATTCTATCGATTAAATGAAGTACTCCATTTCTTACTATTTTTGAAGTTGCTGGATTACTTGCATTGGCTGTATTTTTAATTGTTCCTCAAAACATTCAACTTGATTTCTATGGTAATGTGTAAATATCGCGATTTTGTATTGAATTCCTTATTTCCGAAGGAAACACATACGGACGTGCTCAGAATGGTCCATATACATGTATTTTGGCATTGGTGATTGCATTTTCATTACTGATTGGTTCTTAAACAATATGTATGTCTTTCATTTCTATTAACACTGTATCCTTATTCTTTTAAATACATTTTGCTGCCTTGGGTAACTTATTTGAGTGAGTATTTTATGTTTGCATTTTAGTATTTTTATACTTTGTTTATTAGAAATTAGATCCTTAGTGACATAGTTCTTAAAAGAACCACCTACATTACGCCCGAACATAATATTGTACACAATAACCATTATGATTATATTTGGCAACCGAATGCAACTGATTATATTGCTTTTTTATAAATGTAAACTGGCGGCAATTTCTTCATTTCTAAAATTAATAAGGTTACTGTCTTGATCGACAATTGTAACAGCTATTTCATCAACACTACTCATTATTACTGGAAGATGTATCAAAGTATTAGGTTTTTAAATTATTTTATATCCTGGAGCCACAGCACACTTGAGTTCATATATTGTATTGGTCGGTTTTCCATGAACCGCCTACAATATTAACATTTATTCGATATACATTTACCAACTAAATATTAACCTGTTTTGATGATTTGTGCAATTCATTAGCGAGATACACTCTCCATTCATAACCTAACATATTTGCAATTGAATTGTTTTCCAAATAATCAATATCCATGTTACTATACATTACACTAGTTAACATATTTGAATTTCCACATAATCAGAAATGTACATCATCAGGTAATGCTACTTTAATGGATGTTTCTAAGTCATCAAACTCATAAGATATTACTGGTATCACAATCTCATAGATTTTGTCACCAATACTAGCCATAAATTATTGGTTATCCATATCAATTTTTGGATTGCTATTGTAAGTTCGATTTGACTTATTTGCCATTCTCCATCTAACTCCAATGCTGGGAAATATACCACACGTAATTGCGACGAATTTCCTCTTAATATCAATGTAATTGAAATATTACTAATATGTTTTACTATTACATCTGCTTATATACCCTATTTATAGTCAAAAAATGTAAACATAAATGTCCACAATTGATTGTAATTGGTAATTGGTTCCATTTTGTAATTGTATCTTAATTGTGTGTTTTAAAATAATTATATATTTCAATTGGAGAACATAAATCGCCGAAACTGTCGTAATACAATGATTGATTTACATTTTAAATTAATGCAACCCAGTGCATTCTTTCAGTTCGAATATAATCTAAATTAACTATATTACATTCATGAAGATTTGCTTTCTTTGGTAAGTTGTCTCTCATATACACGCATCGGAAATAGCGAATATCCTATTTCTTTACAAATACATTAATATTTTTGTCTCTAAGTGTACATTTTAGAAGGCTATTTCAGACTTTCTGAGATTTTTTTCCATGTTTGGAATTTCTTCGTCCTTGCCCAACTTTCATTTCAAATACGTACCTTTCCCTTTTGATTTAACTGCTCTATTGATTGCCGAAACTCCTCCAAGTATTTATCCAAGAGTTGTTAATGCTGGAAATAGGAACGGAATGATTCCTCCTTTCTTCGTTTTTTGTTTGGTTTTACGTTTTACACAAATACCTCTATCACCTTTGTGCTCATAACTTTATCAACAACCCAAGCTCCAACTCTTCACCTGTAGACGGGGATGGATTCTTCATTATATTTTCAGCTTTATCGGCTATAATCGTATCTGCTATATACGTTTTTTTCTAAATTGTTTATTCGATCGTAAACAATATAGTGTACTTTACAAGCATTATCCAAAGAGTTTATTCCTTGATCGTTCCGTGCTTAACATTTTGTAAGTTTAGTACCTGTTCCACAATAATTGTATTTTGGTAAATGCAATTCAAATGGCAACTTATTAATCAAGTATTCAATACACCACGTCCTTTTTTGATATGTTTAGTAAAAACCATTGTTTTCAACTGAACACGAGCATACATATAGACCTACATTTATAGTTTTATGTTACTATGTTAAGTAATACTGTCTAATTATGCAGATATGAAAATTATAAAACAAAATGTACATATGCTGGTAACTGTAAATATGAAAGGAAACATAATTGAACAGAAAAATGGTATTATTTTACCATCAAATATACATTTTATAATAAGCGGTACTTCTTCATGTGGAAAAACGTGTGTTATTATGTCTGTGTTGGAATATCCAAATGGTATTAAATTTGAAATGTATATGTATTTTCTAAAACAATATAACAGGAGAAATATCAACAATTAGCGACCATTTTGTCATTATGGAAGGAAAGTGATATTTCCCTTTTACAAATAAAGAAGATTTAGCATTACCCAATTACATATTTATTTTTGACAATGTTTGGTGTGAACCTCAGGGTGAAATACAGCAATAATTGAGTTTTGGTCGACATTCAAATGTTGATTGTTTTCATCTATCACAAAGTTACACACATATACCAAAATATAATTTGCATCATAATGCAAATATGCTGATTGTGTTTAAAATGGATAATATGATCTGTAACATATTTGCAATGATCATGTTTTAGGCGATATGACCTTTACAAAGTTTTAATATATGTGTTTGTAATGTTGGAAAGTAAAATACGACTTTTTTGGGTGATTAGACCAACCATTCCCCTATATAAAGGCAGATATAGTCTGGTTTGACAGTTTTTTTACTTCTAGGTGAAGAATAATGAGTATTTCAAAATTTGGACGTAGCTGTATAAAACACAATCATTACAATAGCTGTTTAACCAAAAATCGCGATGGGAATAGTGATTTGAATGGACATATATTACGTAATATGGGTAAGTCTGTGAAAGATAGTGATGCGGTAAATAAACATTACATGGAATACTTAAACATGATTATTCCAAATGTATTTAGATCGCAATCAAACAATATTCAAGAAAAATTATTAAGTTATTGCATTTGAATGATAATGTTTATAAAAACACGAGTGTAATTGTAAACAGTTTAACCAATATTAGTAATGATTTGCAGAGTAATGAAGTCAGAATAGAAGAACGACTAAACTGATTTAGTAAGGACTTTAATGATATATCATACATAGTTTTACAACACAACTTACAGAAATACAAGAAAATTTAAGACCTGCAATAAATGGAGTGGTAAGCGATACTATTACTAAACTACTTGAAACATGAATGGAACAAATAATGCAATATATAAATGATGAATTCGTTAATAAAACACTTGGTTTAGTTAAGCAAACAGAATAATGAAAACAAAATAATGATATGGAAACAAGAAAAAATATAAATTGAAAGATAAAACTACAACGAAATTAGATGTTATAAGTAAAGTTGATAAGATTGAAAATGTGCAAACTATTCGACATATGCATCAGTTAGAAAAGCAATGACTTAATTCATATATAAATATATTGAATTTAATGTAATATAATCAAAACATGACTGCTTCTGCTTCGGTATTACATAATATTATATCTGCTGTGAAGGAAAAATATTTACAAGTCAAAAGATCTCATATGCAATGGGATGTTTTAAAAGAAGAAATATTAAAACCTGTTACGAGTAGAATGGATATGAAACAGTTTTTCAAATTAAAACTGAGAAGTTTCTTTAACAAAGAAGAACAAAAAGCAACCACTTTCTCATTTAACACAACGTTATTTAGCTTTAAACAATCTTCGTCTATGTGCGAATGACATTAGGTGTTTAACGACATGACAACGTCTGGTTCCTGAGAGATTCAGAAATAACGTTTTGCCTGACAATAAAATTAAAATAGGTGATTATGTAACTGATGTGAATCAAGGATTGTTTGAATTATTGTTTAAAAACATTCCAAATAAATATTCCGACACTGATTTGCAGAATATAAAGAATTTATTCGTCGAATGAATGCTATCATTCGTTCGGGAGATGAAAACCACCCGAAAATGCATTAAATAACCTATATTGTCGGAAGTGGAATATATAAAGATGAATATGGTGATTGTTTTTCGCCTGTTTATTGGAACAATCCTAATGAATTGGTTGATAGATTAAAACTTCTCCTCGCTTCGAGAGAGTCTGGGAATAATTCAGATACAAACAAAATTGTTTCTATTATTGAAGAGTTAATGGAAGATGGTTATATTACCAGTGAAATTTAGCAAGATTGCTCAAGAGCTTCACACTCCTGCAAGGATGAGATATCCAAGAAGAAGAGTTATAACTCATGGTTTAAATGATATTTTTTCAGCTGATTTGTGTGAAATGGCATAGTTTTCCAATTTACAATAAGGGATACAAGTATACTTTAACCATAATATATGTATATTCAAAGTATGGTTGGGCTACACTTTTGAAAAACAAAAGTGGGAAACAGGTTACTAATGCAATGAAGATCATTTTGAAAGAGAGAAAGCCAAATTCGCTCCAAACCAATAGAGTAACCAAATTGTTTTTCTGCGCTGTTCCGGAAACTAATGACTCAATATTGTATGAATCACTACACAAAGTATTCGGAGCTTAAAGCCAGTGTTGTGGAACATTATGACAAATCGATTAAGCAGTTAATATAAGAACATTTCACATCGAGGGGGATTTACAAATGGGTTGACGTTTTGCCTGAAATAGTTAAATTCCATAAATCCAGAATCACAGAATTATCAATACGGCACCCAAAGAAGGTATGGATAATAGCTTAATGAAAATTATCTATAATAATGTTAAAGTCATCGACGAAAAAAAAAACCAAAGTTCAAAGTTGGCAAATTTATATGTATATCGAAGCAAAAAGGAATTTTTGAAAAAAAAATTACAATTTATTGGTCTTATGAAGTATTAAAATTTATTTAAATTAGACAAACACATCCCAGAGTATATTACCTAGAAACCAATGATGGAGAACCAATAAAAGGCAGATTTTATGAACATGCAAATGAATATTTGATAAAATCATTAAATGGAAGAAAGATATGTCCTTGCTTCGATGGAGGAGTTTCTCAAAAGCACATGACTCCTGGGTTAAGAATCAAAATCTTAAAAGATTGTAATACAATTCTGATAGTAAATAAAAGATTATTAGTAAACCTGTAGTTAGATAATGGATTTAGTCATTATTCTGCAATCAATCACCCTGATGATTGGATTACCATTTCATTGGATTAATTTTTGAGCGATAATCCTGTGTGTTTAGATTATTTTAATTATAAATTTCTTTAAAAATATGCAAAATTTATCTATCTCTCAGCTTAGATTTTTTTCCTAAAAAGACATCTTTGTGGGGAGACTGTCAAGTTTTCCATAACCGCTGCCTATTACAAAGGAAGGGGAATATTAATCCTGTGTTAATGGTCAGATTCAAGGATGTAAAGAAAGAGGATAGAAGAATGAGAGAGATAGGACTAAACCTGGGCTGATGTTTATTGTGTCTTCCTAACAACACTTTCATATAGTTTCTCTTAAACATCATTAATGAGTTTAGACATCCTACACGTAAGCTTGCATTTCGATGTTAGAAATGATATAATTTAATTTCCTTCATAGCATTAAATTTTCTAATAATAACAATGAAAGAAATTAAAATTATTTTCGGAAAATTTTTCTCAAAGATTAATAAGAAGTTTTCACTTCGCCATGCGTGAGTTGATAGGTTTCGATGGAAGAATTGTTATAAATCATATTATCGTTGATAGCGAAAGTTATTCGGAAACAATAAATCACAGTTCCATTAATACAGTTACATATCTCCTGCTAATATTTTGAATCTTGTTATTAATAATAAGGGAAATTTTCAGCAAAATGTGTTACATATTCATTCAATGGAAATAAAGGTTCAGACACTTGAGATCCAAAATGCTAGTATTTTTCAATATCTCCTGGCACAAAGGTTTGAAGGCTGTTGACCAGCTCGAGGTGTGGAGAGTCAAGAGAAGGGGCAAAGGAGAATGACGATTCCTCTCACAGAAACAGACAGGGAAGATTTTTGGGAGAGTCCACAATTCATGGGTAAAGCGTAGTTTTGCAAACAAAGAAACACATTTGGAATAGTCCAAACTTTGCTACATGAGGGTGCGTGACATGGGATCGACAGGAAGGGGGGACCGGGGCTGCATGGACCGAGCAATTTTCGAGATATCCGAAAAATGTGTTCTGGGCTTATGGTGAAGAGAAGAGGGTTGGGGATGAATGGCCTTGGATCGACAGCGAGGGTACAGCACCCTACATGGACAGGGCAGCCCTCCGAAAAACAAACTCCGCGTTGGAGGGGAGAGGTACCAGGGCTGCGTGGACCGAGCAATTCTCGAGATGAAAAACGTGTTCTGGGCTGAGGGTAAAGGTTGAGGGGTCGAGGCACGTGGCATTGGGTCGTAAGTGAGGGTGCAGCGCCCTCCATGGGCAGGGCAGCCCTCCGAAAAACCAATTATGGGTTGGTGAGGAAGGGGGCCTGGACAGCATGAAGTGGTAATTTCTTCATTAACACATTCTTAACCAGTCTACGAGGTGGGAGGGGGCGGGAGGTTTGCATTGGATAGAAACTGACTTTTCGGGTGAAAAAGAACTTTGTGTTGATGGTGAGGGGCGATGGGGTGCACAGATGCGGAGGCTTCTCATGGGTTTCCCTAATTTAGTTCTTCGCCAAGCCTCTCTCTGCATAGACGCGACACTGGATCTCACGACTACACCGGGCTTCGGAGTTTGGTAGCCACAATTATCGTTAAGCGATATTATATGTTCCGGGGTTCAGATCTCGTTCCCAGTGTTTGTAAACTATAATGTGAATTATTTTTTATAAGTTTTTAATTTGTCAGGAAAAAAATATACATTTTCGTGTGATAGTGCGTTTATCGTGTAAACCACGTTTCTGTGTTCGGTCGACATAACTTCGTAGCATTTTCAACTCATGTTTTTGTCACCAAGTGCTGTGAATTTCACAGACTTAATAGAAATTTATAGCTCGTCCGTTATTTCAAATAATTCACTTTTATCAAGAAGTGCAATTTTTATACATTCGCCGTAGTTGTAGGGCGAAGAGTGTAATCAAGTCGTTAATAATAGCTTTGTAGGGAAATAGGTCCTGTCAGTCGTAAATTTAATCTCAGCTGCGTTCCACACACTCTATATATATAGTCATACTCTCGACGTAAGATCGCTTCAGTCAATAACCAGCTTCCAAAGTGGACGGATGTGTTTTGGGAGAGGTGTAATTTCATTACGTGTATTTATATTATACTATCGTGTCTGTTTAAAATTGAAAATACTAGTTTGGAAATCTTTATTTGTCCGTGTTAACTGAAAGTCCTAAATCATTGTCTGTGCATTTCGCTGTTTAAATTGCACGTCGTTAATACTAGCTTGGTAGAGATACGTTTTCTCGATTTAATTCAGGATGCATATGAATAGTGTGTAAATCGTTTAGTCAATCGTATTCAGAGTTTGTCGCCGTAATTTCAACTCGCCCGCAAGCTCCACATATATAAGTTGGCGCACGTCGAACACTGACACCATTCCTTCACCAGCCTCTGAGCCGGACATACATGGTTTGGGAGAGGTGCTATTTCATTATGCGTGTTAATAAATTAATTTGTTTTAATGTGTGGATTACGTTTCTAAACTTCCTCACCAGTCTCACAGGCAGAGGGACGTTTATAATGTAAGGTATGTATGAGAGGCTTCAAGTAGTGTTTTATATATTCTTGTGTTCGTTAGCCATTAAATATATATTGGAATTTTTTTTGCTCTATTAACTTATTTCATATTGCACACTCACGTAATTGTGATAGTCACTTAGTTTTGTTCGTTTTTTATACCTCTCTCCTGTAAAATATATTTCTAACATACAGCTCAGGGTAATAAAATCACGTTATTCATCTCTTTAAGTTAAATCCATTTTAAGACACCTGGAGAGTCACGTAATTGTGATCGTTTATCACTTTTCGACACCAGGTAGTTATACTTCTCTCTTGTGTTATTTATTTACATTTTTTCTCTCGTGTGTTAACTGAACGTCGTTTTCTCTTTCTGTTTAATTACTATTACCAAAAATCGCCTATCTCCCACCACTGTCTACAAGACAAAAAAATTAGACTTATAACACTCTTGCACAAAACTCGCCATATATATATATATATATAATATATATATATATATATATATATATATATATAATATAATCCCCAACACATCACACCTCAGTCGAGTGCCAGAGCTCCTCCCCAAAGAAATGAAAGAAAGAAAATAATAACATTGGCTCTTAGTACACACTTGCACCAAACTATACACGTATCGAAAAATCCAGAGAAAAAATCGGATTAAGATTGGATAGTAAATTTTTGATCGAATTAAGATCGGATTAGGAATTTTTGATAGGATTAAAATCGGATTATAATTTAACCCTTTCAATTTAATCCTTTCACTTCATTTGATATCAAAAGGTTAATCCAATTAATAAAAGTGGCATCCCCTTTGGAGTTGGATCCCCCGGCCCTACTATATATTTATATATATATATATATATATATATATATATCCTCGCATTTTAAAAGTGTTGCATTTATGGATTTGATATGCGATAAGTAAATAATTGACTCTCCGATGGTACAGGGATATCAAAACGCGATTTAAGGATTGCGGGGGTGTATGGTGAGAATTCAAAGAATACCAGAAAATGGGCAATACTTCCTCCATGTCGACATCAATAAAACCGGTCTTTTCGTATTTTTTTAACCCAATTTCATCGTTTTGAAGAATTTTGTGGGGAGAATACGCACCTTGTCATTACAATGAACTGCAAGGTTCTCGACAAACTACCTCTGCACAATATTGCTATAATTTTCCAATGTAGAGATTGTTCAAATTAAAGTCAGCACTTCTTAAAGCCCTGCTTAAGATCTACTATTCCGTAGTTTTGTATTCTTCCGCTATATACAAAATTTACATTGGCATGGGTCTAATGACAATTCATGCGTCACTCGGGTGAAAATGGGATACTGTTAAGAAGGTGAATGTGTTGCTAATATGTAAATCTAAACCTTAATGAGTATAAAACAGAGAAACACTAACACGACTAGCCATAAATAAATATATTTCATCAGCAATACAATGCAAATACTTGTAACTACGTTACTTAATTAACTGCTAACTAAACTGGAAGCCTACATGCCAGTAATTATGAAACCATACATGCAGTTGACGTGCAGTGATGTTTTCCAAATGTTGATTTCAAAAGTTCTCGCGTTACCATGAACAGTTACGTATATCCACGAAGAGTCCGGCACACGCGTATTACTGCATTCCAAAACATTGATACAATCCGTTGATACAGATATTGTGTGGTTAACTGAATTCGTGGTACAATAATTACCTGGAGACAATTAACAATTGATTTATTTCGGTCCTGGAGAGTGTTTACGGTACTTTGCAACTTGTGATATTAGCTTTCACCCACAGACCAACAAAAGCAGAGTTTTACCAATGTCTTGCATAACATCGAGCGATTTACGATTCTGTTGTATGACAAAACCTATACAAGCATATAAATGAATACAGCAAGAAAGAAACTGTCTGGAATAGTGGCATGCAACATATTCCACAAACAAGAGCAACTTTGAGCAGCACATTAAAAGGGAAGTGGAAGGATAATTGTAGGGTCAGACACTCCTTCCAAACTCAGTGCTCCTTCTGCCTGTCAGCTGGCGCTGGACAAAGAGACACGGTGACCTGTATGAGCCATACTGGACCACACTACAAGAGGCATCTACTTCCTGTTCCTGTTTGAAGTTGATAATGTGCAGGTGTACAAAGAACTGTGAGAAATGCTACAAGTGCAAGAATTCTGCGCTCTCATCTACAGCAGTGTGTATGTGAGGGCCAATGTTAGCAATTAAATATACGTACTAATTGTATGAGAATTGTAATGTTAAAATGTAAATATCATTACTAGATATTACTGGACGGACATTGCTTAGAAACATTGGGTTAGGACGCCGCCTACTGCAGCAAGTTCAGGTGCAACGCACTAAAATATTTTAGAATTACAAATATCATTGCAAAGTTACAAAACATGAAAAATAAACAAAATTTTGCCTCTATTTTGAATTTCTGATTATTTGTTTCACAATGCTTCCAAAACGGCTTTAAATTTAAAGTCACGAGTTAAAAGTGAGCTACAAAACTAAATTTCAAAAATTTTAAAACAATTTTTTTTTTAAATCTTGATTTCAATTTCGGATTTTTTGCTCTCTGTTTAACAATACTTAAAATCTGTCTTTAAATTTGACTTCACAAGTTAAAAAATGCTACAATACTCAATTTGAACAAATTCAGAGAAAACATCTGAACAATTATAAATTTTGTTTGTCATTTTAAATTTATATGGGCAACCTAGGTGACTTTTGAAATGACACAATAGCTTTATTCACCGTCTTGATGCATCCCTTAACCATACAAAAATTTATGCATATATCTGATGTGCACAATTGTATTGCTATGCCGCCCCACCAATTCCAGTTTTCCAGGGTTTTCCGAAATACTTCAATGCAAATACTGTGATGGTTCATTAATACACACCCTCGTTCATTCCTTCCCAAAGTTGACTTAAGTTTTCCCTCATTATGGCTTTGCCGCCTTCTGTTTTTTGGAAGTAGTCTCACTCACCTCACTTACCAGTGTGCGAAATATTTCACTTTAGAAGAGAATGCATTGAAACAATCAGTAATATTATCCGACCGGGAACTTTAGCAGTTCGATTAGCCGCTTAATGAATAATATGAATGTTATAATAATGTAAATATAAATTAATATTCATCTTATTGGCGATATTTGTGGAATTAGAAATTCTTGATAATCAATTATTTAGATATAGTACAGATATAAAACATTTCGTAGACACTCAGTTATGCGCGGAAGTTTGTATACGAGGAAACTTCTTTGATTACAGAAGAATTAAAAACAATGTCACATATCTTGATGTTCAAACAATGAATCATGCGATGTTTGATTAGTAATTACGGTCACTGATATCTCGCTAATAGTATAGTCTTCAACACTGATAAATATTTATAACTTGACTGTCGGGTGACAATTTTATCCCACTCAAATACTTGAGCATAACTACCAAATTTGATATTGCTATTAATAACTTGTTTTGCAAGCATTAACTTTGACGCATTTCTAATGATCGTATGTATTTTCGCATTATATAAATTAACTCTTTTACATAGTATGATATGGATATCATAAGCAAATGATTAAAAATAATATAATATATGACTGGTTATGTAAATTAATTCAAGCACTGAATAATTTTAACCCATGACTTAAATTGAAAAATATGTTTCATTCAGGCTTATACTATATAGCTGAGTTTTCGACTAGAACGTTAAAACACAGTCAAAAATTTCTGGCCTTCGGGTTTCACAGACACTTCGTGATTTAATCAATACTTATTGTAGTGGTTCATGTGATGTACCAGACATGGAAATAGTTTATACACGTACCTTTTCTAGCCTATCATGGCGCTATGTTTATGTGTGATGACACATTGTTGCCTACTAGACCTATATTGTTGTGTGCGTGGCCTCTTGCGTCTGGCACTATGGGAGAGGGGTTTGACCAACCTCGACCCTCCTTTCTCCCCAGGCGGTCCTCTCCGTGTGGCCGGCAGTCGGGGGATTGATTGACAGCAGATCTGTCTCTCATCACAGCTCCTCCTCCACACTGCTGGAGAAGCTGACGACTTGGGAGGATGTGCAAGAATATTCTGGGTACTAGAACACTCGGAACATCGCGGCATTTAGAGAAATTTCTGGGCAATGCCCTACGACCCTATATATTACATTTGCCCAAGTGTCGGGAGTGTATTCTGTGAAACAGGACTTGGATGCCTTATTGATGGAGGGGAGCCTAGATGTCGTTTCTTGCTAGATGGTTGTTGATACAGGGTCGACTATAATGGTGGCAAGAGCAGAAATTCTCGGGCCTTCCCCCAAGGGATCGTCTGATAAGAACATGGCAGGTAATACAGATTGTATATTGTCAACATGACGAGATTTATTTTTGCCAATGACCTGTCCAGTAGTGTGTGTTCAGTTGACTGTGCTCCCTGCTTCTAGCGAAATTGTTATTCCAGGAAAATGCTGCAGGAAATTTCAGGCAGTTAGGCTTAATCGAACTATCCAAGAAGGTGGAATTTTACCAAATAGTGTGATTGTAGCAAGGAATTTATTTTATTCAAAATTCGTTAGTTTTCCAGTAAGGATAGTTAATTTAATTAATCGGCTATCCACCTTGAGGAAGGCGCCACTATATGTATTCACAAGGGTGTCACACATGTATTTCCAAATGTTCCAGAAGTTTCGATGCCTCAAAATACCGAATGCCCTCTACCAGATGCTCTGGGGGAACTGCTGATAAGAACAAGAGAAAACCTCAACTGGTGACAAGAGAAAGCTGTCTCAGAGTTACTACAGAAAATAGAGGTGCTTTCACCTGTGAGCCCAATGACCTTGGCTGAACTAATATTGCATGAAATCACATCTACACAGGGGTGCAAGGCCCAAAAAACAGGAACCATAGTGACTACTGCTGGCTTCCCATGAGATGGTCAACAGTATTCTTAAAGAGATGGATTTAGATGTGTTAGAGCCATCAGTCAGTCCGTGGTCTTCTCCCATTGTGCTTGATAAAAAGGAAGATGGCTCTATTAGATATTGTTGTTAATAAGTGCTATCTTAATAACTTCGCCAAGAAAGATTCTTGTACTCTCTCAAGGACAGACATCACATTGAATAGCCTAGTAGGTTCACAGTGGTTTTCTAATTTAGACTTAAAGAGTTGGTATTGGCAGTGCTAGGTGGCCCCAGAAAACAAAGAAAATACTGAATTTAGTGTCCAAGGGAAAGGAACCTGGCAATCAATGTTATTCCTTTTGGATTATGCAATGCCCCTGCCACTTTTTAACAACTAATGTAGAAAGTTCTGCCCATAGTCATTTACCAGGCGTATATAGATGACATTCTGGCCATGGGAAGAAAATATGAAGAGCACCTGAGATGCCTAGACTCGGTGTTTCAGAATGTAATGCCAGCCAATCTTAATTTAGTTCAAAAAAAATGATTCCTTTTTCAAAATGAAATTAATTTGTTAGACCATGGTTTTTAGGGGGGACGATGTTGAAACACACCCTGAGAAGTCCAAGGTAATAAGAGTAATACGGTAATAAGCTTCTACTTACTGATAAGACTGAAATGCAAAGTTTCCTGGGTTTATGTGCTTACTACTGTTGATTTGTGCCTGGGTTCGTCATAATGGTTTAGCTTCTGCATGAATTGACAGAGGCAAAAAGAAAAATTTATTGGACCTCAGAGAGGGAATTTGCTTTAAATAGACAAAGGGAAATTCTGATATATCCCACAGTGCTGGGCCTCCCGAGTAGAGAGGGTTAATTATAAATACTGAGATTAGTGATGTAGGTATCGGGGCTATGTTATCTCAGATTCAGGATAGAAAGGAAAGGCCAATGGAATACTTCAAATAGGTGTTACATGAGCCTGAGAGGAATTACTGTGTGACACGCAGGGAGCTTCTGGCCACGGGGAAGGCAAGTGTACATTTTCAACCATAACTTTATGACAGATACATCATCCTAAGAAATGATGCTGCTCCATTATGCAGGCTACTTAATTTCACGAACCCCTAATGTTAAATAGCCTGGTGGATTCAGCCCCTTCAAGAATATAATTTTGAAATACATCACAGGTATGGACTCCTTCACAGCAATGTGGATGCATTTTACAGGAGACCATGAGAACCATTCGGTCGTCATTGTGGATGCATGGAGGAAAATGTAAGTGTATCATGGAAGACAAGCACAAGAATTCAGGTCTCTGTATCCACTTATGGGTCACCTACATGAGGAGATAAAGTCACTAGAAATGATCAGATAACTGACTCCACCATGCATCCAATATTTGAGTGGAATGAAGCTGGATGTCGACTAAGATGGGAGGAAGTATCCAGCCCAGGCCCGACAATCAAGGTATATTGGGCACAGTGGCGATCCCTTTTATTGGAGAACGGGGTGTCTTATAGGAACTGGGAAACTGATGATGGGATACAAAGTCGCTTACAATTGGCCCTACCAGAGTGCCGAATCCCAGAAGTGCTGAGAGAACTGCATAACACAACAGCAGGTGGTCACTTCGGTGTAAATAAGACTCTCGACAGAGTACGACTAAGATTCTATTGACTGCATTGTCGGGAAGATGTTTTAGGAGTGGTGCCGTCTGTGTGATGCCTGTGCCACGAGGAAGGATCAGAGGGTTAAAGGACGACGTCCCCTTCCGAAATAAAATGTTGAGGGTCCATTTGAGAGGATGACAGTGGACGTTCTCGGACCATTGCCAGCCACTGAGAGGGACAATCACTACTTTCTGGTATCACAAGACTATTTCACAAAGTGGCCCGACGTCATACAGGATCCAAGCCAAGCTGCTGGCATGGTAGCTGATGCACTTGTAGAGCATATTTTCGCCCAATTTGGAGTGACTCTCGAGTTTCATTCTGATCAAGGACGAAATATTGAAGCAACTCTTCTAAGAGGCAACATGGATTTTACAAATGATGAAAACTCATACGACGGCATTACACCTGAGTCAGATGGGATGGTAGAGACGTTGAATCGTACCCTAGAACAGCACCTTGCGATCTATGTGGAAGACAACCAGAAGGATTGGGACTCCTCGGTACCATTATTTCTCCTAGCATATCGTTTGGCTGTCCATGAGTCTAGAAGGGCATCAACTTCAAGGATGGTGTTTGTGAGAGAGCTCCGCTTCCCTGGTGATCTGCTGTTCGGACGTCCAATGGAAGAAGAATTATCGATTCCAGAATGTGTTAGCAAAGTACAGATGAGGTTATTTGATATCTATGACATTGCCCAGATGCACTTGGAAATTAACAGTGACAGAATGAAAACACGATATGATCGAATAATGCCTGAGGAGACTTTTCAAGAAGTTCAGCTGGTGTGGTTGTACAACCCTCAAAGGAAGAACGGATATTTCTCGAAGTTACAGAAATCTTGCGAAGGCCCGTACATGATCTTAAAACATAAATTATGTGGTCTACTGGATTTTTCGATAGGGATCTCGGACGAAGCCTAAGGTTGTCCACATCGACCGACTAGCGCTGTACGAACGTCCAGATGTTGGTGAGTGTGTTCGGGATGAACAAACTTAAGGAGGGGACAGTCTTAATTGCACGACCTCTCGCGTCCGCTGCTGTGGACGCCCCCATCCCACATCGACCCTCCTCTCTCCCCAGGCGGCCTGCTCGCGGCCGGCAGCCGGGAGAATGATTGATAGCTGATCTGATTGGCGTCACAGCCCCTCCTCTCCCTTGCTGGAGAATCCGGTGACTTGGGAGCATTTGTAAGAATATACTGGAAACTAGGACCTTCAACTCAATGTGGAGTTTAGAGAAATTTCGGGACAATGGCCTAGGACCCTATAAATATAGCAGAGGCCCCAGAGCCAGGAGTCTTGGTAGAAGCCTTCTGGTTGAGTGCGGTAACCAGGAATCCGTGAAGAGGATGGATGACCACGGAAGATTGAGTGCCGACAGCGAACGAGGTGTTAGTTGTGTGAACGGAGGACAGGGTGTGAAACCTGTCGAGTGAAGGCTACTGTGCATGAAAGCTCTCGGAGAACTCTGATATATTGTGGACTGGTGATATCTGGACTAAACTGAGGTGGGACTGTATGAACATGTGATACGAACTTTATTGCAAATATTGGAACTATCAAATATGGACATATAAATTATAAAGTAATTCAATAGGTTTTTGATATACCGTTTATTGGGACTATTTATTGTTATTCAATTACATTAAATTCTTTTAGATAGTTGTAAATGGCACTGATGGAATTTATTTAACTGGAATAGCAAGATATATCAATTTATGGTGGGATATTTAGACCAGAGTATGTTCTTGTGATTATGCCAAATATTAGGAAAATTATAATTAACTCTTCTATTTAATTAATATTTCCACCCCTTAACAAAACTGGTTTAGCCCACTGACTTTTCAGCAAATTATAACAATAATTTTGTCAACACTGTCTTTTTTTTTTCTCGAAAAATTAATGAAGGTTTCAACGGTAATGTACAATATATTCTCGTAGAAGATGTTATACATGGTTATATTAAAACGGAAATTTTCTCTGTATTTATAAATTACCGAGTATTTACCAATTTTTGGATATTTCGGAGTTGAAAGTGGATATTGCCGAAGTAAAGCGGAACTTTATTATACCTATAACGTTTTGCTAATACAAATCAAAAGTGCTTATTTCTGCGACAGAAGGTTTACACTTCTTAAACGAAGTAACTTATTTTATATTATCAAAAATATTTCGCAAGGACATTTGTGATTTCGTTTTAGTAGCGAATGTTCTTTGAACTTGTTTAAATCTCGGTGTTAAAGAGATATTTTGAATTAATGTTATTCATGCCAATTTATATTTCAGGCGACACATTTTTCTCCGAAATCATTTCTTCAAAAATCGGGGAAGAGATGAAAAATTTATTAAGAAATAAATGGAATTTCATCTATTCCCCTAAAATCTCCACTGAAGTGACACAGTGCTTGCGGAAAGTTTGGCGAATTCAGAAAATAATATCTGTCCGTGAATTCACGGAAGTTTGTAGAAAATAGCTATACGGAATGTCCATAAATTATCTTTACAACTTTAGATGTTAATAACTGTAAAACTAGACTAGATAATAACGAACGGTTTTCAACATTTGACAAGATAACTCATAAAATTTTGTTTCCTCATTCATACACGTCAATGTGTGCACCCCTAGTGGCACGGACATCGTCCAGTCGGTATTCAATTTCTTGCCATGTACGGTCCCGCATCTCCATGGTGACACTTTCAAATGCATTGCGAATTCGTGTCTTCAAGTCCTGTAGGTCTGTAACCTTGATTCGTTACATGTGGTCCTTTACAAAACCCCATAAGAAGAAGTCGAGTGTTGTTATGTCAGATGATCGTGGCGGCCACCGAATCGGACCACGCGTCTAATCCACATGTCCGGAAATGTTTCATCCAGAAATTGACGGACAGTTACGGAGCAGTGAAGTGATGCCCCATCCTGCTGGAAGATGATGTCAGGCTGTAGGTGTTCTAATTGTGGCACGGCAAACTCCTGTATCATATACAGGTAAACACCACTGTTGACGGTAGACTCTACTAAATTTTAAACTGGCCACTTTTAAATCCATCATTTGTTTGGAGCCAGATTATGTGTTACGTTGTAATAAAGGATATGAAGTTAATAACAGAATGTTGGGGAAGATACCTACAGTCATTTTTAATTATCGTCGTATTTAGAAAGTAAAGTATCTTAACTATGCTTCGCAATAGCTTGGCACGTATGAATGATCTTTTCTTACGTTCCAGTTTACTTGCTTTATTTTTTCCCCACGTACTGAATATGATCTCAACATAGGACGCCCAATAGACTTAGTTGCCCTGGCTAGATTAGTCACTATGTATTGACGCGGATCTCGAACCACTCCGGCCAGCAGAGGTTTCATCCCACCTACGGTCTCGGGGCAGCTGTTAAAGGAACTGCCCACATACTAAGATATTCTTTTATCTACAAGAAAGGCCTGTCCTGGCGTGGGAGTCGGGAATGCTTGTGTAACATATCATGGTCTTCTTAGGACTCTCGGAATTTTCCTTCGAGCATGTACATACACACAGAGAGCTCTTTGGCGTAATCTCATTGTGTGGTGAAACCGAGGTCTCTCTTAGCTGATATAGGGCAGTTATGCGGTGTTAAACCTTTTGGTATATTGCACACGTGTACGAATTTTTTCGAACATATTCCTAATGTATTTACAGATTGTGTCATCATTGCGATACAGTGGAGTTTTATGACGATTTTAATTTATTCTTAACTCAAAGTTCGTATTTGTTTATTGGTTGTTCGCATTGCCATTGGCGTATCAAGCATAAATCGTTTTGAGTAAAATCTCTTAAGTAATATTTTCCTTTTGTAATGTAACACATTTATGCTGTTTTTTTTAAAAGGACTATTAGTAAGTATCGTAAAGTTGGGATTAATTATCTGCGTTTGATAATAGTCTTGTAAAGCTAGCTTTGCCGCACCTTAGATTAGTGTTTAACAACCAATTATGACACTCAGTAGATTATCCTGAATATAACCGCATGTTTGTTAGCGTTTAATTTTGTATAGTCCTGCATTGTTTTTTTTCTCCGTACATATTATTGGCACTTCCACCACATGCAGCTGATGTTCAGTCGCCGATCACGTAATACTGTGGAATAGTTAGGAACATAAAAGTGATTATGTTGGTTATATTTCTAATGCAATGGTTATCACAGGAAAACATGACTGACGTCGGTGGCAACAAATTAAAACGTTACACTTCTGATATGGCATAAAGGGCGCGCGCGGATCACCGGCAAATGTATTATGTCATGTTTGTATGAAACGTTGTTCAACTTGTCGACATTACTTATGTGAACCGTTTCGTTGCATAAAAATATTTTAGATGGCATATTTCTTTTACGATGTCTTGTCAAAATCGCAAAGTTAGTGTTTTTGGGACCTAAAGATGATAAACCTAACTTACTTACCGAAATAAGATAATTCATATTGATATAAGATACCATGAGTTTGTTACTTCAAGGAAATAATTTCTGCTGAGTACAGTGGTCCTTGTTAAATGTTTGGATAGTGATTTCTTTCATTTTATTTGTACCTCCCAAAACATTAAAATTGCGATTTTGATACACCATGTTGCATAAACTGTGCAATTACAGAGAACTTCTAAATAGTGTCTACAACTAGAAAGGTATTTCGTACAATTATAAAATAATGGACTTGTAAGAAGTGGAAATAGTACTTTTAACAATTCGCTGCCATAGTTTGTGTTTAGTGTTACTGTCAATTTTTTTTGTCACTGTGTCACTGAGATAAATATAGTTAGGGAAGGCATTTATTTTCCTTAAAGTTCTATTTTTCGAAAGAACTCCACCAAGTTGAACCCCCGAAAAAAAAAAAAAAAATAGTTTGTGGCGCCCACAAAGTGATTCGTTGATGCTCACCTTGCCAAATATTGTGTCGTGAACACAACATATTTTAGCTGTCGTAAACTTTGTGGCCACTAAATATAAGTTTTGTGGTGGGTACAGATATTATTGTGTTCCCCACAAAAATATTTGGTAGGGTGAATATCACGACAAAAACCCTTGGTAGCCAATATAGACTAAATATGAGGTAGAAGATCTGCGCATGTACCCAACATTGACCTACTCCAAAGGATCGCAACCGTCAAAGTGATGAACGTGTTTGTTCATATCTTAATTTTTATATGAGAATCACTATTGTATTAATAAACTACTTTTACCAAATAGAATTTAATCTAACTACATTACAAATTATTTAGAGGAAGTGCAAACATATCAAAGTATGTGTTTAGTAAACAGTGTTCTAGCCTTAAATATAATCCACGGTGTTTTTTCTACTCGTATTGGCAGAAAAGCAGTTCAATATTGGGACACAGAGATTGGTTGTGCGCAGCCAGCGAGAAAGATCTACCTCATCTTTACTCTATGGTGGCCAGCACAAAACATAATTTTCTTTAGCGAAAAAGTCAAACTAATAATTATTTCCCCTGCGCAAATTTCTACTTACTGTCCGCCAACGCGGTAAATTAATGTTGTTCCTAATAAGCTGGTATCTATGGTAAGTATTAAGAACTCAGAGGTGAAAGTCTGAGCTTGAAGTTGCACGGCTATAAGGGAAGACGGAGAGTTGTGGGAATTATGACTCATTGACTAATGAGTATGTTGCTCCTTGCTTTATCTCATATTAATCAACAGCCAACCATCACGGAGGAGTTCGTTTACAGCGATAGTGCAAGAGATTCTATGTTAGGAATACAAATAGGTCTTCGGTGTTTACAGTATTTAAGGAAAAATTAGCATAATTTAATGCGTAAACTATTCCCCAATCAGCCATCCGAAATTTGACGGTGACATTAAAAAACAATATATTTTGCTTTATATTTGCTTCTAATTTTTATATTAGCCTACATTTCTGGACTTGGAAATTACTACACCCTCTTCCTTACGTGAAATTTTATTAAACCAACTCAGGCTACTAGATGATATTACAATTAGTTATAGTTATTCATTCGTAGATAGCGCGTTGTTCAATCTGGGATAGAGCCTCCTCTAGCGGCTACGCAGGCAGCGATGCGACGAGACACACAACCATATAAGTGACGGGTAACGTTCTGTGGCATATTCTTCCATGCTTCCTGCAACTGTACACGTAGACCAGCTGGCGTTTGGTCAGCTGGTTGACGGTGATACAGACATCCCCATATAATATCCCACATATGTTCAATAGAGTATGCAGACTTACAGGCCAAGAAATGGTGTCAACACATTGCAGAGCCTGTTGGGTGATGTAAGCTGTATGGGAACTAGTATTATCTCTCTGCATGGTAGGGTAAGGTATACTGCACAAACATTGTAAATAATGTGGCCGCAGTACCTCACTGACGTACCGCTGTGCTCTCTCCGTGCCTTCAACAACCAAGAGACGTGACCGTAAGTCGTAAGTAATGGCACACCATGCCATGACACCTTGTGTCCGGGACGTATGGCGTTCACGAATTAGTGCAGGATTGTTGCGTTGTCCAGTGCTGTACCAAACCCTGTCGCGACCAGCATCTGAGTTACGCGAGGCTCATCGGAGAACACAATGCGTCGCCAATGTTGACGTTCCTGTCATCACTTACGGCATTATTCCGAGGTGTTAAAGGTAAACGCCACAGTGGACACCGCACCGCTCCTGTAGGACAACCTCATTCAAACGACGACGAATGCACTGAGTACAAGATTTTTTTTGGATACAACGTTTGTTTGGCGCAACTATGTAAATGTTTGTATAGGGGCAATGACATATTTTGTTGTTGAAAATAAATTATTTGGTCATCCCAAACTAAGGGTTGGTTGGTGCAACTAAATATTTGTTTGGCTCTACCTACATTAAACTTCTTCGCGGGTAATACAAAAAATTTCGAAGCCCGACCGAGAGTCGAACCTACATCGTTTGCACACGAGCGATACACGCCACCAACCTCAGCTGAAGTGACTACCAATGCATTTGGAATGTATATATGTATATATATACACACATATAATATATATGCGTGTGTGTAGGTGTGTGTGTACACACTCTTCAAATACTGGATAACATTAATTCTTTTGACCAAACGCAGAGGTTATGTTTATGGAAACACATATAATGTTAGATAAACAAAATTAATCTTCTTGCTTTTGAAGTTTTGTTTGCTCAACAAAATATATTGCTAGGACAACTAAATATATTTTCAGCCCTATCAAAACGAGTACTTATTTAAAAAATAAAAATTGGTCACCACGGACGAATCGCGCAATTACAACGAAGGTTGTCACAGAGTATCGTTGTAGCTCGACATGTGTCCTATTTTGGTTTAATGCGGTTTGTTTGCGCAGATGTGCCAATAAGGAACATACATTTCCTTCCATCATTCGTAGCTGCAAGACACCGAACAAGGTATTAGTAGCAGTGTGAGCAGTGAGAGCCATAGAGCCAAGTTCAGTGAACTCGCAATATCCCTCGACGACACATTTGACAAGCATTTTCTCTGCTGTATGAGATTAAGGGTAGCCGTATCGTCGGCCTCCGAGGAACAGGTTGGACGTTGATGAGCATTGCTCGCTTGTGGAACCGTTCTGCGTACGCTGTGCTTCGTTGTTAACGCAGTGCACACTGGAGGGTACACACTCTTGTTGAGAAGGCTCGCGTCGATCTCGGTGGACCACCAGCAGATAGAATCGCTTCATCGTGAGACAGGCTCTGAGCACTCTACGGGTGTCGCTGTGTACCATCCACACACATGTCACGGAAGCTGGGGATACGCCTGTGTCCAACAGTAGCGTATCCATGTGGCTAGCAGGGCGGGATCTGTCGTCGCGGGACGTCGTAAGGGGCGTCTACCATAACGACTTGAGCACCGCCGACCAACAATGGCCTCTGCTAAGAACTGGCAGCATTGCAGCTTTCGTATTGACGACGAGTGGTGTTCAGAATCTCGGTTCTGTCTGGATACAGACGACCTCCGAGTTTGAATCTGGAGATAACCTGGCCTGCGCCGCGATCCACGCTTCATTATAGAGCGGAACTCAGCCCCAACGAGAGATGTTAAGGTGTGTAGTGTCATTTCCTAAGATTCCCGCCCTTCACTGGTGGTGATTGAAGGAATCCTAGTGGCGCGACGTATGTGCGCTCCTCTTCCTGATGCAACTTGACAACCCCATTTGCCAGTTGGATAATGCCCAGCCTCACACAGAACGGGTGTCTCTGGACTGCTTTCGTGATATCAGCATGCTTACTTGGCCAGCAATTTCTCCAGATGTCTCGTTCATCGAAAACTTTTGAGACTAGATTGGACGGCAACTTTGGCCAGCGGTAACTACAACATGTTTGGAAGGTCAGTTGAGCAAACTGTGGCAGGATCTTCCTTATGAGTACATCCGACGTCTGTATGCCAGAGCATGTCGCCACCTGTCTCTGTGCTACATCATACTAAGTGCATCGTACAAGTGTTGGTCCCCTGCAATACATGCTTGATGTGGTATAATTTTTAGATGTTTTCTGTATACATATTGCTATGTTCTGTGCCTGTACCCACTTATGTATCACTACTATGGCGCCTTCGTGGAGATCGATTTCTGCAAATGAGTGTGTTTTGTTTTCTGGAACAAACCTTTCTCCTAACGTGGTTGTTGTTCAGACCGTCAAATGCGGCGCAGGACCCACAGGCAGCAGGGTTTCTCTGGACGTGTTTCCAAGTTCTGTTTCTACACGACGGCAGGTATGAAGATCTTCTCTACCTGTATTACGTCTGTCAAGATCACACTCTAAGAAATTATCTGTAAATTTACTATATCAGTGTATATGTAAGTAGTAGCGCCGGGGGCGGGGGGTTATAGGCCACTTTTGATTAATAGGATTATCAATTTGATATCAAATTGATTGATCGGATTAATCCTATCTTAATACGATGAAAAAATTAATCCGCTAATCTTTGTCCGATAAATTTAATGGTAGGAAAATTAAATCGATGGATCCAAATAACTTAATTGAATTAATCAATTAAGATTTTTTTTGGAATTTTGTTTGAATTGATAAGTATATTGTTTGGTACAAGATAGTGCTAAGGTCCTCTTTTTGGAGGGAGGGGGAGGTTGGGAAGAGTTCCTCACTCTCGGAGGTTTGGCATTGTACTGAGGTGTGAAGTGTCGAGGAAGGGGTGTGTGTGTGTGTATATATATATATATATACGTATTGTGTAATATTGAATGTTATTGAGGAGTTCATTTACCGTTTGGCACGCGACTGAGGGATAAGACACGTGCAGCGATATCTGATTATAGACTAAGGTTATGGCGTATTTCTGCCAAATTATATCATTAGGAAATACGTAATGAAAGCCGATATATTAATGAATTAAACGAAAAGAGGCCTGAATACGATTTTCGTCCACAAGGTCAGTTTCCTAACACGTCCTATATGATAGTAATGCCAAAAAAGAGAGACTCATGGACAAACAGAAGATATTAACAACGATTAGCGGCCAAATTCACAACGACTCTTTAAAAATGCAAAAAAAAATAAATAAAAAAAGAACGCAATTACATGACTATCCTGGTGTCATAAAGAAATCAAGTAACGAGTAATACCTAGAACGAACAATTTCACTACAAAGCCCAGCTATCCTGGTGTTATAAAGAATGCAACGAGTTATACCTAAAACGAACTATTTTCCTACAAAGCCCAGCTATTCTGGTGTTATAAAAAATGTAACGAGTTATATCTACAACGAATTCAAAACACGTAACAATATATAAATTACACTACTTGAATTAAACCGTACTAGACACAATAGCGTACATGTCCCTCATTGCCTCTCAGTTCTAAACTGTTTAGAATATACACATACCTTACGACGTTAAATGCATTTAAAACACGTCCATTCGGTCGGTAGGTCGCTGCAGAAATTACTCCAATGTTATCACTTGCATCGACTTATAAGCTGTGTGTCGGGAACACCCAGATGCAACATCTGCTTCAGGCTGTTGTCGACTAAGGTAATGTCGGAAACCAGTCGACATTCAAATAATAAAAAATTACGTCAATAAAAATTTCCTGTTTACGAATTCAGCGGTTTATATTTCCACTGGGAGCTAATCACAATACTAGAACACTTCCAGTTAACATGGACACACAAAGATTTACAAACAGAAGAGACACTCGCAAGTCACACTATTCATACTCATTCTGAATTATAGCTAAAACGAAGTCAAAATCTTACCACATTTCCAAGATTTAAAAATAAATATTTTTTTAAAACACATCTACCGTCGAAGCTTAGCGAGACTCGCATCGCGACACTTTATAAAAAACATAGAATATAAAAAAAATCAAAAAATTAATAAATCTACGAACAATTGGAATGAAACAGTCCAGACACTTCGCCGAAGAAAAACTATAAATTTATTTAAATCAAGACTAAGTTACGTTAAAAATATATTATAGGTGTACGTAAATGTCTTAACGGAATCGCAACAAATGCAGTTATGCCTTTATACGTGTCCTGAGCATGCCATACTTTTAGGAAGCCTGCAGGCTTCACGCATAGCGTCAAACACATTTGCTTTCTGAATAAACACTAAATTAACTGATTTGTACAATAAATGCAGATGTAGAGTAAATGTAATTTTTAGGTGTTTTAGATATCCCATGAAATGCGTCTGTGCTTGTTAAAACCTAACAACTAGCTGTTACATATGTATTAAAATCCTGTATATTATCAGTAGAACTATTTATGTCATGTTCTCTGTTAATGCACAAAAACGTTTACTCTCTCTCTCTCTCTCTCTCTCTCTCACTCTCTCTCGATTCTCAAAAGCCTTTACTGCGTCAAGTATTAACGATTTCGCTATTATAGGTGATATTCATGCAAATTAATTTCACAGCGAAACCGTATTGCTCGCTGATATTGAGTGCGGTCAGACAAAGCGATTCGCCAACTGTTGCGAACACACGCTCGTTAAACCGCGTGAAATTAAATTACGTATTATGTTCACACTCAAATATTTCTGTTTACTGAAAACATACCAATTAACCAGGTAATTTTTGTTATGTTGGTATGCGTTTTTAAGATATATCTGTAAAAAGACCACATCAAAGAATAAATATGTGTTCTTCACACAAATAACGTGCAAAGTTATAACCCCTGGTCGATAAAGTAATACATTGATTCACTCTTTCTTTAAGATGTATGTTTGATAAAATTCCAGATCTATAGTTTGTTTAGAGATAAACGAAACACACATTCAGAGTAGAATATTTATTTTAAAAAATATATCCCATTTTACAACAACCATAGTATTTATTTACGTATACAAAAAACATTCTTTTATATATATATATATATATATATATAAAACAGAGTTTCACAAAAGTTCTTTATTCATTAAATAGACACTTAAACATTACGCTTTATGTGTTTTATAACATATTTGATTAGGGTGCAGTAATGCGTTGCTCCCACATCTGGGGAACGATGCTGATAACAGTGTGCGGAAAAAAAAATTGACAGCTATTCTATAATACCCCACAGGGTAAAGTTGATACGCCATCCGACTGAATGAAGCGCTGCTATACAAGAGGTGCAAAGTTGACGGAGGAAATTCAACACACACATTGTACTGGCATTAGGCATGGCTCACAGTTCAGCGGGTCTACACACATTCTGGGTTCCATGAAACAGGACATTTACGGATTTTATATTGTATTAGAACTTTACACCAAAAATAAAAATTTTATCTGTGCATCGGAGTGAGTGAAGAGATGTTGGCGGCTCTCAAAAACGAGGTCTTGAGAGCAGGTGAGGGTGAAGCGGGGCGAGTAATGGAGCAGCGCCGGAATGCAAGCCTTCTTATCGCCAATTACCGTGTATTACTTAGTGTACTTGTCACCAGCGGCGAATACCCGATATTGTGAGATATGAAGGTCCATTTGTTCAATCAGTTGTAAAGCCCATCCGCTCCCACGAGCACTAAATTCTTCAAGTCTGATAGTTAGGTAAGGCTTAATTGATTCATCATAAATTACACCAACATCGGACGAATGCAGGACGGGAATAGCTTTGCTCTGAAAATATAGTCTTCGTACCGTCTGCCTCTGTCGCGGCGGATTTCAAGTACTTACACGCTACTGTTACGCTAATTCTAATAGGCCGGGGTGATGCTGTAGTTAAATCTAACAGAGGAACTCTGCACCTCGAGAAAAAACGAGAAAAGTTCGCGTCTGTGTTAAGCCTATCGTTACCTATCCGCCTGCCAGTTAGTCTGCCCGCCAAAGCTCTGGCCATCAATCCTGCATCTGAGTTTGGATAATAAACTCTTCACTGACGAAGACGAGTAAGAAATTGAATTACTTTTCATCCCTGAATAAGCATATCGACTTTTTGGAGGCAATGCAGTGGGTGGATTGGGAAAGGTTAAATGCTGTGCAGTACATGGACTCTGCGATGCTAACTGTGGTGCTGTTCTCTGCGATGCTAACTGTGGTGCTGTTTGTGGAGCATGTTGTAGCACCATATGGCGGCGCTACACATTTTAGGTAGAGCGCAGTATATATTATAGCCGGGTGGGTTGTTTTACAAAATTGCCCTAGATAGCCCGGCTATATAAGAGGCCGGGAGGCCTCGCGTTCCCCCCTCACATCAGAGGTCAGCAAGATATCGACGTGTGAACAGTGTGTGGTCGAGGCAGAAAGGCGAGCATCCACTTACCCCTGGGTAAGAGGGTAGCAGAAGTTAAAGGTTAAGCATATTACGCGTAGCGGTATGGACCAATGCCTGTATCCCGACATTGTCCCCAACCCCTATTGTAGTTAATATTACTGGCAAGGATAGGGATTAGCTGCGACGTGGTAATTGGAGTTAACATATTGTGATTGAGTCTAAACGTAACTTGCTATTGGTATTAAGGATACGACGTGTGAGTAGAAGTAACTTCTTATCCCTTGTATTCTTGTTGTAATTGCTGTTCATGAGATTAGTGTTGTTATTAAATAAAAAAAATACCTTTATAATCCTGTGTATTACTCAGCTCTCCCTGAGTAAACCCCAGAACACCCTTACCTCCACTTAAGGTGAAGTGAGTAACTGGAAGGAAGGAGACAGAGCAAATTCTAAATAGGAGGTAGGGAGTTGTTATACTGGTGGAAGCGCCTGTCTTTCCCCTCTCTGCACGCCAAGCGAGTCAATAAATACAAATAACGTTTTAATTTATATGCCTTTACTGTAGAAGCGAACGTGAGAAATTACCTGTGAAAACCACCGCCCTCCCCTCCCCCCCCCCCGTTCACAGGGGCCACGCCCGCTCCCGCCCACCCACGTGGGCAGTTGCTCCAGTTCATAGTCAGCAGACCTTGCGCGGGTCAGTTACCACATGCGCGACGCAGCAGTGTTTCACAGCCTTGTCGCCTTTATGTTCTCGCCCGCCCACCCACAGCCCATTTAGAACGCTTATTTTAGTAGTTGGTCTATATGTAGTGCTTTTAATGCATGCTGAACATACTCTTCGCTTACCTGCTTAATCACTCCCATTTTGTGTGTGCTATCAGAGTGTGTTTTCTTATTTTACCAAGTTTCCTTTACTTTAAGTACTCTTAAGTGCGCGACACCATTACACCACCCATCACTTCATTTATACATGTACCCAGTACATGGAAATCAGAACCCTATCAACCCCAACAAACAGCTCAGTATCAGGTACACTATCCCAGGACCACCTCAATCCCTCCAATTCCTACCCTAACACTCCTCACTATATGGGGTATACACGCTTTCCCCAACAGCCACGTTATTCTCAAAACTTTTTCACTAGCAGGCCAAATGCTTTTCACTTTCAACCCCCAATGAATAATGTACCACACTATTACAGGGGCAATTCATTTCAGTCGCAACTACGCCAGTACAACGCCACTCAACAGCCCAGATATCCGTCAAAAAACTTCCCCACGAGGGGGTAAGACACGCCATCCCCGACGATAAAAGCGCCCGGGTGTGTGTCATGTGCAACGCCTTGTTTAACAAAGTGACGCCCAACCGATCCTATGCCGAGATAGCCAAATTCAACGCTAAGAGTGAACATTTTCAAACATGCTTCCTTCCACTGGTTTCCACAGTGCCGCGCCATTTTGTTCCTAGTGACAATGACAACCGACGCCGCTCACACATACATTTCGGAAAACCCAATCGAGCACACGTTTCTACTGGCTCGCTACACGGCCGAGTTTATCAACCAAAGTGTAGACATACGCCCAAGCCTTCGCCGTTATTGCGGCCACACCAATTGTCACAAATTATGCCGCCGCGCACGCAACCCCGTTTCGGCGGGCCGCGCAAGCGCAGTACTCTTCTCACCAGCGTAAAGCAGGTCGCCGTTGCCACATCTCCCATGCCAAGCGCGCCAAACTACAGCGTTGCCGTTTCGCAGCGTATGCCGCTCGTGCAGATTGCAGTTCAGGGCCCACGCAGATTGGCTAGCGACACTTCCGCTTTGTGTTTGTATGTCGGGCATAAAAGTCAACAGTGTCCCCTATTCCCTAAGCAAACCTTTCAGTTCTCTACCGACATAGCTGACAGATTTCGGCGTTTCAAAAACAAATTCCGGCTGAGTCCGCGGACCATTTGTGTCGCACGCTCTACTCCCACTCCCGACGCAGCGCATGCCAAATGTTTTTAAAACAAAGCCAGCAAGGCCTGCGATGATGAAACTAGCAAACTGAGCGGAGCTGTAGCGCACGTTGGCAGAGTTAAAAATACATGCATTGCACCTCCTTCCCCTCCTCTCCAAGCTCACATCAACTCAGCGACGCACCGTATCTTAGTCACTGTTAAGGGTAAGCGCTATCACGCCTTGTTAGATATGGGATGCTCTTGCAGTTGTGTTGCCAGCACCATTTTATCTACTCAACCCCTTTCTCCCTTGAAAGAGCCCATCACATTTCTAGTGGCTACATCTGTCTTGACACCGCCACAATTTGAACCACTTTAAATCTGCAAATTCAGGGTAACACTTATACTCAGAAATTTTTGGTCGTCGACAATCTTCAACAAGACCTGATTTTAGGTGTCGATTTTATAAGAAAATATGACATTATCGCAGTCCTTAAATATAATCTTTGATTTATGCATGCAAATGACAAGAATAGTATAACTGAAATCCCACTTGTAACTACTTTCACTGACACCACCAATTTTCCATCATTGGAGCATTTATGTAACACCCATGATGCTTTCGAATAGCAGACCAGCACCATGTTCAGTTTATCCACAACCCTTCACTTGAACGCATCGCAGAGCTCCGCTGTTAGGTATACCGTCTCACTGCCCTTGGTCGGCAGCCTGACGGCATCCCACACGATGTTGGACGGGTAGCCAGCCAGTGGACCTCGGATCTCGAACCTATCATACAACTGGCTGCTATAGGCTCGCTAGGTGCTTTCTTCAACTATCTGGCTGGGGTTTAGACCTCGCTCACAGTGTTCATAACAATAATTTTCGAAATATTTTCGTTTTTTGCATATTTAACCTTTGTAAAATAAAGTGCGAAATATTCCCATTATTTTATGCATGTTAATAATAAAATAATTTTATAGGTTTTTTTTTAAATAAGTGTCTATTATCATGTCAAGTAAGTTTCTGAAACTGATCTACGAGAATTTGTAGGATTTAAAATGCTTTGTATTAAGATGTGTGGGGATTTTCCGAAGCTGGTCTCGCGTGACTTAAACGGAATGTGTGTTAGAATAATTTTGACCGATAACTGCAAGTACGTTTTTTCTTAAATTGATTATAAATAATTTTGATCATTTTTCTTTGACGAAGTGCCTGGAGTGTTAAATTGAAATCGTGTGATTTGATGGTTTTTTTCTCACTAATTATAAGCGATTTCCATTTTTTTTAATGTTAAGCCACGTTATAATTATATCCAGATGTCTTCCCCACGATACAAGTCTAGCTAAGCTTCAACAGAAATTTTATTGTTTGTTAAAAAGTGAACTAGTATTCTGTGAGCCGTAAACTAGTTTTCTGGCTACATCATTAGATATTGAAAGTGATTTGTTAAAATTGTTCGGTTCGATAACTGCGTTTGTTGCGGTTCCGTTAAGACATTTATGTATGTCTATATTACTCTTTTTAATGTAACTAAGTACTGATATTAAATAATTTTATAGTTTTTCTTCGACGAAGTGTCTGGACTTTTTCATTAAAATTGTTCGTAGATTTATTAATTTTTTGATTTTTTAATAATATTCTATGTTTGTTTAAAGTGTTGCGGTATTAAGTCCTTCTCGCGATGCGAGTCTCGGTAAGCTTCGACGGAAGTTGTGTTAAAAAAAAAAAAATTATTTTTAAATCTTGGAAATGTGGTAAGATTTTGACTTCGTTTTAGCTATAATTCAGAATGAGTATGAATAGTGTGACTTGCGAGTGTCTCTTCTGTTTGTAAATCTTTGTGTGTCCATGTTAACTGGAAGTGTTTAAGTGCTAAATCGTTCCTTATTAAATTAGAAGTGATACGTGTCTAGTATTGTGATTAGCTCCCAGTGGAAATATAAACCGCTGAATTCGTAAACAGGAAATTTTTATTGACGTAATTTTTTATTATTTGAATGTCGACTGGTTTCCGACATTACCTTAGTCGACAACAGCCTGAAGCAGATGTTGCATCTGGTTGTTCCCGACACACAGCTTATAAGTCGATGCAAGTGATAACATTGGAGTAATTTCTGCAGCGACCTACCGACCGAATGGACGTGTTTTAAATGCATTTAACGTCGTAAGGTATGTGTATATTCTAAACAGTTTAGAACTGAGAGGCAATGAGGGACATGTACGCTATTGTGTCTAGTACGGTTTAATTCAAGTAGTGTAATTTATATATTGTTACGTGTTTTGAATTCGTTGTAGATATAACTCGTTACATTTTTTATAACACCAGAATAGCTGGGCTTTGTAGGAAAATAGTTCGTTTTAGGTATAACTCGTTGCATTCTTTATAACACCAGGATAGCTGGGCTTTGTAGTGAAATTGTTCGTTCTAGGTATTACTCGTTACTTGATTTCTTTATGACACCAGGATAGTCACGTAGTTGTGTTTGTATTAATAGAATGTTTAAACAGTCGTGTATTTGGCAGTCAATAATTTCTAATATCTTCTGTTTGTACGCGAGTCTCTCTTGTATGGCATTACTATCATACAGGACGGGTTAGGAAACTGACCTTGTGGACGAAAATCGTATTAAGTCCTCTTTTCGTTCAATTCATTAATATATCGGCTTTCATTACTTATTTCCTAATAATTTCATTTGGCAGAAATACGCCATAACCTCAGTCTATAATCAGATATCGCTGCAGGTGTCTTATCCCTCAGTTGCCTGCCAGATGGTAAATGAACTCCTCAATAACGTTTAATATTACACAATACCTAGGTATATACACCCCTTCCCCAACACATCACACCTCAGTACAATGCCAGACATCCGAGAGCGAGGACCTCTCTTCAACCCTCCCCCCCCCAAAATAAATACTTTACCACACTTTCACCATGCTATACACTTAACAATTCACATAAAATTTTAAAAAATTCATTGATTAATTCGATTATATTAATTAGCTCTATCAATATCATTTTCATACCATTAAATTTATCGGATCGAGATTAGCGGATTAATTTTTTCCATCGGTTTAGTATCGGATTAATCCGATCAATCAATTTGATATCAAGTTGATAATTCAATTAATCAAAAGTGGTCTAGAATCCCTCCGGCCCTGCTACACACGTACAGTGACAAAGCGTGAATGGAAAATTAATTTCCAATACATGCATGGTAACGTTCCTACGTTTGCTCAGGAAAGGGTCAAATGCAAGTGAAGTTCCCAACTTTGTATAGTAGCAATGCTAAACATTCCCATGTTTTCATCCTGACATGTAGTATTATTCCCCTACTCTGTATAGGGTAACAACTTCCATTACAGTTTAGGAAGTTTACCAGAATTGTTTTTACAGTGCACTGTGTGCTCTAAATGATATACAACATGTACACACCCACGCCTGTACACATTGTGTCAAATTGCACGGTCAAGATGAATGGCTATACGATGAGGTGATGATCCTTCGGCTCCGTGCAGTCCGAACATATGAACTTGTCCAAATGGGTCTCGGTGGTGATATAATTCACGAGCTCGTTGCGCCGTGGCATACTGATCTGCCTCTTAAAAAGCAGACTTCTGCCTTTCCAACTTGTATGGCCCTTTTAAGCACTGGGTATTGGTCACAAGTGCCCTGTATATCATGTGTTGCAGTGATGTTTCTCCGACGTCAATTTAACCATTTGCTTTGCACAATTGGCACTGTACGTAATCTTGGTTCTATTGCAAATGGACGATATGGGTGTAGCGATATACATAGACTTCAAGCAGTTAAGCTGAGGAAGCAATAATCATCTAGGAGAGTGGGAGGGGAGAAGTCTGACCAGGAACTCCTCTTCCTGAATCCGCCTCCTGAGTATGAACAATGATGGCTTAATTTTACTATGCATGTAAATTTTGCTCGTAAATCTATAATGTTTGGTTAAGAAGGAAAGTTTACACTCTGCATGGACTGTTATCAGTCGGCCATTCACCCCAGACATGGTGTGCTCCCACGGACCACATTTTTTTTTTTTTACCACCACGAAAGTTGACGTCGACATATCATGACTTCGAAATCTGTACCAGTCGAGGGCACAATGCGTTCGCCCGGAGTGAAGATGGTATGCAGAAGATTCTACGGTTGAATTACGCCGATGAAGAGAGCGTGGAGGTTTCAAGTCACGACTCTCCGTCTTGTTTAAAAGGATGGGGGAGGAGGCATGTGTACTTGCGCGTTGGTTTAGTAGGCGGACTCCTTCACTTAATGATGGGATAAAGACCCCGAGTGTGACGAGTTGCTTAGTGCCTCCATACACTAAATATGAGGTGGACTCATTTCTGTCTTGTATGCATTTCCCCAACATTGACTCTCCCATGGCCAATAAAACTCTTAATGTCACATAGTTATAGTCTATTCACGGTAATGTGATCACTTCTGAAAGCCTTTTCATTTGGAATAATAGTCAATAAATAAATTTTATTTTAGCCTTACACGTTCACTTCCGAGTGCGGTGGAATATACACACTATGTTTATTACTAACATGGCGAAATTTAGTTAAAAAGGTGGTTAAAGTATAGTAAAATATTTGAAAGGAAAAAGTAACTAGGGCGGCAAACGTGCTCACTTCACCGTGAACAGCCTATAACAGTGATGAACGTGTTTCTTTACATGTAAATTTTGAACAGACCTTACTCTATTCTGCAAAAAAAAAATAATACTTTGACTAGTTGGAATATATTCTAATTAAATTAAAGCTATGCTGAAGGAAGTGTAAAGCAATAAAAACAATTGCTTACATAAACAGTGTTCAAAGCTCAAACACTACCAACGTTGTTTTTGATAGTGGTGTTGTCAGAAAAGCAGTCCAGTGTAGCAAAAACGGAGAGTGGCTTCTGCGCAGTTAAAGTGAACACACTGCCTCATTTTTGTTCAATCTTGTAACACTATGGTGATATGAAATACCTGACTACTCTTTATTTACTGTTAACAATTATGTGTGTATTCACGAATTTCTTAAAGGAAATGTACAGTTAATTTGCGGAAAAGCAATGCCTATTGACGAAAAACGTAACTGAGCTCCGTAAACAGAAAATGTGGAATTTGACCGTATTTATTATGGCTTTGGGCTTCTGGAACGGAAAATGGAGAGTCTACGCGAAGTTTTCTTCGCCTCTGTAACCATAAAATCGTCGTATCTGCGGTAGTTAGGACACCCACACCACACAAATCTGTTTTTTCAAACATCAAAAAGAAGCATCAGGCACCAGTAACAACCAGCAACACTTAAAACAATCAACGATTAGTATAGGCTGTTCACGGTAATGTAGGCACTTATGATGCCCTAGTTACTTTTTCCTTTCAGCCATTTTGTATCCTTTAACCACATTTTAAAATAAATATTGCCATATAAGTAATAAACACAGTGTACGCGTTCCACCGCACTCGAAAGTGAACGTTTAAGGCTATAATAAAATATATTTATTGACTATTATTCCATATGAGAGGACTTTCAAAAGTGCTCATTTCACCATGAATAGCCTATATAAACTGAAGCAGTTACGTATGTACCTCACATTTATATTACACGTGATTAAAATAAGTTCGTACGTTAGTGGTAAGAATAACAAAATATTTTAAAATTTTGAAATTTGTTTTCTAATAAAAGTTGAACACTCACATAACGAAATTGAAGAAATTTTCGTAATCACTTTCTTTTAACTGCAACTACAGAAGAATTAACTCAAATTTACGGAGAAGTTCCATGAACTCACTAAAAGCTCTGTGAAACATAAAGATAGCCCGTTTTTAAAAAGCAGCATGTCTTAAATTTTACGCAAAGTTCTGGAGAGATTTTTACCATCACTTATCCATAAAACGGGGTAATTTTTCAGCACAGAGTTTACTTGATATTTATTGTTAACGTAGACATAAACTAGTATCCTTTCTTTGTAGTAGGTGTCTGGTTGACAACTGGTGTTACATTATTCGTCTGAAGTTCACCCAATTCACGTGCCAGTTTAGAAAGCACTAATTTCGCAAGAACCGACTGTATGGCATGCTGTTAGACGTTTGTATAGTATATATTCCTCTCATTATATTAGTTTACTGTTCTGGACATTGTTGTCTACCCAACTAAATCTAAGAGTTGAAACATTCTGATCACCGCTTTCGTTCAATGAAGACATAAAGCAACAACATGAAGTAGCCATCAGAAAGGAAAGACATGTAATTCGCAAATTACTAATAGTATCACAACCTAACTATTACAGTTTCAAATCAACACACCATCGACACTGGCAAAAAATCAGTATGCCGTGAAGGCTCCACGAGCTACGATTAGAGCTACTTCATGCCGCGGCATAGAATCAAAGAGGCCTTGGATGTATTACTGGGGAATCGTCTGCCATGATGCTGCTACTGGAGTCCACAGTTCATCGGTACTGGATGCTGAACGGGAATTGCGGGCTTGTTGCCGAGTTGTCATATTCCAGATGTGTTCAGTAGGCTACATATGAAGCAAACCTGCAGGCCAGGGAAAAAGTTTAATCTATCCTACTTCGAGTACGACCTGGACACTTCAGACAAAAGTGGTCGGGCACTGTTTTGACTGGAACATGGCTCCAGGAGAGTGCTGGAGGAAGGGTATATTTTCAGCCTCCACAACCTCCAGGATGTAGCGGCTCGTATTGAGAGTACCCATAATTCACAGCAACCGAGACTTCCTATGATACCCAATACTATCCAATCATCATGTCCATCGTTCGTGCAGTATGGTCTGGACAATGCATTCTGGAAGATGACATTCCCCTTGATATCATGGAATGCCTTGGCTGCCGTCATTGTAATGCAAGTTGAGGTAGGACTCACCCGAAGACACATATCGCTGCTCTGTACGCCCGTGGGTGTGCTCGTAGGCCCATTGTAGCCTGAGGCGTCGATGATTCAGGCTCAAGATAATCCTATGCAAACGAATGCATTCCGGCAGTCGAAACAGTCATCGTCGAACTACGGAAGCAAAGAATGTCAGACCTTTTGCAGAGTTCCAACGTTCTGCTTACACTCGAGACGTAAGGTCCATCATTGCCATACGAATAAGGTGTCTGTCCTTCCATGGCGTCGTCACATTTCGTGGTCCAGTTATTGGCTTTCTACTCTTCCTGGCCTTTTCATTGCACTGCTTACACACTCGTATCACTGTCGTGGCATTATGCCTCGTATGAGCCGCAATACTGCGTTATGAAATTCTTCCCACAGGCCGATCATTCGGTGCCGTTCAACTTCAATAACCTTCTTGAAAGGGGCTCTTTCACGTTTACGAGGCATACTGGTGCCAGCAGGAACGTTCACAGCACACTGACGATGAATAACAATACTTGTCTAGATCCTCGACAATACACTTGCGCACGAGTTAGTTCAAACGGAGCTTATGCGTATAGGCAAACACAGTCGTTAGCCAATACTAATAATTAGTATATTTTACCCTGCTTTTCAAGATTTGTGAGGTTTGCCTTATTGGTGTCGAATTTTTCTCACTCTTGAGTGTATTAAGTTTATATTAGGTATCTCTGAAAAATTAGGGGAAGTCATGAACTATTTATGAATGCCATTAGGTGTAGCCGAGTCATCAGGTCATCAGTAACCGGAGGAGTCACGTAAGAAATAAAGAAATTGATTATCTTAAAGCATCGGTGCTGCTGTTCCTCTACATACGACTCATACGGAAAACTTTGTCTTGTTAAGAGGCTTTGTCTTGTTAAGAGGTCATGAAAGTGTATGTGTATCTCATCGAGCACAAGGTAATTTTAGTCTGCTTGTAGTTGACTTTCTTCTAACTCTTCGTAACAATGACTGTGCATTTTTACTTTTCTTAAATGGCTAATGATATTTGTTTTACTTCCGGAGCTCCTTTCTGCAGTTACGCGCATTACTTTTCGTCTGACTAAACGAGGTGGCTCAGTGGTACACCTTCGGACTCGCATTAAGGAGGAATTTGGTTTGAAACCCGGTGCAGCCAACCTGGTTTCAGTTTTCCATACTTTCCGGAAATCACTCCAGGTGAATGATGGGGTGGTTTCTTACTAGAGGCCATGCATGACCTTATTATTTCCTGTTTTCTGATCAACTTATTACAGTGTACAAGTTCTCATCTGAATGCAACTCACCACACCTCTGTTAAGATAAAAACAAATTACAATGAGAATACGAAAATCCTTCCGTGACGAGCGAAGTGAAGTGGGGTTGCTTTTCGCTGCAGTGTTATAGTTTGACAGTGTACGTGCACGGCAGTATTGCCCTGTGCAAGGCGGGCTAGGACGGCGCTCGAGAAGTGCGTCAGCAATAAGAATGATCTCAGTGGGTGTCGGAAATAAAAGCACGACACACGACGAGAGGGAGATATTATAATGGCCGCGCCCTTGAGGTGTCCGGGCAGGCTGTGGCGGCGCGGCGGTATGGTCCTGGAGCGAGCGAGGGGTCGAGGGCCGTCTGCTGCACAGCGACCACGCCCCGCTGCCAAGGACAGGGAGGCACGCCCCCTCAACCCCGAGCGGCCGTAAACTCCAGTTCCAGTCACGTCTCCAGGGGGACACAGCCCCCCCCCCACCCCCAAAAACCACCCACTGGGCGGCGCCTTCCAAGCACTCAGGCGCCCGTCTATGTGGAGCGATTTCCCTCCCGCGTTGCAGAGTTACGCTGTTGCAAGCGAGGTTCTTGTTCATTGGTGCAAGATACCTTATGACGTCACGATGCTGTCCAAAGCTACCATGTATTAAACGTCCCGCTTGCCCTGCCATTGAACTGCGTTACAGAGCGTTTGCAATCCTGTCTTTTACGAAACTCTTAAAAGTGCGCCCAGTTTATTTAACAACAAAAAGATAACATACCCAGACGAGGACGGAATGGTACGTTAAAGTTACCACCCATTCTGTAAATATTATTTTGGAGCCCTCCGATATAGTTAAAAACGGTTTTATCAGACTGCCGTATCTGTACAACAAACTAGCCTGACACGAGCCAAATTAAGATAGGAGCCTGTATTGAACTTTGCTGCAGACTTTTCAACAATGAAATTACAGGGTCACTGCTGAAGTCCTATAGGTACACGCAGCACTACGAGAACACTGCACGCAAGTTCAGAGCTTTGCGTTTAGTGGCGATGGCGCTCTTGTAACTCGTGCCAAAGTAACCCCTATATCTTCCGCGCTTTTCGGCCAAAAAATGAGAAAAACGATGCAGACGGGCGGTTCCCCTAAGGCAATTTGTGTGCTACGAAAATTTCACCAACTTGGAGTTTTCGTCTAAAACTGTATTTTAAAATCAAATAAGTGAATATAATATATATTATTAATATATATAAATATATATAATATATCTAATGCACATGCTGGCTTTCTGTCGCCGGCTTAGTCCGTGTGTACTACATGGAGCAGCTAATAATTTCTTTTATCGAAGGACCTCTTTATAGACGACGTTAAGGGCTCTGCCCTTAGATGCTAGGACTATAGTCTATTAACAGTTAAGTGAGTTATTTTTAAGGCCATTAAAAATATATATAAGCCGTTAATAATTGCATTTTATCGCAGCTTCAGGCATCAACTTTTGATGTATGTGAAAAGTATACTCTATGTTTACTAGTCACACGGCAAAAATTTATATTAGCAAGTGGAGGAAATAAATAAATTTTGCAAAAGGGAAAATTTAGCAGAGCCATAAAAAGTGCCCACTTTACCGCTAACCGCCTATATTGCTAGGCGAGATTAGTCTGCAGCAGGACACGTAGAACTGCCCATGCGAGGAACAGTCATTCCACAAATCTCACCCGGCCACCTTTAGCAACTGTCCCTGGGACTTGCTTGTAGTCATAGCAACGTATACATAAAGGAGAAGATGCAGTCTCTTGAATTCAAAGGGCCTGGGATTGAATTACCGCCATGTTCGTTATGAAACCTTATTCCCCCCCGTGGACATCCAGCGATGACTGTGGCCTCAATTCCATCTTTTCCCCAAATCTTCACTTGGAGCCCGGTGCTATTGTAGCCTTTTGCCGGTAAAATTAAGAAGCCCCAACATTTGAGGAAAATCTTGTACGGTGATAGGCCAGGAGCGTAGATGCTGTTGAACCATTTTTACAATGAATCCACAGATTTTCACTCCATTTCATACCCGCTGTAACAACTTAGACAAACGATGCTAATGATTTATTATTTTATTAACGTTTCTCAATCGTCGTAACATCTTCTACGGCAATTTTTATCTATTTATAGATTCACTTCTAAACAACAGAATAAATATTGTATAAACAGATAATTTCCTTCTAAGCATTTCTAGTTGTGATGCCATTGAAACATATTCACGATGCATTAAATAATATTGTAGAGAATAATAGCTCATATTTATTGGAAAACAAAATACAAACAAAAAAGCTTCGCCATTTTTATATCGTGTGATTTTGACAGTTCTTTGCATATAAGTTCCCCATCATCGCAAAACGCAAAGCACTGAAATAGTATGTGGGTTTTTCTCCGTGCTCACTGTAGTTGTGCATCTTCAAGTGATGACTTAAGTACAATGCGCAGTCCAATACAAGCTTAGTTGATTCTCACCGAAATACGAGAATAGTAAGTAAGGTCCTCGTGGTGTTAGGGGTTTGATATGTAACATACGCAAAAATAATATTTGCAGTGTTGGACGACAGTAGAGTGAAAAAGTGGAGTTGGGGACAAGGACTGAGGGCGATGGAGCGGTGGAGCTATTCATGCTCTGTCATTCCGGTCGCCATCCTGTGTGCCATGTTGGATGTCAGCGACCTTGACCCCGGTGACCTTTAACCCTAACCTCCCCCCCTAAATATAAAAAAATTCTAAACAATTCTAAAAATAAAACTAAAATTATTATATCTCTTATTTAAAATATATCATTAAAATTTTATTTACTATGTCCAGCAGATGACTGATCCCTCTCAAATTAGTTACATTGTCATAACATACCCCTACCCTCACCTTCACCATTACTCATTCTATAGTATGCAGCCATCTTGGTTTTTTCGTTTGTCGTTAGTTTATACATTGCTGGAGCACGCCATCTTGGATTTAATATGTTTCCTTTCACATAACCTAGGTGGTGCTATTTTCTCGATATTGCCATATTATAACCATATATGTATATGTTTTTAAAGTGTAGGTGGTGCTGTCGGCACCTTCCACATACTGGATTCTATTTTCATTACGTAAGTGGTATTAATTTATCGATTATGCCTTCTGCTATCGGGCTGCACCGAAAGGGCCATTCCTGAAATGTACGCAAACTGTGATATTTAAATTTGATTTTTTTTCAGCATAAATATTTTTTATACAAATCAGAGTTTTTCTTAAATAAACGAAAGAAAATGTTCTCTTCAAAATTTTTTTTTGTAATGTACAAAATAAGTAAATACATAAAAACAGGTATATTAATTGCAACCTTCTTTGTTCACCGTTCGATGACCACACGGTCGACCCAGGAGTTGTAGCAGGCTGGGAAACCCCATCATTTAACATACGACAGTTCATTGTGCCGTTTAAGCACTTTCTCAACCAAATAAACATCTGGAAACTTTGTAGGCAGGATCTCGTCTGCGTAGAAACCACCACGGATGGAAACATGATTCAGATCCTCGAGGAAGTATGTCCTCGGAGCATAGCTGTGTATATGTAGACATGAAAGAGTTCAGGGCTCGAATTCGCTGTGAAAACTTTCTCGAAGATGCTATTCTGTTTGGATATGCGCACCAGGTCACCAGCCTTCCTTCGCTTTAGGCTTGAGTGAGTTCCTCCTTTTCACATCAATATACATTGTTTGAAGCATAGAGACATCTTTCGCATCTGTGGACTTCATGTGAGTAGTAGAGTGAACGGTAGAATTGTACTTGTTAACGAGTTTTGGGAATATATCCAACCACTTGTAGTTGCCATTCGCAGGGAAATGCCTCCACATATTGCTCTTCAGAGTCATGTTGAAAGTCTCGACAGTAGAAGCTTTTATATTGCTTTATGCAGATTAATGATTTATGCTATGTTTCTTCATCAGTACTTTAAGTTTCGCATTGTAGAATTCCTTTCCCTGGTCGATTTGTATATTAGTCTAGATGCATCCTTCCCACAATACATTTGTCATTGCCTCGATGACATCATGGGCATTCTTTGTTTTGACAGGCCTGGATGAGGCGAATTTGCTATATGCATCAATGACGGCCAACATGTATTTGTAGCCTGTCTTGACCCAAGCATAAGTATCATCTCCATAAGATTGGCTTGAAATAGGTTGTTCATCCCACATATCACGACCTTGTGGTGGCGGTAGTTATGTCTAGCAGACGTGTGCAGTAAAATTGGCGATTCCCAATCGACTCATTCTATGTAGCCTTCCTCCTTCAGTTCTTCGATGATTGAAATTATCTCGTTAGTGTGGGAGTATATTTCAATCCTTTGCGAAGCAAGCAGTAATTGCAGTCTATCGACCAGCTTGTTCGGGTCATCCCAGAATTCATAGTCAGTGTTATTGTCGTCTATCTTCTTTAAAACTTCGCTGCTTTTCAATACTAGGCTGCTGAAGATGTCTGCAAGAATATAGATTTTTTTTTGTAATCTTTGTCCGTATAACCACCTGTCTCAGGATTGTTATCTTAAATAAAATGCATGTGTAAGTTCAAGCAAAGTCTTCTATTCCAGTAGGTCGTTTATAACAAACGGTTAGGATCCTATGACATCATCCAAGGAAAATATTAACTCTTTTCATTATAATAAAAGGTTTTCTGCAATTGTCGGGTTGGTTGAGCAGTGTAAGATGTTGGATTTAAGCTTTGGTTCCCTGTATGGGAGCGCAGGTTCGAGTCCTACACCTGAGAAAAAATAATTTTTTAAGACATATATTGAGATAGTTGAGATGGTGTCCTTCGCAGATCGTCTGTCCTTCGAGTAAGAGCTTTCTTTATCTAACTGAGCTCGAATGAGACATAAACGAATTGTTGTGTTGTGAAAACAGTATAGAAACATACATCATGTAATAATGTTTTCACTTCTTCGGCGAGCGTGAAGGAAGGCAGATCGTTATGAGTAGAATCATCTAGTGTTAGTTTATTGTGCTAAATATGACATCAATGGATGAAGAGTTACCATCTGTAGCATCGACAGCATCGACGGCAGCAAGGATGTCTGAAAAGTCTGTACAAGCAATACGTTATCAATGTTACTACTGCGATCGTATACTCTGCTATAATATGAAAATGGTTAAAGACTTACCACTTGTAACACCGCCAGCGACGTTAAGGACCTCCGAAGTGTCGTTAGAATCATTTTGGCATCAGTGTTGTTATTGAGGAAAAACTTTTAGTCAAAGTTATACTGGGCGTCATCATGAACGTAGTCATTGCTTGTTTAATCCAGCATATAAGACGTTCCACTGTGTTAATTGCGATGCTGTGTTTACCCGTAGCGATAACGTGTATAGACATAGCATGACGTGTAAAGGCAATATCTGTCGTTCATCGGGAATCGAGTGCAAATATTGCAACACGATATTCACGAGTAGGTCTAGCGCCAGAGAATATTAAGATTGAAACTGTCAATTCGCCATCAGCTACAAGACCTACACATGTATTAACTGTAATGCTGTATGTGCGAATAAGCATACTTTGACTGCTCACAATAGAATTTGTACTATAAGATTTGAGTAAAGCATAAATACTTTTCTTGAATGGAGAATATGTTTGACTGTATGTAAGTAATACAATGTATTTGTTTTTATTAAGTATGTGAAATAAAGATAAAGTGTTTGAAAGACTATTGTTTTTATTCATTTTATCCCTTACAAATTTCAAGTGTTGTTATGAGCATTCAGTTATAAAAGTTAAGATATATATTTATAGAATAATATTAAAGACTTTAATATAATAATGCATGTATAGTTGAATCCATAAACATTCATTCTACCGATATGTATAAATTTTTTTGGAGACAGTAGTTGAATCTTTTTTTTCTTATATGTATGAACAGAGAGAGCCAACAACGTCTTGGATTGGTAAATATTGTTAAAGACTGATTGAAAGACTGGTAATGATTGCTATGTATTAGTAAAGTTTGATGGAAATATTGGTAAAATTGTTAAATATTGATAAAGATTGATGTAAAGTTTGATAAAATTTCATGGAAAGATTGGTAAAAATTGTTAAGAAATTGGTAAAGATTGATGTAAAGTCTGGTAAGGTTTGATGGAAAGATTGGTACAAATTGTTAAAGATTGGTAATGATTGCTGTAAAGTTTGGCAAAATTTGATGGAAATATTGGTAAAAATTGTTAAAGATATGTAAAGATTGATATAAAGTTTGGTAAAATTTGATGAAAAGATTTGTAGAAATTGTTAAAGATTTGCAAAGATTGGTGTAAAGATTGGTAGAAATTGTTAAAGATTGGTAAAGATTGATGTAAAGTTTGGTAAAGATTGATGTAAAGATAGGTGTGGATTGGTGATATGCTGAGCACTCTGTTTCTGTAAATGAACATTTGAAAAAATGTAATGTGTAAAAAAAATTATTATATATAAGTCTGAAAAATAAATGAATGCATTAAACAAGGAGATGAGCTAGATGTAACATAATTATTTATTATATAAAATGTTCTCTACTAAATTGAATATAATGTTGTGGGGGTGAGAAGGGGGGGGGGGGGGGCATAACATGGTATAATGTTTGAGCCTATGACCTTTCGAATATGGGTATTTGTCTTCGCAGGGTATCCGACTAAGCTATAAACATTGTTTATTTGATTATTTCTTGTATGTGAGCTGTACATGGAGATAGTTTTATTTCAAGAGTTTTACATAAAAATAAAAATAAAATAATTATAACTCTTATTGATATATAATTATCCTGGGATGGTTTTTAAAATATTATTTTCTTTCTTGTATGTTACTATGTTCACGAAAAGTGTAAATTGTTGGTGTGTTTATCTAAACTGGAGTGGTATCAAGCGATGAAGGTTTAGGTATTTACTTCATTCTGTTTATTTTTTGGAGTTTTAAGGTGACATTTGGGAGTCAATTTGGGTACTTTTGGGTTAATTTGGTTCAATAAGGATCATTTTGGATTAATTTTGGGGCAATAGCAGCAAGTCTTGAGTGAAGCAAGTCTGCAAAAATGGAATATTTCGGGGTCTGTGTGTGTGTGTTGGATGGGATCTAAGTATGATTTTTTGTAATGCGATAACTTGTCAGTTATGTTCTGTAGCGCAAAGGTAAAGTTGATATTTGCATGGGTTGTATACTTTCCCTCATAGGCTGTTGTATTAGGTGTTTGTGATCTGCTTGGGTAGTAGGTATCAAATGTCATGTCGTTGATATGCATGTCCTAGCAGCTATGTTGGAAGTAGACTTGCTCTCCTCTCCTTGGTTTTAATTCATTTTTTAAACATTAAACTCTCTAAAATACTTTTGTTTTATTTTTGTATTCTTATATATGTTATACAGTTTGTAGTTTGTTATTGTGTAACCTTTCTAGATAAGGCAATCACGTACATCTTTTTCCGCGAGACCATTGTTCTACTTGCAGAGATGGCGATAGAGTGATGGAGTATTGGGTATGTTTGATTAGATAGTTCTTTGTTGATCGATGATGTGTGATAGCTTGGTAGAGAGACGATGAATGTAGTAAGGCAGTTGTATGCATAGTGAGATAAGTAATGGAACAGCATACTGTTTAAATGACTGATGTGTAGTGCATTACAAGATGGTATGCATGTAGGTCAAGCATATAATTTATGCATAATATCAAACATATGACATTCGGAAGTTAGCTTTGGTTAGGTTGAAATGTGTAATTAGAGCGAATTTAATCATGCTAGTTATTAAATAGTAATTCCAAGTGAGCTTGGTGGGATATGAACCAAGGCTTAAATTCTCTCTCCTACAGTTGTATATTACAAGTACATTTCCCGTTTTTCCTCTCGCAGATGCATACGTCTCATCAGTTGAGCAGCAATCGATGAATGTACCAGTTAGCTTTCTAGGCCTGTATGGTATGGCATGATAGAGCATGAATTTTTAAAACATATTTTCCATAATCGATGTTTGTGATGTCATAATATACTACAAATCTGTCTCGAAAATACAGATCCGTGGACATATCGCTCGCTATACTTATTTTAGAAGTGAAATAAATTATATTACATTAAATACGTAAGTTTTATTTACTACCCCTGGAATCAAATTCCGTATAAATCCAGTCGCTGATTGTCAGAGTTAAGCAGTATGGTAGGTTTCCAAATCATCTCTGGTTGGTTGTGAAGCACAGACTGACGACGGGTTAAGACATAATTGCTGTCCAGCTATCGGGGTGTTAACATGTGTGGTTAATGCAATAGCCTGCTTTTTCTCCGAAGATTCTACATACGTGATTGCGTATTTAATTACATTTCCCAGGATTTTTAAAATATTAGGTGACTTGTCTGGGAATCAAATCCGGTATTTCCAATTATTACATACCTACTGTGTTCCGTCTAGACATCGAACCCTATACTTATACTGGTATTCGTTGCTAATTACACAGTTACCCATAAGCATACATTCATTACGTCACTACCCGAATATTTCGTAAACAATAGATATGTGATAATGTAATACTAGTGCATTACCCCAGTCGACCTGCAGTTTTGGGTTGATAGTGGTAGGGAATGGATGTAAGCTCTCTCTCGACATCTTACATGATGGAGTATACTTGTATGGTGCAACTGTAATATCCCCATCTATAATGTTACCAATAATAATAATTGTTATATTAATAATAATAAAGAAATATATTTTTGTCTGATGAAGTTTGGCTGTCTTGCTGAGAGGATGTATTTGCGTTGTGTATTGGGTGGACATATGTCAGTAGACGTCTGGTTGTCGTGTAGTGTGTACGTATGTGCATCATGCAATGGGTTGGTGATTACGTAATTATATTATATTAATAATAAAAATAATAAAAAGTAGAATTTTTAGTAGTCTTTGTCTGTTGATGTATGAATGTGGTGAGAGGACGTTTGCAAGTCTTTAGTTGTCGGCTGTATACTGGTTTGGTGATAAAGTATAAATTGTTGATGTGTTTAGGTAAATCAGACTGTTACTAATCGACGAAGGTTGGGAACATTTATAGATGTTAGATTGTGTGCGTGAGTGTGTGTGGATGGGGATTTTTTATATATACTGTTTTTGCTAATTTTATATTATAATAACATTATATTAAGGGTTTTACGCTTGGAATACAATCCAAAAATATTTTTTTTTATATTCGGAAATAAAATAATATTTAGGGACCTGTTTGAGCATTGAACCCAAGTCCGATACTAACATTTCATTAAGTATTTCTATCGGGAATTCAATTCATAAATAATAACTTTTAAAATAAAATAAAAAATAATATTAAATTCTTCGCCCGGGATTCGAAACCAAGATCAAAAGTAACATTACAGTAACTACCACTGCAGTTAACCAACTCACTCATAAAATTTTTTAAAAATCTAAAATAAAGAAAACAAATTATTGATCTGTTTGAGAATCGAAGCCACTTCCGAAATTAACTTTATATTAACTACCCCCAGCAGCTATCCAAGTGACAAATGTTTTTTTAAAATCATAAATAAAATAATATTAAATGATCTATTTGAGCATCGAACCCAAATCCGACATTAACATTACATTATGCATTCCTATCGGGAATCCAATTTTAAATAATAAATTTTAAAATAACAAAATACAATAATATTAAATACTTCGCCCAGGAATAGAACCCGAGTGTACCGAACGAGCATATGCCAAACTAACATTGTTTTAATTACCCATAGCAAGAAACCAAGTCACAAATATCTTTTAAAAATTCAAATATAAATTATTATTACATGTTCTGTCCGAGAATCGAACCCGCGTCTGTAATTGCCAATACATTAAATACCCCCATCAGCTATCCAATTCAAAAATGCTATTTTTTTAAATTTGGAAATAAATTAATATAACATGACCTGACCGAGCATCGAACCTGGGTGCACCAGAAGTGAATATGTTAAAACTAAATCATTGCTTTCGTTAGACATCGTATACTTTAATGTATAACTAATTAATTACAATTATTGGTTTCGCAAGAACTTATTTTCACTATGTTAATAGCCGATTACATCATATATTTCACCCTACCCTCTCGACCTTGAAGTGTTTACACCAGTGACGGTGATACGTCAGTCGAGCGAGGGGTGTCGTGGAGGTAAGGCATCAGTTGGAGAGCTGCTCTTGTAAGTGATTGCGTATTTTTTTATTTTAAATATTACGTGAGTCGTTCTGGAATCGAACCGGACGTACAAATATCAATTTTTTTCCTAAATTAACATATATATTCTTCGCCCGGGGTTCGTACCGGAAGTTCTAAATACAAAATTTTCCAAAATTAACATAGATGCATTACACTGGGTTCGAACCGGATGTTCAATTTTCAACATTTTCCAAAATTAACGCAGATGCATTACCCTGGATTCGAACAGAAAGTTCGTCATGCAAAAGTTTCCACTATTAAGATAAATGCTTCACCGGAAGTCCCTTGCGACGGATGCCTAACTAACGCCATGGTAAAATAGAAAGTAAATCAAAATTTTCAAAATTATATCAAATTGTTTAAAGTAGTTATAAAAAGTAGGTTATAGGTCAAAGATCAAAGGTCAGCATTTAAAAGGTAGTTTAAAAAGGTCGAAGATCAAGGTCAAATGTCAAAATTTCTAAATCAGATCAACATTGTCAATTGTCAATTTCAAGTTCAAGGTCACGAGGTCATAAATATCCAGGAACGGCACGCTTATTCTACTCATGAGGTGTCGATACCCATAGGCTACTATGAAATAGATGACATTGCAAGGTACATCGAAGATTCACTTTTCCCCGACACAGAATTCAAACTACTTGGCAATCCCAATACTCTGAAGAATGTTATCAGATGCTGAAGATATCGACATTACGAAACTGGATACTATCAGACCTATGCTCGGGTTCGAGCCACACATTTCCGAAGCTGGCAAAACACACGTGTCCTCGTGGCCCAAAACATCTTGGCGGTCACTGTGATACTAATATACTGCAATTTGGCGAGTGGCACATACCTCAATGGCAGGCCGAGCAATGTGCTGGACGAATTTTCGCCTATTGTCCCTCCAGGTTATAAACTGGTCGTAGCACCACCAAGCATCATTTAGGTTCTGGTCGTCATGAAGAGAGCACGCGAGGTGGGCGTGACAGTAGTCGACCATCACAGAGAGTTGGTGAACTTTCGAAACAAAGAAATCACCCTACGCCTGAATATGAAAAGATGGGTGTAAGATATATGGCGACCAGACACAATCAAATAAAATGTCATGCAAAACCTGCAATCAGTATGCTGCAGGTCTCGAAGGAGTTGACATTTATTTGAGAGATTTTCCTCTGCAGTCTCGGCTTCAAAGCCAAAAGTTATGGAAGATTACCTACACATCGAAGAACCGATCGTTTTTGAAGACAGCGTAACGAAAGTAGATTTTCATGCATACCAGATTTCCGTGATCGGACCATACACACTACCATCGGAAGTTCGGATAACGGGCCAACACCAAAATATCAGCTCCCTTCCTTGCCAATCTTTCCTGCGAGCTAGAGAGACTCTGACGAAAGAAGATGGAACCAACGTGGTATCGACAAATGGAATTATTCACCTGATCAATCACATCATGCATTTTCTGAACCGTATCGTGGTGGACCAGTCGCGAGATGTGGGCATCCCCTCGACGATCAAAAATTTCCTTTCGCTCACATCGAATGAGCTGTCTGCAGCCAAAATGACGGGCGGGGAATCGAAGATGACTACAGTGTCCCTATATACCCTGGAGGCAAGTTCGAAGTGTGCATCTCGCTTTCCATTCTACTGGAATTTGCCGAAGACTACAAACGAACTATTTTCAATTCAAACCAGGAATTGGTACTGCTCCTAGCCAATACGCATGTGGACACCATTGTGGGCACGGGAGAAAATTTGGCGACAGTGGAACTGAAACTACAGTCTATCGAATGGATGCTGCCTCATGTGTAGTTGAGCACTGCTGAATGTAGAAAGATGCTATAGAATCTGAAATATGGCAAACCTATCAATGTGGCTTTCAGGTCATGGACTCTGGAGACATACCACGGATTCCTAGCAAGCCAGTGCATCAACTGGATGTTGAAGTCCAGCTTGGCTTCTGAGAAACCGAGGTACATCATTGGGCGACAGACTGGAAGAGAGCACCATGTTAGAGTGAGCCATTCACAGTTCGACACATGTCGAATTGAAAAAAGTGAAAATATTTTTTAATAGTGAAAGCTGTCCATTCGTTGAAGTAAACATGAAATTTGAAAATGGCCAGTATCTGCTGGCATATCAAATGATCGCTCAATTCTAAAATGTATATTATGGATGCCACTAACCATGATATTTAGCCCTGATACTTTCAAGAGTTTGGCCCCGCTCATGGTGTACGAAGTGAGTAAACAGGCCGAGCATTTTACAGCTAATGTTATCGACTGCAGGGTCGAATTCATGACGCATGGAAATATACCTGTAAATACGTACACATTCTGCCTAATACTTTACAACCGCGTTGCATCTTACAATTGCCGAAATACGACCATCCCAACAAAATACTGTCGTGAGCGCAGCTGAGAACTGATCACACACTAGAACTATTTATTTGTCTTCGAACATCGTCAGCTTCGATGTTTGAGTAGACACTGAAGTGGAATAACGGATGGTCGTATGTAAAACGGTGGGACTTCCCAGCCCGCTACAACTCCTAGGTCGACGATGCGGCCATCTAGCAGTGAACACAGAAGATTGCAATTAATGAACATGTGTAGGGCCTATATTTTTTTTCTCATTTTGTACATTACAAAATAAAAAAATAGCTAAAAATATATATTTTTGGTTTTAATTATTTTAAAAACTCCTTAATATAAAATATTATTTGGATAAAAATACTTATGTTGGAAAATAAAACAAAACCAATTGAAATATATCAGTTTACGTACTTTACAGGAATGGTCCTTGTCACCGTTCAGTACAGGCCGATAGCAGACATCATAATCGAGAAATTAACGCCAACTATGTATTGAAAATATAACCCAGTGTGGAGGGAGACGACAGCACCACCTACTCTTAAAAAATATAAACAAATATGGCTCCACTTGGTGGCGAAATGGACGTCTCGCCTGGTTGCGATATTGAGAAAATGCGCCACCTGGGTGATATTAAAGTAAACATACGATAGAATGGTGGTATAGGTCTTTTTCCCATATATCTGTGGTAGCGTTCCTAAATTTAATTAGGAAAGAGCCAACTTTGGATAGCAGCAATGCTAAACATTCCTATATTTACAGTCCTTTATCTGGTATTATTTCCATTCTATACAGGTTAATATCTACCACTGTAGTTTGGAAAGTTTACTTGACATTTTTCATATAGTGTATGTTACGAACGCACACGACGAGCGGCAAACGATGCTCACGTGTATATTTTGTGCTCGAAAGAAACTCCACTTTTAGAATCAGTGATTTGAACCAGTGATTTCGCTATAGCGGATAATATTCTTTTGCGTATGCTGACTGACACGTAAATCCGAAGTATTTTGTTTTCTACTTCAGCGAATCAATTTTTCCCAAACATTTTAATTTCACTGATTGAAATTTTTACAATTTGTAATCAGTAATTTGGATGCACAATGGAAAGTATCCAGTTTAATCGGACACGGAATATTCTGGGGTAGACCTGTCTACAGACTTAAGTGTCACGCCACTGGTGCCTAGTAATAAATCCAGACCATCCCATAAGTAATTAGCTTAAAATCCTTAGTTCGACTGCCCTAACCACTATGGATAAGGGGCTATCTACTCTTTCAGAAACAGATGCCCGAGTTAGTCTGAAAAAAGCAATAGTTCATTATCTGTGACTCGGCAGAAATTTTTCAACTATTTTATAATTCAAGACATCCTTTCCTCAATCAATGGTTTATCGAGCTATTCGTCACGTAACTGGTCGTATCTAAAACCCCCTTACAAAATTCTTAAATATTTTCATTTTTTATGATTCGGTCTAAACGAGATTGTTTCAAGTAACTACATAAAATAGGATATTGTACCCTATATTAGCATATTTCAGGCTAGGCTAGTCGTATAATGATAGTTTTTTTATTTCATTTAATCCAAAACAGTGGCATCCTTTAACAGTCACGCGGAATCCTGCTAAAAACTAAGTGTTTTGGCCACGAGCTTTGTGATACCAGGACGTTCAAGCAAAGAACATAAATTAAGAACAGTTTATAATCAGCGCGGGATAAATAAAACAATTTTTATGATGGCCGGCAAGTATCTCTAGGTTAGTCGGGAGGAACTTGGGGGGTCATTGTGTTCATGATTTTATTACGTAGAGTTTTAAAGCTTGTGTTTGCCCACGGGCGACTATTTTTTGTCGACAAAAGAAGGATGAAGTGGGAGAGGGAAGACAGCTAAAGAAGAGCGGGGAACGTCGGAGAACCTTGTAAACGACTAGACTAAAGAGCTAGGGAGAGTGACCGGGGGGCAATAGGCAGACATAAAGACTGCCAAATGGACCAAATACCACCCTTCTGGAACGAAATAGAAGGTGGATACTTTCCTTTCATCGCAGCAACCATAAATCATCATTAGGGAGCGAAACATACGGAATCATTACACATTAAAAACATGTAGAATGGGAGAAATGGAGAGAGGAAGAGTGAGGGAGGGAAGGGACTTACAGACAATAGCTAGCGAGAGAACGTCCCAGCATATGAACTTGTTATTCACAAAGCGAGGCACTTATATCTTTCTACGTTCCTCCTCCTCCTCCCAACTTCTATCAGTAAGATTTATTTTTTGGATTTGAGTTTTGTTAGCCCCGAACTGCCACTCACTATTCTTTTGACCCGAATCCTTGGTGGTCTGTTAGGTACAAAGGCTGGCACCAAGTTACACACTCATATGACCGTTGAAGTCTCCGTGTATATTTGACACGTGGAAAAATTTTCGTGGTAGTAGGTTGATACTTTCTGGAAAAAAAAAAAGAAAAAACCTTATATTATTTCCTTTCAAGATTTAGATTTTATCAACATAATGTATATGGTATAAAATTCTTAAAATTTTTCTCACTCATTTAATGTCAGACTAAAGCAAAAATATATTTATAGAACACGCGTAATTGTTCACAATCTGTAGAATTTATGTAAGCTAGGCACAGGGTTATTTACGTGTACGTATAACAGTTGGTGAATAACATCATAAAAATATACAAGAACATTTTGAGTTGATTATTTTACGTTGTAAACCAGAGAATATTACCAACGTAACTAAGGTTTTGGGTTAGCTGATTTCCGATTTTGAATGCCGTTTAATTTTACTTTAGCGGCAAAATTTTCTACTTTAAATTTACGAATTTTATTCGCTTTCATCGTTATTGAAATACAATCAATATTTTTCCACTGTAGTAAACGCACGTGTTGTGTATCATCTGGAGCGGTACTAAACCGGTTTCCCCGAAGTGCTTAAAACATGTATAAGTGGAATGCGCCTCGGCTGGGCGAAGCGGGTTTAACAACCTCGCAACCTTGTCTCCTTGCCAGAGCAGGAACCACAACACAAACCAGTTTGCATTGTTCTGGGTTGGTGCCAAGTGCGGTTTTGCGCGTGACGCGAGCATTCTATTTTGTTTACTGCTGTCATAGACGTTAGAGGCTATATATTCTTCAATATACATGGCCGTAGCTTTGAGGGAAATCGTAAAATTTTGTGAGCGCTCTCGAATGTCAAAGTTTTGAAGAAACATCTGTGCTGAGTACACACTGACATGCACGTTTCGTTCAGTAGTTTGTTGAAGTGATATGCAACATGCGACTATATGTTTCTTTACGATCGCGTGTTGTGGGTGGATGTTTAAAACTCCTCGCTGACGAATTTCTCATGCACTTGTGAACCTATCTAGATTCTCTGGTCTGTAATGCTGCGCTGTACTGTATACAACTTCACATAAATATGGACTTCCGCAGCGTACTGGAAACAAATATAAAATTTACAACATGTAAATTATATCGTTATAAGATATATATATATATATATCCATTTACTTGCTGCATATACATGACAGAAAAACATTCCTTAAAAAATAAAAAAATAATAAAGTATAATCAGAACACAAGAAGTTATTTTGACATTCGAATATAAAAAAATGCACTGAACCACTTTGGAATGCAATATATTTTTGATAAGTAATTGATAAGTTGTCAATTTGTTTCTTGCGGTTAGAAAGTCAAAATCTTGGTTCATCTACTGTCAAGTTTTTTCGAAGAGTTGCAGGTAGCTTAAGGAATAATAAAAAATTTCTGCAACGATCAGAGAGAACAAAGATTATCGGGAGCTGTCAGGCTATTATGTCCAAAGGCGGGGAAACAATGGGGATGGAATGTCAGTCATCAGTCAGTTTCCTCCAGTAGAACTGACAGCGTCGGGACTGTGTCAGCCATGTTGGCAAGGACATCTGACCAGTCCTGAAGCCAACATTCAAGAGAAAAAATGTCCCAAAAGATCATGCAAGCGGGATAAATAATATTGCTAACATTTCAATTGAAACTCTGGATTCTCGTCACATTTCACGTACACGATAAGTGATCAGTCTACGAACGATTTCTTCTGAAACATAATACTGCTACTCGTTAAGCTGTATAAATTTGATGTAAAAATAATTAGTCCCCTTTTGAAACGCACGCTCAAATGACGAAATGTTATTTGAACATTCTGACCTTTATACAAATTTGAAAATTTTCTCGAAATAATTTTATTGTTGTAGTTTGCACTGTTACCAGCGAGTATAGATATAATCTCAGTTTCCACAAGGCAAAATATTGTTACAGTTTCTCTCTATAAATCAAGTGGGCTAAACCAAATTCGTTAAGGGATGGAGTTCTTAATTAACTAAACGAATTAATTATAATTTTCTAATTTCATTTACATTAACTTTAAACAAAATTCTCCCGACTCAGCATCTCACAATAAATTGATATCATATACTGTTTACCATTAATTAATTCAATTATTACACCCAACAGAGTGTATTAATCTTTTCAATTATTTTATAAATCACGTGTCCATATTTGACAGTTTCAATATTTACAATAAAATCCGTATTACACGTCCACTCAGTCCCACCTCAGTTAATCCATGTCCCGTCAGTCCGCAATGTTTCAGACTTCTCCAAGCGTTCTCATGCACAGTAGGCTTTACTCAACGGGTTTCACGCCCTCTCGTCTATTCACACCAAGAACACCCCGTACGCAGTCATATCGCACCTCAATTTGCGCCCACATTCGGCTAGATGGCCTTCGCCAAACACTGCTGGCTGGACTGCGGCGGTATATATATATATATATATATATATATATATATATAATATATATATATATATATATATATATATATAGTGTCGTAGGTCATTCTCCAGAAATTTCGCTAATTCCCTCGTTGCGCCGAGTGTCCTACTAATTCCGAGAATATTCTTGCGCTTCCTTTCGGTTTCCTCAGCAGGGCGGAGGGCCTGTGACGGCAGCCAGGAGCCGAACACCGCGACGGCTTGACAGCCGCTGTTAATCATCCACAGGCTTCCCAGAAGAAGGAAGGCAACAAGGCAGTGAGCGTGTCGGTCCGGGGGGAGGGAGGTTCAAGGTGGGTCACCCCCCACAGCGCCGGACAGCAGCACGGTGCCAGCTGCAGCGTGTAGCAATATATTCAAATTTCTTTAGTACTGTGACCCAAGTGAATGTTGTGTATTGTTTACTAACCTAATGCTTACACCTTAGGTTTTGTGTCTAACGTCATGTTATTCGCATTCCAGTAATAATAGTTAAAAAAGTTTTATGCTTGGAAGTAGGGCTAAATGAAATGTACACGCGCAATAAATTTATTAAAAATTCAATAGAACAGCGGATCGCGTAACTGGTGAAGTACTTATCAGAAGTCACAAAGTAGTAAGGAAGTGCCGACTATTCACATTACATTTTGTTTGGAATATCCTCAGTAGTATACACACATGCAGAATCAAACTCTTGAATAAATGGTAGTGAATGTGAAGTAGTAGAGTTCAAATGCTGTGTAAAAGAATACCACAAAACGAAAACTTAAATAAATTATAACCATTTTTACTAATTTAAATTCGAACTCATATCGCAAATCTAACATATTGTGTTACATTATATGTATCAATTTATCGATATTAAAATAGTGTGTGCTATTATTTTTCCCTTGCTGTTCTCTTGTTTATAAGTGTTGTAGATTATTAGTTATTCTACTTTAAGGACACGTACTTTTCCATTACAACTGTCCTTCATACAGAAAGCACACAATTTTCATAAACCGTCAAAGTTTTTTTTTGTATTTTTGGCTGCCTAAGCATAACATTTGCTACCCGCCTTAGTTTAAATATCATCAATATTTTTTTATATTTTTTTTGTTATGAAATTAACTTTTAATTTTTTAATTTCTGTGAAATATCCATATAATTCAATTATTTTTATGTTTGTCGTTTTTTTAAAAAGGTCTCATTAGTGTTAAACCAGTAATCTGTGAGGTGTGCTATACTGGATGTAGTTTCTTTTGTTAACGCAACAGTAGCGTTGTAATAAAAAAACTATATCTCATCTATCATCAGAATTATTTGTCCTAATTTTACATCAACTATATTCAGTGTAGCACACATCACAGCTTACTGGTTTGATACAAATTAAATTTTTTTTAAACAAATGCCAAACTTAAAAAAATAAAAACTTTAATTCTATTGAAACTACAATGCTATTATTACGTTAACAAAGAAACCTGCAGTCCTGGTACACACATTCACAAAACCGGAATCGGGAAGTACTACAACAAGTGTGCAATGACCCATATCACTTACAAGATTTTAAATGCTACTTGTGCTTTACTGATCACACTAATGCTGAACGAAAAAAAAAAATGTTTTCTGTTAACTTTAAGTTAGTGTCTAAACGTCAGTGGGTAGGCTAATATATTCCGTTGACATAATTTGCCTTCCTCTGTTTGTACACTCCCTTCCCCTCGTGACAGCGCTCGAAGAGTACTCGGCCTGCTGAACAGAAAGTTGGCAGACGTGGAGAATCGCGAATACAACTATTCTACATGTTCAATGTTAAATTGAAGTTCACAGTAGTAACACCAGAAAGGGCTTGCAGTGTTATATATTTAGCGCTAATATTACGTGTATTCCAACGCCGGTCTCGTAGAAAATCTGCTTCGGTGGCGTCCATGTTATTTGCGTTTGTTTGTCCGTTGGACACTTTTTAAAACTATTATCTATGACATTATAAAAGGCTCTCTAAAAGTATGCTTTCTGTGTAACATATACATAATGCTAAGTGGTGAACCTCTTTACACACATGAATATGGGGTAGTAAGTTTCTAATAATGCTGTGTGCTTAGTTGCGAACATTCTAACCATACCATAGATGTGAAATTCTCCACATTTCTTGGAAATAATTTTTCTTGAAAACTCATGGTTTCTTAAGCCTTTTGTCTTCATTCGTTTCGAATGTGTTACTGGAGGGAGTTAGAATTCCAAATATACTTATTATTTTTTTCCAGGCGAGCTTAATTAGACACTACTGATTCCACTCTGAAAAGAGAACGCGAACTCCTTTCTAAATATGCCGAGAAGAAAAAAGTGCTTAGAAATAGTAAGTGATACACACAGAAGAGTTTTTTTTTTTAATATTTTTGGAAAATATGATTTAATTCCACACGTTAAAAACAAAAGTTCGATAATAAGATTCAATGCTATGTGGTTTGTAATGTATAAGGTTACTGCCTCTAACAAACGAAAGAAAAAGAAGAATCGAGGTAATTTTTTTAAGTACAAACACTTTCTCTTACAACCCGGTATTCATATTCATTACCGTTCAACATAGAAAGAAAATCATTCAAGCGACATATCTACCCATGAAACCGATCTTTCAATTTGATTTAAATACTATCCACCACCGGAAAAAAGTCATAATATTCGACTTATATATAACAATAAACCTAAGTAAACTAAGTTAGTTAAATATACATAACTAAATATTTACTTTCGACGACGTATATAGAGAAATTATTTATTAGCATATATATATATATATATATATATATATATATATATATATATATAGGCCTACAAAATGTCGTTCTCGTGTTAATATTTGTGAGAAGTCAAATAAGAAAGACGAAATAATTAAACATATTTTTTATTTTAATCACAATCGTTGCAGTTGAATTTCCCCCCCCCCCCCTTTTTTTCTCCTTCTCCCAATAAAAGTTTTCTTCAACTGCATTTGGGAGCTTTTACTTTATCAACAATTTACTTGACACTGAATTTCATATTGTCTATGTTTTACATTAACTTGAAGTATGCAAATAATTCTTCTTGAAGTGTTCTTTGTGTAAATTTAGTGTATATAACACTTAAAATTTTACACCTTTTTGTCAGCCTGAATGGGTAGGAATTTTAAGTATGAAACATTGTTCTCTACAAAGCACAGAACAAACACCTGTATCAGAAGTGAACTAGTCAAACTGTTAACGAACTCTACTAAAACATTTTTTAAAAAATCTCTGTAGTTGTTTTGGATATGCGTTTCTTACGTGGGACTACCTATATGCTATTTGTGGGCGTTTTTGCTAGTTCATATAAGATAAATATTATGCCATACCTAGGCAATGACTTAACATAATGTAAAAAAAGTGTACAGCTTCTGTCCTTTGTTGTTTATACGGTCGTAACCAGCGTTTATTAACGCATTGGTGAAAATGCTCTGAACTAATGTTCTTAAGTAAAGTAGGTAATTGTTAGTTAATCAGTAAACAACAGCTATCGTTTGAAATGCATGTTGCACTTACTATGAACAATCCATCCCGATTTAAATAAAATGGCTGTTTCCGAATACTAGCCTAAAGGATCCCTTAGGGTAAGGTACCCATAAAAGTGCATTCTAGTGGATGTGGCCATATTGGCTCAGTTTCCGAATTCTCACTAGAGATGCCGATGCCTCTCTTCACGTGCCCACTACCAAGGATACGACACTCGCATTCACTGTCGCATCCCCACACATCCCTTAGCTACAGAATTCGTTCGTCATTTGTTTATATTTTAATGACAATGGCAAATAAAACCAATCGAACCCAGTACTTACAATATCATACCAAACATCGATATTAACATTCAATCATTTATGTTCAACTAAGGTGGAAAAACATATAAGTTTGTGATACCAGTATGATCTTATGAGTTGGATGATTTAGAAATGTTCATTAAAGCATCATTACCGGAAAAGGTACATTTTCGATTACATGGAAATCCAAATACATTAACAAATTTAAAAGGATAGTTATGTTAATATCGATTTCACGGAAGAAAATTCAGTTGCAAATATGTTAGGAAATTAAAGGAGAATATATCTAGCTAATAAATTGCACAAATTGTCAAAACAGGTTAATATATTGTTGGTTAATGTATGTCTTATAAATGTTAATTTTGTAAGCAGTTCATATTCGAATTAAAAACTGACAAATACAATACACAAATTCACATGTGTTTTGGCTCCAGGTTACAAAATAATTGAAAAAAGAATACATTGATATATCTTCCAGTAATAGTTAATCGAGTGGAAGAATTAGTTGTTACAATTGTCGATCAAGATGGTAAACTGATTGATTTTAGAAACGAAGAAATTAAAGTTCGCTTAAATTAAAAAAAAAAACAATATAAGCACTAGCATTCTATGTATAATATAATCAAAATGGATATTGTGTATAATTGTCAATACAGTCATAAAGTAGTAACTTCAAATAAAAAGCTGTGTTCCTAAAAAAACATATTTTGAAGAAAGTAACTATAAAAAGACAATCAGAATCATAAAACACTCATTTCAAACAAGATAACCATAAAGTTAACACGGAACAATAAAGTATTTTTCAAGGAATTAGGATATACCATTAATAGAAATGGAAGAGATACTTTATATTGAAGATCCAATAAGTTATGAAAATATGTATATGGAAATACATATATATGAACCATTCTGAACAGGTGAGTACACACTTCAATTGGAAATAAGGATTGCTATACAAAACCACGATATTTACACATTAACATCGAAATCAAGCCTCAGGTTTAGAGGAACAATTAAAAAGACAGCTGATGCAACTAGCCAAAAACTACAATAATAGTGAGAAACAGAATACATAATTTAATCGATAGAATTCCATATCTGCTCAAAGGTGTTGAAATAGACCAATCACAGGATGTTAGAATTAATTCCACAATAAATAACTATCTCTTGGAAACTGTAAACAATCTTTATACAGGACTAATGGCTGGGTGAGTCTATTAAACATATCGAAAAAGTGAAGAATCTAGATATTGCATTCAGATTGTGGGCTTTGGAGACATGTCCAACTATGCCAACTTCACAAAAAGTAATATGGAATGTGAAATCAAGTTTTTCATCTGAGATACCCCAATTTGTTGTTAATTGTTTGCAAACAAATCGACAAAACAATTTAAAAGCTGTTAGATCAGTATTCGATAATTGTGACATGAAAAATATTAAACTACATCTAAACAGTCAAGCCTATCCCTATATGGATTTTAATACAAACTTTGAAAATGGGGAATTCCTTATTTGCTATGATATGTATCCAATGTTTCAGGAAATGTACAATAACAAAATAAGCACACCGATCCTAGAACCTGAATAATTTAAAATCAGAGGAATATTATTTGTATTTGTTGTAAGGAAACAAAACAATACCATCAGCAATAATGTAATTGATTCATGAATTGAAATAATTGTAAACACACCAATTCTGGCAAATACACAAGCTCATGCATTGGCAATTTATGATAGACTGACAAGCTATAATGTAAGAGATAAGCCTGTGAAGGTAATGACTTGAGTCAGTAGACAACAAGATGTGGTATTAACAAGATGTTTTGCAATGTGCAAGGATTTTAACCCCCAGAAAAATTGATCATTAAAGATTTAGCTATTATTGGCATGGAGGTACATACAGCAGTGTTCAGCTTCAAACCACCATTACACTGGAAATATCTAACTCCTAAATACAAGAATACTAATAGATGGGTAACCAAACTCCACCACAGTCTAAAATGGGGGAGTGGATGTATGGAGTATGAGAATATTGAATATATTTTCATGTAATACTTAAATAATTCTGAAATGTATGTAGGCGTAGTTGAGCAAAATACCTTTTTCAAAAATGTGTGGAATGGAAAAGTCATAGATATTAAAAAGGATTACAATTGTCCTTCATTAAAACAACTGCATAAAACATCTGGTTATAAATCTAACTTCTTCTCTGCAGAGGAAAACTCTCGATTTATACTAAACTGGCCTTTGATGACTGGCTGGGGTGAAACAGATAATGATGATTCTCCTCCTGACACACCAGTGGATATTATATGAGTAATATGGCATTATCTGAGACGAGACCATATTGTGGACTAACAAGTGGAATTTAGTATATGTAAAAGTACTTGGTTTATGCAAACCAATACTTTGAAAAGGTAGATTAAGACAAAAACGAGGTCACATGCTCGTACATACATAAATCAATGTGTAGATTGAATATTTTCAAGCTAATTGCATTCTGGAGTAAACATTTTACAAAATGTTTTGGAAAGTAACAGTTCTAGTGTCTTTGTAAATATGTTTTTTTGCACTCAATTGATATTTACTTCTTTGGAATCTGAAGTGTGAAATTAAAAAATAGCCAATGTATATTAGAAGGTGATAAATTGTAATGATTTTATTTCTTGCCCAGATCTGACAAAATGTCCTGTTTGCCACATGTGTTCGAATGCAAGTCTACAATCGAAGAAATGTATTTGCACTTTCCTGATTTACCAGAATGTATAATAATACAAACAACCAAACATATGGAAATTCTACAAGTATTGTCAAGGGGAAGAAATGACGTAAACGTGTGTTTTTGTAAACATCTAATGTTGTTATAATGTAATCTGTAATACAAACGAAGCAAAATTAATGGTTTGAAAATACTTTTTTATGTTTGATTGACTTTACGAATGCATTATTTGTAATATCCACATTTAAACTAATTCTGACAATGAAATATTAGTTACGTGCATTTAACAATAAAATCTAAATGTGTTTTGCACATAAAGGTTTGTGGGCAGAATATTGATTAAACATTCATTACAAACATATTTTCAATTCATAGAATTAAACTGTTTCTCACATTTTGCACTTCCTAGAATTTACCTATAAGTACCTATAAATAGGTTTAACCTGCTAGTTACATTCTAGGCTTGAATCAGTGTGGAAATAATGATGGCTTTGCTATGTCATTTCTGCCATAAAACATTTACAGTGGTGTCCAACTTACGATGCCATGAATGAATGACTTGTGGAACAAAAAATTCAAGAATATGGTTTCAGAGTAAATTTTGCCATGAACACTTTTCTTGGAGTGATGCTTTACAAAGACATTATAAAATTTGTGGCACTGATTCTATGCAATTGCCTTATGCTCCACCTGCTCCACACCTTGTTCCACTTGCTCCACATCCTGCTCCACAGCTTCCTCCACAGCTTGCTCCTCCTGCTCCACAGCTTGTTCCACCTGTTCCACAGTTTGCTCCACCTGCTCCAGAGCATTCTCCACAGAGTTTACAACTTTTAAAATTTCCTTAAAAATGCCACTACCTTTATTCAGGATTGGGAAGTTAATCGCTTTCCAACTCCTCAGTGAAGAGTTTGCCCCAGCTCAATTACGGAATACTAACCACGGTGTTTGCAGGCAGATTGAGTGATGCACGGATACATAACGACCAAACTAGTACTCATGTAGACTTTGTAAGATTTTTCTCAAGGTGTAGGAAGCCTCTGACAGATTTAACTACAATATCCCCCTACCAATAACTCTTAGTGTAAATATATCCTGTAAGTATCTGAAATTCATCACAGCAGAGGAATCCTCTACAGAAACTTTCTACTTTCAGTCTCAACCTCCCCCCATTTTACATTCCACAGATTTAGGTGAACTTTATAACTCTACCATAGTACCTTATTTCACAAACACACTTAAAGAGTTTAGTGCTCTTGGAAGCAGGTGGACTTTACAACTGATATCAATCAAAAATGGATGTACACATCTCCCAAGATAGACCAATTACCACTGGTCAGAAGTAATCCAAGTTACTGTTTGCAAGAAGATATGTAATCCAATGCTGTTTCATTACTTGCCTTGCTTCACCCTCATTGGCTCTCAAAAATTTGGTTTCGAGAGCAGCAAAAATCTCTTCACTTGCTCCAAAGCACAAATTTAAAAAAATATATATTTCTGCAAGACTACACTTGGGGTCATCATAAATTCAGCTCAACCATCTTCAACAAGGTATTTAAATGGTATAATATCATCTACAAGTGAATCAAACTTCCATCTGCCTTAAGAATGTGTGAATCATCTAGCACATAGCGGTTTACATCTAATCTGACAGTCAGCGAATTACCGATTCATCCAACATTCTCTGTGAATAAAAACCTCTCACATATTTGAGACAATAGCACATGTGTCTCCCTGCAACTTATTGCCAGCATCATCCCCAGATATAAACTTCACTACATCGTCAACTATATCATTTCAACAATGTATTGCTTAAATTAATAAAGAGTATTACTTGTATATGGGAATAAACATTTTAAGAAGAATGTGATTTTTGTATATGTAAATAAATATTATGTTTGAAGAAAGAGTATAATAAATTGTATTTCAAATTGAAAGTTTGTTTCTATTAACACCAAACAGACTATATATCTTAAAGATATGAGTTATTATTTACCCAAAATTAAAAAATAAAATATATTACTTTATTAATCTTAGGTCATAACTTTACAAAATATTTTTGTGAGGGCCATATATTTAATTGTGGGTGTGACCTTATTACATATTTATCTTGAACAATAATATCAATATAACAAAAAAAAATCTTGATATGTATTCCGTAACCAAATTACGTAATTTTCATTCCTTCAGTCTAACGACTCTCATGTTGGTTTTTTCAACTACATTCCCATATCAGAAAGCAATACTGTTTTGCTGTTAAAAGTGGTATTCATGCAAAAAAATTTCACAGTGAAATCATTAATATTTAACTCACTAAAGATTTGTGTGTACAGGGAATCGTCCACAGCACAAGAGAGTTTATTTTCTGCAATGTGCGCTAAACCATGATGGGGTTTTTTATTTTTACGAAACATAGATGGATCACGGGTATAGAAAGCCTCCTGGCTACAGCCAGGAAGGTAGATGATGCGGTCGGCAAAAGTGAGTGGTGGGTGGCGAGCACATGGCAGGATGAGGGAGGCAAGCTGGGACATGCACGGCAAAGCAAGGCTGACAGAGTTAAGTGAAACATGGTTTCTGAGGTAACATGGGGAGGGTGACAGTGCATGAAAGAGTCGAGTCGATGATTAACAACGGGTTGAGGGTAGGAAAGAGCAAAGGGTGGTGTTAAATAAGAATTTTTTTTGTCTGCTGAAGGCATACTCCATATATACAATACTAGCATGCAGAGAGTAGCACTTCAGTTCAAAAACCGAGCTCTTAAATATCTTTTTTCGTCCGCTTCCCAACACAGTTTTCTACCCTGCCCATCACTGTCCTCCCCGCTTCGCCAAGAGTTTACATAACAGTTTGTAGTGACAACAATGACAGTTATGGATCACAATTCTTGTCCCATCCTCCCCCCTCACATAGACCTGGCCTTACAAAAACGGTTATGTGTGTCTTGCTCTGGGCATTGCAATACAAGCCAGGGCAATGCTATCCATTCGTTTTAAAAATCATATTTTTTTACTTCATCAAATAAATATATAATTCGCTATACCAATTAAAGAATCAAACAATTTATCATAAGACATTCGTATTTTACAATATACATTTACCTAAATAATAGGAGTAGCATGATTTTATACTTATGGGTAATTTATCAGAGAAATATATTTTAAAATTGTTATATGATTATATAAAAAAATACAATTTTTACATATATTATATGATGATCATACAGAACCACCTCATGATTTGCATTAAAAACATTTTAATTTAAAATATTTAATATATTTGTTTACTTTGTGAAGTCGATAGTATTTCATTTTCACTGGATAAGGAGGCTTAAATTTTATTTTTTTTACAGCAGGCTGGGAGAGGAAAGTCGTAAGAGTGTAGTGTGGAGGGAGTGTGTATTTCGACAACGTTTGGAGCTATTTCGGCAGAGAGGGTGATGTTGGGAGGGGATGAGTCTCGTTTCCTGCACATTTACCTGGGAATTTGAAAATTTACATAAATAGGGGTTTAACCTTTACACCCTTCCACTGTTCGACTTCAGTGTCTTTTGTGCGTGTATCTTTGTAAAGATGTCTGATTTCTATGAGGAGTATTTCGGTAAAATGTCCACTCAAGTCCTTGAGAGGAAACTTATGAAGTATAACTGAAGTGACATTTAATGCATCACCAGTTCCATCAGAGGAGGAAGAGTTAGTGGCTGGGTTTGAGGTGACCACAAGCAACGCCTCCGATGATGTTGCCGACAGTGATGATGCCATCAGCACTGTCAATGCTGCCAGTGCTGTCGACGCTGCCAGGGCTGTCAATGCCTCCAGCTCCATCAGTGATGGCACCTCCATTGCCGTCAACGTCTCCGATTATGATCCCGGCAGCAATGGTGCCTCCAACACCTCCGATTATGATCCCGGCAGCAATGGCGCCCCCAGCACCATAAATTGCTCCAGTGACGATCCAGGCAGCAATGGTGCCTCCACCACCTCCGATGATGGCCCCGGAAGCGATGGCACCTCCAGAGCCTCTGATGATGGCCCTGGCAGTGATAGCGGACTTACCTACTACCTCAAAGTATGCTGAAGTCCTCGATTTGCGAATGTCGAAAAATGATGAACAATATGTTGAGAAGAAGAGGAAATTGTGTGAACCATTGGACCTAAACCTTAGCAGCACACCTCTTACTCAACATTCTTTATTTTCTCAATTGGCAGAATATTAAAATTTTTATAATGATCCACATTCACCACCTCCACCAGCTTTCATATTGTCTCCACCACCAATTTGTTACAGCCCTGTCACTCCTCCTCCCATTCGAACCCCTTCCCGCATTCAACTCCCTGGTCCATCTATCCTCCTATGTCCACCTCAAAAACCGAAACCTCGTCGGTTTTCATTACAGCGAAAATGTGATTGAGAGAGGATTTTTTTTAAATTACTCAATTGTAATCTTAAATACATTTTTTAAAATTGTAAATATATTTTAAAGATGTGTTATATATATGTATATATAATGTGTATAAAGTTTGTTAGGGACATGTAATTTCTGTTTTTATATAAATTTCAATGGTGAAGGAAATAATGTGACTTTTTATTTATTAGTTTGAATTCGTTTTGTCACCATTTTATATAATTGAAATTTGAGTATTTGTTGGTGAGTTGTAATATTTATTGTTTTTAGACAACATTACATACGCAATTTGAAAACCAACAAGTATGAAAATGGAAGTGGTCGAGAAATGAATGAACTCTGAAAGTAAAGGAGTAGGGAGATGGGAGTGTCTGAGAAAATCTTGTTAATGAACTCTGAAAGTAATGGAATGAGGGAGTTTGAAAGCCTAGCTGAACTTGAAACACACACAATGGTGACACAGGGCAAGGTTGTTGGAAGGGGAAAGTGGTTTGGGAGAAGTTCAGGTAAACGGACTCTTGCCCTCACATCTAAGGAATGTCTAGGGGCAAGCCTCACATCACGAGCTGTCATCAGCTTGTGTCATAAAAAACCAAAATATTAATTTTAATACGTTTTATCCATAACTTAAAAAGATTTCGAGTAGCACTTTAAAAATTACTATGACTGTGAATCAACACGTTGATGTCTGCTGTGAAGAGATACTATTATTCAAATATGTGCTGAAATTGATGGTATACACACACTTATTTTTAAAATATTGAAATTAATTTTTTCAATGCCACTTTACAGAGACATTATAAAGTTTGTAAAACTGGTTTACCTATTCACCCTCCACACCTTTAAATCTGGTATTTCGTTAATATTCGCTCAAATATATACATTTATGGTATACATGGTAGAACGATAATCTTAGTTGGGCGCATTTGTAAAATGAATTTGTTAGAGACAGTATACGGAGATTGGTTTAAAACTTATCATTTTGTAAAGAAAACATATTTTAGAATATATACGCACGCACGTTTAAAATTCTTATCGAATACTGATAGGCACCAACAAAAATTTATATAGCAACTTGTTTAGTAGCAAAAGTTTTTGATTAGAAAATCTATTTAAAGAATGGAAAAACGGATTTTCAAAAATTTAGTTTTGAGTGTAATAGTTGGACAACGTAATATTACGGTCGCTACTCGGAAATATCTTAAATCGGTTTGTTTGCGGGATATTTCTTTTGGAAAGAATTTCCTGGACTTAAAATATTTTTAAAGTAATAAACGTAGTTAACTAGACACGTGATGGCAATACATTTCATTTTCCTGGCAGACTTGGTTCTCACGGGCAGGTGACTTTTGCTTCCCCGACAGAGTGGCGCCCCAGTTGTCTGGACATGAGATATTGAGGCAGGTTCTTTGTCACTGCAGGTAACATGGCGGAGGAGGTGTGAGGGGGACAGAGAGAGAGAGAGAGAGAGAGAGAGAGAGAGAGAGAGAGAGAAAAGGATCATTGCGAGTTGAGTGCTTCTTACATCCTCTGGCGGGAAAACTCTGAACTACGAATTTATCCATGTTTGCTTGTGTGGAGAGGATCATGACTCTAGCAATGGTGTAGGCGTAGGTCTGTCCTGGTTGGGGGCCAGGGTGGGGAAGACCAGATCTTCGCTTGTTTCCACCGCGCCTGCGCAATTTGGGTTTCGTGGTTGAAAGAGGGGGTGAAGACACATCTCGCAGGATTCTGGCTGGTGGCTGTGGAGAGAGGGGAAAAACATTGTTCTCTTGTTTCGCGCCGCTCTGCATTCTGGGTAATATTTGGGGTGGGGATGTGCATGCGCTCCTAAGGTTGTCTGACAGAGCTGGAGATTGGCTCTGCAGACGACTTTGGAGGCTAACCATCACTACGTTATGTTAGGAAACATACTTGTTTTACTAGTTTCACGGAAATACAAGTGCATGTTATGTGATTTGCATTACTTGTACAACCTACTTCACAACGAGACATTGCATGGATATAGTTTTTAGAAGCGGGGCTTTGCCGGGTTATTGGTGAAACTATTCTACATTTGTGGTGAGGTTAGTGTGGGAGGGGATTTTTGTCATGGGAGATTGTTATGTTAGCTGGGCTTGTCATTGTGTGCTTAATTTCTTAGTGTAATCAATAATTTTTGTAAGGTGTTCCTTGCTTGTATTTCGTTACGTGTTAACAATATTGGTCTTGAGAGTCGATGAGGGTGAAGTGAAGTACGTATTTATATTCATGTAAGTATACTTTTGTTGGGGGATCTTTGTCAGGGGAATAGGGGTTTATGACATCTGGAGTAATTTTGAGTTGTATTTCGTTTTATTGTGTTAGTTTGGTTATTTATTTGTATGTTTTTAATTAATTAACTTAATTTAATGACCAGTTAGCATTTTAACTAGTTTTGTGGAATAAATTTCATAATCACATGATTACAGCCGTTTTAATGCATTTGTGGTAATTGCACGATTAAAGTCTTTTGGTGAATATGATCTAAAGAATTCGTTCGGTATCCTATTTGAACGTCTCTTTTCATTAAAACAAATATTTGCTTCCCAAAAAAGAAAATATTTCTCCCTCAATATGCATCCAGAGAGCGGCCTGGGTGGAACTGCTCATCAGTCATAAAAAAAAAGTTCCATATACCACTCTTACACCATCAACATCTATATAAGCAATTACAAACCACCCCTCTGTTAAGTCGGCTCCACAACGTCACAGAGGACACCTCGATGCTGCTCCAACAATACCCCCCTTAACCCTTCCAACACAAATAAAATATAAAAATTTGATACCAAACTCTAAAAAAATGTTTCATATAATTTTTTATTAAACAATGACACTAATTAATCTAATTAATTAATTAATCGAATTAATTAATTAATCAAATTAATTCCCGTATTACAAACAATTTATGGTTAGGGCTTAAGGCAAACCTATTCAACACCTTACTCTGAATAAGAGGCTACCGGTATCAACAACCGAGCGCGTTGCGCAGTGGTAACTCACTGGGCTCGCGAAGACCTGTGTTCGTTCCCTGGTCTGGACATAGATTTTGGTTTTCCATGGCGTTTCCAAATCACTCTAGGCGAACGCTGGGATGGATCCTCGTCCCTGTGCAACTTGCACAGTCTCTAATGACCTCGGGGTCGACGAGGCGTTAAGCGCAACTACCTACCTACCTACCTCAGTATAATTAGTTATTTGTCACAACTGCCGAGTGAAATTCAATATACAATGAGTTACTTGGCCACAGTAGAATGTCTAAATCTGTATAAGTTACTCGTAAACACGTGTAACTTGATTACGGAACTAATCCGCGGGATTTCGTTACCTGCTGTGGCTCCGTTCGTATGTCTTTATGCATTTTTGTTTTGGTGCTCTTCTGACTTCTGGATTTTCTTTGTCTCTACCTGTAATCTTGTTTCTAAATAGTAATTATAACATAAAAAAAATTTGTTAAAAAAATATTCTTCTAAAATTTGTTTTCAGAATATAGTACCTACCTATTCGTAGTTGTGAACTGAGTTCAGTGTCGGGTGAGCATTTCTTTTAAGAAACAAAAACTATCTAACTTTTATATATTTTGAGAATCTGCTTTCGATAAACGTGTCTTCCGGCTAAAATTTTTGCATGAAAGGCTAGTAAGGAGGGGTACGAGATTTATATTTATAAAATCATACTCGAATTGAATACTTAACTTTAGCAAATATGAAACTGAAAATGTGTAAGGTAGTTCGCCCGTAAGTGTGAATTGATCTCGTTCACAATAACCTCGAGCTACCAGATTTAAAAGCAAATGTTTGATGTTTTAAATGATCCCACTTTTTAGCAGAGTGTCTACGATATATCAATTTTTTTTTCTTGACAGATGTTGTAGTCACCAGACATAGCTCCTATAAAATATAATTTTTCCAAGATATACTTGTATACTGTGCTTAATTTTAAGATTTTTTTTTCGGAATCTTGCGAATGCCTCGTCTGAAAGGGCCTAGAACTTCAAATAAGAATGTGAACTATATCTGATTTTGAAGTATCTGTAATTATTAATAATTATACACTTTCCTACAGCCTAACGTAACGGCTTCCATTTATACTTAAAATTATTTATTACCGTAACTAGATAGATAGATCATTATTTATTACTTTTTGTCAGAAGTATTTTTAAAAAAGAATTACGAACGTGATTATTTACATTTTTAACATACAGGGCCGATGGCATGCCCACATTAAAATGTTGAAAACAATATGGCAAATGAAACTCAAGCGAGCAGCAACAATGAAACATGACTTCTTGGAAAATAGAATGACCATGCATGTGGTTAACTTAAGCAAGATAGTAAAAACATTGATCCAAAACGTAAAAAGAATGAATGGAAAACAGAACGATATCATACTGTAGGTACCACAGAAGCAGGTGGTGTAGACCGAGAGAGATGTGATCTGTTGCTAAGCTGACAAGCGGGAAAGACCCCCCCCCCCCCCCCCCGCAATATCTAACAGGATCGGATATACGGGCTCTAAATGGTCTGGAATGTATGCTCCCCGAGGGCCCATGACAGTGAATAAGCATTGAGTCGCCGTACAACTACATCATTTATCACAATTAACATGAAGCTTTCGTAAGACACATGTACATCAGTGTGTGGCCAGATGCAAACCCCTTTCCTGTACGAAATGTACTTTGAACCCAAATAATCATGCTTCATTAATGTATCTCTTTATGTGTAGGTTCATGTTGTCTGATCCGTTTATCCATGCAGTCACGAATTACATGAAAAAAGAGAACGGAACAGCTTCATGTGAGAATTTGCCCTCAGATACATTTTACTACACGGCCTGTAGAAATAAATTACGCTTGGAAACTTGAATGCATGCGTTAAAATAGTGTATGTGCTGAAGATTGTTGCTGGTAGGGAAAGACAATATTATTGACAGGAATGAGACAGGGGAACGAAAACGCCCAACGTGTGCATGGTTTACGTGGTAGTCAAATCCGGAACACGAGGTACGAAGTTGACGCTTTGCGACGTGTGTGTCGGTCACGGGTTGGTGAAACATGTAAGGAAATATTATAGGACTTAATAATAGTTATTCGTGCAGATTGGCATGAGACAGGGGAACGAAAACGCCCAACGTGTGCATGGTTTACGTGGTAGTCAAATCCGGAACACGAGGTACGAAGTTGACGCTTTGCGACGTGTGTGTCGGTCACGGGTTGGTGAAACATGTAAGGAAATATTATAGGACTTAATAATAGTTATTCGTGCAGATTGGCATCTGTAATATATTTAGCCTACATTTAATATCAGTTTTTTTTTGTAAAGTTATGTATGCTAACCTCTACTACGAACTTTAGGCCACAACATTTTTAAAACAATTGTTGTATGCATTTACGATTAAGTTTATGTAAAGCCTTCCAGACGCACGGGAACAAAAAACAGTCGTGAAATAGTTTTATAGCGCATAAAAATAAAAAAGGAAATTTCAAAATCCACAAATTTGACTCATAAATATTGAATAATTTCCAGTTTTTGTTTTTTTTTTGTCTCAGAAATCCCCTTTGAAAAGATAGTTTAAATTTTGCGTATGGTATCAACAAATAAGAGCAAGACGAAGAGAGTATCCATCGCCGCAGCATACACTCACATTCAAATACACATTTTTCATCTGAACTCGTTTTACTGGGTGTTAAGTGCCACTTGAGGGCATCCATCAGTCTTAGAAACGAAATAAGTATGTTGCTACAAAAAGCGCAAGATCATTGGCGACAGTGGTTGCTAAAGCGTCACGTCATGCTCGTGTAGCGAGATGGCAATGCGAAGTTTCGAGTCCAGATACCGGAACAGTTAAAACATTTCTGTACACCGAGTCAGTTACCATGTAGTTTGCAGCCCGCTTTAATTAGGATGCTCTATTTTTGACTTCACTCTCTGCGCGCAATCGCGAGATATTGAACCCAAAATAAGTTTTCTTAAACAACCTAGATTCCTGGAATATGGTCACTGTTATTATAGCACCTTAGTAGATAGTCCTCTCCTTAATATGCCATCACACATGGTAATAAGATGACCGGGCAAAGTTGCGAAAGTGATCCCTGGATAGAAAAAGGCTGCTTGCATGCTGAAAGGCTTCCTCCTTCCATTTGTGGCGACGAGAGTATATTGCGTAAGCCAATACGAATACAGGCCCAGGTTACAGGATGCTCTGAATATATGCTGCAACTCTTTGTAATCAGTACAGACTCGTAGCTGAATAACAATACGTTTAGACTAAGGACGAGTTGAGTTGAGAGATTTCGGCGGCTCTTAACAACGAGGTATTGAGATCCGATGAGGCTGAAATGAGGTAAGAATGGAGCAGCGCCAGAATGCAAGCAAGGGCGGGGAAACGGGAGTTCCCCTGGAAAACCCGCCGAGCAGCAGCATTGCCCAGCACGATTCCCACTTGCAAAAATTCCGGGAGTGGCCCGGCCGGCGATTGAGCCCGGTTTGCCTTGGTGGGAGGCGAGCAGTCAAACCGCTCAGCCACCGCGGCCCCACTAAGGATGAGGCAGGCCTATTATCGTCTCCTGCGCATAACAATAACCTACCTCAAACTAATACAGTTTTCAAAGTAACATGTTCAACAGTGAACGTGCTTGTTTACATCTTATTTTGAAAAGACAAGTTTGAATTAAATGTAATTACATTAAAAATTGGTTATAAGTAGTATACAAATATCACAAACTGTATATGTGAACAGTGCCCTAACCTCAAATCCTATCCAATTTATATATGATAGTCACGTTGACAATTAAGTAGTTTAACTCAGGAACACGAATTAGCTGCCGCGAACCTAGGGCGCGTGCTTTATTCATTTTCTCTCTACCCTCTGACCATTTGAGTGGAACATAGATTGTTACAGTGACACAGAACAATGTGTTCTTTGTCACTTTTATTCACTAAACATACTGTCTGAAGCTAATGTCCACTTGCAAAATTATAACTGTCTATCATTACGAATTATTATTTACAACAAATACTCTACTTTACTTATTAAGGATGCATATAAACTCAAGAATGTGTAAAACCATAAACATAAAATAGATTAAACGACGTAATCGTTTCATTAATTTGTCAAAATTTGCAGGTAAGACTCGTCAATAAAGGGTTTATTAGAGACGGAACCAATATTAGCTGGATCATTGAAGAGTGGGTAGGAATCGGCCAAGGTATGTATCAAAGAACCGTCCAAGAATTCACGTGGGATGATTTCGGAAAATCTGTGGAAGACTGACATCAGTACGGCCAGACAAGGAATCAAACTCGAATCATATAAATGCGAGTCCACGGCGCCACCTGGCTGGGTAACTTATTTTGTAAGGATCCAGTTGCCACCGCAGAATTGTTGGCAGGAATGTTCCTCAGAATTGTTGGCAGGAATGTTCCTCAGAATTGTTGGCAGGAATGTTCCTCACACCCGCGAGAAATGATACACTGTGCTTGAAGTGCAGTGTCATGGTTGTACAAGTTGTTCTGTAAACAAAATGCAGCAATTTAAAATTGGCCATTTTACGAAGTCCTAAATGTACGAAATTTTGTTCCAAATTTTAAAATCAGATAAGTGTAAATATTTTAAAAATTATAACCGTCGCCAAAATTAATTAAGAGAAATTTCCAGTTATCACCACTAACATCCAAGAGAATTAATGATTCACAATTCTAGAAATTATAACCTCAATACACGATCTATTTTACAAAAAAATAAAAAAAATAAATAAAAAATTACAAAACGAACGCACCTTAAAAAGCTTTATTAACTAAAATGTATGATATTTAAAAACAAAATTTACAGAAACGGTTTTAAGCTGCACTATTTTTGTTATAAATGAAATAAATTGAATTTCCGAGATGGTAGAGTGTCACACAGTCACTTTTGATCACAATAAAAACTGCAACCCGCGTGTTTCTTCCTTACACATCATAATTCCTCGAGTTTTTATAGCAGACTATCTGTAAAGAGAGCGATTAATATATTCCCCATATTGCAATCAAGGACAACCCCCTCCCCCCCCTTTCTGGTGTTCAGCTAGACAAAAGTCATTTAAAATTTTACAAATGTGAGTGTATATAGAATGATTTTGGCAAAACTTTTTTCATAAAAATAAACGTTAACTTGAGAGCATAAACAATCTGTATATGCAAGCTTAAAAAATATTTAATATCACACACATGTTTAATGGGTACAAGGCGATTCTTAAGGGCGATGTATAATTTTAAAGGTAAAACAGAAATAAAATATATTGTATAATGGGACTGAGTCGTGTTAGGGCAGTAATGCCTACCTGTAGCTATTACATTTTTTTCTTTAATAAATTTGTGCCGAATTCGAACATTAATTATTCGAAAACGCGAAGTTTAGATTAAATAACAAATGTCAACCTTTCCGTTTATTTTAACATGGTGATTAAAAATCCTTATTAACAAAACCAATTTACCATCGCGTCACTAAGTCAATACGAAACTCAGGTGGAACGCTATTTGCGTATTTCCATCATACATTTATGGAAGTTGAGTGTTTTATATTGGTTGGAAATTTGAGTTAATGTATGCAGCACAGAAACATAGTATTCCATACTAAGAAATTTACGTATTTACAATAAAACAGTGTTTCAAAGGCGACCCTCTGCGGTAGATGTGGTTATGGTTGTAAGGGTAATATATAATACTGTATACGGTATTCACTACTAATCGGGCACTTTTGGAAGCCGTTGATAAGATATACTTGTATCCATATTTTGTATCGTTCTTTCGTAGGTAAAATTTTCATTGCCATGTGCATGATCTCTTTATTCATGCGCCAGTCAAGTGAACATGTGGAATATTTAGGAACATATGTGTTTTAATAATACGACATTGCATACTCTAAGGTTTTATGATAAAAAAGGCCCCAACTTGAATTGCCATAGATTTAAACACCGCACTCGTTGTGTAACAAAAATACTTAGAACTCTTTTACTAAACAAGTTGCCAGCATAACTGCGGATCTGTAAGCCAGTTTGTACAATATCATGTATGTAATTAAGGGCTGTAATTGCAATTGTAAAGGGGTTTTCAACGTCACCCGGTTTGATGCACGAAGGCTTGGTAGGGGACGGCTTACAGACTAACTTATAAACCTACTCAAGTTAACATCCATGCCCTGCCCGTGATTCGAACCCAGGGCCTCTCGCACCACGTACCAGTGGTGCACCAACCGACTGCGCTACGGGAGGTCGGCTAAAGGGCTGTAATTTTATAAGTACTACTTTCCAGTGAACAGCCGTTCTAATTCCTTACTGTTACAATTCCTCTCTCCCGACAATAAGTGGGCTATACCACGTCCGTTAAGGGATGGAGGTCTTAATAAAATAAAATAGTTTATTCTAATTTTCTTATTTTGTTTACAATAACTACAGCAACATTCTCTGAACTCAAATTCTCACAATAAATTGAAAGCATTTACTTTTCAGAATTGGCACCAATTAATAAAATTTATAATTACGACAAATAAATAAATGAAAATAAATAATTAAAGATCAGTCCCAGTATACAGTTTTCAACCCAATCAAATATTATAAAAAATATGTGCCCAAATTAACAGTTCGAATATTTACAATAAAATCTGTATTACACTTCCATTCAGTCCCACCTCAGCTCAGTCGATGTCCCGCCAGTCGCAATGTTCTAAGAGTCCTTCAAGCTCCCTCACGCACAGTAGGCTTCATTCGTCGTTTTCACACCCTCTCGTCCATTCACGCCACGAATACTTCGCCCGACGTCGTCCTGCAATCTCCTGTCGTCGTCCACACTTCACTTTGCTCGGGCACACTCGCTAGACGGCCTTCGTCAAAGACTGCCGTCAGCTGGGTTGCGGCAGCATATACAGTGTCTTAGGCCGCCACCTAGAATTTTGCCCAACTCGCGTGATACGCCGCGGAGGGCTGAGACGCCAGCCAGTCTCACCAGAACATTCTTGCGTCGTCGCTAAATGTATCGGAAACTCTAGCAGGCGAGAGGAGGTCTGTGACGTCAGCACGTCTCGCCACTGTCGGTATTCACGGGTTTCCCAGAAGGGGCACAGCCAGCCACTAGTGCATCGTTCCAGGAAGAGGGGAGGGCGAGGTGGTTCTCCGATTACGGCGCGGGGCAGCTGAGTCGGCGCCAGCTGCAGCACGTAACATTCCCCAAAAGTTGATTTTATAAGTTATACTTTCTCGTGAACAACCTTTGTTATCCATACTTTGCTGATAACGAGAAAACTATTTTAATCCATAATGTGTGGACAGGATATTTTTCTATTCCAGATCAATGAATAATAATGTGACTAATTTTCGCTGTTTCCCATCCTCATACGAACTTACAAAACCAACACAAGTGACCTTTATTTTTAAATGTCCAAAGCCTGTTGAACTTACAAAAGAATCAAAACCGTTTCAGTATTACACCCGACCGCATGCCAGTGTACCTTCATAACATCCCGTGTAATTAACCAGGGCGTGGTCCATTGTGCTGCAAACATAAATCATCTGAACACATTTTCGACTGTCGGGGACAGACGAGGTCCCGATCTCAAGCACCGGAGACCATCTACCACCCAACATAAGGGCGCAGTTATAAATCTCTGTAATTTAGAATTAGAACTGGTTTGGGCCAGGGTCGTCGAGGTTTCGCAGGCAGGCTCTTGCTATCGAGGATTGTGTCTACCCCCTCTCGCTTGCCAGTCGCTTGCGGGTGACTGATGACGTAGCGGCAGCCTATCACTAAATCACCCGCCGAGTCAATGTGTCAAATGCGCGTGCGTAATCCACGGCTTGGGTGCGCCGAGGATCTAGGACAACTTGGGTGGTGGCCATCTCCTCAGATCCTCGCTATAGCTCGTTCACGGTTATCTGAACACATTTACAACCCCGATTAATTAGTTTTCTTGCCCTCTGTGTGTCGTTGACATTATCGTATCGTAATCTTAATCATCAGTAACCATTACACGAGCAAGAAACATAAGTATGCTCTGTTACACTAATTATTACACTTACGTGTATAAACAAAAGCAGATTTTAGTAACAGTCGATTAATATACATTCTATAATTTTTTTGTTATAATTAAGGAAAAAAGGTTAGACATTCACAGTTTTAAATAAGCTTCACGTGTGTCATAGGAAACCAGATTAGTCGACATGAATATACTAATACCGCGTGGTTCAGTCGAATAAAATAACTAAATTGGTATGTAGCAACAGCCATTGAACAAATGAACTCTGTTCGAGTACGTAGAAGATTGTGATGTCTAGTATGACAACTTATAATAACACGAAATTGTAGGTTCATTATCAGGTTAAGCATAGTACTTTTATTATAGAACTATATGATCTAATTCGCTGCCAAAATGACTGTGAATACGCCGCTCAGTGCTTACCTTAAGTTGTTTCCAGTTTGGTAGGTCAATTTCAAAGACCGATTTTAAAGTTTATATTAAATACTAAGCAGGTTTAATACATCATGGAACTTTAATATGTTGGCAGGGGTCATAACCCAATTTGAACGCTGTCCCTCCTGAGCAGGGCTTGACTTTCAGCCTTAAATACACCTTGCTGATTTGCGGGCGAAACAGTTATCTCAATTGAACTACAAGGCTATTTTAAGTTAATTTGAGTGAAAAACGGGAAATTTTGAGGTAAAAAGGATAATTTTGACCAGCTCAATGGCCGTCGCCCGGGTTAGTGACAACAATGCACGATCCACAACCCAACGCCATGTGCTATAAGTAACTTTTCTCCTTTGGTTCCGTCGTTGTTAATGTTTTGGAACTGTGTGTAGTAAAATCATTACGTACCTAAAAAATAGGCTTTTCTTTGAAGAAATACAATTTTCTTCTAATATATGAAGTATATAGTCTCTTGTGTAAAATAAACGTGATGGGCAACCAGACTTACTGCAGTTATTTAGAATGAACTCTTTTTCGAACAACAAAACGTCAGTTCAGATAGATTAATTTTTTTGTTTAAAAGAGAGCAATATCTCCTAGTGCGAAGGAATGTCGCCTTCAGTCCGTATGCAAAATTCTCGTTGCCGAAAATTTCTAAGAACTCCCGCGTTAGGGCACTCATAAAAAATGTGAGCCTATCTGGTGCTTGGGAGCGTCTTTTTCTCTAGACGGAGGTGTTCCATTCTCATTACGTTACGTCAACTGAGACTCCTTTCCGTCCCATCTTACTGGTTGGGATTTTCTTACTCGGTATACGTATACAGTCTCTGGCTATTTCCGAGAGTACGCGAAGTAGCCTACTTTATTGTCGTCTGTGAGACGCGTTTTCAGTTATTCAGTATCGCGATCGCATGGTGAGCAGTCGAAGAGTGCGCTTAACGCCGACAGCTGCCCAGAACTTACGAAAAGAGAAGAGAGAGGCTAATTTATTGCGTTCAGGTGTGCGCGAGAACCTATTAATTTAAGATAGATTTTTCGGCCAGAAATAGAGGTGTAGAACTATCGTTTAACACATATGTTTCATTTAACGGTCTCAATTTTAGTGTGCGATATATGTTCTCATAGTGCTTATAAGTGACTCTTGGAGCGCAATGTGTCTATATTATTCAATTGCAGCTGCTCAATTTTCCTTTGTTTTACACCTCTTAGTACTCGTGAGTCGCGAGTTAGCCACAACAATACATAGTACAATTTTTGGAGCACTTTAAAATAAACACTTGAAAAGACCACCTGACGATTACTCTATATAATTTAACGCCAAAGCTGACACTGGTGTTAACAGCAAAGATGGAAGAACACTAAGAAAATTAGATGTGTGTGTGTGTGTCTATATATAGACACACACACACAAATACGCATGCGTGTTAAAACAGGAGAATACTGACTGTCATCAGTTATCGACGTTTGTCAGACACAGAAAAATTAATTAAAAACATAATGTAATAATAACTATTTTAATTTTTTAATTTATTGTTAGGGTCGCTATCGTACAAATGAAAAATGCGCTATTGAAGTGGGAAATAAAAGAAGAGGGAGTTTATAGAAAAATATTGCAGTGTACTAAGATGGAATCCCGAGTGTATGGATGATGAGTTACTGGATAAAGACTACTACTACAAGTACTGCCGCTGTCATGTACACATTAAAAATAGTTAAGCCCCACAGGGATTTTTGAATTACTAGATTGCGCACGACCTAAGAGAAACTTTGAAAGGTGTAGGTGTTATATTCGGGGACAGTTTAGCTCACACAGCTCTCGAGTTTTGTCGAATAGCTGACACACAGGTTTATTACCGAAGGGTAGGAGATTCTGCAGGTCGACAAAACCCATTACACTTAATAATGCGTATCACACGTGCTCCTGATTCAGAGGCTGCTCTGTCATCTTGAGTGTATTGTTGGTTGCCAACCTGCAGGCACTCCACGTTTTCAATGCATCAACTTCAGACTTGCACCGCCTCTAGCATTAAATTTAGACCATATGTCGTGTTAATGTATTCCCTCTACCTCCCCACACCACCCGAGGTATAGACTTTCAGCCGTAGTCTGACAGCGGTGTTCGGTTTACACCTCAGTAGCTTATAGAACTCATCTGGAACACAGCGAGTGTCTGACTGAGCACGTGGTTCTAGCCGATAATGGAGCGTTCGTTGATCTGGGACAGACCAGAGTGTTTTAAATCATTTTTTTAAATAAAATAAATAGGAGTTTCCATAAGTTAGATGTCAAAATTACTGTAATCCTTCTAGATTTCACCTCTATTAGCGCACTTGCTTTCAGAAAATAAACTCGTGAAATACACCATGTGTGATACACGTAGCTAAACGTTTTCATACCTCTAATGACTACGTATATTGCGTGTTTTAAAATAACTTCAAATTTGAATATATGCCCAGAGAAAAAATTTATCTCTCTACTACTCCACATATATTCAGATCGTTCAGAAACGCGAAAAATATAATTTTCTTTTAGATCTTGAAGTTTGCCGAAAATTTTTTTTAACTTGTTTCAATGAAGTATCCAATTTGTATTGCCGATTTTGCTAGTTCCTTAAATAACTGACGTTCGGGACATTCATATGGATGTAACAAATAAAACATTCTATTTCAGTGAATGCGTCCGTATTTTATTTAATCATCACTGTCAGTATGCCTACTACCATCCTTCCGCAAACTTTTTTGTATATTCTGATTAACTTTATGAACTGGACGAACTGAGTGTTGTGATCTTTCCTATCTTGAGTGGTTATGTTACGAATCGCCCTCGTCGTAGCTTCCCCGGAATTTGTAAGATATTAACCTGCCTTAACTACTTTCTTTTTAACATTAGTGCTCATCGTTAGTAGGTGAGTTAAAGTCATTCGACTGATACCTGCCAGAACACTAACTGTCATTACACTACTCAATAAGCATATGAAAGACAACTTCCAAATGCTTTTGATAGCAAGTTACGTTTCAAAATTTAATTTACTTTCGCATTTGAATGCCAGTTTATTTTATACCCCCTGGAAGACTTTGAGCTAATAACGAACCTATGATATAAGAATTATCGAACATTGTTCGACTTGGTGAATACTTTTATTGGCATCTCTCAAAGTAACCACTTATCAAATGAATAATTTTGAAGGAAAAAATAATTCCAATCAGTAACTACATATACTTATACTTAATAACTAAGAAGAGAATTAATTGCAGTAATGTTAGCAGAAAATCATGGAAAGTAATTCTAAGCCTTTATATCGCATTAAAAGCGCTACTCCGCGGCTACTATAATTGCTTAATTTTTTGTATTATACAAACTAACAGTAATATTTGGTGTTAACAGTGAATTGTGTATGTATTTAATACTTTTTAGTTTAAAATACCCTTTGTAATAATTACATCTACAACTCTCCGCTTACTTAATATGTGTATATAGGCGCAATTTGCATCGTTAACTTGGAAACAATTCCAAATTGCGTGATCAGTTTTGTAAATGTTGCAGTGTTTTTATTGGGATGTATGTGACACTGACGTCTATGTGTGTTGTGCAACAGAATATACGCCGCTACAACGATTACATCTAACATCACTTGATTGGAAAGGGTAAAAAACGATACATATTCAACCCTGAGATGTGTGGATACTCATGTCAATTTAATATAAGTGGGGTAAAATCTGACAGACAATGAGACCAACATTCACATTAAGTAAACAGTAAATGCTCTCGTTTGTACAGTATTGTATCAGATGATGAACTGCTGTGGGATCCGTGTTGTTAAGTTGGCTATTTTGATGATGGCTTTGGAAGAAAATAGTACTCAGAACTAAAAGTTGTAATTTAAAATCTTAATTAAACTTACAACATTTATGGTTTAAATTATGTTGTTAAATCATTGATCCATTTTGTTCGCTATTAGTGACTGGACTTTAAAAATATGATTAGCATTTATGACAGAGTATGTTGACACGTACGAACAGTAAACGTTTCCAGCCAATGGCTAGCCTTGTTTGTGTTTCCAGTTTCCAGCCCGGTGAAGGCCGTTGTGCGAGCGCGTTTTTTCTCACCGTGTTTATTATACGAATATATTGTTGGTGTTGTCAGAATATTTAGTTGGTAGTTGATTATTTTTTGTTTGTTTTTTCAAGCATAGTTGGTTGTAAGTACCGTTGAAGTGCGTTTTGTTGAGTGAAATGTAATGACCGCTTCGTTAAAACTGCTCGTTCCACCATTTTCCTTACTGCCGTACGTAATTAAGTGACACGAATATAATTTACGTATCTACGTTTGAGTTTATTTGTTTCAGGAAACCAGCGCATTGTTGATCTTACTGAACGATTATGCAAAAAAAAATCATTTGTTGCAAGTGACGAACAAACGTAATTTTAGTGTAAACATGCAAGGATTGCCATCTTGAACACGTGTTCAAGAGGTTGCGAATTTTGCAAATAGTACGTTTGCGTATTTTGTAAATTTATTTGAAAACCGTTAATATAATTATTGAAATACACGTGACCTGAAAGAGCCGCACTCTCCACACTTTTGCAATGAGTGAATAATACTTGTTTATTTGTGAATATCATAAATTCGAGTGTAAGGTTAACTTAGGTCAAGAGAGTGTGTGTATATATTGCTTTATATGTATGAATACGAACAGCGATGTATGTATCGCGTTTTGTTTTTTCATTAAAGTTAACATTTTCAAGGTTATATAATTTAAATGTTATTTCCTTACCAGCAATATTTTTCACTGCTTCATCAAAAAATATGCAACTAAAAATGACACACACTCGTAAGAACATCAAAATAATGCCATCTCACAACAGACGTTAAACTAACTCCCCCTCCCCCTCTTCTTACATGGCTCACTATTTACTTATTCCTCGAAATAAAATTAACAGAACCCCAACAAATTTAACTCTGTAATTAAAAAATAAAACAGGTTAGAATGCCAACCTAGCTGTTATATCCTACATTAATTACTGGACGGAAGTTAGCTAACGTCAGACTTTCAGTGCCTGCCATGACAGGAAACACGAGGAAGGAGGAAAATGCAAGTGTGCATTGGACTCAAAACATTTCTTTACAAACGTCTTTTTCTTCGCTGACAAAACAGCTGCGGTGGAAGGATACATTGTAGCCGTGCTAATTGCCTAGAACTGTCAAAATGTTCGCCCCTTACAATGAATGAACACTAGTCTTGAAGGTCTATGACACGGTTAATTTTTGCATTTGGCAAAATGATACATAAGAGACGAAATTAACAAACTAAGTCTTACTATCAGAAGAGATTAATTCGACTGCGGGTAAATTGAAAACAATATTATTAACTGGAAAGTTATTGCGAACAAATACCTTTTTACAGATAGCAACTTTCCTGAAAGAGTGATGCTTGCGGCACCATACCGGAGATTGATGAGTTAATTTAATGATTTTTTAAAACTGAGAGTGAGTAATTGAATAAAAAATTATTGCGGACATATGCAATCGAAGACCTGCTGCGGAGTATGACAACAGTAATTTTTCATTTTATAACTCACCTCTATTCGGGAAAAAGGTTCGAAGAACTCTGTAGATATTCAGTATGTTTCTCAATTAGACCGACAAACTTCGCTGGGCGATTCCTTAGGTAAAAATAAGCAAAAAAAGTAGGACACATTCTACTTAAACCGAACATTAAGGTAGTTATAAGGCCTTGAAAAATACGATTTTGAAATGTATTTTTGCAATAAAACATTTTTCTGGCAACTATTTTACAGTCACGAATTTCGAACTTTTGATAATGAATTATCGAGCAGTATAGCCTAAGTAACAAAATTTGTCCTCGTGTCGCAACTGCCCAGGACCCACCGTTCACGTGTAAAACGCACATAAAGATTCTTCTGTACCGAATCATTGCCTAGCACATAGGCAAAGCTATCAAAATTCGCGTACAAAACTCTGTGTGTCCACTGCACATACGACTACATATTGTCTTCTGGCGACATATCTATTCGTCGTGTTATATATTTGAATGGAATTTTTGAAAATCGTAAACGATTCTTCGAAATGTATACGAACTGTCGCCAGAAGCAAATAGGCAGCTGACTGTGCAGTGGACACACAGAGTTTTGTACGCGAATTTTGATAGCGTTGCCTATGTGCTAGGCAATGATTCGGTGCAGAAGAATCTTTATGTGCGTTTTACACGTGAACGGTGGGTCCTGGGCAGTTGCAGCACGAGGACAAATTTTGTTACTTAGGCTATACTGCTCGATAATTCATTATCAAAAGCTCGAAATTCGCGACTGTAAAATCGTTGCCAGGAAAAATGTTTTATTGCAAATAGAACACTTCAAAATGGTATTTTTCAAGGCTTTATAACTACCTTAATATTCAGTTTAGGTAGTACGTGTACTATATATTTTCTACTTTTTTTTTTTGCATACAAAATCACCCCACGAAGTTTGGTGGTCTAATTGAGAAACAACCTGTATAACTATAGAAAAGCACGTAGAGGACTTTGTAGTGTGAAAATATGTACTTTTGGAAACATAAATAATTGCAGTTGGTTACTAATTCACATTGCTGAATCGCCTAGATAAATGGAAGTTGGAGTCTGTAGTTTTGTCTGACTATTAAACATGGCAATTCAGAGAAAACTCTTCTTTCTCTCCCGGGACATCCATATACACAAAATAAAATTGTGATAATGAAAAAGTCCCTTAAACTCGGCAAGGAACGAGTATATTGTTCCCTTACACAAGGCCGTGGCTGTAGCCTTCTCAGGTAAGTGAAGTAGTTTGCAGGTTACGTCCTGAGGAGGCGGCAGACTGACACCACGAGACTCGCCCGTGGTCGGAAATTGCACCGCTTTGTTCTTTGCGGTTTTCCTCGCCTCACTAATGTCTTGGTGACAGAGGGGATGGTCGGAGGGGTGGAGGAATTGCAGTGTTAGAGGCGCAGGGAGTGCTGAGAAGAGGTAGGCAGTTTGGTTTGTGATGTGGTCTGGCGCGACTGGCGGGCGGGTACAAACACGACAGCCTCCCCACTGTCGTTGTGGTCGGGAACCCCCTTCCCAGTTTCGTGACATTTCTCAGCGTTTTTTTGTACCCCTGCCATTACCCATTTCGTCACGAAGCAGCAGCACCCCGAAAAGGGCTGATTACTAATTATTCACAAGTGTCTGCCTGCGGGGCGGTCGTTTAGTGATTTCCCGCCCGCCGTCCTTTATCATGCGCGACGAAGCCTTCTCAATGCCACGCGCGTTCTGCAGCGACCGTTACATTAGAGCCGAGATGTGCCTACTTCAAGCAAGAGCAGTTTCCAGAACGTTTTCAAGTGTTCGGCGTCGTGAGTTTGCTTCGAATCTCGCAACGGTTTGCGTTCCTCCATTCTCGAGTTACAGCAGTTTCGAAACGAAATATTTCCATTCGGAATTATTTCACCGGTCTCCGCAGTGTGTTCGGTGCGCTGAACAAATCTGCCCGTCGTATGGGCGCACGCGAATCGCACCGACTTTGAAACTAAGTACGAGATCGAGAGCAAAAAATCTCACAAAAAGATTTCGCATTTTGAATTTGCACTCAAGAACAGCTATCTTTCGAAGTGAGATTATGGTTTCGAAACTAAAGTGGTAATATTTGACAGCTATAAATAATCTCACAACAATTAAAGTCTCGACCACCCCCTTCCCCCTCGGCCGCCTTGGCTAAGAGAACATTGTATCGTGCGCATACACATCCTTAAGAACTGCGGAATGTTTCATGTCGTATCTGCGAGTAAAACGTGCCAGTAAAGTTCGGTCAACTACACACATTTACCCTAGTACGTCTTACTTACGATAGCTACGTCTCTTCGGTACTTGTGCTAACGTTGTCTGCGGCGCGGCAGTACGATGTCTCTTTGCCATAAAAAGTCGATTACCTGTGACCATACACTGCGAACAATGATATTAAGCCACAGATTATTCAATTAGAAAAATGTATTTCGAAACATTAGATCACGGAATGGCTAATATCCCGATATCGTAAACAAGAAACAATTCCTTCAGATATTTGTTGCAGCGCTGTGAGAACAATCTTGCTTAGTACTTGCACGTCTGTCACTCGACGCGTCTAATATTCGTAGCAGAGTAAGTACACATACAGTGATGGACATACGTGTTCATACATTTTAGCTGGGATAGAAATGTTACAAATTTGTACTGTCAGCAAATAGTAAGACTTGTGAGTTTTTGACAGATTAATATTTATTCATTAAAGTTCAAATACACGTCAACAAATATTCAAGAACTCAGCTTGTATGTGTCTGTATATTATATATATAATATATATATATATATATATATATATATATATATATATATATATATATATATATATATAAGAGAGAGAGAGAGAGAGAGAGAGAGAGAGAGAGAGAGAGAGAGAGAAGAGAGAGAGAGAGAGTTCAACATGCGCATTTGAGGCTGGACAAAAGTGAACATGCCGTAACAAAACAATATACACTCTCCAGGAAATTACAAACGCAGCTGTCATTGTTAATACTTAGTATGCAGTTCTCTCTTGTGTATGATCACCCTCAATATATTTGGCATTGAATGCACAGCAGACTTGGAAAAATCGATGTGAATTTGCCGCCATTCTACTAATAGCACCTCTTTTAGTTTTGTATTATTGGTTATTTTAAATATATATTGTTTTGTTTGAAGTTCACTTGAAAGATGCTCTATTGGATAAAGGTCGAGGTACTAAGGTGAGTTTTGAACATGTGTGCGTGTAGGGGAAGGTTGGGGGGGGGGGTATATAGTAACGAAAGACGGACAACCTTTGCTTTGTGTTTAGGGTCGTTGTCCTGCTGAAAGTAATTATCATTTCCAAGACCCAACAAATCAGCGCTTTTATTTATTTTTTGCAAATTTCAATTTTTAATTACAAATATACAAATCTGTCTATGTTTGACTCAATTAATTGTAATTTCCCAACTCCTGATTAACACTGCAAAACAATTTGAGGTGAAAATCCTTACATGCAAGGAAAGCTAATTACACTTACATATGATAAGGTTAAAATTATTTCTTAAGTGTAAAGCAAATTTCCGTAACAAATAAAGTACTATTTCCTAATAGTACGGAAAAGTATCTGACAAAAGTGTGGGGAAATCCCCTTTAAGTAAGGGAATATTAACTATATATAATATAATTTGATTTTAAAGGAATTATGAGTATTAGTGCTGTTAATTTCATTATTAAGATATCCCCAGACGAATAGTAATCGAAACCACAAATCTAAAGCCGTAGATATTTGACGGTGGATGGGTGCGAACCATCGTCCTCTAGCTCGGTAGAACAGTGTGCTATCATTTTTTTTTTTTTTTTGTATTTTCGTCGTCGTTGTTGTAGTTGTATTGAAATGACGTTGTCGAGCTCATGTTAGACCGACTTTTTGACAATTTCTCAGGGCGAAAAACGAAGTGACCAGAAAATCTGCCGCAGGGGGTGGGGGGTGGGGGGTCCGAACCCACGACCCCTCGACTGCAAGTCGGACACTCTACTCCTGAACTATGGGGGCGGGGTGCTACCCGCTACACCATGGCAACAACTTAACAGTGGTAGTGATTAGTAACTTACTATATTAATTCACCACGAAAATAAAGTATCCATTTAAGTTACACGCGAAACTATAGAGGTTTTCCTTAAAAAGTTACTATTAGAAGCTAGAACATTCCTGCCATCTGAGAGCAGCTTAACAAATTACTTATTTCTGGAGCTTGTTGCAATGATTATTTTGTATAACACGTTGCTCAGTTTCTTTTGTGCGGTTCAAAGCAAAGTTTGTGTAGAATTTGTCAGTCGCCTTATTGGTGCTTTGAAATCCATATCTTTCCCAGTCTTTTAATAATTTCCTCGACATAAAATTACGCGGCTGAAGATAAAGGCGTGTATTGAGATCTGAATACGAAAACGACAAGTTATCCGTTTTCCACAGTCTCATACAAAATTTCCTATTTCCTTTTTTATTCACAAAATGTCCATTTGTATCTATTTTATAATTGTATTTTACATATTTTCTACCTTAAATTTAATTTTTATTGTTTAGTGCTACCAGCCGTCTAACATTGCGCGTCGTTTTGTTTCTTCCTCTCGTCCTCCCATCGAGATGTTGAGACGAGGAGTTCCACACGTAAGGCAATTTTCCCATCCATATAGGTACGGGATGTTTCACTACCACATACGTGAATTATACTCCACAGTGTGATAATTATACCTTACACGTAAGGAAAACTATGTATCCCACTCAAGTTTGCGAATAATACCTTACACTTGGGGTAGTATTCCCATTATTTTTTACAGTGAAGACGTGAAGTCTCAGGCTTTAACTTAACCACTATCATGTTTCACATAGGCTTGAATTTTGTGGGGCTCTAACTACTTTTTAGGCCTTCTCTACATCAACATTCAACCCTGCATTACGGAATGTGCTGAACGTACTTTTATGGATCAAACGCACTTTATCGTAGAAGTCGGTATCTTTAATTTTAATAGCCCTAGGAAAATTTTAATATCTTCGATCGGTTCGCTTTTTCGATATACGATTTCTTTTTAAGTGCTCAGCCTGGATATCATGCTCGATTGAAGACATACCTACGACTAGATCTTGAGGAAACCTGTTACCCGAAATGTGTTTGTACGGCTGCGCTGATAATTCTGAGCAGTTTACTTTCGGGTTTTCCGTCATGATACTAAATAGTATCCTCTTCTCTCTGTTAGTAATTTGTAACTTTATGAGGATGACCCGGTCATTTCTTGTTTATGAAACCCTTGTTATCTTTATGTCGCGTGATAACACTCAGTATAGTCCCACGACTTCTCCCAACTGTATTTGAGATGTGGGAATATAAACTTCTCTTAAACTTCTCTTATCATATGTACATGATAATACGTTGTAGTTTCTTTACGTTTTGGTTCCACTTTGGATGTCTGTAGTGCACGAACTACGCATCAGATGCTCTGTCCACACAAAAGCAGGCGTGATAAACCACTTTCAGGTGATACACGATGTACGAGATGGTTTCACATATTACTTCATTGTTAGTTCACTGACGTATGAATATTTATGACCAGTCGTAAATTATGTCGACTAAGAGTATTCCTTACTTTAAAATAGAATTTGCATAACAAACGGCCGGTTATAGAAAGTTTTAATTCCTCACATTGTATTGAAGCGTATGTACGTACTATAACCAACTTTTATTTAGCAGTTAATTTTTGCATATAACATTTGCAATCTCGAGAAGGGTATTTGTATGAATATACAGTCCATGAGTGTATATTCATTCGCAAAGTTAGCTATTTGACGTATGGTTTAGCTGAACATACAATTGTACGAAGGTAGGTAGGTGAGCTTAACGTCTCGTCGACAGCGAGGTCATTAGAAACGGTGCAAGTTGCGCAGGGGAGATGGATTGGGGAAGGAATCGGCCAAGGCCTTTATTAGGGACCCATCCCTGCATTCGCCTGGAGTGATTACGGGAAACCATGGAAAACAGAATGGTCGGGCCGGGGACCGAACCCGGGTCCTCCGAAATGCGAGTCTAGTGAGTTACCACTGCGCCACATCGCCCAGTCAATTGTACGAAGGATCATACACAAATACGACGGATAAAATATTTCCGTTCGACATCATCGTTGAAATTAGTATGTTGCATAAATTAACTATTTGAAAAAACTGAGTAACAACGTTATTATATTTCCCTCATAACATTCACCTGCAATGTGTATTGAATGCAACAGTTAACATCGTATGTTACGCACTAAATTTTAAGCAATGGAAATGAAACGAAATCAGTTGTGTAATTTTTGCATAATCAGCTTAAATAATCAAGGCCGCTTATTATCGCAAGGTGAGCATTCCCTCTAGTCGTAAACACACTTCGGTGGTAAGTTTGAGAGTGGAGTGAATTTTTCTTCTGTTGTAGGCACAAGCCGCTTAGAAAATGTTCACTTATTGTCTGTTTAGTTCACATATCACAAAGCAGCAATTGTTGCGGGGGATAGAAAAAGTCTCCAAAAAAATTCGTTAGCAACATGCAGACAAATATTTTACACCTGAAATGACGTGCTTACATGCCTGATTTTTGTATAAATACATTTCCACATTTCACCGCAATGATAATAAATCACTGAAAAGAATTCATTAAGGATATTAAGCACGTATTAAATATTACATTTTCAGTATAAAATGTAACAGTTTTACGCAGTTTTATTCCTTCAACAAATAGTGGCATCGGCGTATGAGTTCCGTTATTTGTAATTGGCAGTGTGAAGAAGGAGCTAGAACCTCACAACCTTCGTGCCGCTGTGAAATATGGAGGTGGTTGAGTTAAAACCTGGGACTGTATGTCTTAAGCAGGAATGGGGGAATTATAATTTATTGAGTAAAACATAGACAGATTTGTACATTTGTAAAAATGGGAATTAAAATTAGGAAAAAAAAAATAGCACTGAATTGTTCGGTCTTGGAAATAATTACTTTCAGCAAGACAACGACCCCGGACACAAAGAAGTGGTTGCCTGTGTTTTATTACTATATCACAACCCCTCCCCCCTTACATGCTCAAAATCTACCTTAGTCCCCCGAGCTTTACCCAGTACAGTATCTTGAAAGTGAACAAAACAAAATAAACAAAACAAGAAATAACCAATAATACTAAACCAAAAGAGGTGCTTTGCGAGAATGGCGGACCCCACATAATCACAACGCAATACCGCCACCGTAAAACACTCATCCATGTTTTCCTCTAGTTACGTTCTAATTTGATTAATATCTAACGTCATCTTCGAATTGTATACAGACACAAGAATAAAAGTATATAGGTCAAGTGAGATATAACATTTTATCATGGACAGAAGAGTAATTCCGAAGACAATGAAAAGATGTTACAAATAGTGACAATTCACAGAGAAACGGCATTAAAATATAAGATCGTTTTCGGAAGATATTCATAAAGTGTCAGTTTTAGTAGTTGAACGTATGTTAAAATCAATGTTTTCAGAAAAACGTGAACTAGTGAGCATGTGTTCTCTCCAAAGTCGACGGGGATTTAAACTTCTAGCACAGTCGTTCTGCATTGCGAACGCGTGGCCAAGTTGAAATTTTCAATCGTTGGAAACCTAAATATATTTTAAACATGCTTCTGTAAAGCGTTTATTAAACTTGAAGCAACTAAATTAATTCGTTACCAATTAGCAAATACTCCCAGTAAGGTGTTAATACGTTGAACCACTTTAAGTTAATTGCTGCCAACTTTACAGATAGTGCAACAACCAATGTTATAGTCCATTCCGGTTATTTCCAAGTTTTCTGAAGCCTTGCTTAAGTTATGCTTTACGGGATATTCCCCAGCCTCATGCAAACAAAGCTTAACCAAGTCTAGAAATTTAAACCAAAAGTACAGCTCACCGCATTCGTGTTCACTCAGTGTAATAATATATTGAAGAAGTCAAGGCCTTGTTGTTGAGCAACCCAAATCTCTCAGCTCAACTCAACTCAAATATTTCGTATTAGATATTACCAACACATCTATTTTCTTCCTAATTTTATTCATGTTTATCAAAAATCAATTACTTTAATTTTCAGATAATAGGCCTGTATAAGTAAAAGTTTAATGTATCCAAAAGCAAGCTACTTTTATGTAACACAAGCAATAAATGCTTGTGATACATATCATGCATCACAAGCATTTATTACTTATTATTTAGGAAAAACCAACACGTCATTCATGGGGTGATTTTTTAACGGTTTGATTCAAAAGAGTAAAGAAACCGCGAATAGACTATAGTGTTAAATTATATATACGCAACACCGAGCAGTGATAGTTTTTAAAGATTGATTTCAAGAGTATAAGCTATTCACGGTAAAATGAGCACTTTTAAAAGTGCTCATATTAAGATCTACTTGCATGCACGTTGTATATACTTCCACCTTATGCAAGTTAACAGTGTCATGGGCCTCATAACTTTATTCATACGTCGGTCAAGTGAAACCCTGAAGTTATTAGAAAAGTAATTCTTTTACAAATTTGCTAATTTTTACTCTTCGATAAAAAAAAGCGAGAAATAAATTATTTAAATGATCAGAAATGGTGACCTAACAATTTTTATTCAACGTTAATAAACGAAACACTTCTCATCCATTGTAACCAACTTTACTGGGCGTATGTCACTCAGTGCGTCAGTTAAAATTTATGCAGGTAGGAGCAGTGACATTTTTATAAGGTTGATTTTAAAAGTTCTCACTTTATCATGAACAGTCTTTAGACACTTTATTGTGAAGAGCTCATCACTAGTTCTTTGAATTTAATGTGTACTACAAAAATTTACACTATAGCCAACGTGAATAGCAGTTTTGTAATACTTCGTAAAGAAATCCTATTGGCAATTTGGTTTGGCAGCTACTGAGGGGATCTGCAGTCAACATTCTTCGACAGTCCGGTGCAAAACGCTCGAATTCTTAGGCAAAGCAGAGCCATCGCAGAGAATAAAATAAGGACGCTAAACGTTTCCTTTATCTCGCCGCAACACTGTTCGAGATAAATGCGACCGCTGGCGGAGTCAGGACGCAGCGGCAGTTTTTTTTTTCCTCCCATCGGTGTCCGACAGACGGGTCGCGCTCCGCGAGTGGCACGAGTTGCATGCAGCAGGCAAAGAGGCCGAAGAAGCAGCTCTGCCATCGCTTGGGACAACTCCGGCTGCCATTGTCGCCGACAAAAACCTGCCGGGTGTTGTTCCCGCTGAGTGATTACCTCCCAGGCCGAGGTGGCGACGCAAGGTGCTTGCTCCACGGGCCACGAAAAACAACACGAGCAAAACCCGCCCGCCTCATCAGCTCCTTCCAACGAGACCTCGCGGTCTGCGGCCACCAGGAAGAACATACTGTCGAAAGTCATTTAAGGAGAATGGTGCATGAAAGCAGTAAATTACCCCATTTTCGATATAAGTCGTTTTCCAAAGGGTATATCGAATTTTTTTGCTCGACGAGACGTAAATAATAATTTTCAACGCCTTTATACGTCGTTATATATTCACTGCCTTCATTATTCTCGGAGCAATGATAGAAGAAAAGAGATTTTTTTTTCTTACCTTCAATCAGTGCTCTGAGAATAACAAACTCAGTGAATTCGTAACAATGTAAGAAGGTGTTGAAAACTGTTTTTTTTACGTCTTGTCGAGCTAAGAATTTCGAAAATCCTCTGTAAAACAAGTAGTGACAAATATTATATAAATATACAGTTTTAGTGCGTCATTCCCTTTAATAGGGATTAGTCCCCTCCATACTGGATTTTTAGAATTCTCGAAAAAAGCTGCAGTATAGATTTTGTGTTCAGTTTTGCGGAACGACATGACACAGGACTGTCCTTTGTACAACATTTTCTGAGGTTGGTATTGCTTGACTACTGTGGTTAATTTAACCGCTGTAGTCACTGGAATAAAAAAAAATTACTTACATCTTCACAGCTGTTATTAGTTTAAAATTAACAATGACAGTGAAAACTTAACAACTTGATAAATCATGAAAAGCAATTAATCGATTTAGATGCGAGTTATGGCAAAATACAGACAAATGTCAGATGGCGGTGACTGATACTGCTTACGGCCCCCGCCTACCTGACAGCTTTATTCCGCGCCTGAGACCGAGAAACGCGGGCGAGATAACGGCTACGCTGTCGCGCGCCTTAAGAGCGCCATCGCCACTAACCGCATGGTTCTGAATTGATGTGACTTTGAAGAGCCCTCGAGTATTTTTGTTCGTGTCTGACGCCTATATTTTGAGATATAGCGCTGTGAAAAATCCGTTTTCAGCCATTTAGGAGTACTGAGAAATGGCGAATGCAATGTACGCGACGTCTTGAAAGCAGTCAATAGCCCTCGTCTGAAGCACTTGTCCTTCTCGTAGGACAGCACGTTGGACGCACGTTTAGTAATTTCTTGAAATAGACGAGTACTTCGAACATCCTGTATCGTTCTCCCTTCTCCTACTTCTCACAGCTGGTTTCAACTTCTACTTTTAATGTTAATACTAGATTCAATATATATTATTTGATTACGGTAAGAAGGGATTCCGCTCATGGAGGCGTAGACTGTCTGAGTATAAACTAGTTAAATAGAAGATTCACTAAACACCAAACACTTCATTAAAACATTAATTAAATAGACGTGAATTACACAAGATACATGAATGGATAGATAAACGTTACTGTTCTGATCTCTAGACACAAGTTCGCATTCATTAACAATTTGCAACAAGTTAGTTTTACCTGCCTAACCTTACCAGCGATATTAATTACTTTAGATTTTCTGGATTAACGGGGTCCCGATAAATAGCCTTGCGCCTACTGCCAATTTGAATTATGTTCGCCATAGATTGAAGTACTGTAGACTAGCCAAGAGCTCCTCTAGGCCAGGATGATGGTGTTGCCCCGTCTTCAGCGTTGTCGCCTCCGACAGCTATACGTCGTAACGCTCTGATCACTCTGGCGCGCCTGTGGGGAGAGAAAAAAAAAAGGGGGGGGGAGTGGCATGACGCGCTCAGATTATATACCTCAGACAGTGGGACACGAGGATTGTGATTTAAAATAATTGTCTCGCTTTTGGTGCTATACCCTGTAGTACCTTAGGCTTACCGTGTGCGGCCCCCCTTGGTGGTCGCTAAAACACTGCATGCAGCGCAGTTCAAGAGCCGCGTATATCTAAGAAGAAACGCACGCTTCAGACGAGGGATGTTTGAGTGCTTTCAAGACGTCACGTACATTCGAAACACCATTTTAGAGCTCTCCACGAAAAAAAAAACAGTTTTTTGTTTTTAACTCTCTGTACCTCATAACATACTCGTCAGACATAAATAACAATATTTGAGGACACTGCATTGGACCTGGTCTCGCCAGTTCAGAAGCTTGTGCTTAGAGGCGATGGCGCACTTGAACGTGCGTAGAAGTGTAGCCCTTATCGCTCCCGCTTCAATCGCGGGAAATAGCTCCAGGCAGGCTCCGTCACATCCGACACGTTGGATTTTCCATTTGTGTGCTATAGCTTTCTTTTAAATGAAACAACTAAATATTTCTCATAATAGCATGTTTGCATTTTACAAACGCCTTCAAATGTAGTGGCCGTATTTTACTCACGCGTTATCTGGCGATTGTAAAACGGAAAGAATCTATTAATTATTTAAAAATTAATACTGCACTAATTACGTTATGAATGCTAGACAAATGTACAACATTTAAGTTTGTTTTATCGCATAATGTACACAGCTAGGACAGTATAGTTTTAGCTTAGTTTTCACTGAACAACTAAAGCAAGCTAGAAACCAGTATTTCAACTTGGCATGTGAAACTGAGCATTAAGTCAACCACACCGCAGTCCTGAGCAGGCGGAAGACAGTACATTACAAGACTTATGTACTGTCCGCGCGCCAGCTCTGTATCTGCGGTGTATGAGGAAAGGGGAAGGCATGACAGCGAGTGACAGCGGGGAGTGGGAAGTGTGGGCACGCATGTACTATACGTAGTAACACATTTAGCTCCGAAGTGTCGTGAACATCGCCGCCGTGAGTGTTATGTCTGCCCGGAAGAAAAACACCGTCCTGTATTCTGAGGGCCGGAGAATCGTAAGTAATATAATTGCAAAGTGTGATGAAGAGGCGAAACAAAAACGTTATGCTTTCACAGTAAACCAGGCGACAGCAAGGGTTGCAGGCTACGCTGGAGTGTCGCAGACGTTAATTAAAAAGATACGGAAGGAACAGAATGAACTAGATAACAGTGGGGAGGGCGGTAGCTTAAACACGCTGGGTAAACGACGGAAAACTAGGCCGGAACATACTGTCGTGAATATTGATGACTTTGATCTATGTGTAATTCGGCGGACGATTCAGGATTTTTATATTCAGGAAAAAAGTGTCCCTACCATTGCAAAATTACTGCCCGTGGTAAAGGAGAAAATGGACTTTCCGTGGTCGCATACTTCGTTGCGTAAGGTGGTAGAATAACTAGGTTTTCGGTGGAAAAAATCGCAAAGCCACAGGAAGATATTATCTGAGAGACCTCACATCGTATCTTGACGCCACAACTATCTAGTTGCAATGAAACAGCACAGACAAGGTGGGAAACAAATTATCTGCATAGGCGCGATATGGATAGACGGTAATTGAACGTTTGGTAAATGTTGGCAACATGAAGAAGTGTTTGGCATACAAACTTATGTGAATTTGGGTAACCGATTAATTGCAGTACACGCTGGGGGTATTAACGGATTTACCGAAAATGCTCTCCTAGTTTGTAAAGCCGGCACTGCCAGTGGCGACTATCACGGCCAAATGAACAGTGTTAATTTCATAAAGTGGGTTACCGAGAAGCTTGCTCCTAACCTCCCGCAGTCATCTGTAGTAGTGTTAGATAATGCAACGTATCATTGCGCACAGATTGACAAGCCACCTACAAAGTACTCTGTGAAAGCAGATATGTTAACATGGTTAACGAACAAAGGCATAGCTTGTTATACATCGATGCGGAAAGAGGAGCTTTACAAATTCGTGGAACACGAGAATCCTAAAGAGAAAGTGTACAAACTCGACACGCATCTGACATCTTTGGGACATACCGTGGTCCGGCTTCCCCCATACATGTGCGACCTGAACGCTATTGAGCTCGCTTGGGCGAAGGTTAAGCGTGTAGAACGCGAAGGAAATGTAACCGGGGATTTATCTCTTCAGAAGCTCCGAGAGATTACTATTAAAGCTGCTTTAGGTTAAGGTATGGAAATGTGTAACAGACAGGCAATAAAGTACTGCAGCCTACAAACCTCTACATACATGGTATTAACACCATCCCTTCAATTCTACTCCAAAGATAACTGCTTCCTGGGATGTATGCAGCTGGTGTCTGTAATGTGCAGCGCTAACTGCCAACCTGCCAGGTGTTATAACGTATTTTACAAAGATCGTTAACATCTAAAAGGTGCGTCTACGGACATCCGTTCTCTGGCGAATGTAGTTTCTCATTACATTACCTATCACTCCTACAAGTTTGTCGCACTGCAGCGTGATTTTCGTATTTAGTTTTGCCACTTTATGACGTAACAGTTGGAACGTGCATTCAGACGCAATAATAGAAATGCCAGTTTTATACGGGAATAAGCACTCCTGCGCGGAAAGAAGATATTTGTTAGTAGCTACACAAACTACTTAGTTGATTTTCCCCGAGACGAAATTTTGTTGCCGATAAAAATCACAATGTGGTACACAGTAACAGGTAAAATGACAAGCATTAAAGCCATTTAGTGCTCGCTTAAATAGTTTTTACTGAAAATATTTATTGGTTGCCACCAAATATCTACTTGTCGTCCGGAGCGAAACATGTTGCTGTGAGTGCAAAACTACACCTGTTTTATTCTGCGCATACTTGCTGGCGTATTGGAAGAGGTCGGCTTATGTTGTTGCCACGATGCCACAGTTGCCCGTAGTCGTCTCCTTGCATCAGGATACGAACGAATTGATGAGGAATATTTTTGAGTAATTGGAACGAATAACGTGATCCTTTTATTCTAAGTAAGTAAATGTTTCGAATAAATTACTCCTAGAATAAACTTTCTGTGAAGCGAAGTGGTAATTTTTTTGGCATGTGTGGCACTCGTTAGAGATGTGGTGGCGCAGTGGTAACTCAATGAACTGTCGTTTGAAAGGGCCCGGGTTCTATTCCTGGTTCGGCCGTTCCGGTTTTTGATTTCAGTAGTTGACGGAAATAACTCCAGGCTATTGATAATGACTTGACTTTACATACTTTAATATAAAAGGGGTGCACATAATTTTTTTAAGAAGTTCTTAAACGCGTAGACCAAACATCTCGTTAAAAGCACCACAATTAGTGTTGAAATCAGAAACACATGTAATAGTAGTGAGAATTACAAATACGCACGTGCCTTACCCGGGACTAGAACCCAGAAAACCTTATAAACAGAGCTAGCGTGGAATCAACTGCATTATAGTGGTCGGAATCGGAGCATCAACTTCTGATGGAATTAGTTTAAGGTTTTGAATGATAGTGTTTACTAGCCTAAAATATTTACAGAACAGTTATTTTAAAAATAAGTGTCTGAGCTTCCTTAAAGACGTAAGTTTGCATGGCCTACCGTTGTGCTGATTGTACGCCAAATTTGGTGGGAATCTGTTGTTGGTTTTCTCCGGAGGTATAACATAATATTAATTTGTCATGCGACGCTATCTCTTACAGAATGGTGGAGAAAAGAGGCTGTGAGGACTCAATTAATGATACACACACGCGCATATATATATATATAGTGTGTGTGTGTGTGTGTGGGAGACCGAGGCTAGTAGGTACACTTATCAGAAAATTCTTTTTTATTTATTCTGATATGTTAATATGAATCATGACTTAGCAGATTCAAACATCAGCATGTTCGAAACAATTGTTCACCACAACGTTTTTGACTTTTGAGTTAGACCGTGTTTAGTTTAATGATGAATTTCCCTACTGCATGTGTGCCAACTTGCCCCATTCAATGCTGCACACACAAAGGGGCATGTTGGCACTCATCACAAAATTAAGATATTGATAATAATTTTGGTGCTTAAATAATAACAAATTAATAATTTTGCAATATACGACAGTTTCTTTTGCTCTTCTTACTCAGAGTTTATTGGCAAATAATAATACTGAATTTCTTGTAGACGTAACAGAAACTGAAATTCTTTCATTTACACGTTAGTAAAAATCGAATGGTCAATATTTAAAATGCAGCGTTTTATTTAACCATATTTAGGAGACTACAATGTAGGTATTTAATTATTTATCCAGTATTTTCATTCTGCTTACATACTCCGCTAGTAATGTGCCAGCTAGCCTCAGTCACACTACTGAATTTTACGTGGCTATGCTTAACATCTGGAAGACCTGTCCCAGTTTTTAGTTATTGTTTATTTGAAGATAACATGTAATGCTTTTTTAATAAAAGTGCATCTTATGAAAATAGCATCTAACATTATATTTATAAGGCACTTAAATTATCGCAGAATATTTGCTCACAGAGTGAAACAATTGAACAAACGATCTCACTTGCGCACTAACAAAGAATGTTGTGTGTAACTATCTGAATCTAGGGACCAAGCCTGTGCCCACCTGCTGCTATCTGATGTTAACTTTTCGAGGTGTAAGCAGTGTGCCAACTTACCCCTGTAGATAACAAGCCCCGGTCTCCCCTACTGCCAGCAAACAAAGTTAATTTAGAATTAATCACATGATTTTTACGGTATAGCAAACTAATAAAAAAGGCTATGGCCACCATTTGGAAAATAAGTGTCTGGCATATTTAAAAAAAACTAGCTCACCTTTTTTTGCAAAATTTGGTAGGAATAGGTTAATTGTTTCCCTCGGTATGTCATAAAAACTTGATTTATTCACGTGACGTTATCGTACAAAATCGCGGACAAAAAAAAGACACGAGTATACGCATTTAATAGCTGCAATATATTTTTGTGGCATACAAAGTTAAGTTTGAATATAGCGCATGGTTTCGACGATATAGCATACTAAAATTTTTTTTTATATATCCACCATTTTGAAAATATTTGTGTTACCAACTTAAAACATACAATTTTACAATATCTGACGCAGTAGTTCTTATTAAGAGATTTGGTAGGTATCGATTATTCTTGAGATGCTATTTAACAATTTTATTTGTGTGGCAATACCTTATAAAATGGGAGACCAAATATCTATGTGTTGGAATATGTAGTTAATCTAATAGATAGGCCTACTTTCAGTATGCAAAATTTGGTTAAAATTGGTCGAACGGTATGGTAGATATGCCAAATTATATTAAAATATTTGTATTTCCGCATCTTGAAAATAATTACATTGTAGATTTAAATCACACAAATTTTTACATGACCTACCAAAGTACTACTTATTTGCCACATTTAGCGGGAATTAGTTGAATAGTTTTTGAGGTGTAATGTACTTGCTTAATCTTTTCATTTAGTGCTAAAAATAATTTCCATCTCAGTGCAATGATTACATGATGTCCTGTCAAAATACAAACAGGATTTGGTTAAATCGGTTGAACGATTCCCGAGTTATAACATATCACTCTAAATTTTAAAATGACTATAATTTTGAAACTATAAATGTCAGATGTCCTTACTAATTATAGTAGGTGTACCGAGTTTCGTGAAATTCGGTTCACGCGTTGGAAATTTTTTAGGGGATAAACACACAGACACACACCTATACACAGAAACACATAAATAGGAAATTTATGTCATAAGCCTTTCTTTTCCTCGGATAGTAGGCTAAATACATATGCACAGAGGATTCTTTTCTGCTGCGTAAACTGTTTCTGCATTTTAAATGAAAAACTTCGTAGAAAATCTTGTACTCTGTTCTGATTGGCTGTCTATGCGTCTGCACAAAAAATGAAATATAACCATTTGCTTTGTGCACTATGTCAGGAATACTCATGCACACGACCTAATTTCCTTGGTTACCACATACCGCAACGTGCCAAACAATTTTGCTAGCCCTACTAACCAATAATGCGGCTATAAACTGTTCACGGTAAAATGAGCACTTTTGAAAGCCCTGCTTAAGATATATTTGCGTGCACGTTGTGTGGTCTTCCGCCTTATGAAAAATTGTCATTGACAAGCTTTCTTTATGCGTCGATCAAGTTAAAATATATATTTAGAAGAAAAGTAAGTACTAATTAAAAAATCGGTTAATTTTTACACTTTGGCGTATTGAAAAAAAAAAAAAACATAAAGCGATAGAAATAATTTTAAGTTATCACAAATGGTTATCTAACACTTTTTGTTCGGCGTTAAGATATGGAACTACTTCTTCTCCATCGTTACCAACTTTACTGGGCGCACGTCGCTCAGTGCGCCATTTAAAATATATGCAGGTAGTATCGTGTCACTTCTGCTGCGAGTAACGTACCAAGACCAACCCATTGAGTTTTTGATGACCATAAAAGTATTCTTGCGAGCACCACTAGATACTGAAATGACAAAACATACTGTCGGTGCCACAAAATATTTTGTGAGGTCCACGTTGGGGAAAAATGTACCCGTCAATAGAGTTATTTATTGACCTCAAAACCGTCTCTCCCCCCCCCCCCCCCAGTGTGCTTCTTTGGCGTCCGGTGCAGAGGTGAGCAGTCGCCGGAGACTTGCTCACGCCATGGGGCGTGTCCGCGACGGGACTTGTACGGTGTAACGGTGCAGCCACGCTCCGCTGGTGCGATGCTGCGAGGATTCGCACGCGCTGGTGTGGACCACTTCCCACGGCGCGGGCTCTTCTTAACACCGTCACGCTAGCCCTGCCTCCGACCAACAAAGACGAGACGTCTTGCGCCCGACTGCGAGACTTGGCGCTTGCCTAACCACAGATGAGTTCTCGTCACCTAGTGTTTGGCGAGCCGGTGCTTCGAACCCCTGGAAACTTAAAACAGATTCCCACCCGCTATCTTGGATTTATGGAATCTTTACCGTACTCTGGAAATACAGTTTTGTATCATGTTTTTTTTGGAACCACAGAGCACAGACCATTGCCTAGTTCATTGTCTTAGGTCAGTATTCCTTGATTACTGTTGATAACGTTGCCTTTGTAGTCGTTTGCAAGAAGTAATCTCGCGTTTCACGTCGGCAGTTACCAGCTTATAATTAATAAATGTAGCGAAGCTGTGGCAGTCCGATAAAGAGTGGAAAGCTGTTATTTAGGATATGTTATGCGGGAAATTTTAATACACCTTCTGAAATAGAAGCTTTGGCGAAAAATTGATAAATCCAAGATGGCGGTTTTTGAATCCGCCTTAATGTATGATTCCACTTGGCTTTTGAGGCCGCGGCGGCTGAGCGGTTAGATTGATCGCCTCCAACCAACTCAGCCGGGGATTGAACCCGGTTCGGGTTCAATCCCCGGCTGAGTCGCTTGCGGTTTTCCTCAAATGAGAATATTTCAGCAAGATGCCATAGTCGGAGGGTTTTCTCGGGGATCTCCCGTTCCCCCTGCCATTTAATTTCGGTGCTGCTCAATTCTCACATTAGTTCGCCCTCATCGGCTCTCAAGACCTCGTAGTTAAAAGCCGCCCAAATCTGTCAACCCAACTCAACTCCACTTGGCTGTTGTAATATCGTGAGCAACTAGCAAGGCATGCAGTAAAATAGAAAACGCTAGCAAATTTGTTGGCTGATCTTATAAACATCAGCAGTCAATCGTGCTCTTAAATAAAGAGCAATTGGATTCGACTTTGATGGAAACTGTCGAGCGTTTGTCCTTTACAGTATAGGATGTTCACAGTTAATCGAGCACTTTTGAGAATCTCATTGTCCTTCTCAATTAGTATTCTTCCGCAACAAGTAAAATAATTGTTGTCGTGGGCTTGACCACCTAATTCATGCGCCTTTTCAAGTAAAACCGTGGAATTTTTAGCTACGTATATGTGTTACTAATGTGAAAATTCGTGTTATAATAATTATATAAGAAGAAATATTGTAAACCAGGGTTACTTGGTACCACTCAAAATATTTGTTTTTCAGGCAGTTGGCGAAGGCATAACGAACATTACTTGGGTAGATAACATTAAACATTAAAAATACTTATCTACAATTTACTGTTTCTTTGCCAAAATACACCAAAATAAAAAATTTTGAGCTGTTCAAAGTTGCTCCGGTAGGTGTAAAGTAGTTACGGTACTATCTTTAGAGACCACAAATATAAGCTTTACACTCGCAAGACATGTTCAAGTTTTATGAACTATTGTTATAAATCGCTGCCAGCTTAGCAAGGAGTTTGCCTACCAATGCGTAATGCAGAATACTGTATATGTTGTTAATATAGTCATTATTTTCAAAGGTTTCTGTTAAAAGTGCTCATTCTACAGTGAAAAGCCTACACCTGCTGGTTTCCCGGTTCATACTCTAAAATGTAGTTTTGCAACTACTGCCACACCACGTCCCTAATGAGAGCATTCCCGCTAGCTTGGCCGAGAATGTAGGGCATTGAGCAAGCTCCGGGATACTTGGAAACAGCTACCATCAGTCACTGCACTCCATGACCTAGGAGATCGTAGGAAGGATCCACGACCAGCTCAGTCATTTAGACTCTGCTCTCCCATCTCCACGGTCCCCTGGTTTCATAGCAGGCCTTATAGGAGGACAATTTTCTGCCGTGGTGTGGGAGTTTTCTCGGGGTTATCCAATTCCGCCCCCTACTCAAACTCATTCGTTCTTCAGGCTGGCCAGGAATGATACGCGTGTACTTCAAGGAGAGTAGCAGGCTCCACTGTTCAAAGGCGGGAACACTGCGGATTTAAATTTATCTATCGTCGGCGTAAAAAACGCTTGCCATATCTTATAGCAGCAGAAGACTCACACCCGTTAAGTACGTGAGCTTAATGTGGACCATAGATTAAAGATGAGATAGATAGATTTTTCGTGTTCTGCGCATGTTCCAACATTGTCTCTTCATTCGGCAATGCATCTGTTTAAGTCACATGTTCAACGGTGGTGGACGTGTTTGTTTGTATTTTAATCTTCAACGCTCTCATTACTTTATATGAATACATTACTACAAATAAATTATTGTGTGCTTTCATTGATTGCAATAAAAATTAGCTAGATGAAGTGCACAGACATCTCAAAGCAGTTTTTGTACATGCACAATGTTCGAACCTCAAATTTATGTCCACATTGTTTTTGTTAGATCTATTTGTTGACAGAGAAGCAGTCCATGCAATGTTGGTACATATACATTTTACCACACTTACAATGTAAAATAATTGTGTAATGTTACACTAAATGGATGTGGCAGTAGTGTTTTCACTGACATCGGTATAATTTTACACCTACATATGTCAATGTTTTTTTTACTCTACGTCCAAGTAAATTTATCGTAGAAAATAGTAAAAGAGCATGCTTTGTACAGCTAACTTTTTATATAACGGTGTAAAATTACCATTACTATGTAGCAGAAGATAAATCGAAACATTCGTGTATTTTCTCTCCACCGTAAGTAAATTTACACAGACATCGCGTTTGTAATTTCACGCCTGTTTATGCGTGTCATTTCACTAACAAATAGGTAAAATCGTAAATTCACTGTAGTTGTAAATAGACAATTCCCGTACATTTTTCATTGTTTTTCTAAGCAATTTTACCGCCAGTAGTCTATAGTGTTTTTTACAACTGCGGCATGTTAATTCACATACTTTATATGTATATTGTTATAATTTTCACGTCATTTTAATCCGTTTTGTAACTTGGTAGTTTAACAGAGTTATAAAAAGTTATCTCTGAAATGTGCGTAATAATGGACTTCCAGATATATGGAATAGGTAAAGCTGGCATGTTCCATCAGAGTTAATATTACCCTTTGAACACACTAAAGGAGTTCGAAGTAGTTCTACTTCCTACGGCTAGATCGCATATTTCAAATAAATACCTGTAGTTATATTTAAATTCACAAGAATACTAGTGTAAAATTACAAATACTGTACTCGGTTTTTGCAAATTACTCATAAAAATATAAAATTACCGAATATTTGCATATGTAAATATACGCTCACAGATATTCCAGAATGTAATGTAAGTTTACAAACACACAGTCGTTGTAAAATTACACTGTTGAAGATGTACAACTGTACTAACAATGGGTGTTCGTACAACGACTATGTAGCAGTAAAAATACATAACTTGTGTGAGTGGGTGTATTTTTACACATACTAAAAATACGTATATTAACAACAACGTTGTGTTTATTAAGCCATACATTCATGTATTTTTACCAAATACATGTAGTACTCTCTGCATCGTTAAGAATATTTGTGTACAATTATACGTACTGTAGTTGTTATTACAAATTACTCATACAAAAATGTAAAATTACTAAATATTTCTATGTGGAATTTTACACTTATTTTTTTACGGTGAACGGTGTAGATAATTCAGATACTGTAGAAAAGTAACTTCTGTCGTATTTATAATTAGTAACGAAACGAAATTATGGCGTTACATTGGTACCAACTTCCTGCAGAGCCGTTTAAAACGGTTGAAAGTTGCGGTGAACTGACGGAAAATTAATTAGAAATGTAGCTAATTTTGCAGATAAAATTATAGCTCCCCCTTTCTCTCGAAACACAATTTTCACTTGATGCTAAGGTTTGAACAACATAATCGACACCGATAGAACTGTGGGAATAACAGCGTGGTTGTGGTAGCCATAAAATCAGTCAGTTAAAACGAATGTCTCTCTTTCTGTTGATTCCTTTCTTAGACCTTAGTTTCTTTTTGCCCTACTTAGTTAGAAAATATACCACGATCATTAAAATATCTTTGACAGTTACATTCAAAAGAGATTTAGTACTGTTCTCCCTACCCGTTGGAGTATGCTCGACTTTTATGTGTACGCTGTTTGCAGACTGTGGTTGGGTCATTACCTTTTCGGTCGACTTGACGTTTTACAGAGAATTTACGCTCCACAGATCTATACGCTTCACGGTCTACAATTTCCGGCTGGGAAACGTGATATTTTTACTCCGGGAGCGAAGTATAGTTTATGAGTAGTAAAGTGAAGTATGACCCGTGCGCCCCACACGGGTCATACTTCACTTTTGATTAATCGGATTAACCCTTTGATATCAAATTGATATAAAAAGGGCCAATCCCTAATCCGATTTTAATCCGATCAAAACTTTAATTCGTAAACATAATACGATTAAATGGGGTGTGTTTGATCAAATTTTTCGATGAATTTTTTTATATTTTGTGTATGGGTGTCCTTTATTTTCTTTCTTTCTTTTTGGGCGTGGGGAGGTGGTAGCAGGAGCTCTGTACGATGTTGATGATGTGGTTTCTGCAGGCGACTGACCAGAGTGGTGTGTTGCAATGTGTTATATAGGTGTAGAGTTTAGTGCAAGATTATGACAAGGCTCATTTTCCTTATGTTTTCAAATTTTGATGTGTTTGTATGGATATTGGCCATAGACGTTGATGGTAGATAGGCGACTGTGAAAGATAAGAACAGCATAATAAACTAACGAAAACACAAGTACGTGACTATCACTAAACAATATCCAGCTAGCCAGTATGAAATTACACATGGCAGAGTCTTTAAACGAAAAATATTTCAAACAAGTTCTACATATGAATAAATAAAATGAGAGACAAGTATAACGAACAACTATGTTTTACTGCCTTTAAACGGAATCCAGCTAGTCAGTATGAATAAATAAGTCAAGAGAGAGATATACACAAGTACTTGACTATCCTGGTATCGACAAGTGCTAAACGATAAAAATTACGCAACTCTCCTAAACGAATTAATTAATGATGCAAAAAACTCCCTATAAAATTACTTTAATTAAACAACCATCTTCCTAAACACAGTAACAAGTTTACATGTACAAATTACACGCACCTTACACGATTCAGTTTGGTGAATGATATCTTATGAAAAAAAACTCTGAATATGATTTAAACCAGACACAATCATGTACCTGAAATGATATTTAAATAAGCCTGTTCGATGTATGAATAAGTAGCACTTTTGTCAAGCTATAAGTAGATAAGTGTGGCACATCTGATAGACAACTGTGCTTAAATTATGGTAAATACTCATAACTGAAGGAAAAAAAAAGTTAATGTAATTCACTGCACTTGTTAACACAAACAGCTAGGAATTTTTTTAGACCAAGCTCAGAAAAATTATTTGAAAATCTCATTGCAATATTGACTTAACACATGGAAAAATTTTCCTGATAAAATACTTCTACATTAAAACGCTAATCGCACTAGCACTAGAGATGAGGATAGTTCAGAATCTTGCAAATTTAAGGGAAAATATACTTGTATTTTTACGTTATTTGAGTTGAATTTTATTATTTATTTACAAACTAGTTTAAATATATTATATTGTGTTTGTCTTCTTCTCCAGGCATCATAATGTTGGATCTTGAAGAGCTGTAATCTGTGTATATGTAAAATGAAATATTTTTTATGTTTAAAAGTTTGTTGGATTCTGTTCAGTGCAGACACAAAAGTTTTAGCTGGAGAAACTTTCTTGTAGGCAAGGGCAGTCAGAGGTCTTTTTTTTTTTTACCTACCTCTGTAAAGGTATTCAGGGCTCTCTTTCAAAATGTCCCCTTGGGATGTCACAAAAGTTGGCCAGCAGGGTGTCGTGCCTTCTACACCAAACTTCAATTTAAGCAGCCAGAGTGGATGGAGGTTTTAACCTGCTGCCTCATTTCCTTGCATAAAAACTTATTCATTTCGGTGAAGTTTTCTTTAGTAACATATACTTAGCCTGTTACCATCAATGTTTAGTTATTATTATTGAAAAAAGTTAGTGACATGAGGTATTAAAAAAATAAATACAAAGACACACACAATTCCTCTTTAGCATTTTATTATAAAATATTCTTGTCAAAAATGATCCTTAAACATAAATATTTACAATATCACACAACAAAAATATTCACTTTACGACAAACAATTCATCATTCACAAATTTGTTGATCCAAATTAATCACTTTAGGATAAAAAAAGATTATTCAAAATAAATCATGATTTTCAAATTTTATGAGTCACAACAAGTTCTTGATACTTACTAAAAAAAAACATGTTTAAAATAAATACATTATTTTGTCATCAAACAATCATTATTTGCATTATTTACACACACACACACACTAAAACACAACTTAAGAGATTTATATACAAAAAAAGGAACAATCACTATTTACAACAAACATTGAGTTTACACATTTTCACATTTATACACAAAAAACAAGAACAATTATTTACAATTGTACACATGCAGTTTCCCCTGTGAATTTCATTTTCTTCTTTGAAAAAGGGTAAAGATATCTAACATAGATTTATTCTTTTACTATACTTAGACAGATGGCAGCAGTTAGATTTTAATACAACAGAAGTGATGCAATTAGTTATAGATATTTGTAAGTGGTGTAGTCAGCTGCAATGATGACTGTAAACATCTGTAGTCAGCTGTGATGAAGTTTTTAGACAGCTGTAGTCAGATGTAATGAGTGTGGAACAAGAGGTGCATGTGGATGGTGGAGATGGGCATCCTTGGTGGTGTGTGGTGTTGCCAGGTCTATAAATTTGTTGTGGTGCTGAAACTAATACACGAAGGAAAATAAAAAAAATAACTCAGGTATTCGATAGTGTCCCCAAGGTAACCTTGATATTCCATCTGCCTCAATGTATGGATTATCATCAATACCTGACAACACTACCTTTGTCCCAGAAGTGCTAATCGAATGACCAATGGCCTTGGGTAATCAAAGTTAGACAGGCAACACCTAGCAGTCTGGACCGGTTCACAGACAGGACCATAATCCCGCACACTGGAGGGGAGATGTTAACTCCATGAAGTTCAATCAGCAAATGGCAAGCTGGGGGTGGGCAGTCCTATTTATGTCCCACATCCCTCCCTGGGTAAAAAATTGATATTGTGTTTTTCGCTATCAACATATATTAAACATACATATTACATATTTGACTCATCTTTAAACCATTTTTTAAACAAATTAAATGGATTTAAAAGAATTTTATGAAATTTTTGAACTGCAGTGTGACTATGTTAGAATTCAATGTGTATTTATTCTGTTTTAAGTCAATAGAAATGAATTATGCTACTATTTAACTATTATGTAATCAAAAAAATTGTAATTCCAGTACGAAATTTTTCACAATACGAGGTGAAATGAATATAATACTGTGTTTTTTACACCCTCATGCAAAAACAATTATCAAGCTATTGTATATTTTTTAATTAGGTGTTTCATTCATTATTCCTTTTATGAATATAATGTTAAAAATGTACCTAACCCAGGACTCGAACCCAGAATCTATATATTAAAACCATACCTACCTGCCACTGAAAGTCAGAAACTAGATTACAATTGTAAATGATCTAACTGGAACTTGAACCTGGACCTAACAAATATCATATTTTATATCAGTTTATATCAACCATGCCTTATCTGGGATTCGAACCCAGTGTATGCTTGTATAAATTGATTACTCTATGGAGGCAGGCGACATTTAACAACTTATTTTATGTATTCAGTTTTTCCAGCAATCATTTTTGTCAGATTTAAATATATCTTTACTTGGATAGTATTTTTCTTTACACAACTTGTATGTGTTGATGCAACATTTTTCTCTGAAATGTCTCTTTTAAAACATGTATTTATCAATATTTCTCTTAAGAAAACAAGTCCACTTTTAATTAGAATAGGTTAAATGATATTAAAAAATAATAATTTTAAAACCTATTTATTGACAATATATATACAAACATATTTTATTATTAATATTTCGACAAAATGAAATATACGATGTTTCAACATACATTAGTAACTACAGAACATCCCAAAATATAACATCAAACAAGCATAGAATGATCCATGACTGTATGTACAACACTAACAAATAGGATGACACACAAATTATACAATTATTTCAAAATTTTATCTATAACAAATACACATTTCTCCAAATAACTACAGGGTAAAACTAAACATTGAACACTAATAATTTGATTTAGAATATATACAACATTTTTTTAAATCAAATATTTTTATAAACTGTTAACAATATCCATGAACAAAGTTTTCATGTATTTTCTTAGCATTGGATCCAAATCCCCTTCTTCAGCTCTGCTTTCAAGGAAGAGGCATTTCTTATGCCCTGGTTTTAAACTGTCTGTTTGCACACAAACACCTTGACAAGTAGGGGCATATAAAACAATGCTTTCAACCAAATTCAGATAGGATTCGACATAATGAGAGTACACATCTTAAATTTTAGATGGAAGAGGTGTGTTTAAAGTCATGTGAAACACTGGATATTTAATAATTGTCACTGCAAATGAATGAGGTCATTGATCCTTTCATCTCATAGAGGAAAGTAAATAACTTTAAAATGAAAAATATTGTCACAGGTTTACATAAATTCTCGCCAAATTCCTTGGCAACATATGACGTAAGTTATATTGAACTTTCCTTTTTTTGACACTGACATAATGATTTGTAGGATGCAAATACATAATGTTACTATTATGACAACCAACACTCGACTGAGAAGAATTAGCAAGGAACAATGTATGTATATTGGTAAATTCATTCTTTCTCTAAATTTGCAGTTGAAATATGTTTGAGGGCTAAATTTTATTTTTGCCAATTTTATTGCTTGATGCACGTAAAATTTTGACGAATCATACCCAGTATGAGAGAAGAAACAAAATACTTGATTTTGCTATAATGATATAAATTATGAAGATTTTTATCACATTCTTCGAAATACTGATAGGGCAAAACAGTGTATGTATTATAAACAAGATGTTGCAAGCATTTTGCTTCCTCACAATATGATATTACAATGCATTTGCCTTTAAGCCTATGCTTATGATCTACTCTGTGCTATCTGTACTGGTTTACAAGACATTCAGAACTATTGCAATTAGTTTAAGTGCCATCATAACAAGTTGGTTTACTACATGCTGTAAAATATTGAGAGAAATTCGTACACTTGATATGAATGTCTGACTCACATATTTCCTTAACAACAAAATGTGTATATATAAACCTATAAGTTACAGAATACAAACCTTTTTAAAAAATGCATACTTGTATTTCATTGGGAACATTATTTGAACTAGCCACTTCACACACATATAAATTATACATTGACAGGAAATTAATCTTCCTTGTTTAAAAATAAAGTTGTGGAAGTCCCTGTCATACATCTCCTTCCAATGAACTGTGATTCCCTGATGTCTGGTCAGCAGGTAGGCAATTACTCTGTTTCCGTGTTCTTCTTCTATTTACTTGCTAAGACTGGCAATCATCAAATCTTCTAACATTGTTGGCAAGTCACTATCTGGACAAAGATATCTCACAGCACAATTGTTGCATTCTATTCCTTCACCAAAGCGAATGCCAAGACTGTTGTCGAAAGTGTAGCACCAATAATCTATATTGTTGCAGACATGAACTTGTAGAATACTGACATACAATTTAAAGAAAACTCTTTTGTATCCAATTTGCAAGACCTTGTATGTGTCTGTAGGGTTGAAGATTGTAGCCATGACTGACAATTTAGTACTGAATGATCTCTTTTATATAGCTGTTGCAATACTATTATTTTTTCATTTTTAACTGTATTTTCTTTGAAAAACATTGCATTGCCACATACCACAGGGAAATATTAATTCTAGGTCAACAATATACATATAATGATGTTTGTTATTGCATCGTTCTGTCCAAACTGATGTATCCACTCTCAGCTTCAAATTCTAGTTGACCTTCGTTACAAGGTAGTTTGCTGCCAGGACTTAAATTATATAAAGGACAATAATTTCACTTATAACATAAGTCGAATAATTTTAAAGTTTCTGTTGGACTGAATCATGAGAAATGCCAGTGTTCATCTATGTTGCACATCTGGATCTGTAGTGGAGTATCTTCATCAACAATTCTAAACCACACATGCCTGAATCCTGAAGTAACACTGGCATAAGGTAGTGATGATTCGAACCTCTCCATTATAACTAAAGGTCTGGTGTACAATTCTCTCTTGTTTTATAGTCACATGTTCTTCCTGTTTGTGTTAAAATTAGTTCTTCAATGGCAACTTTGTTAAAGCAAATTTACAAACACAAAAAATGCAGTTCCAAACCTCACAGTCCCACAACCCACATGGTGCTTGTAGCAGTCTGCTAGTACCTTGTATTTGCATGATGTGTTCCTTATAATTACATGTTTCAGTCCATAAGATGGGGCTGTCGTTAAATTTTCTAGCCAATTTATATTTGATTTGATGAAGACCTGGTTCTTTGGATATTTCTATACTGCGATTTTTAAAACACAGGTCCCCAGAAGAACAGGGCAGTTCGCTGTCAGGCCGCATATTAAAAATGGGACAGTCTTCTTCTTCATAACACAACACTCATTCTGTATACGTGCTTTCTCCAAAACTTTTAGAAAAATTCCAATTTTCATCTACGTTGCACGTCTGTGTTTGGAAGAACATGTTGCCTAGATACTAGAACCATCCTTTCTTGTGTCTTAGAAAAATACTGAAGTATATCTTCTCTAGGTCGAATTTCTCCATTTTTCCAAAATTTTACACTACCTAGAACAAACCATTTTTTTTCGAAGATTAATATATCTTCACGTAGGTAGGATGTTGGTACAAATATTCTCTTAAAGCTTCGCTTTTAGATTGTTAGCAGAATATTTTTTTTCCCTCACAGTGATTAGTATTATAGCATTTGACAATTGAATTAATACTCGAACAGACATGGTATCTTCTGATATTTATTACTACTGCATTGTTTAAACTTTTTAAAATTACCTTTTGCTTTTTCCAAGCATATATACGGGATAGTCTTCTGTTGCGAAAGGGACATCACCACAATTTTAATATGTATTTTTAGTATATATTTTTAATATTTATTTTCAGGGTGTGAATTTTTATTTGCAGTTGGTAATACCATGTTGGTAGTATTTAGTATATATAGATTATTTATTTCATGACCAGTCATATATATTTCATCTTACCATTTAATCAGCCATATATATTTTATTCTACCATTTAATGATATGTTCATGAATATTGTGTAATCATTTGATTCAACATTTACTCATAAGCACTATTACATATTGTGTGAGAATTATCATAGTGTTGTTGTTGGGTAACGTTGCGATATAGGCTATTAATCGATTATGGTTGTTGTAGCTCTTTTTCCCACCATTCTAATGTAAAGAGCAGCTTCTGGATATCACCTCTGACATGTGCCGCATGATTTCCCAGGGAGCAGGAGGCGTTGTCAGTGGCGCTTGAGTGCTAGGCCAGGGAGGTAGAGGAGTAGTTGCTGAGTTGCTGTCCGAGAGAGTTGTGAGCCATACGTGGCCAGAGTATGTGTGTTCGGCGAGAAACAGTCGTAACCTATACGGGCACTAAGTGTATGACTTTGGTTAGAATCTGTGGCCAGCAGTGCATGAGCCGAGTATGACTTTGGACAGTAGCAAGAGTTGTCACCTGTATATCGGGGAAGTCTGAACTTGGTGGGCGAAATAATCGGCTGTGTGCTATTGCTGTGGAATGTTGCAGAACTTAATAATAATCATGTGGCCAGATAGTGGCAGTTTCGCTAGGGTGCTTTCGCACGGGAGGCCCGAATATGTGGATTATTAGCCACCTGAGAGTGGACGGTGCATTCGTTTGTCGGCCTGCAACAATATTTCCACAATTGTCATGTTATGCAAAATTTGGAGTGTGCCTGCATTAAAAGTATTGTTGGAGGCGCAACGAAACTTTCCACTAGCGAGCAAGGTGCAGCTCGATAAGTAATATTGTGAAATGAGGCACCACTTGGCTAGGAAAAAGCTGGCGGGTAGTTTTGTGTGAGATGCAATTTTCCCAGGGAAATGTGTGCTGAACTGATTAGATATGTAGACTGTTTGTACAGAGACTTGGAACATTATGTTGACGAAAGTAGGATCACCAAATGCCCACAGATCAAATTATTCACCACAGAAGTTATTGAAGTATTTGCGGGATATGGGTGTAGTTTTTAATTTTATTCCTCAATAATATATTTATTTTCTCCAGGAATGCAAAGAACAATTAAGAGTACATCCATTTGGTTTTATAGAAACTGAGAGGACTAGTTTTCACCGTAAACCCAGAGAAAGTCACTTGGGCACATTCGGAAATAAAGTTCCTGGGTTTTATTCTAGCCGATAGAAAGTTAGTGATGAACCCCAAGAATATCGCCCTAATCCGAACTTCCAAACCCCGAAGAATGTTAAAGGTGTGATGTAATTCTTAGGAATGTTGGTATATTTCTTCCGGCTTTATAGACGGGTACGCTGAGATGTGTGCACCTTTAAACCGATAGAAGAAAAAAGATATTCCCTTTTGCTGGGGTGAAAATGAGTCCAAGGCGTTTGAAAGTCTTAAGAAAGAGATTTCCCATCCTCTGGTTTTGTCTCTCCCAGATTTTACCCGACATTTCACCGTGCAGGTCGACGCTCTTTGCTAGTGGTAGGAATGCTATTGCAGGATCAGGGAAAGAAGAAAGGAGGCTCTGGTCTATGTTTGGGGGGTCGAGAAATTCTCAACTTTTTGGAACTGAACATGCTTTTTAATATGTTTTGTGTGTTGGTGCTCCTGCAATATTTGTTTCACGGAAACATGCTCCCCCCCCCCCCCCAGCTTGAGAATTCAGAATATGTTTTTTGTAGTGTTGGCTCTCTTGCTTCACCCATAACCCTCTGAATGCATACCCCAGGAGATTTAACCTGGCTTGCTATCACTTCAACCTTATGCAACAGGTTGACTATATGAGCAGGGGAAAAATTTTTACGTGGCCCTGAAATCAACTTTCCAATATAAGGCCTAGATTTAACATTAAAACATCAACAAATGTATATTTGAATTAAGCAAACTATGATTTGTAAAACCACACAGAAATACAGGACACATATTATTCACTCATTAAGAAATGTTTTCCACAAGTATTCACTAGTTAAGAAATATTTTCTACAAGTATTCACTCACTGAGAAAAGTTTTTACTATCAATTCGACGTATAGGAGAGAAAAAATATTGGGAGATGTTTATATGCCCCTTCACATCGATGTCTTGAGAGCCGATGAGGGTGAAGCAAGGAGAGAGATTTCCGATAAAACCCACCGACCAATGTCTAACACAACATCCACACATTGGAACAAAAAAATTGTTTTTAGGGCGTGACTCTCCTGGGGATGCGAGCATGCTAACAGCTTTACCAAAGAATTCCGTTTCCTTACATCTAACTATAAACTTTCCAACAGCAAAATGTATTCCCTATAACATAAAATATATATATTTGAATTTATTTAATATTTTAACAGTATCTGGCTTAATTCTAACAAAATAGTATGAATACAGCCTGAAATTATGCTTCTTTGGAGTTGGAAAATAGCCATTTGAACATTATTCTTACATTTTTACTATAAGGTCCAAATTCTAGTAAATTTAGAGGAAAATGGCACCATATTGAATCTTTATGGTATATAATGAGGGATAAATAAATTTTTTTCTAATTCTTAACTCGCCATCTGCTAAGGATACTTCCAAGATGTATGTGTACATTCAAGTAGCATAGGATAACGATGTCATGTGTCGACTACAGACATCCGGGAAGCATCGACATCAACATCAAGCATTGATAATGTGAACAACACCAGGCGTCCACTACAACAACAGGAGTCCATTTCGCCTACTACACCTACATCATGTCTACTACAGCTTCAGGCATACACTAATACACCAAATGTTCATCACATCTACTACAGCTCCAGGCATCCTCTATAACATCAGACGTATACTACAACTTTCCTACATCTAGATCATAATCAATGCAGAATATACAAGACATTTTATATTTACATCATGTACAATGCATCAAGGTCACTGCTGTAAAAATTGCGACACTACATGCATTGAAATGTTCAATGCTATTTTAGCTTATGGGATGACTAAAACCTTATTAATTCTAGAGTGTTACAAACTGCAAGTGTTGCCGAAAGAAATTATGAATAAGTTTTGCAGGCCACGAGATAAAATTAGTGTATCTGTTCCTGGCTGAACATTGAAAAGACAATGAGGATATCGTATCCTATTTACCTTGTGAAGATGGTCGTTACGGCATGCCTGCCTTTGCTAATGATGAGAACTTACAACATATGTGGAGGGATTGTATGTTGCCAAGGTTGGAACAGCTACTTAAAACTATAATTATTCCAAATATAGGTATGGATGATTCCGGATTCGATGAGGTAGATTCCGAGGCGATCACTGTCGGCTTGTAAAATTTTATATAAGAGAAAGAAAGAGACTTTTTTTGTAAACAGTATATACAAAGAAATAACGAAAACTACCAAGACAATTCCTTTGCAATAAAGAAGCTTGCTATTTCATATGGAACTGACGCTAATGACTATGAAGTATTATGCTTTAAATCGCACAGAATTTGGTATAGATTAAAACCTGAAGTTAAAATGATGTTTCCGTTACAGACTTATGATATATGTAATCTGAAATGGGACTCTGGTGACATAGCTTATGAAAAGGTTTTCAATATCTAAATGATGTGTTACTCGAAGACTATCCCATATACGTGCTTGCAAAAAACTGAAGGAAATTTTAAAAACTTTAACAAATGCAGAAGTAAGACTATTCGAATATTAATTCAATAGTTAAACACTATAATGCAAATCACTGCGAGGAAAAAAAAGCTCAGCTAACAATGTAAAAGCGAAGCTTTAAGAGAATATTTGAACCAACATCCTACCTAAGTGTAGAGACATTAATATTTCCAAAAATTAATCATCCAGGTAATGTAAGATTTCGAAAGGAAAAAAATGGAGAAATTCGACCCAGAGAAGACATATTCAACTATTTTTCGACGACATAAGAAAGTATGGTTCCAGTCTCTAGGCAACATATACTTTAAAAAACAGAAGTGTAATGGAAATGAACGAAAAGGTTTGGAGAGCACCTGTATACAGAATGAATTCTGTGTGAAGAAGAAAAAGACTGTCCTGTTTTTAATATGAGGCCTGACAGTGAACTGCCCTGTTCTTGTTGGGACATTATGTTTTAAAAATCGCAGTACAGAAATATCCAAAGAACCAGGTTTCAATCAAATAAAATAAATTAATTAGAGAATTTTACGACACCACCACAACCTTATGGACTGAAACATGTAATAATAAGTAACACATCATGCAAATACAAGGCATTAGCTGTCTTTTAATTGTACCATGCAGAATGTGGGTTCTGTGAGGTGTAGTGCCGCGGGCACTCCGCAAGCTTTCCAGTTTAGAGAGAGAACATTTTAGTGAAGTATTTTCGCAACTTATCAGGTTCTGCTATACCTGCAACAGGAAGCTGTATCCACTCTAATACTTCCTGCTGTGATTTCAGCACTGTGTGACTGCGATTGCTAACTACTTTTGATGGGAAATACATCCTGTTTTACACGATAGTTGGTCCCATGACTCCTGGAATCAAGCACTGTATGACGCCCTATTTTCCCATCACATGATTTCGATACCTCACTTTGGGGCCATGTGCAAAGTTCCAGTTCATTGGTTGACGCCCTAACCTTGCTCTCTTATTGGTTGACGACTCTTCTCGACATGACTTCTCATTAGTGAGAGACTGTTCATGCACGACTTCTTGGTGGAGGGGGACTTCTCCCCACTACACTCATGTTGCTTTATTATGTTATGCATGGCCAGAGGATAAGAGACTTCAGCAGAGGACACCAGAGACTGCACATCACCGACTGGGACGACTCGCCTGAGCTGTGCTGAGAATCCACTCTCCTTCACCACTCTGGCTATATCATGTTATTGCTTCCGATCGGGTTTTTATTATGTTTTATTTTAACAATTCCCATGTTTTCTTCCGATGCATAGCCAATTAAGTAGATGTATAATTAAAAGTGTAACTGTTTCAGTGCTTGATTTTATTAAATGTGTTAAATTGACTTAGATTATTTCTTATTGAGAGTTTGTGCTCAGCGCTAAACCGCTCGGGCATCACAGAGGCATGGAACGGTATTATTTGTGTCTGTTAATTTTAACCAAAAAAGTTGATGTTGAAGAACTATTTTTAACTGGAAGAATATCTGTATGTATAAAGAGAGAGAATAGTACAGCAGAGCTTCAGTTAAAATGGAAATGTTCAGCTCAATACCACAGATACAGATGTGCAAAGGAGATGAACATCGGCGTTTCTCATTAATCAGCCCAACAGAAACTTTTAAAGTGTTCATCGTATCTTATAGGCGAAATTATTGCCCTTTATATAATTTATATTTGATAGGAAGCTATCATGTAAAAAAGTAAACTGGAATTTGAAGCTCACAGTGGATACATTACCAAACACAAGTCATATAAGAAAATCAAATACATTATGCAGAAGTATTGTATTTGCTGTTCTCTTACTATAGTTTGGACAGAAGAATGCTACAACAAACAACATTATACGTACATCAGTGACCAAGAATTAACTTCTCCTTGTGGCATGTGGCAATGCAATGTTTTTCACAGCAAGTACATCTGGCAGACTATATAAAGGAATGTGCCTAGTATAAAATTGTCAGTTATGGCTAGGATCTTCAAGCCTAAAGACTGTACGAGGTCCTACAAATTGGATACAGAAGAGTGTTCTTTAAATCATATGATGGTCTTCTACAAGTTTATATCTGCAACAATATAGAACATTAGTGCTACGCTTTCGACAATAGTCTCGGCATTCGCTTTGGTGAAGGAATAGTATGCAATGATTGTGCTGTGAGACATCTTCACCCAGGCAATGACTTGCCATCAATATTAGAGGATTTGATAATTGCCAGTCTTAGCAAGGAAATAGAAGAGAAACGAGGATATGGAGTAATCCACTACCAGCTCACCAGACCTCACCAGTAATCACAGTTCCTTGGAAGGAGACCTGTGCCGGGAAAGCCAAAATTTTATTTTCGAACAAGGAGGCTTAGTTTTTAAGTCGACATGTAATTTGTATGCATGTGAAGTAGCTAATTCAGAATAATGATCCCAATGTCCCCATTGTGTCCATTGAAATACAAGTATACATTTTTTTCTAAAGGTTTGCATTCTGTAACTTACAGGTTATTAAATTCACACTATGCTGTAAAGGAAATGTGTGAGTCAGATATTCATTTAAAATCTACGTATTTATTTCAAGTTTTGCCAGCACATTGTAAACCAAATACTTATAATGCTACTTTAACTAATTGTAGTAGTTCTGAATGTCTTGCAAACCAGTACAGACCTCATGTAGTAGATTGTGAGTGTAAACTTAAGGGCCAACACATTGTAACTTCATATTGTGAGGAAAAAAAATGCTTGAAAAATCCTGTTTGTAATACAGACACTGTTTTCCTGATCAATATTTCCAAGAAAGTGATAATAATCTTCATATATTATATCATTATAGAAAATACCATTTTGGTTACACATATCATACTGGGCATGATTCATAGAAATGTTACTTACATCGAGCAATACAATTAGCAAAACTAAAATTTAACCCTAAAACATATTTCAACTCGGAAATTTAGAGATAATGAGTTTATCAATATACATACATTGTTCCTTTCTAAATATTCTCAGTCGAGTGTTTTATGTCGTAGTAACACCATTCCGCAAATCATTATGTCGGTGTCAATTAAGGAAAGTCCAATATAACTTACGCCCTATGATGCAAAGGAATTTTGCTAGAATTTACGGAAACCTGTGAAAATACTTTTCATTCTAAAGCAATTTACTTTCCTCTAGTAGACGAAATTACCCACGAACTCATTCATTGTGGTGACAATAAAAAATGTCCAGTATTTCATATGACTGCAAACACACCTCTTTCATTTAGAATTGAAGATTTGTACTCTTATTATGTTGAATCCTATACAACTTTGTAAAGATGTTTGTGTACAAACATACAGATTAAAACTAGTGCATGAGAAACGATCACTCCTTGAAAGTAGAGGGCAAGAAAGGGATCTGGTCCAATTTTAAGATAATACATGAAAATTTTGTTCATGGAAGTTGCTAACAGTTTATAAAAAATATATGTTTATAATGAACAACTTTGTATTTGGCAGTGTTAAAATCTTTTGTGTTTGCCTGTTGTTTCGGAGTAAGGTGTAATTGTTATACACAAAGTTTTGGATCTACCTGTATGTTAAAATAATTTGTGTAACGTGTTGTATTTTTTAGCGTTAAAAAAATTTGTAATTATATTTTGAATTCACTTGTGTTTGTTTAGCATGGAAATGTTTGGAGAAAATTCAACTTGGCTGTGTTTTGTGTCATCCTAAACTTGATAGTGTTGAAACAAGTATGTGTAATTTTTGTTTGGTTTGGAGCAATCTGTACTTGCTTGTGTTAAAATGTTTTTTTTTGTATCATCATGTATCTATATATGATGTAAAATGAATCAATTGTATATAATTTATTTTCCTTATTTCTTATTAAATGTGAACATATTTTGCTACGGAATGATATATATGTGTGTATTCTTAAATCTTATATTAGAAATTTGGTGTTGTTAACAATGTAGGGTCTTGTAAAGAAAAAAAGATAACAAACAGACTATTACTTTCGCTTAAAAAAATTGCAAATCAAATAAAGATATTTTTTTATCTGACAAAAAATATATCTGCTGAAAAAAATTATAAATACATAAAATTGGTTGGGAAATGTCACCTGCCTCCCTATTATCAGATTAGGCAAGGAGGCTCTGTGTTCGAATCCCAGGTAAGGCATGGTAAATTCTAATATACAGTTTTCAGGTTCGATTCCCAACTAATACATGATTGATATAAGCTGGGTTTGATTCCTGCTTAGACCACGTATGATTGTAATCTAGTTTCTCACTTTCAGTGTTGGGTTGCTATATATATTCTATCTTCGATTCCCGGCTAGGTTTTGTATGATATTAGCTAATTTGTAATTCGTTAACCATATTAACCAAAGTGATTAATAAATTAAAATTACAAATAAATGATAGTAAAAACAGAAATTCGTTTGTACACCTTAAAAAGAGTGTTGAATCGTAGCATTAAATTGATTTCACCTCATAATTCATAAAGTTTGTATTGGAATGACAATTGTTTCTATAAGAAATAATTAGAAAAGAACACAATTAAAACCTAATGGCTTAAAAATGGACAATTATATGTTAAATTCAGATATAAAGGTTAAAATACAGCATATCCATGCTAAATTTAATAAATCTCGTAAAATTATTTAAATGCATTAAATTTATTTACATACATGTTAAATTGTCTTAAAACATATTAATCGTCTATTTGATATCCATTTCAGGTGAATAGCATTAATTTTTATTTTTGCAACAAGGGAGGCTGGTGAGGCTATAAATAGCACCTCCCACCAACTGGAGCTCATTTGCTCGTGCGACTCCATGGAGGTAACACCTCTCCTCCATTGCAGGGATGCATTGTCTAACTGTGAACTGGTTTTTTAATGTCTAGGTCAAGGTCACCGGTCGCCTGTCTAACAGCTGCTACCAGGGCCTGATGCGAGACAGGGTTTCGTGAGCAAGGGAATCGCTTGTCTGCCCATTGCTTATGCCACAATGGTGAAACCAAGCCACTTCGTCTGTAGGAGAAGTTACCCACAGAGCTCACTCGACAGATCCCTAGACTGCCGAACCTAGGCTTGCACATAGCTCTCAAATGATTGCAAGTGCCCACCAGCCTCAAATGCTCTTCTGGCGGAGCGGGGTAGCGCTCATAGAACTTTACCTGGGTTCGGGTCTCCTTCATTAACCACCATAGTCGCTACAATAGATTAAGTATGTGAATAATATTAAATATGAAAAATTAGGGTTTCTTTTTAATTTGTTAAAAAAATTTTCGCATTTTCTTTATACTTTCTTAGAAACTCTCAAACTTTTAAAACATTGTTAAGACTTGAAATACATTTTTATTAAATTAATGATTGTTCATTGGAATCATTAAACATTTTAATTAATTTTGTTAAACTTTTAACAAAATCATTTGACCTTAATGATTTTTCTTTAAAAATTGTTATGTATCAATGACATTTTTTAAAAACCATTATAACTGAATGATTTTCTTTAAAATCGTTAAACCTGAATGAAATGTCTTTTAAAATCGTTAGAACTGAAAGATTTAAAGAAAAAATCATTACAAATCAATTAATATTTGTTGTTATGTATTTGTTAAGGATGATTAATGGTGTTTAAGCTGGAAGTTTAAGGAGGGCTTTTGGCTATAATTGGGCATGAGTGTGAGTGTACGACTTCGAGTGAGAGCGTGGTGGAAAAGTGGTGTAAATCTAATTCCTGATGTAATATTTTTCATGTACTTTTGAGTTTATTTAGCAGAGTTGAAAGGAGAGGTATACTGCCAGTAGTTGCATCTTGCACTTTATGAAATAGGGTCTGTGTCAAAAACAAGCACATACAGCCTATCTTCACTGTTAATATATTCGCAAAAGTATGTGACAAGCATCTAGAATGTATGGTTAAGTACTCTGAGATATTTTGGTTAGGTAGTTGTATGATGCGAGTGTGACTGAGTGTGTGTGAGAGAGAGAGAAATACATAGAGAGATTTTTAAGGTATGTTTTAATTCTCAGTAAATTTTAGTTCTAAAAAGCATGTTTGTATAGTTGTACGAGTATTAAATGTGTATGTAGGTTTGCTTTAAGTATAGCATGTTTAGTTTATAGCATAAAATGTTTGAATTTGAAGTATTTTTAAAAGAATATTTAGTTGATAGTGTAAAATATGTTTGTATTTTAGACAAGTCTTTTAAATGCTTTGAGTGTAACAAAGTAATTTCCCTTCCTAAAAATTTTGTTATTACACTTATTTTCGAGAAATTTATGAAATCCATAAAAAAAATTTACCATTTAAAACTACCAAAAAGTTTTGGTGGTGTAAAACTACTTAAAAGTTTTTGACAGTGTATAACTACTTAAAAGTTTTGACAGTGTGCCCTGGGATGTAATTTTTGATGGTGTTGAAATTTGACAGTGTAAAATTAAAAAAAAGTTTTTCTCTCACAAAAGTAATGTTTAAAGTGGGCATAAACTGAAATGTAATATTGTAAACACAGTCCACGATCCCCAAATGTTGTGAAAGGTAGACGAGGCAGGTCCCAAGGTACGGTCAATTAATTACTGGAGACATGGTGTTTGGTAAGAAATGCACGCTGTAGAGAAGTTGATGGATTGGTATGGGTGGAGGGGAAATACCCAGTCTCCCTTCTGCTGGCATGCTCAGAGGCTTTGTGAGACAGCAGGGGTGAATGGGTAGTTCTCGGGTGGGGTTGGAGGGGTGAGCAACCTTAAGGTGGCGCATTCGAGCTCTAGTGGCAGTTTAGTGTACTAGATCTCCCATTCTCTTGCTAACACAGCTCCACACACAGACTGGCCCGGCACTTCTCGCCCCATTTCCCCCTCACCGTGTATGCAGCCTGTCAGTAGGCCGAGACTTTGGCCCATCTATTGTGTTTCTCCTTGCCTGCTAGCTACCTGACTCAGTAAAAGTATTCGATTTGCTGCCTTTTTTGTCACAGCTCTCGTTTCTGTCTTTCCCCAACAAACACAAAATTTTTGAAAGTAAGAAAGACATTTTGCCTAAGATGTTTATGATAATAAAATCATTTTCTCACTTATATTGCATATGTGTGTGTGAATGCGTATGTGTGTGTTATTATCCATGTTTTCATTTTTCAGAATGTGGGGTCACTTCAGTGTATTTATTGTGGTGTTTAAACTTTTATATCGGGGAAACTAAAGAAAGATTTGTTATGTAACAACTGGTGAGCATAAGCGATCCTGTACTTACATCTTGCTTGAAGATCTTTACATAAGCGGTTCCGATTCGGAACCACAGACGGAAAGACAAACAAGCTGTCGAGACAATGTCCCTTCGTCTAAGTGGACACAAGTTAATATTTTGAAGGATGATCTCTATTTAAGCTATTCGAACACGGATTCACTTATGGAGAGATTGTCAAAAGCAAAAGGTCAAAACGTGTCCGCTACCCCTAAACATGAAAAGGTTGATCTTTTGAGTGACAATTTCTATCAGACATGGCAGTACCTTATGATTCGGAAAGTGCTCCAACCATTTCAAAACCGACTTTTGAGTCGATTACAGTTATTTCGATAAGGGAGTCAGGAAATTATTCGTTTTCCAATTCCCAATCTCCAGTGGAAGCTTTGACAGACCTGATGTACCAGCTATTAGCTAGGTGTTCGCAGGAAGATTAAATTATGCACAGATACTTAAAGATTAATTAGAGTCTGATGAAGATTTTTATTATATATTTGAGAGGTGTAAAGTACCTTTGTTGAGCTTATTAATGGGATCACCACGGTCAGTTAGATAATCCTATTCTGTAGTAGGTAAGTATTTGAAATCCCTCATGGCGGAAGAAGGTGCTGCAGAGACTTTTTATTTTCGAAGCAAAGCACTCCCAGTCCTTCATTCACAGATGTAAGTTTAATCAATGATGAGAATATCATTCCTTATCTCACTAACAGACTTGGGGAATTTAGTGTACGTGGCTCTGGCTGGAGTCTACAAATGTTGACGAACATGGACATCCACATGAATCAATATCGGCCATTCACCAACAGTGTTGCACACACTAAACTGCCCAAGTTTATTGCTGATAGGAAAGCTTGTGTCACTGTAGACTGCCCGGAGGGAATGTGTTTTCAATACACCATTGTATCATCTTTGTTTGGAGTCACAAAAACCCCCACAGAACTACTTCATATCCAAAACCTCACTAAGTTTTGAATATCGAAAGTCTGTCGACACATGTAGTCATACAGGATACTCGTAAGTTCGAGGAGAACCATTATATTTCTATCAATGTCTACTGCATTGTAGACAATGATCGCAATATATTTGACGAAACTTGCGAAAAGGGTGGGGTTGTAGTACCTATGCGTTTTTCTCCTGTATGCCATGACAAATATGTGAATATTTTGGCGATTAGCATGAGTATAAATGCAGTTGATTTGCATTTTGTATGCATTATAAATTTGTCAAAGCTGGTTGGTAGTCAGCTGAGTAAACATTGTCATAAGAAATTTGTTTGCGAGCGTTGCCTCCAATACTTTGTTAGTGAGGAGAAACTCTCTAGTCACAGTATTCTTTGCCAGCAACAAAAGGCTGTTCAAGTATTTTCCCCACTGGGCACGACAAATATTTGAATTTTAAAGATTACAGCAAACAGAAGAGATTGGGTTTCGTCGCATATTGAGACGTAGAAAGTTGGCTGAAAGCCATGGCCACCTGCTTGCCAAATGATGAAAATAGTGACACAACTACCATCAACCAACACATTATATATGCTTGTAGCATTTTGTTGGTGTGTTCATACAATCCAAGTTTGTCTCAGTATTTAGAGTTTTCAGATATTTACAGCGTCATCGTTCCGATGAAGTCACAAACCCCTGCTGATGAAGCTAGGTTGGCTGCTCAAAATAGTTGTCACATTTGTAAAGAACTGCCCAGCACAGATGATATTGTGGTCGACCATGACCATCTGACAGGCAAAATCAGAGGCCTCGCACATAATTACTGCAACTTGAATTTCAGACCGCCCAAAAGATGTGTCGCTCTTTTCCATAACCCGCAGAATTATGATGCTCAGTTTCTAATTAAGCCATTGGTTGATTGTCACATAACGTTACACGACGGAACCATGGTTATTGAAAATTCTGGAAAAATTCAAGTGATTGGAATGACCCTTGAAAAATACAACTGTATCACAAAACAGATTCTCAATGGATCTGATTGCAATGAAAAGGAGCAATATTTCATGCTAAGATTTATTGATTCATTCCAATTCATGATCGCCTCTCTAGAAACTTTGACAGGCAATTCACTACCTGCGCAATTGAGTATCACCCGCTCGATGTTTCCAGACAACACATAGTTAGAATTGGCGAAACAGGAGGGAGTTTTACCTTATGATTTTGTTAAGTCGCCAGACAGTCTGATGTGCAAGTCACTCCCACCAAAGGATACATTTCATAATGTGATGAGAGGCGAAGGCATTAGTGATGAGGATTACTCTCATTCCCAAGCCGCATGGGATGAATTCAACTGCATAAACTTGCTGCAGTATGCCATTCTTTACTAACGCATGGACACTGGTTTGCTGGCTGATGTTTTTGAGAACTCCAGGACCATATGTTTGTCTCATTACGGTCTTGACTCCACCATGTACATCAAAGCTCCATCTATTGCATGCGACCCTTTATTGCCAATGACACACATGCAGCTAGAGCTGTTGACTGATCCTGATATTTATCTTTTTGTAGAACACGGGGTTAGGGGTGGCATTACCCAGGTTTCAAAAAGACGTGCGGAAGCCAACAACGTTTACATGGGTGAGGACTACGACCCTAGTGTGGCATCGAAATATATATGCTGTTTCGACATCAAGGGGCTTTAGAGTCATACGATGCGGTCCAAGCTTCCAATTGGTAATTTCGTGTCGGTTGAGGCTGACGTGTTCTCTTCATGGGATTTTGCAAACACGATGAATGACGGTGACATTTGCTGTTTTGTGTAAGTTGATCTGTCTTTTCCGGAGGAGTGTCATGATGAACTATATGATCTACCTTTGGCGCCAGAAAATGGCGTACCCTTGAACGGGCTCGCATGAGAAACTTCTTATAACATTCACAACGTGCAAGAAATATGATAGAGACAGGGAAACACTGAGGCAGTATTGGTTGTTCGGGCCAAACTTTACTCTGTTCATCACATTTTGCGCTTTGAGCATAAGACATGGATGGCTCTGTACATAGGCTTTAACAATGAGAAATGTGCCCAGGCTGTGAACACAATTGAAAAATCGTTTTTCAAGTTGATGAATAATTCAGTTTATAGAAAAAATATTGCAGAATGTCCACCGGTAAAGGGACATCATAGTTGTTTCGAGGTATGACACAATCTATGGTGCTTCAGTGCTGATAGGACGTCCGACACTCCAGACATGTCAGATTATCGATGAAAACTTAATTCTCATTGAGATGTCAAAGAGTTCTGTTGTGTTCGACAAACCTTTGTGCACTTGTGTTACCATTCTCGACCTTTCAAAATCAACACTGTATGAATTTCACTATCAGTATGAGTCCAAAATTTCTTCCGCCGGCTTTGCACCTCCTCTATTGTGACACCGATCCCCTAATCCATTCTGTTGCTTGTGATAATATCTATAAAGTAATTACCCCAGATTTAAAGGTGTGGCTTGATATATCCAACTATGCGCTCGATAATTCGCAAAGATTCCCTCACAGGCAGGGACATAAGACTTAGCGGGGGTGATGAAAGATGAATGTGTTCGGTGCATAATTACACACTTTGTGGGTTTACATCGTAAGCTTTACGCATATGTTGTTGCGAATGAGCAATGTATTCATAAGGAGAATAGTGTAAAACCCGTGTTGCAAAGACTCAGGTACAAAGATTATTGGGATTGCTTCGAAAATTGGAGAAGGGTAATGGGGACACAATATCTGTTCTGTCCACGTGCTCATCAAATCTATACCGAACGCATAACAAAGGTAGTGTTGTCAAGTTTGGATGAGAGCGGTACATTGAGCAGATGGAAAATCAAGCTTCCTTTGGGGGCACAATCGAATACCTCAGTAATTTTTTATTTTATTTTCCACCCTATAACAGTTTGAACGCCAAAATATATTTATAGGCCTCCCAGCACCACACAAAGCCAAGGTCAACCATCTGCCGACACCACATGCACCTCCAATGCCACACTCATCGCAGCTGTCTGCAATCATTATCGCAGCTGGCTATAATCATCATCGCAGCTGACTACAATCCTCATCGCAGCTGACTACACCAACTAGAAATTTCGTTGACATTTAATTCTGCAGCTTCCTGCTTGACTACCTGTAAGGCATCACATAACTTCAGTAATAACTATCTTGTCACAAGTGTCTTCGATCCAATTTCCCTTGTCAAAGAAGAAGAAAGAAATGAAATTGACGCCTTCATCATTGAAATTTGGAATATACATGCGTGTGAGTGTGTGTTACAATCTGTCTTTGTGCGCGTGTGTGTGAGTGAGCATTCCTGAATGTGACAAATTAATGCCCCTCTGTGCATGTCAATGAACACACCTCTCGAATGTGTCAGTAGGGAAAATATTGTAAATATTTAGGAAAGAGACAACGTACACTTCGCTATAGGTTGTCAATTTCTTTTCTAAATATTATAAGATCTTGTAATATATTTCAGACACTTTTGTAATACTAGTACTAGTAACAGTATTGTAACGATATTAATAGTAGTTTTAGTAGCACTAATGGTAGTGCTTAGTTCCAGATGTAAAAAAGTATGATGAAATGTTTGTAACAAGCTATTAATAAAATGTCATTGATGAACTGTTTTTTAGTTTGTAAGTTGATTGTTGTTAAATTGTTATTGATGAAATTTCTGGTTTTTGTAAAAAAAAATTTTTTTGGTAATTTTATTGTTAGATAGTCGTTTTTAAATTATGTGTAAAATCGTTATATATATATATGTATAAAAATTGTGACTGAAGGATTAATTTTACAGAGGGCGGATGTTTTTTGTAGATTCAATCTTTTTGTGTCTTTGGTTTAAGGATGATTTAGAAAAAAAATATTTTTATGATGAAATTTTAAAAATGAATAATGTGTGTCTTGTTTTAATTTATTTTTTAATTCCTTTGTCACTTACTCTTTTCATTAATATTTTATGTGTAATGAGTGGTGAGAAACAATGCTATGAGTGGGTGTCTATCAGTATTGGTAAGCTGATGACTTGTATTAAATTCCAGGATAAAGATTTGCTTGTTTTGACAAAGAAGAAAATATACTTTTCTTGACTTAAAACTTACAATCATTTAATTTAAAACTTGAATAAAAATTAACTTTGAAGGTCTGAGGGAAAATTACAAAATATTATGGATAAAACCAAACATAGCTGAATGAATGAAGTTTTGCAAAGGAATGAGGCAACAGGTTAGTATCTTGAGAGAACCATGGTCTGCTCAAGTTGGAGTAGTACCAATTCTCTGCTGATCAACTTTTGTGACACCTCAGGGGAATATATTGAAAGCGAGCCCTCCCAAATTCCTTTTGCAAAGGCAGGTAGAAAATAACTTTGTCCCTCCTTGGCTTCAATCTACAACTGCACCGAACACAGTCCAGCAAACCTTTTAAATATTTCATTTTACATACAAGCACACAGATTACAAGAGTTGCTGTTCAAGATACAACACAATTATGTTTGGAGAAGAAGATAAACATAATATATTTAAACTAGTTTTTAAATAAATAAAATTAAACTCAATTTATGTAAAAATTGCAGTATATTTTCTCCATAAATTTACAAGAGTCTGACCTACCTTCATCTCTAGTAATAGCCACAATTTAATATAAAATATTTTATCGGAAAAATATAAATTTTCGTGTTTTGACTAATTTTTTTCTTTTCAGATCGATATTCTGTGTTTGTGATAAGTAATTGATTTCTGTGTTCGGTCTACGAAAATACCACTTGTGTTAACAATTGCAGTGAATTTCATAAACATCAAAAAATATTTTCCCCTTCATTTACGAGTTTTTACCATCATTAAACACATTTGTCTATCGGCCATGCTAGGCGTATCTACTCACAGCTCGACATAAGTGCTACTCATTCATACATCGAACAGACTTATTTTGATATCATTTGGGGTACGATATTCTATCATTACATATTTTACTGATCAGAATATACACACACTATTGTGTCTGGTTTAAATCGAACTCAGAGTTTTTTGTCGGAAGATATCATTCTCCATGCTGAATGGTGTTAATGGGTTAATTATTCATACTGACTAACTGGATTTCGTTCAAAGACAGTAGTTGTTCGTTATACTTGTCTCTCATGTTATTCATTCTAATGTAGAACTCGTTTAAAAACTCTGCCTTGTGTAATTTTATACTGGCTAGCTGGATTTCGTTTAGTGAGTTTGAACTTGTCGACACCAGTTGTTAAAATTCTCTCTCATGTAAATTATATTTCTAAGCTCGAGACTTACTTTACGCTTAAGACTCACATAATTGCACTTATTATTCATGTAGTCATTTGAAATTTGCGATTCGATGCATGTAATTTATTCATACGTAGAACACTCTGATTTTCTCTAACATTGAATTGCATTCGGAAAACAGATCGTTTAACACGTAAATCGCATCTTTCAAAGTCGCCTACCTCCCACCACGTCTATGAGCAATATACCCCAAAAACATCAAATTTGCTCTTAATTCACTCTTGGAAATAGTTTAACCACTCTGAAATTCTCCTGTGTGTTAAATATATTCGTAAAAATCGTCTGTGTACCACCAATATCCCTCCAAACACCTCAAAATTAGAGAAATGAGAAAAAAAAAATTGCCTTAGCCCACTCTTGCACTCAACTCTACATCTATACAAGACATTGCAACCCCGCACTCTGGTCCTCGCCTCCAGGACACCACACCGTTAACATCGTACAGAGCTCCTGTTACTCCCTCCTCCCACCCAAAAAGAAAGAAAGAAAGAATTAACCCTTTAAATAAATGTAAACCTTTCCATTTTTGATAGGATTAAAATCGGATTAAGAAATTCTTATCGGATTAGTATCCGATTAATAATTTGTCAATCGCTTTAAAATTTGTTTAATGACTAACTCTTTTTTATTAACCCTTTCAGTTAATTTTATATCAAATCGTTATTCCGATTAATCAAAAGTGAAATAGAATCTGCACGCCCCTACCACTTATGTTCACCTCACGGTGTTAGAACGTCAACAGTAATTTTTTTTCTATATAAATGCAGTTATAATTTTACAGTAAGAGCATAGTTTGTGCCCACAAAAGGTCTTCTGCCATAAAATTTATATATAAAAATAAATACTTCACTCAAAGTTAGACCAGAAAAGTTACTGTGTTGATAGTAGGTTCTAATGCATACAAATGTACGTTTTATTATCACATGGTCTACCAACTGATTTAATTGTTTTACAACGTCCGACTTCTCATCACAATCAGCATGGAATATCCTGCATAGTGTAGTCCACTGTTCTTTTTTCTTGTTTCAATTGTTGTATACATCGTCACTTGGATCCCACAACACTGAGATTTTTAACGCAATCAATTAACAGTTCAACGTCCACAGAAAACTCATATATTGCAGCACTTGCACTGTTTAGCGCCATAATACATTACCGGAAAGCACTGCAGCGACAACACAGCCCGAAGATATTCTAACAGTGGAGTGGAGTGAATGACAGCAATGTCGGCGTGTGGGCTGGCGAGAAAGGTAAACATTGGACCCCTCTCCTCTCTCCTAACTCATTATCAAGAATAACCATTCAAAAGACGTACGTCTCGTGAAGGATCGAAAACGTGCGTTTGCATAAACGGTCTAACTTAACTCAATGGATTTAGACAGAACACACGTTTATTTCGGGACGTCCGTTTTAAATACTAGACGGTGATTGATTTAGTGAACGTGCGATCGAATCGAATCAGTGCACGAAGTGGTTCATTTTAACCATTGTACTTAGGACCGTACGTGTTCCGACGTACGCGCTAAGACGCAATGCATAAACCCGGCGCAAGGGGCGTAGTTCGCACAGGGCAGTCAGTTAGTCAGTGTGGCGGGTTGTGGGAGACAGACTGCGTGACTGCAGCCGTCGTGACCACTACCGCAACAAAGCGGACCCACTTCCTTACTCCTCGGCTTCTCCGTACCAAGTTTCTCCTCTCCTGGGTCCGGGGTCGTGGACCCCTGCGTGTAAACATCACGCACAGCGCCGACCTCCCGCCTATACCTGCGACGCCCTCAGCAATGTGCATCAACAGAGTGGAGTGCACTGGTTTCGGCACCTGTTAACATCGAGGTCTTGAGAGTCGATGAGGACGAAGCTAGGTGAGTATGCAGCAGCGCCGGATTGCAAGGACGGGGGCAACAGGAGATCCCTGAGTAAATCCGCAGACCAACGGGATCGCCCGGAACGATTCTTAGATGCGGAAATCCGGGAGCGACCCCGCCTCTGCATCTACAGTTATCTGGCCGAGGCTTAATCCTTTGCACTTTTTGCACGTTTACTGGAGTTGAAGACAAACTGGAATTGTGTCACATAAGCAATTATAGGAACGCCATTTCTGCATTTCGCTGCTTTCTTACTTAACACTGCCATATTATTTCACACCATATTTGACACACTTACTTAACCAAACGAAGTTTATTACTGGCTGTATGTGAGCCGATGTTAGTGCTGAGTTGTTTGTCTCCCAAGCAGACATACTTTCATGTGTGACCGATCGTACATTCTCTGTTGTTCATTTCAGTTATTATAAACATATACTTATTTTTACTCGTTCTGATGTGCTGTAAAGTTCTTTTAACACCCAAACCAGCGTGAATGAAATAATTAAACTACATCTCCGCGAATGCTGTTTTCAGCAGCAGAGGAAAACTTCTAAGTGTAGCCCGAGTGACACTTGGGCATAGTGTTCTGAGAGGTGTGGCACAGAAGTTAACGACGAACAAGCTATACTGGCTAGGGCAATTCTAAATAACACTTTCTAACTACTTTCTCAGTTAATATTTTGACGAAGCGAAACCTTTCTTTAGTGCAATATCTGACACCGCAATAAAACGCCAACAATCTAAGGCGCAAGAAATTTCTCGAAAGTAATGCTTCACGCTGGCGAAATATTTGCTCACACAGAGACAAATATTATCTAGGATTGCCGTTTGTAAGTTTTTAATTATATAAAAAAATTCGTTGATTACTATCTTTTCGTTGATTATTTATTTTCGTGCCACATTTCTTAAGGTAGTATAATTACTTCTAATGGAGTACACCATCTGACTATACAACACGTAGAAGTAATTCAAAAGTACTCTATATATTACCAAACTTATTGAATATTATGATTTATGTTGCACAAGAAACGAATATGAATGCACATTTTTTGTAACACCATAAAATAATTTTCCCGAATTGACTAGAAAAAAATTATTAGTAAAAATGTTTTTCTAAATTTAAAATATAAGCGTTTTTCCATGATAACTGCTTCAGGAAACGTATTTTGCAAATCAGCATTCCCCAAGGAAAACTATAATAAAGATTACTTTGATGGTAAGTACCTCTTTTTTATAACTGAGATAAATGTACTTAAAATTGTTCATAAAACATATGTATATTTTTTTTAACTGCTGTAGAAATATTTTCATACATATAATAACAGTACTCATTATGACTACCCTACTCCACGGAAGTATTCTTACAAATGTGATTTCGAAAGCGTTTGGATTGGAAACACGTTACATATAAAATATCTTAGTAATTGATTTATAAATATTAAATAAATACATTTTAGAAAATTGAATTATAGTATTACAAAATATATCCATTCATAATTCATGTACAAGATATCTAAATTACAATTTTAGCAGTGCTTGTACTACTTTTAAATAGCTCTGTGTGCTGTAGAATCGGGTACAAGGCACTCTTCGTCTACTTTAATAAAAAACTGAGGTCTTCATGCTGCTCGCCCTTTCCCAAGGGCTTGGCAGAGGGGCTCATGCACAGCCAAAAAGTATACTTTTAAACAATATAAAAATTTATCCTTTTTAAGCAGAACGTGTAGCATTAAAGATTTCTGACAATACAAGAAACAACAATCATGATTTACTTTGCAATGTACTATTCCTTTTATTGAATTGAGCATACATGTGTAAAAGTTCTTTATTCTTTTACAATACATTAAAACTATTATATATATGTGTATGTATATATATATATATATATATATATATATATATATATATATATATATATATATATATATATATATATATACTAAATGAATAATACTGGGCGTATTAAAATATAAATAGAACTTTGTTTAAAATATTTGAAAAATACAAATGCCCTTTTATAAAATTGGAACTACCATATTCCAATATTATCTGTTAACGACAAAAATCTTATATTTGTGTACTCTCAACCTCAAGTCACCTGACATTCAATTTGACTAGAAACATCATTTCCTTTTAAGGAATTACAAGATTGTACAAACTTCCTAAATTTATTTAAGCTCAAAACTGTACATGTCATAAGTGCTTTCCCACATACAGGTATTTTCCATGTTAGATCATTCATTTCCGTAGACATTAAAAATTGCCATTGCTAAAAGCGAAACTCACAAAATTATATTTAAGACTTTTATATTTGCAAAGTATTTTTACTTAGACAACTTTGAGTTTATTTTTCCTCCCTTCGAAGTTAAAGTGACACAAAATCGTCACAACCTCTTTGAAACATTCAAAAGCCTAAATTTTATAAGTACTAAAAATACTTTAACTTTTCCTTTCTGCAATTTACAAAACTTTGGCTGTCAGAAAAACAATAATTTTTAACATTTATGAAGCCTTATGCATTATGTAGGAAATTTTCATGTCTTATTCTGGTTAAAATATAAACTTTTTTGTATCTATGTACTCTGACGTGAAATACGTCATCTTGCCTACCAGCCAGAAGGTCCAGAATTACCAGATATTAATTATTACAATTAAAGTACTTAGCTCATGATGTGTGCCGAAAGCAGAGAAGTGCCGATCTCTCTGATATGGCCAACTCCTCAAGCTTTATACTATGTATTTGGGCCGTTAGCCCCCTCCCACGTGCCACTGTAGTATTGAAAAACATAGTCGAGGATGCTGATTTCCGGCGCGCTGTAGTTTCGACCACGTGTTCCAACTTCCGATGCCAACCAGGTGCACGACAGCGGCGCCCCTGCCGACCGCTGGCCTAACCAGCAGCAGCCATGTTTGCCAGTCTTGAGTCTGGTAGCGCGGCAGCTGGAGGCTCTATTTTAGCTCCGTGCGATGTGAATTTCTTACGTGATGGCAGCTTGTCGTAGAAAGCTCAGTCATCGCAGACCTTCCAGTGTGTACTATATTAAGGCAGGGAATTGTCAGCAACTGTAGATTTAATTAGTGTTAGTACGTATATTCTGCAATTTGTGTCCATTTTGTCCTTGAAATGTTGTTAAGACACACACGTTGCGTCGTATCTTTTCACGCCACGCCGGGCGGCGAAACAGAGTCCAAGCGGGCAAGGTGAAGTATGAAGGTGCAAAACGTAATTTCTGAGACGGGGTGTCTCAATGCAACGGCAGAATGCAATGACGGGGGGAAAACGGTGCTACCTCGAGAAAACCGACTTGCCAACGTCGGTGTACTCCACTTTTCCTCTCCTGTGTTCCACCCCTTTGGAAGTTGAACCCAGTTGGCTGCGGTGGGAGGCGAGTGATCTGATACAACTCCCAACTGCGCTCTCCCTTCCTAACCATCAGTTAACAGTATACATTACTGCAACTATGGAGGAAGGATAAAAGTAAGCAGCTGTGCGTGTACCTCTGAGGTAATTTTGGAACCATAGTCCATTCATGGTTATTCCCAACTTTTCTGATCATTCCTCATGTTCTCTTTATAGGATATTCCTCCGTCTCATGCAAACAAAGCTTATGTATTTCTGAACGGGTTTTACCAATGTCCTGAGATGGTATCGTATGTGTCACGGTCTGTTATTCGCCGCCCCGTGCGAGGCTATAAACAAATGAAAGCGTCACTGAAATGTTTATGTACAATAGCTTTTGCAATAATATATACCTGCACGCCTTATTTGTTACGTTATCTGTAGCACTAGCAGTTTTTACAGACTTGAAATAATAGTGCATCGAATAATAAAAACAATAATAATGTTTTTTTCCATGACGTGTTATATTTATTTCGTTATCTATTCCGTGGCAACTTATGGAACATACTATGGTATGTTTCGTGTTTGTGACGTAGGAGTTAAAGACGTAAATTTTAAATATTGCACATGCACCCATAATTGCAACTTTCTATTCATATGCCAACATACTAATATATAAATCGACGATTTTTAGCGGACCTGCAAATTTCGATGCATGTCTCCTTGCATGATTTACCTTCCTTGTAGGCGTACGGGGTTTGCCCTGATACGCAATTAGCTCCTGTCCTACCTTCGGGATACACTTAAAACTTAGTAATAGGGTAGTTAGAAAACAAAACCAGCTGTTGTTGAAGCAGGAGTCAGACAGATAAACGGGATTAAATCGAATGATGGATCAAATTCATAACCGCAATACAAAAACGCTGAACAAAAATGCAGTCTTTCATTTTTGCTGTATGTATCACGGGAACTGAGTACATAACCTTATTTTAGGTCCTGATAATAAAAATTTGTTACCCGCACCTGTTTTTCAAGAACATTTCTCTACTGATATACTATATGCGCAGTATTAAAATGTTCCCAGGAAAACACATTTCAACCAATTTGTACTGCATACGGCAGTTAAATGCAGTATTGTTTTATAAATTTTACTGGCTGGAATTGAGCATTTCTACAACTAGTTGAGCAGTGGCAAATGTTCAAATCCCAGACACGACCAGGCAAGTAAATTCATTGTGTTTCAAACCTGCAGGGAAACGTTACAAAGTTATGATATACAAATATATACGTGACATTTATATACTTAACTATATTCGGTAACGACTGTTCATGGATAAAACAATCCAGTTCCCGCTGTCATATATGAAATTATAAAGGCTACTCCATGTGTCAACAACATTTTCGTATGGACGCATGCGCATCACTTTAGCAATCCACACGACACTCGCTGAACTACTGTAAGCCGCCACGAAAACGTCGAAGCATTAGAAACACAACTTTGTAACTCATGCAAACAGTTAAAAACACAACAATTATAAGTTTTGCACGGGACAAAAGATATTCCTAAAGCCTCTGTCACACTGTCAAATTTTTCGGTCAAATTGTTTCCAAAAAGTTTGGTAAAATAAAATTGGACGTTTATGACGTCATGTATAGACAAATTTGCTGAAAATATGCATGTATGAATGCAATTATGTACATACGTATAAACATATGCACGTTTTCAGCTTACTTTAATGCTTACGCAATCACCCGAATATCTGTCTGGAATGCATGTCCCCTCCCCCTAATAAATTTTAAATATGGAAAACGAATTTCACCAAACTACTTCTATATTTAGTAATGACATCGTACTGATTTAGTTTTCAATCACGGCGAGAATTTATGCCATTATATTATATATCGGGAACTATTTCACCGATTTCAACCAAATCTGCTAATTTGATACTGCGTGATATAATCACTAAAATGCAAAACAAGAAGTTACTCATTAGCACAATATATGTGACCCTTTTTATGGGTTACTGGCGGATGCCAAGCCGGCCAAAAGTTGGCCAACAGCTGGCATGCACCCGGAACTACTAACTAGCCATACTCTGACCATAACTGGCCCAGGTGTGGTTAACACAAACGGCCCAAGCAGCTTACAACAGCAGTGGCCCTTCGATGTATCACTTCACAGCCACTAGTTAGCCTACTGATGGCATGCTAACTATTACACCACCGTGTTATCTCATATTAACCCCAAAATAATTTAGAATACATAAAATTATTCAGAATATATTTGGATTTGAATTATTAACCATCACGAATATAATATTGTAAATTACACCAGATATTTCATAGCATTAAAATTTACCATGCGAACAAATCGGTTTTTTAAAAAAGATTCAGATGAACAAAAAAATTCCGTCGTTGAGAAAAAACGTTCTACCTGAATCGTGATATCAAAACAAAACCTTGTCTTTAATGTAATTTTTTGCAGTATGTAAGTCACCTGGATTTTATTCTTCTGTTTTGAATTGCAGTCGCTATATGTGAATATTTTGGTGATGTGAAACAAAAAAAGCCCCTCAATTTTAATTTTGTAAATGTGTTTCGATATTTCTTTTTTTAAATTTCTTATTTTAATTATACGCAGTCGTACATTAAAATTATTACATATATCAAGTTATTCAATACCAGTCACTATGTCACACCTAATACTGCATTTACAGTATTTTGAAATAGATATTTCCAGCACTATGTATTTACAAATAATCTACTCATTGTATCATATAATATATAATTATATTATACACACAAATGAACTTATAAGTGTGTGTGTAGTTTGAAAAAGCTAATTGCCAAGAGTGGGAGCAGTGAAAATTCCCATCATAAGCCAAATTGCTCCAGCAATGATTCATCGATGTACAACTTTACAGCCATAAAATGGTCTACAGATGGTTAACCATACTTTTGCCAGCAATACATATAGGTTATGTGCGGCCATTGCTATAATACAGTAGGTAAACCATTTATGTGCCATTAGTAGTTCACCTACTCTTAGCCATCAGTTTCATTTCCATCAACATCCCATTAATGCGCCATTGATGGCATTCCAAGTGTCCTGTTCCCAGCAGTCAGCCATAACAGGGTCATTAGTGTAAACCCATAAGTAAACAGTGCCAGCAGTAAAATCACAGTCGGCGGACTGTGGCTTGCTACATGGGTGCTGATAATTAATGAGCCTACTTTCCTCTATATGGGTGAAAATAACATTTAGTAAAGTTCTTGAAAGTTTAGATGGTTGGTAGGCATTGACGTCTCATTGACAGCAATATCATTACAGATGAAACCAGAAACACGTGAAACAATACAAAGACAATTGAAATACACGCGTGCAATACCCGGGATTCGAATTCAGAAAAACTCGTAAAATCAAGCTAGCTTGCTATCAACTGCAACACGGAGTAAGGATTCGGAGCATCAACTTCGGATGTAATCAGTGCAATGTTTTGAATGATAGGGTTCACTAACCTGAAATATTTACTCGGCCATCATTTTTAAAGTTAGTGTATGAGCCACTAAAACACATAAGTTTACATGGCCTAACATAACGCTACTAGTGTGAAAAATTTGATGGAAATCGGTTGATTGGTCTCGGACATATGGCATAAAATTATTCTGTTCTTAAATGGGGCTATCTTACAAATATGTTTTAAAGAGGCTCTTTACAGATGTTTGTAACAGATAATGCCAGCATAAAGAGTTTGGTTAAAATTGTTAAATTGTTAAATACTGTAGATATGCCAAACATATGAAAATATCTACATGACCACCATTTTTAACATCATTGCCTGACCCCATTTAAATCATGTAACTGTACTTGGCCTTCTGTAGATGTGGAAAATTTAATGGACGTTAGTCGAATTATCCGCAAATATGACAGAATGTTCAGTTTACTCATCTGGCACTACTTTGCCAAAAAAAATCCGGCAAAGGAGGATCTCTTTATGCATATCAGTTGACTGGTCCTCAAGATATGGCATAAAATCTCCATTGATCATGTGACGATCTTAATAAATGGAGTGCAAAAATGGTATACATATTAGCACATTCGAATATCGCCATAGATAAAATATACAAAGTTAAATTTAAATGTGTTACATAGTTTCGTAGATATACCGCAATAAGCTAATATGTTTGTATGCGTGCCATTCAGAAAATATGATTTGCATAATTAAAAGATTAAAATTAAAATAGCGTACCACAGTACAACTTTTTCGCCGAATTTGAAGAAATCAGTTGATTGTTTCCCTAGATACGGCATAAAAAAATATATTATTTCATGTGGGGCTACCTTAAAAAATGGAGCACAAATTAGGCATTGCATAGACAATTTTGAAGGATATAACTGATACTGTCAGCATACAAAGTTATTTTGAAAATGGTTTTGCAGTTTCGTAGATAAAATATTCGGAGCAAAAATGTTTACTTGGCCACCATTTTAAAAACATGTATGTGTGACCCACTCAATATTTATCTGTTGTTAAATGTGGTAGAAATCGGTTGTTTTTTTGGAGATCTCATAATTTCAATTTGTCAAGTGATACTATTTTACAAAATTGCAAACAAAAGAGATTTTGTGTGTACACATTTGATTACAGAAATATTTAAAGTCCTCATATAGAGTTTCTTTGGAAATAATTTCATTGTTTCGAAGATTTGACATACAAAACTATAATAGCTAAATGGTCGCCATTTTGAAAACAAATGTCTGACAAACCTAAAACATAACAGTAAATATACCTACTGCAGTCCTACTTGTCTGCTATATTTGGTAGGAATCGGAAAGTTGTTTCCTGAGATATGACATAAAAACTTTATTTATTTGTGTAGCACTCTCTTACAAAATGGGGGACAAAGGAGGCTCCATGTATACACATTTGTGTTTATTGTATATACTCCCAACATACAACGTTACGTTGGAATTGATTAAATGTTTTCGAAGATATAGCATACTATGTTAAATTATATAGATGGTCGCCATTTCGAAAAATGTGTTTGACATACTTGAAACAAATTTGTACATATCCACTGCGGTAGTACTACATGATTGCCAAATTGTTTCCCAATAAATTGCATATAAATTGGATTAATTCATGTAGCACTATCATACAAAATTACGGACAAAAGTTTTGTTTTGGCTTATTTGATACCTGTAATAAACACTGCCAGCATACAAAATTTTGTTGAAATTGGTTAAATGGTATGGTAGTAATACCAAATAAATCTAAATATTGATGTGGCCACCATTTTGAGCATCAGTGCCTTATAAAGTTTAATTACTCTTACTTACCTGGCTTATCATAGTATAACTGGCATTCCAAATTTGGCGAAAATTGGTTCAGTAGTTTATGAGATATAATGTAAAATATTTATTTATGTGATGCTATCTTCCAAATGGCACAAAAATATTGTTATTGTTTGTCTTATACGATGCTTGTAGTAGATACTGTTAGCGTACAAAATTTGGTTAAAGTTGGTCAAACGGTGTGGTAGTATTTGTGTGGCTGCCATTTTGAAAATAAGCGTCTAATGAAGTTTAATTACTGAAATTTACCTGGCCAATAATAATGTCACTTACGTGCCAAATTTGGCGTAACTAGGTTGAGTAGTTTTCGAGATATAACGTAAATGCTTTTTTTTTTTTTTTTTTTCATGTGGCGCTATCTTTCAAAATGTCTGACCAACAACAATATTTTCCTCTGAATTTAATGCTTATAACTTGTGCTGTCAGCATCCAAAATTTGGTTAAAATCGGTGGAATGGTTTCCGACATGTGACATATTGCCCTAAATTGAAAATGGCCGTAATTTTTAAAGTAAGTGCCTGGCGTGTTTGAAAACTATAAACATCAGGTGTCTTTACTTATTACTATATATGTACCGAGTTTGGTGAAATTCGTTTCACGCGTTCAAAAAGCGAAATGGGGCACACACTCATGCCCAGCAACACACCTACACACAAAGGCACACACAGGCAGGAAAGGGATCTCATATGCCTTTATATCCTTCAGGAAGTAGGCTAAAAACTATAATATTATTGGTGCGCCATTTTGGAAGATTAGTATCTAATGAAAAAAATTAACCTTTTTCAATATATCTCGATAGTAATTTAACCGACTTAAACCTAATTTGGTACGCCGACAGTACATTAATGTAAGCATTGATTAAAAAAAAAAAAAAAAACGAAACTACTATTATTCCGTCTTTTTGTAATATAGTGCCAATTGAAGATAATTAACTTTTCTATTGCATCTCGGGAATCATTTAACTGATTTAAACCAAATTTAGCACTTTGACAGTGTATAATGTTAGCATTTAATTCAGAAACCTATAATGTTATTGGTGCACCATTTTGTGAAATAGTGTAAATTGAATAATAAAGGTTTTAGCATTATACCTAAGGAACCATTTAACCAATTTAAACAAAATTTTATACTTTGGCAGTGCATGATGTCAGCAATGAATTTAGAAAGTGATAATGTTATTAATCCGCCACTTTGGAAGATACTCTAACATGAATAAATAAGATTATATATTATATTTCGGTAACTACACGACAGATTCCTGCCATATTTGGCTAATAAGTAATACTATTAGAGGCCATACGCAATTGAAATGGATAATGCTGGAATCACAATAGCGCGACGTCAACGCGACGAAAATCGCTCGGGCGACAAGATTTCCGAATATATAATATTTTTATTTTATTCGCATCGCGAGCGTGAAAGGTCTGGAAATATATCTAAGCCGCCATATTTTTGGCACTATTTGTTTTACGTAAGCTATTATTTACCGTATTAATAAGCAAAGGAGCGCATTTTAATGACTAGATGTAATTACAGCCATATTTTCATGCTCAAAGTACCAGCGGACATGGAAAGAAATTTTGAAAGGATTACAAAATAATAAAATAAAGGAAACATTAATGGCCATCGTAAAGGAGGTTGGTATGTAGTAGCAAGAAACTACTGTATTTATAAAAAAATATTTAAAAATGATGATCGCGAGGCGGTAAAATCTAGTGTTGACATTAACGCGAATATTTGTTGTATCGCGCCCTCCGCGTCGCATCTGCCGCGCTATTGTGATTCCATTATAAGACACATATTTTCAAAATAGCGACAATTGGGATATTTTAGGTTCATTGGCAATATCTGTAATATAGTTTGACCAGAATTGATATACTGAAAGTATGTTATACAATCATAGAATATGTAAGAACATATCGTATTTTGTCTGCCATTTTGTAAGATAGCACCACATGAAAGATTATGCCTTTGTTTCCTAATTCGGGAAATAATCAACTGATATCCACCATATTCAGTATACTAGTCATACTTTTGTAGTCCTTCTAAATTTATGTGTCTCAAGGACGTAGTAACAAATTTTCGAAATAATAGCCATATAAATTATTTAGGTTAGTAAGCTATATGTCTCAAACAATATGAACCGACTTTAATATGTAGCAGTATCAATGACGAACATAGAATGTGCCGATACAGTAATGAAAATATCACCACATTTAAAACAGGAGCTTCTATACCATATATCCAGGACCAACAAACAGATTCACACCGAAATTTGTGCGTAAGTGAGGCTAAAGTAAGCCATGCTTTAAGTGTGTCTGGCTTTATTTACAGTATGGCAGTCATGTAAATCATTAAGATAAGTTTTTCATTTCTATTACAAATTTCATCACTTTCAATTAGACTTAATATGCCGCGAGTAGTCATTAGGATCATAAATACTGATAGAAATATATTTTGCCGACTTTTTGTAAGGTAGTGGCAGGCGAAATACTGCAGTATTTACAACATAATTAATATAGGTAACCAATCATCGAATTCACACCAAATATTGCACACACGTTCTAAATCTGAATCAGTGAGTATTTCACTGTTTCAATCAGTCAAACGTATCTGACTTATTCAACAGTCACTTGAATCAAAATAACTGATGAATCAGTGAAAAAATGCCAGATTTCCTTCACTTATTGATTCAGTCACATTTTCCACTAATACATAAGTGATATTTCTCACTGTTTGCTCAGTGGTTTATTTGTGACCGATGGATCAGTTAAATAGCGTGTAAAAATTGCCGTTAAACAAAGTGTATCAAGTGAAATAACAACGAGTAAAATGATAAAACCAATACAAAATACTTTCTAAACTGGGTTTAGTCTTTCAAAACGCCGTATTCTGAAATGAAGTTTTTGAAATATAAATTTTTAAGAGCGCATGATAATTAATTCAGATTATGAGTCGTATTTTGTGGTTTATCTCATTCTACAGGAGAATCACCTTACGGTGGTTTAACTCGTAGCTCAGAATAACACTCTAATCAATAAAAACTATGTTGGTAAGTAGCACACATAACGTGTTTCAATGCGTCCACATATGTCGACGACCGACCTTGCGTTTAGTACTCATGATATTCGCTGCAATTTTAACGTAGTTCAATGCTGCCAACTCTCCTGCTATGATAACAAAAGCAGATATTTTATGCATGCTCTAGTGAGACATGGGTAGTTAAAATATGTACGTTTTCAACCGAAACGGAAAATCAAAGACGTGATAGTATTGTCTATCGTGATCCACAAGTAATTTAATTTGCCTGAACATTTCCACGCAGGCCTACTTGGTATTACAGAACGAATGTAACAGCTTTGTTTTACATCTCCAAAAATGCTGAAGATCTACAGAAACACCGAGTATACTTCAGCTAGTACAGACTTTTTTTATGGCTACTTTGTTTTAACCAGGATGAACTCATCTCAATATTCATATTAGGCGTGACATGTAATATAGATTGACTGAAATTTATAACAACCTCCACAAATGGAAACCTTGCAAGTGTTGATTACCACCGTAGACTTGATAGCTGTAACGAGCTGTCAACCGTAGAAATGACTGTAATAATGTTCTTAAAAAATATCGTAAAAATTGTAAATGATTCAGGTATCCTATTAGAAATGCTTCATTTTTTTCTCACTTTCAAAATTTTAATACTTTATTAGTGGTGTTTGTTACACGCAAACTTGGCAGGTTATTAGCCGAAGTCACATTACGTCTGTACAACCCGACAATCAACACCTTGTTGAGGCGTGGTTGTGAATCTCTAGGCGAGCTGCCTGCATAATTTATTTTAGCTAAAGGGCGTGATGTTCGAGGTCAGTACGATGCAGTAACTGGTAATTTACAAAAATATATCCCTCTAAATTCCGGAAACTAGGAGTTAAAAGCGTGTGTTTTTATACTCATTAGTACTTCATTTTCTAAACAGATACACGCGTTTCACTTGGATAATGCGTTTTCAACTTAATTTATTTTAGGTACAGTCACGACCAGAAGAAAGAAATTCGCTTGCTTTACAATATTCCTTACCACCCTAGGATTTTGAAAATGCATGATGATAAGAGGAATACGCTAGGCATACACAGGAACGCAGAACACTTAATTTATTAAAATACAATAGTATTGTTAAAATGATAAATGAGATATCATAATAAAATATTCGAATACATTGTTATTAGAATTTCCATTCTGATCATTGGCTGCCACGAAATATTTAGTTGGCAGCAACAGAATTATTGTTAACCACAATAAAACATGTTTCTGCGACTGCAAAACTACATCCATTATATTCTGCGCATGCGCTCTGGCATATTCGAAGTAGTCACCTTCTGTCTTGCCACGAAACCATATTATTCTGTGTTCGGTTCTTTTCACCAGGTTACGAACTAATTCATGATTGATATTCTTAAGTACTTATGAACGGATTATATCATTCCTTTATTCCAAGTACGTAAATGATTCCAGAAAATTAACTTTCCATGAAGTAAAGTGTACAATCCTTGTCAGGTGTGTTACGCCCCGTTAGGGCGTAGCAGGGATAGAGGAAGGCAAGGAGAACGACGCATACCATCATAAACATCAAGAAAGCGTGGACACAAAAATTCCCGAATCAATACAAAATATATTTAAACCCATCTATATATTATCACGAAGAACAACAAATTTGCAACTTGATTTGAAAAATATATATTGTATCTGTAAATTTCCGTTGCTTGCTACTAATCGATGAAATAGGGGAAGGGGGGAACACACATGCACTGGAACAAACAGAAAAACAACAATATTAATATATACTGATAAATCACTCAATCTGAATAAACATTGGTGAAATCCCATTAAAAAAGGTAAAATGACTCCCTGAGTAAAGCAAACACAATTACAACTTTAAAAATAAAGTACGTCTGATGATTCACTAAAGAGTACAGCATGGAATATTAATTTCATTGATTAAAACCATTGGCAAGGAGTACAGACTCTCGTTACACTTAGTCCTGAGCATAAAGGCATGCATAAAATATATACTAAACTCCTTGACAATAAAATCTTTTTGGCAAATAGTAATCAAGGAAACCATTCCTACACTTGACCATGAGCATAAAGACATGCCATAAAAGGCCCATTAAACTCCTTGGCCTTAAAATTCTTTTGGAAAAAAAAAAAAAAAACAAAAAAAACAAGGAAACTCTACCCCAGACATAAAAACAACTACCTTTATTGCAATACTTAATTTGTGTACTCATATAACGCGAAAATGCGTCTAGCATGTCGAAGTCCCGAAGTACGAAGTGGTGTAGAAATGATCTATCATCGGCCAGCCCGCGCAACTCGAAGAGGAACACTGCACACTTGCTCGGGCTGGGGACGAACATTTACACTCGAAAACGCGGCTCGGGAAGGTTAAGGAAGTGGCGAGAATAGCGGAGAGGGGTATGGAATGTGCCAGTGTGTGCGAGGCTGACTTGTTGCCAGTAGTAGCCACCAGACAGCGCTCGGCCGCGCCTCGGGCGCCGCGTGCCTCTCTTCAGTATATAGCTTAACACCTGGAAGCGTTCAGATGTGCGCCACACCGATGTGGGGGGAGGGGGGATATAAACATCATACATTTTTTTTGTGCAAAAATATTGCCTCTTCAAATAATAACCCCTCTTCAAACAATAACAGTTTGTTAAGCTGTGCTACCAAATACAGACGTGGCAAATAACCAAGCAGACTTGCTAACCAAGTTCATTAACGTCATGTAGTTCGGTAAACACACCAACCTCATGATAGCAGCATTTAATCGTACTCCTGGAAATTTTAAGCATTACACATTTCACCAGTTGGCGGGACGAAAAATAAATCGTTCAGGCAGGACAGTTTTTTTTGGCAGGACAGAAGTTCTCACCTAAATTTTCTTGAGTTTGATAATTGGCACGCGTGTCATACTTGAAGCAGGGCTTCAACCCTCCCACACATTTGAAGAGAGGTGCAGTGGTCTCTTCTCTAATCCCGGAGAAGCGGATGGATGAGGCCCAAGGTAGAAAACAGCCGATGACGAAGAAGGAGTGGCCAGGTCCTTCCCCGGATCTTGCTGCTCTTGAACTCCAGTTACTCTGGCAGGGTGGAAAGGAATACGGAAAACAGAAAAAGGACTAGGAAGGAGATTTCCGCCTAAATTTACCTACCGAAAATTCTAATAGATGTGCCACGTATAAGATTTCTAATTATATATATATATATATATATATATATATATATATATATATATATATATATATATATATGCTGAAGACAGCGCTTTATCGTCGAGCAAGGTACTGTAATGTAGCACATTGAGCTCGCAGTCGTGAGGTGAAAGGTTCGAATCCTACTCATGAGCACTTTGAATTTAGTCTTTAATTGTGGTTAGACCTTATCTACCTACAAAAGCCCACTACTCGCGAAACACTTTTGTGAATCTCACTATCCAGTATTGCTGCTACCACAGTAACGTTTTTCGTTGCAACTAACGAACACATTATTATCTACAAACACACAGAATTTATTGGTGACCATAAAAGTAATTTTGTAGGTTTCGCTAAATACTGGAATGACAAAAAATGTAGATTGGCGCCACAAAATACTTCGTCGTGCCCATATTGACAAAATAATTTTGTGGCCGGAAAAAAAGTTTTTCTTGCCGACCTGTTTTATCAGTGCGCGGCTGCGGTGGTGAGTGGAACATCGGACCTGGTGGGACAAATGGCATAGTGTCGTTTTTTCCGACGATTCCCGCATCTGCATTGCAATACCACGATGGTCGCATCCGTGTCTGGCGGTATACGCTGTTCACCGTAAAGTGAGCACTTTTTAAGGCCCTGCTAGAATTTTCTTTTTAGCTAATTGCAATCTTTCCACCATTTTTAAATATAAACATTGTAATATGACTAGTAAACATACTGTATAAATTTCACCACTCTCAAATGTTACCGTCTGAGGCTGCAATAAAATATATTTATTAGGGGCTAATCAATTATGAAAGGGCCTTAACAAATGCTCACTTTACCGTGAAATGCCTATACCATGGCGCACGCCTAGCTGAGTTCTACATGCACCATTATATTAGTCCAGCATCTAGAATTATGGTAAGAGGTGTCATCGGATTCCAGCCCCGCTCTCTCATAGTCCACGTCGCTGGTATGCTGTTCAGCAAGCGTTATATCGCCGAGGTGTTGGAGCCTGTTGTTTTCCCCTATCTTCAGGACCAGCCTGAGGCCCGGTACCAACAGGACGATGCGTGACCGCATGTGGTGCACATCGCCCGGCGGTTCCTGGATGACTGCCACGTCACACTGCTTCCTTGGCCTGCGCGTTAACCAGACCTCTCGCTCATTGTAAATGCGTGGTCCAATGACAGGACGACGACTGGTTTGCCATAGGGCACCTGTATCCACAACTGATGAACATTGGGCATGCATTGAAACAGCATGGGTGGGCGGACATATCCAAAATTCCTTTCTCTCAATACCTAGTTGTGTAGCTGTGGTTATGGCCGCCCGTCGTGGGGGTTACACTGTACTGATATCACTATGTTCTTTACGTCATACAAAGCTGCAAGTTTAACCATGCCACCTGTGTTTGATAGTTATTCTGTCCAATAAATCTGGTTGCGATATGTCTTTCTTGGTGTTGCAATTTTAAATGCCCATAGCGTTTATATTAATACAAACAGACAGAGAGCATATTTACTAAATATTATGAGATGTTAAAGAGCATTACAGTTAAAGACTATTCACGATAAAGTGAGCACTTTCGATATCAAACTTAGAAAAAAGTTGCTGCACATTCTTGCATATATTTTAACGGGCACCCTGAGTGACAAGCGCCCAGTAAAGTTGTTAACGTAGGATGGGAAAATAGTTCCGTATCTTAACGTCCAGTGTAAAGTGTTAGGTAACCATATTTGATAACGTAAATTATTTCTTTCGCTTTATGTTTTTATTAACGCATCGAAGTGTAAAAATGAGCAGATTTGTAAAATATTTACTTTTCTAACAGTTTCAAAGTTTCACTTGACCGACGCATGAATAAAGTGATGAGGCCCGTGACACTGTTAATCTTATGTAAGGCGCAAGAAAACACAATGTGCGTACAAGTAGATCTTAAACAGAGCTTACAAAAGTGTTCATTTTACTGTGAATAGTCTATACATCGCAGAATATGCTACTAATTATGAATCCGGGATATTTAAATCGTACTTGTCTTTTGAGAAAAATGTAACATGCAGGTCAGCAGTTGTTTTTGGCTGGGTTTATATATATATATATATATGCTGGCCACAAAACATATTATAATCGAGGTGTACGTTGTGTTACATTTAAGAGTTTAGTTTTCTTTAAGCGGTGAATCAGAGATATCGAATGTCGATACATCGACGTCTTGTAGTGGTTCAGTGGCAACTGCAATGTTTGAACGTGAGATGGAAGGTTGGCTCCAAGTCCGCAGTACGCTGCAACTCGTGGGTCCGAATCTAGCGAGCGGTCCGACCTCCGAGAAAATAATACCTTCCGCTCCTCCACCCCTTCCCATTGCTTGCCCGGCGAATGGCCCCCCGAGGCCACGAATCGATCACGAAGCCCGAAATTACTCTCTACTTCAATCTCCCAGCTTGTGTTTCGAAACCGTCCAGGTGCGAAACCAGGCATCCAGATGAGAAAAAAAACGTTGCGAAAAACGTCCGCTATTTGATGCTCTGATCTTTCACCATAAAACTTTTACACCGGCGAATACTTTAGTCGTAAATCACGCAAGTGTTATTCCCTCTATATATTTTTCAGGATAAATTCTTTTCGTTTAAATTTTACGGTAACTTTCGGGTAGGTTGAATCTGACTAAAGTCGAAGACAAAACGCAATTCAAAAGGTAAAACTCATTCGTTTCCGTAAAGGTGACATTAAAATTTGGTGTTAAAGAATCGGCTGCAAGCAGTGTATAAAACATTTATTTTCGCACCACAAAACACAAAATATCGAGCACAGCTTCTAGTCAAATGAGAATGGACGTTAGGACATTTAAAATAAAATTTTGGCTACCATCGGAAATGTGACACATTTTGGGGATTAAATTTGACGTTTGTCAACATATACGGTGAGAAACAGAAACTACTTTTGATGGGTGAAAAGGGAGGGGGGAGGGGGTGATTTCTTCGTTAGATACAAAGAAACAGGGTTCATCACTTGGCAGAGAAAAATTAATGATTTCTCAGTGCAGTGCGTACGAAAAAATTCGGAATAAAAAGTTTATAACCTCAAAATGGAAGCTCATTTTTAATATTTCTCTCCTTTAAATGGCGGAACTTGAACTTGAACTTGAAATACGTTAATAACACATTTCCGGAAAAAGGTTTATATGCAGTTTCAAACATGTGTAAATCATTGGAACCGGTTTTTCCTTTACTACGTCTAGAGGAGCTCCAAGGCCTATCTACAACAGTCATCGGGTGAGCATAATCGCTTAGCGGTAGGGCGTAATAGCTTGTAACGATTCATCGTCCAATCCCCCTTGACTGATTAAATTCGACAAAGATAGGGATCAGCTGCGTGTTGTATTAATTGAGTATAAATCTTGTTGTTTAACGTAAAGTAATTCTTCCAATATTGTTGTATGAGTAATTGTACTGTGTTGTTACCAGATAGAGATTGTTATAATAAATTAAATATTTATAAAATAATTTTCCTTATTAGCTACCGCCTGAGTTCCCACGTGACACCCCTTACCACCTCCTACAAGTTAAAGTGGTTTCATAGCAAGAGTCTGAGTAGGAAATACAGGAATTAGATGATATAAGGAAAATAGGAGGAATAACAAGTGTTACACAGGTGGAGGTCACGGTTATATTCCCACCCTCTTGCAGCAAATATCCACCTGTTCCCAGGGGATTTAATAATAAATTCATTGCATGTTTGATAAACAAATTTAAGAATTAAATAGCAATACGAGCAAGTCACATTCCCCCTCATTAATAGCAGATATCCCTCCCACCCATGCTAATAGCTGTTGTTCTCCACGCCAGATACGAAGAGTAAGCGATTTTGTTGTAGGACAGTTACCACGCACGCGAGTCAGCACTTCTGTAGCACACTTTACCGAGCTAGCCTTTATCGCCCACCCAGTCCTTTCAGAGCTGCTTATATTTTATGTACTAAGTGTAATGTTTGTTCATTGCTTCTAATGCATGTGGAACATCCTGTTTCTGTTTGGCTTGAAACACTCCATTTGTTTTGTGTACTGTCGGAGTGCTTTCAATTTCTTCTTTATTGTAGTTTTTTTTTTTTTAATTATAAGTTTACACAAAAGTGCGTGGCACCATATACACTGACAACACACACATTTTTGTTAACATGTCGACATGATCACAGTACACAGTTCTACCACACCTACGACCAGAGAATTAGTAACGACACACACATATACATCAGGCACACTGACACGAACACTAGACATACACGAACAGTTGCCAACTCAGTTTACCAGTAGTAACACAGTACATATTACACCCATTTAACAAATTTCTCAACACCAATCAACACTTAACCAGTCTGGTACGAGCTGTTATTATTTGAGACCACGCCCAGTTCACTCACTACAGACAACAAATACACATTCAATTACCATTCCTGCTACAAACACTGACAACACCATAACTCCACCTACCTAACCACAAACCACACCATTCCCAGTAAATATTGTAATACCTGAAACCCACCACATCCCCACATTCGCAGTACAGAAACACGACAAATCTGTTCAGGCTCATATTGAAAACCTTACATTTTACAAAAATAAATGTGCACCACAACTGCCTGAGCCTGAGTTCCTTCATATAATATGGACCTCTCTCTTGCCACCCCTTGCTGAAAAACGTATACCATTGGACAACACGGCACTAGACAAGCTGCTACACAACATCAAAAACATCGAGAGTGGCATGCACAGATACACAGAACATTGAGCAGAATACACCAAACCCACAACACACTAAAATGTACGAGGAAATTGTCATTTTAAATGAACAATTACAGACGCTCAGAAACGTAAACAATTAAACCACACCATCCCCATGTCCAGTACAATACATTCAAACACATATAAATCCACCCCCACCCACCACCCACAGAAACACACGCGTTCAGTACACATACCGCCGCCCCACAGTAATTGACTTGCCACAAAATAGGCAACACTACAGATATCCATCACACCAAGAACCCTATAAACAACACACACACACCATCAGGCATTCCCTTACATGACAGAACAGAGAGGAAATGAACATGTACAGGGATATGTTTGTCGGGAAAAGTACAAGGAACAACCGAGAGAGTGCAGATATGTACACTGCAAAAGTTTCAGGCAACAATACAGTGAAAAACATGTCTGCCCACTCAGGAACAGCAGGCCCAGGTTCGGGCAGCATGTAATGCAATTTTTAACAAAGTGGTGCCCAGCAGATATTATGCAGAAATTACGCGACTTAATGCTACGGGGAATAACTTTCAGCCATATTCTGTCCCGCCTTCTATCACTCCACCATGCCTCATTGATGACATCCACACAGTGCAAGAATGCAAATCTGCAATGAATTTTGCGAAACCCAGTGTGCCTCATTTCTCAGCCAGGTTCAATACAGTTCTCGCTCAGCAATCTACAGGTAAACAAACATCCACGCTGTCGAGCGTATTTCAGTCACATACTTGGCCAACACACGAAACACTGTGTAAGAAGCTCGCCAGCAGTGACAATCGCCTGAGCAGCGCTCCCCCTCCCCCCATGCAAATCAGGCTGTGGTTGCCACACTTTCACAGCCCATGTGCGAGAATGCAGCATTGCCAGACTGCAGCGAGTCCCCACAGTTCAAGGGCCACGTAGTCTTGCTAGCGACACTTGCACTTTATGCTTTTATGTAGGCCATTTGTCTCATTCCGACATGCATCTTTTTGAATATAGGTTAATATTCGATCGCAGAATCAACATTGGCGACAACCAGTTCGCGATGATGCAGGTACTATTCACATGCTATATATATATATATATATAATGCTCGCTACGTCCTGTACACAGGATTACACGACCATCGCAATGTGACCAAAAGAGAAAAAGGTCATAATTAAAAAACCATAAGAAAACAGCAGTTAATTATTTGAATGGGTTTAAAACACATGAAACTAATGCCAGACGCATATATATATATATATATATATATAGGGAAAAGCTTGTATTTGTCAACTACGTACAAATGTTATGCACAAACTATCACACAATAAATCCATATTATAAGCTGCCACACCATTTGGTATTCTAATTTAAAAATGACTTTTTACTTGAAACAAGATAAAGATAAAAACGAACCCTGAAAACATAACGTTTTACAAAACTCCTGTAAAACTAGGACTCTACTACTGACATTATCATTCCATAAACGTCTCACATGGTTTACAAATGAACCCTATTCCAGAGTTATCAATCATAACCTGTTTTTACTAATTTACCCTAAACACAGCTAAGGTATTTCTTACTAAAATATTTATATTCTTTCAAAATATAATGCAACCAGAAGGCTCAACTCCTGGCATGATTAATTGCAAGACAAATCACCGAGGCTGAAAAATGAATAGTTAAAAAAACTAACAGCCTTTCAAGGAAACTTTAAACTCAGTGGTGAAAATGAATAGCCATCTAAAAAACTACGTCGTGCTTACCCAAGTAACTCATGTTACCAGCTACATGAATACTATCTACCATTTGAATTTGCCAATAAGGCCCTACGAACCATTGCGAAAAATACTTAGCTTATATGACCTGAACCCCAGCAGCCGAGTCTCTGACGACCAAACTGCTACTGGGGGTATATATAATACAATAATAGGTGGGGAAACAAAACGTAATTTGTAACTTGTCGAATAGGAAGTTTCAGCCCCTCCCTGGAGGTGCGCGAGCAAGTAGAGGCTCCCTCCACAACACCAGAGCTCAAGGCGAGAGTTTGAGAACTAGGGTCCCCGCGCCACTCACATTAACCATAGATACCAAACGTGACGGTCTATAGCGACTCGGGTTCCGGTACACAAATATCAAACCATATATAATATGAATTCCACTGCAGGTAAAATGTAATTATTTTGAAATGAGTAGCACACAATATATGCCTCTTTTCACTTTCTGTTATGTCCAAATTTAGCAACTCCAGTCGAATTTTGCGTCGTACAAATGGACAGGGAACACTGATGGTCAAGGCAGGCGAGCGGGACGTCAGCACTATGACCTCTCAATAGTATAGAGGGGCGATACGGGGGGGGGGGGACGTAACAAGCGAAAATCGATGACATGAGACATACGGTCTCATATATGATAGGAATATAACATATTTATAATTATTTAAATATGTCAATATTGAATTATTTTCAATTTATTTTATACATAATTTTATATATATTTGAATAACTATGTATATGAATAAGCATATAAGCATGTAAATGTAGAATTATTTTCAATTTAATATATATATATATATATAAGTATGTAAATAGAAAATTATTTTCAATTTAATTTATATATATTTATGTACATATAAGTATGAAAATATAAATATATTTCATTTTAATTTATGTTTAGTTATGTATGTGTTTGGAAGTATAAAATTATTTTCAATTTATTATATAAACATATTTTTATATACATAAAAATATGGAAATATCAAATTATTTCAATTAAAATTTCATATAGATATCTAATTATAAGTTTTAAAATATAAAAATATTTAAAACGTTTTTATATAAGTATCTACATATAAATATGGAAGCATAAAATTAGTTTTAATATATATATGTAATTATTTACATATAATTACAGGAATATAAAATTAATTTAAAATTTCTATATTCAGATATATACATATGCCTACAGGCATATTTAAATAACATGTTGTTATGTAAGTACCTGCATGTTTTCTTGGTCGAACGAGTATTTGGGGTTTTCTCAGAGTGCTCCCATATCGCGAAGATTCATTGCGAATATGAAGGGCTGCCTTTTGACCTCGACGATCATGGAGCAGTAAACCTGCATCATCGCTAACTGGTTGTCGCCAGTGTCGATTTTGCGATCGAGTTTTCACCTATATAAAAAAAATTGGATGTTGGTGTGAAAAGGTGGTCTGTTCGAAGAGTCCTATTCATGCGACGACTAATCAGGAAGCATGGTTGTGGCATGTCGTGGTGCTGAATTGTTCAGTACATAGTCCATGTTGCACATCGATCAATGGGTCATGGGTCAATGGGTCATGGGTATTTTACTCTGTAAATGAGTCATTTAGTTCTTCAAATGGGGCATGGGTCAATGGGTCATGGGTCATTTTGCCTTGCAAATTGGTCAGTATGGGAAATTTTTCTCCGCAAACGGGTCATTATGGGTCATTTTGCTCCACAAATGGGTCAATGTGGGTCATTCTGCTCTGCAAATGGGTTATGTGGGTCATTTAGGGGTTATTTAAGGTCATTTTGAGGTCATTAGTGGTCATTTTGGGGTATTTTGCGGTCATTAGGGGTCAATGCATCATGGATCATGGGTCAATGGGTCGATCGGCCAGTCTTGTGAGGGGTTGGTGTAACAGGAGTCAGTTGTGTACTTTAAAAGTGACCACGATTTATAGGTGAGCAAAGAACTTGTCTGGGAGACTTTTGAATATATAACTTCTTGGTAATGTGATCAAAGAACTAGCATCTAAAGCTTGCCTACCTGCCTGTGTGTATGTGATGTCCCAATGCCTGCATGTGAGTGCTCAGCTATAATCATGTGGTAACTCGGTGATTGGCTGGTCGGTCTCTGCGCAAAATATTAGTGTTTTAATACGATTGGTTTGAAGTCGATATAACATGAAAGTATTAACATATGTGTATATTATAAGCAGTGGGGAGATAGACTATGAGGCTTAGTTTGACAGCAGCTGCGTGGAAGGTGTATCGTCTTGGCTAGCTTCTGCCTCTTCACATAGAATTTTCTCTACATGTTTGTGTCCAAGGTCATTACAGGTGATGGGGTCAAGGTCGAGTTACCTGCATCTAATATGGTGGTAGCAGTTTGTTATGTATAGCCCTTGCTGATTTTTATGGATTTTTCTCAAAGTTTTGGTTTATAAGGACATTCAGGGTCATAGGGTCAACCTCGAGGTAGTCTTCAACTAATATGGAGGTGATAGTCTGTAATATATTATGCTTGTTGAGTTTTATGTATTCTTCAAGTGTTTTTTGTTTCCAAGGTCATTCAAGGTCATGGGGCGAAGGTCTAAACGTTCTGCATCTAATATGATGGCAGTAGTCTGTAATGTATTATGTTTGATGACTTTTCTGTATTTTTTCTCAAATTTTTGTTTTCGAGGTCATTCAAGGCCATGGAGCGAAATTCGAGATAGACTACGTTTAATATAATTGTAGTAGTCTGTTATGTATTATGCTTGCTGACTTTTATGTATTTTTTCGAGTTTTGGTTTTCAAGGACATTCAAGGTCATGGGGTCAAGGTCAGGGTTGTATGAATCAAATATAGTGGTAGTATTTTAGTTTTTTGGGACTTTTTGTTTACCAGGTCATTCAAGGTCATGGAGCCAAGGTCATGGTCATTGGCTACCAATATTGCGGATGGGTGATGTATACCATGATGGTGGTTGCCTACCAATATGGTGCTCTCGAGTAATATATAAACAAATGACGAACGAAAAAAAATATGGCGGCCTCCAGTAACACAAACAAAGATTGCTGCTTCCAATAGCTTATAAACAAATGATGAACGAAAAATCAAGATGGCGGACTGAGTATAGGTGAGTGGAGTGAAGCGAGGGAATTAGTCACCTGCCGAAGTCCAACAGAGGTGAGTAATTGCTGTGGGGGACCTTTCGAAATGTAAGTTTAAAAAAAAATTATAAAATTTTTAGTAGTTTTAAAATAATTTTTAAATAAGTTTTAATAATATTTTTAAAGGGAATTTTTGATTTTTTTTGTAAATTTCTTTAAAAATCTTTTGTATTTTTTTTATTTTCGCGATTTCTAGGTCAAATCTCAAGGTCAAGGTCAAAGGTTAATTGTCCTAATCCCAGTCATCTGGGTCCAAGGTCACCGGAGTCGCTGATCCCTCTCGCCTGTTTAGGGAAAATTTGGGATTTTCTGAGGATCCTTTTAAAAAATTTACCATAATTTTTTAATAACTTTAAATAATCTTTAGTAATAAATTTTTTCGTTTTTTTTTTTTTAGAATTTTTTGAAGATTTTTTGGAATTTTTAAGGTTTTTTTTTTAGTGTTTTTGGGATCAAAGGTCCTCATGGTCAAGATCAAGTTCAAGTTCGAAGGTCATATGGATCAGGGGTAAAAGGCTAATGACATCCAAGACGGCGGTCGGGTGATGTAACAACATGGCGGCTCATCATAATTCGGTTCCGATGTCTGATGCCCTTATGCCTCAATGCCCATTTCCCTACTACTGGCAGGAAGTCAGTAAACACACATTTGCAATGTTTATCAACTATACCTCTTACAGCATTTGCAAAATACACAGGAAAACTGGTGATATAGAAGAACACTGCAACACAAATGTTTACAAAGACGCAGTTCTAGCAAGCAAACACTTTATTCAAACACACAGTTACCCGCAATTTAAAGTAATTAATAGAATAAATCAGCAACAATTGGAAGAAGTGCTAGAAAATACGGCAAGACTGAAACCTATAATAGAATAAGTTTTGTTCCTTGCACTCGAAATTATCCCCTTCTGTGGTTATAGAGATTATGGTGCTATGTATAATGTCTGTATCACAAATTAAGGCAACTTCAGGGAACTGCTACGACTCCGATCTTCAAGTGTCAAGGTTAATCTTGAAACACATTCGGAAATTTCATCTTTCAGAGCAACTTATATAGGTAAAATTACTCAGAATCAAATCATTCATTGCCGTGCGGGTGAAATATCAGATGAAGTGACTAAGAGAGCATTCGAATCCGACATTTTTGCAGTGATTTTCGATGAGACAACACACATATCAAGCAAATCTTAAATCAGTCTTGTCCTAAAATATGTGTTCCCAGCAGTTGGCCATGTCATTCTATCTTGAAATTTCTTCTAGAATGTCTAGAATCTTTGGTAAGTCTCGTGTGAACTGTATCACTTGTTGGTAAATGCCTGACACTTGTCCTGTGAGAATATCTCAAATAAATGGTGCTGTTACAGAAGTTCAAAAATAAGTGTAACATGGTGAAAGAACTCCGTGTTTTAGCCATGCACTTGATAATTCTCTGACGAAGTCTTCGAATATATCATCAATCAGAACCACAATCGGGGTAATAAAGGAAATTTTATCTTTTTTTCACATCTGTAAAAATTAATTATCTTCTTAGTCCTAAACTATAAGGTCAGTTGTCAGGTCATTGTGAAACAACGTGGGTGGAACACCATAATAGAGTGGCACAGTTCACATGATAATTACCAAAGATTATAGACATTCCAGAAGAAATTTCAGGATAGAATGACGTGGCAAACTGCTGGGACAGTATCAACACTAATTACAGCCATAAGTAATTGCCAGTCCCTAACATCTGTGTTATGTCTATCTGATGTATTAAGTACTTTATTACTCTTTAGCAAACCACTTCAGAAGGTATCTTTGATCTTGAAAGATGCAACTGTATTATTATAAGGGACAATATCTGCTCTCTCTACACCACTGTTGTATAATTTAATTGCAGATCTCACGAAAAGATTCCCTACAAGTACAATGAAGACGTTCAGTTTTAGAAGATAGGGGGGTGGAGAGGAGGCATGGGTGGGATGAAAAATGGGAGAGAGTGGTGCAGGATATAAATACGAAAGCGTGTTTGTTTGTTTGTTTGTTTGTCCTTCGTTCATGTCAAAATGGAGCAACGGTTCGACGTAATTTTTTGCACAGATATAGTTGAAGTTCCAGAGAGTGACATAGGCTACTTTTATCCCAGGAAAATATCTCTAACGGTTCCAAAAAAAATAATGATTAGGGATGTATTTAGGTGCTGTATTAAACATTTCTTAGGATTACTGCATAAAAAAGCATTGTTAAAAATTCCTCCTTTCTTTTTTGTCTGCGGGCTATCTTACATTCCTTCCCAAGAGCTACAGTAGCTCAGTGGGTAGAGAACCCAATAATGAGGCCGTAGTAACTCAGTGGGTAGAGAAACCTATAGTGGGGCCGCAGTAACTCAGTGGGTAGATAACCCTATAGTGGGGCCGCAGTAGCCCAGTCGGTAGAGCACCCGATAGTGGGGTCGCGTGCGAAGCAGCGGGTATAAGCTAGTTTTGAAGTAATAATGTAGGCTAAACATCAACATAACTGTTGGACCTTCGTTGGTCTAACGTCGTTTTATTAGTTCAAAAACCAACCATTGTCCAGTTTTTTAACAACCAAAGGCTTACTGGCATTTTACAGCATTGGTAGTTTATTGGGAAGACGTGTTATTACGTACACAATACCAACTAATAAACAACGGTTTGCTAACATTGGATAGTAATGTTTATAATAAGTTAATATTAAAAATGAGAATAGACTTATTTTACTTACCAGTGTTATTTAGTTACTTTTCCAACACAATCTACATTCTGAATAACCACACGGTCGCGATTCAACGCCCTTTACTTTACCAATCCTTTGTTCCATTCACTACACAGCTCTAATTGCACAAGCAGATTAATTATATGATATATTCTATGCAATTTCATTTCACTGTATTGTGTAATATTCGTTAACGTATTAATACGTCACATTTTACTATGTTTAAACTGTATTTAACTACCATGCCACGCAAAAGAACTGATTTATTGCACTTTACATGCTTTCCAACATAGCGCATTTCTTTTTAAGCCTTTTGTTGATTCAAATCACGTGCTATATAAAATTACAGCAATGTCACGGAAAATTTTCTCTTACATATGCGTGGAACTGTAAAGAAAACTGCTCCCCATTAACACGTGTCAGATTTTATGCCAACGTAACTGCTTGGCTTATGTCATCCCATTAAATAACATAATTGAATTTGACTAAATTACCTACTATTGCTGGTAGATTCTTTGTGGGGCTTTAATGTAAATACAATCTACTTAATATCACGGTTGCAAGTGCAGACAAATATCTAACGCATCCTCGTCCTTAGTCGCGACTTCCATATTGCTTCAAGGCAAAATTAATTGAATTTTTAAATCTAATAAAAAGAAGAATAACTGACTTATACTGGAATATATGGACAGACACTACCACTGCCAGGACTACTTCCAGTAAAACGAAGAATAACTGACTTATACTGGAATATATGGACAGACACTACCACTGCCAGGACTACTTCCAGTAAAAATAAGAATAACTGACTTATACTGGAATATATGGACAGACACTACCACTGCCAGAACTACTTCCAGTAAAAAGAAGAATAACTGACTTATACTGGAATATTGGACAGACACTACCACTGCCAGGACTACTTCCAGTAAAAAGAAGAATAACTGACTTATACTGGAATATATGTTGCGTGATAAAATGGCCAAAACTGTTGACTGTACCGTATCTCGAATGAGTTTTTCTCTATCTGATGTTCCTATTAAAAAAAGACGTCTGCCAAGACTATTGTGGCAACCCTGGAACGCACTGTTTTCCAGGAATCTAATCGTTTAACGGGGTCTCTTTAATAGAGCTGCCAGACGTCTTTCTTGGAAGAGAACAGTCAAGTATTGGAAATCTTACGCGCGAGAGTTCTTCTTTACAAGAAAATCTTCATTGAATGTACCGAAGGAAAAAAATTTCGAGAGCACGCCCGCATTAGAGGGCAAACTGTGTCACTTAATAAGCCAACATCTAACTCTAGAAATATTCTGAATGAAGCCTGAATTTCACATAAGCTGATCACGCTGAGTTGACCGGGCGAAAAGAACATGAAGCTGTACACATATCTCGGTTCTTAATACCTCGATGTTAAGAGCCGCCCAAATATATTCACTCACTCACTGTATACTTAGCAGTTCGTTTTCTACGTCTTCGACATACCAGTTACCTGAAGATAGTTCTTACAACCGTCGTAGTTCTAAACAATTTTATCTTATGGTATTGGTTTCTCAAAATCGCTACCCAAGCAAATAGCATAGAACAAGCTAAAGACAATAGATATTTTGAGAGTTTTTCCGAAGTAACTAATGTGGTACACATATTTTATGATTTAAGATTCAGTTTTTCAGAATCGATTGTTTTATCGTTTCAAAGTGCATCTATTAAAGTCTTAATCATCGAAATGTTTTTTAACTAAAATGGAAAAAAAAAAAACTGGACAGTATAACAAAACCTACTAACTCACAAATTTAATTAACACACCAATTAAATAATTTTCGACTGTTATAAAAAACTTACAGTTCATGAAACTTCTAGCATGATATTTGGAAAGTGGCGGAACCCTCATAAATATTCACGTGTTAAACACTTTAAAGTCGGTTCAAGTTAAGCTTTTTTATGTGAGCTCTGAGGAAAACAGACTCGCGATAAGCTTGGCTGTTTTGATGTCTGCTCTATTCGCTCTATGTAATCGGCATGTGTGTAAGGTAGAATATACATCTATCGTATTTCTGCAAACAATTCCTTTTTTTTCATTTCTTCAAGCGGAACAAGACCGCGAGAACTATAACTATCATGACAACTGCGATAGTTTTCTACATGAATTGACAAATAAAACCAAGCTACTTGATCTCAAAATGCGCAGTGCGAAAGGAGTTTTGGCGTTGCTTCTGAGAAAATAAAGAAAATTCTTTGTTTGTTACACAAAGAGAATCCTACTATATAATAAGACGATCTCTGTCTGTCTGTCTGCCCGTCCGTCTTTAATACCTCTAAGTCCCTTAAAACTCACAGAAGTTCTTCAAATTTTGCAGAGCGAATCCTCAGGGTAAAATACAGGCCAAGTTCGAAATTCAGCAAGATTAGATTACGAATTCATTACCTTTTACCATAAAAAATAATTTTTAAATTACTTTTTACCTATGAAAGTTTTGTATTAATGCATAGAGAATATTGCATTGAGATATGAAAGTAATGGAATATCATTTTTGTTTACTTTAAACGTCTCACTTCAATGTTGAGTTAATTAAGTGGGGCCAGAGTATCTCAGTTAATAGAGCGATTCCAAGTGGGGCCTTAGTGTCTCAGTGAAATAGAACTATGCTAAGTTGGGCCGTAGTGGCTTAGTGGATAGAACTATATCAAATGGGGTCACTGTGGCCAAGTGTATATATATAAATATAATGGGTCCTTAGTAGCTCAGTGGATAGAGAGATTCCAAGTGGGGCCTTAGTGGCTCAGTGGGTAGAACTGTGTTAAGTGGGGCCGTAGTGGCTTAATGGATAGAACTATATCAAGTGGGGTCACTGTGGCCAAGTTGATATATATAAATATAATGGGTCCTTAGTAGCTCAGTGGATAGAGAGATTCCAAGTGGGGCCTTAGTGGCTCAGTGGGTAGAACTATGTTAAGAGGGGCCGCAGTGGCCAAGTGAATAGATATATATCAAATGGGCCCTTAGTAGATCAGTAGATAGAGAGATTCTCAGTGGGGCCGCAGTGGCAAAGTGGATAGAGAAATATTAAATGGGACCGCAGTCGCTTTAATGTTGAGTTAATTTCACATCATTTCATTATTACCTACATATATCTATGCAATATTTTTTTCAGTCTTTCTATGGTAACCAAATTTTTTACCATGGTAACTGTTCTAGCCCCGTGACAATAGAAAAAAATGGTCACTGGCTAACCCCTAGTATGAGGTATAGTGAGCATGCCAACTATGAAGTAATTAATCTCTGTGTCCCAATGTTGCGCGTTACTCTTGCCGATGGCACTGTCAGAACAATGTGTGTTCAACTGTGGGTTAGGAACATATTTTTTATACAGTAAGTGCTTTGGAATGTATGGTTACACTTACTCAAACCCGGTTTCAAAGTAATTAGAATATAGTTAATCAATGGGAAATATTGTAAAAATATAAAAGTGTGGGACTGCAAAACATTATAAAAAAACATTTTGCCACTGTTCTGTCCGTTTATCCTGGCATGTGTGTTCGCGAATGACTAGTCGGTGTTGGAGAAGTAAGCTGAAGATGAAGATCGACCTTCCTCATATTCAGTTGGTCCCCCTGGTTCGACAGACAAGAAACATAGCTGACCGCCGCTGTACACAAACAATACTGCAGCAATACAACGTAAATAATTTTTACAATAGTTCGCTCTTGTATGATTTTAAAGGGTCTCAAGAATTTCGTCGGATATTTGTCCTGAAATTGTGCAGCTAACATTGGAAAGTCACATTTATAGTCTTTTCACAGAATTTTGAAGTTACATAGTGATTGCGTGAACAAACGACCGTACTTTGCAACAAAATACGGGGTTAAAATTCCACCGTAATTGACGTTCTCAGTTACCTACAGAATTGTTTTGAGAACTGGCGTCAGTGTGAGACAGTTCATTTTTAAACCACACCGATAAAATGTTTGTTTGTATATGGCAAATTTAATAAGAAGTTGTTCTTGTATGTTATTGAGTTAAAATGCTAACAAACGCGGTTATTGTTTATTTAGCGAAGTTAATTTATTTGTAGACGATACCCCTTTTGAATCAACGATGCACCAACGATAACTGGTGTACTCAAAGTAATTTCAGGTAAGCGCTTTTCTGTGGAATTTTAGTGTGTTGACTTTTGAAATGTTCAAACTGACACATACATAAATTATTTCTCTACAGACCACTACCCAAATTTTCATTTATTTGTATATCTGAATACACGTGATTCGGAACAATTTATTATTCACATTAGTTAGTTGCTTATGTAAAACAGAAAAGTTTTAATTTCATTTAGCAGAGTAATGAACAAAAGTGCTACTGTATATTTTAAATCAAGTGTGTTATAATTATTGTCTTTCATCCATGAATGTACTAAGAGCAAATACTTATTATACTGGTAATGCTGGAAATATTCTTTAAAACAAGCAAAAAAACTGTTGTTATGTACGAATAGAACTTCTCGCAGTGAACAAAAAAAAAATTATCCCTTGTTTGTGCGTGAGTCTGTGTGTGTGTGTGCGTGTGCTAGTTTAAGGACTAGTTACAAACCAGAATTTTATAAAGTGAATACCATATATATTTAATCACATTCTGGAAGAGATGATATCAGTCAATGGAATATGTATCGTATGAAATTATAATAGGCTATAGCAAGAAGCCTTACTTGTTCCATTTCTGTAATGAATGTAAAAGGTTTATATGTATGAATCGAACATATGTCATCAAACTAAATGGCAAGTCGCTATTTTCTTTGATCTGCGCTAATGCAAGAGTCCCAGAGGAGACCAAGAGTTTTACAGATTTTCAAACGCCGTGCATGTTAATTGATTACTGGATTGAATTGTATAGTTATTATGGTTTTCATATGTTTGTGTTGAATTAGTAGCTAGTTTTAGTTATTGATTTGGAATGACATGTATAGGTATTAGGTGTAATGTTTAAGAATATTAAATATTGAGCTTTCTTAATAATTTGAAATATTATATTTTTCCTAGAATTGACAATTGAAAGTTAATGTCTGAATTTTTTTCTAAATACTAAGAAGATAATAATATTTAACATAGTCCTAAACAATGACTCTGATTATTTGATATACTTAATAAATCATTAATTTTCTTTATTTACGCCTTTTCCCTTGTCCACACTCATCCATCGTATGTCCATCCAATAATTATTCTCTCTTTTCTTACAACATATAACTTTCTTACTTATAACCCATTACAGCTCAAACCAATATTTCACTAAGTGCAGGCGTCAGCAGGATAGTGAGTCCTTGGCCGTCAGACGGGCTTGTCCCACAAAGCTGCATTAGCGGTCATAGACACAAACCTGTAAGACGAAGAGACGAAGCTCAATGATATTTGATGGGCCCTTATTTTCCTCTATGTTTGGGCTATTAGGTATAATTTGTAGTCAACATTTCAAATCTTAAACATAGTTATTTCAATTTTCTGACAGACGGTTTTAGTTATTGCTAATAACAATTCGGTTAAAATGTTATAATTAAATGCTGTCTTTACAAACGGTAACATGGAACTAAATGTGCGTTTAACAATAAGGTCGAGAATACGTAGGTCGGCTACTCTGTTATCTGCGCAATCATATGCTAATTGTATATATTTCTTTCATTTAAAAAGGCATTGTTGCTGATATCATAAATCTTGTACTATTTATTCTTAGGCATCCAGCATTTTAAAATAGAATAAAGCTTAGTTTACTGCAATTGATAGCAAACATAATTTCACCTTCTCCAGCAACGAACATAACAACGGAAACAAAACAACTCAATGCTCCGGCGATGACGGTGCAGGCATACACAAAAGTTATATATTTTGTAAACGACGACAAGAATAATTAAACTTTATTTAGTTGTGACTTAAGTATATTTAAAATAATATACTGTATATAGAATATACTATATACAGCTTTCTTTATTAATTAGCATTATTTTCATTTGTTCAACAGTTGGTGAAGTCATTCTACCCTATAATTTAGTGGCCCACGAAATCCCTATAAAACTTCGACTACCTGGGCATAGACGCCAAGCCGGACCCACAGAATAAATAAAAATTCAGAAATGAAATAACGTGGCGTTTCATTTGCTGTTGACGTACCCACATTCTGACTGACTGTGTGGGGCTCTGGAGTTCCTGTCCAGTTATATTTCAAAACATTCAAGGGAGTTGGCCACGAAAAAAATTTGTGTTGTTTTATCTTTGTAGGACTCTACCACAAATTATTTATCTTATAGACATTATCTGTGACTACCTTTCCTCTGATGACTTTTTTATATTGCATGGTTTCTCCAGAATGACGTGCCAATGTCAGAAATTTGACTGTTATTGTAATGTAAAAATAAAACTAACCAAACAGTTTGCAGAAAATTTCAAAAGGGCAACTGAAAGATGTGCCTTAATTAATTTTCAGGTATCTTCGGCAAAAGTTAAAAAAAAAAAAAAAAATGGAAAGCCACAAATAAAAAAAATGCAAGAATTCCCTTATTTTCAGCAATTTTTTGAAATTTAAAAAATAATTCCTTGCACAATTTTATAGAAGTCTTGAAGAAGCCCTTGGCATCTTTTTTCAGAATGAATTATTTTATTTCTGGGTCTAAGATGGTTTACTTTATTTGTACTATTCTAAACCAGTAAAATTATGATTTTGGCTTGTATATATGCTAGAACATTGCGCTCAATTTTTTTTTAGGAAAGATAAATTACTGGAGATGTCTAAATGTTGAGCAGTATGCGATAGAACTATAAAAATACACATTTCCCCCCTTGACTAACGCCCTTAAGCTCAAATCATTCACATGATTTGATAGTCTTGTATGCTACGGTTTTAAGGGTCTGCCTGCGATTCAGACGCACAGAACCGGAATAACTTACTCCTGAATGGGTCGGTCTAATATTGTCCATACATAGTTACATCCAACTTTTCTGAAGCACTTCTAAAATTCTACTTCCAGTCTATTGCTCCGCCTTATGCAAATGAAGCTTATCCAGCTCTTTAAAATCACACTAAAGGGACACTGCACCACATTCGTACGCTAGTAGTTAATTAACCATTTGTATGAGAACAATTTCTATCTAGGAATTACAAACACACTTTTTTCTTCCAATTTATATTTAATATTAATTATAAATGGAATAATAAAATTTGAAGATAAAAAATATAAATTAAATTTAACTAGAAACCAGGTACTTTTACGTTAACAGAAGAATGAAATACTAGTGGTACAGTACATATTTAGGAAACAACTAAGCACGTTATGCATGGCGTGATTTTTCTAAGGTTTGTTTAAAAAAGGGCGAAGACATCTCGAATAGACTATACTACAGTGTGTCCTCACAAAGACAGGCGGCCAATAACTATAGTAAAACACCAGGTGTGCGTATAGAATATTGAAGTAAGCGTTGCGTGGAAGTCTCTTCGCTAAACTCGGGTGTCGCCAATGACTGGCTACTGTATGCTACGAAATGTTCCTTATTATTTGGGTTGCCTGCTGAGAAGTAATTTGCTAGGCTCTGATTGCATAACAGCGCACGGCGACACGTTGGTCGTCAGTGAGGCCATTTTGCTGGCGAGTGCGTCTGGAGTGGAGAGATTTGGGCGGCTATTAACAACGAGGGTCTTGAGAACCGACGAGGGAGAAGAAAGGTGTGTGTCTGTGGAGCGGCACCGGAATGCGAGTGCGGGGGAAACGGGAGACTCCCGAGAAAACACGCCTCCGATCAGCGGCATCGTCCGGTAAGACTCCCACATGCAAAAATCCGGGGAGCGATCCCGCCGGGTATCGAACGTGGTTCGTCTTGGTGGGAGGCGAGTACTAGTCTGACCACTAGACCACCGCGGCCCCGTCGTGTACGGCTAGAGTGGGCGTAACAAGCGGCAGTTCCACCTCTGTACTTGCAAGTGGTGTGTGCCCCGGGCCAACGCCGGTCGTCAATGGGGTCAGTCGTGCTGCTGGGCAATGGGAGAGGTCGTAGCTGTTGCCGCTGGATCCACTGTGCCTGTCCGCCGCCGGTGATGGATTGGCGGAGTCGCACTTTCCCACGACCGTAGTCGCAACGTACTCCCAGGTTCGTGACCGCGGCCCGGCGTCCGGGCCAGTTGCCGCGCCGCGCCGCTCGTCAAGCGAGTGTTGTAATGACCCAATTGACCTAAAACACGCCTTCATTTAACCAAACAAAGCAAAAATCATCTGGTCGTGTAACTGGCATAAAAAATGAATAACATTAAAAAAAAATTAAACGTGCCACTGTTTTGTTTGCAACATCCCCAAGATTCCGTAGTCCGAAACCCTCTCAAATGATTTGATTCACTCAAGTTAAATCATGAGGGATACCCGGGCTATCACCTTGCGTTAGCGAGCACGTTCACAGAGGAACGTTAACAAAAGATTTCGGAAGTTCAGCCCTTCTGTTTCTGCCTACTTTTATCCATGGGGAGCTTCGATAGCCTTCGTAATACTGATTTGATTTGACCAAAACAATATCCATTTCTCAATATATTTTTTTTAATACTTAAAACGCATTTTAGTATAGAAAATTTATCTAAATTAGACCCACAAACTTCGACTGCAGGTAAGTAACGAAAGAAGTTGTGAAAAGATGACCCGTTGTTTAATGTCAATCCCCAGTGCGATACACGCGTTTGAAGTTAGGCCTGAAGCACCAGTTTATTAAAAAATATTGAATTTATATATATTATATATAAGATGGACTATTGAGTGTTTGAATAATCTGTAAGTGAACAAAGATCTGTAAACACCAAAACACCTGTCGCTGTGTTCATGCTCTTTAATGGGAATTCCGAACCAACGCCCATGATTCGGTACCTTACTTGGAATTCAAATAATATATTATTTGTCCAAATGTGATAGTTGACGAAAAAAGTCGCTTTGTGTAAATACCCTACAGCGTCGCCGTTTTCGATAAATCAGTGTTTAAATTCCAAAAAATTTATACTTATCAATTACTTGCAGGATGGCAACACGCATAACACCTAGTCACATACTGTTGCGGCTAGCAAAAGTAACACACAACAAGGTACACAACAGTACCGCTGAGAAATGCTTTCATTTACATACGTTTCCACGGAGGGAGACTTGAGAGGACTGAAGGAATTTTGATTTATAAAGAACAAAGGACAGCACCATAATACGTACAATGTAATACAGTAGTGTTCCAAGTAAATAATCTTTAATCGTATGACAATATTAATATCAATGTCACAATTACCAAATGCCTCCTTGGTACGAAAATCGCAGTCACGTCGTTTATAAATGACCCACAAATAGTTAACGGCGCCATTTGACTGCCGGAAAGGCAGACAACGCTTGCAGAATCTACGCGGCCGCCTCGGCCGCTGGGGCAATGTTGCATGTACACTTCTCGTCACAAAAAATGAGCGATCTCGTGTAGCTGAAAATATTTCTAAGTCCCACTTCGGGTATGTTAGGCAGGCTGCCCCTTCCCAAGTCACAGGGGCGTGCCGCAGAGTGGGCGTGGCTAACTGCTGCAGGGAACATGGCTTTGGAGGAAAAAGGATACAAAACTCGAATGATAGTTATTTCAGCTCAGTTTAGTCCGAATATATTCCAACACATATGTATTGCAGTCAAAGTAAATTAGTGGTGAAAACCGTCGGAATTATGAAATAGCTTGTATCTAGTCTGAGAAAATAATAGTAAATGATACATTTGAACAGACCAAACTGAACCACTGGAAAAAACTACTTCCAAATCGTGCATAATTTTAAATTAGAAATGAGGTATTACGTTATAAATCCCCTTGCCAACACACACGAGATCTTTGAAGACATAAAGTGATAATCACTAAAAACATTAAATAATACATTATGTAAAATAATGTTTTGATATGTAAGATAATTAGAGACCATGAAATGTGTCGGAATCAACGGTCTGAAGTCTAGACTTCACAATCCAATGAATACTCTATCAACTACTATATATTCATTGCGTGCTTCTCCAGTAAGTGGCCAATATTACTCCAAAACACACAGCACGTGATCCCAAAAGTCTTTTCTGGCAAGTTTCGTATTTGCTTCACACATTCCTGAGTGAGCCTTGTTAACTGTAATCCAATACAAAGGTGAATTACGTCTATAAGTGTGTAAAGTTTAGCTTGTATTCAAAATAATCCGCGCAGTTTTCCTGTTCCATGTGATGATAATGCGGAAAAGTTAAACAATTTTGTTCCGTTCATAAAGTAAAAGCCTATTTACATGCACCGTGATGATTACCCGACATGTCTTAACCAAATTTGGATTACAGGAAATAGTTATTGAGTGTTATAAGACGAAATTACTTAAATATTATCTGCGGGAGTGATTAGTCTCTTGAAAGATCTACGGTAATTTAATAATACTCAAAATATTCACCTTTAAAAAAGTAATAACATAAATAGAACACATGCAGTGAGCTACTATATATATTTCGAAGGAAACTGTTCGCATTAAATAAATGTTTTGCATTAAAGTGAGCACTTCTTGATGCCTGTTGCATTTAATATGTGGATGTATGCACCCAAATGTCAATAAAGATTACGTAATAAGTTGTAACTCAGTTTTTATTTTCAATTGTGCACGAACGGAAGTTAAATTAAAGTGCTTGCTTGCATGTGCCACGTGTGTATCATAGCACCATTACGAAAAGTGCAAAAAGCTCACTTTGGCGTGAACAGACTATAGTACCGTTACATCTAAGCTGGACAGTTCAACTCGACGTATTTTGCCATGATGTGGTTTCTCGCCCAACTGCCTCCATTGGCGGTTCGTGTTAGTAATGTTAAGTAACCCAATTTGAAACACTTAGTGGCTGGGAGATACCACACTGACCAGTCCCTTAACTGATTGGTGAATACATGTGTAAGAGTGCTTTCTAGCAATTGGTCTCTCAATGTTTGACGCCATGTTATGCGAATGTTAGCCACTGTGGCCTACACAACTACAATTTGTTTCATAATATGCCACATTGTGATTACAAACATGATAGGCCAACATTCTAAATATATTTTGTTACAAATTGTTGTTAATCTCACAACTACAAAATAAGCAAAACATATCCCAATTTCATACTTGCGTTATCTTGGACTGTCTTAAACACGAAACATTCGCACATATAAACATTTGATAAATAAATGTTTCTTCTAAGAATTGCCTCCCTTGCGGGATAAAGTATAGCATTTTCTAAGTTTTAGTCCAAATTGGTTGACCAAAAAACGAAAGTTTAACCGTCAGAAGACCGTATTCAGTGTCTGTAAGAAGTACACAAATAGAGATAGAGAATTAAATCTTCTTTATAACACATCTACCAAAATCTTACTTCCGAAACCGTAGAGGTTATACTGACTTAAAGGGTTGAAGGAGTGGAGGAACATTTTAAAGATTATTAATATGACATGCAGTCAAATTAAATTATTCTGAGCCAGAGTTCCAAAATGTCATACAGGGATGTCCATTCTGATCTACTCAAGCGTCATTTATCAGTGATTGTTTAGCAATATTGATTGATTTATCAACAATTTGTGCTACTTTCTAAACTTTTATTATCCTTTTATTATGTTTAGTGTGCAAGTCAGAAAAGGAATAAATTCACAATAACAATTTAATTTGTAATGTTGTGAGTAGTATATGAAAAAGACTTTGGCTCAAAGGGAGGGGTGATAGAAGCGGAGGAACAGCCCGCCGTCTTGTTGGAATTTCCCTTTTGACCTCAAAATTTCCCTTTCTTCCCTAACAATCGATTAAATGTCCCTACATTTTTTCCTTTTTTCTTTAAAAATTTTTGTTTTTCCTCCCAAAAATTCTTGTTTTCTCAAGCGGATCAGTGACCATGGGTAAGATCAGGGAGTCAGATCAGTGACCTAGGGTCAGAAATCATCGACCCAGGTGACCAGGATTCGAGACCCCGGGGTCAGGACAGCAGGACTTAGGACTTTTGAACTTGACCTTTGACGATTGACCCGATAAATCCAAAAAAGTAAAAAACAATTGACAGAATTAAAAAAAAAAAAAAAATTAAAAAATTATACAAAAATGATTTTAATAATCGTTAAAAAATGTATTAATAGAAATGTATTATAAATTATTAAAATCCTTTGATAACTAATTGTAAAATGATTGATTCAAATTTATTTAAAAATATTAAATATATATATATAAATTATTATAAAAAATTATTAAATAAGTAAAAAAATCGTTAAAACATGTATTTAAAAATGAACTTTCCAGAGGTCATCCCTCACCCATATCCATTCCACCATTTTGGAAGGTGCAAAAGACGACCATCGTGATAGGTGGCCACCATTTTGGTAGGTGACCGCCATCTTAGTCTACTTCACCTGTCCGTCATATTGGATGCAGGTAACAGTGACTTCAACCCCATGACCTCGAATAACTTTGATAACTAAAACTCTAGAAAAAATATATAAACGTCAGCATGCATAATACATTACTAACTAATTCCACAATATTAGAAGCAGGCGACATTTAACCTTGACACATGACCTTGAATGACTTTGAAAATACATGCTCGAGAAAAAACACACAAAAGTCATCAAGCAAAATAGATTAATGACTACCACCATATTGAATGCAGACTACCTTGACCTTTACCCCATGACTTAGAATGACCTAGAAAACTAAAACTCGAGAAAATACACACAAGTCAGCAAGCATAATACATTACTGACTACAAGCGTCATATCGAATGCAGATTACCTTGACTTTGACCCTATGACCTGAAATGACCTTGAAACAAAAACTCAAGAAATAATACATAAAAGTCAGCAAGCATAATACTTTACAAACTACCACCGCCATAGACCCCATGATGTTGAATGACCTTGAAAACAAAAACCCGAGAAAAATATATAAAAGAGAGCAAGCATAATACATTACACACAACTACCACCATACTGGATAGAGGTACCCTCACCCTTGACCCCATGACCTTGAATGACCTTTAAAACAAAATATCGAGAATAAATACACAAAAGTCAAAAAGCTTGTTACATTTCTAACTATGGCCGCCATATAAAATGCACGCTACCTTAACCAGGACCCCATGACCTTGAATAACCTAGAAAACAAAAACTCGAGAAGAAATTCATAATAGTGAACATGAATATTACATTACTAACTACTACCACCATATTAGATGCAGGGGACCTGAAGCGTGATCTCATGACCTTGAATGACTGTGAAAACAAAAACTAGAGAAAAAATACATAAAAGTCAGCAAGCATATTACATTACAGACTACTGCCATCATATTTAATTATTCTAACATGTTCAACGCCATTTATAATTTAGCAAGAAGAAAATATGCATTATATCCTAAGCCCTCTGATAAGCATTGTAAGCAACGTTGGCTGCCATTTTGAATTAGTTGACGTTATGACTACTTAATATATACCATATGTACTACTTTTGACTTCTATCAATACATAATGGTCCAACATGCTTTAAAATTCTTGCATGAATAGTTGTATGCCGTTTTCAATTCACTGAAGTTATAGTTGCCACATTTATGACTTAGGTGCAACTTGTGTCCTCGAACAAGGCGATTTGGCCATTATACTCTATGTCTTCTGGTAGACACAGTTGTCTACAATTTTCAATATGGTGAACCTATATATGCCATATTCATATGTAGCACTCGTGATATCAAACAAGGTGATATATATGGACTACTATACAACAAGCCTTCATTAACCCTTTGGTTAAACTTGTTACTGATGCCAGAATAGTTGGCAACCCTATCAGCTGCTTTGTTGATCGGCATGCATTAACACTTATACGTATTTAGCCTCGCTGTCACAACACCTACTCATAATTTTTGCTACTTCCCTTTCAATTCCAAAAATAGCCTTCTTATATATTCCTAAACATTCACCGACATCTATTGAAATCGAAATCAGCAGTTAAACTGCGTGTGGCGGAGTAATGTTTCCAGATCGGGTGCTACAAAGCCAGAGCCGCATACGTAGTAGTTTCAACTCTCCCCAACAAACCCCCGCACCCACGTTCATACAAGTGCTACAACGTTTGCTTCTTGAACGCTGACCCGGACCTGGTCAAGCGAGCGTATACATGTCTGCTCCGTAACTAGGCCAAACAACCCTATAGGGCATTTGGAAAGCTTTCAGTCATTCTAGTACAAATATCCCTGCAACTGAGCGCGCAGTTTCATCTCTTTTCGAAATATTTTTAGCTCTTAAAGTTTAGAGATAATTTACCTGCATTATCTTCAGTTCATGGCACGGCAAGGTAATACTTTCAGCTATTCTTTTATACTGGTTTCATCAGCTACATTATTTTTATTCCTGTTAATAAGATATCCTCTAAAGTGAGAACTTTCAGGCAGACATAGCTGTTTAAAACGTTGCGCTGATATTAATACACTTAAACACGCTTGGTTTTAGTGTGTTAGTACACATTTGCTGTTACGACGTCATTGTGTATATAAGACATAACTATAATCCGATAGTGAAGACTAAGCATTCCTGGGGCCACGGTGGTGTAGTGGTTAGACTTCTCTCCTCCCACCATGCAAAACGGGTTTCTATTCCCGGCCAGATCGCCCCGGATTTTCGCATGTGGGGAGCGTGCAGGACGATTCCGCTGGTCGGCGGGTTTTCTCACTGATCTCCCATTTCCCCCACCCTTGCATTCCGGCGCTGCTCCATACTCATCACGCTTCACCCTCAAGGGCGCTCAAGACCTCGGTGTTAAGAGCCGCCCAAATCGCTTCACTCGCTCACTAAGCATTCCGCCTATCAGAATGTATTTTACCCAGAAGGGCGAGACGCAAAGGACGACCCAGGCACGCGCATCACATGCGTCATCGTCTCTATGTGCAATGTACTGGACAAGTGTGCAGTATTTCCTTCAGAAACGTACATCTGAGACAACTTTAAATTAGGCCTATTTCATAAAATATTTGTAACATTTTCTGATTACCAAACAAGAAGGTGAAAATATATTTAGCTTCTAGTCACGTATTTACATCGTAATCCTATATTAGGACAGCTTCGTTTGGCGTGAATGTGAGCTGGACCAGTCTTTAGTGGGAAATCAACCAACGGACACACTGGAAAATGCTTTTAGTAAAGAGTATAGATAACCGTGCCGTTAGTAATTTCCGCCCGCTCCAGCGCCCGTCCGTGTCCAACCCATTACTGACGGACGAGGGAGCTCAAGGGCCACGATGTTTGGCGCGGACAGCAGTGCGAGCTGCAAGCAGTGGGAAACCCATACAGTCGGCGGACTATGAAGCAGTTGAATGGGAGACATCACCTGACTGCTTGTTTGTTCTGTCTCGGCACTAGGCATACCTTGTATAAAAAGACGTCTGCTAGGCTTATTTACTCTAACAAATTCTCACTTAAGAAATAAAATCGACTTCATTATTTGTTCGTGCAAAAATATCTTTGGAAAGCAAAGTTAGGGTGCAAACATGTTGAGATTGTTTTAAATAATGTATTTATTCATAGTTACACGGATAAATTAGATTAACAAAAATATAGTCTGACTAAGTAATGCAATACACTGCCAGTGCATTGTAGTTTTTCCTGTATACTTTTTCATGTCATATGTCTTCGCTTTTACATTTTTGTAATTTGTTTTAATTTTCTCACCAAACATTTAAGTGTAGGGCTGAAAGTATAAACACTAACAAGGTAAATTGAGTCTGTGTATTACAGACCACAAGCTTAACCGAAGCTGAGTATTTGCGAGTTTCATAAGGAAAAAAGTCTTCCACAAAGACTCATGGTTCCGAAAATAATCATAATTCAGTCGGAAAGTTAAAACATAATATGCATAATAGGAAAGCTTTCGAAAGGCACGTACGAAACCCGTATATCACGTCATATCTAAGTGGCATCTGTAAGTAACATATTATATTTGATGGTTACAAAATTAACATTATTTGAGAACGGAGATGAACAATGTAGATGTGAAATCTGTATATAGGTGAAACACAGTCTTAAGTTAACACCAGTGACATGAGAGATACGTAAGCGGCGCTTAACAACTAAGGTCATCAGCGCTGATGGTGGTGAAGAGAGGTAGAGATGGAGCAGCGACAGAAAACTGAGCATCGGAAGTACCCCGACACTACCCCAGGCCAACAGAAACACCCGCCATGTTTCCTACACACGAAAATACGGATTTGACTCTGGTTTTTCGTGGGGCGAGGCGAATAGTATGACAGTTACAAAACCACAGCTCCTATAAGCGATTAAATATTATAAAAATACACATCCCTTTTCTTGGCGAGCTGGTGTTCCCAGAGGAATAACTTTTTTTTTTTTTTTTGTTAAAGCGACAAGAGAAACGCGAAGCTCCGCATTAATGTTATTTTACTTGTATTTTAGTGCTTCGTTAAGTCAGCAAGAAAGGCAAATAATCTAGCTTCCTTGAATACCGCCATGTAGAAGCAGAGGCCCTACTTCCATCCAAGTTAAATGTTGTAATGCCATTTTAAGTAAAATGTTTGAATGCAGACTGCCCAATAAAGCCATAGTAATTAAATATACCGATTTCTACTGCTGTGTTAAGCGAGCAAGAAAGTGACGTTTCAGGTCGGAGATGCATGCAGCAGCGAAACAAACGCTGCAACTCACATCATTATGTTTGGACTACAGTATCGTAGAAGGCCATAGACAGTTCCTTCACCACCGTTCTTAAATTTCCTAGAGGGCCGTACTTTGTAAAAGTTATCGTATAAAGCGAAGAAAATGTACATAGTTAGGACGATTACGTGAACTAGCTTATAAAGTTTTGAAATCAGGACCTTGAACTTGTCAAAGCTGTCAGAAAACAATCCAGATGGCCTTGGGCACCTTAGTTGTATAATTTCTTTCTTAATACAAAATGGTTACCGATTAAAGAAATTAATCCAGTTTTTAACAAACAGTTACAATAGATTTTTCTGCATGGGAAATTGTGTAAAGAATAAAATGTTCTACAAAAAATGTTTTGATTCATTGTGTCAATATTTTAATGGCTGAGAAATTTCACACAATTAAACTCTAAGATATATATATATATGCGCATATAAGTATCCACTTTATCAACGATAAAAAGAAAGTTAAGCTGGATGACTTTGATAATTCCTGTATTATTTTATGTTAAACAACATTCAACCTACCCATATGGGTCCATAAAGTAATTCTTCCAGATATTTTGTAATGTATAACATGTCTTGCTTAAAGCACCGATAAAGCCTCATTTCATTCGAATGTTTATTTTCAATATGCTGTGTTATTTCGATCAAATTTCCGAGTTTCCGATAATATTCACTAGTACATGTGCAATATTTAAAAATGGTATGACCCCCCCCCCCCCCCCCCTCCTTACACCTCACACTTTTTGTTTTTTCGTTCCTTGGTTACACGGTTCCGTAATTATAGATAAGAAATCAAAATGTTCGTATTGCCGCCATTTCAAAAATACGTGACCGACCCAAATAAAACATATATGTTTATTTGATCACCGTGGTGAAACTTGTTTTCCAAATTAGGTAGTAATAGGTTTATTGTTTCCCGACATTTGACACAATATACCGTCGTGTAGCACTACCTTACAATATGGCGGACGAAAGAGACAATGTACCAGCATGTTTAATACCTGTATGTGATACGTTTAACACACCAAGTTTGGTTGAAATTGGTCAAATATTATGGTACACTGTATACCAAATTAACCTAATGGCCCAATTAATTCATACCAGCGTACTTCTTGTTTGTCAAATTTGGTTGGAATGTGTGGATTGTTTTCTGTGTTACGATACAATGATTTTATTTTGTCGTGTTGCGCTATATTACAAAATCGTGCACTAAATTGGTTATTTCTTGGCATATTTTATGTTTTTAGGCGATACGTCCTTCTTATAAAATTTAATAGAATTAGATTATATGTATATGTGTGGATATATAAACATATATATGTGTATATATATCACATTTAAAAATAAATATTTTGCACCGGTTTGTAAATATAATAAATTCCACGTTAATTTTTATTGTATAAGGTACCATGGTCTACTATAGGCCTTAAAGGTACTAAGTTACCTGCAAAATGTGGCAGGAATCTACTGAGTAATTTCCGAGATATGATGTAAAAGTTTATTATTTTCATGATGTGCTACCTTCCACAATGGCGAACCAATAAGAACTTACCTTTCTATATAAAGGCGCACATGATTAGCTGTGAAAATACAAGATTTGGTATTACCTAGTAAAATAATTCCCCAGATATGTAATAGTGCCCTGTTGTATTAAAATAGCAACCGTTTTGAAAATAAGCAAACGGTTTGGCAGAACATTGCAAAATTGGTTGTCCTTACTAAGTTTTGTGTGTACCGAATATGATAAAATATGTTTCACGGGTTCGAATGTTATTATGAGCGGACGTACAGTATATCACAGACAGACATTTGCATGATTAATTATTTCCATTTTCCCAAGGAAAGTAGCTTAGAGTTAAATTGAATTGAATGTTTCTAGTTAATCAAGGAAATATGGCGGAACAATCCATTATTTAGAATTATCAAACAAACGTTAAATACAGCAGCACCACACTATTTTCGAAATATATTGTTTATGACAGAAAATAAATTTCTCGTAACAAAAAATTAATTAATTGTTTAAATATTATAAGCTGAGTATAAAGTTTTTTTTTGTTAATGTTTAAGTTGATTCAGAAAGTGTTTCGTACAACTGGGGGCGTACCCTGTTAGGTTTCCTCGCATGCCTTCGTTTCATAGAATTTTTGTGGATGTCATTATTTTCGTTTTTCCCTAAAGAATATAGCTTAATGACATGTACTTAACATTTTGTTGGTTCAGCGATGCATTGAGATACCGTTTAAACTAAAATGTTCTGTTTGACTTCATGCTTCATTCTCTAACGCAGAAGAAAACCATGAGAATAATAAGTCTGGCGGAAGAAAGTTTGCCTCCACTTGAGAGATAATTTAGGTAACGCCACACACAAAAATCTCTTCTAGAATCACTCTCCAAAATGTTGTGTTGCTTTTGTTGCCTTTTCTAAAACATGCGGTACTAAGTAGTCTTCTTGTTTCGCAACCGCACAACAAATATTTACTGATGTCTGGTATGGGGACAATATATTATGTAATAATGTTCAAATCGTATTTATGCTTATATTCACGATAAATTTACGTGTCACGCTTTATGACTGTTTAGTTTTGTGTGGAGTGTACGAAGTCAGGAATGCGATTCCCTAACGTACAATGTACAGGCTACGTAAAGAAACATACAGTATATGCTGTCATGATTACGGGCGGTACACGCAGCGACGTGTGCAGAGCTCAAGGCAGGTGCCAGTGCATATACAGTAGTTAGATGGCGGAGGCCAAGTTGGCCAGGCTGTTGTAGCAGCCTGCCTGTCTACGTGGGTCCCTCGCAGATCTAAGTGTTACACTGACGTTTTGATGGCGTGGAGTACAGTGACGTTCACTGTTCGCTACCGTCTCTCAGACTCAGACACACTGATTAATAGTTGATATTGCTGTTTCGAATATGTAGGCTACTGTATACGCTACGTTTCTCAGAGCTACAATTTTACTCACAGTTACCACTTCCGCAAAATGATAATTAGGTTAACATTCAGGAAGCGAATTCTTCTCAAGTCTTTAAAATTACGTCTTCGAATCGCAAAGGGCATAATGATCATTGTCCTGCAAGACGATATTTGTAGTTCACAGTTACATACATGTTAATGCATAATTATATAATATACAAATAACTAGTCATCAGTTAAACTTTCGCCACACAGGGTTCGGGATTTGTTGAATTATTCGTTGACTGCGCAATGAACAACTAATTCCAAGATTATGTCCATTGAACCGTAATTGTAAAGCGAGGGAAATGTTTTTTTTTTGTTATTTTTATTGATATGCTTTGAACTCGATGTAGAATTGTCTGTTTCTTTAGTGTTTCTTTTGGAATTTTCGAGGTGAAAATGTAACAAATCCAATGTCACAAAAGCCAGTAGATATGCCGACTACAGAACCAAAATGACAGATTATCAGTAATCTATAATTAGTAACTTAGAGCCACGTTCGTGAATCTTGTATTAAAATCGTCAAAACAAATATAATTAAACGAGTAAATAAAATATTTATCATATGTTGTGTAACTGAAAACAACATAATATGACAGGACTCGCACTGGACGAACATGTTAGGATGATATACAGCTTGTACTTATATTTGGACCGGAAATGAAGGTAAAAGCAAATTTCTGTTCATGATACGTATTTATGATATCCCTCCTTCTATGGTCTTTATGAAATTATCCGAACTAATTTCTTTATTGTATGTATAATACGACGGTTAAACTTCCCTTTTTCACAATATCATCATGTAGGATTTGAGGCTTCTGCCTGATATTGACACTTTGTTGATGTAAATGTATTTGGATAAGTGATGTTCTGTTCTGGCAAAATGTGAACTTTGGATGGAACAATGTACTGTACCGTCGCACTAAAGCGATAACAAGAAATTTATTTTAAATTCTTGAATTAAAATATCTGTGCACACAATGAAGTTACCGACTGAATGATTCATTCAATAATATACAGACAAAACGGCTAGATACAGAGTTAGAAAATGTAGTGTTGGCTTTCCTTCTGGATGCAGGCACCCACTGAGAAATGATTTTTCAAAATTTAACCCCTAAGAGGGTGAAAAGAGGTAAAGCATGTTTTTGAGGAATTCTCAAAAGCTGAATAATCCGACGAGGTATGATTGTGCTTTTAGTTTCAAAGTTTATCCTGTGCATATACCACAAAACTGATTTCAGGATTATTTGAAATCCAACAACTGAGAGGGTGCAAAGCGGTAAAATATGTGTTCGAGGATTCCTCAATATCTTATTAACCAAATGAGACATCGCTATGCTCTTAACTTTAAACGATAATATATAAAAATATTTCAAAATTGAACCATTAAGAGGGTGAAAAGTGTTCAAATATGCAATCGACGTCTCCATAATCGCGCATTAAAGCGATAATACATTGTTATTCTGTATGTTTCACAAGGCTGCCTATACAAATGACTAAAAATTCATTGCAGGTTATTGTTTGAAAGACATTACCTTAGGGGACGAAAAGAAGCAAACTGTGTTTTGGAAATGTCATCAATAGCTCAGTAACTCGATAAGATATTGCCATGATCTTTTCTTTAAATGGTTGGTTATATAAATACCTAAAACCCATTTCAGAAATTGTCCAAATTCAAATCCCGAAGAAAATGAAGAAGGTTCGAAGTGTTCTCGACAATGTTTTGTGAACTTATGAAACGAAAAAGTATGGAGACCTCACTGACAAAAAAATAATAATGTTTCTTACATTCTCAACAAACTTTTATTAAATCCAAATAGGTTCAATAATTAAATAGTCAGTGAAATATACTACTCTATGTTTTGTTTTCTTATGAGGTTCTCAGTACGTACATAATGTGTTATTACACTTAATGCCGCAGTTAATAATCTCACTCGTCATTTTCAATGAAGAGTGAATTGGGATATGAAACCAATTAAATCTGCACAGTAACCATCTTTAAGTAGCAACATTTGATTGATTTCTTGGAAATAGAACTACAAGAAATATAAAATTGCGAATCATGCTGAGAACTGCCAAAATAACAAGTTATAACAATGGCGAAGCCATTTGTTTATGTTTCGTTTCACAACAAACCTGAGATTTTATTCACATTTGAAAATATTCCAGTAGCATTACCACTATAAATGTTCGGACAACACAAATAAGTTTACACAAACTATCTAGTCTGTACTTTGGGAGTTAATCGACAAATATTTGGTAATCACCATAGAAGACAATATTACGAGACTTGAGCAACATTAACTATATAACAATATAATGGTTTGCTTAAGTTTTTCGAAGGAGTAGAAATTAAGTACAAATTAGACACAGTGCTAAAAATGGTTGAAAGCAATTCATTACCCCGAGGAGTTCATGAACAGCATCTAATCTTATCGACTATAACAACACAAGCTTGTTCTTATGTTTGTTTGTTCTTTTAGGAAATAGTGATCCCTGTTATTTTAATATTTATTTGAGATAACAATTTGAATCCAACAAATCTGGCAAGATTTTTACAACAAAAATAATGGAAATGAATTCGATATTTTATTTTTTTAATGTAACAAATATAATTTTTTTTATGTCAGTTATCCTAGAGACAAAAAAGACTGTTAATTTAACGGGAAAAATGTATAGCAATATTTTACTAAAAATGCAGATTTAAAAATTTGGCGAGAGCATATAGGATTCTCTAAATACTAAACATTGTAATCTCTGAATGTCACTGCAGCTGAACTGACGCCATAAGCATGGTTAGCGTACGCGAAGATAGAGAGGGAAGTGTGTACAGATCCGTTTGAGTGAACGTCTATAACTTACGACAACCCGTTATGAGGCACGTGGCGAGTTGCAAGGCGTTTTAATTGCCCTTGACCATGCGGACAAGATATCAAGCAAATATCTTTCATAACCACGGCGAAAATACAGTTTAAGTGAAGTGGCTCGATTTTGTGTTGTAAAGAACGCGGGAAATCAGTTCACGTACTGTTTATTTCTAGCATTCATGCAGACTTACGTACATATTTGCTAAAGGCTGTTCACAGTAAAGTGAGCACTTAGGAGGCATTAGTTACTTTTTTTTCTTTCAGCCATTTTTAACCTATAACAACCTTTTTAAATAAATATGGCCATATACGTAATAAACACAGTGTGTTTATTTTACCACACTCTGAAGTTAAAGTCTAAGGCTAAAGTAATATATATTTATTGACTATTATTCCAGATAAAAGGGATTTCAAAAGTGCCCAATTTACAGTGAATGGCCTATAAAATACAGGCAACCACGGCGAAGATAGAAACACTCCAAAACACTACAAAATTAAAAGTTCTTGGCAAATGGGTTTTTGCAGTTAAAATGAATGCATTCTATCCCTGTGCGTGTGAAGTGGGAGGTAGAAACGACATACAGTGCCGATCAATGATTTACAAAAACCACTCTGTTCTGTACACATACTTCAGACTTTTTTCAGGAAAGGTTTACAAACAAAGATCAAAGCGAATAAAACAAAGTGTATCGGTTCAGTGAATTGTAGGTTTGAGAAACACGGAGCCTCAATACATACAAAAACATAAAATAACGTCTTATAAAAACAAACACTATTAAACACCAAAGAATTCATACAAACTGTTACAAGTAACAAATATTTTCGTAAGTTATAATGACTCCCGTAGTATTTTCCATCTAGGCGACTGTGCAATGTATCGTAAAATTATATAAAAGTAAAAAAACATACTCAGACAAACCAAGGAGTCGATGGCCAAACGTACTTTCGCATAGAGAAGAAAGTTATATTGTGAAACAAATTCGCCAGAGAACTCTTACCAGTCCATGCGCTATTGCAAGATACCTACGAAATACTACAAAGCCACTGTCTCCAATGAAATGAGAAGAGTACTCAGCAATAGTGGCTATAATGCTTAATGCAAGAACATCAACCGAAATTGAGGGTCCATGAGTGCACGTGGCATAGGTGAACTGATGTTTATAGATTGACGAGTGGATCAATATAAATATATTGACCTGTTTAAACATAATTTGCGAAATAATGCCATAAAACTTGATGTAGTAATGCAAATTTGACCAGGATAATGGTACTAATCGTAAATCCTGTGCAGCACGAATATAGCTGCTGTATAATTGTCCTCGTGTAATACAAACTGCACCCCAACCCTCAAACTTAAATTCAATAGAACATATTTGGGCATACTTAAACATAAAGCTACGAAAACATCATATTTCAAGCATGTGGCGGAACTTGAAGGAGAAAAACTATCATGAGTGTAACAATATCCCTCCCAGTGTCATGCAAACGGTAGTACAATCAATGCCAGCACATTTGAGAACCATTCTGAAGGAAAAGTGAGGGCATGCTAAATATTAAATGGAGAATTTATTTTGTTTATGTTGTACGAAAACATTTGTTCTTCGTACGAAGGTGTTTGAATAAATCTGATTCGGAAAACGTGCACTTATTTACATTTGTGTAATATATTGCTATGTCTCTTTTATAAGGAATGTCTTATATTTGTTGAATTTGATGAAATGGAATACCAAATACAGCTTGACGCATACGCGTGTGTCAACATAATTGCTTATTGTACAGACGTCGTGAAAGGAACAGGACGTATGAATATTTGTGATCGTCACTGTATATACACATTAGGGCTTTAACAATCCAAATTTTATCACCAATACTAAATCGAAAAGAAATGGCGTACAATTCAAAGCTACATATTTTCTCAAAATAATTATAATACGTAGTGTATTTTCCCTCCTGACGTCAACGTTCACTTGGGAGCACTTTTGGTAAATGGTCTAAAAGCTGGATGCTTTATGTTCAAATCCCGGACACCACAAAATGCTTGTTATTTCGGTATCAAAATTACGTAAAATTCCAAAATATAAACAGCGAATGTTGTAAATATGTTAATTTTTCTTAATGACGTCTTTAAATTCAATATAAACGATTTAATTCGCTGCACGCAGTTGGTTTTAATGTATTCAATCAGTGAAATTGTTTCACAGATAACAATAAGTGGTTTTCCACCGATTCTATGTGGATATACTTTCACTGATTCGAGCAGTCTAATTTCACTGCGAATCAGTGGTTTTCACTAATACGAATTAAAAGTGTACCTATACGTATGTTGCCACATTATTTAAAAAGTGTAGCCTCAGCATTATTCAATGCTGTATTTAAAAACACGTGGTCATTTTCTACATTCTTTCAAGGACATTATTATTACACGTAAAAAATTTCACTAAGCACGACGGACAATACAGATTACTGTATTCACGTTAAAAAAATATATTATGTATGTTAATATTGCCATTTTAAGTTTCGGAAATAATATTTACTTTTCTGAAGATTTATGTGCATTGTACACAGTATTATTTTATTCCAATGCATAACATGTTTGTGGCGAGTTCTTTTACGTAATGTTGGCAAAATATGCAGAACTTGGAGAAGCATCTTGTAGATGAAGGCAGCATCAGAAGATGAATAAAGTGTCATCAGGAAGCAGAATTTTATGTAAGGACATCCGTGTATTACTTTTATAAGCGATGCAAGTTTGCCTAAGCGGTCATACGGGCATTCACGCAGTACTACTCCTAGAGCTTTAAGCTTGACCGAGGAAATTAAGACAATAAACAGTTTTATGGCATTCTAATGTAATTCTGGTTTAGATTTGAATTTTTTATAGATAGTGTCGTGTATTTGTCTTTAGTTTAAATGTTTGAAAAATCATTACATGTTTTAAAAGTTTTTCTCTAAATAATATATTTACATATTTTTATAATGATGCGTAAGTGCACTAAGTTCCTATATACGAAAATAAACAGTAATACCGAATTTTAGATCAGAGTAGGTTAATTTGGAGTAAAATAAACCGTACTACAACGAACATTAATGTAGATTGTATTTTGATTTTCTTCAAATTGATAAAACCAATATCCTATATATTATTTTAACTCTTCTTCTGTACTGATATCTGCATTGCGATTTGGCATTTTGTAGAAACTTGTATTGAAACTTGTGTTTCTCATATATTTCAGCTGATTCAGTGATATTACATATTAATTGAAATTATATATCCACAACTAAAAGACGACATGTATATACGGGATACAAACTATGCACGACAGTGTACCCTATTTGATCGTGACAACTATGAAATCTATGAAAACTATATGTGGGGAAAATATTGCAAATCTTCAAGGCCAAGTAATTCCTCAACGCAATCGGGCTCAGCTATAGATAAATTCTACAGGCAATGAATTCTGTACAACATCGCGGTTGTACAGGCCAACAGCGTCAATGTTCAGGAACGTAATCAAACGATAAAAATCTACCCTCTACGACAGTCGATTTTATTCCAGACAAATTTAGCAGCAGCAAGAACTTGTGGGATTTTAGTAGATGATAGACTTAGGGAAATATAGTGTTTTAAAAAAATCGGTGAATATATTTTCTAATTTATCACTAGTGAATGGGATGATAACATTTGCCTTGCAGAAAAAAAAAAAAAAAAAAAAAAAAACGGAAACTGAAAATTGCAAGAAAAAGGTCTGTTAGGCTGACTTCCAGATACAGGGTTACTTTCGAACTGCAGGCAGAAAATGTTACGATTTCTTCGTATTCTTGAATGCAGACGTATTTGTTGGAGGTATAGGACATTGTAAGAAATTACAGAATTCAATATTACATCCTCTAATACGTAAATTTCACTACGAATATACAGTATATTGCCGGAAATTGTAGATGGTGAGATCTCTCCATGACTAGGGTTAGAAAAATTTATTTCATTTCAGACGGTATAGACAAATAACGAATATAAGTGATCAGTAGAGCTGCACATAACTGCAAGTTTAGCTATAGGTGAACAGTTAGCTTTTAACATACATTTGGTAAGCAGCTACCACTTTGGAACGGAATAAATATAAAAGCTTATTTAGTAAGTTTATACGCAGTAAAATTTTGTGAAAGTGTTTCTCGGTATGTCGCCGGCATTAATTGTTAATTGTCAGTTACTCAATACACACGTTTACTTCATGTACGTTTATCCCAAACACTTTGTTTGCAATATCTAAAATAGTGAGCATTTTAATGGTGACAAATATATTATATTCACAGTACAAAATACTGTGCAGTTTTAAATCACGCTTTTGTCAGATGTTAAATGTAGCCCTCAGTTTTACATGTGTTATGTCATGGTCTATAAGAATAATAGTTATCATTACTTGTAGCTACCAGTGTTGGAAATATAAAACTGCATCATATAATGTGTTCTTATTGCTGGGGTTTAAATTTGTTGTGGGTCTATTGAAAAATATATGTAAAAATAACAATTGCAATTAAAATTAAGTTTCTCTAATTAATTTCATTTTCTAAGAAAGCATAGAGGTTTTAAATTTAAGATTTTACAGTTTAATTTTACAATGCTTATGGTCCGGAACGAAAAGGGTTTACAGTACTAATTTGCATTATTATTCCAGTGGTTATTATGAAAAATATTTTCCAACTATATAAAGATTCAGAGATTTAAATAAATCATACATGAACACTGTACGAATACTGGCATACGAGAACTGTGGTGGATATTGTCGATAGCGGGTGTAGTTTTACAGGAAGCTATGTTTCTCTGAAATAATACCATATTAGTTTTTCTTTACATGCTTCACTTGTTATGCACAGGTTAATCTTACATTGCATCCCGTTGATTCTAAACAACGTTTAGTTTCGTTGTGTCAAAATTTCACTAATCATTACTTTTATTGTTCCAATGCCATACTTTACAAGTTGACTTTTGCATGAAATGAAAATATACTATTTTTGAAGGCACTGAATTTACTCACACCATGAAAGATAGTCACCCTGTTTATATGTATCTATAATTTGATGACTGTCTGTTGTTCCGGCACTGTGTGATTATGGTTGTTAAAATTTAAAGCACAGGATTAAATTGAGACCATAATTACTCACAGAAAAAGGTATTAATTTTATTATTAAACTTAGTTTTTCTTTTACATGTTCTCGCATTCCTTAATTTTATTTTTTTTGCACTCCTATTTGAGATGAAAATAGATCTATGGCAGAAACATTCGTAGGAGACGCGACACTTGAGTACTATAACAACAAAAGCAGAGGACGATGTTCAACTTTTTAGCCACCCCCCCCCCAAACCCTTCTACTGCCTGGTCATCTGTCAATGCGGCAACGTTGCATTATTAGCACTTCATAGCCGTGTCTGCTGTGGCGGTCGGCAGTGGCGAGTGGCAGATACACTACACTGGCGCGCTGCCTGGGCTCATTTAATTGGTATTGAAGCCATACTGATGTTCTTTGGGGCTCCATTAGTTTTAAAGGTTGTTCACGATAAAGTGAGCACTTTTGAAATCAACCTTAGATAAAGTCACTGCTCTACGTGCATATATATTAACGGTCGTACTGAGTGACATGCGTCCAATAAAGTTGGTAACGACGAATGGAAACCCAGTAAACACAACCTGTCGGCAAAGTGTCGCAAATTGTCGGCCCGATACCTGTACTGTTGGCAACAGTCGTTTCAATGCCAGAAGATAGCCATCTGACAACGGCGTGGTGTCTTTTGAGACAGATTGCAAGCTGTTAGGAAAAAGACAATGGTCCGCTGTATTTTTTAGGATAACAGATGGATATCATCGAAAATATGTCGGCATGATATCGCAGAGCAAACATGCTGAGAACATCTTAATAATGTTTCTGGGCCGATTCCCACAAAGCATCTTTGTTTTTTCGGTAAGCTGGCCATTATATTATTTATTCTGGCCCGGTAACGTTTTCAAGACAAGGCTCTTTATCACAATAAAGATATAAATATGACGTCTTTTGCCGACAAACTTTTGGAAAGTGTTTTGAATAGGCAAGATGTTAGCTAGCTCTTAATGGTATGAGTCTTTTTTGAGACCGTGTGTTAACCATTAGCATGTTTTTTTTTCGTGATTAGATATGTGTCACGTGATGGCTCGTGACATTTGTGGACATTGGAATTTTTTTCATTGGTACAACCATCCGACAGATATATTAAAAACGAACAAAAACTATTTTTTTTTTGCAAGCCTCTGAAGAAATAGTTTCTTAATAATCTGCATTTTAAAAGTATTTCTTATACTGTCATGGAATTTATCCATTCTTTTATAATAATTTGTGTCATGATATATTTTTAATTACTGGAGAACATTAGCAACTAGTCACATGGTTTATAGGTTAGCATCCTGGACTGTCAACTAATGGGTCTTAGATTTTTATCCCGCACTCGGCAAGCTAATTTTTTTCCATATCATTTAATGTGTTGACAAGTCAATGGTTAAGAGGAAATTACTATGACTAAAGTTTTTAATCGAAAAGTTAAGGGTTTTTTATTGTTATACTGCTTATCTGAGGACATCATGCCGCTACAGGCCCGGCATCGTAACGATATCCAGCCATTGCAGGCCCGGCATTGTAACGACATCCAGCTGTAGAAGGCCCGGCATCGTAACAACATCCAGCCGTCACATGTCCGGCATTGTAACAACATCCAGCCTTTGGAGGCCTGACAATTTCGGCCAACAGTTAGCCACCAGTCCATATTTCCATTGGGCTGCTTCCGGCATAAGACAGCGGGCCGGTATCGGCTGGCCGGAGTTTGTCAGCTAACTTTTATCGGTCCAATTCTGGTCCGTATTTTCCATGTTTGCTGGGAAGTGGTTCCATATCTTAACATCGAATAAAAAGTGTTAGATAACCATTTCTTATCATTTAAATTATTTCTATCGCTTTCTGTCTTTTTTAATGCATCGAAGTGCAAAAATGAGCATATTGGTAAAATGTTAACTTTTCTAATAATTTCAGTGTTTATCTTGACGGACGCATGAATAAAGTAATGAGACCCACGACAATGTTAATATAACATAAGGCGGGAAAATACACAAAGTACATACAAGTAGATGTTAAGTAGAGCATTCAGAAGTACTCATTTTACAGTAAATAGCATATACCACCCCAAAACGCTGCAATACACTCTAAATCGAATCAGGGAGAATGCCACTGTTACAATCAGTCAGCAGTGCCTGTCTGATTCAACAGTCGCTTCAGTAAATTTAACTGATGAATCAGTGAAAGCATGCCAGATTTACGTCACATATTTATTCAGTGGCGTTTTCCACTGATTCACGAGTCATTTTTTCAATTTTTTTGTGTTTTGTTTTTTGACTGGTGGATCAGTTAAACAGCATGCAAAATGGTCGCCAAATAACGTTTAAAAATGCTCGTTTAACAATGTGCATCAAAGGGAATAACTACGAATAAACTAATAAACCCAATACAAAATACTGTCTGAAATGTGTTTCTTCTTTTAAAACACCTTTTTACGCGGTAATATGGACATTCAGCCTCTCATTACGTTTTTACGTCTTTCATTTCGTTTGCGTATCATTACCACAGCACTGTGTTTGAAGGTTTAAACTGCATATAATGTGGTGAAGAGAGTGAACTCATACATAGTATTAGTTTTAACAATACTGACAGTACCAATAAAACCACATACGAAAAGTAAGGGCATACAATCTAAATTCTCACGATTTCGATGAGAAGTATAAGACATATATTTTGCTCTCATTTTTAACTTAACCTGGTAACACAGATGGTAAGGTAACGGCCTAAAAGCGAAATGGAAATGGTGTATGTGTTCAATCCCAGCCACCTCCGATATTGTTTTCACTTCTTTAAATTACAGTAAACAGCGCAGTATAAATACTAAACTATCGTAAGTATGTTTATTTCACATACTTTTGTTTGGCTAAATTCAATAAAATAAATATTTAATTCGCCACTGCATTCGGCCGTCACTTATTCACTCAGTGAAATTGTTCCACATCACTACTTCAATAAGTGAAAGTTTTTCACTGAAACAGTCAGGTGTTTTCCACTGATTTTAAGTGAAGCCATTTGCACTGATTCGAGTGGTTGAATTTCACTGCGAATCACTGGTTTACCACTGATCCGAATTTAGAGTGTAGCACTGGGCTCAAAGTGAAGGCTTGACAAAAAGATGTAATCAAGGCCACATCTTCCTGTTCAATTTCAGTTTCAGTTTTATGCCACAGCAAGGCAAATTTATGTGGAGAATATTTTATATACTTTAGGAACAAACAATTATAATTGCACATCACATATATAAATGTATATCATACAATAATGTAGATACATTACCGTCATAAGTAAAACGTTCGGTATTCGGCTATACAAGTATCACCTAAATCCAGTTTCTCAGTACTCCTCGTTAATAGTTTTATTGTTCTTGGTGTTACTTGTTTTCCAAACTGTTCTTGCATATTCGCGGATAATGCAGAAGACTTAACTTTTGCATCTTTCTTGATCATTCTTGATCATCATCATAGAGGTTTCCCACCAGATACCTATTATTTCATTTTCGTTTTCTCTTGTCTACATTTTATCACAAGGTGCAATTAGGATTGCATGTTACTATACTTTCGGAGGATCTCTTGCTATTGAAATGTGTTTCCAGTGTCTATGTAATGTGTATGTGAAATCAGTTTTGTTTTACAACATTGTTGAGAATTTTAGTTTAATGCGTAGACAACTACTCACTAAATCGTATCCATTTACATATCATTTCGTAGAGAATTGTAAGGGGTATCCAAGAAGTTATCGGTTAATGAAATTGGATTAACGTTTCACGAGATGTGAGTGTTTTAATTATATACTACATAAATTCAAAGTGAATAAATCCACTTGCTATGTTGCCCTGTCAGCCAGATTTCGTGGGCAGCCTAATCTTGATCGGTTTATTAAAGCTTTCGATTCTCTAAATCACTAGATTACGTACAAGAATGTTTGGAATTTCAGGGTATTATTTGTTTTTACAATGCAATGAAACAATGGTTTGTCTCGTTTCCCTAGTAGTTTCTTTCCCTTTGCGACCTTTTATTGTTCTGTAGCCAGCTAGTCACACCATTCAACACGTTTGAAGTGCATTATGCAGCTGTATGTGGCAAAATATATCAGCGAGTTAATCTGTCCGTAGTTTCTCTATTCAAAACAAAACCAAATTAAATTAAATTATAATTCAATAGGCATTGTTAGAACAATGTTCTCGCCGCATTTGTTTCATACGTTAGCACACTTATAAATGAAAAGAAATTAGTTCCATCGATCTAAATACTTGCAATGAAAAATCTATTATATATAATCGATAACATATATAGCATATCTGCATCTTGTATGTTTGTATGTTATACATGTAAGTACGCTGTATAATAAATAGGAACATATAAATTGGCTGGTAAACACATTTTTTCGAATTTGTAAACCCTGTGCCTATAAAACACATATGGTCGCTGGCTTGCGGAAATAATCGGTGAGTCACGACCATGGCTACCTTTCAAGGTTAAGAATATTTAAAATGGCCGTTGTAGTTGAGTTGAGAAATCAGGACGGCTCTTAACATCGAGTTCTTGAGAAATGATGAGGGCGAAATGAGGTGAGAATTGAGCAGCGTCGGAAGGCAAGGGCGGGGGACACGGAGACCCCGAGAAAACCAACCAGCACGATTCTCACAAGCGAAAATCAGAAGTTACCCAGCCGGGGATTGAACCCAGTTCGCATAAGTCGTAGGTAAGAAGTCTAACCGCTTAGCCCCCACAGCCGTTGTATAGTGGAATTGATCGAACATGAGCCGTGGTCAATTAACTCCACGATCAATATTCCTGAATCTTTCACCAGAACTTAATATATTTGTATGATTCTGTGAATATTAGCTGGCCTTTGATACTAAGATTAAAAATGTTGGAATAAAACAAAATAAAGAAGTACGAAATACAGTTCGAGGCACAGTTCTTTAGAGTTTCCTCTTTACTGAACTGGAAATGAAAAATTAAACACTATGTTAGTTCAAGGACGGTAGTAAACATAAATTGGAATTTTCCATTTTGAATTATAAATGTCGGTCTAGAATTACACAAGGAAGTACGAGATATAGTTCGAGATACAGTGAATTCATATTTACGCTTCAATGAACTAGAAATGCAACTATGTACATAATTTTAGTTCATGTAGGCCGTGAACATGTATTGGAATTGTCTACCTTGAATCGAAAATGTCGGAATATAATAACTTAAGGAAGTATGAGATATAGTCCGAGATATAGTTCTTTCATATTTCCACTGCAGTGAACTGGAAATGAAATCGCACATTTTCTTAAATTTCAGGGCAATGTCATGAATGAGAACTTTATTCGTCAGACTGAAAATACCAGACTGAGTGAAATCGCGCTGTAAAAAAATAACAGTTCGAGAAATAGTTCAATGTTATTTCAATTTACCTGGAATGAAAAACAGAATTGGAAGAATAAATATCAGTTCGGGCCGGACTTTAACTTCAACAGGAATGATATTATATTGTCAGTGCATGCCGCCAGCTGTCTGCTAATCGCAATGTGAGCATGGTTGCCGAACTTGCCGAAGAAATGGCATTTCCCCTTCACACAATAACATTAGGTTTCTGGAGTTCGACCTGGGATTTCATTCCTACTGGTTATATTATTTTGTTTCGTTGTAATACAAAATGTTACAGTATCATGATTGCATCCATACGAAAAACACATGTAACAAACAAAAATGGTCTCGCATGTATGGCTCTGACACATTTTGTTTCGTCTTCGAAACTACCTCGCACGTTTAGATTGTATGTCAATGTGGTCATTATGCCAAGTGATGTACCATTGGTTTTTTGTGTCACATTTTTTACATGAGTATTTATTTGGCACTGAAAATGGCCGATGTAATACCTCAATAAGAGGACCAGTATCCCTCATTCACAACCACCTGCCACAGTCATCGTGGTAGAGAGGCGACCAGAGAAGTATCATAGTATTCGCTACTAGCTACTTCATCCCTGGCATCCGCCACTAGCTCTCAGAGATGATTTTTAATTGCTGGCTGTGGATCAGGCCAGTTTGTCCCCATCGTGCCCTTCGTCTCTGACCAAACATTCTCAATTGGATTTAAGTTGACACTGTAAGGTGGCCAATCTACGAGCTCTAGTTGGTCTTGCCTTGCGAACCATTTTTGAACCGTCTGAGATGTATGTGTCGGAGAATTGTCCTGCTGGAGGCACAGCTCACCATTCGTATACAAAACACGAAATGTAATATTCTCTAGAATATCCTAATACTGCCCAGCAATGCGGCTGTGTGTACTCGGACCTCGATTATCGGTTCTGTGCAACATGGCTATCCCACATGCACTCATCCATCGCCAACATGCAACAGATGAATAATAATAGTGCGAGCACTCGGCCACATATTCTGGATTGTGTCGGCTCCCACAAGGTCTGAAGACATGCATTGGCCATCATTAGCTGAGGAAAACATACACTTATCGGAGAAGTCAACATCTGACCAGTCACGGTCAATGTTTTCCTCTGCAAATGCGAGTCGATAAATCCTGTGTTCATGGGTGAGCCTTTGTTTCCTTGAAGCACACCGGTATTTCAGTCCCGCCACCATGAAGCGCCTAAGAATGGTACTCGAGATACCAGGAAAGTGCATGGCACTTTTTAGCTGACTGGCACTCCTGAAAGTAGTCAAATGTGCCTGGGTAATAACACGATTGTCCTCAGCTGCAGTTGACACCATCCATGAACACGTTCCTCCATGGTCCATCATGTCACCCATGTCCCAGAACTGTCATACCCATCGACTCGCAGTACTCGCTGGAATACCCAAACATTAACCTGCTTCAGCGGTGGATAAACCTGCCACCACAACAAGACCTATGACTCTCTCCTAAACTGATGGGCTATGGTGAGACATCATACAGAATGACCTTTTACTTCCTTGAACCTTCTGTCTCTTGCGAGACATCGCTACAAAATAACCTGTATTAAATTGGTTGTATACACCTGTGACATAGAAGGTATGCATGCTTAGAGTCGAATGGGGACCCAAGGTGTGCGAAATGTGTGTGTTATCAGAGGACATCTGTTTAAAAAAGGAGCAGACCATAGGACGTGTCCAAAAAGCAATAAGGTTCTCAACTGATCACATGACGAAGTTCAGGGCCACAAATACACGCGCAATCAGGAATTAACTTCTTGGCATTGGAGAGGCACACTAAATACTCAAACTGACCGTCAAATCATCTGATGCTGTTTACTTTTGTTACCCGTCGCATGACAGTGCAAACACAGAGGTGTATAATAACACAAATATGAAAAGTAAAACATAATATGTTATTTTGTGTGAGAGTTACCCTTCTGTTTGTCAGTAGATTAACATGGATTATATTTGGATTTATTGTATGAGACACCAACAACACAGCTAATAAATGTTGTATTATTTGCAAAGGAACAAAAATAAATGAAGAAATAGATTTCCTACAGATAATATCGACTGCCTCCTTGGCCCTGCGACCCTTCTCATCATCAGAGCTGAGGTCTGTGTTATGGATTTGACAGCTATATCTTACACAGTATTGAAATAACAGCCAAATATGCTTATTAGTAGACATATGGTATACTTGACCTTACGACCCTCCTTGTGGATGGTGCCTATGTTATGAATCTGGCAACTAAATTTTTCATGATTCAGAAATTACAGCAAACTATGCTTGTAAGTAGACATGGGGCATACTTGGCACTGCAACTTTTCTCGTATTCATGGATGATGTCTATGTTATGAATCTAGCAACTATATATTATGTGGTTCGGAAATTACAGACAACCATTCTTATAAATATACATAAGGTATATTGGCTCTGCTAACCTTCTCAGCATTGTCGATAATGTCTATGTTATGACTTAGGCAACTATGTCATACATGGTTCGGAAATTACAGTCAACTATGCTTATAAAGAGATATAGGGTAAACATGATCTTGCGATCCTTTCGATGATGCTCATGTTATTAATTTGGCAACCTTACCATACACAGTTCGGAAATTATACTAATGTGTGCTTATAAATAGATGTAGGTTATAGTTGACCCTGCGACACTTCTCATCATTGTGGATGATGCCTGTGTTATAAATTTAGTACTGTATTTACATGGTTCAGAATTTAAAGTCAATCATGCTTATAAGTTACATTGGGTACACTTAGTCCTGCAACCCTTATTATCGTCGGGTGTGATGCCTGTGTTATGAATTTGCAAACTCTATCTTACACATCTGTGGAATTTCAACCAACTGTGCTTACAAGTAGACATAGGGTATACTTGACTCTGATATGGTTCTTGTCATTGTGGATGATGTCTATGTTATGACTTTAGCAACTATATCTTATGTGGTTCGGAACTTACAGCCAACTATGCTTATAAGTATGCATATGGTATACTTGGCCCTGCGACCATTCTTTTCATCTTGTTATGAATTTAGCAACTATATCTTATGTAGTTCGGAATTTACAGCCAACTCTGCTTATAAGTTGACATAGGGTTTTCCTGGCCCTGCAACCCTACTCACCATCATGGATAATGCCTATGTTATACATTTGGCAACTATATCTTACGTGATTCGAAAATTACAGCCAACTATACATATAAGTTGTCATGGGGTATACTTGGCACTGCGGCCTTTCTCATCGTCAGGGGTGAGGCCTCTGTTATGAATTTGACAATTTAACTTATGTGGTTCGGAAATTACAGCCAGCTGTACTTATAAGTAGACATTGGGTATACTTGACTCTTAGACCCTTTATCCTACATGGTTCGGAAGTTCCTTCCAAGTTCCTGCTCCTCTGAACAACTTGCACTGTCTCTAATGACCTCGCTGTCGGCGCGACGTTAAGCCCACTTACCTACCTCGCACCTGCTTGTAATAATTTATTTTAAATATGTTTTCAGGAAAAATTAAATTAGTTTGATAATAATTGAGAAATTTCTTTTCAGTATAACCCAACTGATACTTTATTTTAAAAATCGATGTAATACAATTCTGAATAATATCATGGTGTATGAAACAGGCTGTTAGACAAATTTTTGGCAAAATTTAGGGACCCCAGTTCGAATACCGACCTTTACATTGGATCGTTTTCCAAACAAACTTTTGTACGTGATTATCAGACTAATTATGTTGTTATCCACAGTAACTATTAACATTGAAGCAATATATATCGGCTATGAGTAGCATAATACCTCCAGTTCGCCGAAGCCCGAAACCATAGAAATATTAATTTTTTATCGGACTTGGAAAACAATCGGTAATTTTTCGCAGTATTCATGTGTGCCTAATATAAAAATTTAAGCAGTCGCCAAAGGTTAGGCATGTCGTGTGGGTTCGAGACCCTGAAACTATTAAAAAAATAATTTTTTCTCTGTTGCACTTACAATTTCGCAATTTCTCTCAGTGTTTCATACGCCTATTCATAATATTTAAAACAAATATATATATAAAATTAATATTTCTCAATGAAAAATTTATTTACAGAGTCTTATAGGAGTAAGGCCACCTTCTACATGCAAATGAAATACTTAAAAAATATATATAAGTTGAATCTAAATAATGAATAAAACAATTATGAAATGTTTAACTGCTTATCATGGGTTATTATATGTCTGTTTCAGTACCATTTGATCCTGGAGCTATGTTACCTTGAAGGATTCGTAAGAGCAGCTATAAGTATGGATGGCTTGCATAATTAACTGGTTTGTTGGTTGAATATTTTTTTTTATATTAACACACACAATTTATTTGAAAATTAATATATTATTACTTTGCTAAATCCTACATTATGGTTAGGATACGTAAAAAACTTCCTTCATGCTGACTCAAAGTTTAATTCAGTTGCAGGCTTGAACTAGCTCGTGAAGCCTGTTGATTCATTCTCTTTATTTATCAAATGTCGTGCAGGTTTAGACCTGCTATCACCGGTATTCCCACACACATGGTCATCCGATACCATCCAGGTGTGAAAACAACTTGTAAGCACGCACAGACTCCAAGGAGGAGCAGAAATGCTGTGCTGACTAAGACTATCTGACATCATCCAGGTACGAAAACGGCCAGGAAGCACGTACGGACTCCAGTTACAATGCAGGTACAGACCTGCTCTTGACATTTACAAGGTCAGCTGGTCCTCGGATAAAATTAAGGGGAGTAGTGAGTTTAAATCCAGCAATGGTTTGTTCAGGATGTCTGAAATGTGGGCTGTGGTCTACTTGACTTCTAGTTTGAGGTATGAGTAAACTTAGTCAGATGTTGTTTAGTAGAGCAGATATTCAGAAAAAAAATTTGGTGATCCATCTATCTATTGAAAAGATGGTATATGTGAATAAAAATTGTATATAAATTCATAGTAATATGTGTATCTGCTTCTCTTAAACACTTATTAATTCAGTCTAAATCTACATATATGCGAGTGCATGTCGTAGGGGGATATAGTACTCATGACATCAACAGGAGGAGGAGGAGAATGAGGAGGAGGAAGAGGAGGAGGCGGAGGAGGATAGGCACACATCTCCATTATATTAAAAAAATTAAAAATTTTAAAATGAAAAAAAAATTCCAAGTTCTAACATACATGACTTGACATAACCTAACCTACAATGGTTATGTTAGGTCAAGTTAGGCTAGGTTAATATTTTTTTACAAAAGTTCTGACATGGGGTAGAATGGGTGTGACTACGTTAAAAATATTCTGTGTTCTACACAATATGAAAATACTTTTCAAAGTTGGTGGCCTCCAGTAACAAATATGGCGGCCTCCAGCATTAAAGACGGCGGCCTCCAGTAACATCCGATGTAGACAAAGAAGAAGAGAAAAAGAGAGAATGAGATAGAAAGTAATGAAGAAGAGAGAAAGAGAGAATGGAAGAGAAAGGGAATAATAAGGGTGAAGGAAAGGAAGAAAGAGTGAGAATAAAAATAAATAAAGAATGCGAAAGATAAAAAATTGGGAGCACTCCGTGAAAACCCTCGGAATGCCAGAGCATGAAAAAATGACTTACTGGTTACCAAGATGGTGGCCCAAGATAGCGGCGTACTGGCTATGAATATGGTGGTCCAAGATGGTGGTGTACTAGGTTAAAATATGGTGGCATACTGGCTAGCAAAATGGCGGAATATAAGATTGTGGACGCGTGACCAGAATGATAGAGCAGGAAGTTCGGAATCCAAGATGGTGGCCGCGTGACCTTGGCGTGACATCATCCTAGGTCCAGCCACGAGCCACCAGCCCCAGTCCTGTGCGCTACACCCCCCTCCCCCCATAAGCCTTTTACTAACATCAATGTCTATCGCAATGAATAAAATACTAGTATTATTGTTTTCCCCTCCCCCCGCCTCATGGATTTTTGAGAGAGAGAGAGAGAAAAAGGAAAACACCTATTAAGTGTGTTAAAAGAGTATACATTTTCTATATGTTTTTAGGATATTTTAATTTCAGTGATATTACACCAATGGGGATTTTATAAAAAATAATACCAAACTGCATTTGAAGCATTGGTTCTAACACTATATCTATGTATACTCATAAACATTTTAACTTAAATCTTGCATCAAACAAGTTTCAATAAATGCTAATAAACATATACTCTAACTTCAGCTGAAGTGATTCTAAAGTTCACAGGCATGGCACAAATTATATTTTTAGAAGCGAAATTTGGTTAAACGCATAGCTGTGAATGTTATAGTAAAATTTAAAATCTAAATACGGACGAACCATAGCGTAATATTCGAGGAAAATTATTTAACTATTTTCTGGTTACACCAAGAACCGTTTTGAGACATGATGAAATATTTTAATTAGTAGCCTATTGTTCAAAACTTCTATAGAAAATATAAAATTTGTCCGTTCAACAATTCTTTTGATATAGGTTTAAAAATTTTCTCACCTTCTTGTAATTCATGACACTTATATTATATATAAGTAGGTAAGAAATGTAGACTCCCGGAGAAGGGAATAGGGGAGTGGTGCCGTGGTGCCAACCGCCATCTTGGGATTTTCCATTTTCCCCTCAAAATTTATAATTTTCCCCTGAAAATCCATTATTTTCACCTTGAAATCGGCCTTTTTCGCTCAAAATGTTCTTTTTTTCCCCCTCAAAATTTCCCATTCTCCCGAAAAAAAAAAAACCATACACTAAAATATGCAATAGCAATCCACAGAAAAGCAATTTTCAACCAATTCAAATGATTTGTAAGGCTCGCTTCTCGATGGCAGACCAGTGGCAATCATATTGGTTTTATAGGATCGGATTCAGACCTAACCGTTAACCATCATGCCGTATCATTCCTTATTGGCAGTCAGTCATTCCGTCTTGTCTCTCTCCAAATCTTTCCTTTCTCGCTTGTCTCTCTTGTCGCCTTCTCCGGCATCAATTTATGTAATTCCTTCATCGCCTGCTAGGGGCACTGGTGTCACTCGCGCTCGGCCTTCGGTTCCAGAGTTGGCCACTGGGGACGCTGTTATTTAATTTTTGCAGAGCACAAATGTCGTCTGGAGGAGGTTGGAATCAAACTGCCGAACCTTGGGTCGGCATGTAGATGCCTTAGACCACTCGGCTATAAGGACATGTGCTGAGATAAGGGTTTAACAGAAGTAATACTATGTGTATGGGGAAAATATTATATTTCATAAAAATGTAAGTTTTTGTTGTCATTATTCAAATGCATAGTAATAACTATTTGGTCATTTTTCTTAAATATTTTTCCTTATTGAAATTCATGAAAGATGTAAAAATAAAATGTAATATTTTTATTTAATTTAGATTACTAGAGTTAAGTTTGCGACCACGCATGGACAGGCAGGCCACTTGACCTTGTCAAAACAATCATAATTCGATAAGACATCTAGGAATCGATTCATTTATATATAATCAGAAATTATTAAATTAAATTAATGTTATCTATTATTTAAAAAATTCCGAAATGTTTAAAAAAAAAACACTCACATGTGTCGAAAATGTTTTTTTAATGCAAAATCAGTTTATAAAACATAAATGATGTATATTTCATTCTTCCCCCATGACAGCTGGTGACATAAAAAAATATCCTTATGAAGGGACAGGGATTCGAACCCACAACTACTATAACAAGAGTCACGATATGGAGGCTTTCTGAAATACTGCTACGATAGCTACCAAACGAAGATGCTGCCATTCCCTCGTAGTGTTATAAACATTTTTAATGTATTAAACATTTTGTTTAATACATATATATTTTCAATCAGTGCATATATGGCTCACGGCCACATTTACTGTAGAGAATTTTTTTAGTTTAAATTCATCATATTTACAATTTTGAAAACTTTTCAAATTCAAATGTTGTATTAAAAAACTTTCATTATTTTCAATTCGCGGTCTGAATCATGAGTGACTATGTTCGCACTGATTGTTTTTATATGCTGTTTTTAAATAGTTATGTCGCAGACCACATTTTTTCGCAAATCTGCTCGTAAGAAAGCGAATATGTACAGACATAAAGGTATCGGAATAAAATTTGCGAACTCTTAGGAGGCAGGTTCATGAATTTCAGTTTGCAATTATCATTAATAGCTCCAGGAATGAATGTTTAAATCCTTTATAACCATAGTGATTATTTATATGTTTGCTCCATAGTTATGTTTTTAACGAAAACAGTTTATAACAGACTCTTTACGATATCAGGTTAGTAAAGAAATGGTAAAATTTTTGTGTTAAAAATTTATTAAAGTATATTACTACAAAACACTCAAAAAATGAACGCAGCTACTTATATACCTGCTGATGTTGACATTGGCCCCTGCATTTGTTTCTGGTAATCGTATTGGATTTATAGTCATAAGGTATGTAAAATCGTAAATCTGTATTTATTATCCGATATAAAAAAAATTAAATTATAAATTATATAATTTTTATATTGTGCCAAAATTATACATAATGCTATTGCGGAAACATGCAAAAGTCTCTCACTCAGTCACTACATCTAAAGTCCCCGCTCTTGAATATAGATTAATACACAATGCCAGAATCTGCCAATTATTCACTGCCTCATTAATTTTGTTGACATAAATATGCTACTCGGATTTTTTAACTTACGTATATGTGACTAAACAAAAACCCATTATACTAATAGCGACCACATACACAAGTATGTTATAATCATGGCATGGATCAGCAGCTACTGACACTTTTATAGGCTTAGTTGGCCTTAATTTAAATTCCAATACTGCCAGGTCCAGGAGACTTGGAATGTAGAAGGGTGATATACAGTCTTATCGATCAATCATTCCATCGATCTTAATATCAATCCACCAATCTTTCATTCAAATTCGCAATATTTCCATCAATAAGCACCGCAATCAGCACCATAATCAACACTGTAATCAGCACTGCAACCAGCACCAAAATCAGCACGATAATCTTCCAATCTTTTCATCAATCATTCAATATTTCCATCAATATTTTGCAATCAGTACCCCAGTCGACCAATCTTTCCAGAAATCTTTCAGTCTTTCCATTAATATTTCGCAATAAGCATCACAATCAGCATCGCAATTAGTGCAACAATCATTGCCACAATCAGCACCACATTCTTTCAATCTATCCTAGATCTTTCAATATTTCCATCATTCTTTCCATCAATCATCAATTCATGGGTTGTCGTATGTCTCTTTCAATACATATAAAAAAAAAA